>CAMZMU010000027.1:60855858-62120628 GCA_947311845.1 Poa pratensis | reverse complement strand
GGATATAATCTTAGCAGAGGATAATATTTCCCTATGAAAGCATCTTTGCATTTGTCCAAGAATTAATACTATTTCTAGGAAAAGAAGCAACCATTCTTTAGCTCTTCCTCTCAAGGAGAAAGGAAAAAGTTTCAGTTTATAATATCCCCATCCATATCCTTATACTTTTGCATTTCACAAAGTTCAACAAAGTTATTAAGATGGGCAGCAGCATCATCAGTACTAACACCAGAAAATTGCTCTTTCATAACAAGATTTAATAGAGCAGGTTAATTTCATAAAATTCTGCTGTAGAAGCAGGTGGAGCAATAGGAGTGCATATGAAATCATTGTTGTTTGTGCTAGTGAAGTCACACAACTTAGTGTTCTCAAGGAGTACTCATTTTAGCAAAATAAAAGCAGGCCGAAATAATAAAAGTAAAACAAGTAACTAATTTTTTTGTTTTTTGATATAAAAAAGCAAACAAAATAAAAAAAAAATAAACTAAGCAAGACAAATAACAAAATAAAGAGATTGGTGTGAGAGACTCCCCTTGCAGAAGCAATTCTGTTTCCCCGGCAACGCGCCAGAAAACGTGTTGTGCTCTAGGTCAATAGTGCCAGAAACAATGCTTGTACGTCACACGTCAGTTGGGAACCCCAAGAGGAAGGTATGATGAGTGCAGCAGTAAGTTTTCCCTCAGTATGAAACCAAGGTTTAATCGACCAGTAGGAAAACGAGGTTTGCTTCGAAGGTGTTGGTGAAGGAGTGTAGTGCGGCGCAACACCAGGGATTCCGGTGCCAACGTGGAACCTGCACAACACAATCAAATTACTTTGCCCCAACTTAACAGTGAGGTTGTCAATCTCACCGGCTTGCTGAAAACAAAGGGTTAAACGTATCGAATGGAAATGATGTTTGTTTGCATAAAACAGTAGAGAACAATGATTGCAGTAGATTGTATTTCAGATGTAAAAGAATGGACCGGGGTCCACAGTTCACTAGTGGTGTCTCTCCAATAAGATAACTAACATGCTGGGTAAACAAATTACAGCTGGGCAATTGACAATTGATAAGTGCATATAACATGCATGTGTGCTGTGGTGTCTACTATGAGATTCATTTGGGCATTACGACAAAGTACATAGACCGCTATCCAGCATGCATCTATGCCTAAATAGTCCACTTTCCGGTTAACATCCGTACCCCTTCCAGTATTAAGTTGCAAGCAACAGACAATTGCATTAAGTAATGTGCGTAATGTAAACAATACATTCATCCTTGAATAAAGCATTGCTGTTTTACCCCTAGTGGCAACAACACATCTACAACCTTAGAACTTGCTGTCACTATCCCAGGTTAAATAGAGGTTGAACCCAACTATCATGCATAAATACCCCCTCTTGGAGTTACAAGTATTCACTGGCCAAGGCTTCAACAAGTAACGGAGAGCATGCAAGATCACAAATGACATAGACATGATAATATAATATTCAGCTCCACATAGGTATCAATATAAGTCAGATCCCAGCAAACACAACATGTAGCATTACAATAAGATGATCTTGATCATGATAGGCAGCTCACAAGATCTAAACATGATGGCACAAGTGGAGAAGACAACCATCTAGCTACTGCTATGGACCCATAGTCCAAGGATGAACTACTCACGCATCACTCCGGAGGCGGGCATGGCGATGTAGATCCGGTGATGATTCCCCTCTCCGGCAGGGTGCCGGGAAGAGCTTCAGAACCCCCCGAGTTAGGGTTGACGACGGCGCGGCAGCGAATATGTTCTGGATGAAAGGCTCGGTGTTTTAGGGTTTTCACGTCTCGGGGAATAAATAGGCGAAGGGGCGATGTCGGCGGACCCCCGAGGGGCCCAAACCACCTGGCGGCGCGGCTGGGCCCACTGCCGCGCCTGGTGGTTTGGCCACCTCGTGGCTCTCCTTCGTCTCTCCTTCGGACTCCGTGTACGTGCTGGAAAAATAGGGACGGCCTTTTGTTTCGTGCAATTCCGAGAATATTTCCAGAAGTAACTTTCTGAAACCAAAAACAGCAGAAAACAGGGAACTGGCACTGTGGCATCTTGTTAATAGGTTAGTCCCAGAAAATGCATAAAAGTGATACGAAGTGTATATAAAACATGTAGCAAATGGTATAATATAAGCATGGAACAGCAGAAATTATGGATACGTTGGAGACGTATCAAGCATCCCCAAGCTTAGTTCTACTCGTCCTCGAGTAGGTAAAACGATAACAACAAATAATTTCTGAGGAGACATGCTTTCACACAATCTTGATCAATATATTGCAAGGCTCATGTCATGAATGAAGTGACTCAAAGCAATGATCTATAGTTTGCTAACAAATAGATAAAGAGTAAACAATGAATCATATAAGCAAAAACTTTTCATGAATAGTACTTTCAAGACAAGCATCAAAAAGTTTTGCATAAGAGGTAACTCATAAAGCAATAGATTCAAAGTAAAAGGCATTGAAGCAACACAAAGGATGATTAAGTTTCAGCATTTGCTTTCAACTTGTAACATGTATATCTCATGGATAGTTGTCAACATAAAGCAATATAACAAGTGCAATAAGTAAATATGTAAGAATCAATGCACACAAAGTTGACACAAGTGTTTGCTTCTAAGATAGAAAGGAGTAGGTAAACTGACTCAACATAAAGTAAAAGATAGGCCCTTCGCAGAGGGAAGCAGGGATTAAATCATGTGCTAGAGCTTTTTAAGTTTTCGAAAGCATATAGAGAGCACAAAATAAGTATTTGAGAGGTGTTTGTTGTTGTCAACGAATGGTAGTGGGCACTCTAACCCCCTTGTCAACCAGACTTTCAAAGAGCGGCTCCCATGAAGGACGTTATTCTACCAGCAAGGTAGATCATCCCTCTTCTCTTTTGTTTACACATGTATTTTAGTTTCTTTATAGATGACACTCCTCCCAACCTTTTGCTTACACAAGCCATGGCTAACCGAATCCTCGGGTGCCTTCCAACATTCACATACCATGGAGGAGTGTCTATTGCAAAATTAAGTTGCTTACTGATAAATCAGGGCAAAACATGTGAAGAGAATTATTAATGAAAGTTGTAATTAATTGGGGCTGGGCACCCCGTTGCCAGCTCTTTTTGCAAATTATTGGATAAGCGGATGTATATGCCACTAGTCCAGGTGAAAGTCTGTCAGAAGTAAATGACAAGATTGAAAGATAAAACACCACATACTTCCTCATGAGCTATAAAACATTGACACAAATAAGGAGTAATAAAGTTTTGAATAGTTTAAAGGTAGCACATGAAATATTTACTTGGAATGGCAGGAAATACCACATAGTAGGTAGGTATGGTGGACACAAATGGCATGGGTTTTGGCTCAAGTTTTGGATGCACGAGAAGCATTCCCTCTCAGTACAGAGTTTAGGCTAGCAAGGTTGTTTGAAGCAAACACAAGTATAAACCGGTACAGCAAGAATCACATAAAAACATATTGCAAGTATTATAAGACTCTACACTGTCTTCCTTGTTGCTCAAACATTTTACCAGAAAATATCTAGACCTTAGAGAGAACAAATATGCATCCCAAGTCTCAACAAGCTCTACGGTAGTTCTCCACTACTAGGCTTTAACTACATGATGCAAGAGCTTAAACATGATCTACTTGAGAGCTCAAAACAATTGCAAAGCATCAAATCAAAACAAGACAATGATCTACAAGAATGCATATGTCTTTTCCAATACCAACTACTACATGTAGCATTTTCTTTCTTCCAAACAAACACCAATAAATTTAAACATAAACTCTCCAAATGATAATATAATGCAGCAAGAGAGTATTTATAAACAAGTGCTAACAGCTCGAAGAGATGCATGAAAAACAGGAGCTAAAAGCACTGCAGTAGCTAGTTAAGAATACTCAACAAATATAAGTGAAGAACATGAGTATTCACATGAAAAAGCGGAGCGTGTCTCTCTCCCACACAAGGATTGCTAGGATCCGAATTTATTCAAACAAAAACAAAAATAAAAACACACAGACGCTCCAAGTAAAGCGCATAAGATGTGAAAGAATTAAAATATAGTTTCACTAGAGATGACCTGATAAGTTTGTTGATGAAGAAGGGGATGCCTTGGGCATCCCCAAGCTTAGACGCTTGAGTCTCTCTGAATATGGTTGGGATGAACCACGGGGGCATCCCCAAGCTTAGGCTTTTCACTCTTCTTGATCACATAATATCACCCTTCTCGCTTGATCCTTGAAAACTTCCTTCACACCAAACTCAAGACAGTTCTCATTAGAGGGTTAGTGCATAATCAAAAATTCTCATATTCTGTAATGATACAATCAATCCCAAAGCTTCTGGACATTAGCTACAGCCACCAATGCTTTGTGGAGCAAAGAAATCCACACAAACACAGTAAAAGAGCGAATGCAAAACAAAAGGCAGAATCTGTCAAAAACAGAACAGTCTGGAATGACGAATTTTTTCGAGGCACTTAAGTTGCTCAGATGGATCTGGCCTAAAATAATGAAAGTTGCGTACATATCTCAGGAATATGCGTGATTTTTCTCAGAATTTTTTGAATTTTCTACAGGGAGATAAGCTCAAATCCGTGACAGCTAAAAATCTGTCACTGCGCAGAAATCCAAATCTTGCATCAACTTTCAATATAGAACTTTACTTGGCACAACATTGCGATAAAATAAAGATACAAAGGAGTTGCTACAGAAGTAACAAAACTCCTTGACTCAAAGAAAACAAAAATAACAGCAAATAAAAACGATGGGTTGTCTCCCATAAGCGCTTTTCTTTAACGCCTTTCAGCTAGGCGCAGAAAGTGAAAATCAAGTGTTATCAAGAGAAGAAGCATCAACATCATAACTTGCTCTAACAATAGAGTCAAAAGGTAACTTCATTCTCTTCCTAGGGAAGTGTTCCATACCTTTCTTGAGAGGAAATTGGTACCTTATATTACCTTCTTTCATATCAATGATGGCACCAACAGTTCGAAGAAAAGGTCTTCCCAAAACAATAGGACAAGATGCATTGCATTCAATATCCATAACAATAAAATCAACGGGGACAAGGTTATTTTTACTGTAATAAAAACATCATTAACTCGCCCCAAAGGTTTCTTCATAGCATTATCAGCGAGAAAAACATCCAAATAACAATGTTCCAAAGGTGGCAAATCAAGAATATCATAAAGCTTCTTGGGCAAAACCGAAACACTTGCACCAAGATCACACAAGGCATTGCAATAAAAATCATTCACCTTTACCTTAATGATGGGTTCCCAACCATCTTCTAATTTCCTAGGAATAGAAGCTTTAAGTTTCAACTTCTCCTCCCTAGCTTGCAAAAGAGCATTTGTAATATGCTTTGTAAAAGCCAAATTAATAGTGCTAGCATTGGGACTTCTAGCTAATTTTTGCAAGAACATAATAACTTCAGAGATGTTACAATCATCAAAATCAAAATCATTATTGTCAATGGTGGTGGAACCATTGTCTCCAATAGTTTGAAAAATTTCAGCACTTTTATCAGAAAAAGTTTCAGCAGTTTTAGGCAATTTCAAACGCTTAGCAGAAGTAGTAGAGACATTACCAACACCAATAACATTACCATCAATAGTAGGAGGCTTACTAGCATGTAAACATTAGCATTACTAGTGGTGGTGATAGTACAAACTCTAACTATACTATTCTCTTTTTCAAGTTCTTCCTCTTTTTCCCACCTAGCATGCAATTCAGCCAACATCCTAATATTATTATCAATTCGAACTTGGATGGCATTTGCTGTAGCAAATGACTTAATATCTTTAACTTCATTAGGCATAACTTTCAGTTTTAGAATTTCAACATCATGAGCAAGACTATCAACTTTAGAGACAAGATCATCAATTTTTTCAAACTTTTCCTCAACAGTTTTATTGAAAGCTTTTTGTGTGCTAATAAATTCTTTAAGCATAGCTTCAAGATCAGAGGACACACTTCTATTGTTGCTGTAGGAATTACCATAAGAATTGCCATAACCATTTGAAGGATAAGGCTTATAATTGTTGCTACCAAAATTATTCCTATAAGCATTGTTGTTGAAGTTGTTGTTTTTAATGAAGTTTACATCAACATGCTCTTCTTGAGCAACCAATGAAGCTAAAGGAACATTATTAGGATCAACATGAGATCTACCATTCACAAGCATAGACATAATAGCATCAATCTTATCACTCAAAGAGGAGGTTTCTTCAACAGAATTTACCTTCTTACCTTGAGGAGCTCTTTCGGTGTGCCATTCGGAATAGTTGATCATCATATCATCAAGTAGCTTTGTTGCTGCACCTAAAGTGATGGACATAAAGGTTCCTCCAGAGGCTGAATCCAATAAGTTCCTTGAGGAAAAATTTAATCCTGCATAAAAGGTTTGGATGATCATCCAAGTAGTCAGTCCATGAGTGGGACAATTCTTCACCAAAGATTTCATTCTTTCCCAAGCTTGAGCAACATGTTCATTATCAAGTTGTTTAAAATTCATAATGCTACTTCTCAAGGATATAATCTTAGCAGGAGGATAATATTTCCCTATGAAAGCATCTTTGCATTTTGTCCAAGAATTAATACTATTTCTAGGCAAAGAAAGCAACCATTCTTTAGCTCTTCCTCTCAAGGAGAAAGGAAAAAGTTTCAGTTTTATAATATCCCCATCCATATCCTTATACTTTTGCATTTCACAAAGTTCAACAAAGTTATTAAGATGGGCAGCAGCATCATCAGTACTAACACCAGAAAATTGCTCTTTCATAACAAGATTTAATAGAGCAGGTTTAATTTCATAAAATTCTGCTGTAGAAGCAGGTGGAGCAATAGGAGTGCATATGAAATCATTGTTGTTTGTGCTAGTGAAGTCACACAACTTAGTGTTCTCAGGAGTACTCATTTTGAAAAAAAAAACAAATAATAAAATAAACAAGTAACTAATTTTTTTGTGTTTTTGATAAAGAAGCAAACAAACTAAATAAAAATAAACTAAGCAAGACAAATAACAAAGTAAAGAGATTGGGTGTGAGAGACTCCCCTTGCAGAAGCAATTCGTTTTCCCCGGCAACGGCGCCAGAAAACGTGTTGGTGGCTCTAGGTTAATAGTGCCAGAAACAATGCTTGTACGTCACACGTCAGTTGGGAACCCCAAGAGGAAGGTATGATGAGTGCAGCAGTAAGTTTTCCCTCAGTATGAAACCAAGGTTTAATCGACCAGTAGGAAAACGAGGTTTGCTTCGAAGGTGTTGGTGAAGGAGTGTAGTGCGGCGCAACACCAGGGATTCCGGTGCCAACGTGGAACCTGCACAACACAACCAAACTAGCGGGGTTGCCCGCGCATTTGCGCAGCTAGATTTATGAAACTTGTTCCATCTGAAATTTGTTTCATTGCTCCGTCTCTTACTTAGACCATTGGCTAAATGTTCTTAATTTTTTAGCTTCTTTGAAATTCACAGAAAAGTTACGTAAAATATCAGACTATGCTAAATGTAGTTGCGAAAAACTTTATTGGTTCATCATAACCAATGGAATCTACTTTTTCTCGTGTGTCTGTTTTGGCCGAAGAATATTTCTGGCAGATTTGCACCTATTATGAAAACTGAAAATTAATGGCATTTGTCTATGCTTGTGAGAATTTCCTCAACCCATTTGTCAACTACTCAAGAACCCACCTTTGCCATTCTTGGAATTGTGATATTAGCAATATGTTGGAAGATTCAGATTTGGTGACAGGACAATACGTTTGACTTAGCCCGCAAAAGGTCTAATTCAAAATGTAACCAAAAGATAAGGTGAGTATTCTGATTCATCAGTTTCAAGTAGATGTGATTATATATTATGAATAAAATACACGATCAGAGGGAGAAGTTAATATAACATTCCTAATAATATGACGAATCATACATTTTCCTAGCATGGTTTCTTTTACGCTTACTGCGGAGAGCAATAGTTGACGAATGAGCCTTATATTTTCTTCAAACCTCAAATTGATAGGTGTTGGCTGGTTCTGCTGAAAGTAGTGCTTATAGACTGCATGACAGTGTACTAACATTTCGAAACAGAAGGAGATTGTACCAATTTAAGTAAAAACATATAATGTGGGAAGTTGATTTAGCAATGACATACATGATTACGCACAGGCACCATACTGAAATTTAGAGTAGCCCCCACACATCTACACCAGCTCTTTGACTATCCTCATTTTTATTTTGACCAGTGCAAAATTTGAGGATATTTCCTTTATTCTTGAAAGAATTTGATATTGTCAACATCGGAGATGAATAATTTCAATATATGGTCAGAAAAAGAAGAGTAGTCAGAAAAAGTGCATAAGGATTGAAAAAACAGAACCCATTATCGTATATGAATCAGATTGCCACATGGAGGCCCACTCCAAAGATTTATTTATGCTCCTTATATGCATATTTCTGAGAAAAGGTAAAGTACTAAACAAAGAGAAAGCAACGGTACAACACACGATTTAGGTACATATTTTCTTAAACATATAAATCCATGAAACTTGGAAAACTAATGGTGAAAAATCGTCGGTGCATACAATGTTGGCTTTCTCACAAAGCAGAGGAGGACAAAAACAAAAAGGAATGGAATAAGACCTACTGATGCTTAAATTCCTCAAGGAAAGTAATAACCACAGTCCAAGTTGCAGCTATGCTGAACGTAATAATCAGAATGCCTGTTTTTTTCAGTTTTCACTTGTCGTGGTACTAAGATTTATTACGCTTTGAAAATAAGTTAGCATGAAAGCTATTCAAAACGATTCATATCTGCTAAAAAATCACATGCATATGAAATAACAAAATTACTTTCAAGGTAATCCTCTAATATCATTTAGTCATACAAATAAACGGAAATTTGTTGAACAATAGTACCGGGCTCTACGTTGATTCTCATATTTTGGTTCTATAATATATCTGATCCAGCACGTCAATATTAATTAGCTAACCTCTTCTTCAGATGTCACCAATTGGGTGTTATATAATTGAAGACACCTTATTTTCTAAATCATAGAGTATAAGGTCTCAGTCATCCGCACAACCTTCATAATGCTAATGTTCTGCTCTGAAAGTATGAGACCGGAGTGACTGGACACATACATAATCTAGCATACCAAGAATTCATGGCACATATTGATGTGGAAATAAGAGGATATAAAAATCATATTAAACCAAATAAATAAGGCACATACCTATTTTTATTTCATGCTTGAGGTTACAAATATGTGCATCAAATCATTTATTAGGCTGCAAGCAAAACTATGCATTCCGGACTGAAAGGTCACAACTGAAAAAATTCCTGATATAAGTAAACTGTAGATGCAACAAAAAAAATGCAGTAATATTTAGTGAGCTTTTCACTTTTCATGAGAAATTAAAATAAGCCATTAAGGCTAATATAGAGAGCTAGCAATAAGCAAGGCATTAACAAATACACAATAATATGTTGCCAACATCCATCAGCCATCTTAATTAGGAGGTGAAACGCAGGACACCAGTCCAGCACCAGTATAGCTTCTATATTCTCCAAGTGCAGGTGAAGTTATATATAGAGCAGAGAAATTAAGGGTACATAAATTCTTGCCTGGTGATTGAAGAAGTTCAGCCTGAGAGAAGGTGTCGAGTACCCAATCTTGTCAGAGACGCTCATCCTCTTCTAAATCAACAATCGTGAGATGAAACCTGTACACACAATCAAGAAATCTGAGCACGCTAGCAGATGGAACGGCGACCTGACCTATCTTTCACTGCTCATTGAAGCGGGCGCGCCACGCGATCATTGCATCTGATCTATCTTTCGCTGCTCGTTGAAGCGCTCAAGCCACTTGAGCCTATAGAGGACATGAGGACGGCGGCGACCTTAGCTGCGGCAGTAGATCGAGTGGCATCGCCGATCGTACTTTCGCCATTGTTGGAGGCTGCCCTACATGTCAATGACCCAAATTTAGGAAAAGTTAGGATTCACAAAGTTAGAGGATCTCGCTCCCTGGAGGTGACCATCAGAGACGGCCGATCCTTTCATGTTTTATGTTCAGTTCAAAGGAAGAGACTCATATTAAAAAAACGCATATACTGCCTTCTTCAATGTCCGATCTCTCGTAACCACTCCTCAAATTCCTGGAATTAATCATGATCAGAGCATCAACCATATATCAGTCAGAAACAGCACACGTGATGGATTGATCTGTGCATATTTGTCAAATTCATCTCAGACGATGCTAAAAAAATTAAGAACACAGCCTGGACGTGTAAGGATCGTCGCTCTCCATCTCGTCGTCGTGACTTACAGATTTTGCAGAGCGACGTCGCTGGTCTAGTTCGCCTTGTCCTCGATAACTTCCTATCCGATGTGTGCTGCGGGTCGAGACAGCAGATCGTCGCGCTTCGTCTCGTCAGGCTGCCTGGCCGACCGTCGCGCTTCTCGTCGGGCACAGCCGGCCGTCGCGCTTCGTCTCGTCGCCGAACAACACCAATCACGGGCTCACGCATCACGGCCTATATATGGGGCAGAAGAGAACGTACGCTCTTAATTTTGGTAGAGATAAAGAGTCCATGTTCAAGACAAACCGCACAGAGTCCATATGTCGTACTAACTTCTTTTTTTAATGAATCTATCTAGAGTTCCGGCGCACGGGCTAGCTTTTTCTGTCGGAGGACAAATTATGTTTTTTAATCTAGACCATTGATACGCTCTAACTTAAAACGGATGCATCTTGACCGTCGTTTGTCTTGTGTTTTAATTATATAATAGATTACTTTGCCCCAACTTAACAGTGAGGTTGTCAATCTCACCGGCTTGCTAAAAACAAAGGGTTAAAAGTTTCGAATGGAAAATGATGTTTGTTTGCATAAAACAGTAGAGAACAATGATTGCAGTAGATTGTATTTCAGATGTAAAAGAATGGACCGGGGTCCACAGTTCACTAGTGGTGTCTCTCCAATAAGATAACTAACATGCTGGGTAAACAAATTACAGCTGGCAATTGACAATTGATAAGTGCATATAACAAGCATGTGCGAGCTGTGGTGTCTACTATGAGATTCATTTGGGCATTACGACAAAGTACATAGACCGCTATCCAGCATGCATCTATACCTAAATAGTCCACTTTCCGGTTAACATCCGTACCCCTTCCAGTATTAAGTTGCGAGCAACAGACAATTGCATTAAGTAATGTGCGTAATGTAAACAATACATTCATCCTTGAATAAAGCATTGCTGTTTTACCCCTAGTGGCAACAACACATCTACAACCTCAGAACTTGCTGTCACTATCCCAGGTTAAATAGAGTTTGAACCCAACTATCATGCATAAATACCCCCTCTTGGAGTTACAAGTATTCACGTGGCCAAGGCTTCAACAAGTAACGGAGAGCATGCAAGATCACAAATGACATAGACATGATAATATAATATTCAGCTCCACATAGGTATCAATATATGTCAGATCCCAGCAAACACAACATGTAGCATTACAATAAGATGATCTTGATCATGATAGGCAGCTCACAAGATCTAAACATGATGGCACAAGTGGAGAAGACAAGCATCTAGCTACTGCTATGGACCCATAGTCCAAGGATGAACTACTCAAGCATCACTCCGGAGGTGGGCATGGTGATGTAGAACCCTCCGGTGATGATTCCCCTCTCCGGCAGGGTGCCGGAAGAGCTTCAGAAACCCCCCGAGTCAGGGTTGACGACGACGGCGGCAGCGAATATGTTCTGGATGAAAGGCTCGGTGTTTTAGGGTTTTCGCGTCTCGGGGAATAAATAGGCGAAGGGGCGATGTCGGCGGACCCCCGAGGGGCCCAAACCACCTGGCGGCACGGCTGGGCCCACTGCCGCGCCTGGGTATGGTTTGGCCACCTCGTGGCTCTCCTTCGTCTCTCCTTCGGACTCCGCGTACGTGCTGGAAAAATAGGGACTTGGCCTTTTGTTTCGTGCAATTCCGAGAATATTTCTAGAAGTAACTTTCTGAAACCAAAAACAGCAGAAAACAGGGAACTGACACTGTGGCATCTTGTTAATAGGGTAGTCCCAGAAAATGCATAAAAGTGATACGAAGTGTATATAAAACATGTAGCAAATGGCATAATATGAGCATGGAACAGCAGAAATTATGGATACGTTGGAGACGTATCATTCCTTTCTAATAAAGGACTCATCCATCCCCGGGTTGTTGGAGCGTACAATATCCTTGTCACTAGTATAGAACGACACATCGGATACCCCTCTATGGAAACAGCATGAGTTAGGCGACAAAGAATCGTGATTTTAGCGTTGCGGACGAGGCCTGGCAGAGGCTGGTCCGTCAACATTGGTTACGGAGAATTTTATATCTCCGTTACCAAAAGTATTGGCAACGGTCATAAATTTGTCTCCGTTTCCAATATGTATCTCTATGGCTACGGTTGTTTATGTATATCCATTTGCGATGTGCTTGGGAAATTGCAGTTGCAATCTGGAAGCGCGCCTGTTCAATGTGGCTTAATTCACGAGGGATTGGAACCACCTGATCGACGCTAATAAAATGTGACTGGAACCGCGCGAAGCCAGGCAGGTCCCGCATTCTCCCCTTTGTTCTCTCCCACATTATCTACCACACTAGCACAACCGCCATGGCAGAACCCTGGTGGCAGAACGAGGAAGTCCTGAGCGACGACGCGAGCGCGGAAGACCGCGGTGAAGTTCCATGGTGGGATCAAGACGGGCCGCCGGACTCGGACCCTGACGACTTGGACCTGCCATCTTCACGCTCTGTAGAAGACGACTCCGATGACTCGGACCCGCCGTCTTCACGCGAAGGAGAATACGACTCCGAAGAGGACGAGTCGCCGGAGGAAGAGGAGCCGGAGGACCCGCCGGAGCCGTATTATTCTAGCCAGGAAGAATACGACGACGACGATGAGGAGGCGTCAGAGGAGGCACCGGAGGAGGAGGCATCGGAGGAGGCGCCAGAGGAGGAGGCGCCGGAGGAGGACGCGCCGGAGAAGGAGGATCACGCTCTGGAGAAGGAGGCGCGAGAGGAGGATTCACCGGAGAAGGACGCACGACCGGAGAAGGAGGAGCACGAGCCGGAGGAGGAGGAGGAGCACGCGCCTGAGGAAAAGGCAACCGGCAAGAAGCGACGCCGCGCCGCGGATGACAATGGCGCGGAGGCAGGGCGTAAGCAGAACAAGTAGAGTAGATAGTTAGTTCAATTACTCTATCGATCCTTTGTAAGTAGGCCCAGTGTGTCAGTGAAGAAATTAGAGGAAACGGTTGTTTATCGCCTCCGTTTGCGATGTTATATGCTATATAAATGTGCCACTACGGCAACCCTAACGCTCTCGCTCTCACTCTCACTCTCACTCCACAGTCATAGTGTGGCAGCGGCTCCAGACCTAACCATTATCTCGCAGATCTGAGCGGCGCGTCCGGCTGGCATCGCCGCCGTGCATCTTCCCCCAGCGGCGCATCGGCGCATCTTCCCCCAGCGGCGCGTCGTGAGCCACCGCACATCCCCCCCAGCGGCGCGTCGTGAGCCGCTGCGCATCCCCCCCAGCGGCTCGTCGGCGAGCCGCGCGCATCTTCCCTGAGTATATCGCCGACGCGGATCTACTGGTCTATTGCCGTGCATCTTCCCCGGTATGTAGCCGACTAGATCTTACATTTTCTTTAAAGTAGCACAGAAAACTTGTCTAGTATTTGAAGTCTAGTATTGTGTTCTGTCTAGTGCCGATGATGAATACACCCCTCGACACTAGATCTTACATTTTATTTAAAGTAGCATCTACCGAGTTGGGGTGGGGAAGGTCCCCTCCCCCTTTCCTATAAGGTGGAGGCGGTTTGGGAAGGAGGAGTCCTCCTCCAACTCCCAAACCGAGTTGGACTGGAGGAGGACTCCTCCTCTAGGGCCAGCGCACCAAGGGGAAGGGCTTGCCCCTTCCCCAAGTCGTTCCACCCCTTGGCCTCCTTTATAAGCAGCCCCAAGCCCCTAGGGTTTGATAACAATTGAAGCAATTGCAAGTTCTCTCTCTTGTAGATCTCATGTGTTGAGAATTAGACGTCTCTAATCTTCTCATATAGATCTAATCTAGTTGATTAGATCTACCACCTAAACTACGCCGCAAGGCTGACTCTCTTCACCACGTGCTAGTAGCTAGGCGGTGAACGCACGGGGTGGGTTGACACGGTGTATGTGTGGATACCGCTAGAGCGGGATTTGCGCAAGTAAGTTCCTTGGACAACGGAACAACTTCATCAAGGTCTACATCAACAACGACGTACGGCAACAATCTCACCTCCCGGCGTGGACGTGAGATTCTTCATCAGGCTTCACCGACATCTACTTCGACAAACACAAGATCTTCCGCAAGCGTGTTTGTAAGTATTCTGGATCATCGCATTATGGGGTGCAACGTACCTTCATAGAATAGATCTTGGCGGTAAGGTTACGGATAAATTTTAAAGTTTTCCCCGCAACCCAATAGTGGTATCAGAGCCGATCTATGCGTTGGTATGATTTGATCTAGAGCACCAGTTGGTGTGAGCATTGCATGGTTCTTGCATTAAGTTTATTTTAGTTGCTTCCCAAGAAGTTGTGCATCATATTCCATGGCAGTATTGGCAAGATCTTTACGAACTTCTGGCTATCCGCGGACCTTCCGGCTGCTCCTAGTATGCTTGTTGGCGCCAACGATGTGCTTCAGTAGCTTCGGGTCTATACCCTTAGTTGTGGACGTTGATGTATATACGGACTGGGCCTGAGGGTTGGACGCCTCACGGGGGTCACGCGCACATGTGATCGTTTAGATTGGGGTTCTGCAACGTTTTCGTAATGTTGGGATCTCAATCACCCCGCAATGTTAATCTAGCAACTAGCCTAAACGTGCTTCAATACGTAGGTAGTGACGGTAATTCCGTAGAGCCTACAAAGCCACGTAAAACTTGCAAACAAAGCGTTAGATACGTCTAACTTGGTTTTGCAGGATTGTGTGCATGTGTTTTGGTATAGCTATTTTGTTACGGTGTCTTAACATGATGGTGGGAGCCAAAACAATTGATCGAGTTCGTCATCGACAATCAAGCGAAGAAGAGTTCGTCGTGGAGACCGGAGGAGGCGCCGGCATTGCGTCGGCGACGTGTACTTGGCGAGTTTCGGATATGGTAATTTTCCTTCGGGAATTTTGCCATGACCGGGAACAATGAAGATGGTGATCCTCAAGGACGAGCGCCAAGGACTTCCGAGAAATAACAAAGGCTATACCAAAGCACATGAATTATTATTAATTGCCTGTGATGTTTATCCTTTGTTGTTTGCACCTTGATTGCGCAGTAGTCGTTTATTAGGGTGAATCCTCATACAAAATCAAGGAGATCGTGTTCTTACCAACCGTGGCACCGTCAAACCGGATGCTTGTTGCCGTACGACCTGTATCCAGGAGTAATGTGTACCAAGGGTTCGGGAGGCGGGCGCGAACAGTTCCAGCAGCCAGTGTCGGTTGGTTGTCTTGACGTCCAAGCATAACACAACCATGAGTTCGGAACACATCCGTCGAAAGACGAACAGGAGTTGTAGCTGCTGCAACTAGCATAGTGCTTACCGATTGGCCGACGGACATGACATGTATCCATGCTTGCTTCGTAGGGCAATCGGGTCCTGAATCACTTAGTGCCAATCATGAGGATTATTGGACTTAGTGGGAGCATATCTTAGATTCATGTTTGATTGAATTAAAGTAGTGCATTAAAATTAGTAATAAACTAGAAGTCTAAATAAACTTGTTTTGTTGTAGAAATGGATCCCGTTGAAAAGATTTATGAAGAAGACTTGTTAGGAAAATTAACTGTGGGAAGCATCTTTACGGATTGGCTTCATGGGCTGAGAGATAATCTCAGTAGACGCGATTAGAGCATATTCTGGATACAGTTGTTCCAGAAGTAGAAGAAGAATATTCTCCTATGGAGAAACATGAGTATGAAGTGAGTATGGTTATGCTAGACAGGATGTGTCCCAAGCTTAGCGACAGTTATCCATACTATCGCCCCTTCCGTCTTATGGAAGTTTTGAAAGCTCGGTTCATGTGCCAGTTATGTCTTGCTAAACGACAAACTCAATGGAGAACTTAGATCTTGCAAACTATCAAGCGAAAGCTTGATGAGGGAGCACAAGGTTAAGTTCTGCAAAATACTCAGGAAGCTTGAGGATATTGGGCAACCAATTCCAGGAAATCAAGTTGTTGACACACTTCCAAGATACTACCATAATTGTACTACGCCTTTGGCGTGTTATGAATTGATGGGAGTAGAGAAGATAGTCAAGGAAATCTTCAAAATGCTCTTATCAGCAGAGATGGATATCTATGTGCATCACTTGATGACACAACCATCTTGCAAGACAAGTGGCAAGTCCACAAAGGTATAAGAGTTATACAAGATTATTGACATAATCTCGACTCGAATATATTTTGGTATGTGAATACTGAAATTTTTCATGTTGCATGATCGCAATGTGAAAAGGGAAAGAGAAAGAGATTTAGGAAGAATTGGAGGAAGTGGGGAAAGAAAGGCACTTAATGCGCCATGATCACCACTATGTCTTCAATTCAAGTCAATAAAGAAGATTTGCACTAGAACTTTAAATAAGAGTTATTTTCAGTTCGATCATTATGTAATGAATATTTTATATTCTGGAACAAGTCATTGTTCGAATTATAAAGTATGTGTGGGAATTCCAAGTTTGGAAATTCAAAGTTTATATCTTCTTTATTGTGTTATGTCATTAATTATTTTTTGTTAAGTCTTTATTGTTTTGATTCAAGTTATTGCTTAAAGTTTTAAGTAATAAATAAAGTTAGTTTAATCTTTAATTTGGAGTTATACTTTTCGTTGGTTCTCTTTGAGACTCTTAAAGTTATCTCTAAATTAAATGGATAAAACTAAAATCACAAAGTGTCATACACTTGGAGAAATTCGAAATTCATAAAGTGCTAGGCATTTGATGAAAATCGAAATCCACAAAATGCTAGGCATTTAGTAGACTCGAATTTGGCAAAGTGCTAGGCACTAGTAAATTTCGAGATTTACATAAAGGAGTGGAATCTACCCATTAATTCAATTCTATTGAGGAATTAATATGAAGTTGCATATTAATGAAATAGAGTTAATGAAATTATTGAAGTTTCAATGTTTCATAAAATTCAGTGGGAGTGTGAGAATCAAAATAAAGGAATCAAAGGAATTTGATTAAAGTTGAAAGAAAGGACTTAATAAAATATTGTAACATTATTGACAAAGAAAATTATTTCTTAGTCAATATTACTTATGATGGATTTTGGTAACTCGAAATCATCATGGTAATAAAATCTTTTGCAAGATAAAGATTAAAAGGAAATGTTACAATGTCTTGCTTAATGTGTTGTGAAATTAGAATTCCAAATTACCCACTAAAGTAAATAGATTATTTTGTTTGATATCTTGGGATTTATGTCAATTATAACTTAGAGTTATTTTGATAGTAAGTTCCATATTTTTCAATTAAGGATTTAAAGTTTTAAGTTCGAATTGAAAAGGTGTTTTGCAAAAGTCCAAAATTGTTATTTTGGCAAGTGACTTCCACACATAATTCTAAATGCTTGTTGACTTTAGAATTGGAGAAAAGTGTCTTCTCATGAAGAGAGAGTGGAAATCATAATACTAAATTAAGGCTGAGAGTCTTTGGGCAAGTGTTAGAATGAGAAGGGAAAACATGCAAATGTTTCCATATCATTACTTTGTCCAGGAATACATGTAAGGCATACATGGTTCGAATTAAGTATTAAAGGAAAAATCATGTGAGGAATTTGATGATTAAATCACTAGGTGATTGAAATCATTTAATGTCCAGGAACATGATATAAGCAAAACAATTACAAGCAAAATAAGAACATTCATTAATGACGGCATTTGTCATAAAAGGAGTTCAAGAAAAATTCATGAGACTCTAAGATCCAATCTTGAGAGTTGTTTGGATGTGATGTAAATCATGTGCATGAATATTTCATAAAGAAAGGACAGATATGAATATCTAATATTCATAGAGCTAGTCTTGAATAAAATTGTTTTATCAAGGACGAATAACTGATAGTGAGAAGTTGCAATACTTTTCATATCAATTGCTTGATGCTGTTATTGAACTAAAGTAGCAATATTATTGCTAAGGATAATTAGTTTGGATTATGAAAATAATCTAGATAATTATATTATGAATGTTTGAAGTCAGTCGTATTAATGAGTAAGAATTTCATTCTTTTCATTATATAAATCGAAGGGACTTAAAAGAGAATGGGAGCTGATATTATATTATTGAATAAGGCTAGGCCGAATTAATAAATATATAAATCTCGTGATTTAAAGAGTTTAAATAAAAGGTCGGAAAATGTCTTATTAAAGTTTTGTCTCTAAGATAGAATTTAATAAACATGAGTATGAATGTACTAAAGTGCAATTCCGAAAGGTAATTTCGAATTGTGTCTTGAATCAAAGAAATTTGATCAAGAATTCATAGCGTGATATTTGCAAGATACCTTGACCTTCGTAGTCCTGGGTGAGCGAATAGAGAGTAATAAGATCAAATCATATTTAATGTGAGAAATTCTTAATAAGGATATTCTCATAAGAGCAGTTAATTAAGATTGTAATTGATCATATAAAGGTTTGGTAAAAGAACCTGATGGTGAGATTACAAAAACGACAAGGTGGATTTTGTAAAGCTTCAAATAGTGTGTATAGAGAAGTTGCTCGTATACATACTTGTGGTGGAATTATGAAATCAATATAATCTGATGATGGCAATTTCAATTGATAAATACTAAGTGTTTTGATTTTATCAAATACACGTGTATCTTATGAGTGGATTCTACAACAAAGATAGTTCATCTATCGAGGATAGTTGCGTCATTGATGTGAGACGTCATGATAAGCAAGTTATTGGATGAGTCATTACTCAGGTGAGGTTTCTATAAAGATGGTATGATAATATCAATCAGGTATTATTAATGCTACTACGGAACCAGAAAGGCCCATATCCAATTCCTAATATATCCGACTTACATAGTCAAGTTTGGCATGTGAGGTGATAAATAAAGTTTATGAACTTTGGTTGGATCAAAGTGCGGACACAGTTTCAGATCCGCATGCGAAAGCGCGAGTGGCACCTTAGTTCCATTTGGTGTCATGTCATCATGCTAACTAGAATCATTATTGTTTCTAGTGCAAGTGGGAGACTGTTGGAGATATGCCCTAGAGACAATAATAATTAAGTTTAGTATTTATCTCCATGTTTATTATTAATGTTTGTATCTTTATGCTACAACTGTATTGGGTACTTGTATAGAAAATACAACGTATGCAAGAGGAAAACCTCCGATACACGTGTAGAGATACGAACGGAAAAAGAGTTCCTAGTCTTGTCTCTAAGACTAGCCTGTCTTGTTACTCGATGATCGTGTTTTCCTGATCATGGACTTTGTATAAGTCATTCAACTATAGGAGTGGATTATCGGAATGATAATCGCACTGAACCGACCCACCGTATGATCTTGATATGAGACAAATCGTCAATGATGAAATAGCGATTGATCATCTATTTAGTTATCATTGGCTAGATCCCTATGCTATGAGAATATCTTGTGACCGCTTATTCGACATTCGAGCTTTGATTTCCATCAAACGTCTTGCAGTAACATGGGACTATGAAAGGTGGCTTTTGGGCTTGAACTAGAATATTTATTGGAACAGAGATCGTTCAAGAATGGCACTTACTCCTCCAGACGATGGAGAGATACATCCTCTAGGCCATCTCAAGTATTGATGTTGTCACCCAATCGTCTAGCCAGACACAAGCGTGATTTATCACGGGACAACATAAATACGGAATGAGAAAAGAGAATGATATTGGTACGAGAATAATATGTGTTATGGTCAAAGGGTTTGATCACACTAGAGCACATTGTCTCAATCTCGAGATATCATTGGTATCATGCACGTAAGGGGATTAAGCGTAATGGTTAACGCACAGGTTCTGTTGTTCATTCACAACACAAGGGTGCCAGTACGAATGCCTAACCCACTTCTGGTTATTGTTTAGTAAGCTCCCAAACAATACTTTGTGATTGCTGAACCTTTCGGGTCACACGCTTAAGCTGTAAGTCAATCTTTGATCGAGAGTAAAGATGTAGTTTTAGTGGGAATGAGATTGTGTCGGAGTAGCTCCGATGTCACTGGACTTGTTCCAGTGAATTATAAGTTAGAGAGAATGCGGACATCTAATGTCCTGGGATTATAGGAATAGTTTCTATCATCAGCGGATTTAATCCGAGTGCTTATGAAGAAGGAAATATTGTTCCGATGTTTTTGTCTGCGGATACTAGGTATCCCGGTTCATATAAACTAGCTGGGTGGCCCGCGCATTTGCGCGGCTAGATTCACCGAGTATCTCTATGTTATTTCCTTTTTCAAACCTTTGGTCATTATCCAGTTTTTTAAAGATTTAATCTGCATCTACAATAGAACTAATATCACACAAAGAGATGATTGTAGCTAACGTGTTTTCCTTTGTCAATAAACTTATATTTTTGCATCTATTTATGTGTAATATATTAATAGATTGTTCGTGCATATGGACAACCTTGTAATGTGAAAGCCAGAAAGACAAATGCCATTGCCATATTAGCTTGTTGTGCTAAGCCAACGGATTTAATATCAGTGGTTTTATATTTCGCTTTATATCCTAGTCTCTATATTTAACCCCAACATTTTTTGTTCACAAATTATGTACCAAAAGTAGATATAGTGTACGTTTTGTAGTGTGCAACTATTACCTTTGTTCCAAGGTATAGAACATTTTGTGAAGATCAAAGTTATGTATGTAGTATCTCATATCCGCAGGGAAAATACTTACATGAACCGAACCGAGCATCGCCCAGTTGTCTGGATACTCACGTATTTGCAGTACCCTCGCAACTGTTATGACCTGGTAGAAAATCACTATTAGCCCTTGGATTACCTGCATAGTTTGAGTGATTTCAGCAATATCTTCCCCACACACCTGTGCATTCCGTATCAATAAACAACAAATCAGCAATACTGATCGGTAGGAGAGTATACCTATTCACCTACCCCAATATAATCTAGGTGTTGTCCCTACTTAAAATACTCTCACCGGCTGGTATTCTGCAGACTCACATGCTGCAGGATCCCAAATAAAAAAACTCTTGGAATATCTGTATATTGATTATTAGGGAAAAATACATATAAGATTAATTATATCTGAATTATTTGACCCATGCATGAGAAATCCGCTCTCCAGCCATAGAAAACTCGTGTCCGTACTAATCGATTTTAACTCTTCTCACAAATCACTGAATATAAACAGGCTGAATACAGTCTGGGTCTAGAAAATCAACACCGGTACAGAGGCGATGTCCCTTGCAATTGCGAGGCAGCGGAGTAATCGCGTCCGTGGGTTAACTTTTTAAATCGACTGTTGCTGAGGCTAATTTGTTCAGTAAAGGAAACAAACCTTGATCGGTGCTCCACGCACACATACTGGCTAGGATTAGCTGATTCGGCTGATGCGGCCTGATCTGCATGCATGACCGCCTTGCATTGCTGTGCTCTGTGGACATGCATGTGAGATTGAAGACCATATTCATGAACAAAATCTCATGATCTCTTGTTGGCGTTTCCGCCAGTGAGATTCACAATGTATATGCTCTCATTTGTTGACTGGATCAGATCCAATTATACCTAGCTATGAAGTGATTACCTCGATTCGAGGGAGTAAAAAATCAAGGAAATCTCACTTTCCGGCCGCCGACGAACGCTGCCACACGATCACGTTAGATCGGATCATACTATAGCTAGCTATTACGCGAACACCAGGGCAATCACGTGAACACCAGAAAGCGATGGAGTCAACAATCGAGGGAAATCCTTCATTCCGTCCGCCCCGATAAACCCTGCAACTATCACTATTAGTAGCTCACATAGAAAATAAATCATCTGACCTAGATTTAGCTCTCGCGTCAAGTACGCCTAGATGAGGCGAAGCTAACTTTCCGGCCGCCGATGAACCCTGCAATTATCACTGTCAGTAGCTTGGACAGAAACGAATGTACGCCGGCCGGAGATATGTCAAATGCTCCCAAAACGACGGCCGGCCGGAGATAATCGTGATGAATCCGCCGTGTTCATCTAGCCGATCATATTCACTTTATGGCTTGATGCATCATACATGCACCGACGTATAGTGCCCTAGCAATCTGCAGTAGAATCGGACTGGAGAGCGATCATAGAGATGCCTGCATGGAGGCCGCAAGAATAACCTCTCAGGGAGCGCAGCTCCAGAATCTAACAGTGATCGCCGTTGGAGAGATTGATGACGATAAAGAAGATTGATGTGCAGAGGTGTCAAATAGGTCCTTGAAAAATCTGGTGATGAGCCTTGAGTGCATGATGACGACGGGGAATCAGGGATGCTGTCGCGGAGCTCGCCCAATAGTGTCTCGACCATAGCCTTGTTGAATCCTTGTGCATGTCCGGCCGATCAATGTAACATCGTGGACAGCCCTAAGTATCGATCTCCTGGAGGCCGAGCTTCTCCATGTTTCGTCGCTCCGTCTTGTCATCGCCATAGACATTGGCATCGCCGGCCGGCCGGCCGGCGGCGTCCAGCGTCCCGCATCTCCTTTTTGACGTCCAGTAACTCCCTTTTGACGTCCAGCGTTCGTGCATCAGGTGTTGTGCCGGCGACCGCAGGTGTGCGAGTTTGTGCTTCTACGTTTATGGATGCTGTATATATATGCATGTAAAGCTGTCATAGGACGTTTCCTTTTTCTATCCCAATGAGATGTTTCCGTGTGCCTCACGAACTGGAATTAATCGGCAAGTACACAGTGCTGTTCTTTTCCTGAGATATATGTTGTGAACGTACCTCTCTTGGATATCTCCGCAAGTTAATTTATGCGTGTCTGTTTGTAGTACAAAAACTCTTCAGCAAATCTGAGCCGTATTTCTTCATATGGTCTAAGTCTAGTTAATCCAGGCCGTTCCTTCTCTTCTACTAAGCCGGAGATAAATCCATCAGTAGTGTGTCGGTAAGGAATTATCTCAGCCCACAGTTCTGCCAACGTATGATCTATTTATCTTACCTTGCTTGCGCACGTACGTTGCTTCTGGTAGTATAACTTTTTAATCTACACCGTTCGCTTCTAGTTGTTTAATCCTGACCATCGGTTATCCTGTGTTTTAAGTATATAACTAGCTGGGTGGCCCGCGCAATTGCGCGGCTAGCATTGATATATCTCATATATTCATATCAAATGTATCATTTTATTATGGATACTATATAAGAAAACTATTTAAAATCAACGAAAATACATAGCTTATTGAGCCGCCAATTGCTTCCATATTTCAATCTACGGGTAAATTTAAAAATAAAAAACCTGAATACATTCATTGTTTAGGATTCCAAGTTTTCTTATATGCAAGTTGCCTATACCATTATTTTTTTATTGTTTCAAAATCTAGCAATCAATTGTGTCTCGGTGCTGGTAAAGTGGTTTTTCCATGTCATACAACATTAATAAATATTGATTATGTAGAAGCTAGATACATTAGGGACATCAGCTATAATAGAGTCGTAATATCTCAGTGTTTTCTCTTCCGCTGCTTACCTATGTTATCATCACACCCCCAAATCTTTTGTTTACAAATTCAGCATCGATGTCTCTCACACATTATATAGCGTGTTCATCCTTCCAAGGCTCAAGGTATTGCATCGACTGGATAAGAAGATCTAATATTTATTGAAGCGACCTAATAGAAAACTTAGGTCATTGTTTACTACTTTTCTTGTGCAACCAAAAATAAGTTGCTTACTAATTTTCTTGTGCAACCAAAAATATGTTTTACTTCCTCATTTCTCATAAAATAGCTAGGTTAGACACATTTACACATTATGGATACCAAATTATTGTTCTTAGAGGTTTTCATGTGTACCTCTTGTGAGTGGTCTTAGAAACATATGTTCTCATTATTGATTAATTCTTGTTTGCCACTTTTGTGCTACTTCTAACCTCCATGAACTCCGCGAGTGAGCAGCTATCATTTGTTCCTTCAAACATATATGTCCTAATTGTTTTCGACCTGTTTTGTATGTTGTCCTACCGATGCATGATATGAGCAACAAATAAATATTGTTACATAACGGAATGCTAAGCATATGTAAATCTGACTATTAATTTAAATTACAACTTATTCACGGAGTTACCATTTAACGATTTCTTCAGTGGCACGCCTTTACCTAATTTCTGAATTGATTATTTCTTCACGCGATATCCAGAGCAGCTGGCCCAGAGCTTACACATGTCTCTAGTTGGATGAAATATAAATCTATAGCATATTACAGTTTTCCATTGTAAATCAATTCTGAAATATTGTGGTGATATTTCAGTAGAGATGCACAAAGAAACATGCATACTTGAGCCTGCGTGGTCCAGCATAAAGAAACTTACTTCAGTTGTTAACCTCACCGATTGCATGTGCAATAGAAAAAAGATTTTAATAAATACAACTTCTTACCTATTAAGACCATCAATTTTTATCATTGCCGCTCACCACAATATCCCCTGTGCTTAAAAAAAATCACAATTGTGACAACAATCTTGCCTATCCTGATGCCCGCGACTCCCAGAATCATAGTTTTCATCAATGTGGTCCCGAAACTTCAAATTTCATTGAAAAACCATCTGCTCTGTCGGTAAAATTGGCAATCAAAATCATTATCTTAATTGTGTAATCACCCGAATAATGTATTTTCTCTGCTAATAAGATATTTGTACAACCATAAAAATTAGGATAATCAGCTTGATGTTTAATTTCATTTGGCTAAAAATAGCAACCAAGAGGTCCTTAAGGAATCAACATACATAATCCTGAAGTTGGTCATCCATAGAAATACTCATCGATCTCATATTGCTTAAGGAGTTAAGGAGAATAGTCAGATCTTCCAAGTGCAAAGAACTGTCCGTCTACCAATATTTCTCCTTCCTATACTTCATCATCAGTATAAATTTAGAGATGAGATTACCTCGCTTTGAGATGTTTCCTCCTGCATTTTGCACTTCCATGTAGCACAGTTTATCGAATGAAGTTTAACTAATCCACTAACAAACCTAGTATACTTTAGCTTGAAGATCACTGAGGAGTCCAATCATCAATGGCAACAAATTCAGGATGTACAACATGAAAGACATGCATGCGAGTGTTGCAGTTCGTAGCATCAATTAGCATGGAGAACGCCACTTTTGTCTTGTGATACCAATCTGTAAGCGCGGCATGAATCATTGGCGACTGGAGTGCAACAGCAGGAGGTCATTAACCGTGCTCATCTCAGACTGAGGTCGTAGCTACGCGATGATCCCTCGCGGCTTGTCTCAGCAGAAGTACCAGACGCCAAAGTCTGAAAGATGAACAGAAGAGCGATGGAGGAGACATATTTCATCTCCTCTTAGAGTTGAACACTGATTTTGCTTGAACACGTGATTCCATTCAAACTAAAATCTACAGTGCATATGCTTATGCTGCAGGCCCAACGGCTTGTCGGCAAGATCGGAAAGTCACACTGGCTGGCCGCAAAACTTCTTCTAGCAAAACCCCCTCCGTGCTCATGCATATGATCATAATTCGTACGCGACTCAGCTACTTCTTTGCTTGTGATCGATGGCTGCCGGCGGGTCTTCTGGCGGGACCTTCATGGTAGTGCTTATGGTAGATGCTACCAATACAAAAGCTGCGCACTGTCATCCTCACGGCATGGTCGCATGCGTCCCACTGGTCTGAAACGCTGGAATCCATCGCTATGTATTTTTCGAATTGTCTTGCCGAGCTGCGCCGGAGGATCAGGACTCTTAACACGATTCGCAGTTACCTATCCGCCTTTCTTCTTCCAAGATTGACCATTTTTACAGATCAAGAATTACCGATCTGTCCACTTTTCGAAGCTTCTCAAAGGATCAATATAGCCATACAAACTTGTCGGAGACTCGAGGTTCCTTGTATATTCATCGAGCTCGTTGGCGTCGAATTCATGGTCGTGAGATTGCCACCCTCGCCTAGAGCTCATGCGAAGTTTATGCTGGGCTGTTGCAGGGTACGCTGGCAGCAACACCGATCCATCAACTGCCGATAATTACGATTACTCCATCGAGCAAAACATGTATGCTGGAACCGATTATGACGGGAAGTTGAAAAGCACGCTGCCAGCCACACACGGGTGACTCGTCGACACATAACCGCCCAGCGCAATTAATCCCATGTCAGATTCTTCTGTTTTTGAACGACGCGGCCGGCGTCAGATTGATGTGAGTGCTTGCAGCGTTCGGTGATGCCATGGGTGCCGCTGCTGTTGACCAACATGCTTCGCTGCCGGCGCCGATGGATGATTTACCGATCGCCATGCAAATCAATCAGACGTCATTCTCCCGTTCCTTCATGTGGGCGTATCGCCGAAAATCATCTACGATTTCTCGCTCGTGGAAAACCTATCTATGGGCTTGAACCGCTGGTCCGCTGCCAAGGATATATATCGTAGAGAAGCAGCACAAATCACATATGGTCTGATTCAGTTTTCGTAAGCATCCCGATTGGGTACGACTCCAATTAGCATACGAATCAACTCCCAAGCCTAGTCCTGCGATCGTACGTTTAGGTATTAGTCCCGGCTGCACGTCTCGTTTTTTAGTCCAAGATCTGGACCGTTGAGATCTCCTACGTTTAGCATGACACATCTACACCGTCGGTTGTCCTGTGTTTTAATTATATAATAGATATGAGTTATATGATAAGTAATTAATTCTGGGAATTTTCTGTAAAAGGAAATATTCATTTAGGAATTAATTAGACGAAACGATTTATTATTTATTTAATTAACAAAGGGAATAATATTATTAGGCCCACCAAGGTCGTGGTGGGCCAAGGCGCCGTAGAGGGGGAAGTTCCCCCATGGCCGAAACCCTAATGGGCCACGTGGCCCATGGGGGGAACGGCGGCGGTGGTGGCTAGAGGCGGTTGGGAAGGGGAGTCCCCCCCCCCTTCCAATCCGAGTTGGGGTGGAGGAAGAACTCCTCCCCCTTGCCTTCTAGGGTGAGGCAGTTTGGGGGGAGGAGTCCTACTCCTCCACCCAATCCGAGTTGGGGTGGGGAAGGTCTCCTCCCCCCTTTCCTATAAGGTGGAGGCGGTTTGGGAAGGAGTCCTCCTCCAACTCCCAAACCGAGTTGGACTAGAGGAGGACTCCTCCTCTAGGGCCGGCGCACCAAGGGGAAGGGCTTGCCCCTTCCCCAAGTCCCTCCACCCCTTGGCCTCCTTTATAAGCAGCCCCAAGCCCCTAGGGTTTGATAACAGTTGAAGCAATTGCAAGTTCTCTCTCTCTTGTAGATCTCATGTGTTGAGAATTAGACGTTTCTAATCTTCTCATATAGATCTAATCTAGTTGATTAGATCTACCACCTAAACTACGCCGCGAGGCTAACTTTCTTCAACACGTGCTAGTAGCTAGGCGGTGAACGCACGGGGTGGGTTGACACGGTGTATGTGTGGATACCGCTAGAGCGGGATTTGCGCAAGTAAGTTCCTTGGACAACGGAACAACTTCATCAAGGTCTACATCAACGACGACGTACGGCAACAATCTCACCTCCCGGCGTGGACGTGAGATTCTTCATCAGGCTTCACCGACATCTACTTCGACAAACACAAGATCTTCCGCAAGCGTGTTTGTAAGTATTCTGGATCATCGCATTATGGGGGGCAACGTACCTTCATAGAATAGATCTTGGCGGTAAGGTTACGGATAAATTTTAAAGTTTTCCCCGCAACCCAATACTTCCATCATAACCCATTTTTCTCCGTGCTTGGTCCAACAATTATAGCCGTCCATGAAACCAAACTGAATCAGGTGGATGTGAAGGGTTTGTGACGAAGAGTAATCCTTCTCATTCCGACAATGACGGCATGGACAACACATAAAACCATTCCACTTGTTTGCGTTAGCCACTTTGAGAAAAGATTCCACGCCTTGCATGTACTCGCTAGAGCGTCGGTCAGCGTACATCCATGGATAACTCATCTGCAATCACCGCTAAAATCCATTACGGTAAACGAACATAATAGGGAACTGACCATATTCATTAATACAAGTTCATCACAATAAAACCAAAGTTGAGTAGTGACCAAATGTAATACATAGTTCTCATAAAACATAAATTAATTGAAACTAGAATAGAACTATCTAAAGAATTTAAATCCAACAACAAATACGATCAAAATCACAACAAAGGTAATTATTGAACCAACGGCATAATGATACCAAGCCTCTTGACTAATAGCATATTTTCTAATCTTTTTAATCTTCAAGCGCATTGCATCCATCTTGATCTCGTGAGCATCGGCGACGTCGGCAAGCTTGCGCTCGTGTTCATCGACGATGTCGGCAAGCTTGAAGTCCTATACCATCTTCTCTTCTAGGCATTGGAGACGAAGATCTTCACTTATCTTCAATTTTGCTTTCAAATTGTTGTTTTCTTTTTAAAAAAACTCGACAATAGGGTCGGCTGGAATTTCCGGTTCAACTACCTCCTAAATAAAAATATATCTATGTCAAGTTGGTCGGCATGATTGTTATAAACACGAAACAAAATAAATAGTTATAAAAATATACCACATCCGAATCATAGACCGGACGAGGGCCGATGGGGACGGATATCAAAACCATGACACTATACATATAAAAAAATAAGAAAATTATACAAGAAATAATTATGCATTTGAATCATACAAGTAATTTTTTTAAATAAAAGATAAAAACAGAGGCTCACCGAGGTGGTGTCGGTCACGGGACGGCGGGGGCTATCGACGGCGGTGAGGACCGGGACAACAGTAAAATCCACAAATCATAAATTTATTTGAGCTCAAAATACATATAAAAAATGAACTACCTAGCTTAGGCATTTCATCAAACACCTAGGTAGCACTAAAAAATGAAATGAGCTAAACTAGTATGGAAATGAGCTAAAATGAGCGCCGCCGGATGAAAGGATCAAGTTGCTAACCCTTGGAGAGATGGGTGCCGTCTATCTTGAAAAATCATGGAAAAAAATTGGACTAAACTTGAGCTTGAGAGAGGAAACAATGGAGATGAACTTGAGTTCAAAAAATGGTGGCTGCGCCCGGGGTGGAAGATGATATAGCGGGACCTCTAGTCGCGGGTTGTATCACGGCCCGGGACGAAAGGTCGACCCTCTTGTCCCCACTCTGCGGCTGCCTGCTGCGGTCCCGGGTGGTATCACGACCTGGAACTAGAGGTGCCCTACGACCCGGGACCGGAGCTGCGTGGCGTCAGAGTCGTTGGCTCGGGACTAGTTCCCTCCTCTAGTCCGGGTTCAAACCACGCCCAGGACTAGAGCCCAACACCCCTCTCCACCAAAGGCCATGTTTCCACTAGTGATCTTATTGCCTTCAGATCTTCTTACTACGTATGATGCATTACCCCGCAAAAAAATAAATACATATGATGCATTGATTCAAAACCGTGATTATCCTTTAAAATATGTGTTCCTTGTTAGCCCTATTTCCTAGTTTTATATTCTAGTTACTTTCTTATGGCTAAGATGTATGCTGCAACGTTTAACCTTAACTTATGAACCTCGTGGTCTTATTAATTTAAGGATTCTTGTGCTTTGGCTTGATAGATATGAATTAAATCATATGGCACACCAGTCTCCCTGGCATGGTTATAAAATCTGGCTTGGCGTGAAAATAGAAATATTGAAACCATAAATTTTACCATTTGGCATATTGTGCAATCCCTGAAACAAGATTGTGAAAACTGTGAAGAAACACCGACCAGTCAGGAAGTTACTTCTTACAAATGGGGCTACTAATTGAAAGCTACAATATTATAAACGATTTTTATCTATTTTAAGAAAGAGTAGTCAAACAATATGGTATGTAAAACTGGTCATTTCAAGGGACACTATTAGAAAAGGTATAATTATCATTCCACGTTATATAGAGGAGTTAAAAGTCATGTTGTTATCTCTCAGTGTTATTTTTAACAATTAATGTATTTTTCAAATGTATTTTTAACAATTAATGTTGGAGTTGACTACCAGCCGCATTTTGTTCCGTGCGGCGGCTCCTTGCCATGCATGCATGCAGTGATGTCATGGATGATATTGCTTAGATTCCCTTTAATGATTAGATTAAAAATATTTTATCTATCAAACTGTTAATCCGACTGAATATTTGCTTTCACTGCTGGCTAGGTCACGAAGAGAAGTTTGAAACTAAATCTCATGTCGCCATGTTTTGATATTTTTTCCCGTCGGTAATTACCAGATTATCATAATTAACATATCAGACAAAAAAATCGGTTATCAGATTTTTGAACACCATTCTACACCAATACAAGGTCAAATGATACTACTTTATGTGGAATGATATACTGTCTTAAATCATGGAAACAGTTAAACTCTGGCGCTCTATCTGTGCATATCATTGTAATATAAAAACCGTCGAAAAAATCACCTCTTAAGCATGTACAATTATTTTGTGGTAATTATTCGATGCTAATATGGTGACCATACTGTTTAATTTGGTAATTGATGCAGAATTTTATTTTCGTCAAAACATATTAACAACGGATTTAGTTTTCAAGCCCTCGTCGAGTCGAATTTAGCGGTATAAAGGGATCGCTAATCAGAATAATGGTTTATGAGATAAATCATTCAAAAATTTCGAATTTGACAATTGATATGATGATGTCACCCATGATGTTGCACACTACTACATACATGCATGCATGTGCTCCTCCGTGCGGGGCTTCCAAGTAGATTTTCGTATTAATGTTTGCATATTCTTAAAACTATGAAGTTATAAAGACCAAACTAGAAAAGAAAAATCTTTAACAACGGAGTAAAATGTCTCATATGTGACCAGACTATGATATACAATCAGTTAGCACAAGTAGAGAACATACCTTTAATACCGGTCCTAGATGGCCTTTAGTACCGGTTGTGCAACCGGTACTAAAGGGTCGGCACTAAAGGGGTACCCCTTTAGTACCGGTACAAAACTAAAACCGGTACTAAAGGGTATCCACGTGGGCGAACAGCCGCGCGCGCAGTGGAGGACCTTTAGTACCGGTTGGTAATACCAACCGGTACTAAAGGTTCCTGCTTTTTTGCTTATTTTTTTGTTTCTGATTTTTTTCTTTTCGATTATTTTTGCGGGTTTAGGGTTTCTGTTTTTTTTCCTTTTCGCTTGTTTTTCAGGGTTTCGGAGGAGATCACGTATAAAGTACTCACTACACATATAAAGTACTCTCGTTACATATAAAGTACTCCTAATTACAATCGAGGTCACCGCTAGCTATTACATGCATGGAGGGGGTGGAGGGGGTCAGTCGACAAAGTGGAATTCACCGAGTTCATCTATGACATGCGTAAGTAAGAATCCCGCCAATTCCTCCGCAATAGATTTTACGCAGTTTATTGGTAGGAGTCGGTTCCGCTTCTTTGACATCTTTAAAAGAAGGAAATCAAATCAGTTATGATTGAAACTATAAACACAATTGATGGTAGCAAAATAAAAGTTGTGTATGATGTTTACGTACCTCTCGATTTTTTGCACTATTGACTCTCTCATTGACCAACATGTGAATGTACTCGCAAACGTAGTATCCACATAGTTCCATCCCCCGTGGTTGTCGCAGACACCACTATATAAACAAGAATATAATTTAATCAAATAATAATCAAGAGAATGATAATGGTATTAGAAAGATACACGTAGTAGTACTTACTAAGTTAGACTTGAACTCCAGCTTTTCTGGCCATTCACCGCGTTCTTCCGCTTTGAACTTTCTGTAAACACTGTCCGGAAAATAAAATGAATTGAGGAGTTATTACTTATACTTTTGATATCCGAAAATGAACGAAAGAGGCCGATATAGTGCGATTGAAATTACTTCTTGAGTATTAGACGCACACTTTTGTATTCATCTTGATCTTTCCTTAATGAGTCCCAGACTTCAACTTCTCCATCCTCGAGTCTAATGATTAGCAGAATGAAGTGGTACCTGCTCACATTTATATACGCAGCTATTCAGAACTCATCAATTACACTTAATATCTGGAAAGGAAAATAGAATGTGTACAAGACGGTAACACTCACCCGAAGTTGTAAGGAAAAAGTATTTCCTTTTTGGTACTTTGTCGCTTAAGAAGCGTTAGCAGAACGTCCTATGTGTCCCGGGATGGTCAGTTATGGTCCGGACATGAACTTTATCCGGGTCAATGAACCCAATGTCCTAGATTCCTCCTAGTCTGCATTCACGAATCTTCATTCTGCATAATATAGCGTACAAAAGAATGTTGTGAGGATAATTACAAGCATTGAACGAGAGCTTTAACTATAAATAATTAAATTACACGAATAAATTACTTACAGACAATAGCAGCTGATGATAGATTTGTCGAGAGCACGTTGATTGTACATCTGAAAAAGTTCTTCGAACTCAACCTGCACAGCATATTCTCGGAAGTAGTGTTGTTCCTTAACCGCCGCCATGAGATAGATTCTCCCTTCTTTTGCGGCGGTCATGTACCAGGTATGCAATTTATATAACTGTGTTGTTAGAGCACTCGGATTTTCGACCAGAGGCAGCCCGAGTTCAAAATCATATCGTGGGGTAACCTCCGCCATGGGGTAACCTGAGTTGCCAACGAAAACTTCTCCATGCTCGATTTCCCAAGGTTCAGAAGGCACAATGAGCGGGGCGAGCGATTGTGCTTCTTGTTCTCCGAGTTGGGCAACTCTTTTCCCGCACACTTTTTCTTGCTCCATCTGCGAGGAAAGTACCTTGTCAATACCTCGCTCATAGTCTGAAATGGGCGGCGGTGGAGGGTCATATAGGTTGTCAACGGTGCGATCCTTTACCTCATTTGGTATAGTCTTCAGAAGTTCCTTTATGGGGTCAAGTTTTGCCTCCAGTCTTTCCTTTTTTTTTCTCAAAAAAGGCGATCGACTCTTCACGTAGGCTCACATGTATTTCCTCCAGAGTCATCTCAGGAGCTAACTTCTCAGGAGCCTTGACTTCCTTGGGTTTTTTTCCACGTTTCTTGACAGGGGACGATGTGAACAGCTTCCGCTTTGTCAAGTTACTAGTGGGCGCATCAGTCGGCTGACAGGACGGCGCGGGCGATGGACTCGCGGTGGGCTCCCAATCCACGGGGGAGGCGGGTGGACTTTGATGTGGTGAATTTCTAGCCGGAGGAGTCGGTGGCCTTGGCACCGAGTCTGGAAACTTGATGTATTTCTTATTCCATAGAACGATACCAAGCTCGACTTCTCCCAATGTCTTCTCGCCTTCAGCTCCAGGAATGTCAAGATTTATTGAGTTGAATCCTGACATAACTTTCGTGACCCCGACACGAGCAAATCCAGCCGGAATCTCACCAAAATGGAAGGTTGCTCCAACTTGATGCGGTAAAGCATAGCCAATCGCCACCGGGAAACTAATGTTCTTCATTGGCGCATGTAACTCACAATTTGTCTTCTCCGTGATATCATCCACGGGGTAGTGAGCCGCCGACGGTTCAACAACTGGTTCATCAACTACAGGATCTTGTAGCTGCGTGGAACCCACGCTGCTTTTCCGCTGAGATTCCCTTGTAGCATCGACTGCAGGATCTTCTACTCGCAGCTGAGATTCCCTTTGCTAGGTAATTGAGGCCAGTTGCTTCTGCACAGCCTGCACCGTGCGTTCTAATGCAGTAACCCTCTCCGCCTCCCTCTTCTTACTTCTGCAATGTTTTCTATAAGTTGCAACATCCTCCGAAAACCCTTCAAAAAAACCAACCCCACCTCCTCTGCCTCGACATCATCCCCAGTGTTCTTTATTCCCGAGAGCTTGTGAAAGCTCGTCGTCCTCTCTATCGGGAACATATTTTCCCTCCTTGACTAGTAATATTATTTTTTTATTTTTTGACGACTCTATTAATTCTTTTCCGCCATTTTCCCTTTGCAACAATCAGCCCTGTGTCTGGGTTAGACACTGCCCCATGCGCGAACAACCAGAACTTGGACCTGTCGGGCCAGTCATCTGTCTGTGGAGTGATCCCTTTTTGACGCAGCTCGTTTTCATAGGCTAGCCACTTAGGCAAGGCAGTCTTGTAGCCACCTGAGCCCAAACGATGGAAATATTTCTTCTTCGCCGCATTCAACTTATTTTGGGTCGATCGGGCCACAGCGACGGCCGAATTCTTATAAGCCGCAAATTCAGCCCAGTCATCTTTTAGCTTCTCTAGATGTCCAGTGAAAACTATATCTTTGTTCCCATATTTTCTCCACAATGTGTTCTTCCAGTTGTTGAATTGCTGGGCCATCTTGCTAAGAGTCCACTCCTTGACTTTATCCTTCCTACTCTGTGGGAGATCTGCCGGTAGGCTGAATTTAGCCAATATCGAGTCCCAAAGGGTATCTTTAATTCTTTGCTCGAGATATTTTGCGCCAATGTTGGCTTTCTTCGGCTCATTCCATTCTGCCACGGTGATCGGGGCCATGTCCCTTACAAGAACTCCGCATTGAGCTACATATTTAGTGTAGATTCCATCGGGTTTCTCCGGTTTGCCTTTTATGGTAACTTCGTCGATCGGCAACGTTGCACCATCCGGGAGCTTTAACCCTTGGGCCGGGCCTCGTTTAGGGATTGACGACTTAGATCCAGAGGGCTGAAAGAAAAATGTTTCGTTAATAAGTGCGCATATAAATCAATTAATGCATCTAGCTATAGTGATCAACAAGACTTAATATATACCTTGCCGGAGTCGTTCTTAGCTAGTGATCCGGAGTTTTGTACGGAATTTTCTAACGACAGTTCTTCTTCGCCATCGTCGCCGTCTCTGAAGTTTTGTAACTCAAGTCCCTCACTGGAGTCGTTCAAACATTTCGCGTTGAATTCTTTGGTGTCTTCTTCGTCGGAATCTCCATCGAAATTGGGTCCGGCAGCCCTATTATATATTATTTGTTGCATCCGGTCTTCTTCCTCCAAATCTCTGATGAAGGGGGCGTCGATGATGGGGGCATCGTCCTCCATAGCTCAATGTCACTACAAATTGGTAATTCATAGCAAACAACTTTAATATTCTTATACACTAATAAAAAAATTGCTACTAAAATTTTCTAACTTAACAATATTTCAAACTTAGCAATATTTGAAACTTAGCAATATTTCAAACTTAACAATATTTCTAACTTTACAATATTTCAAACTTAGCAATATTTCTAACTTAACAATATTTCAAACTTAGCGATATTTGAAACTTAGCAATATTTGAAACTTAGCAATATTTCAAACTTCACAATGTTAATCTATACACCTAAAAATTAAAACTACACTAAAAAAGCCTAAAAACTAATAATTAAAAGTACACCTAATAATTAAACTATACACCTAAAAACTACACTAAAAAAGCTGGAGTTTTGTAATAAGTAAAACTAGACTAAAAAATTAAACTACACTAAAAATTGTGCAAAATAACCTAAACAATAATAACCTAAAAAAATAAGCTAACCAAAAATAAGATATAAAAAAGAAAAAACTCACCTTGTTAACTCCTCGATGGTGGCCGAGGCGGAGGTGGAGGCCGGCGATGGCGTGCGCGGGAGGTGACGGCGCGCGGGGGCCGACGGCGCTCGGCGCAGGCCAGGAGCGGAGGACGCGCGGCGGAGGCGGGACGCAGCGCAGGAGCAGGCCGGAGGGCAGAGGAGCAGGGCGCGGCGGTGTCGGGGCCTTGGCGGCGCGGTCGACGACCGCGGAGGGCGACGTGTGCGCGTGGAGGGCATGGCGGAGGGCGGCGGCGCCGTCGACGGCGTGGAGGCGCGTGGCGTCGAGGAGCAGCACTTCGCCGGCGTCGAGGAGCGGGCGTCGAGGAAGCAGCACTTGGGCGAAATTGGGGAATCGATTCGATTCCCGTGCACTTAACTGCCGCCAACGTCCCTTTAGCACCGGTTGTGCTCTACAACCGGTACTAAAGGTCAAATTTGGGCCGCGGCGAAATTTCGGTACTACCGGTTGTATTATACAACCGATACTAATGGGCCTTTTATTTGTTTTCTATTTTTTGTTTTTTCGATTTAGTTTCTGTTTTGTTTTTTCTATTTGGTTTCTGTACTGTTTTTCTATGTGGTTTCTGTTTTGTTTTTTCTCTAGTTTTATTTTATATCTATGTAATTTAATTGTATTAAAATTTATAATAATAACAACAACGACGTCAATACGTAGGGGGGATACGTGTCCTCCCCAGCGCTGGGGTAGGACACGTGTCTGACACGAGTCGTGACCGCGAAGCCCGCCTTTAGTCCCGGTTGGTAACACCAACCGGAAGTAAAGAAGCACACGGATCGTGTGTTTTTTCAAGCGCTTGTGAGCCGTTGGATCAGAGGTGTGTTTCTTTGAAGAACTTGTGAGCCGTTGGATCAGGGAGTGTGTTTCTTTTGAGGGCAAAACCAGTGTTGGATCAGCCACATGACCCTATATAGACCCCCCTCTCGAGCATGTTCGACACTCATTTGATATACAAAGCATTCGGATTCCCTGCATACGTCCAACAGTGCATTTGATATGCGGGCACTCACGAGCCACTGTTGGGCTGTATGCAGGGGAAACCGTGTGTTTTGTTCTATCTACAAAATACTCCAGTTCATCGACCGAATACAAATCATTCGGATTCCCGGCATACAGCCCAACGGTGCATTTGATATGCAGGGCACTCACGAGCCACCGTTGGGCTGTATGACGGGGAAGCCGTGTGTTTTGATCCAACTTTTTCGAGCGCTTGTAAGCCTTTGGAGTTTTTAGAACCAAAAATTAGTGTTTAGATCTCTCTTCTGAGTTTTCAGAACATAGTTACATAAAAGGTTTAATACATTATTACACATCAGCAGCAACATCAATATCTAGTGTTCACTTTTTCTTCTTCTGTGTCCCTTTCTTCTGATTGCGCCGTAGCCATGGACATTCTTCATCATTTAACACGATGCTTGGGTCAGTTTTCACTTTGAAGGGCGGAATTTCATGAAACTTATTGTAATCTTCTGACATGTCTGTCTTGTCCTCCACTCCCACGATGTTTCTTTTTCCTGAAAGAACTATGTGGCGCTTTGGCTCATCGTATGATGTACCGGCTTGCTTATCTTTTCTTTTTTTCGGTCTGGAAGACATGTCCTTCACATAGAAAACCTGAGCCACATCATTGGCTAGGACGAATGGCTCGGTGCGGTACGCAAGATTCTTGAGATCCACTGTAGTCATTCCGTACCGCGGTCTATCTCTACCCCGCTTGACAGGTTGACCCATTTGCACTGAAACAAAGGGATCTTAAAAGAAGGTCCATAGTCAAGTTCCCATATCTGCTGTATGCAACCATAATATGTGTCCTTTGTCCCATCGTCGTTTGTTGCATCAAAGCGGACACCACTGTTTTGGTTAGTGCTCTTTTTGTCTTGGGTTTCCGTGTAAAATGTATTCCCATTTATCTCGTACCCTTGGAAAGTCAATATAGTCGAAGATGGTGACTTGGCCAACAAGTATAGCTCTTGTCCAACAGTGTGTTATTAATGAGATGTGTACGCAACCAACTGCCGAAAGTATCCACGTGTTTCCTTTAATCCAGAAGTTAGTCTTCTCCGGGTATTGGGAGCGTAAAATATCCATGTGTTCACGATATACGGAGCCACCAATCTGGAATTTTGTAGAACTGTGTAGTGTGCTTGAGTGAAAGAATGCCCGTCCATACATCTTGTTGCTTTCTTTCCTAGCGTGCCTTTTCCACGCAGTCTCCCCTCATGGCGCGATTGAGGAACACCGATCGGCTTAAGATCAGGAATAAAGTCAACACAAAACTCAATGACCTCCTCTGTTCCATAGCCCTTGGACATGCTTCCTTCTGGCCTAGCACGGTTATGAACGTATTTCTTTAAGACTCCCATGAACCTCTCAAAGGGGAACATGTTGTGTAGAAATACAGGACCGAGAATGGAAATCTCTTCGACGAGGTGAACTATGAGGTGCGTCATAATATTGAAGAAGGACGGTGGAAACACCAACTCGAAGCTGACAAGACATTGGACCACACCCGTCTAAACTTGGTAGAGTTGCTGGATCGATTACCTTCTGAGAAATTGCATTCAGGAATGCACATAGCTTCACAATGGGTACTCGAACGTTTTCCGGTAGAAGCCCCTCAATGCAACCGGAAGTAATTGTGTCATAATCACGTGGCAGTCATGAGACTTCAGGTTTTGGAACTTTTTCTCTGCCATGTTTATTATTCCCTTTATATTCGACGAGTAGCCAGACGGGACCTTGATACTGCTCAGGACTTGAAAAAAGATCTCCTTCTCTTCTTTGGTAAGAGCGTAGCTGGCAGTACCTTGGTACTTCTCTGGATTCAGGTTGTCTCGTTCGTGCGTACTTTGCTGGTCCTGCCGTGCATCCGATGTATCTTTCGTCTTCCCATACACGCCTAAGAAGTTTAGCAGGTTCACGCAAAGATTTTTCGTCACGTGCATCACGTCGATTGCAGAGCGAACCTCTAGGATTTTCCAATAGGGTAAATCCCAAAATATAGATTTCTTTTTCCACAAGGGTACGCGCTTGTTAGCGTCTTTCGGAACATTTAGACTGCCAGGACCCTTTCCAAATATTACTTCCAAATCCTTGACCATGCCATATTAACATCACCATCAGGGCGTGTAGGCTTCGTCGGTTATCTGCCTCACCTTTGAAATGCTTGCCTGGCTTTCTTACGGGATGCCTGTTTGGAAGAAATCGACGATGACCAAGGTACACATTCTTGTTACCTAAATATATACTGTCAGTCTTATCTAAACAGTGCGTGCATGCATTGTATCCCTTGTTTGACTGTCCTGAAATGTTACTAAGAGCAGGCCAATCATTGATGGTTACAAACAGCAACGCTCGTAGGCCAAATTCCTCCTGTTTGTACTCATCCCACACACGTACGCCTTCGTCAGACCACAACTGTAAAAGTTCGTCAACTAATGGCCTCAGATACACATCAATGTCGTTGCCGGGTTGCTTCGGGCCTTGGATAAGCACTGGCATCATAATATACTTTTGCTTCATGCACAACCAAGGAGGAAGGTTATAGATACATAGAGTCACGGGCCAGGTGCTATGACTGCTGCTCTGCTCCCCAAACGGATTCAAGCCATCTGTACTTAGACCAAACCTTAAGTTCCTTGCGTCAGCTGCAAATTCCCCAAACGCACTGTCGATGTTTCTCCACTGAGACCCATCAGCGGGGTGTCTCAGCATCTCGTCTTCCTTACGGTCTTCTTTGTGCCATCGCAACAACTTGGCATGCTCTTTGTTTCGGAACAAACGTTTCAACCGTGGTATTATAGGAGCATACCACATCACCTTCGCGGGAACCCTCTTCCTGGGGCTCGGCTCGCCTCTCAATATCACCTGGGTCATCTCGCCCGATCTTATACCGCAATGCACCGCATATCGGGCATGCATTCAAATTCTCGTACTTCTCACCGCGGTAGAGGATGCAGTCATTGATGCATGCATGTATCTTCTCCACCTCTAATCCTAGAGGGCAGACAATCTTCTTTGCTTCGTATGTATTGTGCGGCAATTCATTATTCCTTGGAAGACTCTTCTTAAATATTTGTAGCAACTCCTGAAATGCCTTGTCAGATATTCCATTCTTTGCCTTCCACTGCAGCAATTCCAGGGTGGTACCCAGCTTTTTCTGGCCATCTTCACAATTTGGGTACAAAATTTTTTGTGATCCTCTAACATGCGCTCCAACTTCGACCACTCGTTTTCACTTCCGCACTTCATCTGTTCATCAAGAATGACCCGACGAAGATCATCATCATCGGACTGATCAACAATGACCTCGAGCTCAACTTCGTCTTCCCCCATTGTAGTATCACCGTGTTCAGAGAACACAGGATAGTTGTCATCATCCTCTTCTTCAGGGTCTTCCATTATAACCCCTCTTTCTCCATGCTTGGTCCAACAAAAATAATTGGGCATGAAGCCTTGTCGCAACAAGTGGGAGTGTATGGTTCTTACGCTCGGGTAATTCCTCGTATTCCGACATTCATCACATGGACAAATCATAAAACCATTCTTCAGCTTGTTTAACTTAACCACATCGAGAAAACGATGCATGCCATCAATGAACTCGGGACAGCGTCGATCACCGTACATCCATTCTCGGCTCATCTGCATTACATAAATACATCAAAAACCATTACACCAGCTAAATAATGAATAGAGATACGTGACCAAATTAATTAATACAAGTTCATCACATTAAAATCAAAGTAGAGTAGTGCCAAATGTAATACATAGTTCTCACGAAACATACATCAATCGAAACTAACATACAACTATCTAAAGAATTTAAATCTAACAACAAATGCGATCAGAATCGCAACCAAGGTAACTAACATAGTTGGTCGGCATGATTGTTATAAACACGAAACAAAATAAATAGTTAAAAAGATATACCACATCCGAATCATAGACAGGACGAGGGCCGACGGGGACGGATATCAAAAACATGACACTATATATATATATATATATATATATATATAAACATAAGAAAATTATACAAGAAATAATTATGCATTTAATCATATAACTAACAATTTTTTAAATAAAAGATAAAAAAAAGGCTCACCGAGGTGGTGTCGGCGACGGAGCGGCGCGGGCGATCGACGGCGGTGAGGATCAGGGGACGGGACGACACTATATAAAACCACAAATTATACTTTAATTTGAGCTCAAAATGCATATAAAACAAATAAAATCCCTAACTTAGTCATTTCATCAAACACCTTGCAAGCACCACCAAAATCAAACTTGCTAAACTTGCACGAAAATGAGCTAAACTTGAAATGCCGGAAGAGAAGATGAAGAAGTTGCTAACCCTTGTATAGGGTGCCACCAATCTTGACAAATGTTGGAGAAAAATGGGGTGAACTGGAGGTTGGGAGAGCTTGGGAGAGAGGAAAAATGGAGTTGGGGTCGAGTTGCTTCAAAATGGAGCTGGCTCGGGGTGGAAGAAGCACATGTAGGCAGGACCTTTAGTACCGGTTGTAGTTACCAACTGGTACTAAAGGGCCTGCCGTGGGGCCACCGACCGCGGCCGCATGTGCCGGTGGGGCCTCCAACCCTTTAGTACCGGTTGGTATGAACAACCGGTACTAAAGGGTGGCCTTTAGTACCGGTTGCTAACACCAACCGGTACTAAAGGGTGGCGCCGCGGGGCCCCGGCTGGCGCACGAATACAACCGGTGCTAATGCCCCCTTTAGTACCGGTTTTTGTACAACCGGTACTAAAGGGGGCGCACCGTTGTCCCCTTTTCTACTAGTGTAGACATGGCCGAGGGTGCAGCTAGAATATACGTTTCCATATTCGACGGCCATTATTTTCTCCGGCGTTCTAACTTTTAGATATGAATATATGTTGCCATTTTATTCTGTCGAAAAGGCCAGCAGAATGAGCAACTAGTCAACATGGCATACTATGATTGTATGAGTCCTCGTTATCACCAAATATATTCGATCGTTGACGGTATTTACGCAGACATCAAACGTGTGGTGTGCTTATCAAATTACGCCCTTTGTTCTTAATTATTTGTACACCAGTAGTCACAGAACAAACCTAATGACATCTCAGACCGGCCACGGTGTAAGACAAGTGTGTGAGGCTGATGGGTGAGGCATGCTAGAAATGGGTACCTACATCGGAAACAATGATTTATGGATGCCAATTGCCATGTCAGTAGGCCACGTCGGCCAGCTAGTCATATGCTCATTTCAGTTGGTCATGTCCAATGTGGGATACATCAGCAACATACATTTTGATTTACCCGTCCAATGTTGTCTTATGCTTCACCTTCTTCCTCCGCCTACGGCTCCAAGTGAATTTGTCTTGTCTGAGGCAAATGTAAGGATTTCTTATGGTGTGGGGTTTAGGGGGTTTGGGGTTTTGATGTTTAGTGTTTGTAGTCATGTTTAGCCTTGTTTATAGCAGATCTGGGTTAAATATAGGATTTAATTAAAATATAGGATTCACACTAATATAGTATTAAGGGATTATTAATACTACTTTTAGCTTGTGTTGATACCCTATCGAGTGTAAAGTTCAATTTTAGAGTTCATACACAATATAGGGTAATTTTGAAACATTGATCTGAGCTTCTTTTCAGTTATGTTTAGCTTATTCATTTTTTAAATTCCTTTTAGATCCTATTCATATTATCTTATTTTTATTCTTCGTATTAACCTCTTTTTTAGTTTTTTCATCTTCATTTTAGCTACATTCATATCACCTTTTGTTTCTCAAATTGACAATTGAGACCAACTTAACAAAGGTTCACAAGCTTACGAGAATGGATATTAGACCTTCACGAGTAAGGTATTTATAAACGGAAAAGGTACGAGTACATCTGTGCCCTACCCACGACTTAACGGGTAGGGTAGGGGTACTACCATGGGTACAAAATTATTCTCATACCCTGCCCATGTGGATACGGTACCAGCGAGAACCTGTACCATGGGTAAAATTGTCATCCTTAAAGGCTACAGATGTGTTCCGATTTCTACGGGTTATTCACAAGCTATGTACTGATCTACTTATGGTCCTATCTTCATCCGGAGAAGCAACGAGTAGCATAACTAAGCGATGCAGCGGCTGAGATGGTTGCACGAGTTATCTACAATCAAGATGGTCGACGGGCATAACCGAAGACTAGAACATGCATAGGCACTCTGTGTTTTTTTATTTTCCATTGGCCAAACTTTATGATCACTTTTTGTGATCCTTGATTGTAACAGTTTATAACTCTCCTTTTGAAAATAAAACACCACGTCAATAATGTTGATTACTAACGGAAGCCGGCTCGATTGGATGATCGTTTTTGGGCTGTAATCCACTGGAGATAATACAGACATAGCTAGGCCCGTGTATTTCACAGGATAGGGTGGGTAGAAATATACGGAAATGCACATCCATTCCAAGCGGGGACTCCGGGTGTTAACTACTGGCCCGTAAGACGACGTTCTCATCGACAGTGACACGCCCGTGATGATTTCGTCAATCTCAAGACTCGATCTGCCGGCTCAGTATTTCGACGACGTTCATAGGGGTGAGTGTATGCGCGTATATGTTAACGTCTGTATTTGTATTGTGTTTCCGAAAAGAAAAAAATCTCAGGATGTTCTCGTTGGGCACATGTCTTGGTGTTGTCAACATCCCCCTCATTGTATACGCATCTCCATGATAGTGATCCACGAATCAAGGAACAATATGGCGCAACAATAATGGAGCGAAGAAGGGATGAAGCTAGGGAGAGGTCAACCAGACCCACCACATAATTCCACACATACGAGCATGCACACGCACGCACGCATAAGCAACGCGACCGCGCGCGCCGGTCACACCATAGTCCATTCGTCCCACTGTTGGTTGCCAACGTGGTGGGTTGATCTTGCAAATGGGGCATCCCATTCCCAATCTGTAAAGCCGGGGGCATCTCATCTCTTGCCCGCTCGATCCATTCCAATCCTCAGTCGATGTCGCGACGCCTTTGCGTTCACTGCAACATCATGCGCCGTTGATTATTCCCTTAATCATATATATGTGGATGATCCCTAAGCTTTACTACGAGTACTACATAAGTTCTGCATTATGCATGCGGTAAACTGCACTTAGCAGGCCAGTTTTGTTTTTCTTTTCTTTTTTATTGGTTCGTGTACATCTTGTACTACTCTTCTGATTAATGAAAAAACAGGCCAGACTGCATTTTCCGTCAAAAAACTGCACTTAGAGCATCTCTACCAGAGCCCGCAAAACTGGTCAAACCTGCAAATTTACAGTTTTTGTTGAAAAAACGTCCCGAACAAAGACCGTAAAACTGGTCAAACCGTAAAAACTTTTGCGGGCGCCCGTGTATTCGTAGCCACAACCTGCAAACATGGAGATTTTGAGGCAATTTGAGGATTCTTGTAAGGGCGCCTGTAAACTGGTCTTGATCAACGCTCGCGAGATGAAATCCTCACCGTGCATTTCCTATCTTGCGGCCGCACGTCACTGGCTGGAGTTCGCCGTCGGCGCGCCGGCGGCGGCCGCTATGACCGGCGGCGGCAGCGGCAGGAGGCGCCCGCGAAGACGGACAGCACAGCGAGGACAGCACGGCCAGGATGGGCCGCGGTGGCCGCCGCGAGAGCAGCAGCAATGGCGGCCGCGAGGAGCGGCAGCTGTGGCCGCGAGAGGTTCAGGTTGGCCGGCCGACGGAAGCGCACGCACAGGTCCAGGTCCGCCTCACCGGGAGCTAGCTAGCTATCCCCTGCATAGATCGATTCCTACGAACGGAGCTACCTGGATCGATCGACCATAGCTAGCTCAACGCACAGCTAGCTAGCTCCTGCATTGATCGATTCTTTTTCTACAACTAGGTAGCTAGCTCAACGCGATGACGCGAGCGTAGTTTCTACATCGATTGATTACCACGCTGGGGCACGGAGGTAGCTGGATCGATCTGAGCGAGAGGAAGAAGATGATGTTGAAAAAGAATATAAGGGAATATTCGATTTTACAGTTTCAGTTTGAGGGTGTTGTTCTGTCGCGCATCGTTTCGAGCAAAAAACGCGCGTTTCGCGAACTGCAAAACAATTTTGCAGGTTCGCCTTTTGCGGGCTCTGCTAGAGATGCTCTTAGCAGACTAGTACATATTGCGTGTCATGTACTTCCATGTGCTCTCATCTGTAGTAGAGTACTTCACTTCACGTACCGAGAGATTTATGATCGAGAATCAACTTGTGTTCGTATGGTTATGATTAATAGCCTAGTAGGATGGTTGTATCTCAAACCCGTCGGAGTTAACCGCACCGGTCTAACTCATGGGGCTATTTTTATTGCTACGCAACATACTCGTCGGAAGTATGGTTCGGGCCAACACGGACAAGACCACAAGTGTGGCAACGCATCGCCTCAGCGTGCTCGTGCATGTTACCACGGCGTACGTTGTACGCGACGGGGACAACAGACGATGTGGCACCATGACGCGTGCGTGAACACGTGATCCCAGACCGAGGCAGGAGGAAGCAGCGAGATTTTACGACAGTTTAACTCGGCCGCAACATCGACGTGCTCAGGGAGGGTATTTCATGCAACAAAAAAACAGCCTCGTCAGTCATCAGCAAGACCAGTGCGGCAACCGTCCAGCCAGCATGCCACGTCTGAAGAAATGTGCTCAGTTGGACAATTTGTGACCATTATACTCATGTCTGGTAGTTCTGCCATCAGTCTGGAATGTTTTGAGAATTCTGAGATCAAAATACTCATCTAAATTTTTTTCAAGAACCCGTAGGAGATTTGCATATTACTTGTCTAATTTAAGTCCAGTGAGCAGTGGTGCGTTTATCTCTTTTATACTTCATGTGCTCTCATCTGTACTACTTCGCTTCACATACTAATTCACTATGGAGACTGCACTATGTAGCAAGTCATCAATAATGGAATTGAGCATATGGATCAACATATGAAAAGACCACGGAAACAAGCTAATCTCCTTTTTGGATATCACCTTATAAACACACTGTTTTCCTATTCTTCCTCACTTTGTGCTTTCCATGCACGATCGATCAGCCGCATCCCATGCCCTCCAAAAGTGCAAGGCCCCATACATATGATGAACCTTAATAATAAAAAACGGACCTTTTCTCCCTCTCCTTCTATGGACCAGCATGAATACGGGAATATGATGAGTGCTAATAGGAATTTGACAGGTGGAGCATTTGCCATCTGGGAGTGTCTAATTGGTGCAGCTAGCTCTTAGGAACAAATCTTATTTCTACCACTCAGCATGTTAGAAAAGGATGTCGAAGTTCACCGAATCAAAACAGGATCGATCAGAGTGGAAAGGTCAAGTAATCTGCGCTAGCTCTCTGCAGAATTATCAAGTTTTAACTTTGTGCTTAAATCACACAAACATGTAATCCATGTTTTGCACCGGTAAGTCTCATCTGTCACATGATATCCAGAATCAAGAGACCCCGTTGAATCCTATAGGAGGGATAACTACAGGATTATCATAAATAATTAAATATAAGTGTTGGCAACGTCACAACAAAAACAAAACATTTGTAGCGAGAGCATTTAGTGGATGGAATTTTTTCTCAAAAGAAAAAAGTACAAGAAATATCACTAGCTACTATAATCTGCAGAGAGCTCAATTAGCTCCCTTCTTAAAATGATAAAGCCAGGGATACAAAGTCATGAAATCCACTTTGACACTCGGTTGCATATGCACCCAGTATTTAGATAACACATTTCAAAATATCAAAAAACTTTAGAATAGTTTTCGCCGATAAATCTTCAAATTCTATGTGTTTAAAAAATATTTGGCAAAAAATCGATATTTTTGTGGCCTATATGAAAAGACAAAAAAAAAACTCGTGCAAAACCTTATTGTTGTACAAACAGGCAACGAAATTATTTTGTTTCGTGAAACGGCTTCTTGAACACACGGATGCCAAGATCAATTCGCGAACATTTTCTTTACATTTAAAAAAAATTGAGATAGGTTGAGCCAAATGGAATTTAAACCCCAAAGGAAACTCAAGGGATATTTTCATAGCATTTCCTGCCAAGCCAATAGACTCTTCCTTGTGTTGGACCATCTCTAGTCCCTTATATTAAAAAACAAGGATTTTTACCAAGCATACGATCCATGGATATCCGATTTCTACAACTTGTTAAGTGTGTCACCTCAAATCCTATTGAGGACTGACCAGTGCCAAGACGACATTTGTCGCAAATTTTAGGGACCTTTTTGCAAATAAAATGCCTACATGGCACTGCTCATCGCGTCATGCTGGCAGGTCAAACCCGGGTAGGACTTGACTGACACACTTAACAGACTTTTAGGATTTTGATATTTATTTTTATACAATTAGGACTAACTTGGAACTTCCAGATATTTTTAGGACCTCCTGTTTTACTTTTTATTGGGGCCCGGCATGGTAAAATATATCAGACTCTTTGTTTAAATGAAATAGATGTTTCCCACCGGACATTAGTGCTGTCAAAATGACATTCTTACAAGAATAATCCTTCAGCAACGGTGGCAAATGTTTCTTGGGCGTCTTGGTGAAATTCGAGTTTTTTTAAGCGAAACATTTAGGAAAAATGTTCAGGTCGATCACTGGTAAGTTAAGAACTGCGCTGTCCGCTGCCAGATAACAGTGCTGAAGTATACGTTTTCTTCTACTTTTCAGTCCAGATACTATTGAACAGTTTAATTGTCCTACAAATTAACCCTATAAAGGATATACATATTTGCAGCTGGAGCAGAAGATGTAATTTTGTACGTACTGTACACATCCTGAATTAGGCCTATTGCAGGGTAAGAAGCGATGAAATCCAAATCCCTACTGAAACAGCCCCAACAGTCGCAACTGCTTGACTTAGCTCCAAGAACACGTTTGGTCTTGGAACGGGCAACTCCTTCCAGTTTGTCCTTCTGCCAGGAAAAATAAAACAAATTCAAGAATATAAGCGGAGTCTTTAACGGATGTTGAAACAAAGAGACGATCAACTAGGCATGAAAGACCACAGAGTTGAGCATAATCTTTTTTTCTAAGAGTGTGCATATGTGACACCTATTATCTCATCTAGTGAAACAATATCAGAAATACACCACATATTTTGAACATGGTTTACCCCCATTTTGGCATAATGCAGCTTTCGTTAGAATAGACTAGATATTAGACCTATGTGGTGCGTCAGAATATATAAAGACTGGAAATGCCTCATGTATAAAATGGGTAATCCAGACAATTTTTCACTAGATGGGGTAATTGGTGTCACAAATGCATATACTAGACGGTAAAAAAGTGGATTCGCTCTTTTTCTAAAGATAAAGGTGAAAAACAACTTCCAGCCCCTCCATCACGAAGCCATTTTTCAGTTGACCAAAATGTGCATGATCTAATAATGTGGTCAAACAATTGAGACAGGCGGACCTCTCTGATTAAGGTTTTTTCTGTACCAATTATATGAGTGATGCCTAGGACGAAATGGACAGTGAGAACTGAACCCAAGCTGTCTACCTCACCATCTATGTAAGCCAGTAACCCCCTAGGTGTCTTCGCCTAGTTTTTTTTTTTGCAGTTTCTGGACCAGGCATATCATTCATGCACAGTAAGCTTCAACCCAGTTCATAACAAACTCCTGTCAAAAGGTTTGAGAATCAGTACCCCAAGTCAGCTATGACTATGCTAATGTTGTCTTGTGACCGTTGATCCTGCAATAATACAAACAAACAAAAATTATAACATATATGACTGAGATAAGGTAAATAAACACATAATATAAAGGTGGAGCTGAAGATATAAAGGTCGTAAACAATGATACCAGAGCTTTCTCCCCAAGCGCATCACAGGCCCGCTACACAACCAAATGAGCAATAAGCAATCATACAAAACGTATTGTAAGAGGCATATAGTGAGTATTATTCATTTAAGCAGAGATATACTGCATACCTGGACATCTCCATGTTGACGGAGTTGATCTCTCACAAAAGCTACAGCTTCAGTGCTGCAGAATACAGTCAGGTATACATTTCACAATGTTGAACAGATAACCAAATTGTCCTATGAGGTAGAAACATGTCCAACTAATTACGCTCTACAACTAAAAACATGAAGACCAAAAAAGTTGTGGATTTACCTTTTAATATAATCCCAAAGACCATCAGTTGCTACCAAAACGAATTCCACATCCGGTCCAAGCTCCACCAGTGATACATCAGGTGAAGAGATTATCAGATCCCCTTTAAATCTTATTCTGTACATAAGAGATTGGATAATTAAAAATCGAACATATTTAATGTACAAAAGGTGCTGGAAAGCACAGTAGGCTCATCTTAAGCGACATGATATTTTAGGGCAAGAGCTATGTTTTGAAACTATATTGTTCAGCACAAAAGGTGGTAGTGTCATCTTTCTAATTTTAATTTTTTGAAGAGTATTAAGTTACACAATGGGACGTGTCATTTACTTATACAAGGCATCTCATACTATACAGCAGAAGTAGCAACCAAAATACAGGTGTGGAAGTTGGCTAAACATTAATAAATGCATGGTAACGAGCAGATAATTATTTACAATATGCAATTCAGGATATTCAAATAGCTGATCAAATTTTAATGTTTGCAGGGAAATCCCTTGTCTAATATGTGGTGATTATGAAATGATCATTCCAGTTACAACAAGAACTGCAGGTGCAAATAAAATATTTTATCAGACGCAAATAAATATGTTTCAGCAGAAAGCTTATTGTCCTAATACAACCAATCATTCGTGCTCCGATAAACAATGATAAGTTTTAAGATCTCATGCAAGGTCACTTAGCATAATTAGCACAAGCAAACCTTCAAGCAAACGGGCCATGAACATTGAGCCAATACATGTTCAAGACAGAAGTGAAAAATAAATCAGGGTAAATCTCCCAAATAAAGGAAACACCATATTTCCTCCACCAGGAAACAATGAAAAGGGAGCACAGTTATAGTGGTCAACAGTGGAGGAAAAATGGGAAGCCATTGGAAAGTAGCGGACGGAGCTTTATAGATAAGGATTCAAATGCTAATTAACGAGCATGGTATTGATTTTTTGGCACATTACCCTGCTCAAAAGAGTTTTTCACAGATACTGAAGGGGAAAACACGCCCAACACAAATGGCCTACAAACTTCACAATCAAAAGGCTGCGTACATCAATCGGTTTAGTGGACGGGGGTCATGCCTCCCTTTTAGAAGGAAACAAAACTAACACAAATGAACTTACGGTTTATCTAGAAAAGCCTGACTTGGTTTGTTTGAGAATTCTGACGTATCTGAATTTAAGTAATTGATATAAAAAACGAAATGAAAACACATGCAGCCACAAAATTGGGTGCTTTACCGTGAGACGAACTTTTCAGTCCATCTTCCTTCTTTAACTCCTTTTACCAGCATCCTGCATAACACCAAGAGATGATAAATATAGCAGGAGCATTGATGGGAATAGTGTGACAAAAGGAGCGTCCAACGTGTGGAGAGAGAGAGCAGGGAATACAAAATACGAACTCATTTTTCCGTGTCTTGAATCTTATGTCTCCAAAAGCTCGAGATACAGAAATATCTCCACATATGCGACCATCAAGAATCTACAAAAGTGATGTTCAAGTTGTTAAAACAAGACACGCCACAGGAGTGAGACCAGCATGTTCAAGGCTTCAGACACTGAACAGAGAAATCTCAGCTTACGACACAAAAAAGAGTATGTGACGTACTCCTAACAATTTTATTATCTGTAACTACATAACGATGGGACCCAAATAAAAACATGGAAAGCATGGAAATGATTACATCATATAGTTTCTTGCGGACACAGTGTGAATTAATCAGTAATCATAAACTTACAATGTGAAGGCACTATGTGGGAGAGAAGGGGAATAGAGGAAAGGGGCACCAAATGAATCAAATTACAGAATACTGACTATTTTTGTTGGAATATCAAGAGAAATGTGTGTGCAAGCGATAACTTCTTGACAGAGGATTTATGAAGAACTTCTTGATAAAGTCTCACAAACTTGAATTGCACTCCCAATTCCCAAACGACAAATTAGCAGCTGTGGATCAAATACAGGAGGTTCCTAGATGTGCTGGAATTTTTGCAAGACATGTATGTTGATTGTCCACCATATTTGGAAAAAATATTGCAATTTATATAGCAAAAGGAACATGTTTATTTTCATATGAGAGCAAAGAGTTAAGAAATGTCATGGTAAGCAGCCCATATTAACATAGCATGTGATACTTTTAAAGGCCATATTTGGAAATGGCTGGGAGACTGGCGCTTCCAATATGTAATAATAAAAACAGTAGTCCATGTAAGGAAATTCAGCCGAACCATGGAAAAGAAAACACACCCATCCACCTGCTTCTCTAATCCGCTTGACCTCTTCAAGGGATGTTTTGTTGTTCCCGTATGGACGATGGAAGTTGGTCAGAGATTGAGGTCTTCCGCCACGTGATACGACCTGCTAATAAACATGTAAGACCATCTTATCATATCCAAAAAAAATCTACATACTTAACCACCAATCTAGAGTTTAGTTTCAATGCCAGGGCGCAAAGTATGATAACAGGATGATAGACAGGTAGATGTAAGAGGAAATGCTACTACCAAGCAGGAGTCCCCAATGTGCGAGACAACAAGGACATCGTTCCTAAGAAACAAGGCCGTGGCAGTGGCGCCAGAGTCGTCTTGCTTGTCCATTTTCTCAAGCCTGTGAAGAAGCAACAACACAACTCGTAAGAAGTCAGAACTCAAAACATTTGTAGCTAGTATAAGCAGTTACTAGTAAATCCCTACATGCCACTGTTAAGTAGCTCAATTCCCTCTATACCACAGACAAAAGCGTAATCCCTACATGTCACTGGTTAACGGTTTTGAACTCCCTCCATGCCATTGTGTTAACCTCCCGTTAAAAGAGCTCCATTAAGTCACAAAAAGACATCTGTTTTCCCGATAATATAGGAAAAAATACCTTTGATAAGAAATCATTGCTCAAAAAAAGGACGAAAAAGTCCGGTAAGAATGTGGCAAAGCATGTTCGAGTGGTGGAGAGAATTAGCGTATACTGCACTAAATGTGCAATACAGGAGCAAAATGATCTTTTCATACATAATGGAACCTGTACTAACAGGCAATTTTTATTTGGCAATTCATGGAATGGCATGAAGGGAACTCATAGCAATTTTTATGCATACAAGTATTATCCTGGGAAAGTGGTATGTAGGCAATAAGCCCCTTATTTGTGATATGCTGTATATAGTGAATTGAGCCTGTAGCATCCTAGGAAGTGGGATTCTCTCAGTTATAAGGTGTAAATGAAATCCTAGCCTGACCAGGTGGAGAGATTGGCGTCCACAGTGGCGAAGGCACGCCTGATCGATTCCGTGATGGCCTCAAGATTCTTAGTATTAAGCACAGATCCATTATCCAACGCGGCCGCGCATTCCTTGTACAGCTCGTCCCTGCAGCACCAAGAAAAATTCCGGGTCAAGTGGCCGTGAACCCGCAGCGCAAAGGAAGGAGATGATCGGCGCCGGCGCGTGCGTGCGTGCCTGAGGAACTGGACGGTGGAGAAGCCGGCGTGGCCGTCGAGGACCGCGGCGAAGGAGAAGCCGTGGAGGAGGGAATCGGGGCGGAGGACGACCTCGTCCTCCATCTCCTCGCGGGCGCCTTGCAGCTTGGCGCTCCCCACCGGATCGCCTCCAGCTCTGACGACGACGGAGAGCCCGGCGCGGCCACGCTGCCCGCCGCCGTCGCCTGGCACCGCGCGGCAACCCGGCCGCAGCACCGGAGCGCGCCGGCGGAGTGGGAGGCGAGCGGCAGCCGCGGCACACGCGGGCTGAGCAACGCCATGCTAGTGGTGTGATTTTTTTCTCTTTCTCGAGATATTTTTATTCGATTATGTTCCTCGCGTCCCTTCGATTTTCTCTCGTGGAGTTTGCGGAGGGATAAGAGGCGAGCGGCGCCGTGGATTTGCACTAGTGGCTCCACTTCCACCTCGAATACCAGGTCACGTCGCTCCCTGCTAAATGCTAATCCTTTTTCTTTTACGATTTAGGAAGCTCTATATATCTCGGTCCCGTCTCAGAACAGTTGGCGGCAAAAACAAAAGGAGAGAAAAGATTTATACTCCCTCCGTGTCAAAATATAAGTCGCACTACCTACTTACCAACCATATATCTAGACATCTTTTAGTGCAAGATTCATGTTGAATATTGCACTAAAAGATGTCTAGATACATGGTTGGTAAGTAGGTAGTACGACTTATATTTTGAAACGGAGGGAGTAGAAGATATTTAAAATCAAATTGGAAAAAAGTTCCGTTTCTAAATATAAAAGACTTTCTACCCTTTCTGAAAGGACTTTCCCTGATTGGTTTCTAAATGAGTCAATCTTTTTTTTTTTTTGAGATTTAAAATGGGTCAATCAACACACTAAGACATATCTACATATGTATGAATCAGAACAAAAACAAAAAGACTACAAAGTCTTATTAAGTTATTATGGAATGGAGGGAGTAGGATAAAAGAAAAAGGAACGACGTACCCTTATGTTCTGCAAAGTTTGAACTCGAAATATTTTGTATTCCGGCCTACATAAATATAACAAATTTATGATAGGTCTGAAAATTTTAAAATATGCATTGTTCATCATTTGTTATTTTTACACGGGACAAAATACAGAATATTCCGCGGTTCATATTTTGCACACTGGTGTATGTTATCATTATCTACATCTAGGAATAGTTTCAGAATATTTGAAACTTTAAAGTGTGATTTAAAAAAAAATCAAAAATCGGGTTACATGTAGCCTTTCCTACAAAACACCTCTCTCTACATATACTCTCGGGAGTGAACCTACTAAAATGGGTTTCCAAATTGTGTGGTAGCCACACGCAAGATAGGGAGCTAAAACGTGTAACCTCACACAACAATTGTTGCATTACATAGTTTGCATTCAAACTCAAAGTAATTTATCTTTCATATCAAACATTCAAATAATGTGTTTTGTTGTGTCTCAAATTAGAATTGATATTCTGTCCATTATGGTTTAGATATGTGCATATTCATGTTACACAGGTTGGGGGTTTGTGGATGAATTTGGATCTTATGGCTTGGGAAACTTGTTGATCTTCTTTGCCTCTAATTATGCATTATTCACATGTTCTTTGTTGCATGGTCATTATGTGTAACAACTTGGCTCTTTAGTTACATCTCATTTTGGTCTTTGTAATCATATTCCTGCATGTTACTAAAAATTGTTAGTCGTTACAGATCTCATATAATTAATGAAAATGAGCCTAAAGCACATGTATACAAATCATCTCATTAATATTGATGATAATTAATTTGGGCCTAGGAAAGATAGGATGCTCTTTGATGGTGTATTTCCAATGAGCCTAAAGCACATGTAAATTGAGAACTTCTAGAAGTAATCCCTCACAAAATAACACTTATGCTACATTTTTATATAACAGGTACTACAAGAAATATGCTATGTTTTGACCCTCCAAATTAGTCACAGAAATGGTCACGTTTTGTCATTTGTGACTAGTAGAATGGACATGATGGCTATCAATAAAGCTTAATATTCAAATGAATTCGTTTACATTCGTCATACATCCATATGAGATATAGGTTTTGGAAATATCTTTGCGAGAAATATGATAAGAAAACAATCTTGTATGCATTTGTCAAGTTTTTAACTTCCTATAGGCATAGATACAATTGAACCGTGCCATGTTAGGTACAAAGTTTTTTACTATTTTCTACAAGTCTTTTTTAAAAACTTATAGTCACTGATGCATCCAAAATGCATCTACTTTTCCAAGCACTTTGCTTCATAATTTGTTCCGGAATCTTCCCATATTTGAATAAAACTGTTGAATCTGACGTTGTTTTTAGCAAAGTCTCATTTCTGGCTATTTTTGCAGGAAATTAAATCGAGGAAAAATACCACGTCATTTTTTATGGAAAAGGAAGACATTGGGCAAAGGATGGACACGAGGGAGCGCTCGAGGGCCAAAAGAGGGGGCCCGGGGCCGCGTGGGCCCACCCCAATTGGGCCTCGGGCACCGCCTCGCCTTCGGTCTTCGACGTACCCCCTCATATATACGAAAAAGTGTGTGCCCTAGGAGGGGAGGAGCTTTCACGAAACAGAGCACCGCCGCCACCACGATCTTCGTTTCGGAGACAGATTGATCAAGAATTTCTCCTCCGGTGGAGGGATCCGGAGGCCGTCTTCACCGCCATCTTCACCGCCTTCATCTCCATCGACCATGAGCTCCTTCTCCATCACCATGTGTGAGTAGCCCGCTGTAGGCATGTGAGGTGGATGGGGATTGGATGAGATTGATCATGTAATGCTACCCGTTGTTCGAGATTCTAGGGGTTTATCTTGAGGATATTTTTGTACTGTGTTGATGCACTTATGCTATGTTTAATGTTTGCTACTAGGGCCCGAGTGGCATGATTTCAGTACTGAACTTATTTTGCTTCATCATATAATTGAGTTTGGTATTTATCTACAAAGTGTATCACCTGCTATTATGTTGAACCTGCGAACCCTAAAAGTGACATATAGGGAAAACAAGGGAGAGATGTTTTAGTTTGAGAATTCTATGTGTTCATGAAGTGTTAATGCATTGTTCCGGTCTATTCGAAAGGGTAGACCTTAATTACATGTAGTTCTAAGTTGGCCCCCGTGAAATGGACAGGTAGGACAATAGATGTTGTGCAAATTCTCTTGGTTAGTGCGCACAACTAATTATGGAACACATACCTACATATATCGGAGTTAGAGATACGTCCCATTACTAGCTATATCTTATTATATGATCATTCTTATTCATGCAACACTCCGCTATCACCTCATGCCTACGTTTTAAATCCCTGAGTTACACTTTCACTTTTCCGGTGAAAACTGGGAAACACTTGTTTACTGTTGATGTTCTATTTGCTACTTGAATCATACTACTGCCATCACTATTACCGCTGCAAGTTTATTGATATACATGTGTGGTTGAGAGTGACGTCTCAATTGCTAAAGTCTTATCGGTATTCTTGTGTTCTCATCGTGTCAAACTATAAATTTGGGTAATACTTCCCAACGAAGATTTCAGCGATCCCTATACTTGTGGGCATCAGTCACTAAGTTTTTTACCTTCCTATAGGCATAGATACCATTGAACCATGCCATGTTAGGTCCAAAGTGATATAATAGTCTAGTAGCCTTGTATTTAAAATGACCAGATGTTTAGACGTGTCATAGAAATAAAAGTTTTACTTGTTTGAGGTTTAAATGTAAAATGTTTCTGAATTAACAAATTAATATCAATTTCATGAGGCATGTTAACGGAGAACATTTTCTCTTGGGTGGCGTAAAATGAAGGGACGGTGCAAAAGTGGCATTGGAATATGGACCACCCCTCTAGATTAAAGGGATCAAATATAATCCTCAAACTACCCAGTTGAATTTTATGTGTTAGACTAACAAAAGTGGGACTATCATAGGTACTATCATGCATTCCATGTTGGCAAAAAACTGTGCCACTGCAATTAACGATGAAAGAGATGATGATGTTATCATAGGTAAAGTGTATGATACTCCCCACTGGGACTAGTATTATGGCTTGATTGATTAACTAGTGGAAGCCTGCTTAAGTACTCCCTCCGTTTTTAATACAAGACCATTATCTCAATTTTTGGGATACCAAGAAAATAAAGCCAACTAATAAATAACACTACTAGTGGTATAATAAACTTATTGTGTTTTGCGATAATTAAACATGTTGCATGTGGTGAATCGCTCAATGGTTGCATGCATCATTTGCATTAATAACCACCATTGTATGAAGTAAAAATCTGATAAATTATAATCATGAAGATATAGTAGGCTTATAGAGAAAATGGTATTTTTTATAGTGATTGTGTATTTACAACCGGAGGGAGTACCAACATTTAGATAGGTTCTGGTGCTCAAGTTTAGAATGAGCAGACTAGACCTGAGTTGTTATTGTTGAAAGTTATGCCCAAGACTTAGACTAAGAAGGGACCACTCCATTGTATACTCATAAGTATGTAATAGTCCTTAAACTAGTAACATGATATTATTATGGAATGCATGATTTGGTTGTGGGAATGTATAACATATGATGCTTTTTTAAAATATTCCTAGTCGATAGAGTTATATGGACGCTTAACTCTGACCGATGTCTTAATTTTGCCAATGACCTAGTTCCAATGGTCATGGATGTGGTGATACCAATCAGACACACAAACTTTTTTTTTGAATTTTCCACTATATATTAATCAAGCAACATAGAAGTATTACAATCACGATCGGTCAGACTGACCACGTTCACAAGGACAGACCCCAATAACACACTACCCAGTCTATCGATCCAGCCAAGTTTAGCAAGTTCATGAGCAACAAAATTGCTCAAGCGATTAACTTTTGAGATCTTCCAATCAGGCAGGGACATCAGAGAGATCTTCATGTCTTGAGTTATTCCAGCTATTTGCGATTTTGAGGAGCTTATGTTCTTCAGCTCATTGATCAGAGAGGCACAGTCATTTTCCAAATGGACAGGGCCTGCAAATCTTGAGATGATGCATTTCACACTTTCGTAACCAGCAATAGCTTCTGCACACTCCGCAGTTGGGCAAGATGGGATAAAACCCCAAGCTGACAGAATAACCTCTCCATTCTCATCACGTAAGACAGCCCCCCAGGTACCTTCACAAACATTCTCATGGAAGCTTGCATCAAAATTCAGCTTCGCCCAGCCAGCATCTGGCTTAGACCATGGGACTGGAATTTCTTTGCATACCATGTTCTTGTTGTTTACATGGGGCTCAGCTGGAGCTTTACCTTTTACATCAATCTGAGCTTCAACGTCTCTTTTATCTCTCACGGCGCTGAGGTACGATTGAAGAAATAAAGCAGACTGGCTAACTCTCTCCTTTCCATCTCCAAAAATGATGTTGTTTCTTAAGTGCCAACATCTCCACCATAAAAGTAACAATTTTGCCCTCATGAGTTCGTCAACTTGACTGAGGAAAATGAGTACCCAATCATCACCAGAATTACGAAGAGTTTCTCTAGGTGAAAGACTCCATTCGTCCTCAAGGCATTGACGCAGGGCACAAGCCTTAGTGCATGAATTCATTGCATGGTAAGTGGTTTCTGGTTCCATTCCGCAGATGTAGCAGGTTGGGAGCATGTCCATGTTTCTATTAAATCTGTGGTTTCGGATCCCAAGAGAATTTGTGGCCAGTTTCCAACCAAACACCTTTACCTTTGGAGGGATATTTGTTTTCCAAATTAGGTTCCACATATCTCTTTCTCCAGCGGCCTTCACACTAGTCCCAGGGTTGGTGTGAGTTGATTGCGCTGCAGCTAGATTGTACGCACTCTTCACCGTGAAATATCCATGCTTCTCATGCTGCCAAGCAAGATAGTCATTGATGACCTACAAGTATAGGGGATCGCAACAGTCTTCGAGGGAAGTAAAACCCAAATTTATTGATTCGACACAAGGAGAGCCAAAGAATATTTATAAGCCTTAACAACGGAGTTGTCAATTCAGCTGCACCTGGAAATAGACTTGCTCGACACAGATTATCAGTAGCAGTGTGAAATAATAGCAGCAGAGTAATGAAGATAGCAGTAGTGATTAAAGTAGACATCAAGATTAAAATACTGTAGGCATAGGGATGGATGAACGGGCGCTGCATGGATAAGATCATTCATGTAATAATCAAGACAAAGCATTTGAAGATAAATAATAATACAGTATCCAAGTACTAAGTAACCATAGGCATGTGTTCCGTATTTAGTCGTACGTGCTCGCAATGAGAAACTTGCACAACATCTTCTGTCCTACCAACCCATTTGCAGCGAGGCCTCTAGGGAATCTACTGGTAATTAAGGTACTCCTTTTAATAGAGTCCCGGAGCAAAGCATTAACACTCTGTGAACACATGTGATCCTCACATCATAGCCATCCCCTCCGGTTGTCCCAATTTCTGTCACTTTGGGGGCTCGGGTTTCGGACAACAATATGTGTATACAACTTGCAGGTAAGATCTTAAAACAATGAATATCATCATGAATCAATAACATGTTCAGATCTGAAATCATGGCACTCGGGCCCTAGTGACAAGCATTAAGCATAACAAGTTGCAACAATGTCAATAAAGTACTAACAACGGATACTAGGCACCATGCCCTAACAATCTCACAGCTATTACATGGATGATCTCATCCAATCCCTTCCATCCCCTTCAGCCTACAACGGGAATTACTCACACATGGATGGGGGAATCATGGATGGTTGATGGAGAGGCATCGGTGATGATGATGGCGATGATCTCCTCCAATTCTCCGTCCCGGCGAAGTGCCAGAACGGAGTTTCTGGTCCCGAAATAGGGTTTTCGATGGCGGCGGCGCTCTGGAGGCTTTTTTTGGAATAATGGACGAACCCCCCGTGGTTTTTAGGTCAGAAGGCGTTATGTAGTCGAAAGGGGACTCGGGGACGTGGCCGAGTCGGCCTCCCCATAGGGTGGCGCGGCCAGGGCCCACCCGCGCCGACATGTGGGGAGGGCGGCTTGCTGCCCCCCTTCGTATCCTCTTCTGGCTCCGTGGGTTTCTTCATAAAATAGGGGCTTTGCAATTATTTCCACGGATTTTCTCAAAAGTTGACTTTCTGCACAAAAACAAGACACCAGGGCAATTCTGCTGAAAGCAACGTTAGTCCGTGTTAGTTGTATTCAAAACACACGAATTAGAGGTAAAACAACAGCAAAAGTGTTCGGGAAAGTAGATACATTTTGGACGTATCAGTCATCTCCATCATGTCTCGGGATCTTGATGTTTAAGACATGATCTGCATCAGTTTCATGGAAAATAGATCGAACAAGCTCCTCCCTCCAAGTTTTACTCACCGGATCAATCAAGTCCGATACCCATTTAATTCTAGTGTTCTTGGCTTTACCTATAATTTTCAGATTTCCCCTGGGTATCCAATTATCTCTCCAAATTTTAACATTTGCACTATTCACAATTCTCCATATGATGCCCTTTTTTAGAAGGTCCAGACCATACATTATAACTTGCCAACATGGCGACGCATTTTGAATAAATGCTGTATCTATTAATTCGCCAGCCGGGAAGTACTTTGCCTTCAGGACCCGAGCACACAAACTGTCAGGGTGCTCGAGTAGACGCCAAGCTTGTTTAGCGAGGAGCGCTTGGTTAAATAATCTCAGGTCTCTGAAACCTATACCGCCTTGAGCTTTTGGCTTCGTCATTTTATCCCAAGCCATCCAGTGTACCTTCTTCTTGTTCTCTTCATCTCCCCACCAAAAGTTTCTGATAATCTGACAAAGATCATCACAGAGGCAAGCAGAAAATTTAAAAACACTCATAGCATGGTTAGCTATAGCCTGAGCCACATCCTTAATAAGGGTCTCTTTCGTAGCTCCGGACATATATTTCTCACACCAGTCCGAGCATTTCTTCTTGAGCTTCTCCTTGACTGGATCAAATTTCTCACCGTCCATTCTACCATCTGGCACTGGCAGACCCATGTACTTTTCACCAAAGGAGTCAGTCTGAATGTTTAAAATTTGTCTCACCTCATTTCCATCACTCTCAGGGCATTTTTGACCAAACATAATAGAGCATTTTGCAGGGCTGAGCAGTTGCCCTGTACCTAACTCATATGTTCTCAGCACTTCATTTTCCTTCATGGCTTGCTCTGCATTGGCTTTGAAGAATAATAAGCTATCGTCAGCAAAAAGCAGGTGGGATATCCCTGGGCTTCTTCTGCATATCTTCAGGTCATACATATTGCCTAGCGTGATCTGGTTATTAATTAGTGTGGATAAGCCTTCCCCCACAAGCAGAAATAGGAAAGGTGACAAGGGGTCACCTTGTCGGAGACCTCTGGACGGTTTGAAACATTTCAGCATCTTTCCATTGAAACGAACAGAGTATTGGACTGTCTTAACACCGACCATGACCCAATTAACCCACGTGTACAAGAAACCCATTCTTTTCAAAACAGCCTCTAGGTAATCCCAACTTACACGATCATAAGCCTTCATGAGGTCTAGCTTATACGCACAGAATGAGCCAGCATTATTTGGGCCATCTTGTAGAGCATGGATGCACTCGAATGCTAGAATAGCATTATCTGTCATCATTCTTCCCGGAATGAAAGCACTTTGAGTTGGAGATATGATGTCATTTAGCAGAGGTCTTAGTCGATTCACCAAGCACTTGGAAACAACTTTGTAAATCACATTACAGAGGCTTATGGGTCTGAAGTCCTTCAGAGTAACTGGATTGTTTGTTTTGGGAATTAGTACAATAGCTGTATCATTTACACCATCTGGTATAATACCATCCGTGAAGAACAACTTGACTACACTGATAATATCCATCTTCAGCATGCCCCAATTTCTCTGGAAGAAACAAGCAGGAAATCCATCAGGTCCAGGCGCTTTGGTAGGGCCAATTTGAAACAGCGCAAAGCTGATTTCCCCGTCACAAAATTCAGCACAAAGGGAAGTATTTATGTTTGCATCAATAGACACACAAACTTGGTGAGTCGAACTATCCCATTCTAAGACACAACAAACTATCCCATTCTGAGACACAACGAAAAAGTTGTCATTTGTCAGTCTCGTATATGCCATAATCCTTAGACTTGAGGTACTCATACAATACGAGATTAGGTGTATCAAGAGTAGTACCTAAATCTAAATCCATATCATGCCTTATCTTCGAAGGCACAATAGTGGGTCGATGATCTTGAGTGTCCCATGATGGATAATAATTTGAAGCAAACAAATAACTCACAAGTGATCTTACAAATAGATCTATGATTCCCGTCAACGGCAACAGAAACGAGTCTTGATTACCACAAATCCAGGGAATCACAACAGTTTTCGAGAGAAGTATTACAATCTAAATTTATTAATTCAACACAAGGGAGTAAAAGAATACTTATAAGGCTTAACATTTGGGTTGTCCTGATTTATTAGTAGCAAAGTGATATGATGGCGATAACAATATGGCATCGATAAAGTCAAATATTGTAGTGAAGGTAATGTAGAGACCAACACGTGGATATAACTTGCAGATATAATCCAAAACACCTATATTTTAATGAAAACATAACAATCCTGATCTGAAATAATGACACCGGTACCCTATATATTGACATTCATTAGGCATAGCAAAGTACTCCCTCCGTTCCAAATTATATGACTTCATTTGGACAAAAGTGGATGCATCTATACTTATAGCATGTCTAGATATATCCACATTTGGACTAATCAAAGTCTTCTAATAATCAAAGTCTTCTAATTTAGAATGAAGGGAGTAATAGCAAGAAAAAACTTAGAGAACAATGGCTAACAGCCATCAATCCCTAAGGAATCGAACATCTATTACATAAATTGCATCCAATTTCCATCCACCCCATGTGTCAGCATGAATGATGTTTGATGGTGACGATAGCGGCGAAAAACCTTCTCTGGAGGTCAAGATCGACCTACAAATTAGCCCTCCCAAGGGTGAATAGAGGTGGTGGCGGCTCCACATCAAGAGAAAAAAAATATGAAAATTGTCCGACGAGTGTTTAGGAGGAAGGAAAAATATAGCTCAGAACGGGCGAGAGGCGGTGCACAAGGCTAGTACACGGTCTCACCTCACGGCCAAGGGAGGCTACGTGGGTGGCCCACGTATGAGCCACAAGGCTATCCTCTGTCTCATCTTTTGGCACCGTAACTCTTTTCGCCGAAACAATTTAGTACATAGTTTCCATAGTTTTTGGACTCCTGGTTTGAAGAAAAAACACAATGCAAAACTTCTTTAAAACAACATTAGTATATGTTAGTTTTTATTGACGGTGTGCAACATAGAGGTCAAAACAACAACAAGTAGATACGTCTGAGACATATCATTCCTCAACCTCTTTTCTAAATGTATGGTCACCGAATCTAATTGCACCATAGAATTGATCGGGACAACTATCATTGATGGAGACTCAAGAAGAGTAAGTTTTGCAATAACCACCTAGTGGATGTGGAGATTTATTTAAACTCCATGCTAAACTATTTTATGTTTTTGTATCTCTCTTGTTTTTTATTTACCTTGTATTCTATTATGTATTCTTGTCATCATATACTTTTCTCACCTAGTTGCATAATCTAAATGCGTGTATCCTCCAAGTTGTGATGAAAAATGTAAAATTTGTAAACCCCTATTCACATCACTCTATTTAGCCTTTTCGGTATTTTCATTGGCTCTACCAGCACACATATTTATTTATCTCTTGCTGGCTCCTTTGTTTCTCCCACCTTGACGTGTCTTCTACCACCAGACGCTAAAGATGACACCTTACCCTTCCCCTGGGCTAGTGGCGGAGCCACACTTGTTCTTTGTAGTCAACTGACTACACATGATTTGAAAAAAAATGGGCTAAACATTATACGAAAAATACAAAATTCATATAAACATGTGTTTGACATCGCAATTTTAAATGACATCACAACTTTGTAGTCCTGGCTCCGCCACTGTCCGACCACTGCCTACCACCTAGCTACGACAAAGAAATCGTCACCGAGGCTAGAGCGATCTAGAGCACTTCATTTAGGTGTGGGGGTGAGGGTGCAGCGAGAAGAACAACGTGGAGGCAGTGGACCTTTAGGGAAGACAAAGGATGACGACGGAAGACGAATTTTGACGAGAGCGGTGCAGCGACCGCGTGAGACGGTAGCTACGCCATTTTCTATTCATCGACCTGGTCGATAGGAAAGCGCCGCACACCCCGCGTGCGTTTGGGCCTGGCCCGCTAGTTGCCGGAGCTGAAGGAGACGGTGGCACGACGCGGCGAAGGGAGGGGAGGCCAGGCCGAGGCGGCACCGACGACGCATCTGTGGAGCCGCGGCGGAGAAGGCGGACGGGGAGGATGAAAATTCCAAGCCGAGGCGACGCCGCTTGGGCCTAAAGTTCAAATAAATACGTGGACACAAACAAGTGTGCTTGGGCCGGCCCACTTATGCGCTTGGGCCGGTGCACCTTAACTCTTGCCGGCGGAAGGTAGGAGCACCGTGGACCATGCGGTCGCCGGCAAAAGCAATCGGAAATCGGCCGCGGCAACTGGTGAGGATCTAAACTCCACACCACCACCACCAGCGCCGCCGCCCGTGCAGCACGATGAGGGAGCTGCCGCAGCTGCCGCTCGCCCTCCACCCGCCGCATCTGATCCCTCCGGCGCCCACCCCCGACCACCGCGCCCTCTCCTTCCTCAACGACCTCGGCGGCCTCTCCTGGGTCGCCTACGCCGCCGGCTCCCTCCTCGTCGTCTCCCACCTCCCCTCCCCTCCCCGTACCACCACCTACGACGAATCCCCATTCTTCCGCCAAGTCATCGACCTCCAAGACCCCGTGTCCGCCGTCGCCTGGTGCGGCCACGGGGGAGGCGAGCTCGCCGCTGCTTCTGCCAACTCCGTCTCCTTGTTCCAGCCCGCGCCGTCGTCTTCCACAGGTGCGTTCATATGTTCAATTATCGTCGTTAGCTAACTTCCGCACGGCTCAATGTTTGGAGATTGGAACTGGCAGGTTCGTTCAGTTGGCTCCTGAGACGGGCCATCACGGAGACGTTCACAGTCACCGCCGTTGCCTGGACTGGCTCTGGCGACGGCATTGTGGTGGCCGGTGAGGGCGTGTCCATGTGGGCCAAGGAACAGTCCTCCTGGCAGCTCGCTTGGAGGTCCATGCCACAGGTGCCGCAGTCCCTCGTCTCTGCTACCTATTTCGTCTATGGCCCTGTCGTGGCCGCTTCAGCTGCTGCTCCTTCCGAGGGCAATGCGCCTGTTCTGGTCTTTCTGAATGATGCCAAATTGGGGCTTGAGATAGCTGAGCTTCGGCATCCTCAGCCTGTTTCCATGATCCAGTGGAGACCTGTGACAGTATGTGTCGATGATCGGTCTGAAGTGAGGAGAGAGATCCTCATGACCTGCTGCTTGGATGGAACTGCCCGTCTATGGACTGAAGCTGAGGTAACCAGGTCGAAGAAGCAGCGTGCACGCGAAGATCTTTCAGTGTCGTTGCAGTAATCGAGTTGAACAATGTTCTAAATGGAGTGCTTGGAGTTGATATAACTGTGAGATGGGCGGTAGAAACTGGAAGATTAGTATCCCGAGACGACGAAGGTAAATTCAACTTGTTTTCAGGTGATCCCTGGCAGAGCAAGGTTGGCAAATGTGAGTGGCTGGTAAGTGTTGGTCCTGGGCATTGTACCAGCTTTTGGGCCGTTCATTGTCTTGATGATGTATGTCCACCAAGGTACCCAAGGATTACGTTATGGAAACAGAGCAAACCACATGAGGAGTCTGCTATTAACTTGGGTCCCCCGACATCTACACTACAGTCATTTTTTCTTGACGCTGTTATATCAAGAAGGATATGTTCTGGACCGCCTACAACATGCTCTTTGCTTCATTTGCTGCATGATAGTTCATTCATTTGGTCCCGTCTGTCTTTTGGCCTGTCGTCAGATACTGGGAGCCATATTTCAAGTGATTCTTCTAAAAGCATCTCATGTTGTTCAACCAAAACTATTAATCAAGTTGGACATAAGGGTAGCATCATAGAGGTGTCTATTCATCCATATAGCTGCGAAATAGAGCTTGCTGTTTCTATGGATTCTAGCAGAATGCTATTTCTCTGGTCTCTTTCAACCTTATCAACTCTCTTACCGACCTTGCATGCACCCACTTATCCTTTATGGAAGCTCCTGCGCAAATTTGATCTTCGTGATATTTCTTCAGATATGCAATACTCATGTCTGTGTTGGGCTCCTTCCGTTCTCTGCGATAAAAGATTTCTTGTCATGGGAGGTGAAAATGGAGCAGATTGTTTTGTTATCCGAATCCCAAAAGAAGGAGATGCTTTTTCATGCCACAAGATGTTCACAGTTCCTTTCCTTCAAGGGATTAAGGCAGAAGGGCCACCTGACAGCATTCATACCATACCTTTAGCTTCTAACTGCAACAATCTTTTTTTCAACAACAGCTTCGTAGTAGTATGTGTATGGAAGAAGAGTTTTCAAGCTTTGTCTTGGAAAATAGTCCTGCATTCAGAAAACCATCATGAGGAAGGGGGGTGTTTGTGTGATCTTTCTGCCAACTCACTTGCTACTGCAGATCAAGGGAGACATGTTACGTACATCCACGGTGAAATGTTTTCAGCAGTTATCCATGAAGGTTCTTCTGTTTTCCCTGCTGGCCTGGATGGAGAATATCCTACCTGCATCTCTGTTATGTCGCTGAACAATACTGTATTACCTCTACAACAGCATGTACCTTCTGGAACTTCCCCAGGTTATCATATTGCTACTGGGTGCTCTGATGGCACTGTGAAACTTTGGAAGATGTCTGGCACAGATAACCAGAGCAGATTGGGGCAGAGAGCAACAACTGGGAGCTAGTTGGCATGTTCGGTGCTCATCGAGGACCAATTAGTGCAATTTCACTATCCAGATGTGGTAAAGTTGCTACTGTTGGCAGAAATGTTCAGAAGAATAGTATATCCATTCATATCTGGGAAGCAGTAAAAGTCATGGGAGATGGTTGTTTTCTCCTGGAAGATGTACTACTTATTCAAAGTCCCGTTGTTGGTTTAGATTGGCTATCTTTAGGCGATGGTAGATTCTTACTTGCAGTCTGTTTTCATAACGAGTTGCATATATATTCCCATAAGCGCCCCTCCTTTGAGAATGTGCTGCACACTGCGAGTTTGGAAGAGAAGCATATTTGGAGTTGTATTGCATTAACCCATTCTCATCATGATGTTGCTGGCTTCCATTGGGGGCCAAAGTTAACAATTGTGCTTGTTCATAAGAATCATCTTTCACTCTTTAGTTCATGGTTAGTAAGACTAAGAGGAGCAAATGGACATACTACCCGGAAAAGCGTTTGTTCTGCTACAGATGTGCATGAAGAGTTGCCATGTATTGTGCATTTTAATGGAACTATATCTGGTAAACTTGGGTTATCAGAAACTTACGGCAACATGGAGACTCCTGAAAACAACTATACACTGATACCAGACCAACACAGTAGTCCCTGTCCTAATGGTTTGTGGAGTTTGTTGGATATATCTGATATTCTGAGTGGACCTTTGCCATCATATCACCCAAGAGCAATTATCCAGTATCTTTATTCAGGTGATGTTCGCCTCTGGATTCTCCATTCGTTGCACAAGGCCTTGCTAATTTGACTATTACAGTATTCTTACTAACTTTCTAGTGAGAGTGGAAGTTAACAGGAAATATGCCGACTGCAGTTAATTTATGAGTTAGGCCTGTCGAGTGTGCAGAGCTGTTATACAAAATATGTTTAATCAAAATAATCTTCACCATTTCTTATAAATATCAGTTATGAATCTTAAAAAGGGTAATGCATTAGTTAGTATACCAACATGATATAATAAAACAGCAGACTGAACCAACTGCGATGCTAATTAGGCCTGATTGTATAACTTCCATTAATTCCATGCAGTGCTAGAAAATTATTTGAGTAAAAAGCTGGGCCTCTGGTTTGTGAGACGCCAACCTTATTGTGGCTGGTTCCTAACAGTCCTTTGTACCAATCCACAAATCTACTGGAATAGCATTTTTTTACACTGGAATAAAATTGTGCCATTAGCGATGCTACTGCAGTTTATATAAATGAATAACACTAGCAAAGTGGATTTCTGTTTTAATATTATTCCAATATCGTGTATTAAGTATTTTAGTGCAATTGCAAATTAGATCCAGCTAGCTTTAGTTTTTACTGTTTTTATTTGAAGTTGTAAGTGCTGAAGTGAGAAGGATAAGAAATATAACATCATGGTACATATTCTTTGGCCTTGGTTTGCAGTGCTTTGAACTATTTATTATTGTCTGTGCACAGGTGAATGGAAACGTGCAGATGGTGTTCTGCAGCATCTTGTTCAATCCATGAAAACGAGCATTACTTTAAGCACGACGTTGAACTGCAGTTCGTGCAGTAAACCCAGCCATAATATCCCTGACATTCCGTTGATCCAGTACTTTACTGATACACCATCAAGTGACATTTCTAGCAAAGGGTTACTCTGGGGTGACAATACAAGTAGCACAGTCTTTAATCTGCTGTCACCATCAAATTCATTTTCTTACATGGCGAGCGATTTAGGTATTAACACTACCACTAGTGCATCTCGAAAGCCCGAGATAAACCAGTTCCTTGATAAGAACTTTGACATTTTGGCTATAAGTGACAGTGAGAAAATGCAGATACTTACAGTTTCTGATCTGTTGGCTGAAATTACTGATCAGAACCGTGCTTCTCCCTATAAAAGCCTCGATGAAGCAGGACGAAGGTAAGGCTTCTAATGTATGGAATTTTGTTGGTACATATTTCTATTACTACAATCTCAAAAAAATGTTGTCACCCCATTTTTTCCGCTTTTGTTGTTGTAAAATCTACATTAATTGATGAATGTATTTCTCTTAAGGTTCTGGATTGCTGTGCAGTTCCAGCGCCTATACGTGTCTAGGAGATCTGGAGTTTCATCAAGTGCTGAAGGGTGCCATGTCGATTCTGCTTCCATTGCGTGGGCCTTCCAATCTGATTGTCAGGATGATCTACTTAATTACGTTCTTCCTGCAGAATCAACTTGGTCGGAGATGCAAAACATTGGTACAGGATTATGGTATACCAATGTGTCCCAGCTAAGGACCAGGGTATGGAAGTACCTTTCTCAAACAACCAGATGTTTCAGATTTACTATTTATGTTCTCATAAGTTTTGCTAACAGAAAATTCCATAGTTGACTAACAAAGCCATGATTGGTGATAGAAAATTTACGGTATCAGATATATCATGTTGTCAAGCACTGAAGGGTACCAGTTTGTAGTGTATCTCCTTCTCACTCCCCTAAAAACCTCTGAAAACAAAACAGTTTAGATTAAATACAAGAAACCCATTTAAACTTAGAAATACTCAATGTAAATAGCTTAGTTTCCACCTTAAAAAATTCAGACAAGAATGGAGTACGATACAGAGCTCATGCAGGCTGACCATGACAATAGAGAGGTGTGATACGTGCTTGGGAGGCCCTTGCTCGAGGGCGTCAAACGGTCGAGCTTGTGAATGATTACGACTTGACTTGCTGCGGCAATATGCCAGTAACACAGCACAGTTATTCATCCAGAACTGATTATAGTGACAAAGTTTGAGTTGAGATAGATTCTTCTTTACCACTAGTATCCTAAATTAGTTGATTCCCTAATTTGTCTGTTATTATCTTATTCAATTCTACGGTTTGCATTTGAACCCACATTTTCTTTTTGACTAAGGAATAGTGTTTTTTGGAAAACATTCGATGTCTGATGTTCTCTCCTGCTGAGACCATTGTCATCGTTGTGGTGTTCTGTGTCCAGATTATAGGTATTAAGTATGAATGCATTCTGTCTATCTTTTTCTGCCCTATGTATGGACACCACAATGGATGTTGCTTACATTTGCAGTTATCTGGATAATAACCTGTGCTGATTAAGTATGATATATCTGAAATTGTAGATGGAGAAGTTAGCAAGGTTGCAGTATCTTAAAAGCAAGGACCCCAAGGATTGTGCTCTGCTTTATATAGCATTAAACAAAATAAAACTGTTAATTGGCCTATTCAAGGTCAGCAGAAATGAAAAGGATAAACGCCTGTATGACTTTCTCTGCAGGAACTTGAGGTACGTCAGTTGTATAGCGATTTAATATTTTGACAGTGACAACTATGCTGTTATGCTTAACAATATATATACACAATGTATTAGTACCATAAATGCAAATGTGAACTTGCTCACGCTGAAGTCTTCAGAGGGTAATAGTTTGCTCGTCCTGACTTCTCAAGGTTTTGCTAGACACTTTGTATCTGTATCATGGTTCTGGTAGTGCCATCTTCTTAAGACAAATGCATATGCAACTTGACTGGAAGGAATTTCATACACCAATGCATTGTGTTGAGAAGTATTCATTACATCATACTTATTCAGATAAGTCTATCCAGGAAGATAAAAACAAAGCCGCTGCTCTGAAAAATGCTTATGTACTACTGGGAAGGCATCAATGGGAGCTTGCTGTAGCATTTTTCCTGCTTGGAATGACCCTTCCTCAGCTCTCAATGTTTGTGTGAAGAATCTTCGAGATGAACAGCTTGCTCTTTAATTTGTCGGCTTGTTGAGGGATCTGGAGGGCCCTTGGAGCGTAACCTCATTTCAAATGTGCTGCTCCCTGATGCAGTTGAGAAAGGAGACCACTGGCTTTCAAGCCTGCTTGAAGTATGTTATATGTCTGCCATTTTTTTGTTTTTCCATTTTTTATGAAACTAAGTGAAATCTTAGCTTGTTAACTAAATTTCATCTAAACTTTCACTCTTCAGTGGATGCTAGGGAACTATTCTCAGTCTGTCAGTAAATATTTGGCTGCCATCCCAAGTTACTGTTTGATGAATCCAGCACTCGTGGTGGTCAGAATGTGTTTGCAGATCCAGAACTGGGTCAGTATTGTGCAATCATTGCAACGAAACGTAGTTTCAAAAATGTGTGGGTGAAGCTCTATCTGCAAAGTTATCTAAGCTTTCATTTGCACTGGCCGCATGTGCCTTGAACAGATGTGGACTACCTGTAAGTACGATCTCCTAGCAGCTGAAATTTTCTTGCTTGTTGATATCTGGATATTATTTCTTCTGTTCTGCATTATTCTTAATCTTGTTCTTTTTTCGTTCATTAGCTTGAAGCACTTGAATGCCTATCTTGTAAATCGAGCATAGATTACAAGGACAGCACCACTCACCATATGGTACAGATGACAAATCCTTGATGGAATACTAAACCCTTTTGATGCTTCTTCCAATTGGCTTTCATCAACGGTCGTTAGTGATTTTGAATCAAATCTAAGAGTAACCATGGCTTCAAAATATTTGTCGCGCATGCTAAGAAATCGCTCTCGCTGTTCACACTGCAGCCTACCACTAAATAATTGTAAGTTCCTTAAAGAGCACAGTAGTCATGGCATCGAAGAACTTACACGTGATGTTACTGCTGCAATATCAATATTTGATAAAGATTCTCACTCAATTTTCTGACATAGCTGAGAAGGTAACAACACGAGACAGCAGCTTTCATTTTGTTCTCTTACTATTTTTCGTACAAACCATCCTAAATTATACTATGTGTTACATTGCAGATCCTTACGTTCTGTTGCAATGATGGTCTACTTTTCTTGCATATGTTTTGTTATTGGGTCTTCGATCACCAGATGGGAACTAATATTTATGGTGTTGAAGGTTTCTCTCTCCGTCCAATGGACTATCTTTTGTTGGTGTCATGCGAGGAGAGCTGTAAATTTCTTACTCGATATGTTGTCTCCAGCTGCTTCATCTCTTCTGTCCTTAATACAGACTTCACCAAAATTACTGCATGCACACCTAATGAGAACATTAAATACGCTATAGCAAGTTTATCACATTTCCTGAGTACTGGCAGGCTACTCCTAAAACACGATGGAACTTCTGCACTGGTCAATAGATCAGCCCTATCCACTGTAATGGATCTCCTTGAGTAACATAGAGTTTTCTGTTTCTTGGCTGTGCCGTGACATACAAGCATTAGTTGTCATGATCAATCCAGTGTTAGGCGCATCTGTCAATGAAGAGTCCTTTCAAGTACTATTAGATCAGTTGATGCAAGCTGCACACCATAGAAGTCATGGTATATCAATAACACAGATGCGGTAATGCCTAATGGTCCGTTGGATAAGAGACGACCAGAAACAAGTGAGGATTCAAGTCTTTCAATTGATGAAAAATGGCATTTGATAGGTGCGTCCTTATGGATTGGACTGTCATCCTTCATGAAACATCATTTAACTGAATTCATTCGAAAAGAGAGACTCGAACTTGAAGCTAGTACAAGTGATGTGGAATTCAAGGGTCTCATCTCTTCAGTTGCTGCAAAGTTTGTTATTGATTCCCTGCATTTTGTGTCATCTTCATTAGTAAAACTTCATGCATCATTTTTCAGACAGATGTTACGAAGAATGTACATTCGAGTGTACTTTTGTGGTTAGAATATATGTCGTCTCAGCATAGGTCCGACAAGATAAGCCACGATCAGCTGCGTGTATTGTTCAGCGTGTAAACACTGAGAAGATGGAGGTGATGTTTAATGTTTTATGGGAAATATCTGCTAACCCTGTGGATATTTGTACTGCTTTTGTGATGAAGAGTCAATTGCTTTCCATTAAACAATACAAAGCTCACTAGATTTTGGAAGGATTTGGTCGGAAGTACAAACGTTGAGTGTGGAACAATTTTACTCAAAGAAATGGAGAAAATAAATGCAGCATTAGCTCTGATAACAATGAGAAAGGAAGTGGACTTATTGAGAAGGCTTCTTCTGATGTGGAAACTCTTGAACCAAGAAGAAAAAACTTGATTGACAAAACGATTTTCAAAGCCCAAGGAACTTCTAAGAAGAAATGGGGAACTCCTTGAGGTATTTACTTTTTGACTTCAGAGATTCATATCCTCTCATTTCATTCTTCCACTGTATTTTAATCTCGTGATGATGCAGGCAATATGTCTCAATTCAGTTGATGAACATCATGCTGCTATTGCTACCAACCGAAAGGTATATTTGTAACCATTCACCTTTCATAATGATTTGTGCAATTTTTATTTATTTTTGTATATATTGATTTCTTTTTGTATATTAGATTGTGAAATGTATTAATATTAAGATATAATTAAAAGGGACCATGCTACTTTAGCTTTTGTGGTTCAAACAAGGAGGCAAATAGTACTCACTCCGTCCGGAAAAAAGATGTCGTTAAAATGGATGTATCTTGACATATTTTAGTGCTAGATACATCCATTTTAGTGACATCCTTTTCCGGACGGAGGGAGTAGGTTTTTTATTTTTCTTTTATAATGACGGGTATGTCTCAGAAAACTGGTTCTTTATGATGGTTTTTACCTCTGTGATCTCTTTAGTCTTGGCTCGAAGATAATATCTACCTTAACCTTAACAAAGCCTTTTATCCCAAACAAGTTGGGGTAGGCTAGATATGAAACCCTGTCACGAGGACTTCTCAGGAGGTCACCCATCCTGGTACTACTCTCGCCCAAATGAGTTTCATATCCATGGGACTGGCTAGTTTTTACGTTGGCTCGCCAAGCCTATCACAACCCTTAGATATGAAACCTTTCATGAGGACTTTCCAGGAGGTCACCCACCCTAGTACTACTCTCGTGGGTTTCATATCCATGGGACTGGCTAGTTTTTACGTTGGCTCGCCAAGCCTATCACAACCCTCCTCCTTTATCCGGGCTTGGGACCGGCTATGCCTAGAAGACATAGGCGGAGTTCGAAGATAATATCTACACCGACATAAAATTACTAGTTAGGATTACAGACCTTATGTGGCTCTCGATATGATGTACTGTTTACAATACATTGTGGTTGTATCTTTCCAATTCTAAAAAAAAAATTATGCTAAGTTCACAACTAAAATAAATCTGACTGGGAGATCCAAATTTGGTTGCATTATATATGAAGGGACAGATGTTATGTATTTTGAACAAATGGTTTGCTAGCTTGTTTGTATGAAATACCTGTTTCAAAAAAACATTGGACAAAGAAAAGAAAACTGATCTTATGAAGTTGCGTCTGTAGGAATCTTGAATTTGAAATTAGAGAAATCCAGGTAATATACTTGGTTATTGAAATGAGGAACTTTGTACATAAGTTGAATGAAATATAGATTGTGTTTTCCCACGTGTACGACTTTGTTTTATGAGATGCACATTTCAACTCATTATAAGAGCTGTGCTGCAAGTGTCTTAACTCTTAACTGGTCCCATGATCGACATTATTATTTGTAATGTTGTATGTCGGCTGTTTGCCTCCTTAAGTTATGTGTGGTTGACTAGTTGAGCCACTGCATCATAAATATTCTACTAACTAAGATCTCCATTTTTTAGGGTCTTGTTTTTTTCAACTGGTATGACAAGCAAAATGACAACAAACCAGGAGAGTATATTTGGTCAGGATCCGATTGGCCATCCGATGGCTGGGCTTGTTCTGAATCTACACGTACACCTACACCTGCTGCAACTCTTATTTCACCTAGAGTTGGTCTTGGGAGAAGAGGATCACATCTTGGTTCAGATGTTGCGACTATAGGTCTAGGTTCTTTGGCAAAACCTGGAAGAGACTTGACTGGTGGTGGAGCATTTGGAATTCCTGGTTATGCTGGTATTGGGGCCTCTGGTTTTGGGTGGGGTGAACCTGACGAATTTGAGGATTTCGTTGATCCTCCAGCAACACTTGAGAACATTCATTCAAGAGCGCTATCACGCCATCCCTCTTTGCCATTGTTGCTAGTTGGGTCAAGCAATACACATGTGTATTTATGGGAGGTAAATATTCCTTAACAGAATATTCTGTAGAATTGTCAATTACATCGTATTTGATTGGTCTTTTCTTGTCACAACCCCTCTGTATTGATGATCTGTTTTACAAAGCCAGGGCAACAAATTGTGCTCCTCCCTCTTTGCTTTCGTATAGTCATGTGTCCACACATAATCAGCGAGTAAACGTCATGCACTAAGGATCATGAGGGACAGAGGGAGTAAACATCCGACAAAACTAAAAAAAGGCCATCTGAATGGCTTGAATCCATATTATCTTGGAGACATAACATGTAACTGATGGCTTGATAATGGTTTCATAGATTCTGCTTGGCCTTTGATATTATTGCTAGGTATGTAGTTTGTATGTCTCACTGTATTCTCAAATCAATAAATGTGAGACTGCTTGGCCTTAGAATGAATTAACATGAAAGATTATTATAAATATGAGAAATAATTTCCAAATTATGATTGAATATCTTTTCTGTAGTTTGATGTTTGGAATGATAATTTCCCACACCATTGATTAGAGTAAAGCATTTATTTGTTAATTGAAAGAACAAATTATTTTTTAAGATAAAATTGGATGGTAAATGTTGAGAATTTCTATGTATGCTCTGTACAATGTAGAACATATGTTTAGTAGCATCCGACCTTTGGAGATGTGCCCACCGCACACCTTTCTGTTATTTCACTCTCTGAAATTTCAGTATGTTAAATGTACACCTGCTTTTATACTAGAAAGCAAGATATTTTATCCGAGGATAAAGTTTTCTTCTCTTTCTTTTGTTTGTCAATTCATTTTATGATATTTCAGTCCATACCTTCTGCAATACTTTTGCTTAGTGTGCATGTGACATACACTTCCTATCTGGTAGCCTATGTTGGCCCCTTGAACTTGATGCCAAGTTCACATTAAGCCTTGCAATGTGCTTCCACCAGTTGGCAGAACTCGTCACTTGGATATCAAATGTCTTCAAAACATAAAGTGGACCACTAACTGGTGTTAGCAGTATATCTAAGAAACCTAACAAAATAATGTTATCATGAAACCACTTACTGAGGATTTCCAAGCATCTTATCTATCATCCTACCAAATTGTGAACCCAAGCTCTATCAGTTTACAAGAAATAATACAGTAAACCCAAGCTCTATCAGTAAACTATTTGTTGGGTCATTCGAAAGGTTTATCATGTCATTACCTGTAAGATGGTTTGAACTAGGTCTGCTCCTGTGTTTAATTTATCCACTGATAACTTTTGTATTTTCGTTGTTACAGTTTGGTAAAGATAGTGCAAGGGCTACTTATGGTGTTCTCCCTGCTGCAAATATTCCACCACCTTATGCACTCGCTTCCATATCAGCTGTTCAATTTGATTATTATGGTCAGCGCTTCGCCACTGCTGCATTAGATGGTACAATTTGCACATGGCAAGTTGAGGTGGGTGGAAGAAGCAATGTCCAACCTATAGAGTCATCCCTATGCTTTAACAGCCATGCCTCGTAAGTGGACTCAACCTTTTCAAGCAATAAGTACTACCGCTCGATACAGTTATGCTGTTTCTTGATGGTGTTTTACTGATCACAGGGATGTTGCATATGTGGATGCAAGTGGATCTGTTCTTGCTGCAGCTGGATGCAATTCAAATGCTGCAAATGTTGTTATCTGGGACATGCTAGCTCCACCAGCCACATGTCAAACTTCTATTGTGTGTCATGAAGGTATGTTAACTGAAAAATCTATTCTGGGTTTGAACTTGAAATGCCAATATGTATAACAGTTTAAAGTGTTGCAGTTAAAAATACTGATAGTCTAGTGCAGAAAGCAGAAATGTAACAAATACTAAAAAAATGACCAATCTACAAAATAGTGGACTGCTGAATTGGACAGTGATAACATTGATCGAACACACACCAAAATTAAGTCATTTTGTTTTAGAAAAAGACGCGGAGAAGGCACAAAAGTATACAAAAGTACCAAGGGTGGCAAAAAAAAAAAAGAACCAATGAAGACAAGACAAAATAACACAACCTTTCTAAGCCACCCTGGGACCGAGAACTAAGGTTGTGGAGCTAGGATTTCAGGAGATCTTTTGCTCCAGTCAGCCTCCAGAGATAAACCTCACTTAGAATCTTGTCGACAAGTAATTGGTACTTTGGTAGCCCCACCCTGCGCCCTCAAAGACACGCTTTGTGCAGAAGCCAGATTCGCCAGTGTGTATGTGTTTGTTTCCTGCGTATTCTGTCGCATTCACAAGCTAATCATTAAGCTCCCTGTCTGCCATTCCTTAAGCACTATACCAATCTAAACTGAAAAAAAACAGCTTATAAGCAGATGCGAAATGGTTTCATCATCCTCGTCGCACAGGCCGCAATCATCAGGGTGCTGGAGCCCATGTTGTGCCAGTCAGTCTGCTGTCCAGAAGCAAACACTTTCTTTAAACAGCGCTTACTGCTAGTTTTGCAGCCACGTGCACGCTTTTATCTTCCCCATGACACCTGGTAAGAAGATTTGGCGGAATGTGCACAGGACTCTCCAATGATACATGAATTTGTCTTTTAGCTCAATGGAGAGGTGATTCATAGATCCAACCAAATTCTTGTGTGCTTACCATCGCCAATGATTACCTTGGTGCGCTGGGTGCGCACGGGTGACAGGACAGCGTGAAAGCTGAAAGGCGGCACTTGTCCTCCATGAATCTACCACTTGCGGTGCTTGCAGCCCTTGGAGGAGGAGACAAAGATGACTGGATGGGATCGACAAAGAGCCATGCCCACAAGCTTGACTCTGAGGAGAGCAGGCTCTCCATGGATGTGGAGCCAATGCCGTCCGGATGTCGATCGGTAGCCTGCTCCGCCCTCCTTGATGCGGAGCTCAACGAAGAGGTACGGCCATCATGTGTGTGGCGAGGTGAGGTTAAGGACCGTCCCAAGCTCGTTAGAGAGTTCTGCCAAGCGGCAGTGCGGTGTCTGTGGTTTACAACTGTTGAAAATAATTAGCATAGTGAAGACATTAAGAGCACTGTGTTGCATACCTGTAGTTTGAACAGACAACCAGGGTACGATGGAACATTATAAATTACTCCCTTCATTCCTTGTCTTAAGGTGTATAGTTTCTCCTAAAAAGTCAAACTTGACTAACTTTGACCAGGATTTTTAGAAAAACTATCAATATTTGAAATACTAAGAAAATAAAATATGAAAATATATGTGTCTTAAGGTGTATAGTTGCTCCTAAAAAGTCAAAGTTGACTAACTTTGACAAGGATTTTTAGAAAAAACTATCAATATTTGAAATGCTAAGAAAATAAAATATACTCCCTCCGTATCAAAATATAAGTCGCACTAGTCACTTACCACACATATGTATGTAGACATGTTTTAGTGCAAGATTCATGTAAGTGACTAGTGAATCTTGCACTAAAACATGTCTACATACATGTGTGTGGTAAGTGACTAGTGCGACTTATATTTTGACACGGAGGGAGTATGTCATTATGAATCTGATGGTACTGATTTGATATTGTAATTGCTAATAATACTTTCTAAAATGTTGGTCAAAGATAGTTAATTTTGACTTTTTAGAAAAAACTATACACCTTATAATAAGGAACGCAGGGAGTATGTAGCAGCCTATAAGCAGTTTCTTGCGCTGCTCTTCAACAACTGAAACCAAGGTGCTGTTCCACTGAGTGACCAAACCGTGCCAGTCTGACAGGTTTTTGCAGCCTTGGGCCATGATAGCGGTGCAGATCAAAGTCAGCACATTAAATTTTAATTTGATAATCAATTAAAACAAAATATATCTTCTGCACCAGCTGATCAAGTTGACATTGTTGTTCATGTCCACGATTACATCTAAATAATAAGAAAAATTAATACATCTTTATATAGATAATAAGGCTTGTATGTGTGGAATTGCATTTCTTTGCGCATAATCATAGCAACACAGAGATTCACTGCTAATTGCTAACGTTCTTCTGATACCACTTCATATATTTTTTTCGAAACGTATACCACTTCATATATGATATAGTAGGTTTAGCTGACTCACTTCATCTTGTAGGCGGAGCGCGCTCTCTTTCTGTGTTTGATAATGATATAGGCTCTGGAACCATCTCACCACTGATTGTAACTGGTGGGAAAAGTGGAGATGTGGCATTGCATGATTTCCGGTTCATTTCTACGGGAAAGAGTAAAAATCAGAAAACTTCCCATGGCGGTAGCTCCAGTGGGATGATTTGGCATATACCAAAGGCTCATTTAGGTAAGTTCTCACATTGCCATGTCACTGGTCAGTTATAAAGTTCGGCTTTCTGTTTGACTGCTTGTCTTCTGTCTGCAGGAAGTGTCACCAGTTTATCAACCATTCCAAATACCACCATGTTCTTGACTGGAAGTAAAGATGGAGATGTGAAGCTTTGGGACGCTAAAAATTCCCAGCTGGTCTTTCACTGGCAAAAGTTGCATGAGAGGCACACATTTTTTCAACCAACCTCCAGGGGCTTTGGTGGTGTTGTTAGGGTATGCTATATTAAATAAAGTGTAGATAATCGTTGACAACCTCGTCGTTGACTTTTGATTATGTTATGACATTTTTTCATTAATACATCTAAGTGCTGATTGCAGGCTGGTGTAACAGATATCCATGTCTTACCTAATGGCTTTGTCTCGTGTGGTGGTGATGGATCTGTGAAGCTTGTGCAGGTAAAGAATGATTTTGCTGCAGTAAATCTGCACTAGAGCAAGCAAGACAGGAGATACATGGTACATATGATTTTGTTGTGGTGAAAGATCTTGTTGATTTATTATCATCCTGAATAGTTTCTTCCATTAGCTGTTCCACTCTTGTAAGGGATGACACAAAAACAATGGGGCATACTTTTAAGAGCTGGACAAAATCTAAATATTTGGTGTGAGCTATATCTATCTCAAGTTTGTGTACCAAGGAGTCATGTCTAGATGGAGGACACAGAGGGAGTTATCAAACCTTGTATATATAGCGGGGTTACGTTTGGTGTTTCTTTTTAGGGAAGATAATCTTTACAATTTGCACCAGATATTGCAAACAGTATTTTTTGTAAGCGAGGGCAAGTTGTCTTTATTTGTTGACCAGGATGAGTACTCTAGAAGTAAAGCACACGAAGGAGGATGTAAATTTGTAAAGTAGTAGGGTGACATCAAAGTACATAATATTTTGGTTGTTTGTTCGCACAATACAGAAGTGCTGAATATTTTCGCTGATTCATGATATACATCCATGTGGCAACTGGCTCCGCTATTTTGATATTTTTGTGTAGTTACCATACGATCTAACATGTAAGCGGTGTCTGATCCAATTTTTATTTATATTTGTACCAGTTGTTATGTTTCATCATTGTTGTTTACTAGATGATATTTTATTATGCTTTATTCAAAGTAATTTTGGTGTTGAAACGAGTCCCAGAAGTACTGTGCTGAGGAAATGATAATATGGTGACAAATCAACCATATTTTATGCTATGCATAGGTGCTCAGTTTTCCTGCTTAAGTACATGGTTCCGGACCACATTTATTGGAAGAGATATCGTGGTTCCCGATTGTACCTCAGCGCGATAAACTCCATGTTTCTGTATGCTGAATGCCGAGAGTTTGAGGTGAGTGAACAAAGCTGCAGACTCATGATGCATGTTACCAAACAGGCAAAGGGAACTGGGACATCTTTCCAGAACTCCCAGTCTGTTGCATTATCAACATGAATAATGTTACTATACAATGGCGATCTTTTACATCAAGGGTGTAGAAAAGGCTAAAGTAGAGCTATTCAGATGCTGTATAGTGCCGTCTATTGTCAGGACTCAATAGTCCTCGAAGTAACACGGCAGTGGTTCTTCTTTTCTAGACTTGCGCCTGCTGAGCAGCGTCTTGAGAAACTTCTTGCTCTTCTTCGGAGTCTGCTCGCCTTCCTTGGAATCATCGTTGTACCTGTCAGCGTACGACCGCAGCGGTGCCAATCTTTTGGGATCTGAAGTGGCGTGCATCTTCAGAAACAACAAATATTGTCAGTGTTAATGCATATAACTCCTGGTGGTCTTATGTTTTCAAGCTGGCTTGATTTACCTGGACCCTGACACTTGATGTCTTGAGCAAGGATGGCTTCTTTGAGAGTGATCCAGACCTTGTGAGTGGAGTTGTCGAAGGAATTGGCGAATCTGACCTTTTATCTGCTTTGCAGAAACAAAATTGGTTATGGAATGCTAGAATATTCAGTTGAAATTTGTTAGCAGATTAAGATTCCCTTTGTAATCATTTCATGGAAGAAGTATTTTGCACTCATGTACCACCATCAGCTGCTGAACTTATTATTACTTCACTGGCTTTACCTTTTTTGTTAGGTATTGCAGTCTCAGAAGGTGTCACGAAGCGCGGATGCTGTGCTGGAGAGACTGAATGTGCACGCTGAGAAGGTGCACGGGCCATTGACCGAAGCTTCTGCAAATGAGAACATTCAGTTTGAGAACTTGACGAAGCTTGCCGTGAACAGAGAAACAACAAGGAAAGAGACAACCCAGGCAGAGTTGTGCTTTTGCAAATTGAAACTGACCGGAATGAAGGTTGCTTGTCTTTGGTTTTTGGTTGAGCTGCAGTAGCGGCTGCCGGCAACAAAGAAAAAACATTTCAGGTAAAAAAAACAATCAATACTTTACATCGATTGAGGATTCTTACTGCTGAAGGCTTGTTGCATCTGCGCAGTCCTGTTCTTGACCTTATTCATCTCGCTGAAGTTGGGGACAGCATTGGGAATTGATTCACCTCCTGCTGAAATCATCATTAATGTAAGATATCAAGATGTCTCACAAGTCAGCTCCTATTCACTTGTTGCATCGTGAATGTGCCGAGAAGCTTGGAAACAGTCATAGGCCAGGTGCAAGGTATCTCACGGTTACTTACCTGGTAAGATGTACCTCTTGTGTACTTGGGAGCAGTGATCACCAAGGATTGCTGCGAAAGGCCTTCCCTATTCATGCATGCTTGGCTCATTTGAGTTCTCTGAAACCAACCACTTTGTTAATGCGAACGCATAAGACAATGAGATAACTACCGTGAGGATTCGTCAACTAAAACCTGCTGGATGCAGGAGACCCGCGCATTGGCCTCCGTGACCTCATCAAACCTTTGATCGACAAGGCTGGAGACTTTGAAGGATATGGATCCCAGGTGATCGACAGTGTTGACGAGGGCCTTCACAGCATACTCCTTAAGATTACTCATCACCCTACATACATAGTGTGCGTACACATAAAAGATGAGCAAACCAGGCTTTAAGTTGCAAAAATGCAAATCCGTGGAAGCTTGCAGGTCAGCTGCATGATCTATGCAGCAAATAAGGGGAAGCAATGGGTTCATGACATACGCCTGCTTTCCGTCTTCCTCTATGTAGGCTAGTTCGAAATACTCGGCCGCGGAGTACAGTTGCGACCGCAGAGTCTTGAGATCCTGCATAGAGAGATTGTTTTGAATCATCAATTGCATCAGTCAATGGCAAAATCTAAAAATGTTTTTACAGTGTACTTTTATTGCTGAAACTGAACATACCAAGCGATATTTGTTCCAAATGCTGATTTAGTAGTACTACCAGTTTTAGCATTTGGGCGTCAGGTCAGTTGTAAAGAAGGTGCATCAAAGATGCATGGTTGTAAACAGAGAAAAGAAGGGGAAGAGAAACGCAAGAACAGAATGGAAAGGATAAACTGACCTTGATGGTTTCAGAGAAGACGAGGGATTCCTCCGTCCGCACCTCCTCTCGAGTGTTGCGCATCGCCGTGGTGCCGGAGCCGGCGCCTCTCCTCTGCAAAGACCCTACAGCTTCCACCATTCTAGGCTTCTAGCTAGCCCCTCTGTTGCTTTGCCTCCCTCAAGTCCTCTTTGACCAGGAAACTGAATGTAACTGTAGGAGGTTGTGGCGATGGTGTCGCAGAAGTGGGGAAGCACTGATGAATTCTATGAGCTGGGAGGAAGAAGACCGCGGGGGTTAAGCAGAAGGAGGAGGAGGCATGTCATTAGCACGACAAGTATTTAACTAGTACTAGAAGAGTCGTTATGGTGATGGCACGGCAACGGCAGAAACAGCTATAAATAATGCCATCCAAGGGAAGGCAACAGGAGGCCGGCCCTTTTTCTTCGAGGTAAGGCTCTACTGGATGTTAACTGCATATGTAGCACATTGGCATCAGATCAGATGGTCCAGTGTAATTAACTAGTTCTACAATCAACAAAGTCTACATGTACCCGAGTGACCCACAGCTATATAGTGGTAATGAATTCCCTGGTACTCTTATCAGTCCTCTACAGCAAGGAGCAGTGAAGCAAAGCCTACTCTCTAAGAGCGACAAGCAGTACAATGTGAAGTGAAGTTGGTAGGGCTAGGCGCTGATTTTAATCCCATCACTGTTGATTGAGGTGGTTAAGCAATCAGTCAAGACTCTTTGGCTCACACTGTGTATGCAGGTAACCAAAAGGCCCAAAAGTCAGATTTGGTTGGGATGCTGGACCGGACACTTGTTTTTCTTTCTCTCTTTTGTTTTCGTTCTATCTTGTGTTGTGCGTGCATGCTCATCATTCCTGCCCCATGCGTATGGTCCCTCTTCACCAGCACTGCTGGTCGCATCATAATCAGACTTTCAAAGTAATCTTCTCAACAACAATCTCAGATTTGCGATGTCTGTGCAGCGTGCTAATATTGATTTCCTCCTCATGTTTGCAGGCACATTACTCTAGGCTCAGCTCCAAGCAATATAACCTTGAGGGCGGTGAATCATCACACAGGGATTAACTACTATTTCCTCTGCTTGGGACATCATTTGGCTTTAGCCTTGATTAAGCAAAGTCAAAAGTGGGTTTCTTGTCAAAACGAGTTGGACCGTTCCCCTCTCTCCGCTACAGTAAAGAGAGGCGATTTCTGAGCTCTCCTTCTGCTCCCACCTCGCCGCCGGCGATTCGAGCGATTCCCCAGCCTCCCGCCGCCGGAGCGGCGGCGGGAGGCTGGGGAATCGCCGGATCCCGGCGTGTACATAGTGTAGGAAGCAGTAGGTTGCTAGCCGGCGGCGCTGTGGAGTTGGTGGCGTGGCCGGAGTGGCTTTTGGAGGCGGTGGAGGCCAGCTTCGGATCTGCCGCCTGCGCGGCGCTCGCGTCTCCTCGGAGGTGTGCTGCGTCTCGTCCCCGCGCCGGAGTCCAGGTGGTGGTGGATCCGGCTTTTGAAGTTCTCGAGGGTGCTGCTCGAGTTGACCAAGCCAGCGTCATCGACCGGAGTGCAGGGTGGAGGTGCTTCGGCACCGAGGAGCGTCGCCTTCCTGGCTGCATGGGGGCTCCGTCCAGTCCAAGCTTTGCGTGGTGGAGTAGCGGCGGGTTTCGCAGGCGTGTCGTCCTGCGTGACGAAGACGATGCTGGGGTTCAGGAGGGCCTCGTTGTAATTTTCTTTGTTTCCTGGACCTTTCTGTGAAGCTTGGTCAGCTTCTTGTAGCTCTCTCTTCGCAAAAAAAAAGCAAAGTCAAAAGTGCTCCGTCCTCTATGTCTTGCCCATGGACGCAAGTAGTACATTGTTTTATGACACTTATGATCCTCCCTTGCTTTCTCCCACTCTTTCTTTGTTATTTTTCCTTTACCCCTGCCTCGGGCAGCGGCACTAGAATCTGGTGCCGGATGGGGCTTGGATCCGCTGATTCAACAGAAATTGGCGCATTTCGCGCCGGATCAGCAGGCGTACGCGGAGCTGGATGAATAGATGGATGTAGGTAGTGTGAGAGATTCTTGCAGCTTGTTCCTTCTGTTGGGTTCGTCAAATGCCAAAGTCTCCTTGGCTCCTAGCTAACGGCTGTGTTTACAGGTTGGCATGTTATATGTCACGATGTGTTTCTGAATGGAAAAGTCGTACGTAGTCGCCTCCATGACGTCCAGTTCCAGCATGCACATTATGAAATCCGGCATAAATCATTCACACGTTTTCTCTTTTCGGGTAATATTCTCCTATGGTACTATTTTTTTTCCAGAATTCCTCTGATTGTAGTACAAACAAGAAATAATATAGTTCTCTTGACATAACCAAGGTTAACTGTATACTCCCTCCGTTTGAAACAGAGGGAGTATGTTGCAACGAGAATATTTCTTCGGCATATCATTGTGGGGTTTTAGTAAACTTAGTATGTAATTACACATTTGTTGATAGTTCATGGGCCATGGATATTTCAACATCTTTTCTCCTCGTGTGAGACAATATTTTCGGGGTTTTGAAGTATTTTCTTATCTCACCTACAAAATCGTTCAGTTTGGGATGACTTGCTGTTGAACAGTCTTTAAATCCACATGGTGGGCCATGGGCCTAATTCAAGGACCCGGGAATTTGACTTCAACTTTTAGTTAATTTACATAGGCCTTCTCTATACCGGATTTATATTTCATCAGTGTGGATCAAATCCAGTCTTTCAAGCCTCTAGAGCCTGATGAGACCATCAATTTTGCGATCTGACTGCCAAACTTTTCATCTTTCTCCAGTTGACCTAGTTGATCAAATAACTATATAAAACGTATGTCTGAAAATCTGTATGGATTACCAATCCATCAGGGTCCCTATAAGCTTGTGTAAATTATCCAAAAACCACCTCCAGTTAAGCTCGGACTCCACCTCCACCACACCAAAAGCAACTGGAAAAAGCCAGTTGTGTCGATCAACTGCACAAACAGCTACCAACTGTCCTTTCCATCTTCCAGTTAGAGCAGTTGCATCCACATCCAAATATGGCCTGCAATCGTTTAGAAACCCTTGATGGCAAGCCTTGAAAGAGACAAAAGCCCTCCTGAAGATATGTCTCTCCTGCATTTTCCCTTTCGCTTTCCCTTTCTCTTTGGACTGCACAGCCACATGATAGATTTCTACCACACTACCTGGACTTGCCTTCTCCACCTCAGCTTTGAATGTGTACAACAACTGAAAGCAATCTGCCCACGCAGGACCTTGTATGTTCTTCATGGCCTGTTCTCTAGCGTTCCACAGCTTCGAGTAATTTAGCTTTGTCTCAAATTTATATTTATCAGTGATTACTCTGTCGAGGGCAGTTGCTCCAAGGTTTTGGTTCTCTCTTAGCATTGGAGTCATCACCTCTGTCAGCCACCCTTTGCTTGCTAAGTATGCTTTATGCCATGCCACCTTAGATGCACAAGTGTGCTCATAGTTGTTATACCTTATCTCTACCATGTCTTTCGCGTCATGTTTGTCACGAATCTTCTGTGGCACAAGAGTGGCATGCAACTTCCACTGGCACCTGAGATCTGGGCAGTGAATCGTATACCTGTCTGTCTGACTCTTCTCAATGTTGAAAATATTGTTGCTGATGATGCTGGACATTGTACAAGCTTTCCGAAGTTCATCCACATTTTTGAATCTTGTCCCTAGAGCAAGTATAGGAGCATTCCTATCCCATTCAAGCGCTGGCATGTCATCGCCATCGTATTCATCTGGAATCAACATGTCAGTGTTCTCCTCCTCCTCTCCAGGACTATCTTGTACAAGCTGAGCGACGGGGGCCCTATAGCCCAATTCATGCAGAAATTCAGGAAACATCTTCTCATCTTCATCGTCGTTCCGTGGCACAGAATCGTCGGGCACCGCTTCATCGTCTGAATTAACAGCATCTGCACTTCCACTGGTGGGCTGACTTGTACTGCGAGCACGCTGACTTCCACTACCACTGGTGGGCTGACTTCCACTTACACTGCGAGGAAGCTGACTTGCACTACCACTGTGCTGACTTGTACTGCCACTGGGTTGACTTGCACTGCCACTGGGCTGACTACGAGGTAACGGCGGAAGCTGAGGATTAGCAGCTGCCCCCTTTCCCTTTGTCTTTGGCAATTCATGTTGAAGTGGTTTCCGAACCACCTCAAGCCTAATTTTACCGAATCTCTCGGTCGCGGTCTGAGCAAATAACATTCCAGCTGCAGTGTCATCGGACAGTGGGATGAAAGACTGATCCAAAATTGACCAGTATTTGATCAAAACAGTATCAACTGTCCGCCAGCTGTATTTGTCACAGCAAGCCTTAAGCAAATCCCTTAACACATAAGTCGCTTCTACCACCAACTGAAACCAATGAGGAGGGGAGAACTCGAGATCCGACTGAAAGCGACTGACCATTTCGACTGACAAGCAAAAAGCAGTATTCGGATTCATCCTATTGAACAAAATTCATGGCGATAAGGTCAAATTGAAGCCGTATTCAACTACATACATCACGAAATTGAGACAATCGATAGATTAATCGAGACAATCGAGAGATTGTGTACTTACTTCCTCATCCAAGAGTTATCTGAATCTGATTTCACCCAGTCCTCGCCTGCATAAGCATAAGGCGGAACGGCGGGGCCTGGAACTGCCGCCATGGATGCGTCGTCCAAGCGGAGGTGAAGTGCACCACCGGCGGACGGGGACGGGTGGGGCGGCGCTAGGGCGATGGCACGGGGCGGGGCGGCGTCAGATCGGGATTTGGGGGGGGGGGGGGGGGAAGACGATGATTCAAACCTACCAACGGTCCAATTCAAAATGAGCTGCCCCCTAGCCGACCCCAGGAAATTCCAACCGAGCCGCGCCAGGCCGACCCCACAAGTCAGGCCAAGTGACGGTGAAACGAGGTTAACCAGACGGAAACGGCCGTCTTGGCCGTGCGCGGGCCATTTGCGGCCTAGCCAGGGCACAGACGAGAGAAACTACGCGGGCATGGCACAAACAGATAAAACTGAGGTAGGTAGGGCACAGAAATGATTGACCCTATTATTTATCCTATTGCTGATAGTAGATGGGTAAGTCCTGTGCACTGTGTTCCTAAGAAAGGAGGAATTATTGTTGTGCCCAATGAAAATGATGAGCTTATTCCTCAAAGAGTAGTAGTTGGTTATAGAATGTGCATTGATTTTAGAAAGGTTAACAAAGTTATTAAGAAAGATCACTATCCTTTACCTTTTATTGATCAAATGTTAGAGAGATTGTCTAAGAAAACTCATTTTTGCTTTCTTGATGGTTATTCTGGGTTTTCTCAAATTGTGTTAGAAAGCAAGATCAAGAGAAACCCACTTTTACTTGTCATTATGGAACATATGCTTATAGACGTATGCCTTATGGTTTGTGTAATGCTCCTGCTACTTTTCAAAGATGCGTGTCTGCTATCTTTCATGGGTTTTGTGAAGAAATTGTGGAAGTATTCATGGACGATTTCTCCGTCTATAGAACTTCTTTTGATAACTGCTTGCACAATCTTGTTCTTGGACAGAAATGTGAGGAAACTAATCTTGTTCTTAATTGGGAGAAATGCCACTTTATGGTCAATGAAGGAATTGTTCTTGGACATAAAATTTCTGAAAGAGGCATTGAAGTTGATAGAGCTAAAGTTGAAGCAATTGAGAAAATGCCTTGTCCCAAGGATGTCAAAGGTATTCGTAGTATTCTTGGTCATGCTGGTTTCTATAGAAGGTTTATTAAAGATTTCTCTAAAATTTCAAAGCCTCTTACTAATCTTCTCCAAAAAGACGTACCTTTTGTTTTTGATGATGATTGTAAGGAAGCTTTTGAAACTCTAAAGAAAGCCTTAATTACTGCTCCTGTTGTTCAACCACCTGATTGGACCTTACCTTTTGAAATTATGTGTGATGCTAGTGATTTTGCTGTAGGTGTTGTTCTTGGACAGCGAATAGATAAGAAGTTGAATGTTATTCATTATGCTAGTAAGACTCTTGATTCTGCTCAAAAGAATTATGCCACTACTGAAAAAGAGTTCCTAGCTATAGTTTTTGCTTGTGACAAATTTAGACCTTATATTGTTGATTCGAAATTCACTATTCATACCGACCATGCTGCTATTAGATACCTTATGGAAAAGAAAGACGCTAAGCCTAGGCTTATTAGATGGGTGCTGCTTTTACAAGAGTTTGATTTGCATATTGTAGATAGGAAGGGTGCTGAAAATCCTGTTGCTAATAATTTGTCTAGATTGTAAAACATTGCTTATGATCATATTCATGTTAATGATAGTTTTCCAAATGAACAGTTGGCTACAATAAAGGTAAGCTCGCGAGATAGTCCTTGGTCTGCTGATTATGCTAACTTTATTGTTTCCAAGTACTTGCCTCCAACCTTTTCACCTCAACAAAGAAGTAAATTCTTTTATGACTTGAGGCATTATTTTTGGGATGACCCACATTTATATAAAGAAGGAGTGGATGTTATTATGCGAAGGTGTGTTCCAAAACATGAACAATAAGAGATATTGAGAAATGTCATGGTAGTGCTTATGGAGGACATCACGCTAGAGATAGAACTGCACAAAATGTTCTACAATCAGGTTTTTATTGGCCTACTCTTTTGAAAGATGCAAGAAAGTTTATTTTATCTTGTGATGAATGTCAAAGAGTTGGTAATATCTCCAGACGCAATGAAATGTCTGATACGTCCAAAACGTATCTATAATTTCTGATGTTCCATGTTGATATTATACCAATTGCTACATGTTTTATTTACACTTTATAGCATTTTTATGCATTTTCTGGGACTAACCTATTAACAAGATGCCACAGTGCCAGTTCCTGTTTTCTACTGTTTTGTATTCCAGAAAAGCTATTCTGGAAATATTCTCGGAATTGGACGAAACAAAAGCCCAGCTTCCTATTTTCCCGACACGTACACGGAGTCCAAAGGGGAGAAGGAGGAGGGCCATGGGCCAACCACACCATGTGGTGGCGTGGCCCACCTTCTGACCACGCAGTGGCATGGTGTGGGGCCCTCGGGTCCCAACTGACCATCGTCCTTTCGCCTATATATTGCCCCCGACGCGAAAACCCTAAAATAATCAGTCATATTCCACAAAGAGTTCCGTAGCGCCGCCGCCATCCAGAACAAGTTTCGGGGGACAGAACTCTCTGTTCCGGTACCTTGCCGGGATGAGGAATTGCCCCCGGAGCCATCTCCATCGACTCCACCGCCATCTTCATCGTCGTTGCTACCTCCCATGATGAGGAGGGAGTAGTTCTCCCCCGAGGCTGAGGGCTCTACCGGTAGCTATGTGGTTTATCTCTCTCTCCCATGGTGTGATCTTTATGTGATCATGAGCTTTGTAATCTAGTTGAATAAGTAGATGTTACTCTTCATCTATTATGCTACTCAAGTGATTTTATTAATGTGATCTCCGGAGTCAGCTTGTCCCACGGTATGAAGATGACAGTGTGCGCACCGTGTGTGGCTCTTATGCTAAAGTTTGCATAAAAACTTATCATGAGTTATGATTTGAGTTGGATGTCTCCATGAAATTGTGGTGTTTGTTTACTCAGACTTTGGGGTGTGCTTTTATAGCACTACACACTGAATTGGTGTTCGTTATCCAATCGGTGTGTGGTTCAGAGTAGCATAGTGAAGAGAAAATATTTATGTATTCAATTATGATGTCATTGTTGAGAGTGTCCACTAGTGAAAGTATGATCCCTAGGCCTTGTTTCTAAGCATTGAAACACCGTTTACAACAAGTTCTGCTACATGTTTGCTTGCTGCCATTCTTATTTCAGATTGCAATTACTACTTATAATCATCCATATTACTTGTATTTCACTATCTCTTCACCGAACTAGTGCACCTATACACCTGACAAGTGTATTGGGTGTGTTGGGGACACAAGAGACTTCTTGTATCTTAATTGCAGGGTTGCTTGAGAGGGATATATTTGACCTCTACCTCCCTAAGTTCAATAAACCTTGGGTGATTCACTTAAGGGAAACTTGCTGCTGTTCTACAATCCTCTGCACTTGGAGGCCCAACACTGTCTACAAGAATAGAAGCGTGCGTAGACATCAAGCTATTTTCTGGCGTCGTTGCCGGGGAGGTAAGTGTTGGAAGGTATCTCCTTTAGATTCTGCAACTATTTCTTTTTGTTTCTTGTTTTTATTTTCACTAGTTAGGCTTAATGGAAAACAACAACAAAAATAGAGATCTTTATGAACTTTATATTGAATTAGGGCATGATGCTTTTGAAGAGAAAATTAAAAACCTATGGAGGCTTGTTTGCATAATAGTGATAGCAATGTTATTAGCATGAATTCTTTGAACACCATTATTGCTAATGCTATGGAAAAGTCTAAGCTTGGGGAAGCTGGTTGTGATGAATATGATATTTTTAGTCCCCCAAGCTTTAAGGAGGAAATTTGCTTTGACAATACTTTGCCTCCAATATATGATGATTATAATCATTGTGATGTTTTCAGCCCACCTACTATTGATGATATAGTTTATGTTGATTATGATATGCCTTCTATATATGATGTTTACAATGATGAATATGATATTTTCAGCCCATATACTATTGAGGATAAAAATCATTTTGATTATTCTATGCCTCCTATTTATGATGATTACAATGATGAATGTGATACTTTTACTCTCACTATTACTAATGATATTGTTTATGCTTATGTGGAGAGTAATGATACTTTTATGCATGTGGATCATGATAAGAATGCTCTATGTGATAGCTATATTGTTGAGTTTATGCATGATGCTACTGATAATTATTTTGAGAGAGGAAAATATGGTTATAGAAATCTTCATGTTATTAAATTTCCTCTCTTTATGTTGAAAGTTTTGAAGTTGCAATTGTTTTGCCTTCCTATGCTAGTCACTTTGTGCTTCATTGATTTATTTTCCTACAAGATTCCTTTGCATAGGAAGTGGGTTAGACTTAAATGTGTTTGATATTTGCCTCTTGATGCTCTTTTATATTCAACTCTTATACATATGAGAGCATCATAAAAAAATTCATGCCTAGCTTAAAGGCTTTAAAGAAAAGCGCTCTTGGGAGACAACCCATTGTTTTATTTCTGAAAATTTTCTTTGCTTTTTGAGTCAAGGAGCTTGTTTACTTCTGTAACAACTCCTTTGTATCTTTACTTTTTTCGAATTGTTGTGCCAAGTAAAGTCTCTAATAGAAAGTTGATGCTAGATTTGGATTTCTGCACATGGACAGATTTTTGCTGTCCACCGTTTTGAGCTGTATAAATTCCAGAAAAATTGAAAAATTCTGAAAAAATTCACGCGTGATCCTTAGATATGTACACAACTTTCACTAGTTTAAGTTTGCTGATCTGAGCAACTTAAGTGCCTCGATTTTGCTTTTTATTTTGCATTCTCTCTTTTACTATGTTTGAGTGGATTTTTTTTGCTCCACAAAACATCAATGGTTGTAGCTAATGTCCAGAAGTATTGGAGATGATTGTGTCCTTACAGAACATGTGAATTTTTGATTATGCACTAACCCTCTAATGAGAATTACTTTGAGTTTGGTGTGAAGGAAGTTTTCAAGGATCAAGAGAGGAGAATGATATGATATGATCAAGAAGAGTGAAAAGCCTAAGCTTGGGGATGCACCCATGGGTCACCCAAGCATACTTCGAGAAGACTCAAGCGTCTAAGCTTTGGGATGCCCAAGGCATCCCCTTCTTCATCAACAACCTATCAGGTCATCTCTAGTGAAACTATATTTTAATTCTTTCACATCTTATGTGCTTTACTTGGAGCGTCTGTGTGCTTTTATGTTTTCTTTGTTATTTTATTTTTCTGAATAAATTGGATCGTAGCATTCTTATGTGGGAGAGAGACACGCTCCGCTTTTCATATGAATACTCGTATTCTTCACTTATATTTGTTGAGTATTCTTGACTAGCTACTGCAATGCTTTTAGCTCCTGTTTTTCATGCATCTCTTGTTCAGAGCTGTTAGTTCTTGTAGAGAAGTACTCTCTTGTTTCATTGTTTAATTATTTGGAGAGTTTTGTGTTGAAATAAGTTGATTGGTGTTTGGTTGGAAACAGAAAATGCTACATGTGGTAGATGGTATATTGAAAAGACATACTCATTCTTGTAGATCATTATCTTGGATAATTTGATGCTTTGCAATTGTTTTGAGCTCTCAAGTAGATCATGTTTAAGCTCTTGCATCATGTAGTTAAAAACTATTAGTGAAGAACTACCGTAGAGCTTGTTGAAATTTGGTTTGCATGTTTGGTATCTCTAAGGTCTAGATATTTTCCGGTAAAAGTATTTGAGTAACAAGGAAGACAGTGTAGAGTCTTACAATGCTTGCAATATGTTTTTATGTAAGTCTTGTTGTACCAGTGTATATCATGTGTTTGCTTCAAACAACCTTGCTAGCCTAAACTCTGTACTGAGAGGGAATGCTTCTCGTGCATCCAAACCTTGAGCCAAAACCCATACCATTTGTGTCCACCATAACTACCTATTATGTGGTATTTCCTGCCATTCCAAGTAAATACTTCATGTGCTACCTTTAAACTATTCAAAAGTTATTACTCCTTATTTGTGTCAATGTTTTATAGCTCATGAGGAAGTTATGTGGAGTTGTCTCTATCACCTTGTCATTTACTCATGACAGACTTTCACCAATGGACTAGTGGCATATACATCCGCTTATCCAATATCTTTGCAAAAAGAGTGGAAAATGGAGTGCCCAGTCCCAATTAATTACAACTTTAACCCCTTAATTCTCTTCACATGTTTTGCCAATGATTTATCAGAAGCAAATTTTCAAAGTGTTAAACAATATCAAATAGGCACTCCTCCATGGTATGTGATTATTGGAAGGCACCCGAGGATTCGGTTAGCCATGGCTTGTATAAGCAAAGGTTGGGAGGAGTGTCATACCAATTTATAAATATGCATGTGTAAACAAAAGAGAAGAGGGATGATCTACCCTTGGGTAGAAATAACGTCCTTCATGGGAGCCGCTCTTGAAAGTCTGGGTGACAAGGGGGATAGAGTGCCCACTGCATTCGTTGACAACAACAAACACCTCTCAAAAACTTACTTTATGCTCTCTATATGATTTCAAAAACTTAAAAAGCTCTAGCACATGATTTAATCCCTGCTTCCCTCTGCGAAGGGCCATTCTTTTACTTTATGTTGAGTCAGTTTACCTACTTATTTCTATCTCAGAAGCAAACACTAGTGTCAACTTTGTGTGCATCAATTCTTATATGCTTGCTTATTGCACTTGTTATATTACTTTGTGTTGACAATTATCCATGAGATATACATGTTGAAAGTTGAAATCAATTGCTGAAACTTAAATCTTCATATGTGTTGCTTCAATGCCTTTTACGTAGAATCTATATCTTTATGAGTGTACTCTTATGCAAAACTTATTGATGCTTGTCTTGAAAGTACAATTCATGAAAAGTTTTTGCTTATATGATTCAGTTGTTTACTCTTTATCTATCTGTTAGCAAACTATAGACCATTGCTTTGAGTCACCTTCATTCATAACATGTGCTTTACAATACTATTTGATCAAGATTGTGTGGTAGCATGTCACCTAAGAAATTATTTTATTGTTATCGTTTTACCTACTCGAGGACGAGTAGAACTAAGCTTGGGGATGCTTGATACGTCCAAAACGTATCTATAATTTCTGATGTTCCATGTTGATATTATACCAATTACTACATGTTTTATTTACACTTTATAGCACTTTTATGCATTTTCTGTGACTAACCTATTAACAAGGTGCCACAGTGCCAGTTCCTGTTTTCTGCAGTTTTGTATTCCAGAAAAGTTGTTCTGGAAATATTCTCGGAATTGGACGAAACAAAAGCCCAGTTTCCCATTTTCCCGACACGTACACGGACTCCAAAGGGGAGAAGGAGGAGGGCCATGGGCCAACCACACCATGTGGTGGCGTGGCCCACCTTCTGACCGCGCCGTGGCATGGTGTGGGGCCCTCGGGTCCCAACTGACCATCGTCCTTTCTCCTATATATTGCCCCCGACGTGAAAACCCTAAAATAATCAGTCATATTCCACAAAGAGTTCCGCAGCGCCGCCGCCATCCAGAACAAGTTTCGGGGGACAGAACTCTCTGTTCCGATACCTTGCCGGGATGAGGAATTGCCCTCGGAGCCATCTCCATCGACTCCACCGCCATCTTCATCGCCGTTGCTACCTCCCATGATGAGGAGGGAATAGTTCTCCCCCGAGGCTGAGGGCTCTACCGGTAGCTATGTGGTTTATCTCTCTCTCCTATGGTGTGATCTTTATGTGATCGTGAGATTTGTAATCTAGTTGAATAAGTAGATGTTACTCTTCATCTATTATGCTACTCAAGTGATTTTATTAATGTGATCTCTAGAGTCACCTTGTCCCATGGTGTGAAGATGACAGTGTGCGCACCGTGTGTGGCTCTTAGGCTAAAGTTTGCATAAATACTTATCATGAGTTATGATTTGAGTTGGATGTCTCCATGAAATTGTGGTGTTTGTTTACTCAGACTTTGAGGTGTGCTTTTATAGCACTACGCACTGAATTGGTGTTCGTTATCCAACCGGAGTGTGGTTCAGAGTAGCATAGTGAAGAGAAGATATTTATGTATTAAATTATGATGTCATTGTTGAGAGTGTCCACTAGTGAAAGTATGATCCCTAGGTCTTGTTTCTAAGCATTGAAACATTGTTTACAACAAGTTCTGCTACATGTTTGCTTGCTGCAATTTTTAATTCAGATTGCAATTACTTCTTATAATCATCCATATTACTTGTATTTCACTATCTCTTCGCCGAACTAGTGCACCTATACACCTGACAAGTGTATTGGGTGTGTTGGGGACACACGAGACTTTTGTATCTTAATTGCAGGGTTGCTTGAGAGGGATATCTTTGACCTCTACCTCTCTGAGTTCGATAAACCTTGGGTGATTCACTTAAGGGAAACTTGCTGTTGTTCTACAAACCTTTGCACTTGGAGGCCCAACACTGTCTACAAGAATAGAAGCGTGCGTAGACAAGGCCTTTTCAACTTGGAGATCAGAAGTGAGAAAGGCCGTTCTTGCTGGTGATGATTACGCAAAGATCAACGCCAACTGGCCCTCCATTTCTGAAGAAGACTACAACATTTTCAAGGAAAAACAGGGCCTAGTTTCAACAAAGGCGCTATCCCTGTGGGGGAAAGATATGCATGGGAAGAATTTAGGTCCCCACAATCTCGGATGTCGTGGATACGACGGGGCTGGCCTTGTTTGGGATAAGCAGGACAGAGAAAGGAAAGGGCCAGACCCCTATGCCAAGATCAAAGACCCGATGGTGAGACGATATGTCAGATCCCATTACAGGGAAGACCCCAAGAATCCAGGGCACCTTGTCTTGAACGCGGCAGTCAAGGAACTTGAGAAGGAAATTCTGATAGAAGAACAACTTTCTCAAAGCGACTCATCGTCTATGACAAAGGCCCCGTGGGACACCTCTTTCCACAGGGCGCTAAACAAGAGAAAGACTAAGGAGGTCGCACTTCCGCCGCATCGTGGCCGGGTGATCGGGGCCGGAGTCGGTCGCAAATGGTCGAATTACTACCCGGAGTCCAAGGAGGAGCGAAGTGATAGGATGGCTAGTTCCATGCAGGCCAACATCGACAGCGTAGTGACAAAGGCCGTGGCTGCCATCCTTCCGACCATATATGAGTCGTTTGGGAGTTGGATTGAGGGGGGGGGGGCAAAAAGGACCTAGGCCCGTTCCCAGCTTACCACACATCGTAATAGGTAGCAACAACTCCAACAATGTTCCACTTGCCAACCCTAATCCTGACAGAGACGAACAAATGCCACCCGCCAACCCTAATCCCGACAGATATGTACATGGCTCCGCGGAGCGTAGCAACCCTTCCATCTCTTTCACGCCGGGGGCCGTCCCCGGTCCGTCGCCATTAGACGAGCTCAACGCCCTCACGGTAATTTTATTAACCATGTTATATATTACTTCATTCTTGCATGACACCCTATCTAACGCCTTACTTGTGAACGGTGAACAGGCCGACCATACAAGATGCACTTTGCTCCTATTTGTGGACGGTGAGCTGAAGGAAGTGGCCAAAGCAACCGTCGAGACACCACGTATTCGCACTCATCTCAAGCGGCCTATTCCTGATGAATGTTATAAGGTTTCATTGGCTCGGGTGTTCCAGGGTTGTGGTTTTTTGGATCCTCCAACTCAACCCCTCAAAGCCGAAAGTGAGTTAAGCCTAGAGCAATGTTTGATTTTCCCTGCTATGGCCAAAAGCGCTAATTCGTTTGGACCCTCCCGGGTCGACGCCGCCTTGCCAAGGAAAGGCCACTCCACCAGCTGATCCGGCGATAGAAGAGATGAACGCTAATGATGAAGACCCCAATGCCTACCTGGTGTATTTGGACGATGTTAGTACTCTTGATCAACCTGACCGTGATCTGATGATGAATAGTCCTGTGGCGCCTACTCTCCTTGAGAAACATAATATCACAAAGCGTCTATTCTGTTCTCAACCATTGCCTGAAGCTCATCATCAGCAGTCTGACGGTCTCAGCCAGGGCACACTCAATGATGTGCTCCAAGAGACGATAGCTAAGCACCCTAAGAAGATGGCGTCGAAAAAAGGAAGAAACATGGCGTTGAAGAGTCCATGAGCGAGCCAGTGGAGGGATCTAAGTTGAAGTTGTGCCGAGTTCAGGACAGGATAACCATCCCCGATTGGCATACTACTCATGTGATGGCTAAACCGATCCTGCCGCCGAAGTGGTCCTGTTATTTGTCTGGGGAGATGAAGGCGCTACATGACCAGGTTCTCTATTGTGAGAGCAAACTTCTCAGGGAAGCACGTCACGTATACCCGGTTTTCATAGCAAAGGTACCAAGGCTTATGGGCTTTCTCCATGAAAACCTCGGAGACGCGCTCTTTGTCAGATTTGATGACATCTTTGACATGTACCACATGAAAGCACTCCACATATCCATGGTCCGCCTGTTTGCGCTAAGTATGGTGCAACGGGTCCTTAATGATAAGTCGGCCGGAGACATCATGATAATCGACCCCTACTACATGTCCGACTGCTATGTGAACACCACGGTGGGTAGGACACGCGTGACAAAGTTCATCGAAGATATCTTCATTGCAAATACTACCAAGAACATCTTTCTCATGCCTTACTTTCCCAAGTAAGTCATTACCTAGCCGCCATAGATAACATATTTTCGTACGTTTTATCGTTAATTTTGCACAAGTGAGAATGATGGTCTCTTTTCATTGTTTTGTGCAGGAACCAAGACGGCACCCTCATCGTTCTGTACCCTAAATAGTCAAAGGCCTTCTATCTCGATGCGGGTAGTGAAGAGAAGAAAGACTACAAGCACATCGGTAGTGTTCTCGATGATGCTCTCAACGGTTACCGCTATCAAAATGAAGGCATCGTAAGAAGATTAAACCTTAAGCGAGGCAAGGTGTCATTCATCCACAAAGTGGATCTACCCTACATCAAAAAGGCGCATGGCAGTCCGACGGAGGCCTAGTATGTTATCTATCTGATGGAGCAGTTCGTACGGAATCACCGAAAACTAGAATTTCCAGTTGCTATGGATAAATGGTGCAAAGACATGGCGAAATCCATTGATGTTGATATCACGGAAAAGTTTGCTCTAATCCAGAAGAGGTTTGCTTCAATAATCTTCACAGATGTTTGTCGTGCAATGCCACCCGAGTTGTTCTACTACTAAGGCGCATGCCCATCTAATGTCGATATACAAAATCGCATAGCACAACAGTGTGACGACAGGCCATTCAACTCTTTGAATGGTTCTGAACCGTTCCCGCCTAAGCCAATGTCAAGGCCGACCACGATGAGCCAGAAGTGAAAGGTGTGTTGTCGATTTAGTACTCTTGTTAAATTAAATTGCCTAGCTCTAGTTTACACCATCTCTCTTAAATTGCCTAGCTACAGTCTTCCAATAATACTTCATTCCTTTACAATGCCGATGATTAAAATGATGTGGCGCACTACATGAATTCTGATAGTTTGTTGAACCTTGTATCATGCACACATACAAGTTATGTGCCTCCTACTTGGTTCAACAAGGTTATCAGAATTCCTTGTGTGCTTCCAATAATATTCGAAGTATGAGGCATAATATTTTTTTGAATCTTGTTTTGTCTAAGTCATCCAATAATACTTCATTCCTTTACAATGCCGATGATTAAAATGATGTGGCGCACTACATGAATTCTGATAGTTTGTTGAACCTTGTATCATGCACACATACAAGTTCTGTGCCTCCTACTTGGTTCAACAAGGTTATCAGAATTCCTTGTGTGCTTCCAACAATATTCGAAGTATGAGGCATAATATTTTTTGAATCTTGTTTTGTCTAAGTCTTCCAATAATACTTCATTCCTTTACAATGCCGATGATTAAAATGATGTGGCGCACTACATGAATTCTGATAGTTTGTTGAACCTTGTATCATGCACACATACAAGTTTTGTGCCTCCTACTTGGTTCAACAAGGTTATCGGAATTCCTTGTGTGCTTCCAATAATATTCTAAGTATGAGGCATAATATTTTTTGAATCTTGTTTTGTCTAAGTCTTACAATGTTGATGATTGAAATGAGGTGACACTATATTATTCAGGGGTGTTGTGAGTGAGCCCTATAATGCAAGAAAACATATCTTCTGCATCATAGTGGCTCGCTCACACCATCCCTGAATTTGTGTGTCCAATCTATTATATGAGGCATTCTTCCTAGTTGGCTTATTTTATTTTGTGTATACTTTGTTTATTTCTGCACGACATGTGAACAATTCAGTTGCCTAGCTAACATTTTTATTTGCCTTTTGTGTATACTTACAAATGAATAAGTGGGGAAGTTGTCAACGCCAAGAGGACTTGAAGCCACTGAAAGAGAGCAAGAATAACCGGATGACCGAAATGCCAACTTTATCGATCGAGCCCTCTCTTAAACATTGTGGTTCTCTATCATTTATGTGATGCATTTGTGTATGACAACTTATGTATTTGTGTATCACATTGTGGTTCTTATTTTGGTACTATACTATGGTTCATAATGCATGTGATAATGAACTTATGTATTTGTGTATCACAATTTGGTCATCTATATGTGGTATTATTGTCATTTTGGTCAGTTGTACCTGAATATACTGTATTTATATTGATATACTGCTGGAATACATTATTAAAAAAAACAAAAAATACCACGAAAATATACCGCTGGCGGACACAGAGGCGTACCGCTGGCGGACAGCGCTCCCAGAACTCCAATCAGCCAGAAGTACCGCTGGCGGCCGAGGTAGCTTAGCGCTGGCGGCCGCGGCTGCACGCCAGCGCTGTCCAATCTAACGCTGGCGGGCCGCAGTTGTGCCCGCCAGCGGTAACGAGCCTTACCGCTGGCGGACGGCCGCCCGCTAGCGGTATAAATTTACCACTGGCGTAATGATCGCTGGCGTGCGCCCGCCCGCCAGCGGTAGGCCAATTCCGTCCGCCAGCGGTAGGCTTTTCCGTACTAGTGCATATAAGACAATGCAACCACTTAAACCTTTGTAGAGAGAGATAGAGTGTGAGAGAGATAGCTCGTGTTAGAGCTTCCCCTAATTTTTACAGCAGACTGACCAAGCCAAAATTCTCAGCCTCCTTGTCATTGGATTCAGCAGAGCCAGCTTTCGGAACAGAGTTATTAGTAATCATCGCTTCAGCTCGGCCATTCTTGTTGTTGTGTCCTTTGTCACTGCTCGAGGGGTCATCAGAGTTAGGGGTATCATCTCCATTGCTTCCATTGTTTTTTTAGAGGGTATGCAATCTTATACCATAGCTTTATAGAAGGAAAAGCAATGTTACAAACATCAACAGTAGGGTTTAGACAAACCCAACTGTCGCACACCCCCACTCAGACCTATGGCAACTACTCAATAAAGAGATCTCCAACTCCTGCTCCTGCTGCCACCCAAAGCCTCAAATCCTCGATGATCCGAGCTGCAAGCACGTCTTCGTTGCACAGCTACCTCATGTTTCTGAACACTCTCACATTCCTCTGTTTCCAGATGCTCCAGCATATGAGGATCACCGAAGAGTCGACTGTTTTCCTTGTCTTCCCTCTGGAAACCGCTCTCATGCCCAGCCACCAAGCCTACAATGAATCTCCCGACAAAGACGCCTGTAGCTGAAACCTAAACCTCCTCGAGCAGATCCATCGTACCTGCCTAGTGTAGACGCAATGTGTGAGTAGGTGGTTTGTGGTCTCCAATTCTTGAAGGCACAACCTGGCTTGCTTCCATTTTCAAATGTAGCAACTGGATGGGGCTCCTCAACAATTGTCAAGCTGGGAGAGTTTACTCAAAACATTGAAAACTGTGTTGGAAGCGATCTTAATGTGGTCTCTACATTAAATCTTCACCCTAACTACATAAAAGGTTTGGAACATTGCATGCCCTTCTAAATCAAGGAGAACCCAACAACACAAGAATTTAACACAAGACTAGCCAATCGGGCCGCAAAGTATGTGTATCTGAGGTGAATCCAAACCTCCAGCAGATCAACAATAAACGTCGAAGTTTCTTTCCCATACAATCACATTGGGACTTTATTCGTTGGCAAGACAAAGCATGCATAACTAACCACTTCATCTACCTTAATATGGGGTGGAAATTTAACTAGATAAGACCAACCATCTATGTATGAAGACTAATTGGTCTTATAATACTTGTCAGTCCTTGACAATTCTTAGATCACCGAATTCAACATACACCACTCCAAAAAATAATTGTAGAGAATTCCATAGCGGTTTTGTCAAGGAGGTCAATGATACCTGCAAGGCACACGTTCATTGGGACACCCCAAGAGGAAGGTATGATGAGTGTAGCAGCAAGTTTTCCCTCAGTATGAAACCGAGGTTATCGAACCAGTAGGAGATGAAGACACTTCTGAAGGTGTCAACGGCGTCAGAAAAAGTGGTGTCTTGTCAGGAGTGCAAGAGCTTCCAGAAAAGTGCTTGCATCGAAGGGGAAATCCTGACGGTTGACTTGGAACCTGCACACAACGCAACCAAAATACTTTGCCCCAACTTAACAGTGAGGTTGTCAATCTCACCGGCTTGTTGAAAACAAAGGATTAGACGTATAGTGCGGAAAATGATGTTTGTTTGCAGAGAATGTAAAAGAACAGTGTTTGTAGTAGGTTGTATTATAAGTATAAAAGAATGGACCGGGGTCCACAGTTCACTAGTGGTGTCTCTCCATAATAAATAACTGACATGTTGGGTAAACAAATTACAGCTGAGCAATTGACAAAATAAAGAAGAGCATAACAATGCATGTACAAGACATGATGACTACTATGAGATTTATTTGGGCATTACAACATGATACATAGACCGTTATCCAACTGCATCTATGACTAATGATCCACCTTCAGGTTAACATCCGTGTCCCCCGTTGGTATTAGGTTGCAAGCAACAGATCATTGCATTAAGTAAAGTGCATAATGTAAGCAATACAATTATCCTTAGACAAAGCATCGCTGTTTTACCCCTAGTGGCAATAAGATGATCTTGATCATGATAGGCAGCTCACAAGATCTAAACATAATGGCACAAGAGGATAAGACAACCATCTAGCTACTGCTATGGACCCATAGTCCAAGGATGAACTACTCACACATTACTCCGGAGGCAAGCATGGCGATGTAGAGCCCTCCGGCGATAATTCCCCTCTCCAGCAGGGTGCAGGGAAGAGCTTCAGAACCCTCCCGAGTTAGGGTTGACGACGGCGGCGGCTCTGGGACTTTTCGTGGAATATGACTCGGGTGTCTAGGGTTATCCCGAATAGATGAATATATAGGCGAAGGGGCGATGTAGGTGGGCACCCAAGGGGCCCTCACCACGTCACGGCGCGGCCAGAAGGGGGGCCGCGCCGCCACGTGGTGTGGCTGGCTCGGTGCCCGTCTTCGTCTCTCCTTCGGACTCCGTGTACGTGACACAAAAATAGGGCCCTGGGATTTTGTTTCGTCCAGTTCCGAGAATATTTCCAGAACAGCTTTTCTGGAATACAAAAACAGCAGAAAACAGGAACAGGCACTGTGGCATCTTGTTAATAGGTTAGTCCCAGAAAATGCATAAAATGCTATAAAGTGTAAATAAAACATGTAGCAATTGGTATAATATAAGCATGGAACATAGGAAATTATGGATACGTTGGAGACGTATCAAGCATCCCCAAGCTTAGTTCTACTCGTCCTCGAGTAGGTAAAACGATAACAACAAAATAATTTCTAAGGTGACATGCTACCACACAATCTTGATCAAATAATATTGCAAGGCTCATGTCATGAATGAAGTGATTCAAGGCAATGGTCTATAGTTTGCTAACAGATAGATAAAGAGTAAACAAGACAAGCATAAAAAAGTCTTGCATAAAAGTTAACTCATAAAACAATAGATTCTAAGTAAAAGGCATTGAACCAATGATGTCTACGCACGCTTCTATTCTTGTAGACAGTGTTGGGCCTCCAAGAGCAGAGGTTTGTAGAACAGCAAGTTTCCCTTAAGTGAATCACCCAAGGTTTATCGAACTCAGGGAGGTAGAGGTCAAAGATATCCCTCTCAAGCAACCCTGCAATTAAGATACAAGAAGTCTCTTGTGTCCCCAACACACCTAATACACTTGTCAGATGTATAGGTGTACTAGTTCGGCGAAGAGATAGTGAAATACAAATAATATGGATGATTATAAGTAATAATTGCAATCTAAAATAAAAATGGCAGCAAGCAAACATGTAGCAGAACTGGTTGTAAACGGTGTTTCAATGCTTTGAAACAAGGCCTAGGGATCATACTTTCACTAGTGGACACTCTCAACAATGACCTCATAATTGAATAAATAAATGCTACTCTCAAACACTCTCTTGTTGGATAACGAACACCATTCATTGCGTAGGGCTGCAAAAGCACACCTCAAAGTCTGAGTAAACAAACACCACAACGTCATAAAGGAGTCACACACGATGCGCACACCGTCACCTTCACACTGTGGAGAGTGACTCCGGAGTTCATATTAATGTAACCTCTAGAGTGGCATAATAGATAAAGAGTAACATCTACTTATTCAACTAGATTACAAAGTTCATGATCATATAAAGATCACACCATGGGAGAGAGAGAGATAAACCACATAGCTACCGGTAGAGCCCTCAGCCTCGGGGGAGAACTACTCCCTCCTCATCATGGGAGTCAGCAACAACGATGAAGATGGCGGTGGAGTCGATGGAGATGGCTCCAGGGGCACTTCCCCATCCCAGTAAGGTACCGGAACAGAGAGTTCTGTCCCCCGAAACTTGTTCTGGATGGCGGCGACGCTGCGGACCTCTTCGTGGAATATGACTGATTATTTTAGGGTTTTCACGTCGGGGTCAATATATAGGCGAAAGGACGATGGTCGGTTGGGACCTGAGGGCTCCTCACCATGTGGCGGCGCGGTCCAGGGCCCACCCGCGCCATGGCATGGTGAGGGCGGCCCACGGCCCTCCTCCTTCTCCCCTTTGGACTCCGTGTACGTGTTGGGAAAATAGGAACGTGGGCTTTTGTTTCGTCCAATTCCGAGAATATTTCCAGAACAACTTTTCTGAAACCAAAACAGCAGAAAACAGAACTGGCACTGTGGCATCTTGTTAATAGGTTAGTCCCAGAAAATGCATAAAAATGATATAAAGTGTATATAAAACATGTAGCAATTGGTATAATACATGCATGGAACATCAGAAATTATGGATACGTTGGAGACGTATCAAGCATCCCCAAGCTTAGTTCTACTCGTCCTCGAGTAGGTAAAACGATAACAACAAAATAATTTTTGAGGAGACATGCTATCACACAATCTTGATCAAATAATATTGCAAGGCTCATGTCATGAATGAAGTGACTCAAGCAATGGTCTATAGTTTGCTAACAAGTAGATAAAGAGTAAACAACTGAATCATATAAGCAAAAACTTTTCATGAATAGTACTTTCAAGACAAGCATCAAAAAGCTTTGCATAAGAGTTAACTCATAAAGCAATAGATTCTAATAAAAGGCATTGAAGCAACACATAGGAAGATTTAAGTTTCAGCAATTGCTTTCAACTTTCAACATGTATATCTCATGGATAATTGTCAACACAAAGTAATATAACAAGTGCAATAAGTAAGCATATAAGAATTGATGCACACAAAGTTGACACAAGTGTTTGCTTCTGAGATAGAAAGAAGTAGGTAAACTGACTCAACATAAAGTAAAAGAAAGGCCCTTCGCAGAGGGAAGCAGGGATTAAATCATGTGCTAGAGCTTTTTAAGTTTTGAAATCAATAGAGAGCATAAAGTAAGTTTTTGAGAGGTGTTTGTTGTTGTCAACGAATGGCAGTGGGCACTCTATCCCCCTTGTCACCCAGACTTTCAAGAGCGGCTCCCATGAAGGACGTTATTTCTACCCAAGGGTAGATCATCCCTCTTCTCTTTTGTTTACACATGCATATTTATAAATTGGTATGACACTCCTCCCAACCTTTGCTTACACAAGCCATGGCTAACCGAATCCTCGGGTGCCTTCCAACAATCACATACCATGGAGGAGTGCCTATTTGATAATGTTTAACACTTTGAAATTTGCTTTGATAAATCATTGGCAAAACATGTGAAGAGAATTAAACAGTTATAGTTGTAATTAATTGGGACTGGGCACCCCATTTGCCAGCTCTTTTTGCAAGTTATTGGATAAGCGGATGTATATGCCACTAGTCCATTGGTGAAAGTCTGTCATGAGTAAATGACAAGGTGATAGAGAAAACGCCACATAACTTCCTCATGAGCTATAAAACATTGACACAAATAAGGAGTAATAGTTTTGAATAGTTTAAAGGTAGCACATGAAGTATTTACTTGGAATGGCAGGAAATACCACATAATAGGTAGTTATGGTGGACACAAATGGCATGGGTTTTGGCTCAAGGTTTGGATGCACGAGAAGCATTCCCTCTCAGTACAGAGTTTAGGCTAGCAAGGTTGTTTGAAGCAAACACAGGATATCAACTGGTACAGCAAGACTTACATAAAAACATATTGCAAGCATTATAAGACTCTACACTGTCTTCCTTGTTGCTCAAACACTTTTACCAGAAAATATCTAGACCTTAGAGATACAAACATGCAAACCAAATTTCAACAAGCTCTACGGTAGTTCTCCACTAATAGGCTTTAACTACATGATGCAAGAGCTTAAACATGATCTACTTGAGAGCTCAAAACAATTGCAAAGCATCAAATTATCCAAGACAATGATCTACAAGAATGAGTATGTCTTTTCAATATACCATCTACCACATGTAGCATTTTCTGTTTCCAACCAAACACCAATCAACTTATTTCAACACAAACTCTCCAAATAATATAACAATGAAACAAGAGAGTACTTTCTACAAGAACTAACAGCTCTGAACAAGAGATGCATGAAAAACAGGAGCTAAAAGCATTGCAGTAGCTATAAGAATACTCAACAATATAAGTGAAGAATACAGTATTCACATGAAAAAGCGGAGCGTGTCTCTCTCCCACACAAGAATGCTAGGATCCAATTATTCAGAAAAAAAAACAACAAAGCAAAAATAAAAGCACACAGACGCTCCAAGTAAAGCACATAAGATGTGAAAGAATTAAAATATAGTTTCACTAGAGATGACCTGATAAGTTGTTGATGAAGAAGGGGATGCCTTGGGCATCCCCAAGCTTAGACGCTTGAGTCTTCTTGAAATATGCTTGGTGCCCATGGGGGCATCCCCAAGCTTAGGCTTTTCACTCTTCTTGATCATATCATATCATCCTCCTCTTTGATCCTTGAAAACTTCCTTCACACCAAACTCAGAGTAATTCTCATTAGAGGGTTAGTGCATAATCAAAAATTCACATGTTCTGTGATGACACAATCATCTCCAACACTTCTGGACATTAGCTACAGCCACTGATATTTTGTGGAGCAAAGAAATCCACTCAAACACAGTAAAAGAGAGAATGCAAAATAAAAGGCAGAATCTGTCAAAAACAGAACAGTCTGGAAAGACGAATTTTTTCGAGGCACTTAAGTTGCTCAGATGCGAAAAGTCAAAACTAATGAAAGTTGCGTACATATATGAGGATCACGCCTGAATGTTTTCAGAATTTTTAGATTTTTCTGGAGTGCATACAGCTCAAAACGGTGGACAGTAAAAATCTGTCTCTGAGCAAAATCCAAATCTAGCATCAACTTTCTATTAGAGATTTACTTGGCACAACAATGCAATAAAATAAAGATACAAAGGAGTTGTTACAGAAGTAAGCAAGCTCCTTGACTCACTTAAATAAAAATAGCAGAAAATAAAACAATGGGTTGTCTCCCACAAGCGCTTTTCTTTAAAGCCTTTTAGCTAGGCATGACAATTTTGATGATGCTCTCATATGTATAAGAGTTGAATATAAGAGAGCATCAAAAAGCAAATACCAAACACATTTAAGTCTAACCCACTTCCTATGCAAAGGAATCTTGTAAGAAAACAAATCAATGAAGCACAAAGTGACTAGCATAGGAAGGCAAAACAATTGTAACTTCAAAACTTTCAACATAAAGAGAGGAAATTTAATAACATGAAGATTTCTATAACCATATTTTCCTCTCTCAAAATAATTGTCAGTAGCATCATGAATAAACTCAACAATATAGCTATCACATAGAGCATTCTTATCATGATCCACATGCATAAAAGTATCATTACTCTCCACATAAGCATAAACAATATCATTAGTAATAGTGAGAGTAAAAGTATCACATCCATCATTGTAATCATCATAAATAGGAGGCATAGAATAATCAAAATGATTTTTATCCTCAATAGTAGATGGGCTGAAAATATCATATTCATCATTGTAAACATCATATATAGGAGGCATATCATAATCAACATAAACTATATCCTCAATAGTAGGTGGAGTGAAAATATCACAATCATTATAATCATCATATATTGGAGGCAAAGTATTATCAAAAAATTTTCTCCTAAAGCTTGGGACTAAAAATATCATATCATCACAACCAGCTTCCCCAAGCTTAGACTTTTCCATAGCATTAGCAATAATGGTGTTCAAAGAATTCATGCTAATAACATTGCTACACTATTATGCAAACAAACTTCCATAGGTTTTTTAATTTTCTCTTCAAAAGCATCATGTCCTAATTCAATATAAAGTTCATAAAGATCTCTAATTTTTTTTGTTTTCCATTAAGCCTAACTAGTGAAAATAAAAACAAGAAACAAAAAGAAATAATTGCAGAATCTAAAGGAGATACCTTCCAACACTTACCTCCCCGGCAACGGCGCCAGAAAATAGCTTGATGTCTACGCATGCTTCTATTCTTGTAGACAGTGTTGGGCCTCCAAGAGCAGAGGTTTGTAGAACAGCAGCAAGTTTCCCTTAAGTGAATCACTCAAGGTTTATCGAACTCAGGAGGTAGAGGTCAAAGATATCCCTCTCAAGCAACCCTGCAATTAAGATACAAGAATCTCTTGTGTCCCCAACACACCTAATACACTTGTCAGATGTATAGGTGCACTAGTTCGGCGAAGAGATAGTGAAATACAAGTAATATGGATGATTATAAGTAGTAATTGCAATCTGAAATAAAAATGGCAGCAAGCAAATATGTAGCAGAACTGGTTGTAAACGGTGTTTCAATGCTTAGAAACAAGGCCTAGGGATCATACTTTCACTAGTGGACACACTCAACAATGACCTCATAATTGAATAAATAAATGCTACTCTCAAACACTCTCTTGTTGGATAACAAACACCATTCATTGCGTAGGGCTGCAAAAGCACACCTCAAAGTCTGAGTAAACAAACACCACAACGTCATAAAGGAGTCACACACGATGCGCACACCGTCACCTTTACACCGTGGAGAGTGACTCCGGAGTTCATATTAAAGTAACCTCTAGAGTGGCATAATAGATAAAGAGTAACATCTACTTATTCAACTAGATTACAAAGCTCATGATCACATAAAGATCACAACATGGGAGAGAGAGAGATAAACCACATAGCTACCGGTAGAGCCCTCAGCCTCGGGGGAGAACTACTCCCTCCTCATCATGGGAGTCAGCAACGGCGATGAAGATGGCGGTGGAGTCGATGGAGATGGCTCCGGGGGCACTTCCTCGTCCCGGCAAGGTACCGGAACAGAGAGTTCTGTCCCCCGAAACTTGTTCTGGATGGCGGCGGCGTTGCGGACCTCTTCGTGGAATATGACTGATTATTTTAGGGTTTTCGCGTCGGGGGCAATATATAGGCGAAAGGACGAGGGTCGGTTAGGACCCGAGGTCTCCTCACCACGTGGCGGCGCGGCCCAGGGCCCACCCGCGCCATGGCATGGTGAGGGTGGCCCACGGCCCTCCTCCTTCTCCCCTTTGGACTCCGTGTACGTGTCGGGAAAATAGGAACGTGGGCTTTTGTTTCGTCCAATTCCGAGAATATTTCCAGAACAACTTTTCTGAAACCAAAATAGCAGAAAATAGGAACTGGCACTGTGGCATCTTGTTAATAGGTTAGTCCCAGAAAATGCACAAAAAATGATATAAAGTGTATATAAAACATGTGGCAATTGGTATAATACATGCATGGAACATCAGAAATTATGGATACGTTGGAGACGTATCAACCAACACATAGGAAGATTTAAGTTTCAGCAATTGCTTTCAACTTTTAACATGTATATCTCATGGATAATTGTCAACACAAAGCAATATAATAAGTGCAATAAGCAAGCATATAAAAATTGTTGCACACAAAGTTGACACAAGTGTTTGCTTCTGAGATAGAAAGAAGTAGGAAAACTGACTCAACATAAAAGTAAAAGAAATGCCCTTCGCAGAGGGAAGCTTGGATTAAATCATGTGCTAGAGCTTCTTAAGTTTTTGAAATCATATAGAGAGCATAAAAGTAAGTTTTTGAGAGGTGTTTGTTGTTGTCAACGAATGGCAGTGGGCACTCTACCCCCTTGTCAACCAGACTTTCAAGAGCGGCTCCCATGAAGGACGTTATTTTTACCCAAGGGCAGATCATCCCTCTTCTCTTTTGTTTACACATGCACATTTATAAATTGGTATGACACTCCTCCCAACCTTTGCTTACACAATCCTCGGGTGCCTTCCAACAATCACATACCATGGAGGAGTGTCTTTTTGAATTTGTCTAACATTTTGAAAAGTGCTTCTGATAAATCATGGCAACTCATGTGAAGAGAATTAAACAATTATAGTTGTAATTAATTGGGACTGGGCACTCCATTTGCTTGCCAGCTCTTTTTGCAAAATTATTGGATAAGCGGATGTATATGCTACTAGTCCATTGGTGAAAGTCTGTCTGACAAGATTGATAGAGAAAACTCCACATAACTTCCTCATGAGCTATAAAACATTGACACAAATAAGAGATAATAAATTTTGAACAGTTTAAAGGTAGCACATGAAGTATTTACTTGGAATGGCAGGAAATACCACATAATAGGTAGTTATGGTGGACACAAATGGCATGGGTTTTGGCTCAAGGTTTGGATGCACGAGAAGCATTCCCTCTCAGTACAGAGTTTAGGCTAGCAAGGTTTGAAGCAAACAAGGATATCAACTGGTACAGCAAGACTTACATGAAAACATATTGCAAGCATTATAAGACTCTACACTGTCTTCCTTGTTACACAAACACTTTTACCAGAAAATATCTAGACCTTAGAGATACCAAACATGCAAACCAAATTTCAACAAGCTCTACGGTAGCTCACTAATAGGCTTTAACTACATGATGCAAGAGCTTAAACATGAACTACTTGAGAGCTCAAAACAATTGCCAAGTATCAAATTATCCAAGACAATGATCTACAAGAATGAGTATGTCTTTTCAATATACCATCTACCACATGTAGCATTTTCTGTTTCCAACCAAACACCAATCAATTTATTTCAACACAAAACTCTCCAAATAATTTAGCAATGAAACAAGAGAGTACTTCTCTACAAGAACTAACAGTTGAACAAGAGATGCATGAAAAACAGGAGCTAAAAGCATTGAAGTAGCTAGACAAGAACACTCAACAAATATAAGTGAAGAATATGAGTATTCATATGAAAAAGCAGAGTGTGTCTCTCTCCCACACAAGAATGCTAGGATCAATTTATCAGAAAATGAAAATAACAAAGCAAAAATAAAAGCACACAGACTCTCCAAGTAAAGCACATAAGATGTGAAAGAATTAAAATATAGTTTCACTAAATGACCTGATAAGTTGTTGATGAAGAAGGGGTGCCTTGGGCATCCCCAAGCTTAGACGCTTGAGTCTTCTTGAAATATGCTTGGGTAACCCACGGGGGCATCCCCAAGCTTAGGATCTTCACTCTTCTTGATCACATTATATCATTCTCCTCTCTTGATCCTTGAAAACTCCTTCACACCAAACTCAGAGTAATTCTCATTAGAGGGTTAGTGCATAATAAAAAATTCACATGTTCTGCAAGGACACAATCATCACCAATACTTCTGGACATTAGCTACGGCCACTGATGTTTTGTGGAGCAAAGAAATCCACTCAAACATAGTAAAAGAGAGAATGCAAAATAAAAGGCAGAATCTGTCAAAAACAGAACAGCCCGTAAAGAAGAATTTTTCGAGGCACTTAAGTTGCTCAGATCAGAAAACTCAAAACTAATGAAAGTTGCGTACATATCTGAGATCACGCATGAATTTTTGTCAGAATTTTTCAACTTTTCTGGAATTTATAAAGCTCAAAACGGTGGACAGCAAAAATCTGTCCCTGTGCAGAAAACCAAATCTAGCATCAACTTTCTACTAGAGACTTTACTTGGCACAACAATGCGATAAAATAAGATACAAAGGAGTTGTTACAGAAGTAAGCAAGCTCCTTGACTCAAATAAAATAAAATTTGCAGAAATAAAACATGGGTTGTCTCCCATAAGCGATTTTCTTTAACGCCTTTCAGCTAGGCACAGAAAGTGAAAATCAAGTGTTTCCAATGAAGAAGCATCAAAGAATAATCTGTTCTAATAATAGAATCAAAAGGTAGCTTCATTATCTTTCTAGGTAAGTGTTCCATACCTTTCTTAAGTGGGAATTGGTACCTAATGTTTCCTTCCTTCATATCAATAATGGCACCAACATTCTAAGAAAAGGTCTTCCCGAAACAATAGGACAAGATGCATTGCATTCAATATCCAAAACATCAAAATCAACGGGGACAAGGTTATTGTTAACCATAATGTGAACATCATCAACTCTCCCCAAAGGTTTCTTCATAGCATTATCAGCAAGATAAACATCCAAATAACAGTGTTCCAAAGGTGTCAAATCAAGCATATCATAAAGTTTCTTAGGCATAACAGAGATACTAGCACCAAGATCACATAAAGCATTACAATCAAAATCATTCACCTTCATCTTAATGATGGGCTCCCAACCATCTTCTAACTTCCTAGGGATAAAGCTTCATGTTTTAATTTCTCTTCCCTAACTTGCATGAGAGCATTTGTAATATGTTTTGTAAAAGACATATTTATAGCACTAGCATTAGGACTTCTAGCTAGCTTTTGCAAGAACATAATTGCTTCAGAAATATTACAATCATAAAAATTAAAATCATTATGATCAAGGGTATTGGAACCATTGTCTCCCATATTTCGAAAAATGTCAGCACTTTTATCAGGAACAGTTTCAGTGGCTTTAGGCAATTTCAAACGTTTTGCAGAAGAAGTGGAAACATTGCCAACACCAATTAAGTTACCATTGATAGTAGGAGGTCTACTAGCATGTCAAACTTCAGCATTACTACTGGTGGTAATAGTATAAACTCTAGCTATACTATTCTCTTTATCAATTTTATCTTCTCTTTCTCACCTAGCATGCAATTCAGCCAACATCCTAATATTGTTGTCAATTTTAACTTGGATAGCATTGGCAGTAGCAAAAGTATTTTATCAAGAGTTTCAGGTTTAGCTGCCATTTTATTAATTAAAGAAGCTTGTGATTCAGACATGGATGAAATACAAGTTTCAGCATTAGAAATCTTAGTTTGCAACCCAGAAATTTCCCTGTTCAAATTTTCAAGTTGATGTCCTATGTTTTTCAACATAGCAGATTGTCCATTCATAGTTTTAGTAAACAATTGGTTTTGCTCATATTGTGATTGCATAAAGTTCTTAGTAGCCCTTTCAATTTCTAGCATCGTCTCCTCACTAGGCAATCCAGATCTACCATAAGAATTAACATAACCATTGCCACTATTAGAAGGATAAGGCTTATAATTGTTATTACCAAAATTATTCCTATAAGCATTGTTGTTGAAATTATTGTTTTTAATGAAATTCACATCAACATGCTCTTCTTGGGCAACCAATGAAGCTAAAGGAACATTATTTGGATCAACATGAGATTTATCATTCACAAGCATAGACATAATAGCATAAATCTTATCACTCAAGGAAGAGGTTTCTTAAAAAAAAATTACTTCTTACCTTGGAGAGTCCTCTCGGTGTGCCACTTAGAATAATTAATCATCATATCATCAAGAAGCTTTGTTGCAGCACCCAAAGTGATGGACATAAAGGTACCTCCAGCAGCTGAATCAAGAAGGTTCATTGAAGAAAAATTCAGTCCTACATAAAATTCAGTCCATGGGTGGGACAATTTTTACCAATGATTTCATTCTCTCCCATGCTTGGGCAACATGCTCATTATCAAATTGTTTAAAATTCATAATGCTACTTCTCAAAGATATAATCTTAGCAGGAGGATGATATTTTCCACTGAAATCATCTTTGCATTTAGTCCATGAATCAATACTATTTCTAGGCAAAGATAGCAACCATTCTTTAGCTCTTCCTCTCAAAGAGAAAGGAAACAATTTCAGTTTAATAATATCTTCATCTATATCCTTATACTTTTGCATCTCACAAATTTCAACAAAATTATTAAGGTGAGCAGCAGCATCATCAGTACTAACACCAGAAAATTGCTCTTTCATAACAATATTTAACAGAGCAGGTTTAGTTTCATAAAAGTCTGCTTTAGAAGTAGGTGGAGCAATAGGACTGCATATGAAATCATTATTATTTGTGCTAGTGAAGTCACACAACTTGGTGTTCTCAGGGTACTCATTTTAGCAAAAATAAAGCAAAACCGAAATATAAAAATAAATGCAAGTAACTATTTTTTGTGTGTTTTTGATAAAAAGAAGCAAACAAGAAAAAAGAAAAAATAAACTAAGCAAAACAATAACAAAGTAAAGAGATTGGAAGTGAGAGACTCCCCTTGAAGAAGGCTTGATCTCCCCGGCAACGGCGCCAGAAAAAGTGCTTGATACGTGCGTGTTCCAGAAGGGACGCGGCGTCTCTCGCTGATACATGCAAGGCACACGTTCGTTGGGAGACCCCAAGAGAAAGGTATGATGAGTGTAGCAGCAAGTTTTCCCTCAGTATGAAACCGAGGTTATCGAACCAGTAGGAGATGAAGACACTTCTGAAGGTGTCAACGGCGTCAGAAAAAGTGGTGTCTTGTCAGGAGTGCAAGAGCTTCCAGAAAAGTGCTTGCATCGAAGGGGAAGTCCTGACGGTTGACATGGAACCTGGACACAACACAACCAAAATACTTTGCCCCAACTTAACAGTGAGGTTGTCAATCTCACCGGCTTGCTGAAAACAAAGGATTCGACGTATAGTGTGGAAAATGATGTTTGTTTGCAGAGAATGTAAACGAACAGTGTTTGAAGTAGGTTGTATTATCAGTGTAAAAGAATGGATCGGGGTCCACAGTTCACTAGTGGTGTCTCTCCATAATAAATAACTGACATGTTGGGTAAACAAATTACAGCTGGGCAATTGACAAAATAAAGAAGTGCATAACAATGCATGTACAAGAAATGATGACTACTATGAGATTTATTTGGGCATTACAACATGATACATAGACCGTTATCCAACTGCATCTATGACTAATGATCCACGTTAGGGTTAACATCCGTGTCCCCGTTGGTATTAGGTTGCAAGCAACAGATCATTGCATTAAGTAAAGTGCATAATGTAAGCAATACAATTATCCTTAGACAAAGCATCGCTGTTTTACCCCTAGTGGCAACAACACATCCACAACCTTAGAGGTTGTTGTCACTCCCCCAGATTAAATGGATACTGAACCCACTATCTAGCATAAATACTCCCTCTTGGAGTTACAAGCATCAACTTGGCCAGAGCATCTACTAGTAACGGAGAGCATGCAAGATCATAAATAACATATATGATAATTCAATAATCAACTTGACATAGTACTCAATATTCATCGAATCCCAGCAAACACAACATGTAGCATTACAATATTATGATCTTGATCATAATAGGCAGCTCACAAGATCTAAACATGATAGCACAAGACAACCATCTAGCTACTGCTATGGACCCATAGTCCAAGGATGAACTACTCACACATCACTTCGGAGGCAGGCATGGCGATGTAGAGCCCTCCGGTGATGATTCCCCTCTCCGGCAGGGTGCCAGGAAGAGCTTCAGAACCCTCCCGAGTTAGGGTTGATGGAGGCAGCGGGTCTGGAACTTTTGGTGGAATATGACTCGGGTGTCTAGGGTTTTCCCGAATAGATGAATATATAGGCGAAGGGGCGACGTCGGTGGGCACCCGAGGGGCCCTAACCACGTCACGGCGCGACCAGGAGGGGGGCCGCGCCGCCACGTGGTGTGGCTGGATCATTGCCCATCTTCGTCTCTCCTTCGGACTGCGTGTACGTGACAGAAAAATAGGGCCCTAGGATTTTTTCGTCCAATTCTGAGAATATTTTCAGAATAGCTTTTCTAGAATGCAAAAACAACAGAAAACAGGAACTGACACTGTGGCATCTTGTTAATAGGTTAGTCCCAGAAAATGCATAAAAATGCTATAAAGTATAAATAAAACATGTAGCAATTGGTATAATATAAGCATGGAACATCAGAAATTATGGATACGTTGGAGACGTATCAGTCACTGTTGCAAAACCCTAAACCAGTTGCGTCACTATTAAAAGTACTTTTTAATACGATTGGGGAACTTTCTGGTGGGGAAAACATCGAACTTATGATCAGTTAATCCACAAATATTGTAGATTATCGGCTAAGAGAAAGCTTGCATGTTGTGCTCTGGATCTCCACAAGTGTACCAAATACTTCAACGTAACTATCCCTCTTCTATGCACTTTTCGTCTTATATTTTTGCTTGTTCTTCACCAAATTTTGCCGACCCATATTGCTCAGTTGCATTAAGGCGAGGGCCTCGTGGTTTGATGATGAGCAAACTTGTAGTGTTGATGGTCATCTCCGACGACGATGAGCCTTGGAAAGGACGGTGTCATCATTTGCGAGCTCCTTATGCCGAGTCGAGGAGGACCTTGGGTTCCTGGGGTTTTGGTGAAGCGAAATCAAAGAGCGGCCCTATCTCAGTAAGGATTTCAAAGGGAGGTGAGGTGCAAGAGCTCGGGTCGATTTCGGTCAGGTGGTTCTCTCCATCTCGACTCCGTGTGCGAGAGAGCAGTAGGGGAGAGAGGAGTGAGGTGCAAGGATTGATGGAGGCTGGGCGTGTCCATGGCATGACAGTGAGAGAGGAATGGGTGGACTAACAGGGACAACGTTTGTGTACTGGGAGTCGATTGCTCCGGCGAACAAACAATGAGCAGCGTCATCGGGTATCTCGTGATGTGGTGAGCGTTCTTCTAGTCATGTCAGTTTTAGCATCGACTCGTGTTGGTCATTCTACAACTCACTTGAATGTAAAACTATTATCTATGTGCCCCAATTGTCTATATTTTTTATTCATATTGTTTTGCTTGGTTTGGAGGTTGGGGTATGGTGAATATTGGAAAAACCAGATCCGGTAAACATGGCATTGCCATGACAAGGTACTATTATGTTAACATGGTTTTACCTGGATGTACAAGTTTGTGTACTAAATAGAGGATATCTTGGGGATTATGTTTCACATTTTTCATAAATTTTTAAACATGTGAATAGCCCTTTCTATTTATGAAAGTTTAGGTGTTTAAGAAATAGAAAATTCTTCTAATATGCTTTATATATTGTTACCTACATTTTTTTGCATAATTTGACCCTATAAGACATAGGAAAGTTTTTTATTTCTCTGTATTTTCAGAAGCAAAAGAAATAGGGGCCCTTAACCCCTTTGTAGTCCATATAGTTTTTTTTTATAGAAATAAAGAGAAGGTTTATTCGATAAAATCCATGGTGACACTTTTGTAATAATTAATTGAAACCAAAATATGAGTTTAACCAGAAGATCATCATCCACAAGCTTGTCCATGGCTTGTGAAACTTGAAAGAGAGAAGAAATTGAAAGAATCAAATCAAGACCACAAATCAAATGGGCAGAACTTGTATTTTTTGGGGTCACTACCATTGGGGCCTATATATTTTAGTTTCCGTACGTAGTCCGACCCGAAAGGCTCTTTGGGCTTTAAAACAAGGTTTCATGGGGAAGTCTTTGTGGCGCTCGTTAGCGGCAGTTAGGCCCCACGCCGCCTACAAGCTTCCCCCGTTGGGCCGGCCCAATAGTTTTTGCGCTTGTTTTTTTTGCCATGAGTTCAAAATTCAGTAGCCATTGATAAATAATTAGTACATTTGAAAAAATTCAAGAAACTGAAATTTTGTTAGCAATTATTTTTTTAATCTGAATATTTTCAATTTTTGAACCATTTTTTAATTCAGAGCCATTTTCAAAATGGAACAATTTAAAAATAAACAATTTTAACTTTGGTACCATTTTAAATTGGAAACCTATTTAAATTTAGAACCATTTATAAAATGAATAATTTTTAAATCTGGAACCATTTTAAAACTTGTAACCATTTAAAAATGAACAATTTTCAAATTTGAAACAAATTTTAATACGAAACCATTTTTAAATTAGAAACCATTTTAAAATTTGAAACCATTTTCAAAATCAACTTTTAAAATGAGCATTTTTAATTTAGAACCATATTCATAATGAAACCATTTTAAAATTTAGAACCATTTTTTTAAAACAAAAATCAAAGTTGAAACCATTTTCGTAAAATTAAAAACTATTAAAAATATGGAAAACAAATAAGAAACTAAAATGAAAATCAAACAGAAAAAGTAATGAAAAAGAAAAAACTGAAAAAATAAAAGAAACGGAAAAGGAAAATAGAAATGAAAAACAAAAGAAAAAAAGGGAGAAGCCGACCGATGGGCCGGCCCGGCAGAAGCTCCCCCCGTTAGCGGCGCACACCTTACGTGCCGCTAAGGGGTGGCGTATAGGATTTGTGGGGAAGTCTGGCATGAAATGGGCTCATGGGGAAGGTCTTCCACAAGTGCAAATAAGGGTTTTTTCTATCCCAGGGAATTGCAGAGAAAGCCATTCATCATATCGTTTCCTTCCTTATTCAGTTATTCTCTTTGGCGAATTCAAGGAATTTTAGATTCTCGCATATTTCCAGCTACGTATTTCCTTAAGTAGCTCAGATATTCATTTTGAATTTGTGCTGTCATTCTTATTTTTTTAAGAATGATTTGTCTGCTAGCGACTGCATCACATTCGAAGTTTCGAACGCGCTCACACTGACCCGCAATCGCATCTCCCAGTGTGTAACTAGTTTTCGCCATGTACACACCACGTAATACTCCAAAAATCGATCGACGCCCCCGTCCGTAATAAAGCCGACCAATGGAGCGCGGCACAGAACAATTAGCACGACGATCCTAGTGCATGCGCGCGTGTAAATTCGAGATGCAGTTACCCCGGCCATTGATTCACTCTGTTTTCTGCGTCGCCTAATGATGATGACCCTACATATCGAAGGCGTTTCTCCTCACAATCACTGTGATCGCCGCCATGGTTGCATGGATAGATGAACCCACTAAGCCGAAGTATTTAAGGCATGGCCAATCAGTTTCGGTAATGCTGAGAGTGGATCCACCAAATCCATACAATTACTGCTCCTGTAGTCCCTTTCCCATCATGCATGGATGCGTTCTAATTACTACCCCTTCGATCATACGCTGATTGGCAGACGCGTTCATTATGGATCATACTACAGCTTCCTGTATATAACGGCATCGTCGATCTACTTCGACCAGACAGCGCGCGCTGCTACTGCGTGCGATCGCTAAGCGCCCTCCAGATCCCATGGAGATGCAGCTGTACTACGGCAACGGCGTCGGCGGCGGCGATGTGGACTGGTTCCATCCAATGGCCGAGTTCCCGGCGTTGCCGTTGTGTATGTCTATGTCGCCGCCGCCGCCGCTCCTCATGAGGTCAGTCGAGAGTGTCCTGCAAGTTTCCAAATTCTACTCGATCTTCATCACGAGAACCCACAGATTGATCTTTACATTGTTTCTTTCACCAGCGACTACACCTCCTTGCCTGTGGCCGCTGCAGCACTTCCCGACGTTCGTGGTAGTTTAGGAGATCATTCGTCGGCGATCGTGCTGAGGTGATAATGGATCGGTTCTTTTCGGTGTTGTTCATGTAACGCTACGTAATTATTTGCTTCAACTATGTCACGGCTGACTGGTCGTAATTTTGCCGATTGGTTGATCAGGGAGGATGCGATGATGGGCTGCCTGCCGATGATCCCTCCGCCCGTTACAACAGTTGACCTCTACGGCAGCAGCTACTCCCTTCCGCCATTACCTGAGGACCTTGCCACTGCCGGCCTCGACGACGCGCTGCTCATGCAGCCCTTCAGCGACATCGACCTGGACGCCTTCGCCGATATAGAGCTTAAGCCCGAACTCATTGATCTTGACACGGCTATGGTGCCGGTGGACCATGACTTCAGGGCGACTCCTCTTGCGATCGTGAACCCGCTGCAGCAGAATAATGCAGCACACGGCGTCAGCCACATGGTTGGAGATAGCAACAACGAAGATGATGACCACAAGGAGGCGCCACCGCGTCGAATAAAGAGGAGCACTGAGAGGTCAGGAGCCGCGATTGGGAAAAGCCTCGACCACATCGGCTTCCAGGAGCTGCGCAAGTACTTCTACATGCCCATCACCAAGGCAGCGAGAGAGATGAATGTTGGCCTCACCGTGCTCAAGAAGCGCTGCCGCGAGCTTGGCGTGGCACGGTGGCCGCACCGGAAGATGAAAAGCCTCAGATCCCTCATCCTCAACATCCAGGTATGTACTTGCGTATGTTGCCCTCGGACACAGATCGGTCACCACACCACACTTAGGAAATGTTGCACCGTGTCATGGTCGTGTTGTTACTTGTAGAAATGTAACAAGTTTAGTGCGTGCAGGAGATGAGGAAGGGCGCCATGTCCTCCAGGGAGGTGCAGCAGGAGCTAGAGGCGCTTGAGAGGTATTGCGCACGGATGGAGGAGAACCCAGCCATCGAGCTCAGTGAGCAGACGAAGAAGCTGCGTCAGGCATGCTTCAAGGAGAACTACAAGAGAAGGAGAGCGGCGGCCGGCAATTTGCTCGAGCACTGCTACAGTAACTTTGGTCACCAGCAGATGCCACTGCCACGGATTATTCGGAACAGCCAGAGCAACAGTTTCGGATACTAATTTCATCGCAACTCTTCGGAACGGGAATTTCATACCGGTACATTACATTACCAGTGCACCAGTTATCACCATCGTCGATCATAAACGATATCTATGGGATTCAATGGCCGTAAATAACTTGATGATGATGGAGTACATGTAGTGAATCGTAATACATTCCTAGACGAACGAGATTCTCTGACGTACATCAAGGTAACGCTGAAACGCTGATAAGTGGGTCCACGAGTGCGCCTCATGGTTGGTTCAGTGACGCAAAGTCACTATGACGTACTTAAAGAGAAATTGCACCCTTTCTTACCGTTTTTATTACTACCATGGCTCTAATCCTCAATAAAATCAGAAAAATAACAGTTTTTTCTAGTAATCTCTTGGGAAAAAAGGCGAGAGTTCGTATACGCACTATAGTCAATGTTGCAACTAACGAACTCGGTCATTTTGTTATGTCAAAAGAAATTAATCACCATATGAGATCCGACATCAGCGGGGTAAGGTAGGGAGGGGAGCAGTGGCCGACGACTAGGAGGTAGGGTTTCCCCCGAGTCGACTAACGCTGAGCGACGCGAGGGTTGTGAGTAGGTTAGTAATTCTTTTACGAAGGGAATTAAAGTTAGATCTCACTCATCTATATGACCATCAGATTCAAATCTAATTCATGCGGTTTGTGGGTTATACATGAGTTGGAAATCTGATTCTCCCTAGTCGCACATGTGTTGCACATGGGCTGAAACTGATATTTTTCTAGTTACAGGTTTACACATGAGTTGCAGCTAAAATTTTCCGACTTGCACAGGAGTTACAACTAAAAAAATTCCAGCTGCAGGTAGATTATACACGAGTTGTAACTGGAAGTTTTCCAGTAACACAAGAGTTAATGGATGTATGCATCATCACGATGCAGGGGCCGGGCTACCCATTTCGCAAAAAAAAGGTACACATGAGTTACAATTGGACGACATAAGTTAATTCTCGAGTGAGAATTAGCCACTCTCTGTTATGCTATATTATTAAAACTACTATTGTGTTAAATTCACGATATGTAGATGGTTGTCCATAAACTGATCTGGGCCTCGCACGAGACATTCGAATTGAGTAGGCCCTCATGTATTTTGCATGCTGTGCTTTTGTAGCGATAGATCTGCAACTACAAGTCGTACGGTGAAGCTTATGCTATGCAAGGTTCTAGCTCCATGGGTTAATCTGCTTGACGCCCTTGCCGATGCTGGCCTGGGAACAAATAGAATTTTGCGTAAGTGTATTGCACGGGTGATGTTAAAACAAGACAATACTAATACTAGTCTAACTTTAGCCTTGGGACTGCATGTACCAAAAAAAAAAACATTGGGAATGCATGCAACAACAGTTCTCTTGCTCATGCGTGCCATACAATACCTCAAGCCATTAATTTGGGTTGAATATGGTTTTCAAATGTCCCCGAAGGGACGGTGAATATGGTTTTTGTTATACTGAATTCTCGTGCCGACAACAGATATGTTGGATCCCTACGACCGTACCTTCATCAACAAGATAATGGCGCCACGCTCCGGGAGAACGGCGTTTTGTAGTCCGGACAACATATAGCTCTTTAATTCGAATTTTTTGAAATCGAGATAAAGTTTCAAAATATTTGAAAAAAATCCTAGATGTAGGTAATGATATATTGTATCAATCTGCAAAGTTTCAACCATAAATACATTATATGATAGGCTTTGTGAAAATGACAAAAAATGAAGATCTTAAGTAGTGAATAGTGCCAATTTTGAACCATCCAAAATTTGTCAGGTTTGTCTTTTTTGTGTGGCTCAAAATACAATATTTGTGGAATTGAAACTTTACATGTTGGTAGAATACATTATTATGAACATCTAGAATATTTTCAGATTTTTTTGAAACTTTAAAATGTTGTTTACAAAAAATAAAATCTACATGTAGCCCGATCAACATTTTGCTTTTTCGCACGTCTTGTGACAAAAAACGATAATTGCCCATGTCACGCCGTCACGGAGACAGCATACAAAATGGTCTATGTAATCAACTTCCAGAACTCTTATTTTGAAGTTAACTTGAATAAGTTGGCTTCTTCGCTGTGTATTCTGTTGTTTGGTGCTACTGCTAACAACCCATCAAAAAAAGGTGTGGCTTGATGACTTTGCTCCTACAAAATGTTAATAACTGACGATTTATCATTGCAATTTCATATTAGCAAAACTGTTTTACTATTTGCTTAGTTATGATGATGCATTGTTTTAACATAACCATAAGTCAGCTCTCCTTATAGATGAAACAGAGAGAGGCATAAAAAACAGAGGAAACGCTAACACGGGAGCAGAGACTTACCCAGATATGCGATGTGGAAATATTGGGAAGGCTCCTGTTCCTCCTGAACCTGGTGATCCTAACCGACCCCTTGGCACCGCCGTCCCCTACGTCGCCCTCCCCCGGGTCCTCGTGCCCGTTGGCTTGCTGCCAGTGACCTGATCCACGGCTGCGGACGTCGAAGAAGTAGGACATGGAGGCGGACGAGGACGATGACGAGGAGGACGCGGACGAGGACGCCGCTGGCGAACAGCACGAGCCGTCGTGATCATGGCCGACTTTCTTGCCACACGCTGACGACGCCGCCGTGGCCTTCCTCCAGGAAAACAAGCCCCCTCCGGCGGCGCCAAGCATCAACCGGCAGCTGGCCGTGCTCCCGCTCCTCCTCACCGGCCTTGGCGGCTTCTCGCCGCCTCTTCGGACGTAGGGACCCTGGAGCACGGTCTTCGGCGAGGAGGACGAGTGTTCGGGCGGCCTGGGCGCCAACTGCAGCCGCGGCGGCAGCTTCAGCGGCACGGCGCCACCCTCGCGATCACCGCCTGCTCTGGCAGTGGCGCGGGCGTCAGCGGGGAGTGGGCTCGCAGTCGCAGCAGCAGCCGAAGGGAAGAACTTCAGAGCGCTGGCCGTCGTGGCTTCACGCAGCTTGGGTTTCCCGGGCGCGTCCTCCCAGAGGAAGGGCACCGTGATGATGCGGGACCGGAGCGGCGGCGTGGACGGGCACGACGACGAGTCCAGGCCGAGCACCTTGGCCGTACGCTGCCGTATGCGGACGTGGTGGAGCGCGGGCGTCTTCCCGCTGCTCACCGTCGTTGTCGTAGTCTTTTCCGTCCCCATATAAACTCACAGAGCTCGCTCGCGGGCTGCTGTGATCTTTAGACGTCCTGGTCGATCTCCCTCGAAAGCTCAGCTCTCTGCGCGCGAACAAGACGATCGCTGTGTAGTATCCGAGCTCAGCTCACAATATAAAGCTTGATCACAGAGGAGGAGTGACGTACAGTACAGTAAACTGAGTAAAGGAGATGCAAGGGAGCGCGGGGCGCGTCCAGAGGCGTGACGCTGATAAATTGGAAGCCGTGACTTTGTAGACACCACACCACAGAGATCACATATACGGAATCAATTCTCTTGCTCGTGGACAAGGCTGGACCGCTGAACATGGGCAAAGGTGGAGAAACCGATGAAATGCCGCGCCTTGAAGCTTTCAGCGACAGAGACAGTGGCTCTGGCCGGCAGCACGCACCGGCTCGAAACGCTCATGACCCGAACGTCAACGTGTGGGTGCAAGAGACAAACTACCCCCAGTGAGTTGCTCCGTCCACCTTCGATCCAAATGGAGCGGCCGTTGGAGGAGCGGGGAGGAAATTTGGACCCAGGATGACGCACTGGGCTCATGTTTTTCTCCGTCCTGTCAAAATCGGGGCAATCTTCGCTTTCATGGGTTTTGATTTAGCGAGGATGACCAATTCTCCCAAAGACGCTCGTTGCCGTTGCCTAAACGTCCGGGCACATGCCCACTGGTTCAGTGACAATGAGCAAGCTTCCGTCACTTTGGCATCACCGATTCACCGCTGCAGCCAATGGCGGATCTAAGAACAAAGCAAGCCCCGGGCCAAAATCTAAGAGAGAGAAAAAAAAACCTTACTAAGAACTCTCGTAAAAGCACGAAAAAGGACTGTGTACAGGGTACACCAATTTTTTTTTTTTTTGAGATTAACATTTTTTTTAGCACAACCATAACACTTTATTGATCAATGATATTGTTTGGAATACACAGACCATCAGGGGGCGCTAAGAGCCAAACCTGACGTCCAAAATTGCTGGAAATAACTGAACGAGCTAGCCTATTTTTTTTAGAAATGGAGGGTTCCCCCAGCCTCTGCATCCACACAGCCGAGTTTTATTAAAGTGGTAAAACAGTAAGCACAAAGCTTTACAAAGTAATACATCGATCAACCAGAAGAACCACCGATCAGGCGAAAACTCGCTACACCTACAAGTTTGATGAAGGGGTGGACCAATTGGAGCCGATGCTCTGACCTCGCGCACCTACGCACATCATCTAAATCCGGAGTCTTCAAACAGGCCGCCTGACAGCGCGCCGGAAGCACAAACCGGTCTAGCCGATTCTCAGAGCACGCCGCATGCGCACAATAGAAGCCGCTACCACCATCTTCCACCATCCCAACTTCAGGAGCGATCAACGTGTTGACCTTGCAAGGCCTGCCATCGACATCGCCACGATGCCGGACAGCTCCACCATCCTGCGCGAGTCCATCATCATACGCTCGTCGCCGAGACCCAGCTGCGCCACGCCGCCGAGACTCGCCGTCGTCAACGTGGTAGGTGTACACCGCTCCACTTCTTGCATCCCCGTCCAGCAACTGCTCCAAAAACAATGCCCCCGAGAGGGAGAGTGACACCGAGAGCGCCACCATCGCCTGACCTGGGAATCCCAGGATCTAGGGTTTCCCTCGAAGCAGCGCGAGTGAGTAGACGATAGCTGCACAGCGATGCCTTCAACAAGGTAACGACGTGTTAGCGCCGCCATCGCCAGTTGTGACCGTAATCAGAACTCGGTTTTCACCGGCAGCAACGACTCCCCAAACTCGCCGCCGGGACTAGCCGTGAGATCAAAGATCCGCCACAACCAGCCGGCCGACCACCTCCGGCGAAGAAGATGGCCACCTCCACCACGCCCAGGGCCGGAGCCCCCGACGTCCTCGTGTTGCGGGACTAGCCCAGGAACCACGTGTCGTCGGATGTGTAGCAGGACATCAGCAGGCCGGCCCGTCGGGACCCATCTGGGCCCAGATCAGAAGCCCGCGCCGCCGCTGGCCATCGCGCCGTTCGCCGCCTGCACGTCGTCGCTGGCCGCCGCATCCCCGCGCCACTGCCGTGATCCGGCCGGATCGGAACGCCGCCGCCCTAACGTGAATTTCAGCCGAGGAGAAACGCCGCCGCCGCCACGCCGCACCGGCCTTACCGTGCGATGCCCCCGGCGGCGGCGGAAGGGGGCCTTGTGCGGGGAGGGCTGGAGTTGGCGGTCGGGGGCGCCCCGGTGTGGCGCAGCGCCGCCACGGGGAACGAGCTAGCCTATGAGATTCAGAATTCGACTTTCTATTCTCATGTCTAAAGGAGACCTCCAACAAAGAGTTTGCCGTGGCCTTTATTTCTCTAATCACCATACTATAACTTCCTGCATATGGTCTATCCATGTCGTTCACGATTGCTAGGCAGTCCGTCACCACCGTGATCTTCTGCAGTTGCAAATCCTGGGCAAGAGCCAGGGCCTCGCGGCACGCCAGAGCCTCCATCACTGAAGGATCCGAGATGCCATCGAAATTCAACGTAGAGGCCCCAAGAAACTCGCCTGTTTCGCTTCTGCATATGACACCAACCGCGCCACCCGGCCCTGACTTGGCCATGGCGGCATCAACGTTCATCTGTGCACAACCTCGAACTGGCGGAATCCACTTCGGGTGTACTGGTCGGTTTCCCAGGCTCCCCACGGGACGGGAGGGGCTTGCCACGATAAGTCTCTCAAGTAGTTCTCGATGAAGAGGTGAGTCGACAGAGGGCTCTGAAACTCCTCTTCGTGGATGATCTTCCGCCTTGCATACCAGATGGCCCAAAGTGTCACTGCCACCCGAGCGAAAACGTCTCGCTGCAAAGTTTTCATCATTGCAAAAAGCCACTGCTTGGCCGAGGTTGCATCGAGCATGCTTACATGTTCAGCAATGGTCTCATCAGCCAGCGCCCACACTGATCTCGCCACGACACACTCAAGTAGAGAATGTCGCCAAGAGTCCTCCGCTCCGCAGATCGAGCAGGCGCTTGTCTCCGCCATGTGCCGGTGACATCTGACATCACCCGAAGGTAGAGATTGTTGAGCCAATCGCCAAAGAAAAACACGCAGCTTTGAGGGTACCTGCACCTTCCACAGGCGCTGCCATGCCTTCTCTTCTTTGATCGTATGTGATCCGGAGGCTCTGCCATCCAGCCAGTCCTCTCTCCGCTTCTTCGTGTTAATCAGAAGACGATAGACAGAGCGAACTGTATGTATTCCTGACTTCTCATATTGCCAGGCCCAATGATCGTCCATCCGCCAGGTGCTCAACGGAATAGAGCAAATCGCCTCCACGTCCATCGGAAGGAAATGGTCCCGCAGCAAGTTCATGCGCCAACAGGCAGACATGATGTCGATGAAAGAAGCCTTCGAGACAGGTGGATCAGCCTTGACACTCACCGGTGGTCGCAAGGAGAAGTCTCGAGGCAGCCAGTTGTGGTTCCATGCGTGAGTATTTTCTCCTGTTCCTATGCGCCGGATAAGCCCTTGCTGCATAGTATCTCATCCTTCCACCATTGCCCTCCAGATGTGAGATGGGCTAGAGCCTAAGGTGGCCTCCAAGAAATCCCCATTAGTGAAATAAACCGCTTTTAGCACCCTGGAACTCAGTGCTGTAGGGTTTTGTAGGATCCTCCATGCCTGACGAGCAAGAAGCGCTAGGTTGAATAACTCAATATCTCTGAAGCCCATACCGCCCGAAGCTTTCGGAGAGCACATTTTCTCCCAGGAGACCCAACATGGCTTTTGATTTCCATCCTTGCTTCCCCACCAGAAATTGCGAAGCATGGAGTTGATTGCCTTGCATAGCCCTCTAGGTAACGTAAAGCATGACATGGAGAAAGTGAGAATTGCTTGCGCCACAGATTTGATCAAAACCTCCTTCCCGCCCGATGCCAAGGTCTGCTCAAGCCAGCCCTGAATCCTCTTCCAGATGCGGCCTTTTAAGTACTTGAAAGCCCCATTAGTGGATCTTCCAATATCAGACGGCATCCCTAGGTACTTCTGATTTACTGTCTCATTCGGCACGTTGAGAATATCTTTGACAGCTTGGCGACGCTCCTCCGGGCATCCCTTGCTGAAAAATACGGACGATTTGTCCAAGTTTACTCGCTGACCCGAGGCATTACAGTACCTTTGCAGTATATTGTTTACCTCAGTTGCTCCCTCTGTACTAGCTTTGACGAACAGCATGCTATCATCAGCAAAGAGAAGGTGGTTCACTGCCGGAGTTGTGGGAGCCACTTGAATCCCTCGGAGATGCTGCAAGCAAAAATAGATAGGAGGATATTGGGTATCCCTGGCGGAGTCCCCTCGATGGCCGAAACTCCTCAAGCGGTGTTCCATTGAAGAGCAACGAAAAGGATACCGATGAGACTAAACTCATAACGAGATTGACCCACCGGAGATGAAATCCCATGCGGATCATGATAGCCCGAACATAGTCCCACTCAACACGATCATATGCCTTGCGCATGTCGAGCTTCAGCGCACAATGTTGATGTTTCTTTGCACCATACCTCTTCATGAAACGGAGGCACTCATATGCTATAATGATGTTATCTGTGATCAAACGTCCAGGCACAAAAGCCGATTGTTCCTCGGATATGATGTCTGGTAGAATAACCTTCAGTCTATTTGCCAAAACTTTTGATGCAATTTTGTAGATGACATTGCATAGACTAATGGCGCAGAATTGACCTAACTCTTCCGGCGAAGCAACCTTTGGAATTAGGACGATGAAGGTTTTATTTATACCTTCTAGGCTTTCCTCTCCTCGGAGAATCCTCAACACTGCCCTAGTTACCTCCTCACCACAAAGATCCCAGTGTTTCTGGAAAAACTGAGCTGGGAAGCCGTCGGGTCCCGGTGCCTTGAGAGGGTACATCTGAAAGAGAGCTCACTTTACTTCCTCATCTTCGAAAGGAGCAACTAAACCCTCATTCATATTTGATGTTACTGTAACAGGGACAGTCCGCAGCACCTCGTCCATGCCTACTGTCCCTTCAGCTGTGTATAGGTTGCTATAGAAATCCCGCGCCATCTGTCCAAGTTCAATCTGGTCCTCCGTGATCAGCCCATCACTTCGGACTAAGCGGTGTATTCTGTTTTTCTTTTTTCTCCGACTAGCTCTCATATGGAAGAACTTCGTGTTTCGGTCCCCCTCCGAGAGCCATTGGATACGAGACCACTGTCTCCACATGATTTCCTCCCTATGTTGGAGTTCAACCAGTCACTCTGCAATTTTCAGTTCTTGGTGACTCGGTCCGACCCTGTCAGGCAGAGACCGAAGATAAGCTAGTTGTGATCGCAAGCTTCTGAGTTCCTTTGGGACATTTCGGAAAGTATCTTTCCCCCAAGCCGAAAGGGAGTGCGAGAGGCCCGTGAGCTTCCCTTGCAAGCCATGCATGGAGCTACATGCCTCCTTTTTCCACTCAACGTCGATCATGGGATGGAATTCCTGATGTGATTCCCACATAGCTTCGTACCAAAAAAGCTTGGGCATTCTGTTCTGATCCTCTACAGGGGCATGGCGGAGGAGGATCGGAGAGTGATCAGATACAGCGGTGGTCAGATGTTGTAATGTGGCCATCGGAAATCTCTCACTCTAGATTGTCGTGGCCAGGGCGCGATCCAGCCGAACACGGCAGTATGAGCCACCTGCAACTCGCTTCTCGAAAGTCCACGGGTTGCCTATATATCCCAGGTCCATAAGTTCGCAAACATGGAAAGTGTCACGAAACGCCTGAATCTAGGTATTGCTTCTCTCATTTACACCCATATGTGAAAGGACAATGATGTCGCCTAGAGGGGGGTTGAATAGGCGATTAAAACTTTTCCGGTTTAGGTTTGCTAATTGCGGAATAAAACTAGGTGTTTAAATTAACAAGCCAACAACCAAAGTAAACTAGGCTCACCTATGTGCACCAACAACTTATGCTAAGCAAGACAAGCAACAAGGTGATAGCAATATAGAATACTTCAAGCACGAAGGTTATCACAATGTAAAGTGCATAAGTAAAAGGCTCGGGAATAGAAATAACCGAGGCACGTGGAGACGAGGATGTATTCCCGAGTTCCTCCTTGTTAAGGGAGTACGTCTCGTTGGAGAGGTGTGAACCGACACAACGGTTCAACAACCACAAAGGTTTCACCTTCTTCTCCGATGAACCGCACCACAAAGGCTTGGTTCACCTTCCACTATCGGTATTCCTTCGAGGCGGAATCCGGAGCCTTTCAACAGCAATCTGGGGCACAACCCACAATGGGATTGGGGGCTCCCGAACGGCTTTCAACAACAATCCGGGGCACAACCCACAATGGGATTGGGGGCTCCCGAACGGCTTCAAGTGACCACACAAGGGTCCAACCACCACAAAGGCGTCTAGGAGTAACAAGTTCACAAGATTTCAACTACCACGAATCCTCATGGAGAGCACACCGATGCACCAAATGCAAAAGGCAAGAGCATAAGTGCTCAAATCATCCACTCTCAAATTCCAACAAAGCAACAAATGCTTATGGGGGAATAAGAGAGGAAGAACAAAGAGGAGAACCACACAAGAACTCCAAGAACTAGATCCACTAGGTTCCCCTCACTTAGAGGAGATATTGATTGGTGGAAATGTAGATCTAGGTCTTCTCCTTCAATCCTCCAAAGATCAAAGAGTTTGGGTGGAGGGATTGGGAGATATCAAGGAAATGAGCTTGCAACAATGAAGGAGAGAGAAAGCAAATCGTGTTGGGCAGGGCTGGCTGGCTGGAGGTAGGTGGAGGGGTATTTATACCCCTCCCAGAAAAAGAGGCGTTGCAGCCAGTTTTGCACCGGAGTTTCCAGTCCAAGTGACCGGATACTCTGGCATGGGGCGGAAACTCTGGCCCCTTGGGGGCGGAAACTCCGGCCCCCACCAGGAGGTGAACCACAAACAGACGAGAGAAACACAGGCAAAAACTCCGGCCCCCTGGAACCGGAAACTCCGGTCCGGGGCGGATACTCCGGCCCCACCAGGGGCTGAACAAGAACTATGCCTCTTCGAGAAAAAATCCTGAGTCCGGAGACTCTGGTCCTGGGGACCGGAAACTCCGGCCTGAACAGCAGCAACAAAACAGTAAAGCCTGAAAAGCGATAACTTTCTCGTTTGAACTCCAAAACAGGTGAAACCAATTTTGTTGTAAAGATAACGACGAGTGCTAAGCACCAAAACAAAAATATAGAGGGGATACCACACATGGGAGGTGTGGACCCTAACTCAGAGGTGGACCGGTAATATTTCCAACGCCGAGAACAAACAAGTTTTCCAAACAAAAACCATTCTCGAAGAACTTGGGCTTGTCATGAGGATCACAACAAGCACCAAAACCCAACAAGGAGAAAAGCCACATAAGAACCAAGAAAGATGAAATGCCAAGTATGCAAAGGTTTGAGTTCTGTACAAAGATGCGATCAAGTTACTCACTTGAGAGCCCCTCTTGATAGTACGCCGTCTATCCTAAAACCCGGTCTCCCACTAACAACATGAGACCGGTAAAATAGAAAACCTATCAAGATCATACCTTTGCCTTGCGCATTCCACTTGAGCTCGATGATGACGATCTTGACTCTCTCAAGTTGGGACACCTTTCTTGACTGTGCTTGCTAGCACATGCTTGATGAAGACTTCTCCAAATGCTCCCCCATACTCCATTATGGGAGGGCCTCGCTAAGCTCCGTCTTCATGTCTCCTTTGCAAGCTTCAATCAAATGATGTCTTTCGAGATGGATCATATTGAGCTTACACTTCATCTTCTCTACACATGACCATTCTTCATATAAACTCTTGAGTAGAGCATTGATCATCATGTAATCTTCTAGAGTCCAACACATGAACTCCAAACATTTCCTATGGACAAGATCTACAAGTATATCTCAAAGCAAACATTAGTCCATAAGTATTGTCATTAATTACCAAAACCACGCATGGGGCAACACATGCACTTTCAATATGTTCCTCCCGAAGGAGTACTTCGTTGAAATCACCAATGCATAACCACGGAAGAGGTGACGATGACTTGCTGAACTTCAACATATCCCAAGTTTTGTGGCGATGCATAACTTGAGCCTCTCCGTAAACACACGTTAGCCGCCATGGGTCCTCGCCAGGGGACAGCACAATTGCATCAATGTGATACTGAGAGTAAGGTAAAATTTCCATCTTTATTTCATTGTTCCAAAAGATAGCCAAGCCACCACTGCGCCTATACTTCTAAGCGAAACCATGGTCAAAACCAAGTGTTCCCGCTAAACATTCCACCCTAGATTTATTTAGTTGTGTCTCCACAACACACAAAACGGATGGGGAAAATTCCTTCATGAAATCGCGAAGTTCACGGACCGTCGCGGCGCTGCCAAGTCCACGATAGTTCAGGAAGAGGGTACTCATTGCTCCCGGCGGTCCTCCGCTCCGGAGGCCGCCGATGTGGTCACTTGCTTGTCCTTCCTTGCTGACCCAGGAAGTTTCTTGGGCTTCTTCAGTTCTCTCGCCGACGGCGGTGGAGGGGGTGCCGGTCGGCAGCTGATAGTTCTGTGCCGACGTCTCATCTTCAAAATTTAGCTTCTTGACCACCTCCTTCTCCTTGCCATCAGCAATTGCAACAACTCCCGGTTCCTGCCACTCAAGCATGGGAGGATCCACGGTTTCAGACGTGGTAAGGTAAGCTTCGCCGGGCTTACTTCAGTCAGCTTCGCCTCCGCAAAGTTGCGCTTGCGCGACTCTGAAACAACCAGTTCAACTCGCCCACCACCGCGGCCGCGGCCACGCCCATGTTCATCACCGCTTCCACCATCACGGCCACGTCCAGCACCCCGTCCACGGCCTCCCCCACGGCCACCCATATGGGCTCCCGGGGTATATCCAGCTTTTGGCTTCCTCTCTTGGCTGTCAAGGCCCTCGCCATCCGAGAGTTGTGTCAGCACCTTCCCTGCAGTATCAGCCAGCATCCATTTGCCAAACTGCACCTTCCCTGGCGGGTGAACGCCGGAGCCACATTTTTCCATGGCATGGCCGAGGAGACCACACACGGCGCAGTACCGTGGTACCTTCTCGTACTTCACCCTCATGATCACCGGGGGCAAACCTTCCGGTTTGATAGACACAAACCGTGTTAGTTCCTTCCGCACGTCCAGCCAGACCCGGGCTCTAACAAAATCGCCGCCCTCCAGCCTTGAGCTCGCCAGGTCGACTGTGATGACCTCCCCCATATTGGCAGCCAGATCACGGACGATCGGCTTCTTGCGGTACAGCTCGGGTACATCATGTATCTGGATCCATGATTGAATCCTATTCAGCTCTACCTCCGAGGTTTTGCAGCTACCATCATACTTCTCAATCAGAATACCCTGTTCACGGAAAATCCATGGTCCTTGCTCCGTGATGCGTCGACAATCACCTATGCAGTTGGCTTGGACCATGAATCTGTTGTGCTCCAGATCGCAAAAGACCACCTCCTGGGCAGGGGCCCATGCGAAGTTCATGGTCTTCTTCATGGAGGTCGCGCTGAACAGCCTAGAGGTTAGTACCCGCATAACAGCCATCCACTTCGTCCCCTCCTTCAAAGATTCAACCTCATCCTTTGGGACGAAAACACCTCCAATGTCTTCTCCCTTGAGGTTCAGACTACTCAGCAGTTCATCCAACGTTGGTTCAGAGCCAGATCGCTCCGAGGAAGCGCTGGCCTCCCCCTTCTCGCTTGCCGCCGCCATGGAACACCGATCTACCCCCAAGCTCGAAGCCCACCAAGGTCGGGCGGTCGGACCAGCCGACCCCGTGATCAGCCCGAGTGGTCTTGTTGCCGACGGGGAGATGGATCGGAGAAAGTGGTGTGAACGGAGGCCCTCGACGCCGGTGATCTGAAATCGCCGAGAGGTAGCAAAACCCTAGATAGGTATTCTCTCAGGTGCTCTTTCGTTGAGATTAACAGGGTACACCAACTGGAAGAAGAGTCTCGCGAAATCACTAGAAAAAAGGTTACCTTTGCAAAGGCAACCCAGCGGACCGTGGCGTGATGACAAGTGTCAGCTTCTCCCTTCACGCGGTACCTTGTGGGTGCCTAAATATGTGACAAGTGGCAGCACGAGAAAGTTTTGGTGGGTTTTCTGGTTCTCCGTGTGAAGGCTTGTACGTGCATTTTATTTAAGATTCGTTTTTAAAAAATGAAATATCTTGAGAATCGTTTATCCAAATTACGAACCGTTTTGATTATTGAGCTCCTCGCGTCGAGATGTTCAAAACTAGACCCCATGTTGATAGGTTTCGACGAACTTTTTTTTCCGTACTTTTGGTTATATGTAGTTTGTACATTTTGTTATGCATATCTTGTACTTTTCTGTTCTGTACAACGCGTTGTGTATAGTTTGTACATCTTGTTCTGCATACTCTGTACACTTTTGTGTACTTTGTACTTCTTATTATGTGTACTTTTGTATTTCGTTTTCTGTGTAATTGTACTTTTCTGTGGCTGTGTACTTTGTATTTTGTTTTCTGTGAACTTTTGTACAACCTGTTAGGTATAGTTTGTACTCTCCGTTTCGTGTGATTGGTACATTGTCATTTGTACAATTAATAACTCATATTTTGTACTTTCTTAATATTCCTTTATCTATAAATTATTATAGTCACCTAAAATGATTATAGTCGCCAGCGTCAAACTTCTGTACTTCCAGCACTGGGTTAGATGAATGGATTAACTTCCTTCGATCGATCCATGTACAGGAGCTCGATGCATGTACAAGAGCAATAGCCGCTAGCGTACGGGGGCTTTACTCTCGCGGGCGGGCGTACGAGCCGCGGGGCCTCGCTCGCTGTGACGTACGCGCAACGGCCAACGGACTAGCGGAGGCTTCGTGCACGCGACGCAGGGACCATTTGGTTCTCGTGGCCAAATTCGTTTTTTCCAGCTTTGTTAGACCGCCACATGGCGTGTTGTGGTGTTCAGTTTTGGACCTTCGCGAAGGTTTCCCTTCAGCTAACGATACCCAGAGTCTCGTGGACGAGCGAACCTAGGCCGACGAGCAAGCGTAGCGTGCGTGTGTGCCTTAGGCAGAGAGTTAGGCCTTGGTTTATTGGGCCAGACCTGGCAGCGCCCCGGGCCACTTTTGTTTTTCTTGCACATGGTAAGTAGACATTTGGGCTGGATCATGGCCCTTGTTGCCCTGGGCCTAGATCCGCCCCTGAGTGCAGCAGTGAAGTCATGGTGAAGTAAGAAATTTTCAATAAGTTTATCAACTCTTTTGCTCGAGGGCTAGTATAGTTTAATCTTGAGGGTGGTTAAGACTGGATGTTATATAAACCTCTATAGATCATTTGTTGTAATAAAATTTCTCATGTCACACTTCATCTAACAAATTTAATGACCATCATGCATGATTACTGTTTTTGGTGCGCTATATTAATTTTTTATTAAAATTATACTAATTTTCTTTGGTTTTATATGTGAAGGTTATTTGGGACTCCAATGGACTTTGCACTATATGCAAAATATATATGGAGAATTTGACAAAATGATATTTCCCAATGAGACCAAATTGAAGACCCAATATGAGAAGTTGCTGGCCCATTCATACAAATCTAGTGACCCCAAATCAACTTAATCAGAATTTCGATGAGAAAATGATGACCAAAGTACAAAACTTTGCGCATTAGAGGAGGAACGAAAACTGGTGCGTGGTACGAGCGGGATTTGCTGTAACTTTAACAAGTTTTACCGATTTTGTTTCATTTGTTTCTAGATCTGAACTATGAATTAGGGTGACTAAAGGTATGATTCGTGAACAGTTAAGTACCACCGAGTAATTCAACTCAAACACATGCAATACAGATGACCCAATACCCGGCCGATGACGGCCCATTTGAGCACGAATCCGGCCGTTAGTACTTAGTATCCTAACTCTCGTGGTGGCCTGCCCTGATATGACCCCGTAGCTGTGAGGCCATGTACAATGCTAAGAGAAGTCGTGCTTTCTGTTAGCTGTCCAGATCATATAAAAAAGTCAAAATTATAAGTTATACAATATATTATCTCTTATTTTCATTTCTAATAATTAATGAAAAATGAGTCAATAACACCGCAGGTACACAAACTTTAGTTGGATGTGCAAACTCATACACGAACTCTGAAATTGTGATCGCGCGGTACATTAACTCTGATGCAGATTCGTTTGGGGACACTAGAGCTCTGAGGCCGACACGTGGCAGGCCAGGCAGGAGAGTGGCATGCCGCACGCGCCTGTGTTCTCCGTTATTTTGCGAATCACCCCCGCTGCTAATGATTATTCGTATTTGACACAGGGAAGTCAATTTCCAAATCGAGCACCGTGCACTAGAACAGAAAGGGCGACGGCGAGCGGGGGTTGACGACGGCGAGCGTACGGGCGACGGCACGTCGGGGCGACGGCCCGTCGGCCGAGTCCGTGAAGGCTGCGCTCCCATTGTTGGAGCTGGAGCTGCTCCCGTCGGCTGAGTCCATGAAGGCCACGGCCTAGCACGCACGTACACAATGTTGCTGCTTTGTTCCTTGGCCGGCGACCGGTTTCAGGTCCGCACACGACGATGGAGAAGGGCTAGGCGGAGGCAGCGGCGGCGCCTGCGAGCTGTGCGTGAAGGAGACGACCATGTGCTACTGGAACGGCGACGACGAGCTATGCTTGGAAGGAGAGGATGAAGGTGAGTCATTATTCTACAGTGCTCTTCTATCCTTGTCTCTGAATTTTGCGTTGATCTGCTTTGCTTAGCTTTGTTCGGAAATTTTGCAGGGGAAATTGTATGATGGAAGTACGACGATTAAGGAGAGAAAGACGATGAAAATTGTAAGATGGAAGTATGAAGAACCGGCACGTGCTATCAAGATTCGGGCAATTATAGGGAGGACTGGAAACAACTGCCGCAAGAAGGAAGCTGCGTTAATTGTGAATCGTGCACACAGAAGCCTATTTTGTGAGATAGAATTGTACCGGGATCCTTTTGCAAACATTTACTTTCCCACCGTGGCATGTCAACTAAGCAAATCGGACTCTTTGACCAGTTTTGCAGCGATGATGGAGTTTCTGTACCGTGGTTTCACATTTTCAGAGTTGTTGTATGAAAATACACGTCCTTGTAGAGTTTGTGTACCGATTGTGTTATTGACTCATGAAAAATAATTATAGTTTAGTAGGAAATTTATTTCTAAGGGAAGACTCTTATTTCGTAAAATATCATCTCTTAGATAATGGAAGACAAAGTTCTATTTCTTCATTCTCTTTCCGCCAACTAGATAAATATTTTACGTGTCAATACTAGCCTAACTCACTTGGTTAGTGTAGTGGATGTACAAACCGGTCACCCAGGTTCAAACCCTCACGGGCGCGAATTTGGGTTCTTATTATTTAAAAAAAAAAACTCGCTATGGGGCTTCCTCCACTGCATTCCTTGCAAAAAAAAAAAAGATGATGTCACCCATTGTACATGAACTGAAGGGACCAGATTAGGCACCCATCTCCTAATCCGCCTCCGTGCCGCCTTAATTACACTGCGCAAGAGAATTCGGATAGCATCGACTAAAAAAAAGAGAGAATTCAGATATCCTGACGAACTTTTGTCAGTTCATCATGGTGCTAAGAAAAATCGCTGCATTGCCTAGGCACCAACGCATTATCCATCATTCCATCAACATGTTGTTCTGCATACAACTCCACGCTAACTTCAACAATCAAACGCTTACTATGTCAGAATTCAGAAGGTTGTTTGTAGGATGCCATGGAAGGTGAGCGTGCCCTCGAGGTCCCCGATGATCCGCGCGATCCGCACCTCGAGTCCCCTCTGCACGTCCCGCAGCAGCGCCCCGACGACGTCCATGAACCTCCCCGTATCAACACCATCACCTCCGTCGCCAATGCCACCGCCACCACCGGCGGCCAGGGCAGCGCGGGCGAGAGTGGTGGCGATCCTGGACTGCATCTCCAGCAGCTTCTGGCCCGTGGCCACCATGTAGCGCTGCAGCTGGAACGTCTCCTCCAGGAACCGCGCCAGAGCAACGTTCTGCTCCCGGCCACCCTCCCGCCCCCTTCCACCGCTCCTCTTGCTCTCCTCCTGCAGCATCCATCAACCATTTCTCTTGTTAAGCTTAACTGAAAACAAAACAATGAGGAAAACACACAGGCAGCGTCTGCAGCGACCATTACCATTCTCGCGCAGAGGTCTTCGATCTTGTCCTCGAGTGACTGGTACCGCTTGACGTGCTTGCTCACGAAGGAGATCATCAGCTGGTAGCTCCTTGCGTGCTGCCTGCTTCCGCTGCTCCCACTGGCATCGCTGCTCACCGTCCCTTCCTTGCCTCCTTCAGCAGCAGCGGCGGCGGCGGCGAGCTTCTCCAGCACGAGCTGCTGCTGCCTGAGCCTCTTGATCTTGTAGGACACCGCGAGAGCATGGATGTCCACCCTGCAAGCAGAGGGCTTCTGCTCTGGAGCGTCAGAGCACGCTTCACCAGAACTGGCGGCGCTGGTCGGTCGTGCGCGCTTATTGCCCGGATCGCTGTAGGCTTCCTTCTCTTCCTCGATCTCAGAGCTGCATGAGTGGTCCGTCGGGACGTTGGGAAGGCCGTTGTCCATTGATCTCCTTGCCGCCGCGGCCGACGTGTCAATGATCGGGACTGGGAAATTGTATGCCTCCATGTCAGATGTTTTGCGATCATCCAGCGGAGCTGAATTGCTCAGTTCGACGATCTTTGCATGATCATGATCAGTGTAGGTGGCGGTCTTGTTGTCTTCTTGACATTTTGCGTCGCATAACAATCCCTTGGCTTCTCCGGAACCTGTTGTTTGGATCTTTACCGGCGAACATGGGGTGCAATGCTCTGAAGAACTTTTGCGAGAAAATGACTCTGACTCGAGGGCTTGCGACTCGAACGCCACGAGCTTCTCCTTGAGCGACGTGGTCTCGTTCTGCCTCTCCAGAAGCAGCGCTTCTCTCCCGGCACCGTTCTGCTCCTGCTGTGACAGCCTCCCCTCCAGCTCCTGGATCCGGCACCGGAGCCCTGCCGCCTCGACGTCCATGCTCACGGCACGCCACCGGAACGCCTCCAGCTTCTCGTCCTTGAGCCTGAGCTGCTCCGTGAAGGCCTCCAGCTCCGCGGCGTGCCGCTGCCTGATCATGGTCGTGTACTTCCCGGTCTCCATGTGGAACCACTCCTGCAGGTCCGTGTACTCCTCCACAACTGCGTTCCGGATAAATGGGAAGCGCACCATCAGAAATTAAACCGGGTAGGATGTTTATGTGGTGTTAATTTTTACGGCAGCGCTGAGCTTCCTCCGGAGGATCGGGGCTTCCAATCCTCCGCATGGAGCAAATGACACGTGTCCCTGACCTGGTCAAACTCGGAACAACCGCTTCGTGAGCATCCTTTTTCTCTACAAAAAAAATCTCCCCGACCTGACGCTGCGCCCACAACTCCTACCAACCCACCACCCATGGCTCACATCCCCGGACTCCGGTGACCTTGAGTTGGCTGTGCCTCTCGCCGGCGCCGGCGCATGCTAGTAGCACCGTCCGGCGTCCCTGGAAGCATCGCCGCCGCGCCATGGACGCATCCCACCTTCACTTTGGTAGCACGGCGCGGGCGCCGGCAGCAGCTCCGTCGTGCCCCTGGTAGCACCATAAGCAGGGGAGGAAGCAACGCCGCCGCGCCATGGTAGCATCGCGCCTCCACCATGGTAGCAACGTCGTTGTGCCATGGACGCATCGAACCTTCGCTTCGGTAGCACGGCGCCTCCCGCCGGTAGCAGCTGGCCGCCGTGCCCTGGGAGCATCGCGCCTCCACCATGGCAGCAACGCCCCATGGACGCATCACACCTTCACTTTGGTAGCACGGCGCCCCCGCTGGTAGCAGCTCGCCGCCGCGCCATTGGAGCATCGCGCCTCCACCATGGCAGCAACAACGTTGTGCCATGGGAGCACCATGCCTCAACGTTGGTAGCATACACCTCCGCTAGTAGCAGCGCCGCCGTGCCCCTGGTAGCACCATGGGCAGGGAAGGAAGCAACGGCACCATGGGCAGGGAAGGAAACAACGGCGCCGCGCGGATAAGTTCAGTCCGGAGCTTGACGAAACGATGGGTGAGGGTGCGTCGGAGCTCTGCGCAAGGGCGGGCCAGGGTGCGGCGGCGCCGTGAGTCATCCTTGCGGCCGTTGAGGACGAAGCACCGGCGGCGGTGATTAGTGCACTTGTCGTCCGCGCAGAGGAGGTAGAGGTGGAGCTCGACGCAGCGGCGGATGAGGCACGGCGGCGCTAGCAGAAGGCGGGACGGGGATAAGCGGCGAGGCGGGACCAGCCGGCCAGGGACGGCGGCGCGAGCTCGCGATTTAGTCGGAGCATCGGAGGCGTGGTTCTGGAGCCGTGCAGCGAAACGAGGAAGGGGATGGATAAGGAAGAGGAGTGACGTGGGTCACGCGCGTGGACACACGTCGGTCGTATGACCCGAGGATCGATCCTCCGGGGGTAAACTAGCGTTTTCCTAATTTTTATTCTCGAAAAAAAATGTGGTGTTAATTTGCTTAGCACACCTATTTCAAGAAATTTTAGTCTTATACTGAATTCGAGCAGATTTATAGTACTTGATGCTCAAATCATCAAGCAAATGTTAAATTCCTTTGAAACAACACAGCACAGGAAAAAGTAAAGATTGTGGGACATACCGGGCTTGTCGTCTGCATTGCTGGGATAGCAATCAAGGCATTCGACAGTGGTCAGCTCCTTCGCCACCGGCGGCAGCCGGCCTTTCTTGCCCTTCTCCACATGGTCAACAAACAGTATCTTGGTGTCGACAGCGTCCGGGGCAATCTTGTCGGAGCACCCCGTGTGGTCCACCGCGGCGCAGCGCTGCGCCGACGACCTGGAGGATCCCCTCCGGTGCCTGGACTCCCACATCTTTCGCCACCGCTCCGCCTCCAGCTCCGCCTGCTTCCGCCTGGCCTTGCACATCTTCACCTCCCGCACCAACATCTCCCTATCCTCCATGTCGATCTTGGACTTGCGCAGCATTGCGGAGAGGATCTTGTCCTTGTGCTCCGCGTCGCGCCGCAGACGCGCCGCCTCCACGGAGAGCTCGGCGGCCGTCGCCACGGCCTCGTCCCGGCGCTCCAGCGCGGCCTTGAGCTCCACGTCCTCCAAATCGGCGCGGCGCGCGGCTCGGGCTAGCTCCGCCTCCAGCTGCCTCTGCGCCGAAGCGAGCTCCACGAACGACGTCTTGTGCCTCTTCACGTCGTCGGCGTGCTCTTGCGCTTCCTTCCTTGCGCGCTCTCGCAGCTCTTCCGCGGCCTGCTCCGACGTCCTCAGCCTCTCCTGCGCCTCCTCGCGCCTCCTGGTCTCCTGCTCCATGGCCTCGTCCTTGAGCGCCGCCGCGCGCTTCAGGTCCTCCAGCTGCCGCCTCAGCACCGCTGTGGCCTCGTCGTGCTTGACCTCGCGAGCGCGAGCCGCCGCGACGACGGCCTGGACCTGCCGTCGTAGCGACTTCCGCTCGGCCAACCAGCGCTGCTCGTGCGCCGCGAAGATGCCCGCCACCTTCTCGTTGGCCCTGGCATCCTCCGCCCTAATCCGCCGGAGCTCCTCCACCTGGAGCTCCAGCTCGCCGATCTTCCCCTGCAGAGTGAGCTCTCTCGCGCGCGACCACCGGCACTGCCTCTGCCTCGCTCCAAGATCGCAGACGCCGGCATCCTGGCTCGGTGCGACGCGGCGCAGAGTGGCGAGGGCGCAAGAAAGACCGAAGTAGACGGCGGCTTGGTGCTGCTGCAGCGTAGTCCCGGAAAGCTCGGGCGGCGCGCCAGCCACCATGGCTGGGCTGAACTTCCCCTGCCGTTCCTGCCTCATTCTACCAGTGTTGAGTAGAGTGCCAGTGTGTATCACAATTCACAATCAATACAGCCACTATGCTAACGAGCGTAGGATGCAAGACTTGTCACATCTATATATGAGGACGATTGACTGGCTGCTCAGCTCAATGGCAGAGCGAGCATAGTTAACTGCCGGTGCCATCATCGGCCGGCGTGATTGGGGAACGGGGAGATCAGGGAGAAGGGATGGGGCCTGGCAGTGCCAGAAGCAGTTGCGATTTCTAACGGTGCTAGGCTACATGAGTTGGAGGAGAGAATGAAAAGGAAGGCACGAGAAAGCTGTCGCTGATACGGGAGTAAAATGCATGTACCATCCCTGAACTCGTTGTCCATGTCCAACTCAGTCCTTGAACTCAGAGAATGCACCAATACAGTCCCTAAACTCATTCTACATGTCCATCTACGGTCCATTCTACGTTTGCCCTCGTATTTCACGGACGTGGTCATGTATTGGGCCCCACACCGTCGGCCAGCACCCACTGAAATCTCTATACTCTGTCGTTCCCCAGCAAACTACTTCAGCTAGAGAAAATCCGCAGATCAATCTTTCGCTCCCACCGTGTGCGATGGCGGGAGGGGTCAGCCGGCGGCGGGAGAGCAGCAGGAGCGGATGTACTGGCAGTGGAGCAAGCCGGATTTCTTTTCGGAGCCCTCGTTCAGAGCTGGCGCGCGTACGGCGGCGCGCTCGGGCCATGGTGCCGTGCTGCACCACTGCCTTGCCGCCCGCTCCTCCAAGGCCATCAAGGCCGGGAAGCTTCTATGGGCTGCTCTCCTCCTTCTGCCACGCCGAGCTCGCCATCGATATCCCATCTGCCAGGGGTCCTTCTCGTACCTGCGGGTCGAGCACTCGAGCTCGGCGACATGGCAGCTCAAGTGAAACCAATTGTGTGTGCTGAAAGAGATGAACTGCAGAGAATTTTGATGGAGATTGTGCTGCTGCTCGACGTTTTAGTGCTTGGTATACGGATGTTAGTTTGTCTAGTGATGGTGTCGGTTCTGAAGCACTGATATGCGTCTCTAAAACCTGTAGAAATGAGTGGTGTATGTGCTATGTAATTCAGTTTAAATGTGTGATCTATGTGCTGTATAATGTGCTCTGTAATGTGCCCATATTTGAGTGCAATGAGTGTTTGAACAAAATCTGAAGCAAAACCACACCCATCAGTCTCAAGCTGAGTCATATATGGGCGGTGTCCCCTCCGGCGTCTTCTCCTCTGCAAGCTGAGTCATATGGCCTTCTACTGGCTGTCAGATTGGCATGGGAGAACATGTCTTTGATCGCAGACATCCTAGGATCTTCCTCATTCCAGCGAAATAGAGTTCATCACATCAGTAGAGACAGGAACTTGAAAACAATAACAAACTGTGGTCAAAACAACCGAAAATTTGTGACCAAAATGACTACATCATGATCTGCATAGAGCGTAATCGAACTTACCGTTAATAGGAACATAACCTCCTTCTCGCCGCCTTCTGCCAGTTATCCGCCGATCAGTTTCTACCGGCGCCGCCGTCGGCGTGCACCGGTATCTCCATGAGAATAGGGGAAACTGGGGAGGTGGGGCTATTGCTGCAGTCACGGATGCGAACGGAAAAACGTCAAAGGACGCGAGCGGGTGCGCGGGTGCTAGCCAACGTTGTGGGGACCAATACATGGCCACGTCAGGGAAATACGAGGGCAAACGTAGAATGGACCGTAGATGGACATGTAGAATGAGTTTGGGGACTGTATTGGTGCATTCTCTGACTACAAGGACTGAATTAGACATGGCCAACAAGTTTGGGGACGGTTCATGCATTTTACTCCTGATACGGGCAGCCAGGCAAGTCAGTTAATGAGTGAGTGCAGAGGGGGATTCCAAATGGAGGCAGATGGAATGTATGTGAGCTTAACTTGCCTGTCTGGTGCATAACAGCAGGGAATGATGAACTCCTTGTACCACCACTTGAGTTATTTAATACGGAGTAGTATTGTTTTGCCATCAGAAATGGATCATCTGATTCAGTTAAGGTACACTTGTTTTTATCCGGTACTGCCTAACAAAGAATAACATATCATTTATTTTTAATATGCCGATGTTTTTTTTTTTTTTGCGGGGATAATGTGCCGATGTTAGATTCACATCGTGATTCGTCTTGAGCATCTCCACTCGCGGCGCCCAAATGGGCGTCCAAAGGCCGTCCGGACAGGCTCTTTGGGCGCCGTCCGGACTACCTTGCCCATTTGGGCGCCCTCGCTCCCCACTCGCGGCGCCCAAATATTATTCAAATATGAAATTTTGATACGAAAATGCATATATTTCATTGAAATTTCATTCAAACTAACATAATTCATTCAAATTTAAATCTAGACCTAGACTAGATCTAGTAAGTAGGGTGGCACGCCGGGCATCGGCAGTTGGGACAGACGCCGGCCCTTGCGGCGGCTAGCACAGGACCCAGGCGGCAGCTCGAGCAGAGGCAGTAGAGGTAGCCGGTGGTGGAGGTGGGGGCGGCGGAGCTGGAGGTGGTGGCTGCGGAGCTGGAGGTGGTGGCGGTGGTGGCGGCGGCAGAGGCTATGTCGGCCTCGATGGCGAGCTGCATGTGGCCGGGATCCCACTCCGGCGTCGGCGGCCAGTCCTCCAAGCCGTCATTATCACCGTCAACCTCCTCCGCCTCTTGTTGAGGTTGCGGCGGAGGAGGTTGCACGCGGCCTCCTTCCGATCTTGCGTGACGAGCCTGCTCCACCGCCTCGTAGCGAACCCTCTCCCGTTTCATGCCCGCTGCGAAGTCCTCGTCGGTGGTGTTGGTGAGGCCGTCGTCGTCGGTGTCGACAGCGTCGTCGGAGTCTTCGAGCCAGTCCGCAGGCGGCTTGGGGGCGAAGAAGGAGCGGAGGCGGTAGGCGTGCTCGAGCTCGACCTGCTTGTCCCAGTACGCCGAGTTCGGCTCGAACCTGGGGTCGTCGTGCAACTCCGGCGCCATCGTCCCCATGCACGAGGCGACGTAGTCGAGCCGCGCCTGGCCGGCCAGCATGGGTGCAACGGGGACGTGCACTGGGTTTGTGGCCCATCCCTCGGGGAGGACGCAGTTCGCCGGCACCGGCGTGTTGGTGCGGACGAGCTCGCGCGCCTCAGCTTCCGTGAGTTGGTTCGCCGGTGGCGGAGGAGGCGGTGGAGGAGGTGGCGGAGCGTTGACAGCCGACGAGCCTTCCTCCTGCGATGGCCAGCCGCGGCGCGCCATGGCGCTCTGCCAAACCTAGCTGTCACGGCGGCGACGACGGGCCTCCCTCTGCGCTCGTCTCTCTTCCTCCGCGGCGCGCCGGGAAGAGGCCATGGCTAGGTGTGGGATGGAGATGGTGGAGACGGCGAGGAACCCGCTCTATATAGCGGCCGGGGAGGCGAACAGATGAGGTCGCCTTAACTCCGGCCGTCCAACGGCTCGCCTGCCACACCATTAACGGCTCGCCTGCATTGACGCCGCCGTGGCGCAGACGCTTCCTCGCCGCAGAGGCGAAGCGACGCGTCGCTGCGCCCGGCTGGGAAACCGAGACGCCGCCCGACATTAATGCAGCCCCTTGTCTCACTGCCAGGCGTGGCCCGCGCGTCGGGAGCCGACGTGGCGTCGCGTTTCCTTCCGTCCGGGGCCGCCCCAAGCCTCCCCAAGTTGAGGGCGTGGGCTGGGCGTGCCGGACACAAAACTGGGCCGCGCCGGACCGAATTCGCGTTTGGGCGCCGCGAGTGGGGGCGATTTTGTGTCCGGCACGCCCCAAAGGCGTTTGGGCGCCGCGAGTGGAGATGCTCTTATCCTGCAAATTGCATATTTTGTAACTGAATTTTTTTCCGCTTGCACATGGATTATAAGTGATATCACGTGGCAGAAATTTAGTCAAAATATGAATTACTGGCTCATTTTTTAAAGCTTCTTGAGTATGTTGTATCTTCTATTAACCTCTAATATGTTTCTCCGGAGGGAACATATGAAGACTGTTACAGCATCTTTAGCACACCCTCGGTTGGTCTAAATGACCAAATATGTCTATGTGGAGCGTCCGGATATAGCGATGTGAACGAGTTCTCAATTTTCGTCTATTTTCATTTATTTCTTCAAATCTGCATAGTAGATGAAATAACTCTATGGCATGATAAATTTTTACATATAAAATAATTGATATTAATTCAAAAATTGTAATATAGTTCGTAACATGATTCAAACTGAAATTAATATTTGGAAAGTTCTGGAGAATCAATCCGCTGCATGTGCACAACTAGATCATATTGTAGTTACCCAACAAACACTTCGTCACTAATTTTCTGATGAATGGCGAGAATGTCGGAGAATGACTCCCACGAAACAGGGGCAGTCACACTCGCGAAGAGAGTTCGTGTAATGGGCTGAACACGACGTCAATCAACCCTCATCCGGCGCGGCGACGCTGCTCGTCGTGCCTGAGGAGGGACATCACGGCAGAGAGAGACACGGCGCGTACCCAGGTTCACGGCCCTCTTGTGGAGGTAAAACCGCTACGTCCTGCCTGTCTGTATTGCTGCTTGTAGAGGTTACAGTACAGCGTGCTTGCCGAGGGCACAGTTGTGGCAATGGCGTGTACAAGGGGAGGGAAACTACTGTCTTCTTCTCCCTTGCGCGCAAGTAGCTAGACTAGGAGTAAAATGTGTTCGATCCCCTCTTAGGGTGGTGCACCAGCTCCTTTTATAGGCGCCCCGGGCCTCCTCCCTGTCCTTGTGCAGCGGAGGGGCTACCACATGGCGACAACGGTCGGGAGCACGGTGCACCGCTGCTTGGGCGTCCATGAGCGCGGTCCATGGGCACAAAAGCTGAGGCCGCAGCAGAGAGGCCGCCGTCCATCCAGGACGGCCAGCTGCTGCCGCAGAGGAGCGGGGGAGTCCCCACGGTGACGTCGCGTTTGGCGCGTAGCGCCGGCCTGCTCCCTTATCACCAAAGAGGAAAGCTTGGTGGTCTGCGCCGTTGCCCCTGCTTTGTTGACTCCTTTATCACCAAAGTGGGACTGTAGCTCCGTCGTCACCCTGCGCAGAGGCGCGGTCACTCTGCGGCCGCTGCGGAAGCCATGTGCGCTCCGCAGAGCTTGCTTTACAGTGAAGGAACCCTCGCGTGGGCGGGAACGCCCTGTGGAGGATTCTGCGTTGACTTCCCTTCAGGGAAAGCTTCCTTGGAGAGGGGCAGCGGAGTAGAGGCTCCACAGGCCTAGCTGCCTCCTCAGGCCTCCGCGAGGCGATTCTGCCCCGCGGGCTCCCCAGGCTTGCAGACCTGGTCCTTAGCGAGATTCACTCGCCGAGTGTTGAGGGTTATAGAGGCCTGGCCCAGTACACCCTGGTTCTTACTGGGCTGACAGTAGCCCCCGGGCCCATGACGGGCACGACGCGGTCCAGGGGGCGCAGGCGAAGCGTCATGGGCCCAAAGTGTCCGGCCGGCCCGAGACACGTGGCGAGCGGTTGGTGCGTCTCGGCTTCTCCGGAGGAGGTGGGCGTCGTGGCGGGACCCACGACGCCTCGGAAACCGCCCTGAGGTGATATAAAGGCTGCCGCGGCTGTTCGGCAGCAGTTCGCCGCATTTACGCCCTTTCCTTCTTGCATACACCTCCGGTGCTCCACTGCTCCGGCGATTTCCGTTCTTCTCCGAGCTTTTCCGCCGCCCTTCCTTCGCGAGCCATGGGCCCCAAGAAGGCAAGGCGGCGATGGTGGAGGCCTCCGCTGAAGCGCAGCGGGAGGAGGAGCTTGCGCCGGCTCTCATCGGCACTCGCGTCTCCACAGCGGAGGCGCTGGATAGGCTGAAGGTCCTCGTCGCCGGGAGGAATAATGAGCATGGCGCCAGCGGCGTCAAGGCGGCGCGCTTCGGCAAGCTGGCGGCGGGGTGGTATCCCATTTTCGTCCACACGCTGTTCGCCGGCTTGGTGCCGCCGTTCTCTCCCTTCCTTGCGGAGGTGCTGGCTTTCTATCAGATCCAGCTCCTGCACCTCCACCCGAACTCCATCCTGATTCTCGCCATCTTCGCCTATCTCTGCGAGGCGTATCTGGGAGTGATGCCTTCCGTGGCCTTCTTCCGGAGCTTCTACGCGCTCCGCAACACGGCGCCCGGCGAGCGGTCTGGGTGCGTGTCTTCCGCATCGCAGACGGGATGGGCGCCGTCTACATCCCCATGTCGTGGGATGGCGACAAGGCCGTTACGAGGGTGACGAAGAAGGTGGAGGACTTCCGCCAGAAGTGGGTTCTCGTCGACGCCAAGGAGCGGAATGCCTTCTTCGATGAGCCTGAGGCGCCGCCGCTGAAGAACTCAAATTGGTCCAGCGAGAAGTTCCAGCACCAGAAGATTGCCCACTTGGTCTCGCGCATGAAGCTCGTCCGCGAGGCTGGCCTCACGGGGCAGATGGTCGCTGAGGACTTCGTGAGGCGGCGCATCGCTCCCCTCCAGGCGCACACGAAGCCGGTGTGGATGTACTCCGGCCCGGCAGATCCAATGCGCTTGCACCTCAGCGCCCACGCGCCAGACGACGTCGCCTCCATCTTAGGCACGCTCTTCATCGCCCCGGAGATCCCTGTTCCGGGCACTGAGCACCTGAGGCCCCTCCACCAGCTCACTCCAAAGAAGCGCCTCGCAGTTCTGGAGATGATGCCGACGTTCACGCCAGAGGGCTTGGAGGGAGAAGAGGCGAAGGGGGCTGCGGCGCCTGTGGTGGAGGAAGACTTGTTTGGCGAGTCCTCTGCTGCTTCAGACGCCGAAGCTGACGCCGCCACAGGAGGAGTCAACCCCTCGTCAGGGGAGGCGAGCTCTTCAAAGCAGGCGGCCCCTGAGGAGGAGATCCTGGAGATATCGTCCGATGTGGACGAGGATTTTGTGGTGGCCCCGTCACGACGGGCCACAGAAGAAGAAGACGAAGACGGAGAGATAGCGGCCCGGAGGCCGCGGCAAAGCGGTGCGAGCCCCGCACCAAGGCCATCCACGACAGGGCCGCCAGAAGCCTGGAGAGCACTCCTCTTAAGAGGAAAGCTGAGGCGGCCCCTGAGGAGCCCAGCGCTGGAGCCTCATCAGGCCTGGCGCTCTGCCAACAAGGTGTGGGTGGACACCCGCGCCAAGCCATCTGGGTGAGTACTGTTTCTTCTTGACTCGTTCTTGCTTATCGAGAGTTCTTGCCTTTCTCGAGGATCTCACTGTCTTGATTATCAGGGGTCTGGTTCATGCGAAGCGCCGCCGACTCCGCAAGGCTGCGGACGTGCGGCGCGCGCTACGCCCGTTGTTGAGGGGCCTACAGCGCCCCTTGGAGAAGAGACTGAGGAGCCCGTGGTGACAGTCACCACGGGCCGGCTGTTGACGAGGCCATGAGGCCTGTGGGGGAGACGCCCCTTGAAGAAGCAACTGCCTCGCCACCTCCTGCCGAGAGTCAGATTGAGGAGGCGGTGAAGGCTCCGTCGCCGCCGCGCCCTGATGCTCCACTGGAGCCCCCAGAGACACCCGCCGTGGAGACGGCGGGGACCAGCACACAGGCGCCGGGAGGCGCCGACGCCGAGATGGAGGAGGGAACTCCTCCGCCGCCCCCTCCAAATTCCGAGCCTGAGGGGGAGGCCACTTCTTCTGAGGCCGCAGCAGGCGAGGCTGCGGTTGAGCCACTGGTGGCTAGGCCTCCCTCGCCAGCCCCCGAGGCCCACGAGGAGGTCGTCGTGGAGAACAACGACGCACAAGACGGTGGGGGCCCGCTCCTGGGCCCCGTGTTGACCCTGGTCCAAGCACTGTGCTTTCAGCACCAGAGGCTGGCGCTGGGGTGGAGGACGCTGCGCCACGTGAGGGCTCTTGGGCCTTGGTCTTGAGCGACCGGAGCCGGAGCAGCGCGTGCCGCCAAGCTGCCCTCCGTTTGGTGAGGGGCACCCTAGACGGGCTAGAACCCAACTTGCCCTTGAGGAGGCGGAGCTTGGCAGGAGGTACGACGCCCTTGCTGCTGACTGGGCCCGCTTCTTCGAAGTCAGGCGGCGGAGTGGCCCTGACGACCAAGCCTTCAGGCGCAGCGCGACGAGGCGACGCGGCAGGCCCAGGAGATCCGCGAGAACGCGGAGCGCGAGGCGCAAGGGCCTTGGCGCCGGTCCAGGCGGAACGCAAGGCGGCTGCAGAGGATCGGGAGGCGGCTGTGGCGGAGCGCCAGGCTGCAGCCTCGACCGAGCGGCTATCGAGACCTCCCTCGCCGACCAGCGCAAGGAGCTGGCCAGCCGCGAGGAGAAGATAATTGCTGAAGCTGAGGTGGTGAGGAAGTCTCTGGAGCAGCATCGTCTGTCGCTGGAGGCTCGCGAGCAGGCCATGACGACACGCGAAGCTGAGGTGCTCAAGCGTGAGGAGAAACTGGAGCAGGCGGAAACAGACATGAACAGAGACGTGAGGCCTTGGAGTCCCGCGAGAGCAGCTTGGCTGAGGCCATGGGCAAGCACGACAAGGAGGTGGAGCGGCACCGGGAGCTTGTGGAGAAGGCCAACCAAAGCTTGCCGAGAAGAAAAAGGAGGCGGAGGCGGAGGCCCTCACCAAGCAAAAAGAGTACCGCACTGCTGTCACACAGGCCGTCTCCCGGGAGTATGCTGGGAAGTTCAAGAAGCAGGAGGACGGCTTCCAGAAAAAGCGCAGAGAGCTCGGCAAGCGCATTCGCCAGCTGGAGGAGTGGAACGCCAACTTGAAATCCTCGCTGAAGCGCGCCAAGGACGCTAATCTCCGCACGGAACAGGCCCTCGAGCGCTCGGAGCAGGACCTCACAGCCCTGATGGCAGACATGCAGGAGCTGAATGCGCAGGTGGCCCCTGTTGTGGAGAGGGTCGAGGAGGCTGAGCAGAGCGCGGTGGCGGCACGGGTCTTGACGCAGCAGCGGGAGCGTATGTTCCGATCTTTGGTGACGCGCGGGAACGCTCTTGCTGCGAAGCTGGGGGTGGATGCTCCTGCCGTCCCCGTCCACGGGAACGCCGACGTCGCCACGTATCTGACCTACTTCGACCAGCTCTTCTCCGTCCTTGAGGGCCCTGTGGCGGAACTCGACGATGTTGTCGACGAGGAGTGCCGCAAGCTCCTGCTGGTGGCGGTCGAGCGCGTCTTCGTCAACCTCAAGCGCCTATATCCATGCTTCGACTTCGAGTCCGTGACCGAGCCCATGGGGATGCTCAGATCGAGACGCGCCTCTTCAACTCGCTGCGGGAGGAGATCAACGACTATGTCAACCGCTTCAAGAGGGTCGCTGAAGAGCCGGCCTCTGGCGAGGAGGAAGACGTCGAGGAGGAAGGCGCGGAGGAAGGTGACGCTGAGGAGGATGAGGCCGCCAAGACTTCTGCTTAAGCTGCTCCTGCCACAAGTCGCGCCTGAGGCGCAAGTTATCTTTGTTTAAAGACTTTGTTTCATTTGTGATGGTCTGTAAAACACTTTATTGTGCTGCAATGTGTGTGTGCCCCTCGACGGGCATTTTATCCCTATTCCATGCCTTTTTCGCTTTACGTCGTCAGGACCCGTCTCTTAGCGCTATGACTCCGCCACTACGGTATGCCAGAGCAATGACTCAGCAAGGCCGGGGGGTGTTTAAGGCTTAGAGAGGTAAGAGCTCTCGAGTCGCGATGCTCGAGGGCTCCCCTTTGACGCTCAAGCAGTCCATGAAATGCGAAGGAGAAAATACCCGCCCGAGGGACGGAAGTTGCTCGTGAGAGGAAAAACACAACGCCTGAGGTGTAAGCGCAGGACTTAGCTTAGCGAGGTTCTGGCCTCGTGGAGGGCGTTGATTTCCCTGAAGGTGTGCTTCCCTCTTTGGGTCTGGAGCGTGACTCCACGAGCCTTGGGGGGACTCTTGTTCCCTGTGTAGGTTAGAGGCGGAACCAAAGCAAAACATGGTAGAGAAACTCATGCGCGCTTATAGGTTTCCTCATGGGTGCCTCGCGAGGAGAGTAAGTACCAAAGGTCCTTAGGTGAGGTGGCAGGTTTGGGAGCAAGCCCCTGGGCCAGAGCTCTTTGGTGAGGTAACAGGCGTGAGAGCGTGCTCACGTGTTAGAGCTCGGATCCTTTTGGATTTTGCGGTGCTGCTGGGATGCTCCCGAGGCACAGTCACCGTACTCAGCCCCCGCTCGCGAGGTGCGCAAGGGGAAAGATATGAGCGCGAATGAAAACACAGAGTAATGAGAACTAAAACTCACCCCCAAAATATTACATAGCGGCGCCGCAGCGCAATGTTTCACTAGGAAACGAATTGGTTCGTTACACTTGGGCTTGCCAAGATAAAGTTTCCATGTCGAGGCATGGGGACCACATTCAGTGGCTGAGACTCTTCACGGCCTGCGGCGGCACGTTACAGGAAGAGCTCAGAGGGACTGGCCCTCAGAGAGAGAAGCTTTTGTGAAGCTTGGAGGTGAAGCTGTGCGCTTTCCTCTAGAGACAAAAAATGCCTGGTGTGATAGAGATCACGGGTAGAACTTGCGTAGATGCGCGATGTTCCAAGGGTTCTTGACCGGGATGCCGTCCTCCGTCTCGAGGCGCACCGCACCAGGTCTGGCGACATGCGCGACCCTGTAGGGGCCTTCCCACATGGGCGAGAGCTTGTGGAGACCTTCCCTGGAGAGGATCCTCCTGAGGACAAGGTCGCCTGTCTCGAGAGTGCGCGGACGTATGTGGCGGCTGTGGTAGCGTCGCAGGTCTTGCTGGTACTTTGCCGCTCTGAGGGCGGCTCGGCGGCGCAACCCGTCGAGGAACAGCAGGTCGTCGTTGTGGAGGTCTTCTTGATTGTCCTCATTGAAGGCAAGGACCCTTGCGGACCCGTGCTTGATCTCTGTGGGGAGGACTGCTTCGGCTCCATACACCAGGGCGAATGGCGTCTCACCAGTGGGCTTTGTAGGGTTCGTGCGGATGGACCAGAGCACGGAGGGGAGCTCATCGATCCAGCCCTTGCCATAGCCCTTGAGGCGGTTGAAACTTCTCGTCTTGAGGCCCTTGAGGACCTCAGCATTTGCTCGCTCGGCTTGACCATTGCTCTGTGGGTGAGCTACCGAGGCGAAACAGAGCTTGGTGCCGAGGCTCTCGCAGTAAGCCCTGAAGATGCCGCTGGTGAACTGTGAGCCATTGTCGGTGATGATGCGGTTTGGCACACCAAAGCGGCAGACCAGGCCTCTGATGAACTTCACGGCTGCCCTGGCTGGGATGGTGCGCACCGCTTCAACCTCTGCCCATTTGGTGAACTTGTCAACAGCCACGAAGAGGAAGCGGTAGCCCCCTTGCGATCTCGGGAAGGGTCCCAAGATGTCCAGCCCCCAGACCGCGAACGGCCAGGAGAGCGGGATGGTCTGGAGTCCCAGTGCAGGCTGATGGACTTGCTTGGCGTGGAACTGGCATGCATCGCAAGACTGAACGATGGTGACGGCATCTTGAAGCACTTGAGGCCAGTAGAAACCGCTCCTGAAGACCTTGCCAGCGAGGGTGCGCGCGCAGGAATGGTGGCCGCACTCTCCACTGTGTATGTCCCTGAGGAGCATGCGTCCTTCCTCAGGAGGCACACACTTGAGGGCAATGCCATTTGGGCGCTTGCGGTATAGGTCTCCCTCAAGGATGTAATAGGATTTCGCTTGTCGAGCGACTCGTTCTGCCTCTGCGTCTTCCTCGGGAAGGACTCCTTTTAGCAAGTAGTCCTTGAGCTCGTCAACCCAGCCTGTTTCTTGGTGCACCATGGTTAGCATCAGACGCTCCCCTGAGGATGGGCCACAGTTGGGTGCGCCACCTGTGGGAGGTGGTGGGAGTACTTCGTCTGTGCTTGTAGCTGGTGCTTGCAGCGGCTGCTTTATGGACGCCTTGGAGAGCCTCTCTTCAAAGACACCTGCGGGCTGGGCCTCCCTTCGCGATGCGCGCTTGGCGATGTCATCTGCTTCCTGGTTCTCCTTGCGCGGGATGTGCATGAGCTCCATGCCCCTGAAGTGCTTCTCGAGCTTGCGGACCTCTTCAAGGTAGGCAGCCATATGGCTGTCTTTAGGGGTGTAGCTCTTGTTGGAGAAGTTGACCAGGAGCTGGGAGTCGCCTTTGATGAGTAGGTGCTTGACACCGAGGGCAATGGCAGCTCTGAGCCCGGCGAGGAGGCCTTCATATTCAGCGATGTTGTTGGAGATCTTGTCCATCGTGAAACACAACTGGATGGCATAGTGGAGCTTGTCGCCTTTAGGTGAGGTCAGGACAACGCCAGCGCCTCCGTTGCGGCAGGAGAAAGCTCCATCGAAGTGCATGGTCCAGTGGCTTGGCATTGTATCTCCAGGCGGTATAGTTTCTGCTTCAGGAGGCTCTTCAGGAGTTGGGTCTGTCCATTCGGCGACAAAATCTGCCAGTGCTCTTCCTTTGATGACCCTTGTGGTGTCAAAACGCAAGTTGAAAGGCTGCAGCTCGATGTTCCACCCTGCTACGCGATCAGTGGCGTTGGGGTTGCGCAGGATTTGCTCCAGAGGGAATGATGTGACCACCGTGACAGGGTGGCCCTGGAAGTAGTGGCGCAGCTTTCTGGAGGCGATGAGCAGGGCGAGAAGGAGCTTCTGCTGCGTAGGGTACCGCTCGCGAGCATCTCTTAGCACAGTACTGACATAGTAGACTGGATGCTCGACAAGGGTTGTGGAGGGTGACGCGGCGTTGGCTCCCTCGAGGACTCCTCAGGCCCTTTGGCGAGGTTTCCTTGTGGAGGAGTCTCAGCAGGGGTGCCTGTAGTAGGCTCGACAGCTGGCTGTGGGTCTGGCTCTGGGCCTGGAGGGACTTTTTCCTTGTCGGGAGGCTCTGGACTTGGAGTGGCAGCACTTTTCTTGGGGAGGACTGGCTCTTCTCTTTCGACCACCAGGACGGCGCTTGCGGTTTGTGGAGTGGCTGCAAGGTACAGCTTTAGATGCTCGCCCGTCCTGGGGGCTACCATAACTGGTGCGCTAGCCAAGTACTTCTTCAAGTCCTCAAATGCCTTGTCTGCCTCTGGAGTCCACTTGAAGGTGCCGGACTTCTTCATGATCTTGAAAAATGGCAGGGCCCTCTCGCCAAACTTGGAGATGAAGCGGCCCAAGCTGGCCATGCACCCAGCTAGGCGCTGCATGTCCTTGAGGCGGCGAGGTGGCTGCATTTCTTCTATGGCCTTGATCTTGTCAGGGTTTGCTTCTATGCCGCGATGGGACACGAGGAACCCGAGGAGTTTGCCTGAAGGTACCCCGAAGACGCACTTGGCGGGGTTTAGCTTGATGTTCACCTTGCGCAGGCTGGCGAAGGTCTCCTCGAGGTCCTTCAAGAGAGTGTCTCCCTCGCGAGACTTGACTACGATGTCGTCAACATATGCCTCTGCATTTCTTCCCATCTGAGCCCCCAGGGCGATCCTCATGAGCCTCTGGAAGGTGGCGCCGGCGTTCTTCAACCCGAAGGGCATGCAAGTGTAGCAATACACGCCACAGGGGGTGAGGAACGCTGTTTTCTCCTCGTCCTCTTTAGCCATTTTGATCTGGTGGTAGCCTGAGAAGGCGTCCAGAAAACAGAGGAGATCACAGCCGGCTGTGGAGTCCACGATCTGATCAATCCTTGGCATGGGGTATGGGTCCTTGGGGCAGGCTTTATTTACATCAGTGTAATCGATGCAGAGCCGGCCTCCCCCATTGGGTTTTGGGACAACCACGCCATTAGAGACCCAGGTGGGGTGGGCAACTTCTCGAATAATGTCTGCTGCTTTTAGCTTTTCTACTTCTTTGATGATGAAGGCTTGCTTCTCAGGGGCTTGTTTCCGTGCTTCTGCTTGACGGGGCGTGCGTTTGGACACACAGCTAAGTGGTGCTCGATCACCTCCCTTGGTACGCCGGACATTTCTGACGGAGTCCATGCGAACATGTCAGAATTTGCCCGAAGGAAGGCGACGAGCGCGCTTTCCTATTTGGGAGGCAAGCCAGCGCCTATGGTGACGCTAGCCCCCGAGCCCTCAGCCCCCGAATCGCTGGTGCTCAGCGACACCTTCTTTGTAGCGGCCTGCTCCTGAGAGAACAGCTGCTTCTTCTTCTTGGGCCTCGCGAGGGGCTCCAGGTCTTCGTCAGCAGGGAACGCCATGGCAGCGCTTTGTAGGCGAGCTCGACAGCGCGTGTAGCGTCCTGTACGTGACCATGGATGGTGATGGTGCCGCCGCTGCCAGGGATCTTGACCATGTTGTAGGCGTGATGCGTGACGGCCATGAACTTCGCGAGGGCGGGGTAGCCGAGGATGGCGTTGTAGGGCAGGCCAATGTGCGCGACGTCGAAGTCGATGAGCTCGGTGCGATAGTTTTGCTGCGTGCCAAAGGTGACTGCAAGCCTCACTTGCCCCAGAGGCGAGATTGAGCCGCTGGTGACCCCTGTGAAGGGCCTGGAGGGCATAAGCCACTCGTAGGGCACTTGAAGCGTCTCAAAGGTCTCGACAGAGATGACGTTCAGGCCTGCACCCCCATCAATGAGCGTTTTGCCGACGGCGATATTGTTGATGGTGGGGGTGCACACCAGCGGGAGGGTGCCTACAGTCTTGGTCGACTTGGGGTGGTCCTTGGCGTCGAAGGCGATGGTGTACTGAGACCACTTGAGGGGACGCGATGTCTCCACCCCAGGCAGCGCTGCGTTGAGCTCGCGGGCGAACTGCTTGAACTGATTGTTGGACTTGGGCGCCTGAGCCCCGCCGAGGATGCACGCCATGGCGCCTCTAGGGGCCTGGTAGCCCCCAGGCTCCTCGTCAGGGAGGTTGTTGTTCTTCTCAGCGGCGTTGGCCTGAGTCCCTTGAGGCTTCTGGTAGCCACCTTTGCGTCCGCCCTTGCGGTAGTTACGGCCTCTGCCGCGACCACCGCTGCCTTCTTCCTGCTCGCGCTTCTTGCTCAGCTGCTTGAGGTCGTAGCAGTTCTCTGTCGCGTGGCCGCGCCTGTTGTGGTAGATGCAGAAGGGACGGTTGTCCATCTTCTTCTCGCCATCCTCTGCAGAGTCCTCTCGAGCGTGCTTAGCGCCGGGCTCAGCAGCCAGCACAGCAGTAGGCTTGCGCTTGGTCTCGTCACGCTTCTTGTGGGCCTTGGATCCCTCTGGGGGTCGTCTGCAGAGGCCACCTTGGTGAAGAGGAGACCCTCTTCAGCCTTGGCACACTTGTCTGCGATGTCGAAGAGCTTCACGACAGAGGAGAGGGTATCGTGAATGCCGAGCTTCTCAAGCATCCTGCGGTTGGTGACGCCCTCTCTGAAGGCAGCAATGACGTGCGAGTCAGGGATGTTGGGGATTTTGTTGCGGACTTGGCTGAAGCGCTGGATGTACTTGCGGAGAGTCTCGCCAGACTTCTGGCGTACGGCGCGCAGGTCGTTGTAGGTGAGGGCGCGCTCGTACGTGCCCTTGAAGTTCGCGACGAACTGCTTGCAGAGGTCCTCCCAGGAGTCGATGGAGTCCTCAGGGAGGTTCAGGAGCCACGACAGGGCAGAGTCCCTGAGGGCGTGCGAGAACCAGTTCGCCATGACCTTGTCGTCTCCTCCCGCAGCTTGGATGGAGGTGGTGTAGAGCTGCAGGAACTCGATGGGGTTGTTCGTGCCATCGTAGCCCTTGGGGAGGTCTGGCCTGAACTTCTGCGGCCAGACGACGCGGCGCAGGTTGCGGGTGAAGGCCGTGCAGCCTGTGGCGTACGTGGCCACGCCGCCCTGGAGAGCTCTGCGGTTTTGGCGCCCGGCCTGGCCAATTTCCTCGACGATGCGCTTCTGGAGGTCCCGCTGGCGCTCCATCTCCACCCGCGCGTCCGGCGGCGTCCGCTGCACGATTTGACAATCATGCGGCGAGGACGCGTGAGAGGCGGCTTTGTTTGCCGCAGCCGGAGGTGGTCCTGGCGGAGGCGGAGGCGCTCCATGCGCGGCGGTGCCTGCGCGCCCGGAGTTGTGGTGCACCAGGGAGCGCGAAGGTGCTGGAACCGCGCGCGGCGCAGCCGCGATGTCGACGAGGTGCTGGAGACGGCCAAGCCAGTTGTCGTGCGCCTCGGCGGTGGGGCGGTAGCGGAAGAGCTCTGCTGCCATGAGCAGCGCAGTGTTTGGGCTGGGCGCCGGGCGTCCAAGCGTGGACGCGCTTTGGCGCCGAGATGGATGCGAGGACTCAGCGTCCTCGCTGTGCTCGTGGTCGACGTCTTCGTCGTAGCGGTCGTCCTCATCCTCGGGGTGCTCCACGCGTGGCTCCGCAGTAGTGCGCCCCGAAGCGCGGTTGGTGCGCGGACGGCCGCGTGGCCTGGTGGTGTGGACGACGGGCTCGGTCTCAGCTCGCCTGACGCGCGCCGGTTGGCGCGAGCAGCGCGAGTGTCCGCCATGGCGTGAGGTCGATGGAGGTTGAATGCGCGCCTCAGCCCCCTACCTGGCGCGCCAATTGTCGGAGAATGACTCCCACGAAACAGGGGCAGTCACACTCGCGAAGAGAGTTCGTGTAAGGGGCTGAACACGACGTCAATCAACCCTCATCCGGCGCGGCGACGCTGCTCGTCGTGCCTGAGGAGGGACATCACGGCAGAGAGAGACACGGCGCGTACCCAGGTTCACGGCCCTCTTGTGGAGGTAAAACCGCTACGTCCTGCCTGTCTGTATTGCTGCTTGTAGAGGTTACAGTACAGCGTGCTTGCCGAGGGCACAGTTGTGGCAATGGCGCGTACAAGGGGAGGGAAACTACTGTCTTCTTCTCCCTTGCGCGCAAGTAGCTAGACTAGGAGTAAAATGTGTTCGATCCCCTCTTAGGGTGGTGCACCAGCTCCTTTTATAGGCGCCCCGGGCCTCCTCCCTGTCCTTGTGCAGCGGAGGGGCTACCACATGGCGACAACGGTCGGGAGCACGGTGCACCGCTGCTTGGGCGTCCATGAGCGCGGTCCATGGGCACAAAAGCTGAGGCCGCAGCAGAGAGGCCGCCGTCCATCCAGGACGGCCAGCTGCTGCCGCAGAGGAGCGGGGGAGTCCCCACGGTGACGTCGCGTTTGGCGCGTAGCGCCGGCCTGCTCCCTTATCACCAAAGAGGAAAGCTTGGTGGTCTGCGCCGTTGCCCCTGCTTTGTTGACTCCTTTATCACCAAAGTGGGACTGTAGCTCCGTCGTCACCCTGCGCAGAGGCGCGGTCACTCTGCGGCCGCTGCGGAAGCCATGTGCGCTCCGCAGAGCTTGCTTTACAGTGAAGGAACCCTCGCGTGGGCGGGAACGCCCTGTGGAGGATTCTGCGTTGACTTCCCTCAGGGAAAGCTTCCTTGGAGAGGGGGCAGCGGAGTAGAGGCTCCACAGGCCTAGCTGCCTCCTCAGGCCTCCGCGAGGCGATTCTGCCCCGCGGGCTCCCCAGGCTTGCAGACCTGGTCCTTAGCGAGATTCACTCGCCGAGTGTTGAGGGTTATAGAGGCCTGGCCCAGTACACCCTGGTTCTTACTGGGCTGACAGAGAAAGTCAGCGAGCTCGCCCTAGACCCTAGGATTTGGATCTCTAAGGGGGACCATGTAGTCCCACTCCTCATTAATCTATCGACCATGTTTCTATTTCACCGGAAGACAATAACCCACCAAGCTTGTCGTACACCGAAGCGCACTCACACATCCTTACTATCACCCACTTGTTGTGTTCCAAAGAGAGATCATGTGTTGCATTGTAGTTGGAGATTGTCTTCACAAATACGTCCCAACAAGGATATATGTCATTGGCTAGATACTACCCATTGGTATATGTTGGCCATTTATTTCATAATGGTCGCGGCTCAGCTTGCTATGAAGGATTCCATGACAGGCTTGATGGAGCATTTTGGGAGCTTTTTGGAGCGGGCCAAGGCTGCTCTGCAAAGGCTTTCCATGGCATTGACTGAGGTTCTTTTGACTTCAGCGCCCCCTCCGACTGCTAGGGTCAAGGATGGTTGCAAGGACGGTTGCGAGGACGGTGGTCTCGAGCGCTATGGTTGTTTCTCCCCAAGGGAAGCGGCCAACTCTGTGTTGATTCTCGCTCTTGTTTTGGAGCGGGTGGGTTTTGGCATGCCCAGCCACGAGGAGAACCCTAGGGAGTTGGTTCTGATTGAGGATGAAGGTCCACTGGAGAGGGTCTCATCAGATTTGGCTGAAGAGCTATCCCATGAGCGTTTTGCACTGCATACCGATCAGGATGAGTAAGAGGTCGGGCAGCAGTTCAACAAGGACATCCTCTCACAGGTGCAGGCAGGATCGGGACAAATTGACTTGTCAAGCTTCCTCGCTCAGATCTCAATGTCGATCAGGACCTTTGTTCTGGGCACGCCGGCCTCGTCGTTGGTCCACGTGAAGGAGGTAGAGGCGCCGTCGGCGCGGAGGAGAATCAAGTTCGCCGAGCTGCACCCTAAGGGTGCCAACATGGAGCAGCTAGCCAAGGAGGCCGTGGCGCGCCATCTCGGCTCACTGCCTGAGGTGAACACCCTTTCGGAGCACCGCCAACAGGAGCATTTCGCCCTCTTAGATGGTCCCATATCGGACCATGCAACGGCAGCCATCGACTACATTGTCCTTTCCATGAAGAAGCCCAAGAAGAAGAAGAAGACACCAGGGACCGGGATGGAGCGGATGATTCCGCCGGAGGTGGCCTAGATGCCGAAGTTTCTGATGCCTGGGTGCTCCTCCAGGCGGGGGTTATGGAAGGGGAGGGATCGGAGAATTTTCCGTAGTACGGTGATCTCACCTACGGAGGTGGCGGCTTTGGTGTGGGAAGAGTTGGCGTTGCGAACTTTTGCCCACACGCTTGATCCTGGAGACTAGTTTTTCATTTTGTTTTTTGTAAAGGGATTTTCCCTTTCTCAAAATTTTGTACATAACCTCTATTCTATCTAATCGGATGGCGGATACGACCGCTTTTAACCTCAAAAAAAGTAAAAATCGTAATTGCCATCGGAGCGTTGCCTTCAACAAGTCTCGCAAACACTCGGGGTGTTTCAGCATGTCATTGTGATATCCTTTCATGCCAAAGAAGTGTCAAAACCACAAGTCATTATCTGCCACACCTACAGGTATGAGAGTCCATGCTTTAACACGACTTTTGTATTGCCCTTGTCAACCTATTGGGGAATGTAAACTTACCAGTGCAATATTTATCAGTGTTAAATAATCATCATAATGGCTCACAGCTTGCACAAGATGCATGAGCAATTCTCTTTACTGAAGTGACGCTCAAACGTCTCTAAACCAAAAGTTGACTTGTCGAGCCTAAAATAGTTATTGCATAGCATAACATGAACAACTGCCCATTGATGATCGACCAAAATCCTTCCCCGAGTCAAACCTCGACGGTGGGGAAATGGATTACGGTCCTCGTTGAAACATAGAAGGGTCGTGAAAAGCATTAGGTGCTCCTCACCATCGGCTTCATCACTGGATGATACATCCATATATTTATGAAAGAAGAACTCATCATCAACCTTGCATGTGGACAAAAGGCATCCAGAACGACGGTGGCAATGGTGGAGGGTCCGTCGGTGGTGTTGCAGACAATATGGTGGGGGAGACGTCAGCGAAATGGAGCGGCGATGACGGCCGTAGAGGGAGCAGTCAACGACAGATAGAGAGTGGAGTGGCTTGAACTGAATGGGCAGCTTGTTGGCTAGCTCTTCTAGTTTTTCCTCTATTCTATTGAATGGCATCCCTGGACAACATTTTTTATGCAAGAAGGTGTATGATAAGGAGATCCCTTTTCTCCTATGATTTTGTGTAACTGATTTGCCTCAGACAATTTTCAACAAAGCTATGGAAAGTTAATTGATTAAACCACCTCTAATGTCTCAAGCATGTCCACACTTCCCTTTGTGCAATATGTTGATGACACTATCTCATTATGTAAGCTTCCAACACTCATCTTCAGCATGCCAAGAACCTGCTCCTATATTTTGTTGCATACACTGGACTCAAAGTCAATTATAGCAAATCAAATATCATACCAATCAATATTTCTGGATATGGTACATCTTTTGTTAAACTCTCTGAGATGCAGTGTGGGGACTCTCCCTTTCACTTACTTGGGCATGCTTCTTTCACTAACCAATCCTTGAGTAGCAGACAACATGAGCATTCTGTCAAGAATTAGCTCAAGATTATTAGGATGCTCAACATTTTTGTCTTATGGAGAATTGTATGTGTGTATGAAATCAGTTTCAGAAGCCTCTACCTATTTTCTTCTTGTGCACTTTGGAGTTCCCATTAATAGTGCTTCACCAACTTAATAAGCATCTGAAACATTGCTTCTTGAGGAAATATGGAATGGAAGATAAACGAACTGCTCTTATAGCTTGGGATAAGGTTTGCAAACCAAAAGGACAAGGGGGTCTTGTAGTTCTTGATTTGTTTGGCCAAAACAAGATTCTACTGCTAAAGCATCTTCACAAATTCTTTAACTGTCATGATCTGTCTTGGCTCAAATTCATTTATGAAAGTCTCTACACAAATAGGACATAGAATTGATTGCGGACATGTTGGATCCTTTCGGTGGAAATGCGGGGTACGCTAATTCCCATGTACAATAATATAGCCAAATGTAAGGTTGGAAATTGAAACGCTGTCATTATTTGGACAGATTCATGGAGCTCTCAAGTTTCTCATACCAAATACCCTGAATTATTGCGCGTCAAAAAAATACCCTGAATTATACTCTTACAGAATCAAAGACAATTTGTCAGTTGAGCAATTTGTGTCACAGTCGAACATGAGAGAATTTTCATTTCCCTCTCTCTGTCAAGATTTTCAACAACTTCAAATCCTAGAGAGTGAGATTATCATACTCAACATGACCTCAGAGGCTGATATTTTATCCTGCAGCTGGAATTCAGATAAGTTCTCATCACACAAAGCTTATAAACTGGTGAAACAGATGGCCCTCTGGCTCACAAAATTTTCATAATGCTTTGTCAGTCTTCGCCATTCTCAGATGTAAGGTTTTCGTTTGGTTACTTCTTCTTGGTAGAATCAGCACGAGAAACCTTCTGTCAAGAAAATCCTTTGACCTTCTAAATTACAATTGTGTGCTTTGGAACTGCAATTCTGAGGAATCACCCCTTCATCTATTTTTTTGATTGTGATTTTTCTCTGAGACACTAGGACTTTGGCACCCAATAAGAAAAGACAAATTGAAGTCATTGATGAATGCAGTTGGTGATGCCGTGTCGAAGAACATTGCCTTGGGTATAATGATCATAGGATGTTGGGACATTAGGAAACAAAGGAATGGTAAAGTCTTTCAAAACATTCAGCCTATCTTCACATATTGGAAAGTTCAACTCAGAAGTGACCTGAACATTCTTAAGCTTTGCATCAAGACAAAGTTTTAGAGGGAATTGAGGGACTAGATTGATTTAGTCCTTCCTCATGTATTGTTTAATTCTTTTCCTATGTTGGAAAAACTGATTTGGTTAAACCTTTTGTGTTCTGTATCATGTAAATATTTAATTTATGGAAAATACCGCAGAAAAATGGTTGAATGCTTATAAAAAGCAGGGTCGGCCTATCGGATACCTTTGGGTCCGAAGTGTCCGGACACCTCACAGTTGTCACAAATATCGAGGTTTGGGGTGAACAGTATACGGATAAAACGGGTCCATAATTTGATAGAGCCAAAGACCCTTGGCCGCATTTTTTTTTGGATCTCTCTAGCGCTCAATCGAATAATTGAATAAGAATTAGTTAGTTCTCATTCACATGACGTTATCAATCTCAGTTGCAAGTCAAGTTGCAACTCATTGTTAGCACGAATCACGAAGCAAATCAAATGTTACAGAGCATTTGCAAGTCCACTTGCAACTCAAACGAACGAGAATTAACTTAATTCTCACATGACGTCACATCGAATCCCAGTTGGAAGTTGACTTACAACTGATGCACGAATCACGAAGTAAAGTAAATGGTCTGAAGCAGTGGCAAGTTCACTAACAGTTGATGATAAGGATCAACATGATCCAAAAGGGTTTTGGCCCACTCTTTCACGTCGAACCAAGAAACAATAAAAGATAACTTCGATCGTTGAATAGTTGAATCTACTCCACGATACACAAACACAAATTCAAAGAATCAGAAATCAAAACCAGCAATAACTCGATCTCGGAGCCCCATCCTACGTGAATCTCTCGGCATAACTCTGATCTCAAAAAATAACCTCGACTTTTCGTGCACCTAGCTATTTATAGATGCATAGCTGACCTAAACACATATAACTTGACAAAAAGACTAGACGAACGTAGACAGTAATTTTAACTTGCACGTCATATCTAATTGCCATGCATGTTGGCGGGCCCCATCCTATTTTTCTCAAGAAAAATATTCTCCAAACTAAAAACATTCTCATGTACGTATCATGGTGTTCTGGTGGCCTTGATCGTGAGAAGAAGTAGTAGGAGTTAATTCCTTCTTTCTTTCCTGGTTGTATGGCGCTATAATCATGTGGAAATTTGGCACTGAATTTTGATCGATCAAACTTGAATCAGTACACATGTCATATTGTCATACTCTATGTAAATGCGTTGTTGAATATAGACATCATATATGTTTGAATATACTGCAACAGGTTCAGCCATATCAACTGACGTCATGCGAGTGAGAAATAAGTTCATTCTCGTTCGATTGAGAATTAGCAAAACTTTTTTTTAGCTATCAAACCGATGGTGGGTCGTTCGGGCGGCCTGTAGAGATGCTCTTTTACGGCAGTCGGCAATGGTCAAGGCCAACTATTAGCGGTCCAGGGAAAGGACTTGCCTTTCTGGCTCCTGCCAACCTTTCTTCCCTGCCTGTAAAAGTCCCTTTTTGTACTGCATGTGGCCTCTGATCGAAAGCTGTCTTTACCGTTCTCGTCTCGTGTCCTGTAAAAAGTGCAGTCGTATCACAGTCAAGCCAGCAAGTACAGTATATGACGCACCTACCTAGTACAAAACCAACTTTCTCGCTTCACAGTTAAACTGTCCTTGCTATGAGTCCATTAACCAAATCCCAAAACAAGCATGTGTCCAAGTCTGCAAGGCTGAACCTAAAGAAGAACATTATAGAGTAGCGTAATTGCTTTGAGAAGGCGATTGTTAGGGTCGCACGAGTGATCCAGTAACGAGGGTTCAACTCCTTAAGGGAGCCATTTCTCGTACTCCTTAAGGGAGTATATATATTCTCACTAAGGAATGCCTAAATAATTATGTCGTGACCTATTTTTTTCCGGCCCTATAATGTTGTATTTTTTGTTTACTTTTGTCGGTTCATGTGCGACTCTTTTTTTTTTTTGAAAGGGAGTTGCGTACAAGATCAAGCAAGAACAGAGCACAACGCACGCACAAACGCAACCGCAGGCCTCGCCACAGACGGCAAACCTGGCACCACCACGCACACCACACACCTAAGGAAGAAGATCAGCCAACCTTGTTGAGAGAGCCGCATGATCCATCCGACGCAGGTATGTTATTTTCTTTGAACCGAGTTAAAAGACTTGACATTTTATTTAATTAAAATTAAGCGAGGATTGGCAAGTTAATTAGCGGGAAACATGCCTAAAACCGAGACAACATTCGACGACCGTCATGGAACACGACCGTCACGAGGACACACACGGCAACCCTGACTATCCACACAAGCGGCACACGCACCACTAAAAAGTTGAGTCGTCGTGGAGGTTGTCCCCCAGTCATCGTCATCAAGCCGCACACCCTGCAGCGACTTCGACTTCACAAGAAGACTGACAAGGAGACCGCCGGCGAAGTGGTGTCGAGAAGCCCACGCCGGGCTATGCAGAGGACTCTTTGCGCGTAGGCAGACAACTCTGATTCCGCTGAAGAGCTCCGGATAGGAGATGAGCAAGCCCTGCATTGAAGATCTTCACCATCGGACCGCCCCTGCAGGCCATCATATGCCGCTCGAATGTACAGGCTTGAGAAACATAGCGGCTTTGAATTCACGTCTAGAGTGATCAGCACGAAAACACTCAGGCACGTCGGAGTATTACAAGATATTGTTGTGATCACACCATTGCTAACCATCATCATTGTCGCCAAGTCTGACGCCACACGGAACCTCCATATCGTCAATTGGTCGCTGCCAACCTCGATGTCATGTGAGTCTAGCCCACGGAAAGCACGCAGAAAAATCACCATCTTCAACACGACGCACTCTGGAGGAGGGGAAGCAACGAGGATCGAATCAGGGTACGTTATTACCTCTATGCCGTGTTCAGTGTTCTAGTCCTCGGTAGCAGAAAACCGTGCACCAACCAACGATATATATTCCGTTTGGGCGTTAAGACGACGATCATGTTCAGGATCTCTCAGCATCCATTAGATACGTTCAAATCATTTACGTAGATCGGAGGAACAGACGAATCACAATGATTTGTTCGTTCTCCCCAGCCACAAGTTTCAGGGCTAGCTTCAACAACGGTACGAACGTGAACTCGTGGGTGATCGACCGAGATCTTGCGTTCCAGTGAATGATTGCGTCGGAGTGGGCATCTTGGATATGTAATGCATGTTCTCGATCTTTGGCAGATTGATCACCGATGGATTATGGACCATTTGTAACTACTAGCAATCTAGCATCAACAGTAGCTACCTATATATATACAGTATCAGTTTTGTCCGGGCTACAAATTTAAGATAGTTGCAACTATGTTCAACCACTATGATATGAATCTCGACAACACTGACCGGACGAGTATTGCCCAAGCAAACAATTAGGCAGTGCATCATCTATATTAATCATCGTCATCACGCAGACCCAGCCCTTGATACTAGGCTTTAGTGGATCAAATAACTAATTTAACAAGCATATATACTTCTTATGTATGGTTCATGTAAAGTGCGCAGTTGGTCAAGTAATAGGGACGCAAGCTGATGGCGATCCCAATCATCGGTCGAATCGCATGTATCCCTAGAATAATGGCTACGTGCCCATGCATGCGAGTTAGGCAGCAAGATCAAGTGCGTGCGTGGCTGCATCCATCGATATGGGCCACGTACGGCCATTGCCCCTCAGTTCTTGTTAATTTACAGCTCTCGAGTTCTTGGACAAGGTGTGATTAATATAGTTCGAAAAAGGGGAGTGCCACTCGGGCACATGCAATGCAGCACTAGCTTTACAGAATGGCCCGGCTGGCCTTTTGCGATCATTGTTCTAGAAGCCGACCACCGAACAAACCAATTGTCTCAAAGACTTCTTTTTTTACCTGAATTGTCTCAAGACTTGCTTTGGGACAAAGGGTCATTTAGAAATTTGACAGGAAAGAATCGCAGTCTATGGACCGTTGTTGTTTCACTGTGCTAAGGACAAAACAGAGGATTTTGTAAGAGGCATGTGTAGATGAAAAATTGACAGTGAAATGTAGTCTAGAGGAACCCTTAAAGGGTTGATTCAAGGCCACAAATCAAACAACTCACACAGCAAAGACTTTTAAGGATCTCAATCTTCCAAAAATTCTACGAAAATCTTCTGAATCAAAGAGGTCTTAAACATAGTTTTCATTGGATTGTGACCCTGAATATACGAATCCTTATTAATTATTTTTCTTCGCCTTTCTTGAGGATTTTCAAAATTTAGGTCCTTATTTCCAATTTCCTTATATAGTGGTATAAAAATCCTGGCTTTTGCATTAGGAATGCAACATCCCAAATTATAACAAAAACATAAACAACGAGAACGTGAAACAATAACTCGTGACAAGTCAGGTAAGATAACAATCAAACTTTACCTTGCTGATGCGACACCTAACCTCTTCAAGCTTTGCACGAAGAGGAACATCACGGTGAGTCAGGCTCTGCATGATCGAAAATGGACCAGACACTTCAAGGCGACCATGACGGTGGAGGCCCTAACGGAGTACCTCAGCATTTGGGAACTTGTCGAACAGGTTGAGCTCACGCCAGCACACGGGACACTATCACTTGGAAGTTAATTAACGAATGATGGCACATAGACCTGCGCGTCTGCATATGCGGTGCAATTTCAAGGTGGGATTCACTTCTGCTTCTATAGCATCATATGGAAGAGCGATGTCCCGCTGAAATGCCGTGTGTTCTCTTGGTTGGCAGTATTGGGAAAGTGTAAGTGTCACACTGTTGACTGCTTGAGCAAGAAAGGGTGGTCACATAATGTTGCTTGTGTGCTTTGCCTCAGCGATCCGGAGACGGCATAACACCTGCTCGCCACCTGCCCAGTGTTCATCAGACTTTGGGAGATGATCATCACCACGGTGCAGCTGCCTCAGATGCTGGCGTCCACCACAACTACCATATCCCTTGAGCACTGGGTGTTGTCTTCGCGAGAGCTACTCAGGGGTGGAACACAACAATAGAAACAATGGACAGCTCTGATCCATCTCACCTGGTGGATACTATGGAAGGAGATGAACGCCAGGATTTTCAGAAATGCTGCATCCTCCCTGAGGCACATACATGGCAAGATCCTTGAGGAGGCAAAGACATGGAAGGAGGCTGGGCGTCCCAGCGCTGGGGACCTCCTGTTGCGTCCGAGAGAGCCGGACTAGTGCATTTCTGCCATCTTTTTGTGGTGATGGAGAAAAACTCCAGGCCTCCTTTTTATTTCCTTTTCAGCCTTTTTAAGTTTTTTGTTTTCACCTTCTGGCTTTGTACTTCTTGTACGTGTTCTCCTCATCTAAAGCAATAAGAAAAGCAGGCTATGCTGCCTTTTCGTCAAAAAAAAACATTACCTACAGTATTATGTCATTACCAAAAACGGGCATAACTTCTCCAGTATCGAATTTTGTACAAAAACTTTGTAGAGGACACCAGGATCACACTTAGCGACCTGCAAAGGTTTTTCTTTTTGCTTGTGAATGCTGCATGTATGAGCCTTCCACCAATGCAACACATTTCTTTATTTCTCATATTCTCTCTGTACCCAAGAAAAATTCCTGCAAAATTCCTGTGGCGCATCCGAATTATGATTTTTTTTTCGATTAGTGAGGGGTCTGGCCGCCCCCAGATCCATGTGATCTTTACTTTATTTAGGCTCAATTGTTAATTGAAATCTCGAGAAGTTGAAGCTTACGAAACAAGCATAATGGCGTGTCACGATAAAAAAAATGTGATTAGATTGTGACAAGCTCCGATAGATCGATCTAGGGAAGCTCAGCTACTATTGTGGGAGCTGTCTCGGGGCTTGATACAGCCAGTTAGCTTGCTTGCTAGATGTACAATAAGGTTCTCTAATATTTTGTAGCTTTTTACCCCCTAGTTTGATATTTTTCACACTAATTACCTCATTTAATAAATTTTCATCCGAATTACCCCATTTAGCAAACTTTTTGCCAGTTTTTACCCTCCCTAAGATTTTACACGTGATAGATGATTCCCAATCAGCAATTTTACTCCTAGTTTTTGGCACCCCAAAATCATTGAAACTAAACATATATTTAATGAAAACAAACATTCAGACCCCCACGTCGCCCAACCCTAGGCGACACGGGGGGGGGGGGGGGGGGGGGGCGCCGCCGGCTCCCGAGCGCCCCCTCCTCCCACACCCCTCCCCTCCCGTCGTCGTTGGAGGACCTGCTGGGTGAGGCCCTGGCGGCGACAACGGCGACGGGACCTCTTCCTCGTGCGGCGGCGATGTTCCACTCAATTGGCGGCGGCGCGTGGTGCGGTGATGGCTCGGCGGCGAGGTGTCGTGGAGTCCCGACGCGAGCACAAATCAGCGGCGTTGGAGGGTCGCGATCTCCCACGGCGGAGGAGCCCCTGCTGCTGCGACCAAAACTCCAAGCCCGTCCGTGACCCATCTGGGTCCCTACGGGCCTGAGGCGACGGCTATGGCGACAGGCGGCGCCGGGACGCCTGGTTTTGCCGGTTGCTTGGCACCGTGGCGGTGTCGGCGGCCGGTCAGGCGGTGGCGGGTTGGTTCCACACCGGCCAGTCTCGTCAGCTCGGTTTGAATAAAGGTGGCTGTCATGGATCTTTCTAACACCAAGACGAAGATTTACTTGATGCAGCTCTTCATTAATGTGGCCAGATTGTCGAGTTCCGGAAGGCTCCGCCGACGAACTCCATTGGGAAAATCAAGCCTGAAGATTGACGGATCGGGTGGGATTCGGTCACGCGCAGCTATGTTTTTTCTGACCGTTTGGTTTCAGAGGTAGCGTTGCGAAGCTCGGCAGTTTGTTGCCATCATAGATTTGTCTTTTGTTCCATGATGAAGTCAGAGTGCGGAGAATTGCATGGAAGCCGAAATTTGAGGACTTGCATTGGTGGTTGGTGATACGTCTCAAACGTATCTATAATTTCTGATATTTCATGCTTGTTTTATATATCAATGTCACATGTTTTATATGCATTATATATCATTTTTATGCATTTTCTGGGACTAACCTATTAACAAGATGCCACAGTGCTAGTTCCTGTTTTCTGCTGTTTTTGGTTTCAGAAAAGTTGTTCTGGAAATATTATCGGAATTGGACGAAACAAAATCCCAGATGCCTATTTTTTCGACACGTTCACGAAGTCCGAAGGAGAGACGAAGGGGGGGCAGCAGGGCGCCATCCCCACACCATGGCGTGGGTGGGCCCCCTGCCGCGCCACCCTATGGGGAGCGGGCCCTGCGCCTCCACCGACATTGCCCCTTCGCCTATTTATTCACCCCGACGCGAAAACCCTAAAAATATCCATCATATTGCAGAAAAGGTTCCGCAACGCCGCCGCCATCGAAGACAAGTTTGGGGGTCAAAAGTTCCTGTTCCGGCACCCTGCCGGGACAGGGATTGACCCCCGGAGCCATCTCCATCGACTCCACCGCCTCCACTTCGACTCCATGATGGTTTGTGAGTAGTTCCCCCATGGACTACGGGTTCTTGGCTGTAGCTAGTTGGTACTCTCTCTCCCATGTACTTCAATACAATGATCTCATGAGCTGCCTTACATGATTGAGATCCATATGATATAATTGGTGTTGTGTTTGTTGGGATCCGATAAATTGTGGAATTGTGATCAGATTGTTCATCATGTTATCATACTATTGTTTATTTAAGATCTTGCATGCTCTCCGGTACTTGTGGTTACCCTGATCAAGTAGTTGCATGTATCTCCAAGAGGGAGTTTTATACTAGATAGTGGGTTCAGTCTCCATTTAATCTGGGGGAGTGACAGCAACCTCTAAGGTTGTGGATGTGCTGTTGCCACTAGGGGTAAAACATCGATGCTTTGTCTAAGGATAATTGTGTTGCTTACATTATGCACCATACTTAATGCAATTGTCTGTTGCTTGCAACTTAATACTGGAAGGGGTGCGGATGCTAACCTGAAGGTGGATTATTTAGGCACAGATGCATGCTGGATAGCGGTCTGTGTACCTTGTCGTAATGCCCAATTAAATACTACAGTAAACTTTATCTTATCATAGCATGCATTGTCATGCCCTCACAATTATCAATTGCCCAACTGTAATTTGTTCACCCAACACTTGTTATTTGTTTGGAAGTTACCACTAGTGTAGATAGCTGGGAACCCCGGTCCATTTGTCATCATCATTGCTCCGGTCCTATATGTCATTAGAAGTAGTATCAACTATTTTCTGGTGCCATTGCCTCTGTGTTACTTCTACTGCGTTGTGTTACTGTTACTATTGCTCTCATATTACTGCTGCTTTCACATCACCCCTGTTACTAGTGCTTTTCCAGGTGCAGCTGAATTGACAACTCAGTTGTTAAGGCTTATAAGTATTCTTTGTCTTCCCTTGTGTCGAATCAATAAATTTGGGTTTTACTTCCCTCGAAGACTGTTGCGATCCCCTATACTTGTGGGTTATCAAGACTATTTTCTGGCGCCGTTGCCGGGGAGCATAGCTCTACTCATAAGTTCACCTGGGGAGTACACTCTACCTCTCTCTCTGTTTTTATTTTATTTTGTCTTGTCTAGTTTACTTTTGTCTAGTTTATTTGTGCTTAGTTTATTTCTGTCTAGTTTATTTTGCTTAGTTTACTTTTGTCTAGTTTATTTTTGTCTTGTTTTATTTTTCTTATACCCAAAAATCCATAAAAATTTGAAAAACCGAAAAACTAAAAAACTGTTGTTATGGAAGAACATGCTAGAACCTCTATGGAAGTTAAAGAATTATATATGAAGTATAGAGAATCAAGAAAGGGTGAAGTCATGAGAGGCGTGTTACAAAAGTTGAATCAAATTGCTAAAATTTTGCTTAAACGCCATGATATAAATTGTTGCTCTAAACAGGATACTAAACATCTTAAATTTCAATGTGGCTTTAGTAAAGAAGATATAATTATGAGCTATCATTGTTATAACTATGCTTATCTGGGAGCTAAACAAGTAGAACAATTTGTTATATTTATGGGAGCCTCTGAAATAGAATCTTTCATGGCTAAAAATTATGAAACTTGTATTGCTTGTAAGGACCTTAAAGATTATGTCTCTTCTATCCTTGATTATTGTCTAGAATATTTCAGCAATAATTCTTATATCATTGATTATAAAGAGAGACTCATTCATGCACAAGAATGTACTCACAATTGCAGGAACCTGTGAAGAAGAGAAATACTGCTGAAGCTGAAAGCTCATTAGATGAAAAAGAGGAGGAGAGTGATGAACAAAAGGAGGAAGAATGGATTAGCTACCCATGCCTACCTTCTAATGAGAGTAACTCTTTATCTCTTACATTATTTGATTGCCCTCCATGCTTACAAAGGAGGATGAATGTTATGTTCCTGTGGATTCTCTTGAAATATTCCTATGAGTAAAACTTGTGAAAATGATTATGCTACTGTTATTTATGATAATCCATGCTATTTCGAAAATCTTATGATAATCCTTTATTTGTGGCTGATATCGAAATGCATGGTACTAAAGAGTTTTGCTTAGAAAATGTTTATGATAAAGCTCTAGATGATGGTCCTATGTTACTTGATAATATTAATTGTACTACTAATGAAAATGGGATTGGAGAGGTCTTGACTTTATCTATGATTCCCATACCTTTTGAGATTGATCAATCATCTTGTTATAAAATGGTTAAAAGTGGGTTTGAAAGTTTTAATCCCACTATTTTGAGCTTGATAAAAATTATGTGTTTGTAGATCATGAAAAGCATGCTTTATGTGATAGTTATATTGTTGAGTTTATTCATGATGCTACTGAAAATTATTATGAGAGAGGAAAATATGGTTGTAGAAATTTTCATGGTACTAAAACACATCTCTATATGCTGAAAGTTTTGAAGTTATTCTTGTTTTATCTTCCTATGCTTGTCACTTTGTTCTTTTTGAATTTATTTGTGTACAAGATTCCTATGCATAGGAAGTGGGTTAGACTTAAATGTGTTTTGAATTTGCTTCTTGATGCTCCTTTTGCTTCATTTTCTATTTTCATGAGAGCATCATTAAAACTATCAAGCCTAGCTAAAAGGCATTAAAGAAAAGCGCTCTTGGGAGACAACCCATGTTTTATTTCTGAAATTTTTCTTTGCTTTTGAGTCAAGGAGCTTGCTTACTTCTGTAACAACTCCTTTGTATCTTTACTTTTTCGAATTGTTGTGCCAAGAAGAGTCTCTAATGATTAGATGATGCTAGATTTGGATTTCTGCGCAGGGACAGATTTTTGCTGTCCACGTTTTGAGCTGTACGCACTCCAAAAAATTGAAAAATTCTGAAAAAATTCACGCGTGATCCTTATATATGTACGCATCTTTCATTAGTTTCGAGTTTTCGGATTTGAGCAACGGAAGTGCCTCGAAAAAATTCATTTTTACTGGCTGTTCTGTTTTGACAGATTATGTCTCTGTTTTTTGCATTGTCTCTTGTGGACTTTAAGTAAGGCTTTCTAGACGTGGAGGGCTGTAGCTAATGTTTTATTGAGTCTTGCAATGTGTCACAACAGAACCAAAGTGGATTAATGTTTTTGAGTACTAACCCTCTAATGAAGTTTATGAGAAGTTTGGTGTGGCAGAAGTTTTCAAGGGTCAAGAGAGAAGGATGATATAATGTGATCAAGAAGAGTGAAGAGCCTAAGCTTGGGGATGCCCCCGTGGGTCACCCAAGCATATTTCAAGAAGACTCAAGCGTCTAAGCTTGGGGATGCCCAAGGCATCCCCTTCTTCATCAACAACTTATCAGGTCATCTCTAGTGAAACTATATTTTAATTCTTTCACATCATATGTGTTGTTCTTGGAGCGTCTGTGTGCTTTTATTTTTAGTTTGTTATTTTTATTTTCTGATCATATCAATATTGGATCCTATCTATCTTGTTTGGGAGAGAGACACGCTCCGCTTTTTCATTTGAATACTCCTATTCTTCACTTATATTGTTGAGTATTCAGTTTTCGCACTGTTTAGCTTCTAGCTCTTGGTTTTCATGTATCTCTTGTTCAGAGCTATTAGTTATTTTATAGAAACTACTCTCTTACTTCACTTATATTTGTTTGGAGAGTTGCTTGGTTGATGTGTTGGTTCAGAAAATGTTGCATGTGGTAGTGGTATAATGAAAAACTTGCATAATCTTGTAGATCATTGAACTTTGATAACCTGATTCTTTGCAAACATTTTGAGATATTTAGATGGTAAAGCTTGCTGGTTAATTAAGTTAAAATCATTAGTGCATTGTTGTCGTTAAGCTTGTACCGTACTACAAACTCTACTAAAATTGTTGAAGGTGTAGTTGGACTTGATAGCTTTTCATGTCTAAAGGTGATTCGTAATAACTAAGTTGTGCTGAAGGTCGAGGGATCTAGCGGGGTACTTGTGCCGCCGTGAATGGCCCTCCTTGGAGTGAATTTTAATCATGCTCTTAATATTGAACCTGCTAGATGTTTGCAATAAGCTTATGAGCTCTTTTTTACTAATGTTGAGCTACGGTTTTTGGCAGTTCCACCATCTAAATTTGCTAGCCTCTTCGGTGTTGTGCATTGCCTTCTGCTCACATTGAGAGTTGTGCATACTTCGCCAGTACATCCAAACCCGTGGGAGAACTTTCTCTTGTTCTCCTACACATAAATCCATACATTTTCCTCAAAACAGCCACCATACCTACCTATTACGGCATTTCCATATCTGTTCCGAGATATATTGCCATGCAACTGTAACGTCCTGATTTTTACGGGTTTAATTTTTTTTAAAGCAAAGGATGTTACGACACGATAATAAAATAAATATTTTATTCGTAATCGATAATATTATGCCAGCGTGGTTTAAATTTAATTTGGAAATACAAGATATTGATTTCCTTTTTTTTTGTTGCGTTTGAATCCGATTTGTCATTTCCTCCTTATTGGTTTATCTGAATTTTGCTTTTGGGTTTTGGCCTATCAACACACGCGTGCATGCGTTGGCTGTAGCCATACATGGCACATGCACATGCACGTACACACCTTTATGCTTAGCTACTAGTACGTGACCTGATCGATCCTTTCTAAATCTCTTCTTTACTTCTTTCCTTGGGCTGTACGGACTACACTCAGTCGATATCTCTTTTTCTTATTTCTTTCTTTGACAACCACCGAAGCAATCAGCTAGCCCAGGTGACCCGGACCAGCAGCTCGATCGACCAGGCCAGCCGCACTCACTCGATGCTCTACCTGTACGCCCACATGAGAGGCAGTCCCACAGCTCAACACGCCAGGAACGCATCGTCTTCGTCTCTCTCTACACTCTCTCAACGGACGCAAGCGAGCAGTAAAGGAAAGATCAATTCACGTCCGAAACTGCCGGTACTGCCTCTTAATCGGCAATGAATTGCAATTGCTTCGCTCTCATCTTCTCTAGCTAAAAGGCTCAGATCGACCCGATGCCCCGAGCCCCCGAACCTCCCATTTCATCTCACGCCACCGCACGAACTATGGGCTCCCAATCCATCTGATCTCGACCAGTGAACCGACGAATGCCGTTCGCGTTCCCGGCAGCTGCAGCCACCGGGGGCTGACCTGCTACGCCAAGAGTACAAAAAGGAGGAGAAGGGTTGATTCTGAAGGCTAGAAGCTCGAGTTCTTCTTTACATCGACCCAGTCTGCAACTTCGTCTCCCTAGTTCATCAACTTCCACACAGAACTGCGTCAAGCTCGGTGAGCACAGATGATTTTCCTTGCACACAATCTTTAGTTCCATAGGTACCTATCTGGTAGACATGATGTCCGGTCGTATGGTTCTAGTTGGTCGTGCGGCCGTGGATCCGACGACACCCGATGGCATCGACATGTTACCCTGCCTTCCATCCCTTGGATCTTCGTGATCCCCACATAGAAAACATCCCTTGAGACCATAGCAATCCAGCCGTAGTGTTAGTTTCTGTATATTATTGTTAGCTTACAAAATTAATTTAAAATCATGTATGCATTCGACTCAAATTCATTGCTAATTGAATTTGACATATTGTTTGACGTGTAGTTTCAGTTCTGATATTTGTATATGCCCAGTTCAGTGTTTGCATTTATGTTAATATGTAAGTTTGTCTAAGTTCAGTAGTAGCATGTTTATTTGTTACGGTTGCATGTTCAGCTATAGATTCTTTGAGTAGAATGTTATAATGTTGACACTGTTCTCTATATAGTGTTGCTGCTGCTTAGTTGGTACGGTTTAGCTCTTTCTATAACTCTGTTGGTTCTGTTGTTTTCATTATCTGGTAGATTGATCTCTTGTTGTTAAGCTAGATTGAGTTCGTGTTTTCCCTCTTGGTTTATTTATTGCAAGCTATGCATGCTTAGCCTACAATAGTGTTTCCTTGTTTAATCCATGCTTAGTACTGTTATATATATGGTGACCATGCTTGTTCTTGTTGGTTGTTTATATGATGTGAGCATAGGATAGTTGTTAAAATACAATGTTGTCACATGAAAAGCTGTAGACTTTTTGGTAAGATGTTTGTGCATAACATACTAATACTATACCACATATAGTGGCTATATTAAATAAATAATATTTTCTAAATGTAATATTATTTAGTTGGAAACGGTAGACGAACCGACTCACCTTGAACCATCGGAACCTTGCTAGCCTTCCTTGGGTTCATTCGACACTTCTTTATTCGAGCTTATTTCATCGTATTGCTTTTATTTATTTGGTTTGCAATTGCTTTGATCCGACGAGTAGGGAGTGGCGAGGATTACGATCACGACCAAGGAGGTGAAGAGCAGGAGTTCAACAACGAAGGCATGCCCCCCCCCCCCCCTCTCATGTTTTTATCCTATGTTTTTAAAAGGGGCATTATTTATTGTTTTAAAATTATACATGCTATTTTCAATTTACTGGCGTGTCGATTGACACACCAGCCTGATCCGCTTGTCGCCTTATATACTTGATACCCTGAGTAGAAATTATATAGTAATCCTGTAGAGTAGAAATGCTTAGCCATGCTTAATATCCAGTAGGATATCTTTATCTTGCCTCTTTGGAGGAATTGGTTGACCTTTGGGTCACAAACATATTTCTGGACATGATGAGCTCGTTGAGCTTGGCTGATGAGCCGTTGTTGCTTCCTCTACTCTACCTTCTACTCTGGGTGAAACTTACGATCTAAACATTGGCGCGGGTGACTGCTGGATCAACTGATGAAGGAGCGATTGGCTGCCCTTCACAAGCTGAAGGGGGCAATCCGTCGTCCGTGCCGTATAAGGGCCTAATAAGTCTCGGATTTGAAGATTGTGACCACCGTACAACCACATGCTAATGGGCTCTGGCTGGGTCAAGTAAGTTAGTTAGCCTTTGGTGTCGATGTCGCCGTACCGCAGATGGGGTGTCTGCCTACGGGAGAACCTTCGGCACAGATGGGGGGACCGGTTTGGGGATGTACTCTCAGTTCCGGCGCCATACCCGGTGGGCATGTCACATCTTTGGGGGATCTAGCTAAAAGACCTTGTCACGAATTCTCTATTGCTATGCTAGCGACGGCTGGTTGCAATTAGGCGAGTTTGTGACGTGTGGTGAAAGTGTACCACCTCTGCAGAGTATAAAACTATTCGAATAGCCGTGTCCACGGTCATGGACGACACATGAATCTTTCTTGACATACAGGAACCCTGTTTTGCTACTTCCCTCTACCCCTATTCTGGAATCTTATGGAGAACGTGAGGTGTCGAGGACACTCACAATGATGAGAAACATTACACTGAATACAAAACCTGTTTTCATCTAAAATCGTTTTTATCAAAACTACTACATATGGTATTGCAAACAAAATTAGCTTTTATGCAAAAGAACCATATAGCCTTTCTTTGAAGCCACATGTAGTTATTATAGTTTTTGCATGAGGGGGCACGCTGAGTACATTATTATGTACTCATCGCATTGCTTTTGTTGATTATTCAGATCACTACGAAGAAGAAGAAGACTACGACTACTACGACGACGCCGAAGAGTGAGGCCTCGTGGACTACATCGACTGCCTGTGGCTAGATGGAGTCACTTCGCATTTATATTTCCGCTGAGCTTTCTGATTGTAACAAATGTCACAAGACATTTCGCTATTGCTATTCAAACTATGTAACTGTACTTTTTGTACGTTCTGCAATGGTATCATTTCGCTGTGTTGTCAATATTGATCTTGGGATTGACATGATTACACAGGAGGTCTGGAAGTGTAATTCCGGTCCTCACAGCAACTTCCATCTTACATTACATGACTTGTTGTCATTTATCATTTATATATTGCTTTGCATGATTCTATACAGCTGATGTGTGGTTTACCCATGTTACGCTAGATCATTGCACATCCTGCTACACTGGCAGAGCCATACAGTTTCATACATCATGTTTTGTTCATTATGAGTTATTTGTACCAAAAAGTGTGTTGTCATATTAGAGTGTTGCCCCTAAAAGTGAAAAGAGACATTGAGGCCATCGAAAAGAGAAACAGAAAAAGAAAAAAACAGAAAAAATATAATAAAAAAGAATAAAGAAAAAGGGGCAACATTATTATCCTTTATCCACACTTGTGCTCATGTTTCAGCACCTGCAGTATTCATAGTCATCATTTGTGCTCATGTTTAGCACCTATACTCCATGTGAGAGATTTTTCATGTTTTACTAGTATAACTATGTGGGGAATTTACACTATAGAACTTGGGTTGTATATTTCAATGATGAGCTTCCTCAAAAGTGCTCTAGGTCTTCATGAGCAGCCAAGTTGGATGCACCCCCACTAGTTCCATTGGAGAGCTTTCATACACATATAGCTCGATGTGCATCCGTTGCATGGCAATCACTACTCTTTACATAGCTTCGATTATAAGACTTCCTCTTGTCTAATGATCACTTATAGCTTTGTGAGACTTTCTTCCTTTGGCCTTCCAAACCTCCATTAATGTTCTTTTAGCCATAACATCATGGTGCCAAAACCAAATGCTTGCGCTCACCGGTTGAGTAGGCTTCGAAACAGTTGATTCATGACGTTCATGTTTATGTTTACTTGACTGAATCCTTCTATGTTATGAAAATTTGCTTGATGCTTGAAATTGAAGGATAGGACTCCTGCGCTGGATACTTAAACCATCTTTAATGAACCTTGTACGGTCTCATGTCTTTAAAGCAATAGTTCATGAAAACTTTTAGCTTGTTTAACTAACTTGCTTTATTATCTCTTATTTAATATCAATTATAGACATTTGTTTTGAATGATTTGATCTCAGTTCACATGCCTTACATCATTATTGGATCAAGATTATGTTGGTAGCATGTAACTTCAGAAATTATTTTGTTTTTATTGTTTACCTACTCGAGGACGAGTAGGAACTAAGCTTGGTGATGCTTGATACGTCTCAAACGTATCTGTAATTTCTGATATTTCATGCTTGTTTTATATATCAATGTCACATGTTTTATATGCATTATATATCATTTTTATGCATTTTCTGGGACTAACCTATTAACAAGATGCCACAGTGCCAGTTCCTGTTTTCTGCTGTTTTGGTTTCAGAAAAGCTGTTTTCGAAATATTCTCGGAATTGGACGAAACAAAATCCCAGATGCCTATTTTTCCGACACATTCACGAAGTCCGAAGGAGAGACGAAGGGGGGCAGCAGGGCGGCGTCCCCACACCATGGCGTGGGTGGGCCCCCTGCCGCGCCACCCTATGGGGAGCGGGCCCTGCGCCTCCACCGACGTTGCCCCTTCGCCTATTTATTCACCCGACGCGAAAACCCTAAAAATATCAATCATATTCCAGAAAAGGTTCCGCAGCGCCGCCGCCATCGAAGACAAGTTTTGGGGTTCAGAAGTTCCTGTTCCGGCACCCTGCCGGGACGGGGATTGACCCCCGGAGCCATCTCCATCGACTCCACCACCTCCACTTCGACTCCATGATGGTTTGTGAGTAGTTCCCCCATGGACTACGGGTTCTTGGCTGTAGCTAGTTGGTACTCTCTCTCCCATGTACTTCAATACAATGATCTCATGAGCTGCCTTACATGATTGAGATCCATATGATGTAATTGGTGTTGTGTTTGTTGGGATCCGATAAATTGTGGAATTGTGATCAGATTGTTCATCATGTTATCATACTATTGTTTATTTAAGATCTTGCATGCTCTCCGGTACTTGTGGTTACCCTGATCAAGTAGTTGCATGTATCTCCAAGAGGGAGTTTTATACTAGATAGTGGGTTCAGTCTCCATTTAATCTGGGGGAGTGACAACAACCTCTAAGGTTATGGATGTGTTGTTGCCATTAGGGGTAAAACAGCGATGCTTTGTCTAAGGATAATTGTGTTGTTTACATTATGCACCATACTTAATGCAATTGTCTGTTGCTTGCAACTTAATACTGAAAGGGGTGCGGATGCTAACCTGAAGGTGGACTATTTAGGCACAGATGCATGCTGGATAGCGGTCTGTGTACCTTGTCGTAATGCCCAATTAAATACTGCAGTAAACTTTATCTTATCATAGCATGCATTGTCATGCCCTCACAATTATCAATTGCCCAGCTGTTATTTGTTCACCCAACACTTATTATTTGTTTGGAAAGTTACCACTAGTGTAGATAGCTGGGAACCCCGGTCCATTTGTCATCATTAATGTTTTCCGGTCCTATATGCCATTAGAAATAGTATCAACTATTTTCTGGTGTCATTGCCTCTGTGTTACTTCTACTGCTGCTGTGTTACTGTTATTATTGCTCTCATATTACTGCTGCTTTCACATCACCCCTGTTACTAGTGCTTTTCCAGGTGCAGCTGAATTGACAACTCCGCTGTTAAGGCTTATAAGTATTCTTTGTCTCCCCTTGTGTCGAATCAATAAATTTGGGTTTTACTTCCCTCGAAGACTGTTGCGATCCCCTATACTTATGGGTTATCAATTGGGATGAGGGATTGGCTAGGTGATTCGTAACTTGGAACAACAGCAACGGCAAGAGGGGGCGACAGCACAGGAGAAGTTGAGAGTCTAAACTTGCAGGGTGAAAACCCAAGGTCTGTCCTTAATTGGTTGTGCCTGGCAATTGCTTGGTAAAGGCATTGTTTTGCGAGTGTGCACTGTCTTCGGGGTGAAAACTCATGATGTATGATCAGGGCGACGACGGCGCTTGAGCACTGTTCCCTCCTTGGAGGTCTCAGTCTTGGAGCAGTTGGACTTCTAGTACTGTTTTGGTGGGGTTACGTCTGCTGTAACAAGGATTGGATCACTGTAGCGAGACTTTTGTTTTTGTAATTCTTCTTTTTATTCTGGGTTGTGTGCATCTGTTGGGCCGCTAGGGCACGCGTTGTTGCAGAGGCTGGGTGTAATTGGTATCATCGCGATATTAATATATGCTCTTTATCTAAAAAAATATAATGAAAACAAAATCTGTCCATAATCAACATACTTTGGGAAATAATCATGTCCGTGTGGTTGTGCTTGTGTCCGAATTGAGTTAGATCCATTACCGAGTATATAATCTGACCGTATCGATCACTGAATCTTGATACCTCATATGCCATACGAACCAAAAAGCACGCAGTTCGTACTTAATCAATTCACGTCGTCTCTCTATGTTGCCTGGGAGATTTTAGTTGAGTCGGCACAACAACTTTGTTGGGTTCTACGTGTTGTTGCCATCTGCATACACTGAGTCTTGCATTAAGAAATTAACTCACTTAGTCCCACTGTCTTCTCTGTGAGATCCCTACGATCAAATCGACGAGTCTCCTGCCGTCGTGGATTATTGCGTCGAAGCAGTGCAGACATAAATCTAACAAAATTGAGTAAAAGAAATCGGAGCCATCATTGAACTGATTCAGGCTGAAAAAAAACGTAAAAAGCAGAAACGTTGCACGCCACATGTACATTTACATGGCAGTCGGAGCCCACCTAGTAAATCACTCTCAAATTTTATAAGGGGTAAAACGTGCCAAACGTTCGCTAAATGGGGTAATACGGATGAAAAATTGTTAAATAGGGTAATTTGTGTCAAAATTGTCATACTATGGGGTAAAAACTGGAATTCACTCTATTTTGTAATAAAATAGCACTTCGTCGTGTCATGCATTTGAGGTCGATGATGCAAATGACAACACGTGTTCAACTTTAGAGATTTATCATGAAGTCTTGTTCTTTCTAACTTCCTGGCTAGGGTATTTGGCTTCAAATTAATTTTACCAGTTTTAGTTGCAGAACTAGTTCCTTGAGTGCATGCATTGATACTTAGCAGTGTTTGTCTGCTTATTTTTTTCAGTCTTTTTAGTTTCTGGCAAAGCATCTTCTTCGGTCCTACCTTCTGCTTCATCATCTTCAAAGATGATCATGGCTTTAATTTGTTTGATCATCTTCAATGGAACTTGTGCTAAGGAGCCCCTTCTCACTGCACTGAAAGTCTGAAACGCTTGTAATTTTTACAGAAGAATTTGCAGGCTCGGTTGTACTCTCAATTGGAGTGGCATTGGCCTTGACAGTCTGTAAGCACTAGTCTTGTTGTAACTAACAAGTACTAGCAGTGCCTTGTTTATATTTCCCACTGGCATTCTTCTGAGCTGATGGGTATAAGATGGTTTTCTGAAAGGGACATTATTGCTCATATCTTCTAAGCAGCCAGTAAGTTTCATGTAAACTATCAGGCCTTTGCACTTGAGTTAAGTTCTGAGCTTAATCCTCTAACCTAGATACAGAACAATTGTCATTGTAATGTTCAGGCATGTACCCATCCACTGTAGTGACCTGCTCTATTTATGAAGACTGAGATCGCATCATCAACTGATTTCTCAGCAAATCTCTTCTTGTGCTTTCTACAAATTTTTAACCATACCACTTCATCAAAATATATCCAAGAGCTTTCCAACCAAATGTTTGCTCTGTGATTAAAATACAGAATAGCAAATTCCACCTTTTGATCATCCGGTGTTTGTGCCAAATTGACTCGATAGTTATTTCTGATCCAGTCCTCTGTATGATATCAATCAAATTCGAGAAAGTTCATTTCTGGCTTTTCTGCAAAATGCCTGTTTTGTGCAGTTTACCCATCATGTTGACTTCTCGGCATAGAAACTCCTCCTTCACAACACCCTTGATAAAGATCTTCAAGGTGACATTGCATGTATTACCTTCCTAGGCCATTGACACCTTGATAGACTCTTTTTTTTAGACAAGGGGGTGTGGATCCCGGCCTCTGCATTCAAAAGATGCACACAGCCACCCGCAATTATTTAACCATCCAAGAATACAAGTTCACAAATTCATGGGTCGCTTAAGGTGGCTACAAAGATCAGTCACTCGAATAAAAGTTTACTAAGCATCTAGACGTCTAGGTTGAAGCCATCCGCCCCGGCTGAAGATAGCTCGCACAATCGCCAGCAAACGGGTACATCCGGCATCCATAAGTCCACGCTGGTCCGCAGGAAGTAGGAATAACCATGAGTGAGCCTTGTGAATAACCTGTAAATAATGAGTTGAATTTGATTTGTTAAAGACAATGTCATTTCTACAGTTCCAAATAGCTCACAATATGGCCGCAACACCAATTCTACTTCATAGACTCTCCATTCTATGGTTGTACTAAACCGAGATTCCCTGAGCTGATCAGGTTGTTCGCCTTGTGCAACATGACCATCTCTCCTGTATTACCTATCCTCACTTCTGGCCCCATATTGAGCCTTGGAGTACTCAGTAGTGTAGGAGTAACAATACTAGTGAAGGCTTAGTAGCAGCAATGTAAATAGGAGTGCAGAACCCTGTAAGTTTTTAGTGGCTGTTACCCGAACATTCTACATCTTGTAGTATGAGGCAATCCAGAAGAACTCCCCACTTCCCCAGAGTGAAATTGCCATGCCCGCTAGATCCTCCGTCGTTCTCCTCTCCTCAGATATCATGGTGTGGCTACTCTCACCATCATCCTTGTCGGCATCTCAGCTTACTTTTCCAACTTGGAGTTACTCTTATATTGCACCTTATTCAAATTCCCGCTGGCGTCTGCTTGGGTAGTGGCCAATTCAATCTGCCCACGAGCAAAATCATCAAACTATTTTTGGAAGCTCCACTTTGAACTCGTCAAACTACTCTATGGTGATATGGGCCTTCTCGCCCTCACCATTGCCTCCATTTTTCTTGGTTTTCCCCATCACCACAAAGAGGCCAATGACTCACAAGGTTGGGATTTTACTAGAAAACAATGAGTTCTCCCAACCAACTTTTTTTTCTTTTGCGATCATGTTCTCTCAACCAACTAACAATCCAAGATTCAACAGTGACTGATTTGCTGCTGATCGGCTGCAGAATTTACAAGGGAATAAAGCCCAAAAACCTTGTCAAATCTAGCTCCAAACCACGAAACCAAGGCTAAGGCCCGAGCTCTGATACCACCTTGTAATACGCTAGACTTGGAATTCCCAAGTCGAAGGATAAATTCACAAAGGGTGAGATTGTTCAGACAAAAGAGATGAGAAACAGAGAAGTGGATGAGCACAAGGCTAAGAGGCGACTGCATCCTAGTGCTTTATATTGCTTGGAATACTTGATACATGTCCATAGGGTTACCAGAGCTTAAATAGACGTGATACAACAGTGACCAAACATGGAAAAGGTCAAAGCGACAAATTTGCATCCATTCAATTCTAGATTTGTCATGAAGTATAATAAAAAAAGTGACAACCAAAAATCTGAGTGACAAGAAGTATCAGGGCACAGCGCTTCACTGTCTTGTCCGCCATCAGCACTGAAACAAAGCAGCTTTCACGACTACTGTGGCAAACAAATAACCATCTTCATAAGGAATTGTTTCGGTTTACACCGCGTGTTCAATAAAAACCATATTGACCTTTCAAGAAAGCACATGCAACATACAAGGCTAAACGACTGACCACCCTGCATGCCCCTGAACTAGGTGGTTGTTTCAGTAGTAGGCTGTGACTGGGATGCACGAGCCCGTCTTTCTGCCGCTCTCTCCAGTGCCTTGAGCCGGTTAGCCTCCATGCGCGCTTTCTGTTCCTCTGTCAGTTCAACTTTGCTTGGCTTGCTTCCACCACTCTTCTCTCCATCTTCATTGTTCTTGGACTCTCTTGGAGCCAAGGGCTCTCCAGCACCCCCCTCGCCAGGTCTGCTTCCAGGTTCCTGTTGTATCATCAACAATAACACGGCATTACAGGTCTCAAAACATTCATACAAACAACAAATTCCAAATATTATTGTGCCCAGAATGTCTAGGCTTGAGGGGAATTGATCCGAAACAAATGTGCGCTAATAACTTCTGTATTTTCTAGGAAGCTTCAACTTTATTTTCATGAATCATATGGAACTTACATGTGGGTTTCTTAGAGCTGACAACTACTATGTCAAGTTCATAATGGTATAATATGACTTACAGCAGCTGCGCTCTGGTAGATTTCATTCAGCAAATCCTCTTGCATGGGATCAACATCGGTACTTTCCACCAATGGTGGATCTATATCTTCTTGCACCGACTCCATGACATGATTGTCCATCGACGGAGGGTCAGTCCCCAGGATTGGGTCTTCCTGTGTGGCTCCATCTGCAACAGAAAATGAGCAAATGTCATGATTAGAAAGTCTGAAACACAGGTTAGGGATCCAGACAAGTGCACTTCTAACCTAAACGATTAAAGAGTCATGTATGTGCACTGTAAAGAGAACAAAAGAACTCGAACCAGGTTCTCCCTCTGGCATGACTTCTTCCACTGCTGGTTCATGGAGTTGTGTAGGATCTCCACCTCTGGCCACCCTATCCTTCAGTTCAGAAATGCATCTCTGAACCAAGGGCAGTGTCAGTGCATAATACATAGGTCCAGGAAGAATAAGGTAGATTGACATGATGGAAGCAACGAAATATAGTATACAAAACTAGCTGACAAGGAATGCTAAACCATACAAACCTTTTAAAATTAGTGAAACGCCATAGGGACACATCATTTCAGCACACATTGCCCATAAACATACTCTTATAACATTCCTTTCTGAACAAGAGTGACATGATAAGGAGCATGACAAATCCTTTGGTGGGTTGAAATTTGTGAAATATTCATAATCGCTTACAGAAATCATCATGTGGATGTGTTGCAGGTAATTGCTTTTAATCAATAAAATACAGTCCCTCAAGTGATTTTTGAGATTCACAAAGCCATCATGTCATTGTGAAATAGCATAGTAGATCAAGTAATTATGTTTCGACCATCCTATCTACTGGGACAAAAACACATATAACTTGTTCTAACACTAAATGAGCTAACATAACACCATTACGGTTGAGCATGCTCTGGACACTACTTGATTCACCTGTAACAGCATGGAAGAAAGAAGCTTACCCTAACACGGATACTGGTCCCAAGTTTCTCAACTTTGCGCACAAACTGCTCGAATGAGTAATAAGGGATCAAGCGAGAGTGCCAGTCAGCGTAAAGCTTGATCAGATTGCCAAGATCCTCCACCTGACAGCAATACACATATTCAAAATTAGGAGGCCGGAAGAGGCTAGGACAAGCACACGTGTAGTATGAGCAGTTTAGCAGGTTATTGTGTTCATATGCAAGAACGTGCAGCCTCAGAGAGTAAGAGTAACGGAAGTGACTTTGCATCTACACAGATTGATAACCTAATTCTAATTGCACTGAGACTGCGGTGAGGAAAGGAGGAAACATCGTCTTCCGCCTGGATTTGATCGTCGGCGAGCACATACCTCGTGGCCGGGCCGGGCGCGGGGTTTGAACGCCTTGGGAAAGTAGCGGAGGACGTATCCCAGGCCGTCGTCGGAGAGGAGCAGGTCCGGCGTGAGCTTGGGCCGCGTCGCCCTCTCCTTCCTCTTCTTCTTGCCGCCTTCCTGCGGCGCCTCTTCCCCCTCCGCCGCCGCCGCCGCCGCGGGCTTGGGTGGCTGCCTCGGCTTGAAGGGTGCGAAGCGGGAAGTGGAAGGAGGGTAGGAGGCGTCGGCGGTGGGGTTTGGTTTGGTGGAGGAGGGCGCCGGGGCGGAGGGGCAGTCGCGTGACCAGTGGCCCGGTCGGCCGCACTTGAAGCAGCCCGTCGGCGCCGACGCCGCCATCGTTGGGGATGAAGGAGATGGAATTGGGGATCTGGGTGGGCGGGGAAGAATTAACCGATGAGTTGTTGTTTCCTTTCGGCGGGAGCAGCGGGATGGGTTGGCGCCATATGTCCCAATGTTTCTGGGCTCCAATGGATATTCAATGGGCTTATTCTTGAGCCTGGCGTGCAGGTGCTAATGCTGCTCCGCCCACACGGAATATTGGGCCGGTCCATTTGTATTTGTTTCTCATAATTTTATCCTTCCAAAATTATCGAAATTACTACTAGATCAAGGTCGAATATATGATTGTTTCCTCTCTAGTTGTGACATGTCTAGGGTGCATGCTCGAGAAGTGTTAAAATATGCAAGTGTTGGTGTGAATTTTTTCTTCCAATGAATGATGCTTGAGCGTAATTGTTTTCGAGACTCAAAGTTCAAAACAATATTTATTTTTGAATTTGCATGGTTTTAATGTTTCTATTGCATACTTGCGCCAAAATTTCAAAATATATCTCATTTTATAGGCTTTTATATTTATACTTCAAAACAAATATACTTGTTCTCTGCAGTACTTCAGATTTCAATGAACTTGTATTTCAGATTTTAGTATACATGTAATTTACTTTTCTTATACTTGTACTTTGTGATGTTTTGGATTTTAGTGTACTTATACATACTCCATTTTTAGTATACTCCTACTTTGTGCGAGCAGTTTTCTTTGTATTTCGTAGTGTGTATTTCGAAATTGGACAGTTAAAAATGAAATTAGAAAAGAAAAATGAATTTCCTGTGCAGCACGCTTCTACGCGGAGTGCCCTCCTGATGGACGCGTGTGGGGATGGACCTTTGACTAGGTCGCATTTTTGCTTTCATACACCGAAATCATTAGCAAAAGTATTCTTTTGTTGTGAATTTTTTTTTCCAGTGTGGGAAGAGAGAGAGAGAGAGAGAGAGAGAGGATGTACATATATTCTTTCGATATTCAAATTCAAAAGGATATATCTTTAGAATTGTTCGCCCAAATTATGAACCATTTTCAGTCTTTATGTTCATCACGATGAAATCTTACGTTCCATGTGACGAAATCTTCAAAATAGATCTCAAATTGATAGGTTCCTATTTTGTATACTTAAACCTAATATTGTAATTTTATAATATGTTGATTTTTTTACTGTACTTATAATGTGAGCAATAGCAGGATAACAACGAGAAGAAGATAATGGCAAAGAAAATTATGAATGGTCGACAAAAACTTAATAATAAATTGAGCAGTGTCAACTAATGAACGATTGCCAGATGAAATCTCATAGTCGACCATCACTTAGATCTCATTGTAAACGACGGACTAACATAAAAGATAATCAAGACGGTAAGCGAAAGAATGAAAAACGACGGCTCGAGCTCACACATGAACACCTTACGTTATAGTACAATAGGGTGACATTAAAATGTCGAAACGAAAAGTTAAAACGTGAAAATCAGTCTGGTGAAATGCATAGTCTACTAGGAGACAAGACAGGAGTAATCACAGCAAGATGTAATTCTAATCTGCTAATTAACACCCCGCTTTGTATAGTATTTACCAGGACAACCTTTTCTCATAACAAAGTCTGATCTCTCCACGGGTCTTCCAAGCCGTATTGCAGCTCCTATGAACTTGCAGGGTCGGGTCTTCATCATCGACAGTAAAATCATCACCGAGGTGATTACTCGACCTTTTTTGCGACAATGGATCATATTGCATTAGACCAAGTTTCTTACAGAAAGAGGTGATTACTCGACCTGATCACATGATTACGAGTCCACAACGTTGGTTGGTCTATTGGGTCAGAACTTGCTTTTCTTCTCGTGTAACAAAATTTTCGCGGCAGCTATGGAGTACAACATTTTGGAAAGGGTACAAATAAGATGCTCACAGCTTTGCTAAAAAAGCTCATAAAATGAAAGAACTAAGACGGCCGTGCTGTCTTTTTTTACTTGCCTGAGTTTGGGTTGCTCTAGTCAGTTGTGCACTCATCCTTCTATCAAGTACCAAAGCAAAAGCACAAATTGTAGCATGCTAAACTTTCTCCTAATGTTTACTCCGTATATGTGATGTGCCGCCGGGAAGCACCACAGGGTCTACTACGGAGCCGACGCCCATGTTATGTGGACCGTTGGTGCCCTATGCAGGGAACGGCGGCCACCAGCAGCAAACGGGCCAACGCGATCGCACATGTAAAAGCGACCGCCCGCCGTACGCGGGCAAAGGAGAGGACTGGGCCCAGCCCATCACGTCGCGCTGCCGGTGGTGACTGCTGACCCCACGGACGCCAAGCGCGACGGCGCCGTTCGTGACACGTATACGCCGCGGCGCTCGTGCTGTCTGCTGTGTGCGATAGTGGCAGGCATTAACGAAGTTTAGATCAGAAGGATCCAAGATGTAGACACATGAATCCAATCAGATGCAACTAGATCCAGCGAACACAACAATCAACCGAATCCCGCGTCGAAACCCACCTCTGCACACACTCCAACGACACTAGACGCACCGCCAAAACAAGGGCTAGGTGGGGGAGAAATTTATTCCATCTTCAATAAGTCGCTATGCTTCATCTTTTTTACTAGGACATAGACTCTAACCAACTAAAGAAAACATCTGAGAAACGAAGCCCTTCCCCACCGGCAATGGCCGGGAACCACCACGCCAATATGGCCCTAAGGCCGCAAAGGCGAGTGGATCGGCACCGACACAGACAGGAGGCAGGGAAATCCTCGTCGCATGTTTCCGCGAGTTGGGTACTATGAGGTACGACAACGTTCTACTACCTCCGTTCTGATCAGTAAGCCCTATATTATTTTTGAAAAGTCAAAGTATGTGAAGGTTGACCAAGTTTTTTGAAGAAATTGTGAACATGTACAATACAAAATATACACAGTTAAATGCGTCATGAAATATATTTTCACATCATATCCATCTAATATTATAGTTGGTGATAACTTTTTCAAAAAGTTTGGTCAAAGTTTACTTAGCTTGACTTTTTCAAAAAAATATAAAAGCCTTATTCATTGGAACGGAGGGAGTATATTATTATCTCTATAGAAGAGAAGCATTTTGGCCCCCCAAGCTCATATGCTCCCGCTTGACTAAAAAGTTCAAAGAAAAGTACAACATTCAAAACAATCTGTAAAATTGACAACAAACATATACCATGTTTATACATACGTGCAAAGTTTCGACATAAAATGACAGGAAAAATATAAAATTTGTGCTTTATGAGCATATTTAAAATCTCATTTTGTCCACTGATATTTTTCTTTCACATAGAGCAACCCAAATGTTACATATGTAGGAAAGTTGTATTTTTTTTCCTAAAAAGTTAGGGTTTTCTTGGAAATGTTTTACTTTTTGATCATCATGAGCATATGAGATTGGGACTCATTTGGAGCTTCTGATATATGTCAATTGCATAACAACTGGATGCAGGTAAGTCGTGATATTAGATCATTTATACGAGATCCTTAAAACATAACCCATAAAACCAAAAATATAACCCTTTAAACTGTTAGAAAGTACCCCTCAAATCTAGTGGTATAGAACCGAGTGTGACAGGATAGAAATCAAAAACTTCAAAAGTAGAATTTAAAAACAAGTTGGCGCAAAAACTCAGAGCTTGATCAGACAATAGTTATAAACACAAGAGTTTACAGTGAAAACCCTAACCCTAGGTCCTGCGTCGAGCGGTGTCCTCGGCCTCCTGCCGAAGCATGTGCCTTAGCTGGTCGGTGATCCATGTCTCTCCAAATCCGCATTGTGCACACGGTGGTGCTTAAATGCGCGCCTCTCGGAGTGCATCGATTTGACGAAGACGACCTCCATGAGCTCATCGTCGTCGCAAATCCGGGCAAGGACATCTGCTTCATTGTTGGAGCTAGCGATTTAGGAGGAGTCCGAAGGGGGCCGAGAACGCGCGCTGGTGGGGCATGCACGACTGCCCTCGAGGTCACATCTTGGCGTTGGTGAAGACACCGTGGTGCTATGCTCGACCACTCCCCTCGTCTTCCTCTATTGTGACACCGCAGTTGTCATTCACCGGCTGATGGCTCTTGAAGAGGTTAATCTACGGCTCCAGAAAACGTTTGATGTCTGGTGCGTAGTTACCTGCATAAAAAATAAATGGGTTAGGTTGAGACTCCAAGTGCAGAGTGTGTAGTAAGTGAAAAACGTGTTTTCTCCACGAGGGTGACTCGAGGGTTTAATATCGAACTCTCAGGGAATCAGTAGTGAAAGATTTATCTTCCTATCCTTCTTTTGGTCACCTACAAAACAATGTTAAATGTTTTGATCCTCAACCTCACCTGTGGTTTTCAAGCACAAGGTGTAAGAATGATATCAAGATAATATGTAATGCAAGCAAGAAATAAATATGCAATGATGGGAAATAAATATGCAAGGATGACGATAACAATAATAAATAATATTTTTGGGTTTTTAATGATGTATGCAAGATATAAAACTATTTTTGTATTTTCGAATTTAATAATGGCAGAAAATGTAAAAGTGGTAAGACAAACCACCGACCGTTCTAAACATAGATTTCCCCTTTAAATAGCTTTGTCCGTTTAAGCGATCTTTTAAAGATACTCTTACAAAATACAAGGTAATAATAGTATGGCTCTATACAAAAGACTCTTTTAAGCGATCCCATATTAGTAGTACCACTCCAATTTATTAAGGGAGATGGCAAATGTCTTAGGTATGGCTTCGTCCTGACTTGTTCCTTGGTTGCTAATCATCTGGCTGACGGTAGCAACACGGTGGGAAAGTCATCGCGACAGGTAAAGGTAGAGCTATCCCATCTTCGAGAAGCTAACTTATTTCCCCAGTAAACAATTAACTGGAACAGAGAGTCAAGAAAAGGCGCGTACCCGGCCGGGGCCTCCACGTCGTGGATTGAATTGAAATCCCTCTGGCCCTCACGGCAGGGCCGATGATCAGTCGCCCGACGCGGTTTGGCCACCTTCCGAGAAGCTTCGTCCGACACGGCCACCTCCTGACAAGCGGAAAATTGACAAAATCTATCGTCGACCAGTCCCGACCTGAGCTGATTCATACTCCTGCTACTACTGGCGCTACTCCTTCAAGTGTAAGCAACTCGGCAGCGCACCAACCAGCCAGCGCCCCACCAGCGCCACCGTCGATCCATAAAACCCACCGCCCCACCTGCCCCGACCTCCATTTCCACCCCGCACAACACGCAGCACCGCTACCGTAACGCGCAGCAGCAGGACGGAGGAGAGGACATGGAGGCCGGCTACGACCGCGAGTTCTGGCAGTTCAGCGACCAGCTGAGGCTGCAGACGACGGCCAGCTTCTCCGGCCTCTCCCTCGGCGACTCCATCTGGTCCCCCGCCGACAACAACGCCCGCGCCCGCAACGCCGTCGACACGGGCCTCTTCTCTTCCGACCACGACGGAACCGCCAAGATCAACACCACGAACGCCGGCGGCGCTCTCCACGGCCCCGGCCTCATCGGCTCCGGGAAGCTCGCCTTCGGCGCCACCAAGCCCGACCGCTACAACAACAACAACGTCAGCCTCCCAGCCGACGCCAAGCCGTACGCCAACAATAACGGCTCCTATGGCACTGCCGCCACGGCCAAGCCCAACAACGCCACCATCAACAACAACAATAACGCTAACTTTGGGCTCAACAAGATGATGCTTGGCGGGAGCTACAACAATAACAACAACTTCAACAGCTTCAACGGCAGTAGCGGGGACGTGAAGAGCTACTTCAACAAGTCCATCGGGAGGCCGGCCAACAACAACAACAATAACGGCAACTACGGCGGTGGCTACGGCAAGAAGGGCGCCGGTGCTCTGGACGGCAAGAAGAAGCACGCCAAGAACGAGAGCGGCGGCAACAACCACGGCGCCGCGTCCGAGAAGAGGTTCAAGACGCTGCCGGCGTCTGAGGCGCTGCCAAGGAACGAGCCCATCGGAGGGTACATCTTCGTCTGTAACAACGACACCATGGAGGAGAACCTCAAGAGGCAGCTCTTCGGTACGATCACCAATCATCATCCCCCTCTGGGTTTTGCAACGCATGACTAATTAGTTGATTAATTATTCATCAAGATAAATGAAATCAAGCCATCTCAACTAGTTTAATCAGATCCAGTGACGGTTTGGGTTTAATTTGCAGGGCTGCCGTCCAGATACAGAGATTCAGTGAGGGCAATCAGGCCAGGGCTGCCCCTCTTCCTCTACAACTACTCCACACACCAGCTCCACGGCATCTTCGAGGTAAAAAATAAAAATCTTCTTAGCAACTTTGATGACAACACTAATTGCTTAGACTCATCGCCCTGTGCTGGATCCTGCGTGCAGGCTGCGAGCTTCGGCGGAGCAAACATTGACCCGGCGGCGTGGGAGGACAAGAAGTGCCACGGCGAGTCTCGTTTCCCTGCGCAGGTACCTTCACCAGCCATGGCAGATGCTTCCTAGCCAAGTTCATACTTCATAGTAGTATCAGTAGATTAGCTAGGGCCTAGAAATGTCTTAACGGCCGGCCAGTCGCAAGGCTTGATCAGCATGAATGAAGGGATTAGTACCGAACCGAAGCAGTCAGCTAGTTGATTAATTAAATAATTAATTAAACTGATGGGTGAACCTGCCCGTAAGTGTACCATTACTGGTCTGCTAGTGACTGCTCAACCACGTTGCCTCCTTTAGGTTGGCCGGTCAATCCTAAACCAACCACCTCTTCTTCTAGAAGAGGTACACTTGTCAACACACGTTCAATTGCAATCCATCTAGTCTCAAAATTAGATCTCGCGTGTGCCTTTTTTCCTTTATCTTTTGGAAGAACATCACTTGCAACTCAAGCTACAACAACTAGTAAACATGCTTGTATCTGGAGTATTAAAAACACCATATCCTCTAGCTTTGGCTTGCAAATAAAAAGAACAATTCTTACCTACTTTCTCAGTTCTAAATTAGATGATTTGTCTAATTTAGAACGGAGGTAGTAGTACTTGGGCTCCTGTATGTCTCGCTGATTTGCTTCGATAAATTTAGGTGAGGGTCGCTACGAGGAAGATCTGCGACCCGCTGGAGGAGGACGCATTCCGACCCATCCTGCACCACTACGACGGGCCCAAGTTCCGGCTAGAGCTCAGCATCACCGAGGTTTGTTTATCTCGTCAATGGAGTATGAGATGTGAGGCATCAAAACATGAATGAGCTAACTGAGATGTTTTTGTCTATGCAGGCTCTCTCCCTTCTTGACATCTTTGAAGACAAGGAAGATGCCTGAGGCCGCCCCATGCTGCTGCTCAATGCTCAGGGACTGTTGAGAAACAGCACGAAATATATACATTAATATTATCGATTAAACGGTGATAAGTGAGTGTAATTCCATCTTGCGGGCTAGGAAATTATGCGCCCCGTATGCGCGGTGGTGATGACTGCAGAGGATCAGCCCTCATTTCTGTAACTAAGTTATTATGAAGGCTATGTATAGATATCGAGACCTAATGTTTCTCCTGTTGTACACCTGAGCATAATAAACAAGTGAATTCCTGTTTTTCAAATAAACACATAAGTAATCGTTCTTTCTGAGGAGTAGCAACAAGTGAACTTGTAAGATGTGCCAACCAAACCAGCGCTCGCAAATGGTGCTTGGATCGAGCGCCAAAAAAGGATGAATTCATGAGTGAGGTGTTTTGTAGACCGAGCTCCATGTAGCTCGTTTTTTGAAAAAATTGAAATCGGCACTTTTTGGTTTTCAAAAATCATGAAAACAATCCCAGAGGTAGTTAGTGACACGATGTACAACTGTGCACAATTTTAACTCCAAATTCGTTGTATTGTGGGCTGGACAAAAATGACAAATCGGTGAATCTGGGTGTTAATAGACACAGATTCAAAATTTGAAATTTTGCCTGATTAGTCATTTTTATGTAGCCCAGAGTACCACGAATTTTGAGTTGCAATTTTGTGGATCTAGACACTAAATACCTCTGGACTCTTGGAATTTTTTTGCATGACTTTTGGAAACCAAAAGTTGACAGGTACCCAAAAGTTGAAAAAAGGGAAATCCGTGTTGACAAAAGGAACAAGACTCCAAAACATGCTTGCAACAAGGCGGCCCACATTTCCCAGAGTTCGAACAGCAACGGACTTGGCACATCACTATCCCTGTTCCCGTCCTATGGAGATTATTACATATCAAAAGCACAACGTTTGCTATGCTGAAAGGCATGTTAAACAACAGCTACTTCAACATTATATTGGACAAGATAAGTCAGTGACAGCCTCACGGAGTCGATGGCACCATACCCTTCAATCACCAATCTGAACTCCAACACCACATTTATACAAAACTGGTGGCAATAATATAAACAAACAGCTGATTCAGCATGAATGAACGGAGAAAACTCGGAGTGAAAGCTCTCCACAAACACATTCGGTATCTGTCACCAGTCTAAAGTCTAAACCGCAGAAGAACTACGCATGCAACATGAAAATCTTCCATGAAGTTCCCTAATGATTCATTGTTCTCAGATTCAGCCAAACAGATTATGTGGCGCTGGGTCCGCCATAAGCGAGCTATGGTGATGAACCATATACCACCTGCCGTTGCGGAACTCATATACATTGGTCACATGGACCGGCCCCGGGTCAACATCAACATGCACCTTCATGCTAATCCAAGCTACATCAGCAAGTACACGAGCTCTGACATCCCGTAACTGAAAATCAGTGCCCTGACCTCCATCTTGGCCCCAGTTGAATAACAAGGCCCAGCTGTTCATCACTGCATTGTATCTGTCAAACGAGGAGTTAGATTGTGGTAACCCACCGCAAGAAAACTTGCAGATATGACTACATGAACAATATAGTGTAGAGCAGAAAAATTCATCCCGACGAGGGAAATTGCCATCCCAAAAAGTGTAGAGCAGCCCAAGAAGTTAATGGAATGATTTGCAACATAGTACGAACCTCGACTGTTTTTTAGGCCTCAGTTGATTCACAGGAATTCTGTAGGAAAAGTGTAGGATTTGTGTTCCTATAGGATTTTCTACTGTAGCAGTGTTTGAATCATGGGAATACACCAAAGGAACTTTGAAGGAAATTTTCCTACGGAAGCTGATTCCTACGGAAATCACAGGAAAGAAACAATCCACTCCCACCTCTTTTTTCTATTCCTTCACAACGAACGAGGCAATTGGAAAGCTTAATGCTCAGTTCACACTGCTGCAGCATGCGCACTTAATGCTGTTTGCGTTGGTTGCTATTTCTGCTAATCAAGTTCTTAAAGAAAGCTATTTCAAAAAAAAAATCTTAAAGAAAGCATGTTGAATCCTGTACCTCTTCTTTCCTATATCTCAAACAACCACTCAAGGAAACAATCCTTTGTTCTCCTATCCTTAGGTTCTCACTTGCATTCTAATCCAATTCCTATTCCTGTTCTTTTTCCTCCAATTTGAAATCCTACGAATCAAACATATGATGGTGTAGGTCACTGTGCCACATATGTCTAGGTTCTAATTGAAGGGTACTACTGATCACTGGAGATGCCTCCAGAAACAGAAAGCGTACTTTAAAAAAGTGCACTTCTAGGTACGAAAATATTCCACATTCAGCAGCTTTCCAATTCCACCTAGATTAAGAAATGGATCAACCTATATACCCTGACACAAGAAACCACTAGTTAATTAACCCATTGTTTCCTTAACCTTAACAAAGTCTTTTATCCCAAACAAGTTGGGGTAGGCTAGATATGAAACCCTGTCACGAGGACTTCTCAGGAGGTCACCCATCCTGGTACTACTCTCGCCCAAATGGGTTTCATATCCATGGGACTGGCTAGTTTTTACGTTGGCTCGCCAAGCCTATCACAACCCTTAGATATGAAACCTTTCATGAGGACTTTCCAGGAGGTCACCCACCCTAGTACTACTCTCGTGGGTTTCATATCCATGGGACTGGCTAGTTTTTACGTTGGCTCGCCAAGCCTATCACAACCCTCCTCCTTTATCCGGGCTTGGGACCGGCTATGCCTAGAAGACATAGGCGGAGTTAATTAACCCATTGTTTCATGGTTCAAAAACATTAACCCAGTTCTATAGTTAGTGGAGGATTCCTAAGAACAGGTACTACAAGATGTAACAGATCTCTGCATTGTCCAAGGGCTCCAAGCATGTTATACCTCAATTTATAATCTTCGATTACTATTCATGAATATAACAAAACACAAATATTAAGCATGTGATGGAGAAAATTAATTTTCACGGTGGGAAATAAGATCACACATGCATGGATGACCCAAAAATATCCCCCTACATATGAAACCACATGTACTATTTCTTCTGCAATATGAATAGTTAAGTTGCAAACACGATGCTTTGCAATGGCAAAAATATAATACAGAAGATGTGAAAACATTTTATCAGGAAGATGAGAAACAACATAATTACATAAATATAACAGGAACTTGAGGAGGAAATAAATTATCTTACAAACCTCCTTATCTGTATTCCTGTACATCTCTAATCGCTAATTAAATGTGATTTCATAAGTTTGCATATAAGGTGACAGCAACATGGCCTTGATGAACAGAGGAAGAAATACAATGAAATGAATGTTGGAATGAGTAAATCGGCATTGATGCAATGTATAACTTATGAATACAACTGTACAAAATGGTTTGATGTGATATTTATCAGCAATAAACATTATATGGAGTAAGAACTCTTGTACTTTTACAAAGTGTTACCAGTATTCAAGTAGTAAGTACACGTAAGAAACCAAAATTGTCATCACAGTAACTTATTAATATGTATATGCAGCTGCACAACTAATTTAAACTTTAACTTTCCCAGTCATTTTTTTCTATATAAAAAATGAAATACAATGAGAAGTATGTGTAAGTGTAACCTTCATAACAGCAAATAATTGTATCGAGCATGCTTTCCATAGATAAATGAGACTAAAGTCTTACACATACCCTGAATAAAGTTCTCCACTAGCATGTATGCACTTTACATAGTCTGCATTAAGCCAGAAGTGACTCATTGCTGGCAAGGACCCTTCCCTGATGATATTATAGAACTCAGCATTCACATTTATGATGGCCTTTGTAGCTGCATAGTATGCCTTCCAACCGTTAGGTGGAGTTATATTACCCTGCTCCACTGTAAAATCCTACAAGGAAGAATTTTATTGATGACAAACTCACAAAAGGTAAAATGTTGTGGTGATATCAGCGGTTCTATATCACGACTCACAAGGCAAGTTATCTTATCTTGCACACAAATATATAAACTCAAATAGTCGCAATAGGAAAGAAAATGCGGAACGTAAATTCAACAACTAAGTATTAGATACTTAGATGTTATTAAAAATTTCATTATCATATAAAATCTGCAGAGCTATGGGATGCTTACATGTAAGATATGTGACACTAAAGTTGTACAGCCAAAGGTACTATCAGAACAACAACGGCACAGATAAGCAGTAAGGGTACAAAAATCACATATTTTAGTTAGAAATTTAACTATGCAGATTCAGATACAAACCTTTTTGTGTGCAGTGTCAAGTTCAGAGTTTTGGTTAGATTGTGGGAAAACATGAAAGTTTGGAAAGTAATGCAAAGTTTCTTTTGTCTTATCTTATGTAAACTTATCAAAGACGTGTCGCCATCAATGTTGAGAAATAATTAATTTAGCCAGAACTTGATGTGAAACAAATAATCCAATAGATATACTATCGAGCATATTAGTACACAAAATAGCATAATAAAAAAAGCGGTGAGTCAGATGGATCATTGCAGGCAAAACAGCAATCTAAATACGCGGACAGTTCCACTGAAGTCAAAACGAGCAGGCAAGTCAGTAGAGCTACATTCCTAGTCCAGCAGTACTCAAATCAAGGAAAATCTGAGAGGGGGCAGGGCGCAGCACCTTGTGGTAGAGCGCCTTCCAGGCCCCATCGTCGTTGGCGGCACGGCGCATGGCCGAGTTGGTCATAGAGAGGTGGCAGAGACTGGTACAGTCGAGGTAGCTGAGAGCGTGGGTCGTGATCTCGGGCACGAGCTGCTCCATCATGGAGGCGCCCGTCGTCGCCGGGGCTGGCGCCGGCGCCTTTTTCATCTCCTGGCCGATGGCCATCTCGCCGTTGGCGCTGGCCTTGTCGCGGCAGGCGCAGCAGAGCGGGGGAGCGGGTTGCTGCTTGTTGGGGGAAGAGGAGGAGGAGGAGGGAGGGGAGCGGAAGGCCCAGATGGCGCAGACGAGGCAGCAGGCCGCGGTGGCCCCGGCGGCGATCAGGGCCCGGTAACCGTCCATGCGGACATCCAGGTCGCGGCGGTCAGGGGTTTGGACGGCATCCCATCAATCACACGGGGGATGGGAGGAGTTGGGGAAGGAACTAGGGTTTTGGGGGAGGACGGAGATGGGGAAATGAATGAAATCAGGGAGGTTTCCGCTTTCGAATGGAGGTGGGTTCGGTGGTGACCACTGACCAGAACCGGAAGGAGATGCGCTGTCATTTGTGAACGGGCTTGGGGCTGGGCTTGGGATCAGACGAGGGCTGGATCGGGCCTACGCCGGCAACCAACGGACTCGTAATTTAGCTATATAAAAAAAACAGGGTTGGTTTTTTTAGAACACAGTACAACGCAGTCGTTCACATATACGCACGTACACTTACCCCTATAAACGCACGCACGCACACCCTACCCCTATGAGCACCTCCGAGAGACTAAGCCGGCGGATTGGGTCTTGAGATTGACGAAGTCACCAGAGCCTCGCTATCGACGGGAACGTCGCCTCCCACTGAAGAATATTCCGTCTAAATGAGAAACATCAGCGTCAAACCTGGGGTTTGAACCTTGGTGGGCTGAGGGCACAACCATCCTCCTAACCATCTTGCCACAGGCAAGTTCTCGGGTTGGTTTACTATTCACTTACACCATTCAGAGCATTTATAGCCGCCGGATAAGGATGAAGGACGGACCCGTTTGTCCCACATTCTTTTATTTTGTGCATAGCTAATACAAACTTTTGGTGGGATAAATGGTCCCGATTTCACATAAGTAAGTCAATCGAGAAATTCATGTTGATATGCTGTTTTGGGGGGTTTTATGGTCCAAATAACCGCCGCATATATGGCTGACCTGACCGGGAAAAAAATATTTGGGGTAAACAGTAGTGGCGGAGAATTAGGTTTAGCTCTCGGATCTCTACCCTCCTTCTTGAAATGGATTGTGGGGGCATCGATGGCAGACCATGGCGCGGACACGGAGGGGGAGGAACAGTGGCCAATCTTTGTTGACGGTGATACTTCTCCTTGTTTGACGATGACGACCCCTCCCTCGACGAGTACTCCTTGACGACGATGTCGAGGAGCTCATCTCCCTCACCGATGACAAGTGGCGGAGCTAAGGTACTGAAGAGATGGGTGCACGGTGGCGCCCTAGCCCCTGGCTACAATTTTTCTTGTTTTAAGGGTGGCACATGTGGTGAAAAAATAGGTGGTTTACAAAGAATTGTTTTTCACCGCGTGCCAAGTGCACCCTGCAAGCTCTACTTGCATCCGCCACTATCGACGACGACTTCTCCCTCGACGAGTACTCCGCCGACGGCGCTGCCGAGGAGATCGCCTCCATCATCGACGGCGAGGAGCTGAAGTCGGTGCGCTCTGAGCACCACGCTAAAAAAGGCGCGTTAGGCCGACCGGCTTTTTGACACACAATTATCATGAAACAGCTCGCGCGCGCGGTGGTGAGAGAGGAAGGACCGCCTCCAGTGTCAAGTCCTGCACAAACTCCCGCGCTACAAGTAGCGGCGACGTGACGACATTAATGTTAGATCTAGACCCGTCTTTTGCTATTTTAAATTAAGTTGTTCCTATGAACGTTTGGGATGAAACCTATATGTTTGCAATTAACTCTTTGATCAACCATTATTTTTTAGCATGAAGGTTTTTTCAAAATTTCAATACCAATTTACATATTTGTTCCACATGATGATTTTTGCAAACCGTAAAATCAATTTTTGTTGTTTGGAATTATCGGACATCTGCTAGAGATGCTCTAACTGCTCATTTAAAACCGTTGTACCTGACAAGTTGAGTTGGTGACAATACCCTATAAGATAGTTACATTTTTATGCTTGTTAGAAAAGAGTTATAAATTCTTTTGCTTGTATAAACTTCGAGTTATTTTTGTGAATAAGTTGATTCGTAAATCAGTTTGATTGGAATATACACACGTTCTGCATTTTGGAAGTACAGAAACAGTTTGAAAAGGTTCAGTTGTACGTTAGGGCACTAAACTTTGAAGTATACAATAAAAACGTAAGGAAACAGGTCGCTTCTGTTAGCACGGTCCGCTTGACACGTAGTAGGGTTCTCCTCTATGCTAAGAGCATGTACAATGAGATGACATTATCTTCTCTTTTTTTGAAATCTTTTTTTTTTAAATCATGACATTATCTTCTTTTAGAATTGCCACGATCAGATTTTTACTTAGTGAACCGTGGCTTGGTCCGGTGGTTAGCACGTGCTGATGCGTGCTAGCCCGCCCAGGTTCGAGTCTCCGCACATGCATCTGGTGTCGTCGCATCTTTCTTCTTAATGACATACCGATGGCCTTTCCCATCCGGCCTAGTTTTTAGATTTTTATTTAGTTGAGCAGAGAGAATGCAAAAAGGTTGTCTTCCATTAGCTAATGGCATGTACAATGATAAAGAAGGCAAGCCTTCTTCTCTTAGCCATCAAATCATATAGAGAAGGCGAACGATATAACGTATAAAATGCATTATCGCTTATTGTCATCCCTAAAAATTAATGAGAATTAACTACATTTTAGTAGAAAATCATGTTTCTAAGAGAAGACATATGAAATGACAATGGAGAAAATAGTCTTCTCTTATTTTTAAGAGAACATCTCTAAGCCAATAGAATAACCTTCTATCTCTTCATTCTCTCTTCTCCAACTAAGCGAAAATCCCACATGACACCTCTAAGAGAAGGTTGACGTCACCCCATTGTACATGCCCAGGTGATCTCATAAAAAGTAAAAATAGTCCATTTTCTCCATTGTGTCATATGTCTTCTCTTATAATTCTCTACTAAAATGTAATTAATTCCCATTTATTTGTTCGTGATGTAATACGAGATAATGCGTTGTATAAATAATATCATTTGTCTTCTCTAAATGTTTTGGATAGCTAAGAGAAGACATGTATTCTCTATCATTGTATATGCCTTACTCTATCGGACCTTCCTACTCCGAGGCGTATTCTGCTTGAGGCCTTCATACGATAGGAAAAATGTAACATAAAAGAGTGTGATGTGTCTATTTTGAATATATTAAGAAAAGATGAATTATTTTTTATTGTAGTGATGAAAGAATTTCCCATGAGATCTAAGATAGTGTTTTTCTTTAAATCTTACAATACAAGATTTATATGGAATTAGTTCTCTATAGGATATTCTACGAATAAATTAACTAGTATAGAGTAAAATTTATTTTGGTTTTTGAGGGGATATAGGAAGTTTTTTCATAGGATCTCAATTTCGTACAAATCCTAGGAAAATCCTGGAAACTAGCCCATGGACTCTTGGCCTAGGCCCTTAACACTGTGCGTATAAATCTAAGCAAAATAAATAAATCAGAAGTGTCTCCTCTCCGGCTCTCCCCCGTCGCCTCGTGCCTTTCTCCCCCTCCAAGTAAACTCCGTTTCCACCGCTCAGACGCGCCGCCGATTCGCCAGCCATGGTGACCGGTGAGTTCCCCTTCGCCCTTCCGATCCCTCGATCCTTCTCACCGGAGCATCGATCCTACCGCCACGCCGCACCTCCGCGGACTTGCTTTCGGATCGGCGTTTGCCTTTCGTTCTCGGCTGCCCTATTGCCTCATCTGAGGCCATGGGTTTGCTCGGATAGATCTGCCTCCGGGCGTAGGGTAATCCGGAAGTGTGTGGCTACCGCCGGGAGCCGTGGAGTAGCAGAGTTTCAGTCCGGCTTAGTGGAGCCGAGGGAAATATGAATTTAGTTAAGATTTAGGTTTAGCCGCCTAGATTTGGGCTTGCTACTGCTCGCACTAGGCTTCACCGTTCTGTTCTGGGCCCCGTTTGTGATACTTGCGTGATGTGCGTGCTAGTGCCTTATTGAACACGATATATATGTGTGCAGTGGTGGATCCAGGGTTTTTAAAATGACTGTACAAAGGTTACGTCCAGTAGAAAAACTAAGGATTACGATAGCCACGTTGGGAAGCTGCGAGCCCCAATAATTCAGCACGCCCCAACGGCAAAAATGAAAAGAAGCCTCCAGCAGTTTGCATAGGCAAAAACAGTAGGCGCGTCCATGATAGCAGATTTGCAGTGTAAATAACAGAGCAGTGAATAGCAGCTTACAGTCATTATAATTCATTTTCACCAAAAAGCATCTACACCTGATTCTAGACTCAACATTTGTTATTCCTCCCTACTAAGAAGCAAAAAAATCGTGTGGCTAAATGCAGTACAATGGGGGAGACAGGAAGGGCACAAGTGGAGGGCACCCGAACAGCCTGTAGAGAGTGAATCATGTGTCTATCCTCCTTGTGTGCGCCGTTGCTGGATGGCACTTTGTTATATGAGCTCTATGGTGTGTGAGTGACGGTGGATATAGTATAGGCTCGTGTTAAGTCCTTGCCCAAACTACTTACAATAATTTGTTAAATGAACTCTTAGCTAGTCTCTTAAGGCAGACAACAGAGGTCCCCATTCCCCGTTTTTAGTTGGTAGTTATAGCTCACAAATTTTGTTTTTACAATCATGTGTCAGAAGCACTGGCTGTGGGATCATATAGAGTTATCGTAGTAACATTATTTTTCGGAGATTTCCTTGCATAAGAGTAGTGTGTTACATACTGAAACAGACTTGTTTTCTTACCATAACTAACGATTTTGTAATGCTTTCCAGTAATTGTGAAATGGCAGAAGGAGGTCTTTCCCGGCATAGAGATTGACACCAGTCAGCCACCCATCGTTTTCAAGACCCAGTTGTACACACTGACTGGTGTACCCCCAGAAAGGCAAAAAATTATGGTGAAGGGTGGATTATTGAAGGTAGACTATTTTGGTGATATGCTTTTAGTATCTTAGACTGTAGATTTTCATCGTGCGTGAAATATTTGATGTGGCCACTGTTCTCCATAAAATGCAGGATGATGCAGATTGGTCTACTTTGGCAGTGAAAAATGTGAGAAGTTCAACTTGTCTTTCAAGTTTTATTTCACTGAACCCTACCGATTCATTACATTCCACTACACACTCTGTTTGTTTTGATTTTCCTTACATAATATTGATGGATCCAAATACGCTACACAGGGTCAAAAGTTGATGATGATAGGTACGGCTGATGAGATTGTGAAAGCTCCAGAGAAAAGTACAGTGTTCGTTGAAGATCTACCAGAAGAAGAGCAAGCGGCTGCATTGGTCCGTATGGCATTCTCGTTCTACGCATATATGTGATGTAGATTGTTAGGTCTTGATCTCAAGCTACTAATACCACGATGATTATAGTCTCACTGAATAAAAGGGAGCTTGAAAACATAATGCTACTATATGAGTCATACCAAATGTTGTCCTGACAACGTGTGTCTGCACTTTACACTTGCTCTTTCATGTATTAGAAACATAACAAACTAAGTGCAGCAATAATGGTAGGCTGGTACATTTCTTAATAGCGATGGATGAAACATATGCTCCAAGCTTGCTGATCACATTAGATACTTATTCTAAATATTAATTTATTGGTCTCAGATAAGCCAGTTTATGCAACTAAGATGTTGATCATGAACCAATATAAACAGTCAGCACAGTGGGTACTGTACGCTGCCAAGTACAACTGTTATAGTTTTGTATAAAATCATTTAGAGATATTATTTCTTGAGATGCCGCTGGCTATATTAAAATCATACCCTGAATCATTGACTTTAGCATCAGTGTGCTGTTTTTATTGTGGTATTTTTTATCTATGCTACAAGTGAGGTTGTTCTTATGACTTCCAGGGGCACAGTGCTGGTCTCTATAACCTGGGGAATACATGTTACATGAATTCTACTTTGCAGTGTCTGCATTCTGTTCCAGAGCTAAAGTCAGCATTATTGAGGTTCCATTTAACACCCCCTCTCTTCTCCAGGCATAGTAGCATTGATTTTAAAGAAATTAGTTTTTCTCATTATCTTTTGCTCATGCAGTTATTCAGATAATGTGAGAGGTAATGGGGTGGATCAGACCTCACATAGTTTAACAGTTGCAACTCGTAATACTTTTGGAGAGCTTGATCAAAGCATTCGACCAGTTGCACCTCTACACTTCTTACAGGTCAGCAGTCAGCTCTGCCATTCAGCTCTCAATTCCCAAGCTAGTGAAGTCCTTACTAGGTGTCTGTTACTAGAAGAGTTCCATATTCTACTGTTATGTTTATAGTATTTTATTAATTAGATTTGAAGTACTATTTATTCCATATGCTACTGTTATGTTTATGGTATTTTATTAATAGGATTTGAAGTACTATTTATTCTTTTGTTACCTCTGTGTGTAGGTCAACACATTTCAAACTTTAACCATTATTATGTGTATAAATGCGTCACGATTTGTTACCTAATCTGCTTTACAATATTATGGCAAAGTCTCCTACCCAAAGATGATAAAAGTCAACAACTTCTTACATTTTAAACCAAAGCCCTTTTGGGTTCAATATGTATTTTGAACCTGTACTGTCTGAAATGCTAAATCCACCATAGCATAATTCTATGCATTTGCAGTACAATTATACAAAACTTACTACTTTTTTATTGTTTTTGAAATATGCCGAGTACAGTTTAAGTGTTCATGATCCGACTTGATCCAACTGCATTAGGTAATTAAATTGTAGGTCTGGTATTTGGGTGGATGGGGGATCTGAGGTGTCTTGTGTCGGGTTACAAGAACATCCTGCAATTTCATTGTGGAACATGTATATTGGAAGTTCGTAGCTATTTGGACCAACAATTGTCCATTTGCCCACGGAGTTCTAATTGCGCAGCAGGAGAAAGCCTAGTGTCATAATTCAAACAAAAAGGACTTGCAAACTTTATGATTACCCTAACTGATCGTATAATAGAAATGATCAATAGGAATTTGTTGTTGGATGCGACTAACTAGAGGTGCCCTGCATAGCGCTATTGTGCAGCATTAACTTGGCATCGCTAGCTAAATGGGCTGGGTGCACGTGCCATGCGAGCTGAATTAGTCACGTCACTGTTCTAGTCAGCTGGCCCAACCTATCTCCGTACAATTCTTTTGTTTTTTTGCGAAAACCTAGGGGTACCTTCATCTGCCCCATGTCATAGAGAGAGGCTTTAAGTAGAGTAAAAATAGTTAAATGTTGAAGCAACCGTTGTAGAAAACACAGTAGCAGCTGCCTTCGCTGGTGTAAAAGCGGACTGTGACAATGCTGGAAAAGACAAATTGCAGGTACTGTAGCAACATGTGTACTGTAGCAGCAGACACCGCAGCATGTGATGTCTCTCCCTGCAGCCCCATGTCAAACGGACCACATCACCAGCAGCTCTGAATTCTGATGCTTGGTCCTGGGTGGCACCCTAAGGCAATGATGTAGACGTGGGCTGAAGATATTGAGTGATTGACCTTTTTTTGTTTCTTACCCTTACTCTTTATTGTGTGCCTGATTTAATGCTGTAGAACAAACCTCTATTTACAATTAACTGCTCCGAGGTACGGCTATGACATGGATGGAACTGCTGCTGGTGATCACCTCATAGGAATAGGGTTCAGTATTTTTTTTAAACAATTTTTACTGCTGATTCATGATATATTATGGAGTTCATTAACAATGCTATATTTGCTCTTGCAACATCAGGATCCTACGGTCTAAGCTTATTTGATCAAATTTTGTGCAGATGCTGCGGAAAAAATACCCCCAATTTGCCCAACAGCAAAATAATGTTTACATGCAACAGGTTCCTTCTCTTCGCCTAGTATTATGTTATAGCTTATCTACTGTTGAATATATGCTAATGGCAAATGTGACTTACTTGCAGGATGCAGAAGAATGTTGGACGCAGTTGGTGTACACGCTTTCTCAAACTCTTACATCAGAAGCAAGGTAACATGTGCAGTTTTGACAAAATTCCCCCTTCGATTTCACTTGTAACACTTGTCATGTTATCACATTTTTGTATAATTTTGTGTACGATAGTTTGGTAGTCACTCATAATGCAGTTGTGGAGTGGTATTCATTTTCCCTTTCTCCCTTGGGGTGATCCCCCTTCTGAGCAGCACCTTAGTTTTACTGATTATGTTAGCACTACTTGTGGTGTGTATGGGTGACAATTCCATTTAATACTATTTGGTTTCTTTGACAGTGAACCTACTGCCAGTCAGATGAAGGAGCTTTTTGGGATCGGTCTTGTGAGCAGGTTCTCTCTTCCTCCAGAACTGTATCATATGTTTCTACTCCCTCTGTTCCATAATATTAGATGTTTTAGACATTCCAATATGAACCAAATATGGAGTAAAATGAGATACCCACTAAAATACATCTAGATACGTAGGTATCAGGAAAAAGCTAAAAAGCCTATTAGGAATGGTGGGAGTATATGTTTGTTTTGTTGTACGATTGATACCGTACTGTATTTTCACTGGTTTTGTGCAGTGAGCGGATAACTGTTTGGCTACAGTTTGCAGCTTTCTTATGCAAGGGACCTTTGCTGTAACACTAAGAATAACTAGATTTCTCCTGCATTTCCTGAACAACAAATGATATAGAGCACTAGAGTTTACTGCAGTCCCCTGTAAAACTGATGATACAACATGTCAGCAGGCAGACCTGAAGCTTATTTTTTATCTTTCCTGTACTACATGTACGGAGGATCTTCTGTTATTTTTAGACTATGCGGCTAAATTACTCATCCAAACAAATGTGTACTGCTATTTGTTAGTAATGACTTCTATTTGCAGGGTACACTGTGCCGAAAGTGGTGAGGAAAGTTCAGAGGCAGAGTCAGTTAATTCTCTGAAGTGCCATATATCTCATGATGTAAACCACCTTCATGAAGGACTGAAGCATGTAAGTATCATTCCATTTATGATTTAAGTATTCTTTTTTACATCAAGTAGTTCTTCACTGTACTGATATGATACCTCTTTTTCTGTTGGTTACTTGGTTCACATTCTTGTGTTCTATGATCTCAAAGTTTATGCTAATTATGTTCCATGTACCTTTTTCTACAGGGTTTGAAGTCAGAACTTGAGAAGGTTTCACCGTCACTGGGCCGGACTGCTATTTACACAAGAGAGTCGAGAATAAATGAGTTGCCTAGGCAAGAACATAATTCTCATTCATGACTTTATTCTCATGTTAGTCAGAAATATCATCTGTGTAGATTCTTTCTTCAGGTACTTGACTGTGCAGTTTGTTCGTTTCTTCTGGAAAAGAGAGTCGAACCAAAAGGCGAAGATTTTACGTGTATGCTTACTTCCATTGCTCTCTTTTTCTTAACAAACTACAAATACCTTTGTGGAACATTATGAGCGGAGTGGAACCTGTCGTTTTGTGAATCTTAAATCCGGGATGCTGCATTCTACCTCTTTTCTCAACAAAAATATGTTTGTAACGTACTTTTCTTTTCCTACCAGAAAGTGGATTACCCTCTGGAACTTGATGTATATGACTTCTGCTCAGATGAACTGAAACAAAAGCTCCAAGCTCCTCGCAAGGTAGCTCTGTTTTCACTGTTCAAATTTTAATTTGCTAGCTCTACTTTAGTATTAATTGGGATATTCAATTTGCTTGTGAAGGTGATGAGAGATGCAGAAAATGCCAAGTTTGGTTTGAAAGTAGAGGGGAAAACAGACAGCTCAAAAGATAACGAGGTATGGTCGTTTTGCTAACCAGCGTATCATTGAACTACATGGTTTCATTGTCATTTACAACTGTTAATATTTTTTTGAAGCTTTTCTACTGTGGGGGAGCCCCCCACAGTCCTTTATTCAACACCCAAACTGTACAGAGTTACAAGATATTTCAACACCCAAACTGTTAATAAATGATTATGTTACACTATTGTTTTGTGGTAACTGGCAAATGCTAGTTAGGACTTTCATTTATTCTTAGTCTATAGCCTTATAACTACTAATGAACTATCACATTTCATTTCAGAGCTCATCAACTAGTGCTGGGGAATCATCTAGCATGGACATTGACAAAGGCAAGCGATTGGTTTATGTTCTTATTTAGCAAACTTGCTCACGTGCTTATATTATTCATGTGTAGCAAATAGCAATAGTGGTGATTATTATCTAATTATCTAACATAACTCGGCTAGCTTTTTAATGTCCAGATTCCAGCGCACGTAAACAATAGTTAACTGCTCTGAGTAGTCACATCTTCAAAAGAGATCTCACCGCCAGTGGTGACTAAAACTGAGATGTGTTCTTGTTTTGTTCACATGCAGCTGGTTCTTCTGTACCAAAGAAACAAGTAACTGGGGTCTATGATTTAATTGCTGTCTTGACACACAAAGGAAGAAGTGCAGATTCTGGCCACTATGTTGGCTGGGTTAAGCAAGATGATGGTAAGATCAACTGGTCTTATTGTTCACTTATACTTCCTCTGTGACTAAAATATAAGACGTTTTGGTAGCTAAATTTGAGCTACCAAAACGTCTTATATTAAGATACGGAGGGAATATATATCTAGAATCAAATGCTTTCTGGCACTGTAAAGATGCTGATAATTGCATGTTGCCATTCAGGAAAATGGATTGAGTTTGATGATGACAACCCAAGCATACGCAAGGAGGAAGAGATTTTGAAACTATCAGGTGGAGGTTAGTAGCTATTTAGTTAAAGAACATTGACTCAGAATAGCGAGCACTAAAGAACATTTGTGTGAACTCGTTGTGCATTGTTCTTATAACGCTAATGTTTCTTCTCTTAACAGGTGACTGGCACATGGCTTACATCTGCCTGTACAGAGCCCGTGTTATCTGAAGCTGAAGTTTTCTGGGCTGAATTTGCTCTACATTTCTCAAGTTGCGCATACATTTGCTTGTTTTGTGCCACACGAGGGCATGTTTTGATGAATTGTCTAGTTCGGTTCAAATGGAGAAGTCACCAGCTTCATTGGGACGTGTACTTACTCCAAAAGTCATCTAGAGTATTTACCAGCAGTCAACAAATATAGAGAAAAGTTGCTTTAAAGTTTGTTATTTTTGTCAGTTAAGAATGATTGATTTCTTATCCCAGCTATAACTTTGTGTTTTGCTCACTTCGTTAAACTAGTATGCATACCTCGGAACAACTGCCAGTCCAGCACTTCCTCAATTTACATTCCTGAACCAATTATTCAGGAAGCAAACAATTCTTAATTTTATGGCAAACAAACTTTGTTTAGAAAATAAAATTGGTCCCCTGTGGGCATAAACAACCAATCAATTAGTGTTGCATGCGTGCCTCTGTTAAGAACTTTGATGTTTTTTGTTTCTTTGGAGAACCTTTTGGTGATGTCATTTCCGTGCGATGGGATTTTTGGACATAACTGATGTTTGACAATTCTTTGGGTTATATTTTTGTTGTGATATTATCATTTTGTAGCCATTTGTTGGCTTGAGAGCGTTATACAAAGTTGGAGATATTGTTTTCATCAACTCAACTTGAGTCTGCAAGATCATCTTGTAGATCTACTAACTACTCCAAGAAAGAAACCCAAGAAAGAAGAGGAATTAGTGAAGTAAAGGTTATTTGCATTATAGGAGTATAGTTTACATTACAGAGCAGATGTTCTGTTTTGCCCTACTAGATATGAATAACCAAGAACAAACTAGTGCATTGAAAGTACTAGCCCTGTAAGTGGGGACGGGCTGATTAATTCAGTAATTGGACACCCACGGGCAGAAATAAAATCCCGACGAGCACTCACGGCGCGGCCGCTACCGCCGCCACGCCCGATCGATATAGCTGCCTCCATGGGCCATGGCGATGAAGGCAGGCAACATGGCCGACAGCCCGGAACTCCCCTGCTCTTGGCGATCTAACCGTCCTCTGCCCCCTCCCCTTCCGTTCCCCTTCTCCGGCCACATCCATTCTGTCTGTGAGGGCTCCTGTCCCTCCCCTCCGCTCCTCGTCTCCGGCCAGGTGAATCACATCCCTGGAGCAGCAGAGGTCCGGCGAGCTCCATTGGGAGGAGATGACGGCCGGCGTGGTCTTTCGGGATCCCCACGCGTTCACCAAAGTCCTTGCAGATCCGCGCACGCCCGGCCAGCAAGATCCGTGGGGAGACGCCCGCCTCCGGCGGCTCATCCTCTCGTAGAATCCCGCGCCGACGCTGGTGCCGTCGCCGGAGCAGGACGCTGCAGGGGATCGATCCGATCGTCGCCTTGTATTCCGTCCCCGGGGACGACGAAGCTGGATGTTCGTTTCTTTATCAACTTGCCTAACAAAGGTGGGTTCTGATTTTCTGGCCTAACGAAGGTGGGTTCTAATTTTCTGAAGCTGGCGCCTTGGTGGGTTTAATTGGGCGAAGTGAATCGCTGGTTACCAGCTACGGGTTTAGATAGACAAATAGCGAAATCCCAATTAGATTTTTGGGTACAGGTGGGGTGATGGTGGGCCGCCGTGAGCGTGCCCACTTGCAGGGTGAATTGAAACAGAGAAAGACTGTGCTAATCTCTCAGACGCAGGCAACTCCAGCGGGCATTGCACTGGCCTTCCCCCATCTGCCATGAGCACTGTTTGCGACATTTGGAGTAGTGTTTTTCCGCAACTACACGAGAGCTCATCCTCTAGCCTAGCGCCGTTGCCACCTCATCCTCCACCATAGATCGGTAAGAAAAGTAGTGTGCCAGTAGAATGGGGTTTTCGTACCTTTATTCTTCTTTAGTAGAGATGACATCGTAATCTTTGGATTTTCGTTCGGCGAGATCTCGGCGTTAATGGTGGTTTTGCAAGATTAAATTTGTGTAGGTATGTTCATTCAGATCTTGTTTTGTTAGATCATTTTTTTTTTCTCATGGTTGCCACGAGGAGGATTATCTTTACAATATCTGTCCCGACAACGGTGACTCGTACTCTCAGCTCCCAGCGATATTCACCGGACCGTTTGGTTACTTTTCCCTAAAATACCAGTGTTCGTACTTTTACCGATATTGGTTAATTAATTTAATTGCTGCATGGGTGCATGTAGCTGTGGTATTGGAGCTTGGCGAGGTAACCACGTCTCTAAATTATGATTTTATGGTGCACTGGTGCTCCTCAGATGGTGGTGGCTACGCTATGTCAAATAACGACAACCCATCTCGGCAATATTATGAGCAATATCCTTCTACGGGTCCATGTGGATGACTCAGTTCCTCTAGAGATGCGAGGAAGATGGCGGATTTAGATAGAGAAGGTTTTGCTGGTGGATTTAGATGTGTTGCTAAGTTTTCTTGGAGTTTTTGTTCCTCTACTTATGGGGACAACTGTCCTAACTTTTGATGTGTTATTTGTAATCGTTGTTATTGGTTAGTATATTCACATGTTAGCCCTAAAATGGCCGAATAACGGTGGCAGCAGCCTTTTGTGGGATTCCCACGTCCCTTACAACATAAGAGGATTCTCGACCCACAACCTCTTACAAATCTTGGAAAAATACATTCCATATTTCTCAATTTTCATCATTCCTGATTCTGACAAGGAGTGCTTCTAATCCTGCTCACGCATATACCTGATTCTGGCGGGCAATGCATGCTTTGATTACATGTTCCAAGAGAGCTCAACCGTTGATTCTAACACTGACATTGACACTGGTTGCTTTTAATCCTCGATACACAAGTGCAGGTTCATGATTTGCCACACGGTGCAAAAGATCGAGACTTAAAAACGACCGGAGCTTCGCCTGTCCGGTTCAACAAGGAAGATGAAAAGTCCATACCTCAACAATGATGCAGAACAGAGGCTACTTGCCACTGTACATATGACATTAAGGAGATGATCTCCACTTTCGCTGAAAATGAAAACTGCCTAAAACTGATTCAGTAAAATGTAAACATTCTTGACTGAGATCTCTGATCACCTCAACTCTTCATAGTTAGCTTAGAGACCTGCATGCAGCTTAGAGATCACCTCACTGATTCATACTCTAGCCATGTAATCGCCTCTTATAGGAGGAAAGTAACAGACTCTCCCTTTTCAATGAAAAGAAACGCAAAAGTATTTTGCGTTTTCTCGAAAAAAATCTGCAAGGAAGGAAACAAAAAACAAAGACCAATGTCAGAGAATGCAACTGAAGGGAAACAGATTCTGCTCAGCTTCAGTAATTACACACGAGTTCACTTACAGCATGTGTACGTTAATCTGATGCTTACCACTGCAAAACCAGGTGTCAAAAGGGTACGCGATACAGACACAGTCACTCTGGTAAGTGACAGGTGGATTCTAGGAAAACATTCTGAAAACAAGATTATTTCAACAAAACAGCACTATTTGGTCTGATTCCAGCAGGGATTTCACTAGTTTCACTGCCCAAGAATTACCACTCCAAACTTGATCTTGAGCAGCTACTACACCACTATTGATCTTGGATTGTAAGTTCACAGACAACAGTCTCAATCTTGGATCATTTCAGTTTGCAACAAGCATGCAGAGTCACTCCAGTTCATACACAATTTTAATCTTCCTTGCAAATGTTTCATGAAAAATATGCACACAGGAGGAATATGACGACTAGAAGGAAATATTTTAGAAACATCAATTATGTAACCTTGTTTCAGCATAAAAAAGTTACATGAGCCCATACTTCAACAGTGATGCAAAGCAGAGACCACTGAACAATAAAAATCGAAACAACTTCAAACTGCCGACTCTTCATTGATCATTCCTCAATTGTTTCAACCTTGCTGCAACCTGCCTCATCGATGGCCGCACGGCTAGTGACTCTGAGGTGCACGATGTAGCAATCTTTAGCATCTCAGTCAACCTGTCCTTTGGTGATGTATCCCACAGTCCTGGAGAGAAGAATTCACTGGTCCGATCCTCCTGCATCAGCATCCTCCCCCATGCAACGATTGTAAAACCATCGCCGAACTGCGAGAACGAGGGATCCAAAGACCTCTTGCCTGACATCAACTCTAGAAGAACAACTCCAAAACTGTATACATCAGACTTGTCAGAGACCCTGCAGGTGGTCGCGTATTCAGGCGCGACATAGCCAAAGGTCCCAGCGACATCAGTCGTGGCATGCGTCTGCGTAACCTCTATCAGCCTCGCCAGACCAAAATCGGACAGGTACGCGTTCAGGTCTTCATCAAGCAGGATATTGCTCGGTTTGATGTCTCGATGGATGATCCGAGGAGTGCAGGCGCAGTGAAGGAAAGCCAGCGCTTGTGCAACATCCGTGGCTATGGTATAGACCTCAGCCCAGGACACCCTTCTGCTCCCCATCTCATGTATGAAGCTCTCAAGGTTCCCACCAGAGAGATAGTTGTAGATCAGGAAAGTGTCTGATTCGCCGATGTGGTACCCAATAAGTGTGACGAGATTCCTATGCCGAATTTTTCCTAGAGTTGCGATTTCCGCATCAAACTGCTGGAGGCCTTGGAAACGCCCCATGGCTAGCCTCTTCACTGCTACAAGATAACCAGGAGCTAGCTCAGCCTTGTAGGTGGCACCAAAACCACCTGTTCCAATCAAGTTCTGGATGCTGAAATTACTAGTTGCTCGGATAAGGTTGTCGTAATTAAGCTCAGGAGGAGCATCGGCGAATGTCACAACAGCTTTTCTCCTAAAATTCACGAGCTTTGCTCGTTTCCTTCTCTCGCACACAAAGAAGAGAAGGATGCGAGAATAAAAGATACAACAGCAGTGGCAGCAGCAGCTACAATCACCATCAGAATCTTGGATCTGGTCATGTGGCTACCCAATCTTTGAGTCCATTTCTGGGGATTATTTGACGCTGATGGTGGTACAGATGCATTTGGACCCAAACACGGGGACAGTAGGGGATTGCCAACAAAGAAATTGCAGTCAACAGAGTGCCTCAGGTAAGGAATGTCACCTGATAGGTTGTTAAAAGAGACATCAAACACTGCGAGTTGAGCCAGTTCACTGAAGCTTTGAGGGATGCTTCCTGAGAGCCTGTTGTGGTCAAGCATCAGTACTTCCAGAGCAGCCAAATCACCAAACTGCCCCGGGATCTCGCCAGTCAAATTATTTCCACTCAAGACCAAACTAAGCAGCAAATGCAGGTCACCAATGCTAGGAGATATTGAGTTACTAAACTTGTTGTAACCAGCCTCGAAAATTTGAAGAGGTGTACAACTTGGCAGCATATCAAGACTGCCTGACAGCTGATTACTACTCAAATTAACAGCAGCCCCAGTTGCACCCTTGCAGAATCCAAAAAATCCACCAGAAAGTGTGCCGTTGAACATATTGTTGTTAAGCAACAAGCAGTAAGAGTAATTTCCACCTAGATGCAAGTCAATATAAGGCAACGCCCCAGCAAAGGCATTGTTGCTGAAATCATGGAGAGCAGCATTGGTGATGTTCCCCACTCCCAGCACCGGACCAAAAGGGTTACCAATCAACGCATTCCCGACCAATCCCTGATAATAGGAATGAACTACAGCATCTTCATTGATCAAACTGCTCGAGCACTTGCTCTCCACAGATGAGAGGAAGGGACCTGACAGCGAATTCCGGCTGACATTGAGGTATTTCATACATCCAATTCTCAGTTCAGCAGGCATGGAGCCCTCTAGGCTATTGGAGCTGAGATCAAGAAATGTCAATTCGCCACACTCCCCAAGCCAGGGTGGAACCGGACCGGCGATGTAGTTCTGCCCAAGGTTGACCACTCGGAGGCTGCAGGAACCGTTCCTGTACCTCGGCAGCCGGCCGTCGAGGTTGGCCCTAGGTGCCCAGAGAACCTGCAGCGCTGGGATGGTGGCCACCTCCGGAGGCAGACCACCGAGGAAGGCGTTGAACTCCGGCTGCTCCCCCATAGATGCGGCGGGATCGGTGAGCACGAGCACGGCGAGGTCCCGGCAGCCGGCGAGCTCCCGGGGAATCCTGTCGGTGAGGCTGTTGCGGGAGACGTCGAGGACGCGGAGGACAGCGAGGCGGCCGAGCGCCCGCGGGACGGCGCCCTCGAAAACGTTGCGGGAGAGGTCGAGGACGCGGAGGGCGCGACACTGGGCCACCGCTGAGGGGATTTCGCCGACCAGAAAGTTGGCGGCGAGGCGGAGATGGGAGAGGGCGGGGCACGGCGGCGGCGAGGAGGAGCTGGAGTTGGAGGGCGGGAAGGCTAGGGGACCCGAGAGGCGGTTGGAGGAGAGGTTGAGGGCGCGGAGGGTCGGGGACGCGAAGAAGACGGCGGGGACGGGGCCGGAGAAGTTGTTGCCGGAGAGGTCGAGGCGGAGGAGGCGCGGAGGGAGGACCGCGGGAGAGCGCCGGAGAGGGAAGCGTCCGGGAGGTCGATTGCGGCGACGGCGGAGGAGGAGGGGTGGCAGGTGACCCCGGGCCAATGGCAGTGGTCGTCGGAGGAGGAGGACCAGGCGGAGAGGACGGCGGCGGGGTCGGTGGTGACGGATTCCTTCAGCGCGAGCAGGGCCTCGCGGTCGATGGGGGCGGCGGAGACCAGCGGGACGAGAAGGAAGAGGAGGAGACGGTACGGAGCCGCCATCGCCATGAGTGACGGCGGCGGCGAGGTGGGGAGCGGAAGCGAGAGGTGAGTCGCAGTGTGGATTTTGAATTTTGGTTTGTTTTTTGTGGCCGCCCGAAATTTAGTTTTGATGCCTAATAACGGAACAAAATATGACGGTGCCATTTTGGAAATAATTTGTATCAGCCTCCTTCAAAATTCACCTCTATGGCTTACATAAATTCAGTATGTAGATTTATTTATGAACACAAACAATGTTATGTTCTGAAATTCGTATTATGTAAGTTTTTACTAAACTGGGAACTTTTATTATTAATATTTTTTGCTTGTTTTGTTTTGTATCATAAAAAATATTACTCCATCTGCCTCGTACTATAAAATGTTATGAGAACCATTATAGCAGTATATTAGTTGTAACAAAAATTTATAATGCGTTTGAGAATAGTTTAAGTTCAAAATTTATCAACTCGTAACCTCACTTTTCTTCTCTCTCCGGCTCATTTGAGAGTAGCCCACAACACCCCAGCTCCTCTCCCTCTTCTCCCCTGCTCCTCCGGTTGGTGGGCATGCAGGAGAGGACGCCGCCCATGTAGTGTAGGGTTAGGTTTAGCTCCGGGGTTAGTGGTTTACAGTGACCCTGCCGGTATTCGGCTTAATGTCGCTCTACCTTGCGCTATGGAGGGAGCGACATGAGAATGTATTTGTGCTCTGGACCGGGACCTTCGTGGTGGAGGGTGGACGCAAGAGTGGGATCTGACGGGGGTAGACCTAATAAGCCTCGTTCATGGTGGAGGGGCATGCGAAGATATTCCAAACCTCCTCTCCTGTGCTTCAGCCTCATGATGAGGGAGACCATGGATTTTTTGGGTGCATACTCTGTGCTAAGCTAGATGATGTATACCTCCACAAAAATATAAGACCATATACACAAGCGCACCCAATAGAGCGTCCGACAACGGTGCCGGACAAGTGCTATTGGACGCGCCAGCACGTGTTGCCGCCTATTGGGAGCTCCCAATAGGTTTTCTAGAAGAAAAAATCTTGCATACAGAGACATGGTGATTGTCCATTTAATTCAAAGAATATTTAACAAAATTAAATGAAATTTGACAAAACGATATTTAACAAAATTTTAAAAAATGAAATTTAAACTAAACCCTAGACCATATATCTAGCGTCGCTGCCGACAGACGGGAGAGAAGGAGGCCTATCCCACCACCGACGGAACCAGCTAGACACCAGCGTCGAGGAAGACTCTCCCTCGCGGCGGCATCACTTGCATGTCTCAATGATTTGCCGCCGTCGAGAAGTGTCATCTGCTATTGGCGGCAGCGGCTGAGGCTTCTGGTTTTGCCGTGTCGGTTGCGGCCTTGAGGAAGTTCTCCATGTCGTCGCCCTTGGCGAGTGTGGTGGCGTTTGATCTAGCGACCCTGAGGGAGGCCTTGATGACCTGCATTCCCTCTCACTCCGGTTTCGGCTAGTCGTCGACGATGTCATACGCCCCCTCCTTCAGTGTCGGTCACAATAATCAGATTGTAGCCACTGAGTCGCTGACGCGTCGGTTCCGCGTGTCAGGGTCCGACGTGTCGTGTGTTTCCGCAGTAGCTTCTCTCTCTAGAAACAGGGTGTGAAACAGGGTTGTCGGACGCTCTATTGAGGCGCCAGCAACTTTTGCGCTATTGGGCTCGCCGGGCCACACCCAGTAGGCATATTGAAAGCGCAATTGGACGCGCCGGGTGAAGATGCTCTACCCGCTTTCTCCTCTACCACTAGTGGCTCTGGCCCTTGTCACCCACCAGCAGCCGAGGCCTGACCAAGCAGCAAACAACATAGGTTGAACGTACAGGAGGATGGCAGTAGACATAGGTGGCAAAGCCATGGAGAACAGCGGCAACACGGGAGGCGGGCAGAGCTTCAGGAAAATCTTTTGAAACTGGCGGGGGCATACAAGTGTCTCGGGGACTGATAACACGGGACGATACTGCCCATCTCCAGCAATCTGACATGCTCAAGGCTCAAGCACACCACAAGTTAAGGCAAGAGTGGAGCACGTCATGGGAAGCAACTAGGTTGAGCAACTAGGTGGAGCATGTAAAGTAGATATTCTTGATCTTAGGGCATTCACAAAGTCATTTTCTGGCGCATCCATATGCCAAGCAAAATTTGATCATATAGTTCAAAAGGAAACACTAACGTTAGCCCTCCAAAATCTAACATAAGTGGCACTACATAATTAAGATAATATCCTCACTAGCATGGCTAACACAACCATTTGCAATAGGTTCCTTAGTTACAAACAAGAGTACTGTAAAAAAAACATTCAGAACACTTAAAGCGCTGATTAAGTACAACTGGAGCATCCGTTACAAGGTAATCCAACAGAAATTACAGGGTGCTGTATCACATAAGCAAACCCTCCTAGTTGCCAGTTCAAGCAGCTGACTTCGATCTTCAAGACGGCACTAGAAATTGAAGTTCATATCACAAAATCAGTTAATTAAACAAAATAGAGAAACAACAGTGCGGGGCCAAAGTTCACCAATTGGGTCTATAAGATATAAAGATAACAAGATTGTAATACTTACTGTAAGTCGAAGTGTCAATCTGCTCAGGCAGCTCCTTTATGTCAACCTCAAACCTTTCTTGCACCTTCAAAACAAATATAGGTGACATGTCAGTTAAGCTGCGCTCTGCTGATCATACCAGATAAGTAAAAGAAGTAAACGTATCCGTTATACAAACCTGATTGAGAACATCAGAGTCAGAGGCAGAAGCAACAAATGTTATTGCAAGCCCCTTGGTGCCAAAACGTCCAGCCCTACCGACCTGTCGAGGTGAATATGTTAGCCAGAGATAATAACACTCACCACAAACAGTACGGCGAAGTTATAATTACCCTGTGCAAGTATGTATCAGCAGAATCAGGCATGTCGTAGTTTATGACAATATTGACACGCTCAATATCAATTCCCCTGCCAACCAAATCTGTAGCCACAAGAATCCTCTTGTGTCCTTCCTTGAAGTTCTTATACCGGGTCAACCTATCCAAGCAAAACTATTACATACAAGATAGGAATATTGGCTGAAAAATAAAGCAAATTGCTAATTTACATAAGTCTGTCGATGTTTTAGAAGTCATAAAGTCAAGCTGAGTTGATGTGGGTACGAGCTCAAATATTGGTCGATAACTCTATATAATTAGCTGGTTACTAGTTGGATCCATGTTGCCAGGTACCAAATCAGATAATTAAATGAGCCTAGTTGCGCGACCCATGAACATTCAACTAGATTGCAACAACAAATCCTAATCATCAATTCCACTAAAGATCAACTACTGCTAATGATTAAATAACTTAGGAATATCACAAACATCACCAATGGCCATATTATATGAAGGATCTTGGTATGTTGGCTTTCAACCAGATTCTGATTGTACTATTCTTGCTGAAGACATGGGTACCATAATTTTTTTTATACCTAATTCTCAATACGATAATCCCTCTGTTCCACCATTTATGCCTTTTCAGCAAGCTAAACCAGCTTGCTAAAAAGGTCAATATTGTTAAACAGAGATAGAATCATTCTATGAACGGAAATCGACAGGATAAATGTCCAATTTCATCATAATCCATCACATGGATAACTGTTCAATTGTTCATCACTTAACAATGATATTTTCTGCAACCGATATATCAAGATGTTGTACAAACCAAAAAGAAATGTGAACTAACAGCATGATGTAAAATCTCAAATAATGTAAACCATATGTAAGTACAAACAGCGAAAATATTGTCAAAATAAGTGTTCGACAACAACTATGTGCAAGCCACGTTATGTAAGCGAAGAGGCCAATCTTGAAATCAGCCCACAATAATTAGAAGAAAATATAATAACGGTGAGCAGAAACTAGGAAACACATACCTCTCCTCCTGCGTCATTCCAGAATGTATGCAGATAGAGGGAAAATTGCATTCACACAGAAGCCTGTTAAGTTCTGAACCTCTACTAACACTTTTAACAAATATCACAATTTGGTTGAAGTCGAGTGCATCTAAGAGATCGTTCAGCTTCCGGTTCTTCTCCGCCTCACTTAGTTTTATGTAGTGCTGGAGCAAGGGGAAAAAATGTTGACACACTAAACAAAATATAGTTGACTCAGGATGAAAAAAAGAAGCACAAAATGGCTAATGGATACTTCACAATACCTGAACTAGTCCATGAAGGGTCAATTTAGCCTCGTCGTCGACATAAATTTCCATGGGCTGTAAGGTGACAAATGATAAGACAACGATATTAGAATTCTGGCAGCAAAGGTAACTCTAGCCACTCCAAAAGAATGGCATATCAGTTCTTCATGTGTCAGAATTTTCAGCCTCCTCCAGGAGCTCCAGTTATGCATTTTGGCACTGCAATTTGCCAAAATGCATCCAACAAATTTTGCGACAGTGCTTGCTATAAGAGTTCCGGTCAGGACAAAGCTGCTTTGTCTGCCTCGACCATGAAAAGGGTAGGAGAACCAGAAGCAGTTTACTCTGATGCAGCGGAATCCAAAAGTGCAGACTGCAGAAAATTGGAGAAAACCCCCACCGGCCTTATAGCTCTACGACATCAGTGCCCTAACAACCCCAATTCCCAAGTACTTCACGGTCGGTTCACAATTCACAATGAGAACAGAAGATTTTACTTCATCACAGCCCCTCAGAATGTGCCCAGATGCCAACTGACAATACTAAGGCCAAGACATAAAGTAGCCAAATAACTCGATCCACCAAAAGCGATCAACATGATCACCAAGCAAACTGATATCAAACTGCCACCTCTCCTATCTATGTACGAGCATAACCACCAGAATGAAGAAGGGATTTAAATAGGCAGTGCAACTGGAAGGAGATGAGCCGCGTGACATTACATCTTGCATGAATTTCTTGCAAACCGGGCGAATCTCCTTGCTGAGTGTTGCTGAAAACATCATCACTTGCTTCTCATGGGGCGTCATTTTGAAGATCTCCTGAACATCTCTACGCATGTCTGAAGAATATAATATATAAGTTAATGGAAGAGCTATGAACTACAGAAAATAGTGCAAATCAAAAAACATGCGCTGAAGTGAACTATTATTAACATAGAAAATGGCCAGAAAAAGCAGCCTACCAAGTGAATCAAGCATCTTGTCACATTCATCAAGAATGAAATGCCTCACATTCTTCAAGGGAAGGTCCTTGTCTCTAGCCAGAGCTAGGATCCTTCCAGGTGTGCCAACCACAATATGAGGGCAGTCATTCTTCAATAAATCCTTGTGATTTTTTATATGAACGCCACCATAGAAGACAGCAACTTTTGTTTCTGACAGGTACTTGCTAAATCTCTCGAATTCATTGCAAATCTACAATGTAGAAAGACAATTAGCATCAGCAGCCCTATTTGACATTGGCAGAATAAAAATAAGAAAACATGTATACAAACCTGGTAAGCCAATTCCCTTGTATGGCATAAAACAAGTGCAGCTACTTGACCAGAAACAGGATCAATCTGCTGAAGAGTTGAGAGGACAAAAACAGCAGTCTTGCCCATCCCAGATTTTGCTTGGCAGATGACATCCATTCCGAGAATGGCTTGAGGGATGCATTCATGTTGCACTGATGTGGAGCCAAACAAAATTGGAGAGCACCCCAGTGAGAAATAATTAACCGTCTGGACCCATTAATGGAAAGTTTTACCATATCCTCTCCCCCAACAGAAAATGTCAGAAGAAATTATACCTGCACATCACCAAAACAGGAAACTTATGGTCACACTGGGAAATCCTAACAGATAACATACTCAAATATAGATGGTTGAATTTGATTATATACTAGAACAATGGGTTCATCAAAAAAATCTTATTATTGCACAGTTTATTTATTTGCATATATCCTTCTTCATCATACTAGAACATTTAGTTCTTTTCGTGCCAACCATATCCTTACAAGAAAATCCAATATAACAAACGAGTGCATAAGTGCTTTGATGCAAAGGACATGAACCATAGATACGGGTATCGCGGCTAACAGAACTAACACAGAAATAGCACCTCACAGGGAAAGCTTACAACAAATGAAAAATGATTCTTATTGTGTCTTTCATTTGCTGTGGAATGCGACAATAATCTTACTGGTCCAAACAGTGGCACTTCATCCCAAAGTTTCAAGTAGGAAAGCTAAGATGTGCCCGTGATAGTGGGTGACAACAAACAAATTTGTCGAACACGAGCAAGAAAATTATATGGAAGCAATTGTTGACTGAATCCCTCCCTCTCATTTTCTTCCAAAAAATGCGTTTTGACTGAATCTGCATAAGCATTCTTGTAAGACTGGTCCCAGCTATGAATCCACAGTACTACAGCTAGATTGACAAAGGTACTGTAACTAATTACTGCTCCAGGTATGAACTATATGTCTATATATCTGTCACACGACCTGATAATTAAAACTCAATAGCGCATGGAACCCTATGGATTATGTGGATTCAATTTCTGAGGCCTCTATCTAAAATGATTAACAAGAAACAAGAGCTTGCCTTCGGAAGGATGCTCAAACCCGCAGTCCTGGATGGCGCGGAGGAGCTCTGGCTTGAGCAGGAAGTCCCTGAACCCCGAGCTGTGGATTCCCACGTACCCCCTGTCCAAACACCACGAGCCGTAGCAGGTCAGATCAGATCGCTCAACCACGAAACCCTAGGAAGAAGAAAAGCAGCAGCAAGAAGCATCGACTTGCACGCACTTCTTGACGACGTCAACCGAGGCGTTGGCGGCCGCGCCGTCGACGACGTTCTCCACCTCCTCGTCGTAGTCGACGAGATCCTCCTCGTACACCTCGGCGTCCTTGGCTTCTCCCATCTTGGCTGCTGCGATTGGAGAGACAATGGTGAGCTCACGTATTAAGCACCCGACGACACGAATCCAGCCAAGTTAGAAGCAACCACAAATCACTCACCTCGAGATCTCTGACGCGGAACAGGGAAGAACCGGTGGTGGATTTGGAGCGGAGGCGGCTGCAAAGAGAGAAGTCAGATGGTGCAATGGAGAAGGTCAACCGCGGCGGTGTTGGATTTGGGATCTAGGGTTCTTGCCTCTGGCGGCGTATGTCTGGGTATTTGGGACGGATGCGAGCGCGAGTGGAGGGGGAAGCGAACTTGTGGCTCTGGCCTCTTGGGTGAGTGCTAGGGATCGGAAAAGGGAAGGCCACGATGCGCGTTGCAGTGGGCCCTGAACGACACGTGGGCTACCCTGTTTGTTTTTTTTTATCAACCATGGCGGCTACCCTGTTTATTACTCGGTCTAACTTTGTTTTTTTCCTCTGCATCGAATAGATGTATACGGTTTCTTTATTATTTTATTCAACAAAGGTCTAACAAAGAAACATACATCAAAAAATCCGAAGCCACCACGCAATACCTACGAACTCGACAATGAGTGAAATCATGTAAACAGGGCCTTGTGCCTTGAAAACGCGAACTCCACCCACCAACTAAAACCGGAACAAGTTGCATACCCCGAGACGCCCTCTAGGCGAAACGAGAGCGTTCATCCGGTCTAGCAGACTCCTGAAGCAAGAAGCCGTCACCACCATCGAGCCACCGTCATCGGACTCTTCAGGGTTAAGATCCGCATGATACTCGACAGGCCTGCCGTCGATGCCACCATGGCACCAGACTGCGCCTCCTCCTGCGCGCGTCCATCATCACGCGCCCGCCGCCGAGACCCCGCTGCTCCATGCCACCGGGACCCGCCGTGTGCCTTGCGGTAGATGGAACACCACTCCTCCTCTTGCCCGTCCCAACCAGCACCTGCTCCAAAACGATGCCCTCAGGAGGGAGAACGGCCCTGAATAGCCGTCATCGTCCGATCAGGGGGACCCAGATCTAGGGTTTCCCCTGGAACATCCCAAGCCTGGTGACGCGACCTGCAACGACGATGCCTCGAGAAGGGAACGACGTCAGAGACGCCGCCATCGTCCGCCAAGACCGTAGTCGGTGCGGTTTTCACCGGTGGCCGCGTCACCCAGAAACTCGCCACTGGGTGGATCCGCGAGCACCGTCGCCGTGAAGACGGACGCCGCTGACGGAACGCCGGTAGAGGATCTCTGGCCGCCTCCCACCGGCCTCATCTCGCGCCCCGGCTGGCCACGGCCAAGCCAAGACGGATCTGGCCGAGATGCCAAGATCCACGGCCACCGCCGCCGCCCATGGGGCCGTGCTCGCCGTCGTCCGGCCAGGGAGCCGCCCTGGCCGCCGTGCCCGGCGCACAGCCCGGGGCGCCCCAGCCGCACCCGGGGTTGCCGCCACAACCTCCAGCCCTAGGCCGTTTTTGGCTTCGGGCGCCGCCACCACCGCGGCCAAGGCCGGCGGCAGCGGCGGCAGTCTCGCCGGCAGATCGGAGGAGGAGGGGCGGCCGGATCGAAATCCCCCTGGCGCCGCCCTGGGGTGGCGGTGCGAGGGGGTCGGGGGAGGGGGAGCCCAAGGTCTAACTTTGTTGAAAATGAAAATTCTGTTTTCTGAGAAATACAAACCGAATCAGTCGTTTAGAAAACTGAAACTGAACTAAATAAACCATACTTATGCTTGTTGCCAAATCGAGTCAATTTGAGCGGTGGAGTACCATTGATCTGAGTCCATCGATCGAGTTGGTTAAGAGCATCACCACCGGGGCCTCCAAATGTGTGTCTGACACCCCCAATTGGGCCTCCTTTGGGGGTGCCGGACATGTGTCCGGACAATATTTGGAGGCCGCCCACAGCGGCACTCCCCGAAGGCCCACCCCCAATCGCGAGCAAATTGTCGAACACCTCGGGGGCGTTTTAAAAACATTGAAAAACTAATATAGAAAGTTCAAATTTCATTCATCTTTCTTATATATTACAAAGATTTTTTAATAAATTTGAACTTGGGCGGCCTAGGCGCCGTACCGTAAATCCTAGCCCTACTGGCTGAAGTTGGCCTCCAGCCAGGCCTCATCGCTGTCGTCGCCGCTGCCATCGTCGTCGACCACGATGTAGGCGGAGGAGGAGCCGGATCCACCCTGGCTGGTGGACGCGCCGTCATGGCGATGCGGTGCACGGCTGCAGGAGGCGCCGCCGGAAGAGGACGAGGCTGCCGCTGTTGCCACCGAGGTGGCGATGGCGGCCATGTAGCCGGGGCTGTCGCGCTCGATGGTGGTCACCGAGTCCGCGATGGCGGCCAGGAACCCCGGCGAGTCGCCGTCGTGCTCGTTCCGCAGCGGGGATGGCACGGCGTACCCGTACGGGATCGTCTCCACGGGAGGTGGAGGTGTCCTGGCTCTAGGACGGCGCAGGTAGAGCCGTCCGCATGGTGGCGAATGCCGTTGTTTGCGGCGTTCGCGGATGACGATGTCGGTGCCTCCTCCTCCACGACGCGGAGGCGAGCGCGGCTCCTCCTTCACCGGGCGGCAGCTGCGGCGCTGCTGCTGCACCTCCTGGTACCGTGGCCGCACGGGCAGCAGCCGCAACGGGGTGGCATTCCCCGTCCTTGCGTGATGGCGTGCGGCGGCGATGGCGGAGTCCACGGTGTGGCCTATGCCGCCCCACCACCGGTGGTGGCCTTTCGCGTTGTGGCGGCCCGGCCTTCTCGTGCCGTCGTAGAACGCGAGCGTCTCCGTCTACTCGCGCTCAAACCGCCGCAGCTACGCTCCCCAATTGTTGTCGTCGTACTCGGGGAGGGTGCGCTCGTGCGGGGTCAGCCAGGACCGGCGACGCGGGATGTCGCGCCGGATCTGGTCCGGCGTCTCCGGCAACGTCGCACGGGGAGGCCGCCGTGGGGGGACGTGTGCCACCCTGAGGGCAGGCACGCGTCCAGTGGCACCAGCAGGCCGTAGCGGTACAGGTCCCACGCCTCTTCGGTGGAGACTGTGTGCCCGCTGCGCCTGCTGTTGCTGCCCTCCCAGTTGTTCTCCATGGACACAGTGGGAGACGGGGCGACGGAGGGTGTGGGAGAGGGAGAGAAGAGAGGGCGGTGTGGGAGAGAGGGCGTCGTGGGAGAGGCGATTTAAGGGCGGCAGAGGAGGGGAGTTGGGCGGTGCGCGAGCATCCACGCCGGCGTAAATGCGTTGCGTGGAAACGCCGCGATGCCGGCGCGTGGACTGACGCGCACGCTGTCGCCGGTGTTAATGCAATGCGTGCCGGCAGGCCTGCCGCCCTCGTCTCGTCGTATCGCCTCCCGTCGAGTCCCATCGCCTATGAGACTGCCCGGCGACTGACCGCCATTAATGCGGCGGAACGGCCTCCTGCGCGCCTTCATTAACACGGGCGCGGCGCGTCGTGTGTATAACGGGCGGGCCAGCGCTGTCAGGGCCATGGCTGAGGCGATGTCCCGCACCCCCAGAAGGGCCTTCAAACTTGGAGGCCCGATTGGGGGTGCCGGACACAAAATCGCTCGTGGCGAGGCTTTGGGGGGTGCCGCTGGTGGCGGTTTTTCGTGTCCGGCCCCCCAAAGGGCCTTTGGGGGTCGTTTAGAGGCCCCCGGTGGAGATGCTCTAACAAGTTTTCTTGTTGCGAACAATTTTTGGAGACCACACAATCTGATATTTTTGCTCTGTCGCATAACAATATGTAGGTAGTTTATTTGTTTCGGCTAGCTTGTGTCACTTTGAAGAGTACTCTTTCAAGCCCAAGAAGGTGAAGACAAGTGTCTATCGTGTTATTTGAGTTAGTGCATGTAAAAGGTTTATCAGTTGGTTTGTAATTATGTTCTTAGCATGTGCATAGCCACGATATGGTCGACGCCTCTGCGATCATTTGCTGGCGAACTCGGCTCCCTCCAAAATCAAGATCTTCTCCCTCCTGACGACGGATTATGTCCGCTTCAACACCCAGTTCAACCTCCACTACAAAAAAAAGATGCCCCTCTCATGTGTGTCACATGCAATGCTCCGGAAACCATTCATATATCTTATTTGATTGCGCCCTGGCTGCCGAAACGTGGAGTCATATTGGCTACCGTGTTATTGGGTAGCTCGATCTGTGACATCCATGCGCCCCCGGCTCAGTGGCGGCTCCAGGAAATGAACACTAGGTATTCCTCCCAAAAAAAATCCTCTAAATGTATTATATGACCCAAACAGCACAACACTAACAATATATGGATAAAACAACACTAGCAAAACAACAATAGCAATATTTCAATTTATAAGCCCATAACGACATGAATACAGAGGTACCTTTTGATTGATAAAGTGATGATATTCCATCTTACAATATAACTTTGCGGGTGCCTTTTTGGAAGAGATTGATGATATCATCATCCTTTACTTGCCTGAAGAACTCTCTCTCAGCAAATGTAACCATACAATTGTTCAAATAGCCATCACCCATTTTGTTCCTTTTCTTGTTCTTTAGATAGTCCATTGAAGAAAATACCCTTTCAACATCAGCAGTGGCTACCGGTAGAATCAATACCAACTTAAGAAGCTTGTAAACAATATGATAATATTCATGCTTCTTTGTCTTGACAAGCATAACTGAAAGCTTACACAGATTTACCAAATTTTGGAACCTTTCATCTCTACGCACATTAGTAACATACATGTTTAGTTGCCATGGAAGTCTTGCTAGTTCCTCACTTGTAAAATCAGAAGCATAAAACTTTGTAGCAAGTGTAACCAACTTTTCTTGATCATAAGCAGCAAATTGATTAACTGGAGCGAATGCTGCCACGCAAGATAGTAGCTCTGTGTTTACCTCATCAAATCTGCCATTGAGCTCACTGATTTGCCTATCAATAACACCCACAAACATATCAACCTTGAAGCGTTGGTAATTGGTCACACCATTACATATACCCCTTCTAGGCCGGCCAACGGGAATGTAAGGACCATCCATATCAACAACTTTGATCTTATGCTTCGTACAAAAAGTTGTGACCGTTGTGAGAAAACCATCCCATCCAGGATCGGACCGCAAAGTCTCCAAGTGAAACTTTGTGTCATCAACTAGCTGAATAGCATGAACAATATCTTCGTCTTGCGTTTGCAAATGTCGAGACAACTCATCTGTGTATCCAAATATTTCTTGCAACAAGTGTGCCATGAAAATAAACTCAAATGATAGAAATGTTGTCTCTATGGATAGAGCCGCTTGTGCCTCCGCAGCATGGTACTCGTCTCCAATCTTTTTCAGGACTCTTCGTAGTGCACCATACATAGAGATGACATGATTCACAGTTTTGAAGTGAGAGCCCCAACGTGTATCACATGGCCTTCCCACCCCCATTTCCTGATTCAGCCCACTTTCTGTTTCTACTTCTTCCAATTCCAATGCAGCAATGAGTTCTTCGGCCTGAGCTATCCGAAGCAATCTCATCTTCATACAAGACATGCCAAGAGCATTTAACAAGTGTGCAAGCTGCTGAAAAAACCAAGTACAATCACCATTCTCCTTTGCAACAGCAACAAGAGTTAACTGTAGTTGATGGGCAAAACAATGAACATAATAGGCATAAGGGGACTCATCCATAATCAGTTTTTTCAGCCCATTAGCATTACCTTTCATGTTACTAGCTCCATCATATCCTTGCCCACGCACCATTGCAAAGGTCAAACTGTGTTCCATAAGCATTTTCTGAATTGCAACTTTCAGTGTCAAAGAGGTAGTATCTTCAACATGAGCAAGACCAAGAAACCTTACAACCACCCTTCCTTTCTTATCAACGTAACGCAAGCAAACAGCCAAATGTTCATTCCGATACACATCACTAGACTCATCTGGAAGTATGGAGAAATTACCACCATCAAGTTCTTCAATGATTAATTTAGTAGTCTCTTTTGCACAACATTATATCACCTCTTGTTGTATATCATGGTGAATCATCTGGCAGTTTTGTGGAGCATTCTTGAGAACAACTATGTTATCCTCTTCAAAATTTCCTGCTAGCTGATATGTCTCCAACGTATCTATAATTTCTTATGTTCCATGCTTATATTATACCAATTGCTACATGTTTTATTCACACTTCATGGCATTTTTATGCATTTTCTGGGACTAACCTATTAACAAGATGTCACAGTGCCAGTTCCTGTTTTCTGCTGTTTTTGGTTTCAGAAAAGCTGTTCTGCAAATATCCTTAGAATTGGACGAAACAAATTGCCACATTCCTATTTTCCCAACACGTTCACGAAGTCCGAAGGAGAGACGAAGGGGGCACCGAGGCGCCGTCCCCACCCCATGGCGCGGGTGGGCCCCCTGCCACACCGCCATGTGGGGAAGGGGCCTCGGGCCTCCACCGACATTGCCTCTTCGCCTATTTATTCCCACCGAGGCGAAAACCCTAAGAGACCGAGCCATATTTCCAGAAAACATCCGATGCCGCCGCCGCCATCAACCCTAACTCAGGAGGGTTCTGAAGCTCTTCCCGGCACCCTGCCGGAGAGGGGAATCGTCACCGGAGGGCTCTACATCGCCATGCCTGCCTCCGGAATGATGTGTGAGTAGTTCATCTTTGGACTATGGGTCCATAGCAGTAGCTAGATGGTTGTTTTCTCCTCTTGTGCCATCATGTTTAGATCTTGTGAGCTGCCTATCATGATCAAGATCATCTTATTGTAATGCTACATGTTGTGTTTGCTGGGATCCGATGAATATTGAATACTATGTCAAGTTGATTATTGATCTATCATATATATATCGTTTATGATCTTGCATGCTCTCCGTTATTTGTGTAGGCTCTGGCCAAGTTTATGCTTGTAACTCCAAGAGGGAGTATTTATGCTAGATAGTGGGTTCATGCCTCTATTTAATCTGGGACAGTGACAGAAAGTTCTAAGCTTGTGGATGTGCTGTTGCTACTAGGGGTAAAACAGCAATGCTTTGTCTAAGGATATTAGTGTTGTTTACATTATGCACCATACTTAATGCAATTGTCTGTTGCTTGCAACTTAATACTGGAAGGGGTGCGGATGCTAACCTGAAGGTGGACTATTTAGGCACAGATGCATGCTGGATAGCGGTCTGTGTACTTTGTCGTAATGCCCAAGTAAATCTCATAGTGATCATCATGACTTGTATATGCATTGTTATGCACCTCTCTATTTTGTCAATTGCCTAGCTGTAATTTGTTAACCCAGCATGTTAGTATTTTATTATGGAGAGACACCACTAGTGAACTGTGGACCCCGGTCCATTCTTTTACATCTGAAATACAACCTACTGCAATCATTGTTCTTTTTCATTCTCTGCAAGCAAACATCATTTTCCACACTATACGTCTAATCCTTTGTTTTCAGCAAGCCGGTGAGATTGACACCCTCACTGTTTCGTTGGGGCAAAATAGTTTGGTTGTGTTGTGTGTAGGTTCCAAGTCAACAAGTCAGACCTTCATCCACAAGCACCTTTTTCTGACGCCGTTGACACCTTCAGAACATCATACTGGTTCGATAACCTTGGTTTCATACTGAGGGAAAACTTGCTGCTGCACCCATCATACCTTCCTCTTGGGGTTCCCAACGGGCATGTGACTTTACACGCATCAAGCACTTTTTCTGGCGCCGTTGCCGGGGAGGTCAAGTTGCTTCTGCAAGGGGAGTCTCTCACTTCCAATCTCTTTACTTTGTTTTTGTCTTGCTTATTTTACTTTTATGTTGTCTTGTTTGCTTTCTTTATATCAAAAACACACAAAAATTAGTTACTTGTTTTACTTTTGTTATTTCGGTTTTGTCTTGTTTTTTGCTAAAATGAGTACTCCTGAGAACACCAAGTTGTGTGACTTCAGTAGCACGAATAATAATGATTTCATATGCACTCATATTGCTCCACCTGCTTCTAAAGCAGACTTTTATGAAATTAAACCTGCTCTATTAAATCTTGTTATGAAAGAGCAATTTTCTGGTGTTAGTACTGATGATGTTGCTGCCCACCTTAATAATTTTGTTGAAAATTGTGAGATGCAAAAGTATAAGGATATAGATGGGGATATTGTAAAACCTAAATTATTTCCTTTCTCTTTGAGAGGAAGAGCTAAAGAATGGTTGCTATCTTTGCCTAGAAATAGTATTGATTCATGGACAAAATGCAAAGATGGTTTCATTGGAAAATATTATCCTCCTGCTAAGATTACATCTTTGAGAAGTAGCATTATGAACTTCAAGCAATTTGATAATGAACATGTTGCCCAAGCATGGGAGAGAATGAAATCTTTGGTAAAGAATTGTCCTACCCATGGACTGACTGCTTGGATGATCATCCAAACCTTCTATCACTAGTACAGAACGACACATCGGAAACGGGCCAAAAACCCCTTCGGCAACGGAGAAAGGGTCCGTGTCCCCGCCTCTGTCACTGATGTGAAGCCTCACAATGGCAACGGAGGAGATAAACCGTTTCTGATGTATTTAACATTAGACATGGAGTTTTGCTAATAACCGTTTCTAATACGGGTTACAGGAAAACAAAAAAAAAACACGGTGACGGGCTGTGCCGTCGATGGAGCCCCGCTCCATGCGACTAGACAGCCGCCCGGTCGTCACCGTATTCCTGTACGCCCTGCTTTACAAAAGTCCATCGGTGCGCGTGGCTGGAGCTCTGCTCCTATGTCTTCACGGCCGTCAGATGAACATCTACTGTCTTTCCTGCTGCGCAAAATGTACTGCTCGTGGTGACGGCACCGTGTATGGAGCCCCGCTCCTAGGTCTTCACGGCAGCAACATCGTCACCAAGCATCCACCAAGCCCTTGAAACAACGAATATTCTTTGTTAAAAATAGCAAACAAAGCTAATAAACAGAGCCAATAAGCAGTAAACAAAGCAAACCGAGCTAAATACATAGCTGAAGAGCTAACTAACAGAGCAAACCAAGCTAAATAAGTAGCTAACATAGCAAATACATAGCTGAACAGAGCTAACTAACAGAGCAACCCGAGCTAAATAAGTAGCTAACATAGCAAATACATAGCTGAACAGAGCAAACCAAGCTAAATAAGTAGCTAACATAGCAAATACATAGCTGAACAGAGCTAACTAATAGAGCAAACTGAGCTAAATAAGTAGCTAACATAGCAAATACATAGCTAAACAAAGCAAACCGAGCTAAATAAGTAGCTAACATAGCAAATACATAGCTAAACAGAGCTAACTAACAGAGCAAACCGAGCTAAATAAGTAGCTAACATAGCAAATACATAGCTAAACAAAGCAAACCGAGCTAAATAAGTAGCTAACATAGCAAATACATAGCTGAACAGAGCTAACTATCAGAGCAAACCGAGCTAAATAAGTAGCTAACATAGCAAATACATAGCTAAACAAAGCAAACCGAGCTAAATAAGTAGCTAACATAGCAAATACATAGCTGAACAGAGCTAACCGAGCTAAATAAGTAGCTAACAGAGCGGTCATTTACCTTAGGCGAGGCGGGGTCGCTTTCTGTCGCGGATTGCGTCCCAGGCGTCGGCGCCGGAGCCACTGCCAGAGGAGACCTCATCCTGCTCGAACACCGGAGCGTCCTCCTCCTCCTCCTCATCCTCCTCCTCCGCCGCCGCCACCGCTGCCGCCGCCGCATCTGGCCCAGGGCCCTGGCCCGGGAGAAGAGAGCGGTCTATGGCCGCCCGGAGCCGCGTCTGGAACAACGCCTCCTCGGCGGCTTCTATTGCATGCTCGGCGGCGGAGATGCGGATAGCTCTCTGCATCGCAGACGCCCGAATGACACCCTCGGCGCGCTCGCCCTCAAAGGAGGTGCGAGAGAGGAGGAGACCGACCTCCAGATCCTCGTCCTCATCGTCCGAGGAGGACGATGAGGACGAGATACGGGCGTCGGTGGCCGCCGCCGCCGTGGATCCGGATGGGATTTGATGGCTCAGAATGAACTCGCGACCGCAGTCGCCGGGGATCTCGCCCCAGTTGTAGGGGAGATCCGGGCTGTGCCTCGGAGGGTGGGAGGAGGAAGATGCTCCATCCTGACTTCCGTCGGCGCCGGAGGGGTTCGCCATCGATGTGCGGCTAGGGTTAGGAACTGAGGAGAGTGAGACTGAGAGTGAGAGTGAGATACAGTACTGGAGTGGGAGATATTAATACCGGCATCGCTTAATGTGCCTTCACATGGGAAACGGAGATAGACCGATCTCCGTTTCTGATGTGGAAATATCAGCAATGGAGATATTCTTTCCTCTGTTGCCTATATATGAGCAACGGAGATCTTTTCAGCCTCCGTTACCATTGTGTCGGGCCCATCGACCGACTAGCGCGCGCACTCGCGGAGCTCATTTTTCCGTCGCCTAACTCTTGCCGTTGCCATAGAGGGGTATCCGATGTGTCGTTCTGTACTAGTGTATGCAGGATTAAATTTTTCTTCAAGGAATTTGTTGGATTCGGCTGCTGGAGGGACCTTTATGTCCATCACTTTGGGTGCAGCAACAAAGCTTCTTGATGATATGATGATCAACTACTCCGAATGGCACACTGAAAGGGCTCCTCAAGGTAAGAAGGTAAATTCTGTTGAAGAAACCTCTTCCTTGAGTGAAAAGATTGATGGCATTATGTCTATACTTGTGAGTGGTAAATCTCATGTTGATCCTAATAATGTTCCTTTAGCTTCATTGGTTGCTCAAGAAGAGCATGTTGATGTGAACTTCATTAAAAATAACAATTTCAACAACAATGATTATAGGAATAATTTTGGTAACAACAACTATAAGCCATATCCTTCTAATAGTGGTAGTGGTTATGGTAATTCTTACAACAATAGTAGGAGTGTACCCTATGATCTTGAAGTCATGCTTAAAGAATTTATCAATACACAAACTGCTTTTAACAAATCTGTTGAGGAAAAGTTTGGTAAAATTGATGTTCTTGCTTCCAAGGTTGATAGTCTTGCTCTTGATGTTGATCTTTTGAAACTGAAAGTTATGCCTAATGAGGTTAAAGATGGTAAGCCTTTTGCTACAGCAAATGCTATCCAAGTTAAAATTGACAACAATATTAGGATGTTGGCTGAGTTGCATGCTAGGTGGGAAAGAGAAGCTGAAATTGATAGAAAGAATAGTATAGCTCGAGTTTGTACTATTACCACCACTAGTAATGCTGAAGCATCACATGTTAGTAAACCTCCTACTATCAATGGTAATGTTATTGGTGTTGGCAATGTTTCCACTTCTACTACAAAGCGTGCAAAATTGCCTAAAACTGCTGAAACTGTTTCTGATAAAATGCTGAAATTTTTCGAAGTATGGAGACAATGGTCCCATTACTTTTGATCATAATGATTTTGATTTTGATGGCTGTAGCATTTCTGAAGTTATTATGTTCTTGCAAAAGCTAGCTAGAAGTCCTAATGCTAGTGCTATAAACATGGCTTTTACAAAACATATTACAAATGCTCTCATGAAAGTTAGGGAAGAGAAATTAAAACATGAAGCTTCTATCCCTAGGAAGTTGGAAGATGGTTGGGAGCCCATCATTAAAATGAAAGTGAATGATTTTGATTGTAATGCTTTATGTGATCTTGGTGCAAGTATTTCTGTTATGCCTAAGAAACTTTATGATATGCTTGACTTGCCACTTTGGAACACTGTTATTTGGATGTTCATCTTGCTGATAACTCTATGAAGAAACCTTTGGGGAGAATTGACAATGTTCATATTATGGTTAACAATAACCTTGTCCCCGTTGATTTTGTTGTTTTGGATATTGAATGCAATGCATCTTGTCCTATTGTTTTGGGAAGACCCTTTCTTCGAACTGTTGGTGTTGTTATTGATATGAAAGAGGGGAATATTAAGTATCAATTCCCTCTCAAGAAAGGTATGGAACACTTCCCTAGAAAGAGAATGAAGATGCCTTTTGATTCTATTATTAGAACAAATTATGATGTTGATGCTTCTTCTCTTGAGAACACTTGATTTTCACTTTCTGCGCCTAGCTGAAAGGCGTTAAAGAAAAGCGCTTATGGGAGACAACCCACCTTTTTATTTTCTGTCATTTTATTTTATTTTGAGTCAAGGTGTTGCTTACTTCTGTAACAACTCCTTTGTATCTTTATTTTATTGCATTGTTGTGCCAAGTAAAGTCTCTAGTTGAAAGTTGATGCTAGATTTGGATTTCTGCGCAGTGACAGATTTTTGCTGTCCACCGTTTTGAGCTGTATTCACTCCAGAAAATTGAAAAATTCTGAAAAAAATCACGCATGATCCTTATATATGTACGCAACTTTCATTAGTTTTGATTTTTCGCATCTGAGCAAGTTAAGTGCCTCGAAAAATTCGTCTTTCCAGACTGTTCTGTTTTTGACAGATTCTGCCTTTTATTTTGCATTGCCTCTTTTACTATGTTTGATTGGATTTCTTTGCTCCATAAAACATCAGTGGCTGTAGTTAATGTCCAGAAGCATTGGTAATGATTGTGTCACAGTAGAACATGTGAATTTTTGATTATGCACTAACCCTCTAATGAGAATTACTTTGAGTTTGGTGTGGCGGAAGTTTTCAAGGAGCAAGAGAGAAGGATGATATGATGTGATCAAGAAGAGTGAAAAGCCTAAGCTTGGGGATGCCCCCGTGGGTCATCCCTGCAATATTCAAGAAGACTCAAGCGTCTAAGCTTGGGATGCCCAAGGCATCCCCTTCTTCATCAACAACTTATCAGGTCATCTCTAGTGAAACTATATTTTAATTCTTCCACATCTTATGTATTTTACTTGGAGCGTCTGTGCTTTTATTTTTGCTTTGTTGTTTTTATTTTCTGAATAAGTTGGATCCTAGCATTCTTGTGTGGGAGAGAGACACGCTCCGCTTTTTCATGTGAATACTCATATTCTTCACTTATATCTTTTGAGTATTCTTATCTAGCTACTGCTATGCTTTTAGCTCCTGTTTTTCATGCATCTCTTTTAGAGCTGTTAATTCTTGTGGAGTAGTACTCTCTTGTTTCATTTGTAAATTACTTGGAGAGTTTTTGTTTGAGTTGCTTGGTTGATGTGTTGGTTCAGAAAATGTTGCATGTGGTAGTGGTATAATAATAACTTGCATAATCTTGTAGATCATTGAACTTTGATAACTTGATTCTTTGCAAACGTTTTGAGATATTTAGATGGTAAAGCTTGCTGGTTAATTAAGTTAAAATCATTAGTGGATTGTTGTCTTTAAGCTTGTACCGTACTACAAACTCTACTAAAATTGTTGAAGGTGTAGTTGGACTTGATAGCTTTCCATGTCTAAAAGTGATTCGTAATAACTAAGTTGTGCTGAAGGTCGAGGGATCTAGCGGGGTACTTGTGCCGCCGTGAACGGCCCTTCTTGGAGTGAATTTTAATCATGCTCTTAATGTTGAACCTGCTAGTTGTTTGCAATAAGCTTGTGAGTTCTTTTTGACTAATGTTAAGCTACGGTTTTTGGCACTTCCACCATCCAAATTTGCTAGCCTCTTCGGTGCTGTGCATTGCCTTCTCTCACATTGAGAGTTGTGCATACTTCGCCAGTACATCCAAACCCGTGGGAGGACTTTCTCTTGTTCTCCTACACATAAGCCCATACATCTTCCTCAAAACAGCCACCATACCTACCTACCACAGCATTTCCATAGCTGTTCCGAGATATATTGCCATGCAACTTCCATCTTACATTACATGACTTGTTGTCATTTATCATTTATATATTGCTTTGCATGATTCTATACAGCTGATGTGTGGTTTACCCATGTTACGCTAGATCATTGCACATCCTGCTACACTGGCAGAGGCATACAGTTTCATACATCATGTTTTGTTCATTATGAGTTATTTGTACCAAAAAGTGTGTTGTCATATTAGAGTGTTGCCCCTAAAAGTGAAAAGAGCCATGGAGGCCATCGAAAAGAGAAACAGAAAAAGAAAAAAAAAGAATAAAGAAAAAGGGGGCAACATTACTATCTTTATCCACACTTGTGCTCATGTTTCAGCACCTGCTGTATTCATAGTCATCATTTGTGCTCATGTTTAGCACCTATACTCCATGTGAGAGAGTTTTCATGTTTTACTAGTATAACTATGTGGGGAATTTACACTATAGAACTTGGGTTGTATATTCCAATGATGAGCTTCCTCAAAAATGCTCTAGGTCTTCATGAGCAACCAAGTTGGATGCACCCCCACTAGTTCCATTGGAGAGCTTTCATACACATATAGCTCTATGTGCATCCGTTGCATGGCAATCACTACTCCTTACATAGCTTCGATTATAAGACTTCCTCTTGTCTAATGATCACTTATAGCTTTGTGAGACTTTCTTCCTTTGGCCTTCCAAACCCCCATTAATGTTCTTTAGCCATAACATCCTGGTGCCAATACCAAATGCTTACGCTCACCGGTTGAGTAGACTTCGAAACAGTTGATTCATGACGTTCATGTTTATTTTTACTTGACTGAATCCTTCTATGTTATGAAAAATTGCTTGATGCTTGGAATTGAAGGATAGAACTCCTACATTGGATACTTAAAACATCTTTAATGAACCTTGTACGGTTTCATGTCTTTAAAGCAATATTCATGAAAACTTTTAGCTTGTTTAACTAACTTGCTTTGTTATCTCTTATTTAATATCAATTATAGACTTTTGCTTTGAATGATTTGATCTCAGCTCACATGCTTTACAATATTATTTGATCAAGATTTGTTGTAGCATGTCACTTCAGAAATTATTTTTGTTATCGTTTTACCTACTCGAGGACGAGTAGAACTAAGCTTGGGGATGCTTGATACGTCTCCAACGTATCTATAATTTCTTATGTTCCATGCTTATATTATACCAATTGCTACATGTTTTATTCACACTTCATGGCATTTTTATGCATTTTCTGGGACTAACCTATTAACAAGATGCCACAGTGCCAGTTCCTGTTTTCTGCTGTTTTTGGTTTCAGAAAAGTTGTTCTGCAAATATCCTCGGAATTGGACGAAACAAATTGTCACGTTCCTATTTTCCCGACACGTTCACGAAGTCCGAAGGAGAGACGAAGGGGGCACCGAGGCGCCGTCCCCACCCCATGGCGCGGGTGGGCCCCCTACCGCGCCGCCATGTGGGGAGTGGGCCTCGGCCTCCACCGACATCGCCCCTTCGCCTATTTATTCCCCCGAGGCGAAAACCCTAAAACCGAGCCATATTTCCAGAAAACATCCGCTGCCGCCGCCGTCAACCCTAACTCGGGGGGTTCTGAAGCTCTTCCCGGCACCCTGCCGGAGAGGGGAATCATCACCGGAGGGCTCTACATCGCCATGCCTGCCTCCGGATGATGTGTGAGTAGTTCATCTTTGGACTATGGGTCCATAGCAGTAGCTAGATGGTTGTCTTCTCCTTTTGTGCCATCATGTTTAGATCTTGTGAGCTGCCTATCATGATCAAGATCATCTTATTGTAATGCTACATGTTGTGTTTGCTAGGATCCGATGAATATTGAATACTATGTCAAGTTGATTATTGATCTATCATATATATGTTGTTTATGATCTTGCATGCTCTCCGTTATTAGTGTAGGCTCTGGCCAAGTTTATGCTTGTAACTCCAAGAGGGAGTATTTATGCTAGATAGTAGGTTCATGCCTCCATTTAATCTGGGACAGTGACAGAAAGTTCTAAGGTTGTGGATGTGCTGTTGCTACTAGGGGTAAAACAGCAATGCTTTGTCTAAGGATATTAGTGTTGTTTACATTATGCACCATACTTAATGCAATTGTCTGTTGCTTGCAACTTAATACTGGAAGGGGTGCGGATGCTAACCTGAAGGTGGACTATTTAGGCACAGATGCATGCTGGATAGCGGTCTGTGTACTTTGTCGTAATGCCCAAGTAAATCTCATAGTGATCATCATGACTTGTATATGCATTGTTATGCACCTCTCTATTTTGTCAATTGCCCAACTGTAATTTGTTTACCCAGCATGTTAGTATTTTATTATGGAGAGACACCACTAGTGAACTGTGGACCCCGGTCCATTCTTTTACATCTGAAATACAACCTACTGCAATCATTGTTCTTTTTCATTCTCTGCAAGCAAATATCATTTTCCACATTATACGTCTAATCCTTTGTTTTCAGCAAGCCGGTGAGATTGACACCCTCACTGTTTCGTTGGGGCAAAGTAGTTTGGTTGTGTTGTGTGCAGGTTCCAAGTCAACAAGTCAGACCTTCATCCACAAGCACCGTTTTCTGACGCCGTTGACACCTTCAGAACATCGCCGACTTCCTACTGGTTCGATAACCTTGGTTTCATACTGAGGGAAAACTTGCTGCTGCACTCATCATACCTTCCTCTTGGGGTTCCCAACGGACGTGTGACTTTACACGCATCACTAGCCAATTTAGAAGCTCAAGAAAATTTACTTTGTTTAGTGAGTTTTCACTTTCATCATGTCCTCTAAATACCAAGCCTTGGTGCAACAAATATCTCACACACTTCAGTGTCCACGTCAATTGTTGTTTATACAAAGCCTTGTATTGTGTGGTGTTTGAAGCAATAGACTCTCGAATTGATGTTTGTGGTGTATTGAACCTATCATACTTCTCTTGAGCTTCGGCATGGGCACTACTAACATCACCTTCATGTTTCTTCAATCTCGACTTCATGTTCCAGTTATTAAATCCCTTCTTCTCGAAAGCATCTCCACCGGGACATCTTGTTTTATCCTTGAACAAATAACAAACGAAGCAAAAAAGCTCTATCTTTTTCCACACTATACTCAATCCATGGAAATTGTTGAAACCAAACACGACAAAAGCAACGCTCTGATACGTCTCCAACGTATCTATAATTTCTTATGTTCCATGCTAGTTTTATACCAATAGCTACATGTTTTATTCACACTTCATAGCATTTTTATGCATTTTCTGTGACTAACCTATTAACAAGATGCCACAGTGCCAGTTCCTGTTTTCTGCTGTTTTTGGTTTCAGAAAAGCTGTTCTGGAAATATTCTCAGAATCGGACGAAACAAAATCCCAGATGCCTATTTTTCCCGACACGTTCCAGAAGTCCGAAGAGGAGACGAAGGGGGGCAGCAGGGCGCCCTCCCCACATGGCAGCGCGGGTGGGCCCCCTGCCGCGCCACCTTATGGGGAGCGGGCCCCGCGCCTCCACCGACGTCGCCCCTTCGCCTATTTATTCCTCCAGACACGAAAACCCTAAAACACCGAGCCATTATTCCAGAAAACATCCGCTGCCGCCGCCGTCAACCCTAACTCGGGGGTTTAGAAGTTCTCCTATGGCACCCTGCCGGAGAGGGGAATCATCACCGGAGGGCTCTACATCGCCATGCCTGCCTCCGGAGTGATGCGTGAGTAGTTCATCCCTGGACTACGGGTCCATACAGTAGCTAGATGGTTGTCTTCTCCTTTTGTGCCATCATGTTTAGATCTTGTGAGCTGCCTATCATGATCAAGATCATCTTATTGTAATGCTACATGTTGTATTTGTTGGGATCCGACGAATATTGAATACTATGTCAAGTTGATTATTGATCTATCATATATGTGTTGTTTATGATCTTGCATGCTCTCCATTATTAGTCTAGGCTTTGGCCAAGTTTATGCTTGTAACTCCAAGAGGGAGTATTTATGCTAGATAGTGGGTTCATGCCTCCATTTAATCTGGGACAGTGACAGAAAGTTCTAAGGTTGTGGATGTGCTGTTGCTACTAGGGGTAAAACAGTAATGCTTTGTCTAAGGATATTAGTGTTGTTTACATTATGCACCATACTTAATGCAATTGTCTGTTGCTTGTAACTTAATACTCGAAGGGGTGCGGATGCTAACCTGAAGGTGGACTATTTAGACACAGATGCATGTTGGATGGCGGTCTGTGTACTTTGTCGTAATGCCCAAATAAATCTCATAGTGATCATCATGATATGCATGTGCATTGTTATGCCCTCTCGATTTGTCAATTGTCCAACTGTAATTTGTTTACCCAGCATGTCAGTATGTTATTATGGAGAGACACCATTAGTGAACTGTGGACCCCGGTCCATTCTTTTAAATCTGAAATACAACCTACTGCAATCATTGTTCTTTTTCATTCTCTGCAAGCAAACATCATTTTCCACACTATACGCCTAATCCTTTCTTTTCAGCAAGCCGGTGAGATTGACAACCTCACTGTTTCGTTGGGGCAAAATAGTTTGATTGTGTTGTGCAGGTTCCACGTTGGCACCGGAATCCCTGGTGTTGCGCCGCACTACACTCCTTCACCAACACCTTCAGAGCATCGCCGACTTCCTACTGGTTCGATAAACCTTGGTTTCATACTGAGGGAAAACTTGCTGATGCACTCATCATACCTTCCTCTTGGGGTTCCCAACGAACGTGTGTCTTTCATGTCATCAAGCCAGTTTTCTGGCGCCGTTGCCGGGGAGGTCGAGTTTCTTCTGCAAGGGGAGTCTCTCACACCCAATCTCTTTACTTTGTTTTTATCTTGCTTTATTTTTATTTTGTCTTGTTTGCTTTCTTTATATCAAAAACACAAAAAATAGTTACTTGTTTTACTTTTGTTATTTCGGTCTTGCTTTATCTTTTATTATCATCATGTCTAGTCCCATGACTGTCACTATGTCACCTGAGGAATTAATCTTCACTTTTAAACAAGGGAGTGAGGAGAGCTTTAAAGAAGCATGGTTTAAAATTTCTGATTCTTATGGTAAAACTGAGCCTAAAATGACTATGAGCTTGCTTCTTATTAGTTTTTACTTCGGTCTAGTCCTTTGTTATAGATATGCTTTGGATGCCGTTGTTGGAGGAGATTTCCTTCATTTCAATGGGGATCAAGAAATTGATTCGGCCCTTGTAAGCATTCATGCTAGATTAAACACTCTTGAGACAAATATATCTTGTTTAAAGGAAGGATATAATCAAATTCGGGAATGTTATGACTACGTTCCAATAAATTTTGAACCTTCAATGTGGGTCCCTACGGTAAAAGTTGCTATTAGTGGTGAAACCTTTTATGCTCGTTGTGATAGTATGTCAGAGTTTTGCCTTATGCCTAAAAAAATTTATGAATCTTTGAACCTTTGGGAACTCACTGAAGGGGGAAGGAATAACTCTTACTGATAACACCATTATATTACCTAATGGGATAGCTGAAGGAGTATTTACAAAATTCATGGGAAGAACATTGTCCATTGATTATCTTGTCATTGAATGTGCAGGAACAGGATAAATTACACTTGGAAGATGCCTACTCAAACTTTTGGGGCTGTAATGGATATGGGGAAAGGTACTTTGAACTTCTCCACCTCGCCAGGAGGCGGGCATTTATTCCCTAAACCCAAGAGTAAGACTAAAGGTAAAAAGAGTAAACGTAAAGCTAGAACAAATTATGATGTTGATACATCTTCTCTTGATAACACTTGATTTTCACTTTCTGCGCTTAGCTGAAACGCATTAAAGAAAAGCGCTTGTGGGAGACAATCCATCTTTTTATTTTCTGTCATTTTATTTTATTTTGAGTCAATGTGCTGTTTATTCTGTAGCAACTCTTTGTATCTTTATTTTATTGCATTGTTGTGCCAAGTAAAGTCTCTAGTTGAAAGTTGTTGCTAAAATTGGATTTATGTGCAGTGACAGATTTTTGCTGTCCACCGTTTTGATCTGTATCAGCTACAGAAAATTGAAAATTCTGAAAAAAATCACGCATGATCCTTATATATGTACGCAACTTTCATTAGTTTGATTTTTCGCATCTGAGCAAGTTAAGTGCCTCGAAAAAATTCGTCTTTCCAGACTGTTCTGTTTTTGACAGATTCTGCCTTTTATTTTGCATTGCCTCTTTTACTATGTTTGATTGGATTTATTTGCTCCATTAAACATCAGTGGCTGTAAGTAATGTCCAGAAGCTTTGGTAATGATTGTGTCACAGTAGAATATGAGAATTTTTGATTATGCACTAACCCTCTAACGAGTTACCTGAGTTTGGTGTGGCGGAAGTTTTCAAGGAGCAAGAGAGAAGGATGATATGATGTGATCAAGAAGAGTGAAAAGCCTAAGCTTGGGGATGCCCCCGTGGGTCATCCCTGCAATATTCAAGAAGACTCAAGCGTCTAAGCTTGGGGATGCCCAAGGCATCCCCTTCTTCATCAACAATTTATCAGGTCATCTCTAGTGAAACTATATTTTAATTCTTCCACATTTTATGTATTTTACTTGGAGCGTCTGTGTGCTTTTATTTTTTTGTTGTTTTTATTTTTCTGAATAAAGTTGGATCCTAGCATTCTTGTGTGGGAGAGAGACACGCTCCGCTTTTTCATGTGAATACTCATATTCTTCACTTATATCTTTTGAGTATTCTTATCTAGCTACTGCTATGCTTTTAGCTCCTGTTTTTCATGCATCTCTTTTAGAGCTGTTAATTCTTGAGGAGTAGTAGTCTCTTGTTTCATTTGTAAATCATTTGGAGAGTTTTTGTTTAGTTGCTTGGTTGATGTGTTGGTTCAGAAAATGCTGCATGTGGTAGGGTATAGTAATAACTTGCATAGTCTTGTAGATCATTGAACTTTGATGACTTGATTCTTTGCAAATGTTTTGAGGTATTTAGATGGTAAAGCTTGCTGGTTAATTAAGTTAAAATTATGAGTGGATAGTTGTCTTTAAGCTTGTACCGTACTACAAACTCTATTTAAATTGTTGAAGGTGTAGTTGGACTTGATAGCTTTCCATGTCTAAAAGTGATTCGTAATAACTAAGTTGTGCTGAAGGTCGAGGGATCTAACGGGGTACTTGTGCCGCCGTGAACGGCCCTTCTTGGAGTAAACTTTAATCATGTTCTTAATGTTGAACCTGCTAGATGTTTGCAATAAGCTTGTGAGTTCTTTTTGACTAATGTTGAGCTACGGTTTTTGGCACTTCCACCATCCATATTTGCTAGCCTCTTCGGTGTTGTGCATTGCCTTCTGCTCACATTGAGAGTTGTGCATACTTCGCCAGTACATCCAAACCCGTGGGAGGACTTTCTCTTGTTCTCCTACACATAAACCCATACATCTTCCTCAAAACAGCCACCATACCTACCTACTACACATTTCCATAGCTGTTCCGAGATATATTGCCATGCAACTTCCATCTTACATTACATGACTTGCTGTCATTCATCATATACATATTGCTTTGCATGATTCTATACAGCTGATGTGCGGTTTACCCATGTTACGCTAGATCATTGCATATCCTGCTACACTGGCAGAGGCATACAGTTTACATCATGTTTTAGTTCGTTGTGAGTTATTTGTAACAAAAAGTGTATTGTCATATTAGAGTGTTGCCCCTGAAAGTGAAAAGAGCCATGGAGGCCATCGAAAAGAGAAACAGAAAAATAGAAAAAAAGGAAAAAAGAATAAAGAAAAAGGGGGCAACATTACTATCCTTTATCCACACTTGTGCTCATGTTTCAGCACCTGCATTATTCATAGTCATCATTTGTGCTCATGTTTAGCACCTGTACTCCATGTGAGAGAGTTTTCATGTTTTACTAGTATAACTATGTGGGGAATTTACACTATAGAACTTGGGTTGTATATTCCAATGATGAGCTTCCTCAAAAATGCTCTAGGTCTTCATGAGCAACCAAGTTGGATGCACCCCCACTAGTTCCATTGGAGAGCTTTCATACACATATAGCTCTATGTGCATCCGTTGCATGGCAATCACTACTCCTTACATAGCTTCGATTATAAGACTTCCTCTTGTCTAATGATCACTTATAGCTTTGTGAGACTTTCTTCCTTTGGCCTTCCAAACCCCATCAATGATCTTTTAGCCATAACATCCTGGTGCCAAAACCAAATGCTTACGCTCACCGGTTGAGTAGATTTCGAAACAGTTGATTCATGATGTTCATGTTTATTTTTACTTGGCTGAATCCTTTATGTTGTGAAAGATTACTTGATGCTTGGAATTGAAGGATAGAACTCCTACATTGGATACTTAACACATCTTTAATGAACCTTGTACGGTTTCATGTCTTTAAAGCAATCATTCATGAAACTTTTAGCTTGTTTAACTAACTTGTTTTGTTGTCTCTTATATCAATTATAGACTTTTGCTTTGAATGATTTGATCTCAGCTCATATGCTTTACAATATTATTGATCAAGATTATGTTGGTAGCATGTCACTTCAGAAATTATTGTTGTTATCGTTTACCTACTCGAGGACGAGTAGAACTAAGCTTGGGGATGCTTGATACGTCTCCAACGTATCTATAATTTCTTATGTTCCATGCTAGTTTTATACCAATAGCTACATGTTTTATTCACACTTCATAGCATTTTTATGCATTTTCTGGGACTAACCTATTAACAAGATGCCACAGTGCCAGTTCCTGTTTTCTGCTGTTTTTGGTTTCAGAAAAGCTGTTCTGGAAATATTCTCGGAATCGGACGAAACAAAATCCCAGATGCCTATTTTTTCCGACACGTTCCAGAAGTCCGAAGAGGAGACGAAGGGGGCAGCAGGGCGCCCTCCCCACATGGCGGCGCGGGTGGGCCCCCTGCCGCGCCACCTATGGGGAGCGGGCCCCGCGCCTCCACCGACGTTACCCCTTCGCCTATTTATTCCTCCAGACGTGAAAACCCTAAAACACCGAGCCATTATTCCAGAAAACATCCGCTGCCGCCGCCGTCAACCCTAACTCGGGGGGTCAGAAGTTCTCCTCCGGCACCCTGCCGGAGAGGGGAATCATCACCGGAGGGCTTACATCGCCATGCCTGCCTCCGGAGTGATGCGTGAGTAGTTCATCCCTGGACTACGGGTCCATACAGTAGCTAGATGGTTGTCTTCTCCTTTTGTGCCATCATGTTTAGATCTTGTGAGCTGCCTATCATGATCAAGATCATCTTATTATAATGCTACATGTTGTGTTTGTTGGGATCCGATGGATATTGAATACTATGTCAAGTTGATTATTGATCTATCATATATGTGTTGTTTATGATCTTGCATGCTCTCCGTTATTAGTGTAGGCTTTGGCCAAGTTTATGCTTGTAACTCCAAGAGGGAGTATTTATGCTAGAAAGTGGGTTCATGCCTCTATTTAATCTGGGATAGTGACAGAAAGTTCTAAGGTTGTGGATGTGCTGTTGCTACTAGGGGTAAAACAGCAATGCTTTGTCTAAGGATATTAGTGTTGTTTACATTATGCACCATACTTAATGCAATTGTCTTTTGCTTGCAACTTAATACTGGAAGGGGTGCGGATGCTAACCTGAAGGTGGACTATTTAGACACAGATGCATGCTGGATGGCGGTCTGTGTACTTTGTCGTAATGCCCAAATAAATCTCATAGTGATCATCATGATATGTATGTGCATTGTTATGCCCTCTCTATTTGTCAATTGCCCAACTGTAATTTGTTTACCCAGCATGTTAGTATGTTATTATGGAGAGACACCACTAGTGAACTGTGGACCCCGGTCCATTCTTTTACATCTGAAATACAACCTACTGCAATCATTGTTCTTTTTCATTCTCTGCAAGCAAACATCATTTTCCACACTATACGCCTAATCCTTTGTTTTCAGCAAGCCGGTGAGATTGACAACCTCACTGTTTCGTTGGGGCAAAGTAGTTTGATTGTGTTGTGCAGGTTCCACGTTGGCACCGGAATCCCTGGTGTTGTGCCGCACTACACTCCTTCACCAACACCTTCAGAGCATCGCCTACTTCCTACTGGTTCGATAAACCTTGGTTTCATACTGAGGGAAAACTTGCTGCTGCACTCATCATACCTTCCTCTTGGGGTTCCCAACGAACGTGTGTCTTTCACGTCATCACGCTCCTTTCCACTTTTATTTGTAAGATGGAACTTATGATTCTTTGGTTGACATGGCCCCATCTCAATATATCTCCTTATTACTCTATCTTTGTCATTTACAGCATACATTGAGATGGGAATCCGGTTCCCAGGATCATGTTCAAGTGCCTTCAAATCCGCTTGCATCCGTTCATCATCTTCATCAATAGATTCATCATCTTCTACTTCAACATGAGGTGTTGAGGTACTCTCCGGTTCTTGCCATAACACCATTTGCAAATTGCTTTCAAGATGAACAACACTAGATTCAGTTGTTGTCTGATTCGGTGTGGATGATTCATTCGTTTTCTTGCTTTTGCAGCCTTTTCCCACATTGTATGTATGCTACTGCCAACAACACCACCATTCTTCTTCTACGGTCAGTGGCGGAGCCACATAGAGACCTGTGTGGTCAATTGACCACACAGGTTTTTTGCAAATCCTTTGTGTACAAGCTTAAATCATGCAAAGAAAATTATAAAATCAGGAAAAACACATGTGTTTGACATCGCAGATATGAATTGACATCACATACTTTAAGTTCTGGCTCCGCCACTATCTACGGTACAAAAAAACAAGGAAAAAAAATTAACAACTTGCATCTAGGAAGCTAGTATGAGCAAGTAATGAAGCAAATCAAGGAAACAAGTCAAGCAACGAAATTGGGGCCGAAATTGGGGGCGAGGCAGACGGCCATACCTTCTGCGCTGCTCGGGGACGCTGTGGCGGGCTGGGGCGGACGGGAGGGGGCCGAGGCGGAGGGGCGCGGGTCGGCGGGGGGCAGGGCGCCGCCGCCGCGGGCGCGGGGCCGTCAGCTGCTCCGGGTTGCATCTGCGCTGCGGCCGGTGGCTCGTCGGCCAGGTCGTGCTCTAGGTCGAGTCATCGAGCAGTCAGGAAGGGGAAAAAGACAGAGGGTGACTGCCTGGGTGCAATGCGAGCGAGCGAGCAGCCTGGCTTTGGTGCGATGCGAGCGAGAGCGGCCTGGGCAGTGAGATGGGCTCTTTTGCCTTTGCGAGATGGGCTTTTCTGCCTTAGTGGGCTGGGCCAAATATATACATAATTTTTTTCGCCACTGGATCTTGGGTATTCCTGTGAATACAAGGGCATACCCCCAGCACCGCCCCTGCCCCGGCTCTGGAAGAGCTCTGGAAGATAAATTGTCTTTTCAACGTCAAGACTTGCACCACTGCTAATGTTCTACACCGGTCAGTTGATGATGCTTTGCCTATGGAAGCATAGAGTCACTCTAGACTCTCTCCATACGGTTGATGCCTTGTGTGGCTGCCTTCTTCAATGTTGTTGTAATCTAAAAAGTCCTTCCCCTATAGCTAGTTGTTGTAATCTTTACATGATCTGTGCCTTGATCTATGCCTTTGAGTATATATATTTCGCAAGCCAATGCATGTTGGCATAGGTATTTACATGCAATTTCGTGGTCACATGCCTTGTTCGTAGATTAGCATCTCGGCCATCTCGCCACCCGCCTCATCAGCGATCCATGCCGAAGCATTTGGGCTACTGCTTGCAGTAAAACTTGCGAAAATGCTGCATATTCATCAGGCAACCTTTTTGACGGACAACGCCACCTTGGCAGCAGCTGCTGCCGATATGGACCTCTTTCGTTGAACAGGACACTGGGCAATCAGACCACAACTTGCTGACATGGTAGCATCAAGCTACTTTGGTGATGCAAAGGTTTTTCATATATCAAGAAATCTCAATTTTAACGCTCATCATCAGGCCAGACTTGCTCAGAATAGATCTTTATCTTTCAGGTGCTTGGGTTCAGGCAAGAGAGCCTGTTTAAATGTAGGTGTAATTTAATGCCTTGCGTGTCCAAGTACACGCTCTTCCATGTAAAATGTTGCTAGATTTATAAAATTTTGTTGTGTAAAAAAAGAGTATATTTCAAGGGGTGGGACAAAGCTCTCTTCCCACCCTATTCTTGGAAAGAACAGTGGCAATATCGTAATTACTTGGCTTCTATGGACCGTGGCACATAGTTCAAAGAAGAAAAAAGAATTTAATAGTGAAACTGTCTCAGGGTAATGTTTAGAATCTCCTAGTTCAAATATATGAAATATCATCACACTTTTCACGAGTGAGGTATCTCCACTACTTATAAAAGAGCAAACTTGGTAGGAAAATTAGATCTCAACCATTCATGCAAGCAGGAAAATTAGATCTCAACCATTAATACGTGTGCATCAGATGGTCCACATTGAGTTGTTCTCCCCACCCCCGCTGGACTCGGCCGCAACATCTTAGCGATTCTGCTGATTTACGTTTCAAAACTGTCGACTCCAGTCTTGGCTGCCCTCCTCGCGCTGCACTCTGCGCCCCACTGATCAAGTTGTAGATGTATAGGGGGGTTTGAGTTATCGTCTCCACAGGGATCAACAAGTCTATGATGTTGCTAAGGGTTGGCAGAAGCTAGACTAAATCTTCAGGTTCAGGTTTTAGGGTTTTCAACTAGAAAGTAATGGTTTTACTGAAAAAGGGTTTAAGAACTAGGGTTCAGAATTTAACCTGCAGCCTTTGGGTTGTCAATCCAGCTGCTGGCAAGAATCTAAGCAAGGTTTAGATAGGGAACAAGATTCACTCAAACAGCTTGCAGAGACTAGTCATGCAAGCAAGGGTTTTTAGCAGTTTTAGGCAGGAGAAAAATACGTAACACAAAGATCACTGCTTTCTGGGTTGTCAGGCCAGATCACAAGTGAGTTAACAAGCAAAGGGAGGCTAGGGACAAAATTACAACAATCAGTGTGCAGGGACTAGCCTTACACACACAGATCACACCACACAGCAAGTAAATCATGCAAAACTTCAGATAAAGCAGTGAACCGTGTCACTCAACTCACTGCAGTAGCCAAATATCACAAGTTCTACTCACAGCTGGATGATCTACTAAGTTCACACAAGATTACACAAGAGAGTGGAGAGAGATCTTTGGCTTTAGCTCACAGAAACCCTAGTTGAAGCAGAGGAAGCAGAGGAGTGGAAGCAGAGTTGCAGATCATGAGCTTCTGGTTACCAAGGCCTTGTACTTCTTCTCCTGGACTCCTTGTTCATCTTGTTCTTCTATGGATCTTGCTGTTCTTGCTCTGGTTCTTGGAGTTCTTGGTGTTCTTGAGTTGGTGGTGGAAAAGGTGGAGTGGAGGCTGAGGGAAAAGGTGGAGTGGAGTGGATGGTCGAGTGAATGGTAAGTGAATGGGCGAGAGAGAGGTTCTGTGGTGGTGGAGGTGGCTTTATACACCTTTTTCCATTTGTGGTGGAGGTGTGGTACGAGTTGATGGAGAGGGAAGCTTCCTCCTTGGCCACAACTCATAGTGCACATGGCATGTTTCTCTTTTTCACCTTTTTGCCTTTATGACTTTTGGAGTTTCCTTGATCTCCAAGTTGATCTTCTTTCCCTTTCTATGATTCAAACATATTTGAATTGCTTCTTCTCTTCTCTTTGGGACTTGTATTGCTGCACTTGTGCTTTGCTTCGACTAGTGATGAAGAACTTGAGTTAACTGACAGAATCTCTGTCAGTTACTGTTCACTTTCTGGCACAGAGGTGTTCTTCGGTTTCTGGCTTGATTTGAGCTTGTTGATCATGGCCATCTTGTTTGCTGCATTGATATGAGTTGAATGTTGCATCTTGCCTCACTTCTACATTGGATCTTCTGAAGATTATGTGCCTTTGCGCACTGAACTGCAAAATGAGTGAAAGCAATATCAAATGAAGATATTTGCAGTTCTGGATATAGAAACAGTGAGGTTTTTGAGGTTTTAGGTCTGTGAATTATGCATATAAATGATGGTGATCAAACCCCCAGACTTAAACCTTTGCTTGTCCTCAAGTAAAGAAAATTGGATGTAAATGACAACAAGCAGGATATGAATAGTGCAAGGTTCTGAAAACTTAGCAGTTCATTCAAATTGGATTCAATGCAGTTCTGTTTACTATTTGAGCAAGTGCTAGTTTGGAGACAAGTTTCAAATAGCAGAATTTAACCATTTCTAAGTTCAAATGCTTGGGATTAGTATGATAAGACAATTTGCACAGAAATGGAAAGTAAATGATCCAAAAATAGCCATAATGCAAGGATGCATGCTTAGTCAGTGCTTCACCTACTACAGTTCCAGGGAACATAATAGGCTAATGCTGCAATGATGCATGAGTAGTTAGTTAGTGTTAGGAAGATACTTGCTTTATTAGTTAGTGCGTCACAAGCTACCATCCCAGGATCATAGCTGCTAATGCAAAAAATTGTTGCTTAATGATTCAGTTAACTTTTTCTGGTTAGTGCGTCACATACCCCAATCCCGAGATTGTGGTTGCTAATGCAAAAAATTGTTTCTGTTAACACATTTTCAGTTAGGTTAGTGTTAGTGCTTCACAAATCACTATCCAGAGATATTGATTGCTAATGCCAAAAAATGCAAATATGCAGAGATGGAGTTAGTAAATGGCTCTAAAATGGATCATATAGTTCAGTTTCATAGCAAATGGCATTATCAAGTATTCCACAAGTATTTGAACAGAGAAATAAATCAATTCTGTTTTGAGAAATGGGTCTGAACATAGCCTTTGCAAGAATATAAGCAGATACAATACATGATTCACAACAGAATGTAATGCTATTTGATCAGAACAGAGCAAAACCATAAAAATTTTGTGACAGCCATAAAATTGCCAAATTGATCATAAATCTGAAACATGGCATAACAATATTATTCATGCTGTGGATAAGGTATAAAAGATTGGAATGTTTCCACCTGGTGACTGCTGCTGCCTCTTGCTTCATGATATCATAGCCAAGACTTCTCCACTTCTTTTTATTCAAAATCTGAAAAACAAAGACAAAAAGAAAAACACAAACAAAAAATAACAAGTAAATGGAAATAACATGTAAATAATGTACAAGGGTACCAGGCTGCCTCCTGATGAGCGCTTGTTTATAGTCATGAGCCTGACTGTAGCTCCTTCACTGGTTCTCAGCTGCAGAGGATGCATTGGGATCATCCTCAGCTTCATCATCATCTGTTTCTTCACTTTCTTCAGTGTTCAACTGCTCTCCTGCTCTGTAATGCTTCAGTCTCTGTCCATTCACCTTGAAAGTACCATCTGTTGCACTCTGTACTTCAAAAGCACCATGTCCTAGGTCTCTCTTGATGACACAAGGGCCAAACCATCTTGACTTGAATTTTCCAGAGAACAAATGCAGTTTGGAGTCATAAACCAACACTGTCTGTCCAACACTGAATTCCTTTCTGAGAATGTGCTTGTCATGCCATTTCTTGGTCTTGTCCTTATAGATCTTTGAGCTTTCATAAGCATCATTTCTCAGTTCCTCTAACTCACACATCTGAAGCTTTCTTGCAGTTCCAGCTTTGCCTAAATCCATGTTCAGCTTCCTCATTGCCCACTGTGCTCTGTAAATGACATGCTTTTCCATAGACAAGCCTGAATGGTGACATACCAATAGGTGTCTTATATCCTGTCCTGTATGCCCACAGGCTATCTGGCAATTTTGTTGACCAATCCCCCTGGACTTAGAAACAACTTTCTCCAGAATTTGTTTCACTTCTCTGTTTGACAGCTCAACTTGTCCATTGGCTTGAGGATGGTAAGGTGTAGTTACTCTGTGGTTTCTCACACCATACTTGTTCAGAGCTTCTCTAACTGTTCATTGTTGAAATGAGCTCCACCATCACTGATCACTACTCTTGGTACTCCAAATCTTGGGAAAATGACAGTTTTGAAGAATTTGCAGACAGCTTTTGAATCAGCACTGACAGTGGGTATTGCTTCAACCCATTTGGACACATAATCCACTGCAACTAGTATATGCTTGTATCCATTTGATGATGGTAAAGGACCAACAAAATCCACTCCCCATACATCAAATAGTTCCACCTCCAGAATTCCCTTCTGTGGCATTTCATTTCTTCTTGATATTTTTCCAGTTCTCTGACAGGGATCACATTGTTTGATATAATCATGCACATCTTTGAACAAGTTAGGCCAATAGAATCCAGCTTGCAGGATTTTTGCTTGGGTCTTCATAACTCCAGCATGGCCTCCATACATGCCTGCATGGCATTGGTACATAACATCACTGATTTCTTCAGCTGGCACACATCTTCTCACAATTCCATCTGCACAATGCTTGTACAGGAATGGCTCATCCCAGTAATAGCTTTTTGCATCATGCATGAACTTCTTTTTCTGCTGGTAAGACATATCTGCTGGCATAATTTCACAGACCAGATAATTCACAATATCTGCATACCAAGGAGAACTAGCACTTACTGCCATTAGCTGCTCACCAGGCATTCTATCTTGTATCTCTCTGCCATCTGGGCAATTGATTCTTGACAGGTGATCTGCTACTGAATTTTCAGATCCCTTTTTATCCTTGATTTCAATATTAAACTCTTGCAGCAAGAGAATCCATCTGATCAGCCTAGGCTTAGCATCCTTTTTGCTCACCAAGTATTTTATTGCTGCATGATCTGTGTAAACAACACACTTGTGCCCAACAAGATAGGGTCTGAATTTATCAAATGCAAACACTACTGCTAGCAATTCCTTCTCAGTGGTTGTGTAGTTGATCTGAGCATCATCTAGTGTTCTGCTGGCATAGTAAATCACATGAACTGCTTTCTCTTTTCTCTGACCAAGTACTGCTCCTACTGCAAAATCACTTGCATCACACATCAGTTCAAATGGCACTGTCCAGTCAGGTGGTTGCACTATTGGAGCTGTATCAGAGCTTCTTTTAGCTTGTTGAAAGCTTGCATACATGCTTCATCGAACACAAACTCTACATTATGATTCAGCAAGTGTGTAAGTGGTTTTGCAATGTGAGAAAAATCTTTGATGAACCTTCTGTAGAAACCAGCATGTCCCAAGAAACTCTGTATTCCTTTTACATTTTCAGGAGGAGGTATTTAGCAATTACATCTACTTTTGCTTTGTCCACTTCTATTCCTCTGGCAGACACCAAGTGACCAAGCACTATGCCTTCAGTTACCAAGAAGTGACACTTCTCCCAATTTAAGATCAAATTTTGTTCAGAGCATCTGTGTAATACTGCTGTCAGATTTTTCAGGCAAGAGATGAAATCTTTTCCATATACTGTAAAATCATCCATGAATACTTCCATGATCTTCTCAATTTGATCAGAAAATATAGACATCATACACCTCTGAAATGTGCCAGGTGCATTGCACAAACCAAATGGTAACTCTTGTAAGCAAATGTTCCATATGGACAAGTGAATGTTGTCTTGTCCTGGTCAGATGGATGAATGGGTATTTGCAGAAACCCAGAATATCCATCTAGATAGCAATAGAATTTCTGACCAGCAAGCCTTTCTAGCATCTGATCCATAAATGGCAAAGGAAAATGATCTTTCCTAGTTGCCTTATTCAGTTTTCTGAAGTCATTGACCATTCTCCATCCAGTAACTGGTCTTGTGGTCATTAATCTCCCTTCCTCATTTTCTACCACTGTATAACCTCCTTTCTTAGGCACAATGTGTATAGGGCTCACCCACTCACTGTCAGAAATGGGGTAAATCATTCCTGCCTTTAGCAGTTTCAGTACTTCTTTTTCACTACTTCTTGCATTGCTGGATTCAGTCTTCTCTGCCCTTCTCTAGTTGGTTTACTGCCATCTTCTAAGTGTATTCTGTGAGAAAAACTTTCTCATCAATTCCTCTGATATCATCAATAGAGTACCCAATAACATTTTGTACAGCCTCAATACTGACAACAAGCTTTCTTCTTGTTCATTGTTCAGAGCAGAACTGATTATCACTGGGTGTATCTTTTCTTTCTCAAGGAATATGTATTTCAGATGAGATGGTAATTCTTTCAGCTCAACTATAGAATTGTGAACTGGTTTGCAAACTGCAATTTCTTCAGCATCTGCATCTTTTTCACAGAGATATTCCACACAACTCCTGGTGATTAGGACTATCTGCTGTCACAAACACTTGTGCTTCAGGTTCTTCTGACTGCATTTCTTATAGTGTGTCCAACACATTTGGTCTATTACATCAATGGACTGGCATTGCTCCAGTATGTTTGGCAATGAGAGGCATGCTTCATGCTGAACTCAGCTTGTTCAGAACCAAACTGCAGTTTCAGAGTTCCACCTTTTACATCTATTATTGCTCCAGCTGTTGCCAAGAAAGGTCTGCCTAGTATCATGGATTCAGAATTGTCTTCCATCTCCAGTACCACAAAATCGACTGGATAAGCAAAATTTCCAACTTGTACTGGCACATCTTCAAGAATTCCAGCTGGTTTCCTCAGTGTTCTGTCAGCTAACTGCAGAGTCATTGATGTAGGCTTCAGAATTCCTAACTGCAATATTTGACTGACAGCCAGGTAAAACACTAACTGATGAACCCAAATCACACAATGCTGTGAATGTTCTCTTTCCCACAACACATGGGATGCTAAAACTCCCTGGATCACCCAGCTTCTTTGGCATATAATTCAGTATGACAGCACTGCAGTCCTCTGTCAGAGCAACAATTTCTGGGTCATCCAAGCTTCTCTTCTTTGTTATCAGGTCTTTGAAAATTTTGCATACAAGGGAATGTGTAACACTGCATCCAGAATGGGTATTGTGATCTGAACTTCCTTCATAGTTTCCAGGAACTTAGCATACTGCTTTTCATCCTTAGATTTTCCAATCTTTCAGGAAATGGATTTTCTGCAACACAGGCTTTTCTGATGCAGGTTTTGTTACAGTGTTAGCTTTTTTCAGTTTCAGTAGCAGGCTGCTCTGCAATTTCTGGCTCTGCCACCTTCTCTTCTGGGACAGTTTCTTGCCTAACAGTTTGCTGAGTATGAACTCTTCTTTGTGGTGCTACATAAGTGACAGCTGGGGGTGTTTTGAGCACTGGTTCAGTGTTTATTCCACTCCTAGTTGTTACAGCATCTACAACTACAGTAGTGGATATGGCACCACACTGTTTTGGATTCTTTTCTGCTGGTAACTTGTTCTCAGGCTGATTGCCTTGAGTATTAGAGATTCCAGCTGTTAGTTGCTGCATTGTTTTATAGAAAAGCTCAGACTGCATCTTCATTGTTTCCTGCATACCACTGAACATTTCTTTCTGCAGCCTCATCATTTCATTTATTTCAGACTTGCTGTTGCTTGTAGAAGCATTTTGCTGATTAGCTTGATTCTGTTGTTGCTGTTGGTACTGCATATTGCCTTGAGGTCTGAAATTTTGCTGTGATGTTTGAGCATACTGTGGCTGAGCTGCTTGATGGTAATTCTGTTGATTTGCTTGAGGATAACTCTGCTGAGCTGCATTCTTGTATGAAAGTTGGGATGGTTTCTCCAAGCTGGGTTGTAGCTCTGAGAAAAAGGGCCTTGATTCTGAGTATAATTCACTTCTGCCAGTTGGTTGTCTGTGGGTACAAACAGAGTACACTCTTGAGGTGAATGCCCTTCATTCCACAAATGAGACAAGTGGCAGAAACTTGGTTCACAGGCACTATTGCCTTACTGTTCTTCTCTTGCATGAGCTGAGATATCTGAGTTGTCAGGCTATCAAGCTTTGCTTCCAGAGCACCCTGACCATTTGGATGAACTGTCCTTTCATTGGTCCAAGAGAAATTATGAGAAGCCATACTCTCAATCAATTCAGTAGCTTCATCTAGTGTCTTGTTCATAATTCCTCCACCAGCAGCTGAATCAACAAAAGCTCTGGTCTGTTCTGTCAGACCCTTGTAGAATGTCTGCAGAATTAGCCACTGTTCCTGGCCATGATTAGGACACATTCTGATGAGTCCTGGTATCTCTGCCATGTATCATACAAACTCTCACCATTGTACTGCACAAATCTGGTGATTTTGTCTCTGCACTCAGCTGCTTTGGTGGGTGGAAAATATCTCTCAAAGAAGGCCTGCACCAAATGTTCCCAGGTGTCTCTGCAATGAACTGGTAAAGCATGATACCATATCTTTGCTGTGCCTGACAGAGAAAAGGGAAACAACTGCATCCTTATTGCTTCAGGGGGCACACCATTGTGCTTGAGGGTATTATAATACTCCAGAAAATTCCTGATATGCTCATGTGGACTTTCCAAAGCACTGCCTTTGAATGGATTATGCTGCACCATGTTGATCAAGGCAGGCTTGATCTCCCAGTTATTTGCCTGAATGGCAGGCATAATAACATCTGCATTTGATATCTGATCCTTGGGGATCCAAATCTCTCAGTTTCTTGTCTCCCATGTTGATTACTGCCTGTCTTTCCTCTGTTTCCTCAACTGAAGACACTGAAGCTGCTCTTCTTCTTGCAAGAAAAGTTCTTTCAGGTTCTGGATCAAATGGAGCTAGAGGAGAGTCTTCAGACGACTGCATCAATAAATCCAAACACTGCATAAAGGAGATCATTTTTCCTCTACACACAGTCACAGACAAGAACTTTTATCAAGGGTTAGTGAATTAAAACCCCTAATAACAATTCTAGTTCTCAGATTGCTGCACTAAAAGCATCACAAGCATCAAATCATGCAAATTTGCTAACAGTTTCACTGAATTCACACAATCTAGTCTACTGCCTTTTCAAAGAAACAATCATAAGTCAATCCCCGGCAACGGCGCCAATTTTGATCAAGCTGTAGATGTATAGGGGGGTTTGAGTTATCGTCTCCACAGGGATCAACAAGTCTATGATGTTGCTAAGGGTTGGCAGAAGCTAGACTAAATCTTCAGGTTCAAGTTTTAGGATTTTCAACTAGAAAGTAATGGTTTTACTGAAAAAGGGTTTAAGAACTAGGGTTCAGAATTTAACCTGCAGCCTCTGGGTTGTCAATCCAGTTGCTGGCAAGGATCTAAGCAAGGTTTAGACAGGGAACAAGATTCACTCAAACAGCTTGCAGAGACTAGTCATGCAAGCAAGAGTTTTTAGCAGTTTTAGGCATGAGAAAAATACATAACACAAAGATCACTGCTTTCTGGGTTGTCAGGCCAGATCACAAGTGAGTTAACAAGCAAAGGGAGGCTAGGGACAGAATTACAAAAATCAGTGTGCAGGGACTAGCCTTACACACACAGATCACACCACACAGCAAGTAAATCATGCAAAACTTCAGATAAAGCAGTGAACCGTGTCACTCAACTCACTTCAGTAGCCAAATATCACAAGTTCTACTCACAGCTGGATGATCTACTAAGTTCACACAAGATTACACAAGAGAGTGGAGAGAGATCTTTGGCTTTAGCTCACAGAAACCCTAGTCGAAGCAGAGGAAGCAGAGGAGTGGAAGCAGAGTTGCAGATCATGAGCTTCTGGTTACCAAGGCCTTGTACTTCTTCTCCTGGACTCCTTGTTCATCTTGTTCTTCTATGGATCTTGCTGTTCTTGCTCTGGTTCTTGGAGTTCTTTGTGTTCTTGAGTTGGTGGTGGAAAAGTGTAGTGGAGGCTGAGGGAAAAGGTGGAGTGGAGTGGATGGTCGAGTGAATGGTGAGTGAATGGGCGAGAGAGAGGTTCTGTGGTGGTGGTGGCTTTATACACCTTTTTCCATTTGTGGTGGAGGTGTGGTACGAGTTGATGGAGAGGGAAGCTTCCTCCTTGGCCACAGCTCATAGTGCACATGACATGTTTCTCTCTTTTTCACCTTTTTGCCTTTATGCCTTTTGTAGTTTCCTTGATCTCCAAGTTGATCTTCTTTCCCTTTCTAAGATTCAAACATATTTGAATTGCTTCTTCTCTTCTCTTTGGGCCTTGTATTGCTGCACTTGTGCTTTGCTTGGATTGGTGATGAAGAACTTGAGTTAACTGACAGAATTGATCTCTGTCAGTTACTGTTCACTTTCTGGCACAGAGGTGTTCTTCGGTTTCTGGCTTGATTTGAGCTTGTTGATCATGGCCATCTTGTTTGCTGGATTGATATGATTTGAATGTTGCATCTTGCCTCACTTCTACATTGGATCTTCTGAAGATTATGTGCCTTTGCACACTGAACTGCAAAATGAGTGAAAATCAATATCAAATGAAGATATTTGCAGTTCTGGATATAGAAACAGTGAGGTTTTTGAGGTTTTAGGTCTGTGAATTATGCATATAAATGATGGTGATCAAACCCCCAGACTTAAACCTTTGCTTGTCCTCAAGTAAAGAAAATTGGATGTAAATGACAACAAGCAGGATATGAATAGTGCAAGGTTCTGAAAACTTAGCAGTTTATTCAAATTGGATTCAATGCAGTTCTGATTACTATTTGAGCAAGTGCTAGTTTGGAGACAAGTTTCAAATAGCAGAATTTAACCATTTCTAAGGTCAAGTGCTTGGGATTAGTATGATAAGACAATTTGCACAGAAATGGAAAGTAAATGATTCAAAAAATAGCCATAATGCAAGGATGCATGCTAAGTCAGTGCTTCACCTACTACAGTTCCAGGGAACATAATAGGCTAATGCTGCAATGATGCATGAGGTAGTTAGTTAGTATTAGGAAGATACTTGCTTTATTAGTTAGTGCGTCACAAGTTACCATCCCAGGATCATAGCTGCTAATGCAAAAATTGTTGCTTAATGATTCAGTTAACTTTTTCTGGTTAGTGCGTCACATACCCCAATCCCGAGATTGTGGTTGCTAATGCAAACAATTGTTTCATGTTAACACATTTTCAGTTAGTGTTAGTGTTAGTGCTTCACAGATCACTATCCAGAGATATTGATTGCTAATGCCAAAAAATACAAATATGCAGAGATGGAGTTAGTAAATGGCTCTAAAATGGATCATATAGTTCAGTTTCATAGCAAATGGCATTATCAAGTATTCCACAAGTATTTGAACAGAGAAATAAATCAATTCTGTTTTGAGAAATGGGTCTGAACATAGCCTTTGCAGGAATACTAAGCAGATACAATACATGATTCACAACAGAATGCAATGCTATTTGATCAGAACAGAGCAAAACCATATAAATTTTTTCTGTGACAGCCATAAAATTGCCAAATTGATCATAAATCTGAAACATGGCATAACAATATTATTCATGCTGTGGATAAGGTATAAAAGATTGGAATGTTTCCACCTGGTGACTGCTGCTGCCTCTTGCTTCATGATAACATAGCCAAGACTTCTCCACTTCTTTTTATTCAAAATCTGAAAAACAAAGACAAAAAAGAAAAACACAAACAAAAATATAACAAGTAAATGGAAATAACATGTAAATAATGTACAAGGGTACCAGGCTGCCTCCTGATGAGCGCTTGTTTATAGTCCTGAGCCTGACTGTAGCTCCTTCACTGGTTCTCAGCTGCAGAGGATGCATTGGGATCATCCTCAGCTTCATCATCATCTGTTTCTTCACTTTCTTCAGTGTTCAACTGCTCTCCTGCTTTGTAATGCTTCAGTCTCTGTCCATTCACCTTGAAAGTACCATCTGTTGCACTCTGTACTTCAAAAGCACCATGTCCTAGGTCTCTCTTAATGACACAAGGGCCAAACCATCTTGACTTGAATTTTCCAGAGAACAAATGCAGTTTGGAGTCATAAACCAACACTGTCTGTCCAACCCTGAATTCATTTCTGAGAATGTGCTTGTCATGCCATTTCTTGGTCTTGTCCTTATAGATCTTTGAGATTTCATAAGCATCATTTCCCAGTTCCTCTAACTCACACATCTGAAGCTTTCTTGCAGTTCCAACTTTGCCTAAATCCATGTTCAGCTTCCTCATTGCCCACTGTGCTTCTTCTCTTCTCTTTGGGCCTTGTATTGCTGCACTTGTGCTTTGCTTCGACTGGTGATGAAGAACTTGAGTTAACTGATAGAATTGATCTCTGTCAGTTACTGTTCACTTTCTGGCACAGAGGTGTTCTTCGGTTTCTGGCTTGATTTGAGCTTGTTGATCATGGCCATCTTGTTTGCTACATTGATATGAGTTAAATGTTGCATCTTGCCTCACTTCTACATTGGATCTTCTGAAGATTATGTGACTTTGCGCACTGAACTGCAAAATGAGTGAAAAGCAATATCAAATGAAGATATTTGTAGTTCTGGATATAGAAACAGTGAGGTTTTTGAGGTTTTAGGTCTGTGAATTATGCATATAAATGATGGTGATCACCCACCACACGGGGATGGCTATTGTGATCAAGTGAAGCCCTTTGTCTCGCGCCATCGCCAGTTGCTGAAGGAGTCCGTCACGAGTCACGAAGGGGGAGAGGGACAGAGACAAGGTGGCGGTGGGAGCACCACGGATTGGCAGGCGGCGTCGACTCCATGATCGTGTTGGCGGCTTCCACTGGTCCAGCGAGGAAGACATACGAGCTCATGAGGTTTATATAGTTTTTGTTGCCTTTTTGTTTATTGTGTAGAAGGTCTATGGGAAGCACATACATGTTTAGTTGACAAGTTTAATGGAGAAGAATACCTTGAAGTTCATCAAGGACCTGTAAAGCCTACTCCTTAGTGCGCATTGTGTGTCCCAACAATTTTGGATGCCAAAGTACCAAAATTCAGCAGATAAAGGTTTGCACTTATTACTCTATTTGTATGACATACTTTAGGCATGTTGTTTTCGGTTAACTCATAATATTAAATTTACACATAATAAAGTTAATGTAGCGTACCTGCACTTAAAATATGGCAAGGTACCTGTGTATAGTGCAAACCCTGGATCGTTTCATTTGCACACACAGTTTAAGATATAGTATCACAACAAAGTATCATTATTACATCGAATGATCCAGACTTGGTAAAATATTCATTACAACTTGCATAGCATATAGCTAGCTTGAAAGATTAAAGCAGCGGAAATAAATCTTCATGGAGTCCTCATCCTTTGCATGTGCCACAGGCGAAAATATGTTGGTTGCAGACTCGAAATCCAAACGTAACCTTACTCATCGTCAGAAATTTCTGCAACAAATAAAATTTTGCAACAGAGTGGGTCAGAACCATTAAAAATGATTATGGCAAGTGACACTATGTGGACACTTAATGGAATAACTCTAATAGCCTATATGCATATTTGGCTGGTGGAGTTCAAGGCTATTTTGCATAAAGCCAATTTTGCCTAACACTTTGTAAAACATTTTCCTCAAAATTGAGACATGGCATGGAATCCATAGTCCCATCTACCCATGTTCACCCATCAAAATTTTACTTAAAGAAATTGAGATGTTGGGAGCCTTTGTTGCCATCCTTGATCAACTGCTTGAATTGTCCGTAACCGGGGACACGGCTAAGTACTTAGTTTTAACTGTGCAGAGGTTGTGCACTTTCACCATTAGACCCAACAAACTCAAACTATCCTCAAGCACTCAATTTGTGCTAAGGAAAAGGAGAGAGTTGAGACGAGACTTTTCAGAAGCATATTCCCCATCCCATACTGGCTGACCCGTTCCACCTACATCCTCTACATCTGCTTGTCAAGCCGGGAGGAGTCCACGCAACTTAATCCATCTAGCCAGAGCCCATATGACTAATGGTGCACGGTAAGCAATTTCACTTAGAGAAACATTGGTCCCTTTAATACCCTGGGTGGCAATCCACAAGTGAATAAACACTCAACTCTGACAGCCATGCAAGCCCAAATCCACCCAGGTGGTAAATTAACTTAGTAGAATTTAAGCTTTCAATAAAAAGAATTTGCATAGCACCAATAATTCTACTAAGTTATCATTGGGGGTTCTAGACACAACTAGTGTAAAGATATGGTGGGTTTAGCATATAGCAATAATACTATCCAACACATGCATATAAGGAAATACACTAGGTAATGCATATAAAAATATTTAGGAAATTTCATGGGGGTGTGCCACTTGCCTTGGCAAACAGAAGTGTAGTAGTAGCAGTTGCAACCACTTTCGTCTCTCTCCGGAATTTCTAACAAGTCAAACAAATCATAAATAAACATACAATCATAAATGCAACACTCGGAAAAAATGATATGCATGAGATGCAGGATGATACAAAGAAATGTGGTATGAAAGACAAGCAAAACATAATAAGGAAAGGAGACATAAACTAACTTAATCCAAAATGGCTAAGGCAAGGTCAAGGTTGAGTAAATAAACTGGATAACACAACTTGAAAAGTTGTAAGGCTACTCTATGTCTTCACAATTTTGGTCTTTAATTAATCTTCAGCATAATTGATCTTCAATGGTCTTCATTGATCTTTGTCCAAGGTGAGAGATAGAAATTAGAAAGAAGAAAAGATAGAAAGAATGTAGTAGTTGGTCTTCCAAGCATCTTCAATTTCTTTGTAACTTTCTCCTTGGTGTGTTGACTCCATTGAAAAATGTGGACTTGATGGTTCTGCAAATTTGATTGTTGGTAGCATCAAGGTTGGTCTTGATCGTAGAATATTAACCAAGAAGTTTAAGAGAAGAAGGAGAAAAAGGGAGGAATGGAGGGAAGACTTAGAAAATGTAGCTGGTTGGTCTTCATGAACGTCCTCTTGATTTCTTCTAAGTCCTTTCTTCGTGGAGATGCTTCTGGAGTCTTGTTTCCTTGGCTAAGTCCTTCATTGATTTCCACTAATTCTAACTTAGTGGTTTTTGACTAGGAGAGTCATAATAGCTAACATGTATCCTCAAAAATTCTAAGGAGGAAGTTATGTAAGAAGTACCAAATATTACTAAGGACTTAATATGCATGCCATGCTTATGAAAATGCTCTAAGGAATTGCAAGCAAGAAAGATGGTCAAAATATAGCTAAGGACCAAGGGTCAACAACAAGTCACTAAAATTATTCTAAGGAAAGTTAACACATAAGAGATGCTAAAATTTTCTAAGGAAAAAGTGTTGTCAAATACTTGTCAAATATTTTCTAAGGAAGAAATAGTTTAGTTTTGAGAGACAAAAATATTTCTAAGTACTTTTTATCAACTAAAGTCATCAAAATATAACTAAGTCATGTTTCAGTCGAAATATAAGAAGAAAAATAATTCTTAATACATTTTATTAATTAAAATAACACCTAAAAAGCATTTAATCAATATTTACTAAAACATCGTTGAAATCAATTTTACAAAAATAATAGAGTATTCCTACGTCCAATACTTAGGCATACAAAACTATGGCAAAAGAGTTTGCTCAAAAATCTATTTTTAAAATCAAAATATAGCCAAAATACTATTTAAACAACTTTTAAAATTTATCTAAATTAATTTCGACAAAACCTCAAAATAAGTATACCAAAAGTTTCTACAAGTTATAAGGTTTCCAAAAATATATTTTTCATAAAATTTGGACAAACGAGTAAAAACTAATAATGAATCTAATTTGCAGGGACCTATCCGTGATACGCAGGGGCTAAATTGTAAAGAAACTGGAAGAATCTTCTGCGCTGGAGTCCTTAGCCACGTGTCAGATCCTGATAGGTGCGCGTCGTCTTCGCGGGCAGATGCGGGTGATGCGGACGCGGACGGTTGCGGGCGCGGACGGACGCCGCTTCGTGGGCAGCGTGATGACGTGGCTTCTCCTCATTGGCTGGTACCGCTTCGTGATGCATCTAATCTCCACCGTGCAAAAACGATCCAACGGCCTAGATCTATTGTACCAAAAACGAGCGGCGCGGCTGAACGGCGTAACTCCGGTGACGTTCCTACACGGTGGCTCCATCGTCGGTGATCGCCGGAATAAGAACTAGATCGATCTACGGGTCGTGGGGCGTACCACAAGGTTTAGGGCGACGAGACAAAGTTGATGGCGTGAACGGCGTGGTCGCGGGTGTCCTCCTCCTTCCTCGATCGATTGCCGAAGTTGCTCCCGCGGATGGCGTCGATGTCGAGGATGCAAACGTCGCGCTGGAGCTCAGACAGAAACAATGCGCCGTATTAGTGGATGCACAAGATCAAGAGGAAGCGAAGGGGAGGTATGAGAGGAGATGCGGGCGTCGTGGCTCACCGGGATTTGAAGAACACGGAGGAGGCAATGGCGGCGCTCCGTGGAAGAATCCGAGCAGCCCTGTGGCGCTCGTGCTAGGGTTTTTGGGGCAAACGAGAGAGGGGAGCGTGGGCGTTTATTTAGGGGTGAGGGCACAGGAAAATCGCGGGCAATCCCAACGAATTTGATCCGAGTTTTGTTAGGGTTTCGGGAGAGGAAACCGTGTTCGTCACGGCGTGGGGAAGGAGATGACATGTGGGGCCTCTTTGGCAGTGAGAGGGAGAGTGGGAGGCGGACTTGGGCCGCGGTTGGGCTGGCTGCGAGTTGCAACGTGCGGTAGATAGGAATGGGGTCGGCCCATTTAGTTAGGGTTTCGCATATTTTTTTGTTCAAACCTTTTTCTTTTCTGAAAAACTTTCAAAAATCAAAACTTTTAAAATATGAGTCCTTTTGGATTCAAACCAAATCCTATAATTTTGTAAAATCAAACTCTTTATTTTGAAACTTTCAAAACACATTTTATAAACAATTTTTTTGAAATGTGGTTAAATGGAATTTGGACATTATAATATCATTTAAAAACTATAGGTTTTTTTTATAAATTCCTTTTGAAATATAGTTTAACCCAAAGCAAAATATAAGTAATGTGATTTATATCACTCAATAAAATAATTTTGTATAAAACACAAATAGTTAAAAAAAGGTTTGATAAATCATAATGATTTCAAAACTCATTTTAAAATCCAAATAAATATTTTCTTTCAAAAGCAAAACTATAAAACTTGAAAATAGAGAATAGGTAAGTAATAGAATAAATCTTAATACATACAAACAAATCTTAGCCAAACACACTTTTCCAAATAGGGATCATTTTGATTTTCAAACTAGGCTTTTAATAAACAATATGACACTTAATGTCAAATTTAAAATAGGTTTTAAAACAATCAAATGTGGCTTAAGTAAAACTTAAATGCCACAAGATAAACATTTGCAAATATTTATATTTCAATAGATACAAACAAAACACAAGCAAACATTAAAAGATCACACATAAAAGTCAAAAGAAAATTGGAGCATAAATGCTCTACTAGTATATTTTCTTAAATATGTTTTCAAGTGGAAATTTATTTCCCACTTTTGAAATAACCAAATGCAAACAATGCTATATGATGATGAATGTATGCATGAATTTTCTTTTCAAAGCAAAATACATAATAGTTTTCAAAAAAATTAAATTTTTCTGATTTTTCAAGTTTTTGAAAAACTTGGGATGTTACAGTCAACTAGAGTTTCTGGCCTATCGTACATTGCTTCCATGACCGTGTAAAATGATTTCCATCGGTTGTAAGTTAATTCAATATAAACTACAAATGCATTATACAAACACGAGAAAAATTACCAAGGTTTACTGTAAGTTAATTACTATTAGAAGAAAAAGGCACTCACCTGCAGTGATGCTCTTACTAAAGGCCCTCGGTCTGCTCCAACTACCATCAACACCTTTGTGAAATGGATAATGAAAATAAATCAGATGGTCACCCTCGTAAGGCTAGCGTGGTTGCTGTCACTCCCACATCATACTTCTCCCTTTTTACCCCCAGATAAAGGATGTTGGGCGGTACTGTGTCACTCAATACCTATGTCGTGTCACATCGGCCATCCCGTACCTACATACACCATACTTCTTAATGGACAATATGCTAAACACTAGTGCAATGATTCATATTTCGTGTGTGTGACCACAACTCTCTCATCTATCTACACTTGGTGGTGTCAATCACCTCACGACATGGATAAACAAGGAATTATGCATAAATCAAACCATCACATGCATCATAGAAAATCTCCAAAGTATGACAAATCATAAAAGCTCCAACACAACGGTAAATGCATAACAAATATCATCTCATACCACAATATCCACCATAGGACTTACATAGATAGATCCATACTTATGCTAGGCACATCATATGGACTTCAACAATGATCATACATAGAGAGATTAGATCAAGTTACCACCACAAACCCAAGTCCAGGGGGTGGACTACTCCCTCTTCATCATGGAGACGGTGGAGAAGTCGTTGGAGAAAATGGAGATCACGCCGGCAGCGCCCCACCGGAGTTTTCCCCCTCCAATCTGCAGCTCCAGGTCTCTGTTTAGGTGTTTCTGTGTTTCGGCGTCGCTCCTCTTCGAAGGGCGTCGGGGACTATTTTTATAGTCGGTTTTAGGTCAAGACGGAGTCGTGGGCGAAAAGATCAACGGCAACGGAGCCTTGAGGCTCCAGATGGTGGGTCCCATTCCTTAACCACGTGGGCCACCCTCTTTTGGGACTCGGGCCTCCGCTTATTTGCTTCCTTCGCTCCCAAGTCTTCTTCCTTAAAAAACTGATGCTCGTAAATTTCCAGGTCATTTGGACGTTGTTTGGGTCCCTGAAACATTAAAATATGGAAAATAGGGTTTTCTGCCTGCGCAAGATTAATTCCATAAAAATAGTAAATAAATAAAATATTCCCAGATTCATTATAAAACATTGATATAACCCTTATATGATGCAAATATGATTGGGATATAAGTAATATAGTGCAAAGTTCATATATGCATTTTCATGCATCAGTGGCATAGCCGACTATGCCATCTATCGAATGATGGAGTGGTGGTGGTGACATGGGCTTGATTGGTTTTGAAGAAGCGGAGACAGGGTATAGGTGATGACGTGAAAGACACACGTTCGTTGGGAACCCCAAGAGGAAGGTATGATGAGTGCAGCAGCAAGTCTTCCCTCAGTAAGAAACCAAGGTTTAATCGGACCAGTAGGAGATCGAAGTCACTTCTGAAGGTTGTTGGTGAATGAGTGTAGTGCGGCGCAACACCAGGGATTCCGGTGCCAACGTGGAACCTGCACAACACAATCAAACTACTTTGCCCCTGAAAACAATGGATTAGGCGTATAGTGTGGAAAATGATGTTTGTTTGCAGAGAATGAAAAAGAACAATGATTGCAGTAGGTTGTATTTCAGATGTAAAAGGATAGACCGGGGTCCACCGTTCACTAGTGGCGTCTCTCCATAATAAATAACTAACATGCTGGGTAAACAAATTACAGCTGGGCAATTGACAATATTGATAAGTGCATAACATGCATGTGCAAGTTGTGGTGTCTACTATGAGATTCATTTGGGCATTACGACAAAATACACAGACCGCTATCCAGCATGCATTTGTGCCTAAAAAGTCCACCTTCAGGTTAACATCCGTACCCCTTCCGGTATTAAGTTGCAAGCAACAGACAATTGCATTAAGTAAAGTGCATAATGTAAACAACACATTCATCCTTAGACAAAGCATCATTAGGTTACCCCTAGTAGCAACAGCACATCCACAACCTTAGGGGTTGCTGTCACTCCCCCAGATTCAATGGAGACTGAACCCACTATCTAGCATAAATACTCCCTCTTGGAGTCACAAGCATTCACTTGGCCAGAGTTTCAACAAGTAACAGAGAGCATGCAAGATCATAAAAGACATAGACATAATATTTCAGTATTCAACTTGACATAGTATCAATATTCATCGGATCCCAGCAAACACAACATGTAGCATTACAATAAGATGATCTTGATCATGATAGGCAGCTCACAAGATCTAAACATGATGGCACAAGAGGAGAAGACAACCATCTAGCTACTGCTATGGACCCATAGTCCAAAGATGAACTACTCACACATCACTCCGGAGGCAGGCATGGCGATGTAGAGCCCTCCGGTGATGATTCCCCTCTCCGGCAGGGTGCCGGGAAGAGCTTCAGAACCCTCCCGAGTTAGGGTTGACGACGGCGGCGGCTCTGGAACTTTTCGTGGAATATGACTTGGGTCTTAGGGTTTTCCCGAATAGATGAATATATAGGCGAAGGGGCGGCGTCGGTGGAGGTCCGTGGCCCCTCACCACGTGGCGGCACAGCAGAGGGTGGGACCGCGCCACCACCTGGTGAGGGCGGCCCACGGCCCCCCTTCGTCTCTCCTTCGGTTTCGTGTACGTGACAGAAAAATAGGGACTTTGGCTTTTGTTTCGTCCAATTCCGAGAATATTTCCAGAACAACTTTTCTGAAACCAAAAACAGCAGAAAACAGGAACTGGCACTGTGGCATCTTGTTAATAGGTTAGTCCCAGAAAATGCATAAAAATGATATAAAGTGTATATAAAACATGTAGCAATTGGCATAATATAAGCATGGAACATCAGAAATTATAGATACGTTGGAGACGTATCAAGCATCCCCAAGCTTAGTTCTACTCGTCCTCGAGTAGGTAAAACGATAACAACAAAATAATTTCTGAGGAGACATGCTTCACACAATCTTGATCAAATAATATTGCAAGGCTCATGTCATGAATGAAGTGACTTAAGGCAATGGTCTATAGTTTGCTAACAAATAGATAAAGAGTAAACAACTGAATCATATAAGCAAAAACTTTTCATGAATAGTACTTTCAAGACAAGCATCAAAAAGTTTTGCATAAGAGTTAACTCATAAAGCAATAGATTCTTAATAAAGGCATTGAAGCAACACAAAGGAAGATTTAAGTTTCAGCAATTGCTTTCAACTTTCAACATGTATATCTCATGGATATTGTCAACACAAAGTAATATAACAAGTGCAATAAGTAAGCATATAAAATTGATGCACACAAAGTTGACACAAGTGTTTGCTTCTGAGATAGAAAGGAGTAGGTAAACTGACTCAACATAAAGTAAAAGAAAGGCCCTTCGCAGAGGGAAGCAGGGATTAAATCATGTGCTAGAGCTTTTTAGGTTTTTGAAATCATATAGAGAGCATAAAGTAAGTTTTTGAGAGGTTTTTGTTGTTTTCAACGAATGGCAGTGGGCACTCTATCCCCCTTGTCACCCAAACTTTCAAGAGCGGCTCCCATGAAGGACGTTATTTCTACCCAAGGGTAGATCATCCCTCTTCTCTTTTGTTTACACATGCATATTTATAAATTGGTATGACACTCCTCCCAACCTTTGCTTACACAAGCCATGGCTAACCGAATCCTCGGGTGCCTTCCAACAATCACATACCATGGAGGAGTGCCTATTTGATAAAGTTTAACATTTTGGAATTTGCTTTTGATAAATCATTGGCAAACATGTGAAGAGAATTAACAGTTATAGTTGCAATTAATTGGGACTGGGCACCCCATTTGCCAGCTCTTTTTGCAAAGTTATTGGATAAGCGGATGTATATGCCACTAGTCCATTGGTGAAAGTCTGTCATGAGTAAATGACAAGGTGATAGAGTAAACGCCACATACTTCCTCATGAGCTATAAAACATTGACACAAATAAGGAGTAATAAAGTTTTGAATAGTTTAAAGGTAGCACATGAAGTATTTACTTGGAATGGCAGGAAATACCACATAATAGGTAGTTATGGTGGACACAAATGGCATGGGTTTTGGCTCAAGGTTTGGATGCACGAGAAGCATTCCCTCTCAGTACAGAGTTTAGGCTAGCAAGGTTGTTTGAAGCAAACACATGATATCAACCGGTACAACAAGACTTACATAAAAAATATTGCAAGCATTATAAGACTCTACACTGTCTCCCTTGTTGTTCAAACACTTTACCAGAAAATATCTAGACCTTAGAGATAGCAAACATGCAAACCAAATCTCAACAAGCTCTACGGTAGTTCTCCACTAATAGGCTTTAACTACATGATGCAAGAGCTTAAACATGATCTACTTGAGAGCTCAAAACAATTGCAAAGCATCAAATTATCCAAGACAATGATCTACAAGAATGAGTATGTCTTTTCAATATACCATCTACCACATGTAGCATTTTCTGTTTCCAACCAAACACCAATCAACTTATTTCAACATAAAACTCTCTCAATAATACAATGAAACAAGAGAGTACTTCTCTACAAGAACTAAGCTCTGAACAAGAGATGCATGAAAAACAGGAGCTAAAAGCATTGCAGTAGCTAGTTAAGAATACTCAACGAATATAAGTGAAGAATACGAGTATTCACATGAAAAAGCGGAGCGTGTCTCTCTCCCACACAAGAATGCTAGGATCCAATTATTCAGAAAACAAAGATAACAAAGCAAAAATAAAACACACAAACGCTCCAAGTAAAGCACATAAGATGTGAAAGAATTAAAATATAGTTTCACTAGAGATGACCTGATAAGTTGTTGATAAAGAAGGGAGGGTTCTGAAGCTCTTCCCGGCACCCTATCGGAGAGGGGAATCATCACCGGAGGGCTCTACATCGCCATGCCTGCCTCTAGAGTGATGTGTGAGTAGTTCATCTTTGGACTATGGGTCCATAGCAGTAGCTAGATGGTTGTCTTCTCCTCTTGTGCCATCATGTTTAGATCTTGTGAGCTGCCTATCATGATCAAGACCATCTTATTGTAATGCTACATGTTGTGTTTGCTGGGATCCGATGAATATTGATACTATGTCAAGTTGAATACTAAAATATTATGTCTATGTCTTTTATGATCTTGCATGCTCTTCGTTACTTGTTGAAACTCTGGCCAAGTGAATGCTTGTGACTCCAAGAGGGAGTATTTATGCTAGATAGTGGGTTCAGTCTCCATTGAATCTGGGGGAGTGACAGCAACCCCTAAGGTTGTGGATGTGCTGTTGCTACTAGGGGTAACCTAATGATGCTTTGTCTAAGGATGAATGTGTTGTTTACATTATGCACTTTACTTAATGCAATTGTCTGTTGCTTACAACTTAATACCGGAAGGGGTACAGATGTTAACCTGAAGGTGGACTTTTTAGGCACAGATGCATGCTGGATAGCGGTCTGTGTATTGGTCCGACAAAGTACGTGTACGTGACAGAAAATAGGGACTTTGGCTTTTGTTTCGTCCAATTCTAAGAATATTTCCAGAACAACTTTTTTGAAACAAAAAACAGCAGAAAACATGAACTGACACTGTGGCATCTTGTTAATAGGTTAGCCCCAGAAAATGCATAAAAATGATATAAAGTGTATATAAAACATGTAGCAATTGGCATAATATAAGCATGGAACATCAGAAATTATAAATACGTTGGAGACGTATCAATAGGCCATCCCTACATGGTCCATCAAGCAGAGTTTTCCTCGTGACCTTGTCCTTAACACAAAATAATTGTGGGTGAATTTCGATGAAAGCATTGTTATCCGAAAAAAACGGTGTGCTGATAAAAGATTTTTACTAGAACATGGAACATGGAGAACATTATTCAGATGAAGAGTTCGATCTTGGGTTGAAATAGTTGAATAACCAATGTGATCAATATCCATACCTGCACCGTTGGCGGTGTGGACCTGGTCGTTGCCATGGTACTTGTCGTAGACGTGGAGCTTCTCTAGCTCGCCGGTGATGTGATCAGTTGCACCAGTGTCCATGTTCTAGTTGCTGTCAGCCCCATATTTGTTGTTGTAGTGGGCGACAGCAGCAATCCTCTCCTTGGGGACGAAATCAACATCGTAGCGGTACGAGCAATCCTGGACGACATGGCCCAGGACTCCGCGGAGCTGACACCTCGGGCGATCACCGCGATCACCATTGTCGCGACCACGATCGTTGTTGTTGTAGTTGCCGCGGCCGCGGTTGTTGTAGCCGCCGCCGTTGCCGTAGCCGCCGTGGCCACTTGGGCCACCTCCGTTGTAGTCGCGGCCTGGTCCGCCACGACCACCTGGTCCACGTCCGCCGAAGCACCCACGTCCGCCGCGCATGGCCACGTTGGCGGAAGACTGCGGGAACGCGCCGCGAAGCATCTGCTGGCAGCTCTCATAAGATAAAAGTAACTGATACAGTTCATTTACCGTGATCGGAGTTTCGCGGGCGAGGACGGCGGACACCAGTGAGTTGTACTCCTGGTACTTCAGGCCGACAAGGGTGTAGGAGACCATGTCCTCATCATCGAGGTACTTGTCAGCGGAGATCATCTCGTTCTCCAGAGACTTCATGGTGGCGACGTACTCCGCCATGGTCTTGTTGCCCTTTTCTGCATTGGCAAGGGCGATGCGTGTGTTGGTGGTGTGTGCACGCGATTTGGCCGCGTACATCTCCTGGAGCGTTGCCCAGAGCGCCGCCGCCGTGTGTGATGAAGCAGCGTGCGGCAGAGTCTCCCGTGCCAGAGAGGTCACGAGAGAACACAGGACCTGCTGGTCCCTTGCTACCCAGACACCGTAGTACGGGTTCTCCTCCTTGGTGGTGGTGTCGCCGCGCTTGACGGCGATCTTCTTGGGCGATGGCTTGCACGACTCATCAAGGAAGCCCTCGAGGCGGGCTCCACGGATCGCAAGAAGGACTTGAGCCAGCCACAGAACATAGTTGTTCTTGCCGAGCTTCTCGGTGATCTCCCTGCTGAAGGATTGCTCGGTGCTTGGGAGGAGGACGACGACATGGTTTTGATCTGAGATTGGTTTGGCTATATGAGATGTGGAGGAAGAGGCTCTGGTACCATGTGATTATTTAGGTTAAGGTGTCGTACCCTGTTGGGGGCACACCATGCATGTTTATATAGGAGGTTTAACCAACAACCTCAAAAGGATTTACATGATGCGGTTACAGGAGATAAGATACTAAGCCTCGATCCTTATCAACACGGATGGGCTGTACAACTTGGAGTACACGCTACGGCTAAGCTAGCTACGCTAACAGACCGATCATGCATTTTTCTATACGATTTACACTACAGAATTTCTACGTTATTAATTCGCATGGGATATGATCCTATGAATCAAACAAAAAAATTCTATGGGACTTCCTACAAGAATCCTATAACATTATCAAAGAGGCCCTTATGATGTTCTTCATCACTTGGCCATTTGGTGTGAGTGAAAAAACGGCTCCATGTCACAGTAATTTTAGATCAAACATAACATTACGATTCCTTATCTTTTGAGTTGAATTTCTGAACCAATGAGTAAACACCTAATACATTATGCCTTTTACATCGGAATTTATCATCTTCTTGTCAGCGAGTTAAATTTTAGTATCATAACGTCGGAGTAAATAGTGTGTCCGATGACATGCATATTTTGTGCGGCTTGTACTATCTTTCAGTTATTGGGTGACATCGAGGGATGCTCGATCTCGCCTATGGTAGAATATGGCTAATGATTAACCATAGCGCTTGGCAGACCCTCATTCGCCCTTATATACATGATGTGAATTAGGGTTGCATAAACCGAGCCAGCATGTTCCTCGAGATAAATTAACACTAAGCTCTAAGAAGATAGTGTATATCTTGTAGTAATTGGTTCAAGAGACCTCGCACATAATCCACGTGTAGATCTTGACGTTGCGTCAACTCTGACATGTTTCACTCTCCCCCCAACACCACACACACGCGCGCGTGAGGTTCGACGCATTACATCATCACTCTGAGGTCACCCTTGTGTAGTTGCTTACAATCAGTGTTTGATATCCTCTGCGCCTTGGCCGAAGGCGCCCTACCCCCACCCCCACGTGACCATTCCAAGAGGAGACAACACCGCATCCACCGACCACAATGCTGACACGATTTTGAAGAAGGTATGCATGGACAGGCTGTGGATTCATACCGCCGGCCTTGTAACTTGTGTTGTGGGCCGAATCTTGTTACTATTCCCCTAATCTATTATATAATTAAAACACAAGACAATCAACTGTAGAGATTTGTCAACATATAACCAGGATGTACAAACGGTGGAGATTAACCGAGACAAGATATAGATCGACGTGATTCTAGATGGAAGCTAAGAAGTGCGGTTCAGATGTCCGACGTCAACACGTTGGAGAATCTGGAAAGCAAAAAGGCTAATTTTGGAAAGTTACATCCGTACCTAAAGTTAGAAAAATACACGGATAGTGTTTGGCCTGATCACGTGCATTGATACGTTGATTTAAAAGGAAACTAACCGATGATCCAATGCGGAGTCAATATATGTCATGGACGCCTGTACACGACCAAATATGCAGTCGGCAAATCGAAGGATGCCGAGCGAAGGCTACTCCTACAATCGAATCTGACGTACAGTTGGTAGGCTAGCTCAAGATAGAGCTCACGGACGATGCCGGCCGGTGAACCCAATATCTCCGGCGGTCGGCAAATCGAAGGATGCCGAGCAAAGGAACCTACCTAGCAATCGAATCCGAGGTGCACCAGGTAGGCTACATCCAGAAGGAGCTGTCGGACTACACGCCGGCCTGCAAACCCAATATCTCTGGCGACCACAAGACGTAGCGCACAAAACATGAAGGAGCTTGGCCTTTAGGGTTCCGGCACTCGGGTGGCCCACGAGTACCATCGATCGACCGGAGTTCTTTAGATTGATTGATTGCCGTGATAGAAAGGTTAAATCTTCACCAAGGCTACGGGTGACATACTATTGGGCCAGCTCCAGGGCACCATCCCTTTGGCATCATGCACCCAAGTATCATCACAAGCATGTTCAAGGATCCTCGGTCTGGATGGATGCAAAGAACAATGTACCCTCGACCGGTCGGATATTTTTAGATTGATCGGGTCAAGAGGATAATCGTTATGCTGGTCATGAGAATACTCTAGCATTACCGCGCCTACCTTGGCCGGCGGCCTCGCATTGCCAAATTCAATACCAGCCGTGTTCAGGTTGTGGTCAATGTTTCCGATGTTGAGCGAGGCGTTCATGAAGGCTTAAAGCACCTTTGGCTAAAAGAATTGCACGGTGGCCAGATCAACGACACGATAGCTGTAATGGCGGTGGGGGCAGGAGATTTCAGCGGCGGATGTACGCTAATGAACGCCTACAATCATCGTTGTACGGCAAGCGGGCCGTCGTCCAGGAGCTTGATGTTGTTCTGAACTCAGCAGCTTGACCTAGCAGGGAAAAGGAGCTTTGATGCTGTTCTAACCTAAATAGATGGAATACTCACCTCATGATTGAATCTCTCCTTCTAGAGCATCTAGCTTCCGATTGTTGTTATTTAATTCAGAGCATCTACGTGGCATGGCGAATGTGCTCGCGCCCTAAATAGATGGAATACACACCTCATGATTGAATCTCTCCTTCTAGAGCATCTAGCTTCCGATTGTTGTTATTTAATTCATAGCATCTACGTGGCATGGCGAATGTGCTCGCGCTATGCTTGCTCGCCAGCGCCGGGCGACCACGCACTGCTGGTGAAATTGGAGCGCCCGACGACCCCAAGTGCCTGATCTCCGTGTTGTCAGGTTTCAACTCCACACACCGACATGATCGATTGACATGCAGTTCTTCGGAGTTGAGAACTGCTCAAGCGGGTGATTATTTCAAGTCGTGATCAGTATGGATGAAGTCGATGTAGAGGAACGTCGGTCCATTGGCTGGTGTGGGTTGACGTCAATCTGAACAGGATGTAGATGCCCTCTCTACTGGATACGTGCTCACGCCATTGCAGAATGAGTCACGAACCATGTTTTCCATGCATGTCCTTCAACTTATTAGCGTTGGTCTTGACTGATCGTGTACACGTAAATACTCTATAGCAACCTGCCGCATTAGAAGAGGCTGCGGTTTCCACGACTGACCAATGCGCAGCCGCGTCTCGATCGGTGTCGTACAGAAAAAGCTAAAGGATATAGAGGGATCCCAGGTGAGTAGAAAAGGGCTACCAAGCGGTTGTTTCAGAATTTTCTTTTATTCTGTTATCCCGGTGCATTTCACACATGTAGAAAATTTCCGAAACTTTTGAACTGAATCAATATTCATCACTAAGTGTGTACTCTAAGTAGGTTCCAAAAGCTGGTAAATATAGCTGAAGCTGAAGATTGATCAACTGGCGGTCTCATTATCATGGATATTTCAGTGGCTTTTGATCTTCATTGCAAGTGCTACGCGTCTATCAGGTATCACAAAGATTAAAAAAAAACATGTATTTTTGCCTCTATGCTGCACAGAAAATTTCCTTCTTGCATATGTCCGAATGATCATAGAATTCCTGCTATTTATGCTTGACCTTTTTATGCTAGAAACAAGAACTAAATGTTGCAGCCTTAGCTCTCAGCCTGTGTTTATATGAAAAAATTACGAACAAATCTGTCTGGTATGAGTACGACGAATTAACACAGAACCATACACCACAGTCGCTGCATGGAGCACCATCATTTGATAAACTGTCGTACCAAAATCATACTACTATTCGTTGTACACGTAGTAGTTCAGTGGGCGCGAAATACATGACAATAAAATTAGTAAAATCCTTTTGTATTATGTCAGGTAAAAAATTAAGAGCACCGGGCTCTCCCAAAATAATTTGTGGTGCATAACAAGAGTGCTCCGGGTTCTCCGGTGATGCACAAATTTTGCATGGTGAAGTATTTCAAATAAGGGTACCAAAGCTATTGATAAATTATTGTCAGAAAATTTACTTTTGGAAAACATTTCAAAACCTATGATTTATTTTGACCAGGACATAGTGGGGGATGCCCCGATGGTTAATTTTGTAATTAAGAGAAAAACAAAACATTTTCATATTATGTACAAAGGGCAGAAAAAGAGATGATGCCGATATCCAAGTGATGCCAAACGCTCTCCTACATCATTAGTACAAAGAGCACTAAGAAATATCAGTGAGAGTAATCTTTAATTGTACTTGCTAAAGATATCATACAGTTCACAAGAAAGATCAGTAATGAGATAGCAATCATTGTTTCTGTTATTAGACATAGAAAAATTACTCCACGTGCGATTAGACACATTTGATTGCTAGAGTGGAGGAAAGAATAAAATTAATTTAGTGGTAGAGTATGACCACTGCTATACATAATAAAATTTGTAATCCTAATTAACCAATAAAGTTAAGCGGGATTTGCATGCCTACATGTGCAAAATATTTATGACCAGAAACGTGGACGTATATAGGAAAGCTCTCAAATTGGATAGCGTAATTCCTATATTGAATTCTGGCTTCTTATTTATCTTACATTGCTAAAAAAATGGTATCAATTAGAAACAAGTTACATTAGATATGAAAATTAAAAATATGTTCGGGCTAGCCGCGCAATTGCGCGGGCCACCCAGCTAGTTAAGCTGAATCCAATGACGCGCAGACCTCCTGCGAGTTCTCGAGAGAAAAATGTATTGATGATACCAATATCTAGGAATATTAGATTTTGTGATGGAGTCCATATTCTAATTTTCATCTTGGATCCTAAAATCTCAAGATCGTGCTTTGGAATTGTCTAATGCGGTCCACGAGTTTCGCACCACCCTCCCCCTCCTCCCGGGTCGCCCCCCCTCGGGCGACTCCGGAGGCCCCCAACCCTAGCCAAAAAAACCCTAGATCCGGCTTCTCTCGGCCGCTGCCGTCGCCGTCGCCGGCGGCGGTGGCGGCGCCCTGCCCGCCAAAGGCGGAGGGCACGGTGGGCGCTCTCGTCGACGCCCCGGCGAGCGGGGCAGTGGCGTTTGGCGGGCGCGCGGGGCGACGGACGCCGGGGCGGCGGCCCCGGGCGAGAAGAACGGCGTCGACCTGGCGGCGGGTGACGGCCGTGGTGCGTGCGGCACCGCCTCCTCTGTCGCGTGGGCGGTGAGGGGGGGGGGGGGGGGGGGAGGTCGGAGTTCATGGCGCAGGGCCGCGCCGCCGGTCCCTGCTCCAGATCTGAAGAGGAAGCCTTCTCCTGCTCTTCTAGCTCGTCCTCCCGCCAGATCCGGAACCCCAAAGGCTTCTACTGGATGGATCCGTCTCTGTCGGGCGGTTGGTGCGGGGTGGCGCGGTACCGGGGGAAACCCTTGGCCAGCAGCTGGCCACGACGATGGCGACGTCGCGGGCGCCGTTCTCCTTCCCGAAGGCTTCGTCGAGTTACCTGTCCCGCCCCTTACCCCCTCCCCTGCTTGGCGAAAGCCTAGTTCCTGTTGTAGTCGACGGCGGCGTCACGACGTCGATCCCCTCCTTGGAGGCGCTGGCTTGGAATGCAGAGGAGGTGTTCGAGTCGTGTGTGCTTGGGAAGGACATGACGGCTGTGTCTTTCGGCAACGGCATCTCACCGTGGTCGATCTGGTGCCTCGCTCGGAGCTCCTCGCTGCCCGGCCGCCCCTGTTCGCTTGCGGATCGACGCCCACGAGCCGGGTGAGAGGGGAAAAGGGTTCCCCTTTGCAGCAACAGCGGCGCAGTTGGCCGATGAACTCTCAAGCGCTGGTGGTCCTGCTCACAGCGGTGGTGTAGTTGTCTTCTTTCGCCGTTTCTTCTTCGGTGCACCTTCGTCCAGCAGCTTCGGTCCGGTATTGCGGTGGTCTGTGGTGGTGGTGGTCGTGTGATGGAGCTCCTAGATCTTTGCTGCTCTACTCCTATCCGGCAACCTAGTTCTCTTGGGTCCCCGGTGTTCTCGGGTGAACTCTCTTCGCCCCCCGACGGTGCGGCGCCTTCGAGCCTAGGCGAGGGACAAGGGGTCCCTTCCGGCGGCGAAGACGGTGGACCCTGATGCTAGGTGTGGCCTGGTGAAGACGAAGACGGCCTGCTCCTTGGTGCCTTCTCCTGACCTGCTGCTTTCCTGAGTGCTCGCAATGGTGGTCTGTGGCGTGAAAGATCAAGCTGTAATCTTTGTTGTATTTTCTGTTTGCTTGTCTTTCTGGTGCATGTAAGCTGTTTGTTCAGCATGTTGTAATATGCCGCTAAACTCTGTGGTTTTGTTAATTCAAAGCTGGGCATTCTGCCTTTTATCTAAATTTTTTTGTCTAATGCTCGAGTTAGATAATCTCATGTGGAATTTCTAGTCTAGCACGCATCACGGCCCAAATCCTACAGCTAAATAGTAAACTGAGAATTAATTAAATTTCAGTGAGTTTCCAAAAACTATAAACCACGTGCAACTCACAAACTAGCACGAAGTAGACGGAAAACCCAATGGTTAGACAGTTGACTGATATTTAGTACACATCTTTTCTCGGTTGCACACGGTTGCAACTCACGTGCGGCTCTCGTAATAGCACAAATCCGAAAGCTTGCGGAAGCTGATATCGACGTGTTTTTTTTGAAGCGCAAACCGTAGAACAATCGTTCTACGGTATTTTTCATTAACAGTAAAAGTTACATACAAATACAAGGGAGCGCTTCAAAAATTGGCTAACCTATGTCAGTTCTATCTTGCATGATAAAGAATTAAACTGAACTACATGGAAGGGCTGAATCAATCCAGCCCTCAAGACTAGATTCCTAGTCTTAATTCTGAGTTTCAGGGTGATGGGATCTTTGCTGAGCTGCATTTTCCAGGAAATTAAAGTAGGACGGATGCGCTGAAAAATTCTGTCATTCCTCTGTTTCCATATGTTACAGCAGCTATACTTTTCGGGAGAACATCATGAGCAAGGCAGCATTCATCTATCGGTGATATCCTCTCTTCTTGTTTGGAGTCAAGGCTTCCCAAAATCTAAGCGACGTGTTAGCAACTTATTTCAAAAGAAATGTCATGATGCTGCTATCATAAGTCTTTAGGTCGTTGGAGTTGGACGTGCCGAATTTCGATAGTTTGCTCGCCGGAGATGTCGTACTCTGAATCTTGCAACTTCGTCATTCATGATTGATATACATGATTACAACAGCGTGAAGTACATTGTGGATAAACTGTGTTGATTTGTAGGACATACTCGTTGCTCGTTCGAAGAAATTGATCACTGACTCACTGTCAATACCAAACTAATATCGATCGGTGCTCGCTCAGGGCTCACCGCCGACCAGAACGCCGGCGAAACTGGGAGACGGGCGGTGGAACGTCTGAGGTGCGGCGCCCCTGGTTTAATTTCTTGAGGCTGCTTGGAGATTCTGTCCGGCCTGCCGGTAATCACAATGAAGGTTTGTTCAACTGCTAACCGGACCGTTCGTTATCAATCAAGAACAACGTCTATTCTCATTTCTGGTCGTAACCTGGTATAAAGACGAGTTTTGTTTTGTTCTTGCGGCAGGTAGGCAAGTTAATGCGGGCTGCTAGCCACCGTCCACGAGGATCTTCCCGATCGGCGATCGGTGGTCCGGCCGGCATACCCCTACTCAGCCGGCGTACGTCTACGTCGCAAGGTACGTTCTGTTAACGACCACAAGCATTGATCATCTTATTACTAACTATATCAAAGAGGAGCGGATCCGCGCCCTCTCCGTGATCGGCAACTGTAGATAGCTACAGTAAACATTGTAGGTTGCTACAGTGTTCTACAGTACCACGATCCCGGCCGTCGCCCGGCGATCGGACGGCCCGCAGGACACGGCCGTGATGGTTTTGCAAAAAAGACCCTACCAGAAACATAAACCAACCCACAGTCCATTAAAACGCGAGGCGAGGGACTATTTCGAAAATTTCTAAAACAACCTGGATTTTTTTGCAAAATATCCCGCACAAACTCCGCCTCCTCTCTTCTCTCTCGCGCGCGGCGGAAAGTCGCCGCCGCTGCTACGCTCCTTCCCCGACGGATCTACGGGCACGGAGACATGCGCTGTCGCCTACTCTCCCTCCTCGCCGCAGATCAAGTGCCGGGACGCTGTGTCGTCGCCGGAATCGACGCTGGCGTGCCACTGCTCCATCTGCCGCGTCCGCCGCTCCGGCGACCAAAAAACGGCGGCGCCGCCAGCTACAGGTAGCCCGCGTCGCGGCGCGTCTGACACGCCCACTCCCGCTTCCTGCCTCGCCGCGAAACAACGCCGGCGAGGTCATCGCCGCCGCCGCAGCTCCGCCCACTGGTGACATCACGTCGACGTCATGGTGGGCTAGGCTGGCGAGTTGGGCTGCATGTTGGGCCGGGCTGGCTGCGTAGCAGCTGGCTCGGCCCTTTTTTTCCCTCTCCGTTTTGTTTTTCCATTTTCCAAAACTTTTGTAAGTTTTCAAACACATTTCCAAATCAATTCATCTCAATTTAAAAATAAAAATAAAAAATTGAAATATTCACTCCAAATACTTTGGGACCTTTTCCAAATTAATTCCAATCTTAATTTTTTTACATAATGCATTGTAAACTTCTCTCCCAAATAAATATAATTGAATCAACAAAATTTAAAATAACACATGCTTTACATATTTCCCAAAACTTTACAGATATTGTTTTAGTGCATTTAAACAACTTTCAAAAACTACTACCATTTTTCAAAACTTTTGTAAGTTTTCAAACACATTTCCAAATCAATTCATCTCAAATTAAAAAAAAGTAAAAATTGAAATATTCACTCCAAATACTTTGGGACCTTTTCCAAATTAATTCCAACCTTAATTTTTTTTACATAATGCATTCCTTAATAAGTATTCAAAGAAAATTCAATTCCACTTTCCCTCATAATGAAAAGAGCTTCAATTAAATTTAATGCATGCTTACTTAATGTATTTCCACCAATTATGGAATTAAATTTAATATTTAAGAAAACACTTAAACACATTATATAAAACTAAAAAGACTAATATTTAGAAATAGTACTACAAATGAGCTTCCTGCAACTATGCAGCTAAATTTAATAAATATTCAAACTGAACTAAACTTTCTCTAATTTGACAGTTCAATTTAAATAAATGAGATACATAACAAAAGAAAAATTGCTGACTACTTATGACATACGATCCAATTTCAAATATGAATATTTGAAAACTACAAAATATTTTTAAAGGCACACAATTTCAAAATTGAAATTTACCACGCAAGCGCAACGTATGCCGCATGAAAAAAAACAAAACTACCGAAACAGTACAAATTTCGAAATATAAACACTTCTTTAACTCCTTCCCCGACGGATCTACGGGCACGGAGACATGCGCCGTCGCCTGCTCTCCCTCCTCGCCGCAGATCAAGTGCCGGGACGCTGTGTCGTCGTCGGAATCGACGCTGGCGTGCCGCTGCTCCGTCTGCCGCGTCCGCCGCGTCCTTGCGCCGCGGCCGCCGCTCCGGCGACCAAAAAACGGCGGCGCTGCCAGCTGCAGGTAGCCCGCGTCGCGGCGCGTCTGACACGCCCACTCCCGCTTCCTGCCTCGCCGCGAAACAACGCCGGCGAGGTCATCGCCGCCGCCGCAGCTCCGCCCACTGGTGACATCACGTCGACGTCATGGTGGGCTAGGCTGGCGAGTTGGGCTGCATGTTGGGCCGGGCTGGCTGCGTAGCAGCTGGCTCGGCCCTTTTTTTTCCCTCTCCGTTTTGTTTTTCCATTTTCCAAAACTTTTGTAAGTTTTCAAACACATTTCCAAATCAATTCATCTCAATTTAAAAATAAAAATAAAAAATTGAAATATTCACTCCAAATACTTTGGGACCTTTTCCAAATTAATTCCAATCTTAATTTTTTTACATAATGCATTGTAAACTTCTCTCCAAAATAAATATAATTGAATCAACAAAATTTAAAATAACACATGCTTTACATATTTCCCAAAACTTTACAGATATTGTTTTAGTGCATTTAAACAACTTTCAAAAACTACTACCATTTTCCAAAACTTTTGTAAGTTTTCAAACACATTTCCAAATCAATTCATCTCAAATTAAAAAAAAGTAAAAATTGAAATATTCACTCCAAATACTTTGGGACCTTTTCCAAATTAATTCCAACCTTAAATTTTTTTACATAATGCATTCCTTAATAAGTATTCAAAGAAAATTCAATTCCACTTTCCCTAATAATGAAAAGAGCTTCAATTAAATTTAATGCATGCTTACTTAATGTATTTCCACCAATTATGGAATTAAATTTAATATTTAAGAAAACACTTAAACACATTATATAAAACTAAAAAGACTAATATTTAGAAATAGTACTACAAATGAGCTTCCTACAACTATGCAGCTAAATTTAATAAATATTCAAACTGAACTAAACTTTCTCTAATTTGACAGTTCAATTTAAATAAATGAGATACATAACAAAAGAAAAAATTGCTGACTACTTATGACATACGATCCAATTTCAAATATGAATATTTGAAAACTACAAAATATTTTTAAAGGCACACAATTTCAAAATTGAAATTTACCACGCAAGCACAACGTATGCCGCATGAAAAAAAAACAAAACTACCGAAACAGTACAAATTTCGAAATATAAACACTACTTTAACAAGAAACTTTATTTGCATTCCCAATTTTCCGTAATCAATTAGTTAACATGGTAGTCAACCGTATTATGAAAGAAAGAAAAAAAATCATTGGCTTATCAGATTCTCTATCAAAAAAAAATGGAACATACTTACAGCAAAATACAAATACATGTGAACATTTCAATTTGGCCAATGTTTCGACACCATACTACCAAACTTTCCCTAAATGTACAATCAAATACAAATGGATTTCTCTAATTTCAATTAAATATTGACGTCGAAATACAAACATGTTTAAACATTTCACCCCACTAAATATTTCAAAAATCTACAAAATATTTCAACAATACTCAAAAAAAAATGCTACCTACCTATAACAAAATAAGAGCATGTTTTAACATTCCAATTTGTCCACCATTTTAGTGAACAAAAAATATACATATTGTAAAAAATAATATTTCACCACGCCACGCCAAAATTCAACTAGTCTATATACATGTGTTGTCGTCCCTCCCGGCAGCTCACAAGCTCCTGGTAGTTTCAGAGCCCGAGAAAGTTAGCTAGTCCAATGGTGGCCAGAGAAGGAGGTGACGAGCTCAAGCTGCTCGGATTTTGGGTGAGCCCGTTTGTGCACCGGGTGAAGCTCGCTCTGCACCTCAAGGGGATCACGAGCTACGAGTACGTGGAGGAGGACCTCACAGCCAAGAGCGACCAGCTCCTCGCGTCCAACCCTGTGCAGAAGAAGGTCCCCGTGCTCCTCCACGGCGGCAAGCCCATCTGCGAGTCCATGCTCATCGTGCAGTACCTCGACGACGCCTTCCCCGGCTCCGGCCCCGCCTTCCTCCCCGCCGACCCCCACGATCGCGCCGTCGCCCGCTTCTGGGCCGCCTATACCGACGACCATGTACGTACGTGGTGCAATCGATCACTAGCTGCAGTCTGCAGATGTGCAGTCTGCAGATGTCAGATAGTAAACACTAGCTAACAAATTTCTGCTACACCATTCGGTGCGTGTGCAGTTCTTTGCTTCATGGATGAAGGCGTTCGTGGGCACCACGGAAGAAGAGAGGGCGGCGGCGGTGGTGGCCGGGACGGCGGCACTGGAGAAGATGGAGGGCGCGTTCGGCGAGTGCTCCAAGGGAAAGACCTTCTTCGGCGGTGACAGCCCGGGGTATGTTGACGTCGCGCTTGGTGGGTTCGTGGCATGGATACGCGCGTACCAGGCGGTGGCCGGCGTGAACCTCCTGGACGCCGTGCGAACCCCGCTTCTGGCAGCATGGGCGGACAGCTTCGCCGCGCTTGACGCCGCAAAGGCGGCCATCCCGGACGTCGACCGGATCGCCGAGTTCGCAGGGCGCGATTTGCTGCCGTTCCTCCAGCAATTGCACACGAAAAAATGATCAAGTGAAAGTGTTGCTGCTCGAAATAAGGATGCACAATTTATGTACGAGATCATTTGCGATCCCCGCCAATGATATGTGTTGATTATAGTTTCCTGCAATATATTTTTGCTTATTTTGGCTGTGCTTCTCGTTGTTTTTCAAACAAAATAAGTGGTTGCATTTATAAAAAAATTAGTAATGGAAGAAAATTTAAGTTGCACTCAAAGTAAATTCCCTAATCAAACGTTCTATGTTGGGTGAGGTTGCAAGTGTGGATTTTTCCAGATTATTTCCCGTACCTCCTCGCGTCGCCCCTCCCAGGCGACCGGGGAGGCGAAAACCTACCCCCGCCGCCACCCACCTCCCTCCCTCCTCTCTCCCTCATCGTCCCCCGAGGCGGCCGCCGGACAAATGTCGTCCGCCGCCGGTGAAGGGGGCGGCGGGGATCTGGATCCCGCGGGCTCGGGCTGCAGCTTGGGAGGAAGCTGCGGCGTCGGTCTCCTCCCGCGTGCCGGCGGCCGGCGTCCATCGCCGGCGCTCCCCTCTTCCCGCTCCGTGTGTCTCCCCGGGCGCCGCCGGTTGCGGCTGCGGGCGGCCGATGTGCCGCCGCCGCGGGCGTTCTCGGGCCCGATCTGGCCCCGGATGGGCTCAGCGGGCTCTGTCGCGGGCTTTCCTCTTTCTCCCTTGGCATCCCAACGTTGGCAGGCGGCCGGCATGCGGGATGGTGGTGGTCTGGTGTGGCCAGCCGACCTCGGGGTTGGGACGGCGTGGCCGCCGGCGAGCATGCCCCGACCTTGGTCGGCCGACGGCGGTGACGCCTGTGGGCGTCATCACCTTGCTGAAGGCGTCGTTGTGGGCGGTCTCCTGCTCCGTCCCCAATGCTCCAGGGGAAACCCTCGACCCCAGTTCGCCAGGGTCCGGCGATGGCGACACTCTGTGTCGTGCTCGCTCTTGAGGGCATCGCTTTGGAGCTGGATTCGGCTGGAGGGACGTGTGGTTTTGACGGTGGTTGGGCTCCACTTCTCTCGGCGTCGTCTCTCCGTGGCCACGATGCCCGTGCTTCTATGGGGGGCTGGATTCCCTCCTGTGACGACGGTTAACGGCCGGGCCAGTGCCGGTGAAGCTTCCTGGGTGTCGACTCGGCTGTGTGACGCCCTTCGATTACGTTGTTGGCTGTTGTGTTTAGCCTCGGCGACGCATGGCCCTTCGTCCTATGGTGGGGACTCGGCGATGTGCTGCCCTTCGGCTCCTCCGGCACCATCGTGGCTGGTCTCGGCAGATTGAAGTCTTTCGTCTACGGCGGTGAAGTTTCGTGTGCAATGGCGTCCAACGGTAACCGGAAGAGGATGAGGGTTGAAGGCTCTCCCTGCGGGGTTGGGCTTAGTGCCATGTTGTAGGCTTGTTTTTATTTTATTTTCCCCCCTTTGTGCATCCCTGTAATTCTGGTTCACTTGAACCCTTTAAAACAGAAAATGAATACAATTCAGGTGGAGGGTCTTCTCCCTCCCCCGGTGACCATTCAAAAAAAAAAGTTCTATGTTGGAAAGAAAATAAGTTTTCAGGATGGCCGCAATCTTATGTTAGATCAAAGTAAAATTGACATGTAATGGATTTTATTTAGTGTTGGAAACAAACTTTATTTGTGGAGCAAGCTCATTCATCTATTTCCCTTGAAGTCCCATCGTTTTTTACGACAGTTCTGGAGCAAGGAGAAGCCGCGAACACCGGATCCATGAGTGGAGTGTAATTTAACTTGTACCAATATTAGAGTAATATCCTTGTTAGTTACAATTCCACGACACCCAGCCCGGGTATTTCTTACTCTTGGAGGAGCATACTGAAAGGTATTGATCTGTTGAAAGATGGAATCATCTGGCGGGTGGGGAACGGATCAAATATTGACATATGGCATGATCAATGGCTGAGCCGAGAGGGGAGTAGAAAGTCCGTGACGCCGAGGAGGAGATGTCTGCTTCGGAAAGTTGAAGAGCTGATTGACCCATTTACTGGACAGTGGGATGAAGAGCTGGTCAAGGCTACGTTTTGGGAGATGGATGCTCGAGTAATTCTCGCAACACCAATAAGAGCAGACTTTGAGGATTTTCCGGCTTGGTACTTTGATAACAAAGGTATCTTCTCAATCAAATCGGCGTACAAAATTTATGTGAAGAACAGGGATTCTGATATGTGTACTAGCTCAGGTGACATAAAGGAAAGTTCGTTCTGGAAGCAGCTTTGGGGTCTGCCTTGTCTTCCCAAGGTAAAACAATTTATGTGGCGGTTAACGCATAACAGTCTAGCTTTAAAAACGAACATTCTGCACCGGGGGATAAAATGTGATACACTCTGTGTCTGTTGTAAACGCTTGGACGAGGATGGTGCTCACCTATTTCTGAAATGCAAGGACACCAAGGAGGCGTGGAGGAAACTTGGTCTTGGAGAAATCTGTAATCACATGAATACATATGAGACTGCAGGAGATGTGGTTCAGGAAATCCTAGGGCTCAGTGATGAGCAGAAGGTTCTTAGCTGCTGCCTGCTTTGGCGGAGCTGGCTCAGAAGGAATAAGAAGAATTCTGAGGGGATGAGTGTGTCAGTGGACGAACTCACCCGGCAAACACGATACTGGGCTAAGGAATCGATGCAACTGTGCCGATCAGAGAAAGCAGAGATGATCACCACACTCCCAGCTAAATGGTCTGCACCTGTAGGGGATGTTATAAAGCTAAACTGTGATGGAGCTTTTGCTGTGGAGACGGGACAGGAAGGACGGGGCTTTGTCGCCCGAGATGCAAAGGGTCAAGTTGCAGGCGCCGGCGCAGGTAAGCTAAGAGCATCTCTAACAGAGTACTCAAAAGCCGGAAAACCTTAAAATAACTGCCAAATACAGTTTCGGAACCTTAAAAATGGCAATAGCAGAATCCCTAAAAGTCAGCAACTCGTAAACTATTTTAAGGGGACCTGTGAATTCGACCCGCTAAACCGTGAAAGTGCAGTATTCCTGGCCGATGAGGTTCGTGAACTATATGCGCGCGAGACGTTGGCGGACTGAATATTCAGGACCCGCCGGTGACCCTCCACCGTGGAACTCGCCGGAATCCAGCAAACTTCCACCGTACTCGCCGGAATCGTCGCCAGAACCGCCGGAAATTCGAGCGCGGCGCTGGGCAGGAGCTAGTCGCCGGCCCGAGGGGCGCTCCTCGAGCTGCACAGGCGAGCTGTGCGACGGCGGAGCTCCGGCCGAGCTGTGCGACGGCGGGGCTCTGGACAAGCTGTGCGTGACGGCGGGGTTTTGGGCGAGCTGTGCAACGGCGAGGAGCACTAGGCAGGAGCTGGTCGCCGGCACCAGGGGGCCTCTATGCCGGCCCGACGCGGGGGCTCAACGCGGCGGCGGCCACCACGAGGAGGAGCTCTGGACGCGGATGTGCTGCAGGAGGACTCGCTCTTCCGGGCGTCGCGGAGGCGCGGGCGAGCGAACTTGGGCTGCCGCCGGTCGCGAGTTCCCGGTGACCAAGCTCCCTGCCTGCAGGCCGTCACCGTCGGTGGCTCGGTGCGGGCGTGTGGGCGGCGTGTGACCAGCGGCTCCATCGATCCATCCATGATGTACTAGTACCAGCTAAGCTAGCTGCTAGAATCGATCGATCCATCCATGTGTCACTAGTACCAACAAGCACCAACGGGAGGAAGAAGATGGGAAAAAAGTAGAAGATAAAAAAAATAGAGGAATATTTGGGAATATTCTGTTATAAGGTTTTGTTTTACGGTTTCTGCTCTATCGTGACACGTTTTGAGTCAAAAAACACGAGTTTCGCGAACCTTATATCTGTTTTAAGGTTCAACGGTTTAAGGTTTCTGTTAGAGATGCTCTAATGCATGTAGCGTCTGCTCTCCAGGGAGAAGCAATTTCATGTGCACAAGCACTGCAGGCGGCATCTAACTGGGGTATGGGCCATATTCACCTGGAATCCGACTCGCTCACACTGGTGAATGCTTTGAAAAGTACAGAGTATGACTTGATGGCACAAGGTGTGATGTTCAGGGACATTCGATCTTTTATCCAGCTTAACTTTATTTCCATGGAGATTACCCATGAAAATGCTGCTGTAGGTGCCAATCAGACTGAGTCACGTCTGATCTGGTTGGACGCTGTCCCTAGTTCTGTAAACAGTGTTGCGGCCAGCGAGTTCGCTGAGCACGCTTAATGGAATAATGTGTTCCACGTCAAAACGAAAAAAAACAATTCCACGCTAGGAACAGAGTTGCGCAGAGTAAAAGCCCAATGGCTTAATTTTTTCACGGTATGACCATTATGATGGATGCAGTCGAAACCAAGTAATGGTAGTGTGGTCCCACATGTCATCGCCTCTAGATCAGACAGTTTGCCATCGCCTCTAAATCTTTTTTGAACAGGCTTCATAGATCTTTGATACTTAGTCTTATCCGGGATTTTAGTTATTCGTGTGGATTTGAGCTTCTCTGGCATTTTCTCAAGAAAATCGGAATAGTTTGCTTAAAAATGTATTATTGTCCCGAGTTTTTTTACAAATGAATAAGGGAGTATGAAAACAGAAGAGCAGCGAATAAATGAAATTACAGTTTATCCTCGCGTGATATTTGAAAGCAGAGGCAAAGTGGCAAACTGCTATTAACGGACTCAGCTACAAAAATCAGACGGTACGGTCCGATCCGATCCCAAGTCGACGTAGTAGCGGGTCCTCAGTTCTCATCGCTATGTATCCATGTCCCCTTCTACCTCGCGCGCAATACGCAACGCGGACAGTCTCCAGCTAGCCTAGGGTTCACCGGAGGGCGAAAGCAATCAACCCCTCGGCGCTCGCGTCCGCTCGTGATTCGGTTGCTCGTGCTGGTCGATTGTGGCCTCCCACGATTCATATAGAACTAGATTCTCTGGCGCGGCTTGCCGCGCGCCACCCGCCGTTGACACTGGTTTTCAGTTTGCAAAACGCTATGACAAACATTTTTAATATGACACAATAGTTATGCATAGCAGTGACTTCATAGGTTTAGAGCAAATGACAATGCTCTTACATACACAGAGTCCACCCAATTACAACATCTCAATCATCACATAGATCGTTAACCTTAGGTAGCGAGAGTAGATAGTTTGATCAGCAACTTCAATACATATATACTACTGAAACTGATAAGTAGGCAGGGATGGCTTATGGAGAGGTAGATCAAACTCGGATGGCTGATGGAGGCACACATGATCATCTACAGGCGGAGATAGTCCATAGCGCACAACCCATAATTGTCACAGAAGTAAGCATCATCATAGCTGTTGCCTGTGTCTTGCAATGGTGACGGAGGAGGACTGATCGGTCTCACCCGAATCAGTATACCTTGCGGGCCTTTGACAGTGGTACTCATTTGGTAAAACGTTATGATAAGTATCATTAGATTTACATCATACTCACGAATTTGGTAGAGGCAAAGAACATAAGAAAATATGTATCACACATAACAAACACAATTTCAGTTAGGACCAAAGCAGACCACCCATCATATACATAAGGTTTACATACATGAGTCTTCATGCAAGAAAGTTCCTTGCAATGATATGTAGAAACTATGACAAAGATTGTTATCACTGGGTAAACATTATGTGCATCAGCAGTAGCAGCACATGTTTAAGAATACAAACCAGATGAAGATCAAAATACAATATTAGATGCAGATGAAACACTACAGAGGTGGATGGCACAGAGAGACAAAGGGCAGACCATTTTGGTACATTTTTAGGAATTGTGGCTCTCTATCCAGCTAATGAAACTCAAGCAAAAAAAAAGTAACATATACTTGGAGGATCTACAGCAAGGACAATATTTGGATACCTCTTAGCTAGCTTGTAGTACATTACAGGGAAGTCATGTTCCAAACTTGTTTCTTCCTGAGCCATCACATATATCTCAAGGGAAATATGCTCTTTCTCTGCTTCAGCACAAATAGGTAGTACCGCCTTTGTTCCAAATTAGATGACTTCCATTTTGTCTAAATCCGGATGCATCTAGACTTGGAACACATCTACATACATCCGCATCTAAACAAATGGAAGTCATCTAATTTAGAATGGAGGGAGTATTATGTATACGCAAATAAAGCTTTGTTTCACATGATGAGGTGCGTGACATCTTTGAATGAAAGTGAAAATGAATTAGTGGGGAACGGTTGCAAATAGAAAGAGTTGAATCAGGCTATATAAGACAATGCTAATAGCTATATAGAGTGAACAGAGCATTCAACTATTAATTCTGTTTCGAGAATTGTCATAGAAAACCTTTCTTTCCAAGATAATTATTTAGGAGATGTTTAGATCTTTTGAATGGATCATAGCGAATATAATCATCGTGTGGTCATGTACAATATAAATAACTTCACAATAACCTACCAGAGTGGAAACCTAGGGGGACACACAGGAAATTCTTGAAAGAAACTACAAAGCAATAGGAAGATTCAAACTGCATCACAGAAGGCATAACAGACATGTTCTAGCGCTATATATGAAGATTCAAACTGCATCACGCAAGGCATATTATGTTATCTTAGTAAAGCTACCATCACAAGATGTGGCATGTTCAAAGGCTAACTTAGTAAGAATCCAGTTTTACAATATAAAGTAGAGTGAACAATTAAATGACTTCAGCTAGTATATCATGTTAATCTGAGAAAAAGAATGGGACGATCAGCATGCATATATGTTGGAACTTATTGTGTCAGTAAAGTTCCAACCATATTTACACTGTAGACGACATATACACATGAATAATTTAAAACATGCCTTGGGGGAATGTGAGGACCCCGGATTAGCTATCCGAGATACTCGTTATGCTTCCTGCAACAATCACATGATCAGTCTGTTGTTGCACATAACTCGAATTGGCATCACAGAACACCCATAAATACCGAATGAATATACTTACTTGATTGAAGTCATAAACTTCAACGGTACTTGCAGCGGAAATCACCAACAACGTGGAGCCCAAGTCATTCGCCTTAACCCTACAGGCAGCTGACTGGGAAGCGCCCTAGATCGCATCGACGTTATTGAAGTATTCTTCTTCGAACTGCTCTTCTTCAAAATCTGGCTAAGACAATAGTCAGGGACGAAACCAATATGAGTACATTTGAATGTACTCGCAAACTGCCCCCGAAATGAGCATGCACTACTCTTTTTATTGTTTAAATAAAACTTCGTTTGCTTTGAAAACTCTATGTCCTTGTTGAAAAGGGAAGGATATACTTTTGTTTGATAAAACTTTGTTTTGAAATCTCTATATCTTTATTGAAAAAGAAAAGAAGGCTTTTAGATCTTTTCCCATAAACCTGTCTTTGTAAGAAGTCTCTTTTAAAACTTTTTCCCGAAAATATATCTTTATTGGAGAGATAAGAGGTCTCTTTAAAAATGTTTTCCCGAAATTCATCACCAGGTTTTATTTCCCCAAAACTCCTCATTTTCCAACCATAGCCCTTCATGGCCATTTATCCCCTGCAAACTCATACCAGCCCGTCAGTATAGTTGCACATACAACACATCTCTATTTTAGTTTCAATCCTCAAAACTTTCCAAAACTTGCACATGGTCAGAGGACAGCCTCCCAACTGTCCATATCCGAGGACTCGGCTATTCGAATAGTTTTACCCTCTGCAGAGGTAGCACGCTTTTCCCACACCCATCCGGTAACTCATCGTGTCAGCCACGTCCCGCCATACAAGGTGTATGCGAAGTTGAGTCACCGACCGTAGCCTGTCCTTTGCTCATGCTAGTATAGGACCCTGCCGCTATGACACTTTCCATCAACACTTAACCCAGCCCGTCAGAATCTAAGTGTGAGGACTCATAGTTCTGCCCGGCGACCCAATGGTGGCGTCTTCAATCCTCTTCTCCATTACACTCATACCGGCCTCCGGTAGACTTCTCTTGAGAGGACCCAGGTCAGGGGTAGGTCACCAAACCATCCCCTCATGGAACGGAGTCATCTCCGTTGTTGAGGTATCCCATACTAATATGAGCAAATTATATGACTACGCCCTTTCCCATATGAGGGTAAATGTGGTCGCACAGATTATTGGCTGGTCGTCATAGTACAAAGACACAATGTGCATTTTTCATAAACATCCTCATTCACCATTTCTCCACTTCCACACCGACATCTCGGTATTCCACAACCATACGAGTATTTTCAAAAGAGTTTTGAGTAAAAATATTTTTCCCATCCTATAGTTTGGAAAAGAATTTCCAGCTAACATCTCCATATAGGGTGTCAAAATAATATACTTATATTTTGGAAAAGGGTTTTCAAAATCAAAACTTTTGTGGCAAACACCACATAAATCACTTATGCTCTTTATAAGTAAAACATGTGAACCAAAATAGATGTATATATAAATGCAAGCTCAGAGAGTAGCTTGCCTGATTTCAGCATAATGTCCTTGGACTTCTTCTCACTGATCAAAGAAATAAACTCCCCTCCTTCGATAAAACCTCTCCAAATACCACTCCGGTAGCGTTTATATCTAGCGTCGCAAACATGAAAATAAAACAACACACAATAAGCAACCAAACCACAAGTGATATATAAACAAGGAATCATACCAAAAACATAGTACTAATTTAATCAAGCAACAAACTAAGATCTATATTTACAAGGGTATTATACTCACAGGAGTATAACACCAAACACATGCTAAAAACATAGAGCACCAAGACACCTTCTACTAAAGGTACTTAACAACCATTTTCTCTAAACAGGAAATACTTCAGACAAAAGTTAAGTCACCAAATAATCTCTGTAAATGAAAACATCACACCAAGCTAGGGTAGATACACAATAAGATACCTAAGCTAGTACTCAACTTAAGATAATCAAGTTCATCAAGTAAGGTGAACATTTTACTCATACCAACATGTCTAACAAATACCACTAACAGTACTAACATATTATAACCTGCTAAACAATAATAACATGCAAGCACAGTACCACAACAATCATTAACAAGCAAGGCATACATTTTAATCACACACAATATTCTCATATCAAAATCAACAAGCTTAACAAACTCCTAATTACTAGGAGAATAGCTATATAGTGAATAAAACCCTAACAAACACATGACTCACAAATAGCTCTCCTAACATGCTAGTAAAATAAGGAAACATGCCACAACAGTGGATTACCACTCTACACATGCTAGGAAACATATTTATAACAATAAAGTTATAACACAACAATTAATAAAGTCCTAATAAAAATAGGCAGAAAAGGTCTAAACCTTATAATTAGCACCACAGTCAATCAGTGACTCCTAAATTCAAACCAAGCTAGGGTTATGTTCTCCTACACATATAGAAGACAATCCAATTGGATTTACTCCAAAAATCATCACACAAAAATCTACAAAAATCACCAAAGTGCCACTGGTGTGTTTTTAAGAATGAATAGAACTTTTGTTTTAGACTTCATTTGCAAGCAAGACCAACAGATCTAGAAAGGTATCACTTCAGGCTTTCCAGGGAATTTTAGTTTGCAATAATTGGAGTTATAAAACTCTAGATATTAAATATTTGGTGGAAAAGATACTTTTGACAAGATTTAATCTAGACATCATTTAAAATTATATTTTTGCACACAGCCAGTTCTACCTAATTAAGAAAACACCCAGAAACTCTACAAAATTTAAATCACTCAAATATCTATCACAGATTTACCACAAAAGAATTAAAGCTACATTGTAAAATTAAACAGGAAATAAAATAGATAATAGATCTACTGGAAAAACAAGATTGGGCCAGATCTGGCCCAAATCTGGCCGTGCAGCGCAGGCTGCGGCCCAGCCAGCGGCCCATGAGCGGAACGAAGCGGTACGAGGCCTTCGTCTTCCTCTTCGCCGCACAGAGAAGAGCGAGGCAAGGCAGGGAGCACGGCGAGGTCGACGCGGCGGCTCCGGTGGTCCCTAAAAGAAATAGCGATGTCCACGAGTTAGCTCACGAGGAGGGGATCTCGGAGATGCAAGAATGGCAGGAAATGGTGGACGGAGCTTCTCGCGAGCTTCCTAGAAAGGTGGCGGCCGGAGCGTTAGAAGATGAGCTTGGTGGAGACGATGCAGGGCTCCCCTTCTCGATTCCTTGGATAGAGATGCAGAGGACGGCGAGGCGGCGTCGATGACGGTCTTCGTTTTGCTCGGGGAGGTCTCAGACGACAGCAATGCGTGCGTCAACGGCGAGCTCGGGCTCGGCCGTGGTGGGGAGAAAAAGAGAGAGAGAAAGCAGGAGGGCGAGTGAACGAGTGAATGAGGGAGGGGGAGCAGAGGAGAGCCTGGGGGGCCTCCTTATCTCCTTCGCGCGGCAGGAGGAGCGGGAGGAGGGGGGCCTGGCGAGCTTGGCATCGAGCGATGACACGGCGTCGTCGGCCACTGGAGCTACAGGAAGAGGATGATGTTTTTCTGAAAACCTGTGGCGCCCTGACCAGACTGTTATACAGTGATGCTGTGTGTCACCGGTTAAGCGATACAACCGGAGGTTACAGGTTTACCAATCCCCGGCCAAAACCTTTGGCAGGCGTTGCTCGGAATGGATCATCGGCAACGCAACACCCCGATTGATGCCTTAACACAAGCACAACCCTCAATGCATAATAGAGAGACCAAGACTTGTGGAACAACTGGCACATCACAGACTCTACGACACAAATCATTATAGTTCAACTCTTATAATAGAGAAAGATAGCAAATGACATCCAGAGGTCACAGACCCAACATTACATCAAGCGGAAGCAAATTAAGTTGTTCTAAACAACAAGATCCAGATTATGGCCTAAGAGGCCTACATATAAACATCCAGCGCCAGCTGTTCCGGGATGTCCCAAGCTGCCGCCTGGGAACCCCAGACTACTCGTCGACGTCCACAAAGAACCCACCTTTGAGGTCGGTGAAGTCCTCCTCTGAAACAAAACAAACGACGTTGAGTTCGACGAACTCGCAAGATTAAGAGCTAATATATGCTCGAATGAGGCTTTCAAAGTTATATGTCTGTTTTGCATAAAGCTGGTTTTATTTATGAAAACATAACTCGAAGGCATCGACTATTCAGAGTATTTTCAAAAGAGGTAAGAAGTACTCTTTTCTTTCATCACCTTACTCATCATAAACCATTGTACCTGTTCATCATAGGCACCTCCCGAATCACCCTCGAGGAAGCTCACCTTGCATTCTTGAGTGGTACCTCTAGTACCCAGTTTTTAATCATTCCGTTAAAGTTATTCTATGATCTCTGAATCCGTCACCAAGTCGTCCATAACCGCGGACACGGCTTTTCGAAAAGATTTATCCCTGCATGGGTGTACAAAGTGAAAGTCGCCAGGTTCCCGAGGGACCTCCCAACTTCTTATCCATGCGTACCGTCCGGCCCATTGCCTAGCTCTTAGCTCTCTTCCGGGGAAAGCCGGCTGGGTGGGAGCGGCTACGACCTTTACCTCGCTTAAGACTAACCAAGGATCATCAGTGGCGGTAGGACTGCCAGGATCACAACACCCCGCCCCACGGCCACTCATTTTCCTAACACAACCATCCTCATCTCAGTCTTGGCCACCATCTTCAACGCACGCGCAAATGGAAAGCCAAACTAGAGGACCCTCGGCTAGTCCGCCACAAGTTAGTCGGTCGACGAGGTTCCATATGCCCACGCATGGTTGCACGCTCAACTTGGCTCGTAGGCGAGAACTCGCACTTAGGCGGCGAGAACGAGACAACCCACCACATCCCATGTGGCCTCTCATCCCCACCTTTAGCACTTTATTAACCATCACCACAATCTCCATCACATCCGGCCATTCCATCAACTGTTCCAACATTGAAACATCCACCGGATATCTATGCAGTTTAACTAAGCATGGCTAAGCAATATACATAGCAAGTATAATTATCTCGGGCCAACACTTCAATCCTATGGATAGTAGGAATGATACAGGTAATGGAAACAGATTTCTAATGCAACTAATAGGATACTCTAATCCAGGCAAAAGACATTTGGAACCGAATGCAATATTATGGTGGGGAAAATAATTGCAGAAATATAGGATAAGATATGCTCAGAGGGGGGATTACGCTTGCCTGGCTGATACGGCTGGTAGTACGGATCGTCACAAGACGGGGGTGGCACTTCACCTCCTTGATCAACCGATGCACAAACAACACGGGAAAAACAATCAACACATGGCAGTTGTGCAATGCATACAAGGATGATGATATGACATTTTAAATGCACCCTAGAAGCTTTAAACATGACCAACAAGTTAAATGGGGTCCCCGTTATATTTATTGCATTATTTGGAATAAACCCCATATTTAAACTTAGTGATTATAATTACTACTAGAGCACATTATTGTAATGGTGAACAATTATGCATGATACTAAAGATTTTGGATCACTCATGTTTTTCTGATCACTTTGATATAAAGAACACATTTTTCGGAGGTCCCGGTAAAAAGTTATTAATTTTATAAGTTCCTCTTTTTTTTAAACGTAGGATTTTAATATCACTAGAAGCACCATATTTTAAATGTGAACAAATATGCGTGATATTTATTTTAAAGTTTTAATCTCAAATTTCGGTGCATTTTGGTGTATTACACGCATTTTTCGGACACACCGATAAGATTTATTATTTTTATACTTTTTCCCTTTTTATATGATCTTTTGATGATTTAATAACAACAATATGTAATATATATCGATTAGGGATACAAGGGTGAAAAAGAAATTGAAATTTTAAATTCAGTACGAAAATCCGGAATTTATTCCAGAAATTTCCGGATTTGTCACCGGGAGGAAAAATTCCCGGAAACATTTCCGGCCCAAATCCGGTTATGGACCGGGCCAGTACGGCCGAGTCCAGTAGCCCTTTTCCAAATCCGGTAAATAAACCGGAAAATTCCGGGTGTTGCTCCGGGTAAGTCAACGCGATGAGGAGCGACTACCGCGACGGCGACGGGCGGCGGCGCGGCGTGGAGCACGGCGACTACGGCGAGGTGGAGCAAGGGGGAAGGGCACGGTAATGACCGGAAGCTCACCACGAACGCGTACGCGTGCTCGGGGTGGCCGGAGACGCAACGACGGCGTCGAACTTGCCCGGCGAAGCTCGGCGGCGGGCTCAGAGGTCGGCGGGGAAGTTGAGGACGGCGGCGTCGATCCTCGACGTCCTGGCTCGATTCCTTCGGAGGAAACGAAGAGAGCAGCACGGCGGAGCTGGGGGTGGTGCTCGATTTGCTCGGGAGGCTCTCACGCGGCGGCGGCGAGCTTCGAGACCGGGGCGGCCATGGCGGCTCCGTGGAAGAGGGAAAGAAGAGGAACGGGGAAGAAATCGAGGGGAAATGGGGTGAGGAGCAGGTGGGGGCCTCGGGGAGCTTGCTCTCCTTCCAGGGAACGGGCAAAGGGGGCCACGGCGCGGCATGGGAGAGGGGCGAGGCCGGCGAACTGGTGCGGCTCGGCCGCCCGGTCGCTACAGGAAGAAGAAAGGATTTTTGACGGAAAACCCCCTGCCAGTTTTTAGTTCATCACGGACAGGTCCCTCCATAATTACAAAGAGGTCCTTTTCAGTTCTGGAAAAATATTACAGCAGCTGTATTTGAGTTATTTGAGGCAAATGAACACTTCCAAAAATTATGAAATAATTTGAGGAGGCTCCCAATATTGAGTAGAGGCTGCACAAAAAATTGGCATGCAAAAAAAATAAAAAGTTTTGGACAACATTTGTTCATAGTATTTTGTTTAGGCAATTTTGCTAATTTCCAAATGTTGTTATATAACAAATTTGGTGCAAGTGCAAAAATAATATTGTGAACTCTTGGAACATCCTTGACAATTATGGATGACCAAGTATTTCTGTTTTGCAAAATTGATTGTCTTCCTTGTTGTGAAATTTGTTGGGACACGTTTTGCATTATTGGTTTTCAACATTGCCAAGAATAGATTGTGTGTGGCTTAGCAATTTAAATAGATGCAATGATGCATGCATGCCATGATGCAAAAGAGGACACAAAAGTGAAAATTTGGTACTCAAATTTTGGGGCTGTTACAAAACCCCCTTGAACTTCTTTTCTCACTTACAATTTAGGCCTTTTCAGTTCTGAAATAAATAACAGCACTAGTTTTTGAATTATTTGGGACACTTAAACATTTTAGAAAATTGTGAGAAAATCAGGTAGCTTCCCCAATACTTGTAGAAGTTCCACAAAAATTGGGGCATCAAAATAAAATGTTTTGATCCACTTTTGTTCATAGGAGTTAAGTATGTTATTTTTGGCAATTTCAATTTGATACTCTTTTAGTAATTCAAAAGCAAGTGAGAAAATATTGTTTGGAACTTTTGGAACTTTCTTGACAAATATATTAACTTCAAATAGTTTTTATTTCATAGAGAAAATATTTGTTTGAAGGAAATAGATAGTTAAGTAGGGAAAGTAATTTATTAAGATCATTTCTTTAATTCATGATCTTAATTTCCACTTATCGAATAATTTGAGGAGTTTGCTTTAAATTGAAAAGTATATTTACTTGAGGAGAGAGTGGTATGGAGTTGAGATGATTATTATTTCATCTCTTTCCTAGAACTTTGATAAAGAAAATATAATTATTTTCATAACATAGAGGAATAGACAGAGAGGGAATTTTCATAAGATCACTTCCCTTAATTTAGGATTTTAACTTAGGTGTGAATAATTTTAGAGGGTTTGTTCTTATTCAAGTCACACTCCAAATTTGTTGTCATGTGTGTTCTAAATAATGTTCAAGCAGAATTTGATTAATTTTCCACACAAGCAAACAGCACAACAAGATCAACAGTCACAAGGATGATGCATTCAAGACCAACAAGTCACATACACAAAAAGATCAACAACACAACCAAGATCACACAAGTTCAAACATAACAATGGGAAGGAAAACACAATCATCAATGAAACATTTCAAAAAGTTTTTGTTGGTTCTGGATTTTGGGTCTGGTAAAACTAAGCTTTTCTTAATTTCAAAATTTGGGATGTTACAGGAAACCACTCGGACTCATAAGGTATTTATCTCAAGTGAAATCTCTGTCAAGCAATCAAGCTTGTATGATAAAATATTTACGCAAAGGTTCAAAAAAAAAATCAATGGACCTCACAAAGATATATGCCAGACATTATGTTTTCGGCACTATCGTGACTACTACAGGTTAATATATCATGTGCTTAAAATTCAGAAGAATTGTTAGAGCTTGTATAACTCTTACAAATCTTTTCTAGAGATACCTTAAACTTTATGCGAAGAAGCATAGATCCAGTAATTCATAATATCGCCATTCACTGCGAATGATCTGCAAATTTGACAGGCTTATCACAACTTTCATAGGTGTAGATAGTATCTATCCAAATCTAAGTTTAGAAGCAAGAAATATCAGATAAAGCAAAGGCAATGGCAATAATTAAAAAGTATAACAGGGAAAAAAACAGTAGTAACTTGTGCTGATTGGATGAATTGAGATAAAATCGATTATATCATACACAGAAACTGAGATAAACAACATTTTCCTATCAATTACAATACAGAGGCCCTATCAGATATAGATAGGAAAGGGATAATTACCAAAGCAAGCCCATCTTACAAAACTGATGAGTACCAGGTCTAAGCCATGATAGACTTGCAGCCAGCTCATGAGTTTCACGGATATTGTTCCACCAATAAAACATACTGTCAAGATACATCTCACAGTGAAAATGTGTTTCAATAAATTGCTGGTACAAAAACAATATATTCATTGATTACTAAAATCTAAATGCACGGTGCAAGTTTAGAAGAGGGAAATCACATGTGAGAACAAAATTAATTATTCGTCTCCGTATGAATCATTAATTTGCGTAGCAAACTCAATAAGGAGCAGAGCAAACTCAATAAGAAGAAAATATAACATCAAACATTGGAAGAATAAATCAAAACCAAAGAAATGACCCAGCACGATAACATAAATCCACTTGTAACTAATATACAGCTTGACCAAACCATTGTATAAGATAAGATACATGATCGGCTGGTGCTGCATTAGCATGGTGGTATTTCAGGTACCATACAACCTGAAAGACAATATAGATGTGATAGCTCTGTATAGCAAGTGATCCTAGAGCACATTCATACACACAAAAGAAAGACATGCGAGCCTACAACATGACCACAGAGATGAATATAACGTAAGAGTGAATAAGACTATAAGAGTCATTCCTAATTATCTTTGGAACCTTGAAACCTTGAACTTAAGATGAAGGAAAGAAATGCACCTTGAAACCTGGAATGATGCAAGCCAATTATCCTTTTCAGATCTCAGTATATAACTGCATGGGCAAAAAGTAGGTTCAAGACAAAACAACAGAAATCTGCAATTGAAAACTAAATATATATTCAAACATGACAAAGGAAACGTCTTTCCTCTTGCAACCGCAAGTTATACTTTTTGTAAAGCCTGCTAAATCATTCCAATATTGGCAGTAAACCGGATATCCATTATAAATAAGGACCATGTGAAACTTGAATATAGATGGAGTATTTTAACATTAACAAATAATTGAGCTAGAAATGGTACAGAGTTCACTAAGAGGGGCCAAATCATTGATCAGTTGGTCTTAGTTTACATTCAAGCATATAATGATGTACGGCAAGATCGATATTAAACTCAATCGCAAATATTTCTAATGGGAAAGGCTAGGTTTGTTGCCATGGGGAATGTGTGAATGTTTCAATCGTGCTTTTTCAACAGCTTCTATTTAGTACTCAAATACATCGGTACAAAAATGTACCCAAAGGAGTAGAAAGCATGTAATCTGTATTGATTATTAGATAGCAAGAGCAAGAGATTTAACAAAACAGGGAGGTCAAACAGATTCACTGTGTTCCCAATACATAAATAGCTACAGCAGCCTATCTACATTCCAATCTGCAACTAAATATAAAAGAGATGTGTACAGTGATGGCTAAAAAATGCATGTAGACGTTTCAAATAACATAGATATACCCTTCTTCAAACAAAGAAACTTCAGAAAAAACAATATAAAACACACAAGATTGACGTCCTATAGTTGAGACCAGGTCACTCACCTCCTTCCTGTAATTTCTTCGAGGATTGCGGCATCAAGGAAAAGGCAACATTTCATTTGGAACTTGAACTGTTGAACATAAGGCTTCGCCATTGCAGGGACAATCTAATAACAATCTAGAAAGCAAAGGTAATACCACTGGGTTAGCCGAATGTTATCACCAGATAAAAGAAGATTATGTAGGGACAATCTAATAACAATCTAAAAAACCAATAGCCAAACACGAATTTCTATTTGAATACCAGGGACAACGGTGTGGATACTTCCAACGGCAGAGGCAGCAATCTGGCAAGGCTTGGCCTCCGCCGCACCACAAAATTCACAACTTCAGCCTATACATGTGTTGGCCGTGACAAAAGCTTCAAATTCGGTGTTGTTGTGTACATGACTGCTTGCCATACCTCAAAATAATTGTTGCCTCCGCTAGCTGAAATAAATATGTGTTTCGCACTTTTCTTAAGCAAAGATAAATGAAAGAACATCACTTACAAATGTCTGGAGCTCAGAAAGGCAAAGCATAAACACTTATTTTATTAATTTTACCACATGTATAGAAAAAAATTAACTTGAAAGAAAGAAAGAAATAGCGACAACACATCTTGCATGTTCAGTGAAGCTTAAAAACATATGTTATAGAGTAGCACACAAAATAAATTGATCCGTACCATTGATGCAGCGGATCTCTTTCAATCAAAGGCCAAACATAGGGTATATATGTACTTATAAGGCTGAATAGCACTAACGGATGACCGATATAAAATTATATTCTTGTAAAAGGAAAGGGAAGACAAAGCAATCTAAGATCTAAGGCGGCTAGGTACCTCTTTTCGAGAAGCTGAGTATGGATGCAAGTTGTCTCCCATGGTTTGGTTGAACCACCTGGAATTAGGCAAGCGGCAAAGAAAGAATAAAAATTAGCATGGAAAAGTTTAATCAAGATATGGCTCGTATAGAATCGAATTGAAAGCGACTGCACTATGTTTACAAAAAAGAGAAACACCATTAAGATCTCCAAGAAAACTATGTATAACATAGGTAAGTTCCATTCAAATGGTGCAAGCATAATATTGACTAAACAACCTAACAAACCAGATTGTATCAGTGGTTATGTAAGCATGTCTAATCCTCTGGTCCATCTAGTTAAAGGAAGATGTATGCAGAAAAGGTAAAGAACACAAGGAGCAGGTAGCATAGCTGAAGATAAAGAGTGGAAATACAGCCCAAAAAAGGCAGGCATGTAGTATGATAGACTATAGATTTTAAAATTATTATTACATATTCTTAATTTTTAGGTAAAGGTAGAAAATCCTGGACAACGCAACCAATACATAATGTAACGAACATTATGGAGCAGAGAGACGCAATCATAATTAAATTTATATACATAAGTGCCACTCAATTAAGTTGACATTATTAGTAAAACCAAAATAGGTAAAAAGAAAAGGTGAGAGTAAGATGCACTGATTATACTGACCTAATACATTGCTATTTAAAAATATTTGAATAATTAATGAGATGCAAGTGTATGCTCCCTATCCATGGTACTTGAACATGTATATTCCAAAGCTGCAAAGAAAATAATGGAAGCCTTAAAATAGACAAATCTACCATTATATGTATTCGATCCAGCCATAATAGTGCATCAAGGGCTTAAAAAAAACTTGACAATTGTGAACAGTGACGTCCAAATATGCAGTAACTCCATTAGGTTGGATGGAGAAAAACATAGTAGCAATGAATTTATTAGATAAATAATAAGGACAACGATGGGATTTTTAAGAAATTCCTCACACAACAGAATAATAGTTAAGGCATAAATTCCGATCACTTTCAACATAACAAACCGAGAAAAACTAATCGTGGCAACAAAGGAAAAAAAGGTGTTGGATCTATCAGCTGACATTCTAGCCAGTAAAGTAAATTCACCAAAAACATTAAGTAACCATGATATTTTTTATGGGTAGTCATTATGAAACAAATTCAGAAATTGTTCGAACAATTAAACTGAAACAATGAGTGGTAGGTGCATAGCTTCCATGCATGTAAGAACTGTATAGGAGGAACATAACAAACAATGTTACCTTTCTTCTATCTGTCACAAGATCCATAAAACCTGCATCCATGTGAGTTAACTCAGAAAATGGGCTAATAATTGCATCCTGCAGTCAATAAAAACAACACCAAAATAGCTTGTTATCTGAAAGTTACAACCAGATGCAACACAAAGAATGCCAGCGTGGAGTCAAATATAACCAGGAGTCTTGTTAGTCTATATGTGATATGTCTGTACATGATTTCCTGTAGTCATCTGAAAGTTACAAACAGATGCAACATCTAGATTTTCATTACCCATAGCAACAAACCACCCAACCTACAATGTTGGAACTAAATATAGTATTTATAAGCCAGCAGCTCATATTTATCTATAGCTAGCACTTAGAAAAAAGCAAATTGTGTAAATACAACTACACAATTCAATTGCTTCTTAGAAGTAGCCCTATGAACATATTTTATGACCGAAAATTGAATTGCTTCTTTGCAGCAAGATAATAACTTATTAGAACGTCCAACAACCTGCTCGAACAGCAAGATGCGCCTGGACATAAAAATTGGAGGCTAAAATCAAGTGCAAAACCAAAATACAAAATGCAAAATATTAACAGAACCTCGTATGAATTCCTAGACTGCAATGTTAGCATCAAGTTAATAATTTCACTTGCAACTACATGTGGTGTACCATATACTCTTCCTGAATACAACATTAAGAAATCTACAAAATCAAACTACACAGAGGAGCAGCAACACCAACTTCAAAAACACCAAACTGTAGCAAAGTCTCTTATAATGACAAACCTGAATATACACTATAGTTGCTGAAAAGAGCATGACAAACGAACACAAAAATAAAACCCCATGATGGTAGAAGTACTAATACAATTCACGCACCTTGTTTTTGGGTGTTAGCACAGGGGATAGCGACTTTAGATCAAGACAGATGGCGTGCACCAGACAGAAATAACCAAGAAGCTCCCTGCAAGGAATTATCTGTCATGGAGAGATAACCCTCCACCCACACACAATATAACAAACACAGTGCAGAAGTAGTAATGAACATGAATCGAGAAAACCCACGGCAAGTTTCAGCCAGCAACCAATGGATAGAATAACATTTGCAGGAAGAGCATGGGCAGGGCACACATCAAACAGATCCAAAGATGTGGTCTTTATTGACAGCAAGATCAACCTGAGACAAATTGAAAATGCAAAAAAGGGAAAAATCCATAGAGATTAAATCGGACAGCTTGAATCAAAGGCTCACCTCCATGCCCTGGTTGTTCGGGGAGGCAGTAGGTACGACGCGCGCGGCCGGAGGTCTTCTTTTCTTCCTCCCTCACCCTCTCTTCTACCACACCACTCCATCTCCGTGGCTACGTCCTCCTCCCAGTTCTCAGTGCGGGGGAACGCCATGGTTTGGCTGCCGCTGAGCAGCACGCAGGACCAATAGGGGTGAGCCCCATGGTAGGGTTTGACGGCGGCTTGTGCTCACCGAGGGCGCTGGTGGTGTAGGCGTGGACGGTTGGCTTCCTTGAAAAGTGCTTTCATATGCATATGTGTGACACTCGCGAAGCAGCCTAAATTCAACATAAGAAGAAAACTCAGATAGGAGCTTCCAAATAGCCATTCCTGTTTCATAGTTCTAGCAAGCTTGGTTTATAGAATTCCAAAGTACCAAACAGAACTAAAAACTATCAATAATACCAGCCAGTACTACATGTAGATAAATATATTCACAGACCTTATTTTTGTGTGTTAACACCAGGGATAGCGACTTCAGATCGAGACATGACGTGCACCAGACAGAAATAGCCAAGAAGCTCCCTGCAAGGAAGTATCTGTCATGGAGAGACAACCATCCACCCAAACACAATACAATAAACATAGTGCAGAAGCAGTAATGAACGTGAATCAAGAAAACCCATGGCAAGTAACAATGTGATAGTCGGTAAATAACAATGTGCACGTAAGCCTTACAACACTACAATACCTACATCGGTAAATTAGCAAAAATATGAAGCGGCTCAAGTAAGCCAGTGTTTCTCCAGCAATAATTCATAAAGAAAGCATCAATAAATCCAATCTCTTAGGTTTGTAATATAAAATATATAAGCTAACTCTAGATTTCAAACAATTGAACTGGCAAAATAAACAGCATGGGCTTAAAATACCCAGTAATGACATGAGCAACCTAATATACAAAAAAGAAGAAAGAATTGCAAAATAAGGCGGGGAATGTACTTGTTAGCAAACAAAACCGTATATGCAGCTCAGAGGAAACAAATGTACTGATCTAGTGGATAGTGTCCGTAAAGGTACATACAGGAAAGCAAAAAAAAATCGCCAAAAGCAGTAAAATGAAGGGTCCATCATTATCAGTCAATAGTCAACTAATTAAAAAACTAAACCTCTAGAAATCATAAATGGTAAGGCATGAGATATAGCAAAACACAACAAAAGTCGATGCTAACCTGGGAAGAAAGTATATTTTACTCATGACGATTCCAACACCTCACATGCCAAATTATATCACTAATTAATCAGAAGTGATGGACATGCAGCAACTGCCAACAGTTAACAGCAACATGTGCAGAATAACCGAAAGAAATGGCCTGCGAATCTACATACAATTTATGATTCAAATCCACTAAACAAAAGAAAATAAATCATAACTGAAAACACTCTGTTGTGCCACTTATTTTTTCATGTGATGAATGAATCATAGTTTCTGCTTTTAAAATTGTACCGACTAATATATGAAATTCTATTCTCTGGAGGTCATGAAATTGTGATCCTAGGCGGTGCATTCCCACCATTTTATTCTAAAGGAAATGGGAGATGCAATCCAATATAATATTATTAAACAAAACACAATCTAGTATGCAATACACAGGATATCCAAGGAATAAGTCCATGTGCTAAAAGCTAACCTGATATTTTACCAATAAATATGGGCTCCTCTATGGAAGTTAACTTTGCAAAGCGCCACATCTTAAATGGTACAATTAATTTAAAATATGCGAAAATTGTAGAAAAGTATTTCATGGAGCCTAACTCACAACACAGTACAACAATAGATATTGATCCATTGCAAATAGGATCATGGTTAACAATTCTAGGACAAAATCTGTTTGTAATAAATCAAGCTCAACTCTATGTTCCACATCGTTCAGGCAGATCCATCACAAGTCGGTCCTTTCAAACAAAAGAGCATGTACACATGAAAAAATAAATCCATTAAGCGGCAATGGACGTACAGATGAAATGATATGGCATCTCATATCCTCTATTGTCATCCCATGAATAGTTGTTTGGGTACACATTTATACAAATAACCAGCTTGCACTCAAACACAAATAAAAGCCCCAAAATGGAGCCACCTCCTCACCACCACAACAACTGTTTTAGTGCAATGTAATGAAGCAACAAATGGAGGAAACAAAGGAGGAGGCGACTCTGGAACTCACCAGGACAGCTCGTACTCTGCAGCCAGTCCGGTGACGACTCTTGCGGCAGATATGTTGACCTGACATAAAAATAGAAAAGGCAACCTGCAATCTTTAGCACAAAATGGGGAAAACCTGCATAACTGGAGCCACCTCCGGAACACACCAATAACTGTTGCAATGCAGTGTAATGAACAACAAATAGAAGATGTGACTATGGAATTCACCGGGACAGCCAGTACTCTGTAGCTAGTCCTGTGACGACTCTTGCGGCGGAGATTTGACCTAACATCAACATAGAAAAAGCAATCTGGTGAATGATCAATTAGCGACTCTTTAGCTGCACCAAATACCAAAATAAGGGAAAATGATCAATTAGAGAAAGGCCGATGAAGTTGAGGAAATTATCTCACCACAACGCATCACAAGACCATGGTGAATCGTTGCCCAAATGGAGATGATTCCTGGCTCAAATCTGGTCACTAACACCATGGAGGAGATCTCAGCCAAGGAGAATCCATTGCCACACACACATGCATGCATATACATCATCACCCTACATTCTTTCCTCCTCTCTATCCACCTAATGTATGAACGAAATGGAGTATAAACAACTATGCATCCAGTTTGGAGTTTCATCAAACACCTCGTACACATAGATTAAAAAGAATATTCACATAATAATAAGAAGCTATGGGATGAAATCAAATGAGGAGAGGATGCAAATTAGGAGTTAGAGAGGTCGTCGGTACCTGCACTGCTGCACGATGCGGACGTTCCATGTGAGATCTGCTGTAGCGGTGGCCTGTGCTCCTCATGTTTATCTCTGAGTAGTTAGAAACGAAGCTCAACATCAAGAACAGCTTGGAAACAGAGAGAGCGATGGAGGAGAAGGGCGTGGCTAGTAGCAGCTCACCTCGGCTCGAATTCATCATCCATAATATACAGTGATGGCCTCTCGTGCTCCCCCTATTCAGCACCAAGGAGGGAGAGGCGTTAGCGGTGCTCCTGCTCCTCCTTTTGAGATGTGCAAGCCACCAGCATGCTCTCCATCTTCTCCTCTTGCTTCAGCCTCATCTTTCTCCATCCTTGTGCTCTCTCACGGTGGAGGGCTGTGAGCAGGACAGGTGGGGTGGAGAAGACGAATTCCTGCTACATGAAGAAGAGAATCAACGGTTAGAGAGGGAGACGGAAGAGACCTGGGATCTAGCTTACGGTCTACCTTCTCGACGCGGTGACGACGGTGCTCGGCGGCGCGAGGACGGCAGCAGCCGCACATCGCGGCCTCTCGTGCTTCCTCCTGCTTAGCACCGATGAGGACGCAGCTGCTCGAGCTGGGAGGGTCGCACTGCCGGCCCACGTCGGCGGCGCAATGTCGGCAAAGGGGAGAAAAGGGAGCGGAGGAGGGTGGCGGGGTCGCCGTCGTGAAGGGAATGAGAGAGGGGGCGCGCGTGCGTGAGGAGCAGAGGCGGCGCGCGAGGGTTTTCTCCGCGGGCTGCGTTTTTATACGAAGAGGTGAAAATGAAGGAACGGCCGAGATTCGTTGTGAGAGATCGATCCAACGGCTGAAATGCGCTAAACTCTGAGAAGCCCCCTTGGGGTCTCGGCGTTTACCTCTTTAGATATAGAAGTAGCCCCTCCCCTCTCCCTCCCCCAAGGCCCTCGACGAAAGTGCTCTCGCGTGCGATCGATGGTTCTCGCCGCCACCTCCTCGAGAACGACGGTACCCGACGAGGAACACGGTACGCGAATTTGCTGCGGATTTAGCGGTTTCTGGTGGTTAATTTATTTGGTCCTCTAGTCGGAGGTATGCGGGAGTTCTCTAACGGACAACTACCCGTTTTTTTTTCGAATCCTAGCAGATGGCTTTGTCGAGGTTCTAGAAGATGGACCTGTCGAGGTCGATCCGCGATCCACGGGGAGGCTCAGGGTTCTCATGGAAGAGTGGACGGACGACGACGAGAAAGAAGGTCAGATGGTTGCCGCCATTTCTCCACTATGTGAACTTAACCCGCTGGACGATTTCCCTACCTGTTTTGCTATAGCTACGGATATTTTCTACTGGAATCGTATGTGATTTTTGTAGCACTTAATTTGTTTGCAGCTCCAAGAGCTGTGGATGAACGTTCTGATTCCTCGGATGATGATGTAGCCGAGGAGAACCATCTAGGTGCGTAGCTGCATCCGAATCCGTTTCATCTACTGTAGCTTATATGTCTCTTGATTTTGGGAATTAGCTGCTCGATCGTCTATCTATCTAATCTGATTTTGCTGCAATGTGACATCTCCTCGATCAGATCTTGATGCTGTGATGAACCTTCCTGGGTTCGAGGAAGGTGCCCTCCTAGCGGCCCTGGGTCACCTGATCGAGCACAAAGAAATGGGCATAACCTTCGCACACATGACTGAGAAGCGACGCTTGCGTTGGGTCAAGTCTTTTCTAGCGAAGCACTATTACAACTAGGAGAATTAGATATACAACTAGGAGCACAAAGCCACAAACGATGTATTGCATGTTAGAGTCTCATTTGCTTACATCGTTCTTCGCTCAAACATGAATGTTCAAAATGGTAGGACGATCAAGTAGTATACCATACTTGATAATGGACATAAATATTCGTAAAGGAGAAGATTCACCTTTGTACTCAGTGGTGGACCTTCCCTCCCTATAGTCCTCCCACTCTAGAAGAATTTTTAATTATACTCGCATGCTTAAATTTCAAAGATTATTCAAACTTCAAGTACAACTTACCTTCTTAGCCCACAGAACTCCACTGGCCCCTCTCCATCAAACTCCACTACCGGTCAAGGAGCATACTTGTTTTATGTCAAAATTCATCTAAACTTATCAGTGTCCCGGAACGGAAAATCACATAAAGACAGAGCAACATGTGGAGCAGGTATCGCCAGTTCATGCCATTGTCATGAGTAATAGAATGACCATGCGCTTAAACTATTTGACATTGCCTAGGCATAGTCTCAGAGAAGCATAATTGGATGGAGACCCCCATGAGTTCAAATCTTCCAGATCTCTTCCCTAATGCTATATTCTTATTGATATTTTAGCGAGAGATATAGGAGATCAATATCTGAATTTTCACCAAAGAAAATTTGGTTCCCACTTGCATCCATTGCGGACCTTGTTACTCTTCAGTGCTTCAGCCACGATAGATGGTTGGAGTTATCATAGAGCTTCACATTTGTGAAGAGAATTTTGAGAGAAACTTTCGAACGCCTCCAAATTAGTTGTGGAAATCGCCCCAAACAAGTTTGTGAATGTTTGGCTTCTGTTTTCAAGTGCATCACTTATTGGATTCGAGACACTTCTCTTAGTGGAAGGTTCAAGAAAAATACGTTTACACATTGTGGCTATTGGTTGGCATTGTTTCTCCCCACCAATCCAAAGGAGACTAGAACCCTCAAAAAATGTGAATTTGGGGATGAATATTTATCTCCATTGTATGTTTATATTTCAACCTCCTCATCTACTTACTACTACTACCTTGTTTATCTTGTAAAGCTATTTTTATAGGTTGCTCTCATATTTTTTTGACACAAAGGTTGCTCAGTTGCATATCTAGAAAATTATAGTCATTGATCCTTAAATTGTTAAGAAAAAAGATTAAGTTTTTTGGTCATGTATTAGCCTCCCCCTCTAGTCGTTCCCTTTGATCCTTTGAACGTTGACGACATATGCGCCATCCACGCTGGCATCGACGGGGAAGGACGGAGGGGTAGGCAACGCTTTGGCTGCTGGTGACATTGCGCCGGCCAGTGGCGAAGCCATGATTTTACCGTGACCCGGGCCAACATTAAGCACTTACAAGACTGTGCAAACACTGAGCGTGGCATGCAAAACTGGTGCAGCTGAAACCGTGATATGCCAAATTTTATACTAACGTTGAACTTTTTCACATGCAAAGAAGCAAAATGAATTAACTTTTCTCACACGGTTTTTGGTAGTTCGACTCAAACCACAAAGGTTTGTCACACCTGAGACCAGTCCCCTTACATTTGCGATTTATTTCATGAGAGCTTTCCTCGCTGAAACTCTAGTGAGGACTGTAATCCTGTCAGCTAAGCAATAAAGCTCTCTAAATCGCCAAAAAAGGGGCCCTGACCGCACCATAAACATAGGGAGATGAGGCTATGTTGCAATATATGCTGGGAGCATGTGCATAGCCGCATAGGACGACAAAAGGCCAACAACCTGTGGATTGTTTTTACTTCGTTTTCAATCTGTCGATGAATTAACACTGTTTTTCTTGGTGTTTGGTTTTTACCGGTTTCCCTTAATTAACCGTGTGTTGTATGGTTTTTTAGGTCCGGTTTCCCTAATTAACTGGACCAATTCTCATCTTCTGAAATGCAATGCGGGAACTCCCCGCCATAGGTTTCAAAAAACACTGTTTTTTCTTTAGGGGTGTGAGACAAGGCTCCAGAATGGGCTGTACTAACGGAATTGGAGCAATAAGAAGCCTGCAAAGAGGCAGAGGAAGAGCTGGACCAAAATTCGTACACCAAGGGCCAGGCCCAACAATTACCAATACGTAGGAAGGCAAATTTTGCACGACCCGGGCCATATCCTCTGTTGCCTGGGGCCCAGCTCCACCCCTGGCGCCGGTCACAGACCCCGAACTGTCGATGCAACGACTGAACGACGTTATACTTCATGGTGAGAGAGCTCGAGAAGAAGAAGGCTCAAAGAGAGAAGTGTGAGTTAGAGAAGAGGGACGAAGGAAGAAGGTAGGGTCTATTCTGGATTTTATTGTCGGAGGTTTCCTATGGCCTAAAGGGACATGCTTGTTCCACGCTATGGGAAAAAGTTCTACCCCTTAGGCCTCGTTCGGTGCCCATGTATCGACGGGTGTTCTGGTGTATTTTACCTGGGGATTTTGGTGGAAACACCCCGTCCACCCAATCCCCTTTTACCCTTTCAATCCCCTCCTTAATCACCCTCATCTCAAAACACACGTTGTTTGGCAAACGAAGAAGATTAGGGAGTCACGCGCTCATGCAGGCGTTGCTGCGAGCGCCACTACGCAAAAACGGAAGGGCCTACGAGCGTCTAGAAAACACGCCGACCCAACGTGTATTGTCGGGAATATACACAGAGAAACCGGCCAGGGCAAAACCGGCCTGCCAAAGACCCACTAGTGTTTTCTGGTGGTTTTAGATTGGGCCGGGAAAATACACTTGAGACCGGTGAAAACACCTCCGCCGAACAAGGCTAAACAGTCTCCGCTCCGGCGATACGAGTACTTGGGAGGAGGGCGTTATGTTCCGCCTCTTGTGCGGCTTGTACTTTCCCCCTTCAGTAAATACACATGCTGCTCTCCTACATGCTCTCCATAAAAGTTCATTTTTTTCCTAGCACTAGGGAGCTCTCATGCATGCTCTCAATTCAAGGTTTAGCCTATCCTACAGCTGACGAGCGCATTTTGATCTCTTAATTTCCCCCAGTATTAATTCTAAGGAAAAATCTATCCAATCCAATCATGGTTATCAGGGTGTAGCTGGCTTATACTCAAAATATTCTACAAAAATCAAATCAAATCCAATCATGGTTATCAGTTTCTTTCTGTGTTCTCAGGTTCATGTTCGCCGTCAGGAAATAATATAGGATGTGTAGACTTTTAAAAGCATTGTGTACCAATTATAAATGTCTCAACTCGAATTCACGAAATCATAGCTGCTCCACAAACCACAATATGCCTCTATTTATTACAGGTCACGGCACAACCACAAAACCACGCATGTGGTATGCATGTTGAGCCCGCATAGCATATGGTGTCTGCTACGGTGATGCCAAAGCAAAGAAGCTGCTTTTGCTGTTTCACAGATGGCTCGACTCAAAAGTGAAAAATCCTTTGTCTTTCAGGCTCTCGATAGTCTCCTTGATGCTTGTATCCAGGGAATCAGCTCCATTCCCAAACTTCTTATCTTGTCCTTTGATACCTGGTAGGTTGTGGCAAATGGCTTGTCATCAGCACACCTGCAGAAAAGAGAAAAACATCAGTAGAAAATTTTAAGAGAAAAAGGAAAACATTCCCATAATGTGGTCTGTCCCGTATGGTGCAAATAAACAGCTTACAAGCGTTCACTACAATGATGAGCCATGGCAGTAGAACATGTATTATTGCGTCCATTCAAACACATAAGGTGCATAAATTTAACCAAAAGGCAAATATTACCAAGTTTGACCAAATATATAAAAGAAAATTTCAACATAAAAATATTGAATAAATACAATATGAAAATGTATTTTATGGTGGATCTATATTGATTTGGTATCATAGATGATGATACTTTTAGTCTATAAATTTGGTCAAACTTAGGAAATGTCAGAGTTTTGACTAAGTTTATACGCATTATATTTTGGAAATAAACTAAGAAGAAATAACACCAAGAATGTTCTCGATTCTATTCCAATTGAATTCTTGAAAAGTGATTGCAAAGAAATTTAACTTACTTGTCTGGCACGGGGATGTGGGATACATTTTGTGTATGAGCTCGACAAGCTCCGAGTGGTGAGCAACTCTTTCAACCATGCAATATCTTCCATTTGCTGAAGGAACTTCATATGCAAGAATATGTGCCAGGGCAACATCTTTAACGTTTATCCACCCAAAGGCTACATTGGGGTATGTAGAAGATGATCCTGCAAGAAAATTTGAAGGATTTCTTGTCAAGAATCAAACAGAAATGCTCATCAGAGTAGACTTGTTTTGGCAAAACCTTATCATAACAATCACCGTACATGTAATTTGTGATTATGATACAAACTGTTCGCTAGATAAACAATTAAGAGTAGAATCATTACAGTATAGCAATATGTCTCAGTGCTTAAGCCAGTTCCTAAAACAGAAGAAAAAAGGAAATGAAAGAAACAATTCAAGATTGCTTGGAATATTTTGAGCTTGTTTGCTGAGATTGTTTTAATGGCAAATAGGGATATTCTCTCAAACAAATAACAACTGTAAAATGGGAGTACGCATAACAGAGTCCTTCCTTACAGAGTTAACTGCAGAAAAGTTAATTCGTCAAGCCACATACCATTGATTAACTTTAATATAGCTTCAGCACTAGTATTCAATGTAGGCTGCAACAGGGGACCGATGACCATTGTTGGGTTTATTGTAACTATGTCAAGTCCATTTTCTTTTGAGAACTTCCATGCAGCCTCCTCGGCAAGGGTCTTGGATAGCACATACCATTGCTGAAGCAGATGACCATCGATGAGAACAGATGAGAATAAGTTGTACATAAAGTACGTATTAAACAATGGGAATGCAAAGGAAGTGGAAACAGAATTTTCAGAGATTTTCATTAAAAAATGCAAAAAAAAACTAATCTCTACTTTTCAAGTCAGGTAACAAATATTGGAATAACTCTCTTGAAAGCAGCAATTACAGCAAAACTTACAGCCGGTATGAGGAATCAAATGCATACCCCATAGAAGAACAATGTAATGCTAATGACAAGTGCAAGTGTCAGTTATATGGCAATAGTAGGGATGTGTATTTATAAAGGCAAGTGTAGATGTCAATTATATAGTAATAGTAGTGAAATGGATACATGTGGCTTCAACATCTATAATGCACTATGTTATATCCAGCACATCTTGACTGACCAACGCGCTGATGCAGAGCTGTTCTGAAATTGCCTATCACATAGTGTTATAAGTGTTGACTTAACCAGGTATAATACTTTTTTCGAACACTAACCAAGTATAATGACACAAATAAAGATGGAACAAGATCAACTGACAGTTCCTTTCCTCTTATTTAATTTCTCATTATTCATTATGTATTTCGTTGTACTCAACCTACATCCTTGTGTAGAAACAAAAAAACCAACAATGGCATTTGAGTAGATGTGTATTGATATGCACGCCGCCTTAGCAGAATTGGTACGTAGGTCATCAAGTAAACAAAACAAGGGCATTTGAGTGCAGGGGGAGTGATAGACATCACATTACCAGATATATTTTTTAATGTGAATTGCCATTCCAATATATAAAAAAAACTGGAGTTTTATCAGCATATAAAGGCATATTACCTCATTCTTTTCACAGAAGCCTGCATCTGAAAACCATGTCTCATCAACTACTACATCAGGAGTTCTTGGTTTCCCATTGTAGGCAACAGCAGCCATTGATGACGTTACAATCACTCTTTTAATAGAAGCTTTCTTGCAGGAACGCAGAACATTGAGTGTTCCATTGACTGCTGGGTCAAGCAACTCAGCCTGAAAGACATGCATGTGGATACAAAACATAAGTTAGTGAAATAAAGATGGGAAACGATTTCAGATCAGCCAATCGATCGTGTCGATCGAATGGTCGACTCTTTCATGAAGCAGTGTTGCTGCTTCTTCTCCTCTGTCTCTCCTCCGTGGCTCCTCCTCTAAATGTTGATTACAGTCATATTCACATTGCATATGTTGAGACCTTTTCTCAACAGGTTGTTGCAATGAACAGAACTTATTGCATGATTTTCTTTGAATGGGTGTTTAGGGAATTATCCAGCATTTTTGCACACTTTTAACAGATTACAGGAAGGTTATATTTACTTATATGGAAGGTTATATGTTGCAATGATCGAACGGTCCAGAACTCACATTTAAGTGAGATCGAACGATGGAAGACGCAAAGATTACTTCTATGGAAGGTCAAGGACAATATGTGACATATCCCTAACAAGGTTGCAAAGAGCTCTTTGATGAACATTTAGTTTGCCTATGGAGCTGGTATATTGTTCTTGCTTGGAAATGTTATACTTACAGACTAAAAATTGTACAAAATTTTAGCTGTGGCAAACATAAGTCTGCATGCATACGAACCAAATAAAAGGAGCCATTGTTGTAAGGCACTAAGGTGGTTAGTGGACATTTTCAGACAAAAAGAGAACTATAACTGCAGCATACATGGGAAAGGATACTGCGCCGTAAAGTACAAATACCACAACATATGAACAGAGGAAAATGACCTATTGTAGAAGGCACAGGATAGTTATATACACACTTTTTACCGGGGGTTATATATGAATACATTTAATCCCGTGATGCACTAATACTACGATGCAAGCGGGATCCCCCCAATATGTTGACACCTTAGCTAAAACCGTCCATATCAATGCTTCCGTGATGCAAAACACTGAACGAAAATTATATTGATGCGAGCATTTGTATCTTGAGATCAACGCCTTTGCTAAAACAAACATTGTCTGTACTCTGTCCCAGAATGACCATGATACTAACCTTGGGATCTTTGACATTGTGGTAAAAGGGGGAAGCCGTGTGGAACACACATTCACAACCGCCGACGGCAGCATCGAAAGTGCCTTCCTCTAACAAACTTGCTTTAAACAAGTGCAGTCTATCCTTAGCTCCATCCAGAGCCTGTAGATGCAATGTTTTCTTTGGGTCGGCTGAAAATAATAAGAGCAGTTAGTTAGCATTGCACATGCATGTTACATAAAGAAAGGATGGAAAAACATTCCAACTACACTTGTTTAAGCATGTCTATCCTTAGTAAAGTTTCATTTATCTTAATTTTGAACTGCCACCCAAAACATAATGAAGAAAATGACTGCCGCAGACGACCTATCGGGCAATACGCTAGCAGCACTATCATGAGAACTCGGTTCTGCAGTTGTTATCGAGAAGTAAGAATGCCTGGAAATTGACTCTTTACATCAAATATATATTTCTAGGTACCGGGGATACCCATGATTCCACGATATTATCCCTCTCAGCAGTATACTAATTCAGTACTAAAGAGTGTTAGCAGATTCTTCCTTGCAGTAAGGCCCTGTTTTTCCTTTCCTTTTGAGATTATATAGCCAAGTTGTCGAATTCCCAATCAGATCTGGCAACATTTCACCCCCATAAATCACACCCAATCCCCCACTCAATTGATGAACTCTCACGGGGACCAAATTTTTGTTTTGATAAAGACAAGGGACCAATTGGACCTATAACCAAATATTACATACATCCCGTAGCAAACATGGATCCAACTGGCTAACTCCCCTGAGTGAACGGCCAGAGTGGGTGGGGAGATATGAGAGATGTGGATGCTCACCGGTGTCCCTGACGGTGGCGCGGACGGTGTAGCCGCGGCCGAGGAGGAGCTTGACGAGCCAGGACGCTATGTACCCCGAGGCGCCGGTGACGCACACGACCTTCCCGCTCCCACCGCCACCACGGAGCTCATCTTGCGCTCGGCTGGAGAATCGGAACACGAGGGTGCGGTGCGGGAGGTGGGGTTTGGGTATCTCTGCTGCCTCGCCGTCTGGCACCGAGAAATAGGAGGAGGAAAGGAAAGATAGTGTGTTGAAGTTCGTGGTCGGGGCTAGTGGATCAAAAGTGACGTGGCGCGTCAGCGCAGGCGTCAGTGCAGTGCAGAAGCGTTTTTGTTTCTGCTCCTTCATTCAAGGTCGAAACGTCACGGCACACGCCACGCTCGTCGGAGTTTTTATCTCACCTAATACTTTTTTGGTATATATATACACGTGTGTTAAGCACAATCAATCAGATGGAGATTTTAGGCTTGCGGAATCCAGCGCTCATGTTACTAAATTTGTTTCGAAAATGATATTTGCAATTTCAAAAAATTCTGTAACGAATTTTGATATAGCCAATAATGCATTTAACAAACTGCAAAATCTATTCCAAATATTCTGTCTTTCGGGCTACACAAAAATGACAAGTTGTGGATGTGAGTCCGCATGTTTCAATCTCTAAATCTTATCGGATTTTATCATTTTTACGTAGCCCATAATACTATGTACGGATTAGTTAATAGATATTTTACAACGTTTGTATGATACACCATTGGCCATATCCCAATTTTTTAGAATTTTTTTAACTCATAAATACTTACGATTTTCATTTTTTAAAATAGCAGTAATATTGGAACTCGGGGGGTCTAAAACACTTTTTTGTAATTATTGTGTCAGCGGATTCTACAAATTTTGAGAAAAAGGTACCGGTGCGAATTATTTACAGATAGGAAAGAAGTAAAACCACAAAAAAAATTGAATTTTATAATAATATAGAAAACGCCAGCAAACACCCAAAGCCAACCGAAAAAGGTGAAAAACACACTACATTATTTGATAATTTTTAGTAAAAAAGATAGCAATATACCCAATTCCAGTGCAATCAAGAAGCTCCAAAGTTTCAATCTCTAACCTCCATTCAATCAATGAGATTACCTAGTTAATTGGGGGGGGGGGGGGGGGGGGGGGGCATTGGCCCCCTATCCATTTTTGAGGTGGCCAATCGAAAAATAAAGCTTCGGTTCCCAGTGAAGATATAGATAATTTTTGTTTGATTGGGACAAGCTGGATCAGATGTGCAACATGAAGTTGCGGAGAAGTTTGACGTGGATACGTCGGCTTGCGGTAGCAGCACCAGCAACCGCAGCTCAAGGATGTGTGCATGATGTTTATGCCATCCACTTCGAAAGTGTTTGGTCAATATCTTGTTGACTGACGTTTCAAACATCTCACCGTGAGAAACCCTGAAAAATATGTGTGTGCCCGGTAAGATGTCACTAGACCTTCGTTAGATTAGGATGTATATGCATGGTTGTAGACTTATGTTTGGATTTAGCAGAGATTTTTTTTTTGGATGGCTTATGAAAAATACTTTTTATATATATCTTATTTCAGTTTGAGACACATATACAAAAACTAGTGTATGTTAATATCACATAAAGCGGCAGAATAAATAAAAATGCATGATTGTGAAACGTATGAAGATTTTTGTTTCTCACTCCCCTTGCAGCGTACGAGCATTCTGATAAGTTTAAGACTGTAATGTCTACACATATAAAAGAAAGATCACTGCTATGTAGTGCGAGATGCAGGAAAGCGCGTACGTACTAAGCACATATACAAAACTTCTCGGTACATTGTTAAAATATAAATATATTTCTAGCACTTTACTCAATTCGAACTTTTAAAATAATTGATTAGTGCATCGATTCAACATAACACGCTGTGAATTTAGGCTGAACCGGGGGTCAGTACTCCTGTGTGCAGTGTGCTCTGAAACGTGGGGCATGTTCTGACGACTCGTACGTGCTATCGATGGGCTCCTCCAGAATACGCTTTTGAGGTGCGATTTGCGTAAACAGGTCTGCCTCCTCGCCCGTCTGCTTCCTCCCCACCGCATTCCGCTTCTCTCCCCGTTCCTACAGCCTGATCGGAACGAGGAAGACTTTGAGGTGTCTCAGCCGGCCGGCGACCAGAATCATCCACGATGAGCGAGGTGTTCGACGGCTACGAGCGCCAGTACTGCGAGATCTCGGCCTCCCTCTCCCGCAAATGCACCGCCGCTTCTTCCCTGCTCGGAGGTATGCTTCCTCCAACAATCATCTCCCGATCTTGGTGTCCAAAATCTTTCCCGACTCGATTTTTCTGCTATTCTTCTGATTGATGTTTGTATGCACGCAGAGAAGCTGAAGCAGAAAGCGTCGGAGATCAAGTCCGGCATCGATGGCGCCGAGGCCCTGGTAGGTAACCCTATTCTTCACTGCAATAACCAAGTAAAACAGTACTATTATCTCAATCCAATCGATTGTCTTCGAGGAATTCGATTAATTCATGTGTGTCAAGGAAGGCATTAGTTTTGCACCCACCACATGAATATTTACTGTATAAGACATTACTTTGTGGTCATGTGGTGATAGGTTACTGTTTCTGTAATTATATATGCTGAGAATGTCTGTATTTGGTTCCCTTTTTCAAGATAAGGAAGATGGATCTTGAAGCAAGGAACCTCCAGCCGAGCGTGAGGGCTGGGCTACTGGCGAAGCTGCGGGAATACAAGTCGGATCTTAACAACCTGAAGGGAACGTTGAAGAGAATCACTACTGGCAATGGCCAACAGGGGGCGAGGGAGGAGTTGCTAGAGTCTGGAATGGCAGATACGCTGGCGGTATGTTCCTTGTTCTTAATTCATGAGTGCTTTTCTTATTTGGCCATCAATCGGATTTTGGCTTACACTGATGGTGCTTCTATTTTGAAACCAATTTTATGGTTCACGTATGTTTGGAATGGTAAACACTGATACATGTTTGGTTAGCGCTAACTTGACGTAATTTCCATCTAAAGTGTATCCCAGAACTAGAATTCAATCTATCAATCAATCTACCGCTAAACAAAGTGTGTCGATGAAAACAATGATGGATGTTTCTCTTTCTTTAATCCCATGATATTAGACCATTGGACATGACCCAACTATTCTAGTGGATGCACTTACGTAGCACTTACTCTCTGCTCTGTACTTTCATGCATGTCACAAGATGCCTTGTATACTTTGTGAGGAGTGGTAGGTTTTTTCATCAAGGATATGACTTTGAATGTTTTGGTGCAAAATTTCCAATAATGTTCGTCTACTACGTGTGTTCGTCTTATATTTGTTCCATAACATAGACTGGTATCTGCCATTCTGTTAAAAGGATCTCCATGTTAGCTTTTTTTGCAATTTACAAATCTTGTATGAAAAAATATTTTTCCAGTCCATCTGTCATGAATGTCTAGTGAATGGTATATTTTTCCTTTCCTTTTTCTTTGCTGTGCTCACATTGCTAATATCTGCACTGCACATCTTATTGTGTATTCTACCCAGACGAGACGATTCTATGTGACATTTCCAGAAAAGTCCGAGAATGTAAAGTGCAATTAACTAGCATATCAGTATTACATTGTAATATCATATTTGATCAAGTTTTTGAACTTCCACATGTGCATGTTTTGCCTTTAGTCTTGCATTACTTCACATTTTAGTTACAACAGCTTGTCCTTCATCATTATCAGTCAGTAATTTATATCCCACTAGTAATCGTGCCCGTGCAATGCACGTGTTGAATAATGTAGCAAATCTTTGCATGAAACGTTGTACTTGTTGCTGGTGTCTTGTCTGTGTGCATATTAGCAGCGTGAAGATCAAATACAGTAGTTAAATTTGTCTTGGCTACGCATCATGCACAAAAATAGTGGAGGAGGGGAGGGTGGGAGAGGAGAGGATCGGGAGGAACGGCGTGCGGCGGGCGGCGGGAGGCGGGCGGCGGTGGGGAGGGTGTTGGAACGGCGGTGGGGAGGGGGTTCGGACGGCGTCGAGGAAGACTGCTCCGTTGGCTTCGACCTGCGAGGAAGAGGGGAGCGGTGTGTTTCTGGATGGAATCGTGGGGAAACGGTTGGGTGTTTCGGCCCGATGGAATATTTTTCTTTCTTTAAAATCTGTGTGCACATCATGTCATTGGACGAATCCTGATCGGGTGGGATGAAGGGCTGAGATCCTCCGGATCTGCCACTCTGGGTCTTTTAATATTAGTGGAGATACAAAATAGGAAGCAAAAATTTAAATCCTGAAGTAAACGTGCCAATTTTCAAAATAGAAGCTTTGGTAATCAAGCAAGTGCAATGCACGCATCCACTAATCTAAATTAAATTTGATGGACAATAAATTTAAAACCATATCAACCATAATATATTTTAATCCAAGATTTCCCATGAAAAATAACGATTTGAAAAAAAAAACAAATTTCAGAAATGAAATACCCAAGATAGAGTATAAGAATTTAAACATAGGACCCCAGAACATAAGAAACTGATGGCCATTCTGTAAAAGTTAAGGAACCGTTTCCTGTAGCAAAAACAGTAAGAACTGTTCCTATGAGTAAATCATGTGTCATTTCGAAATTAAGAAGAGGCCATTGTCAAACTGTAGAGATAATCTCCTCGAGGTACTATGATGAGTGAGGTCTAAAACAAAGTAAAAGAGCATAGCATCTTGTTCAGAACATTCTTTGAGATATTTATGATAGAACATAGAATGTTATGGAAAAGCTAACATACAAAAATAATTTGCAACAATGCATGATACCTATGGTTTTAGTGCAGCCTTTTCGTCCCTACTCATTGTTATGCGAAATCAAAATTCTAAATGAAGAGCAACAAGAAGAGCTTGAGACACAACATACAACAATCCACCATGAAGAGAACAGATGGCTTAAGTTTTAGAAGAATGTGTAAGTTTCGTAAGAAATTATTCTAACAAAAAAGTGCATATAAAAGAGTGTGATCAACATACCACCGCGGTTACCAAAACAGCAGGAAGACACCAGACAGTAGCCTCCTCACATTTGCACCATTGGTTGCTAACTTGCAATCCAGCGTGAGGCTCCAACCAAGCCTGCAAACAACAACCGCTTCTGTAGCCCCTGCGCACATCACAATACTCTTATTACATAATTTAAACAGAATACTGCCTTTGCCTGTCGGTTCTAGTTAGAACATTTTTAATGAGGTAGCTAATGCTGGAACGTACTAATCATTGTAACCAAATCTTTTAGGGCTATTTCATCATTTACCAAATCAGCAGTACAAATGAAAAAGGCCTACCAACTGCTCTTATCCCAAATTCTTTCTTCTCCCACATTAGCGTGGTTCAGTTAGATAACTCCTAACTCCTTTACTGCACAGTAATTCCAGGCTTGATGGACAGTAATAGCAGCTGAAAACAACATCATCTCTTACTAAACTGCATATTTTGTCCTACTAAATCTGAATACGTGGGTGAACCATGTTGGTAAACAGAGAATAGTTTTGGAGGAGCTGTTCAGGAACAGAGCAAACACATTTGTGATACAAGCACTAAATTCATCCGGCATACTCTGCGCTTCTGAAGATTGGAGATACAACATGTAGAAATAACAACTATGCTCGTTGGAACATTATCAGATTACATTATTAGGAAACTGATCTAAATAAGGAGTATTTGTACCACTAAGTTGTGAGATGTTTTCTTTGTGTAGTAGGGTATGTCCTGAAATCTGTAGCGAAGTTTGGGAGATTGAGTTTGATCAACCATCTGAAGGCCACCCCGGTTTGCATCCTTCTTCTGCTGGCGGGCGATGCGTTGCCTCTGTAGATAATCCGCTTTTTGTTCAGGTGTCAATCGAGCATACCACCCTTGACCAGCAGGTTTTATGCTACCCTGTGGAATCTGATTGGAAGATGAGCCAGGGCGGTTCTCCATGTTCGATATCCCTGGAGGAGTACATGAGAAATATTAGAAGACTCCATTGACCAGCAGTTTTTTTTTTGACATTTAGGACTCTGAATATTACAATTGTTTGTTAGTTCCGTAAATGGGGCACGCCCAGCAGATCGTGAAGAAAATTCGTCCGGTTGATGCTCCATATGCGATTGACTGTTTCTGAACCAAATAGAGAAACTTAGAATACGCTAAAATAATAACATCAAGTATTTGTCAAGATAAGGTAAACTGCACTGCAGTCCTACAATTTGAAGCAACATCAAGTATCTGTAGATAATTCTACTTGAATATGATACCTGGACAGTTCGAAAATCATCTTAGTCCCACATGTGAATTTCATTTTGGGAGTGGAATGTATTTTAGTTCTTTAGATTTAAGGTGTAGTTCAGACTTAAATTTGCTTCACTATCTAATTTTGGTATGGTTATGGTTCTGCAATGACGACTTCTGTACACTCAAAAAAAGTAAATGAACGCTAAATAGAACATTCATAATAACCCAAATTCTTTTTAATTGTTCCTGCATCGCACCGTACCTCTACCAATGAAAAAGGCTATCAGTGAGCGATGAAGCACAAAAATAAGATACTACAGGATCTCTTCCAATCTAGTAAAACAAAACAAATCCCAGACACTAATTCATTACTCCCAAATTATTCAAATTCGTCAAGCTATTTGTTTGTACTCCAAAAAGGCTTATAAGCAAACCATTTCTAAATTTCGATTCGTTCAACAAACACTGCTACAAAACAATCTGCATGATCTTTTCACTTTATCCCACTACATTTGTTTTGTTTCTTTTTCATACCTCTCAAATATGGTAGAACTTGATCTAGAAACCTGACAATCTTACAGAACGCACCTTTTACCAGCAGTTAGTACAAAATATTGCTGTTTTGTAAAATTAAGTACAGTGATGCTTGCAAAGTTTAGGAAAAATTGAATCATGCTGGACTAACACGCTTACATTAGTACTTGGACATCCACAGATTTAAGAACAGATGCCAGCAAGCTCTAAGATGTATCTTGCAGACATTTAATATTGCCAATTGATTCTTTATTTGTGTTCCTTTCTACTGGATGATTAGACCTAATCCTCAAGTTTGTATAATGCGGTTAGAGAATTATAACATACTGCGTAGAAGAACAGCAAAGAAACCCATGTTTCTGCTATATAACCATCCATGTTTTAATCCGACAAACAGCAGTATAACTTTGATTTTGGGGGCTCAGGATTATGGAAGATCTATCATATATGTTCAAAAGGCATATACGTCAGATGGCAGTAAACTTAGCCAGCAGAAATTAGATCGGTATATGCATACCTCGTACAGCCAGTTTGTACTGGAAAGTTCTTCATCGCGGCTAAAAGCCGGGAATTCTTCAGACTTGGTGATCCTGCTGAAATATGAAGGCATGACGCTGTGTCGCTTGTCGCCGCCTAGCAGGTCGCGGCGTCGGTCGTGGCCTACATGCCGGGCGACGTGTCGCTAGTGGCCGCCGTGTATGGCGCCACCGTCCGCCTCGATTTGATGCCGGCGGCTTGCAGGATGCGGCAGGATTTCTTCCGCAGCGTCAGTGGTTGGGCGGCGATGGGGATGGGGATCCGGCCGAGATGCACGGAATCGTCGAGGGGTCGATGTCCAGCGACCCAGCCGCTTTGGCGAGGCGAGAATGGCGAGGTGGTCGGCGGCGTTCGGCGTCAGGTCTCGGCGGCGGTCGGCGGCAGGTCGGCGAGGGGTCGGCGGCGGTCGGCGAGGTGGTTGGCGGGCGACCGGCGTGGATCCTCGCGGCGTTCGGTCGTCGAGTCGTCTCCCCACGGCCGTGGGCGATCGTGTCTCCTGGCGGCAGTTGGGCGGAGTTGGATGGGTGGGCGGCGGCGGCTCGTCGGTGGGTGGTCGGTGGATGGTCGGAGCGGGCGTTGCGGCGGCGGGGCGGGGAACGGATGGCGGTGGGGAGGGGTTTGGGCGGTGGTGCGGAGGGGTGGGAGCGGCGGCGGAGGAGGGGAGGGTGGGAGAGGAGAGGATCGGGAGTAGGGATTGGATGCGGTGAAGGGCGTGCGGCGGACGGCGTTCGGTGGGCGGCGGGCGGCGGTGGGGAGGGGAGGGGGGTCGAACGGAGGAGGGGAGGGTGGGAGAGGAGAGGATCGGGAGGAACGGCGTGCGGCGGGCGGCGGGAGGCGGGCGGCGGTGGGGAGGGTGTTGGAACGGCGGTGGGGAGGGGGTTCGGACGGCGTCGAGGAAGACTGCTCCGTTGGCTTCGACCTGCGAGGAAGAGGGGAGCGGTGTGTTTCTGGATGGAATCGTGGGGAAACGGTTGGGTGTTTCGGCCCGATGGAATATTTTTCTTTCTTTAAAATCTGTGTGCACATCATGTCATTGGACGAATCCTGATCGTTGGTTCGGGTGGGATGAAGGGCTGAGATCCTCCGGATCTGCCACTCTGGGTCTTTTAATATTAGTGGAGATTAAAATTCAATGATGTATTGGACATCGAATCTTGTAGGTATCTGCTGATCAAAGGTCAAGATTGCTCAGGACAACAGAAAGGCAAAATGAGACAACTGATAGGATCAGAGATGGCCATAGAACTATGCTGGAGACTGAAGAGCTTGGAGTCTCCATCATGCATGACCTGCATCAGCAGCGCCAATCTCTCTTACATGCTAATGATACGGTCAGTACCAATGCAGTTAAATTTCTCTATTTAAGAAGATTGGTTTGTGTCTATGCAATTCATTTTTCTGTCATAAAATATATGTAGACTGTAGTGTAATGCTAAAAGAAAATCATATTGAAATCCTTAGCCATGTGTTGCCTTAAATGTGGTGTATACTACACGGGCTGAAGTTTTCTGTTATAGTCTGGTTGTAGGAAAATATGTTTGTAGATGATTGTATTGTATGTATAATTACTGTCTTCATATCTGTAAACTATTAATTTGCTAGTGGCAGAACCACAACCTACCTTATTTAACTAGTTAACCACCTCTACAGGTTAATATGTTGCTTGGGTTCTGCTGATTCATCATTTGTTTTGTAAATTATGAAATCATTTTTTTATAGAAATATCTCGAATATATCCCAAAGTCAAACTAACTTGATGAGCCCCTCTATAATTTCCATGCATAAAGAAGTTAAAAGTTGCGTTGGCCTACCATAATTTTCCTCAATTCTCACATACCATGTACGCAATTACGCATGGTTTAGCTGAACGTTTTTATGGGTAGCAAACCTGAATATTTTGACTTCGTGGGTTATCAAAGTAAGTTTGGATCATTGCACTGTTTTGCAAAATGTCTTGATGAGTTTATTTGATGCTAGTATACTAGATGTATAGTGCAATGTCTCTGTGTAGCAATCAGCATGTCCTTTTATCTCAAAAAAACATAGGTTTTTTTGCCTTGTATTTCTAGAAGCCCTATGTTTTCATGGTGCCTTAACAGGCCTAACTACTCAACTGTCATGATAAGGTCTTAAGTCATATTATATAATTTTGCAACTTTATGTCAAAGTATAACTTGTTCTTCAGTATCAACTGTCACATACAAAATTGATGTTCAAACGAATAAAGCAATAAGATGGTGGGACAGCACACTCTGTGATTATACCAATTTTTACTAGTGCATAGGTATAGCACATCATTTCTTGTGCTGCTCATGTCTTCCGTTTTCTAACCTAGTTATCTACAATCCTGATTGGCATTGCAGTTGCACAGCGTGGATGATAACATTGGCAAGAGCAGAAAGATCATGGGCGCCATGGTGAGGAGGATGGATAGGAACAAGTGGATCATCGGACTTATCATAACCCTCCTTGTCTTGGCGATCCTAGCAGTCCTGTATTTCAAGTTTGTGCATTGAGTGATTTCTCAGTATCCGACAGCAGTTTTCTATGCCAATCAGAACTGAGGAAGACGGCTAGTGTGTTCCAGACTTTTCATGTCAGCTTTTGTTTGGTTTTGAAGAAGAATTTCATGTCCCCATGTTTTCTGTGGTGAATGTATTGTTTATAAAAGAAATGTTGAGATGGTATGCACCTGTGTAGATAAAACATATCGTGTTTACAATGGACATGCAATGCATGCACAGTTTGGATTTTGAATTTGACGTTTGGAGTGCTGAGACGGAAATTTAGAGTTCTATATTGAAATTTTGGAGACTGAGTAGAGGAACTTATGGAGTTGAATTTTGTAATGTTTGAGTGGAAGAACATTACTCCGTAGTTGCTTGGTTTCAGCATCGACATCTACTCCCTCCATCCCATATATAAGATGTTATTACAACTACTATGTGATGTGGGAGGATGCTGTAGAACACACATTTTCTTTTACCGAAAGCTTAGCTGCTTTTCATTGCTTTAGAAGGAGAAGAGTGCAAGGTGCACGGATCCGAAAAAATTGGAAGAAAAAAACGAGAAAAAAGAAGGGGAACAAAAAGGAGCCTAGGTACACGGCACACTGGGGATTTTCACCTGTCAGCATGGTGTTCTGGTTCAGTTCTCTTGGGCGCAAAAGGAGATCGCAAGCGCTTGCATCCTGCTTCCTTCCTCCATGACCTGGCCTCCTCGATGATTCTGCCGTGGATGCGCTGGAGAGAGGCAGGATGCACCATTTTGGAAAATCCTGCCATTCCGCACGACGGTCCACGCTCCACCAGGTGAGTTGCACGAACGCTGTCCATTGCTTCTTCTGCAGCTTCCCACCAGGGACGAGCTCACGAGACGATTGCAGTAGGCAAGAGGGCACGAGGGAGTTGCGCGGCATAGGTAATCCATTCCCAAATTCTGATGGTCACCGGGCACGTAACGAGCAGGTGAAGCGTCTCGCGCCAAGGCAGAGCACGTACGAGCGTTATGGGCCAACCTTTCTTGCTCAAACAGTCAGCCGTATGTCTGGCAATCGCCCATCTTTCACTAAATAAGTGGTACATGCAAAAAAATTAACCTTTATACGTCCTTTCATTCTTGTCAAATTCGACTATCAGAAACTACAATGCAGGTGCGTTCGTGACTTAGAGTGAGTGAAAAGATTTGAATATTGCACACGTTCTTATCCTCCCAGCGTTCAGATCCACGGGAACAAGAGCATCGAAATATATATGATAAAAGGTAAGACGATAACGTCATCCACACGTTTGATGACCGATATGGTAGATCAATAGGGGATCCATGTTTTAATAACACTGATAGGCAGAATACTCGATGGTTCCTAACAGGTGCAAGCTTAGCCAAATTCACGGGAAACCCACAGAATCGACATGAAGGTGTCAGGTACGCGCACAGACTTAGTTCAACTACCAGATCAAGAGCGAGTTTCGTTTTTGTAGATAAGCTGTATACATCTCTGACTCCAACGTATGAAGAGCCCAAGAGATACTGGATCTAGGCATATCTGGTCTTCCCATGAGATCCCTGTTTCTTCACCTGCAATTTCATCGTGTACAAATATGTCAAGAAATGATTGATGCACTTTCCAGTGTGGTCTTAAGTGAGAATTACACCATGTCTGATAATTTAAGAAATGAGTGTTATTTACCACTTTGAATGTTGACTGCAGCTTGGATATGGCGACAGGGCACCCTCCGTTCTCGTCGTACTCATCAAACTCTCCTTCAGAAAGATCAATCTCAAATGTTGTCCCATGTTCCTTGAAGAAGATGGAAATTGTTAGAACAACAATAAACCATAATAAACACGATGCAAGGGTGAGGCACTTATATATATATAATCAAATATAGCTATCAAGCAATGCTTCTGTGCTCCTTGTAAACTATAAAATTAACATATTTGCAGTACACAAGGCAGTGGTACTGAGTATCTGCAAATCAAGCTCTGAATTTGATCAGAAGTTGTGCCTTTCACGTTGGTTAGAGCACTAAAGAACGGAATTACATTTCTTCTATACTACGACACATTTTGAAATGGCTCCAGAAGAACATAGAGAAATTATGGATTTGTTCAAGGAAAAAACAAGGGCTGTTGTTTTCCATTTGTCAAACAAGACAGGCAATGCATAAACAAAAGGAATGTAAGTGCTTTCAGATGCAATACCGGCAGAGATATCACTTTAATGTAATACGTGATATCAATTCATGTTTTATTCAGGAAATATATGATACTAATTCATAAGAAACAGATGCAAAACCAAACAAAATATGTTGAAGGAACTTCAGCAGCAAGTATATAGCAGTGAAACCAACTAGTCAAACCTGGATCACACAAAACACAACATACCGAGCGTAATTCTAGCATATGAATTGTCAGGCCAAGATTAATTAATAGTTGTGATAAACCCACTACATTAGTTCAGTATACTTGCTGTATGCAAAAAAAGAAGTCTAGCGCCAAAAACACTGAAACAACAGTATATAACCATACAGGTTGTTACTACATGTGGATGTGGTGGAAGATCCATAAATACTTACAGATTCAGCTTCCAGCCATTACCAAAAGCAAACTCAATAGGTTCACAGCCTCTGCATTCAAAGACCATCAGACAAGCCATCTCTCCTTTCTGGCTCAGCTCAGAAGTCAGTGGTGTTCCCTGCCCAGGAATCATCACAATTGATCCCTCTCTTGCACAGAATTTGCACTGAAAGAAAACCAAACAAGGTATAGATAAGACATCTAGTAGTATGACAAAGTATCTAATGAAACAAGTTTTTTGCTGGTGTACTCCTTCCCTAAAAAGATCAAGGAAAAGACCCAGCAATGAGCCTTCGAAACGCAATTCAGCAATATATTCTTCCATCAGGTATTAAGACAACTATGTTTCAATTACACAAATCATGAAATGGTTTGCAACAGAAGTACTGTTTTGAAATGGAGCATTATGGATCTTATGAACCCCCTCAAAGTCCAAAATACGAAATGCTTAAGATTCAAAGGAAACAATAACAGAGTAATGAGATTTTGCAATACTGGTAGTGATAAGTGTAAGATACGTACTGCTCTAGCAAAGGTGCAAGTGTAACGATATCATAAAAAGAGAGTTCTACCTACTGTCCATGTTTGATCATCAAACAATAACAATATGAAGTCATTTATTTGGCAAAGCTCATCGTCTTTCAGCCATGGGCATACAAAAAACCAGTACATTAAAAACAGCTACCATATTACATGCAGCTGCAGCAGCATTATGAAAATAACTAACATTTTTAGAAAAGCTGGATGCACACAGGAAATAATTAACCATTGACAGGGGAAGCTGGGAAATATAGTTGATCAACTGTCACATGGGAAGAGTTACCACTCAAAATATTCTAGCCAAACAAGAGAGACCTATGTCTATCCACTAAATAATTGGTTCAATGAAGGTTCATACCAAACAAAACAAAAACATATGCTGATACCCAGAAAACAAGAAATCTATCTAACCCAGACTCATTTAGAAAAATAGCAAGATATAATTGTATGCAGGCTCATACTGTCGAATAAGCAGATATATTGTGTTTGTGCTGTTTAACTGAAGATCTTCCATCTTGAAAACTCAACCTCCATTAAGAAAATAAAAGCAAAATGGGAGCACCCAAATGTTCAGTACCCATCACTAAAACACAGGGAGTAGCAGAACTAGTTCCAGCAATAATAAAATCCCGGCAAACATGTGCAACATTATGGACTACAAACAAGGCTTACGAGATAGAGTCAATATTCTCCTAACTTAAACAGTGTAAACAGTCCTCCTAAAATATCAAAAATAATCGTTTCACGACATCAATTCACCTTGTAATTGTTTCATCCAAAAGACAGGCATCCTTTTGTTAAACTGCAATCAAAACATCTACATGCTAGATGCGGCATTGAACACCTCATAAGAAAATATTCACTATTTTCACATGCAAACAGAATATTTATTATGTCATATATAGACAACTCAAATATGAGTGAATAAATTGCTCCCAATAAATTTTTGTGCTGAGACAACAATTTTCTGGTCTGCAATTACAAATTCACATGAAAAGTACATCTATCACCACCGATTAGCATAGATTTAGAAGAGCTTAACCAATTTCACACGTTAACAAGATTCCTTACCAAGCAAACGAATCACAGAAAATAACACGCCTCTGTTCTTAACTTCAAACACAAATATGACCCTCCACCACACAATCTAATCCCCCTTTTTTTAACAAAAAGAGACACCAGGTCACCCGACATTGTAACGGTGTAAGCAGACAACACAGTACCAAATCGTGTCTAGAAAAACACGATACCAAATCCCACACGGAAATCTCAACCCTACTAGTCCTGCCAAGAGTACACACAACACAGGAACAAGCCGATCGATCCTACCGACGCACAAACACGCACTTCCAGTCCACGCAGTGCCACAGACAATATTTTGCACAGACAGATAGACAGAAAGCTAAAGCCACATATGAGTTGAGAGGAGGAGGCGTGCGATGGCACAAGGTGGCACCTTCTGGACGAGGTTGGCGGTGCTTTTGCCGCTGGAGAGTTCGACGACCTCGTCGAGGGAGACGCAGGTGGTCTTGGGACTCGTTTCCCCGCAGTTCTCGCACCGCAGCTGCGATCGGTACCGATACAGGCAAAACAACCCCCATCAGAACCATCCGAATCAGAGTTCGCAGACAAAAAAAAAAGGAAATCGTCCGAATCGGAGAGATGGAGAGGGGAGGGAGCGCGGAATCGGAGACCGGACCTTGAAGTAGTACGGGTAGGTGCGGTCGTCGACGCCGCCGCTTGGCTGCAGGTTGGTGAGGCCGTCGAGCTCCGCCCCCACGAGCAGCGCGAGGAACACCATCTCCCCTCCGGTGGTGGTCGCCGCCGCTGGCTCCCTCGGATCCTCGCTAGGGTTGGGGTTTTGGGCTTGCGTCGGTGGGCGGCAGAGGGAGGAGCGGAGCAGGTGGAGGTGGGTTTGTGTGCTCGCTTTGCCTTCGCTCTGCGGGATTTTTAGGAATGGAGCACAACGGAACGGGAGCGGAATATATTCCGACGGATCGGTTGCGTGACGGGTTGCACGCTGCTTCGAAATAAACTGGACTGAAATGCCCCTGGATTGGCGTGCACGCAGCTGGTCATTCTCTTTTGAGTTTTTCTCTAGGGGAATCATACTTTTTAAGTTTTATTTTCCTTTTGATGTCGCTTGAATTCCTTTCCACCAAGTTTTTCTTTCTTGGCAAAATGAACCATGCTTCTTTGTTAAATCGACTGAGAATTAACTAAATTTTATTCATCTCTTAAAACATGTCTACATATTTTTGGAAAAAACTCATACCGTAGAACCAGTTTGAGTTACCGCAAAAACTATTTTATGATATCGGCCAGATTCAGATGGAACAGATCTCTATATTCAAGGCGTAAATTCTTTACGGTACGAGTATCTCTTCCATTTGAACCCGCGTGACAAATAGTTCAAGGTTTAACTCATATTTATGATTTTGAACAACAAATTCTCAACACAACAACAATACAAAAATCAAATTTAATAAAGTTGTAGCATCACACAATACAACAATGAAGCAAATTATAATAACTATTCAGATCCAAATAACTAAACAAATTGAGCTAAAAAAACAAATAACTAAACAAATAACAAATGGTCTGAAATGGAAAGAATAGTCAAACTCACACATGAATACTGTTGAGATCAAATAAATAAAATGAGAGATTATCTCCCGTACAATTCCACTCATGCGGCGTCGACGAAGGTTAAACTAAATAGTTGACCGATTTCTAAACTACGAATTGAAGAAAGTAACCTTTCAACAGCGACGGATGAAGGCCTCAAATCAGCGGCCCTTCTTTCCCCCGACGGGCAGTACAAAATCTACGACCTTCTTATAAATAGGTGGGTGCAGACCGGGGCGACGGCAAATCTGCGGCTTAATCACACATTAAGGGCTCCATTCTGACCGTTGTGGGACAAGCTCCGCGGCGGATCCATGTCGGTAACTCCAGCCAAAAAGGGGGAAGGAAATATCCACCCACCTCCGAACTCCCAAAGGGTGGGAAACAAGTGACGATTGACAGTGGTATGGGGTTCGTTTGCTGAATTTCCGTTGCGCCAAGATTTCGTAGGGATGAAGGGAACTGAAAAGAAGGTCGCGGAAACGGAAAATATGATGTGTTGTCTCATGTGAAATATGACGGGTTGCACGCTGCTTCGAAATAAACTGACCGAAATGCCCCTGGACTGGCGTGCACGCAGCTGGTCATTCTCTTTCTTTCTTGGGGAATCATTCTTTTTGAGTTTTATTTTCGTTTTGATATCGCTTGAATTCCTTTCCACCAAGTTTTTCTTTCTTGGCAAAACGAGGCATGCTTCTTTTTTAAATCGACTGAGAATTAACTAAATTCCATTCATCTCTTAAAACATGTCTACATATTTTTTTTGGAAAACTCATACCGTAAAACCAGTTTGAGTTACCGCAAAAACTATTTTATGATATCAGCCAGATTCGGATGGAACAGATCTCTATATATTAAGGCGTAAATCCTTTACGGTACGAGTATCTCTTCCATCTGAACCCGCGTGACAAATAGTTCAGGGTTTAACTCGTATTTGTGATTTTGAATAACAAAAACAACAATACAAAAATCAAATTTAATAAAGTTTTAGCATCACACAATACAACAGTGAATCAAATTATAATAACTATTCAGATCCAAATAATTAAACAAATAACAAATGGTCTGAAATGGAAAGAATAGTCAAACTCACACATGAATACAGATGAGATCAAATAAATAAAATGAGAGACTATCTCAATTCACTGATGCGGGCTCGACGGAGGTTAACCTAAATTACTGACTTATTTCTAAACTACAAATTGAAGAAAGTAACCTTTCATCAGCGACGGATGAAGGCCTCAAATCATCGGCCCTTCTTTCCCCCCGATGGGTAGTACAAAATATACGACCTTCTTATAAACAGGCGGGTGACGCCCAATCTTCAAGGCCGACCGGGCGACGGCAAATCTGTGGCTCAATCACGCATTAAGGGGCCCATTCCAACCGTTGTGGGGCCCACGCAGAGCTCCGCGGCGGATCCATGGCGGTAACTCCGGCCAAGGGGGGAGGTGAGAAAATATCCACCTCCGAACTCCCAAAGGGTGGGAAATAAGCGACGATTGACGGTGTTATGGGGTTCGTTTGCTGAATTTCTGTTGTGCCAAGATTTCATAGGGAGGTAGGGAACTGAAAAGAAGGTCGCGAAACGGAAAATATGAGGTGTTGTCTCATTTGAAATATTGTATATTCTCAACTACACAAAATGACAAATGTTGTATATTCTAGAGACTCGGAAGTTTGTGCATTTAAATCTACACGTTTTTAGTTGTGTGTAGCTCGGAAGATAAATTATTTTAAATAGAGAGTTTGTACATGTCTGTGGGATTGGCAAATTTTTCTGAACTTATAATACTCCCTCCGACCCGAATTACTGTTCGCGGTGGCTTTTTTGCAAAAACACCCCTACTTTTTTTCACCTGAAGTCAAACGTCCTCCCACCCCGTACCGCAGTCGCCCCCCTCCCCGCCCTCCTCTTCCTCCGCATCGTCCGCCCAGCCCCCGCCCCGCCCCGCGCCCGCAGCCCCACCGCCGGTCCTGCCAGGTCCGCCCAGATCCGCCTCCCTCTCACTCTCTCTGCTCCCAGATCCCCCACGCACGCACGCAAAACCTAGATCCACCGACTCCTCCCGCCGGAACAACAGCAGCCATGGCGAAGGAGGCCGGCGGCGGCGCCGAGGGTGCCCTCTCCGAGTCGGTGCTCCGCAAGGTGCTCATCTCCCCGCCCTCCTCCTCCTCCGCGCTCGTCCGCGTCTTCCGGGTCGTCGATCGGCCCTCCGCCCCCGCCATGTCAACGCAGCTCTACTATAGCTCCGTGCTCCCCATCGGCGCGCTCTACTCCCTCTCCCTCTGGTTCTCCAACTCCGCATACATCTACCTCTCCGTCTCCTTCATCCAGATGCTCAAGGCGCTCATGCCCGTCGCCGTCTACTCCATCGGGGTGCTCTTCAAGAAGGAGACCTTCCGCTCCGCCTCCATGCTCAACCTCCTCCGCGTGGGAGGAGGAGTTCGTTGGCCAGCGGGAGGACAACGGTCTCCTCGCCGGCGCCCGCCGCCGCAAATGGGACCGCCTCCTCTTCTTCACAAGCCGTTCTTCCGGCGGCTCCTAGCGGGGGGGGGGGGGGGGTTCTGCAAATCGGGGAACTGGCGGGTTTTTTTTTTATAAAAATGATTTAAAACAGTGGTCCGCCCGGCGGGTCGGAGGGAGTATGAATTTTGAATTTTTAAATAAAGAGCACTGGAACCCGGAGCCACAAATCTCTACTCACAAAATCACAAATAGAAAAGTTACTTGCGTATCAGTAGAGCAATTCGTCGGAACTCTGAACAATCTAGGCACAAGCACGCTTGTGAAACAAGAGAGTAAAGATTACAATTGCTCCACACTGATCATATCGTTGACGATCTGCGCACGAAATTCCGAAGCAGCATCGATTGGACTGGAACTAAAGGCGATAGAGCCATAGAGGAATGTTGAATCCTTACAAGCTCACAGAGATTGGCGGGGGGGAGAGAACCCATCTGCCCTGTTTAGTTGGAGCCGCCTCGGAGGGAGCGGAGGCGGTCGAGCCACTGCTCGTCGGGGACGCTGCCCGCCCACGACGGCGGCGCGCCGGGGAACGCCACGCCGCGCATCGCGTCCACGATCCGAGCCGCGGCGCCCGCGGGCAGCTGGGCGCGTCGCCGGCGCTCGTCCTCGGATGAAGCCCGGGAGTCGGCCTCCGTCACGCTCTGGTCTTCCTCGTCGCTCTCTTCTCCGTCGGAAGCGAGATCCAGCGCGGAGACGCCGTTGTCGATCGCATCTAGGCGGTGGTGAGATGCAAGGTCGGGGTCGGGCTCGGTGTCTGTGTCGGTGTCCGATGCGGCGCCGGAGAGAGGGAGGTAGTCGGCGTCGACCTCCGCCTCGGAGTCTGAGGCGGAGGAGTGGTCCGGGAGGACGGTGGAGGCGGAGAGGTGGCCGTTCCCGGGGATGGACATGGTTGCCGTCGTCGGGGAGGAGAAGGAATCGAGAGTTTTGATTTTTTTTTTTTTTTGAACGGATGTCATTTCTTTGCCTGGCTTGTCTCGAAGAACAGATGTTGGACAGGGGATATGCTTTTGCGGAGAGGATTGCCGCATCCAGCGGCCTGTCCATTATGTGATCAGGAGCCTGAAACTCTCCAGCACCTGCTTCTTGGGTGCATGGCCGCGAGGCAAGTTTGGAGTCGTGTTGTGGCATTCTGGGGCAAGCCGGACTGGGTTCCGAGCGTGGATGCATCCATTCTCCAGTGATGGACAGAGAAGAGGACGAGCAAGCGTGATCAGCGCGACCTATGGATGGCAATCACGCTGGTCTTTTGGTGTCAATGGAGGCATAGGAACAACGTGGTCTTCAATGGCGAGAGGCCATCCGTGGAGACGACACTACAGATGGCTCGCACAAAATTTGTGGCGTGGAGAGCGGCAGGTTTGTTTAGGGGTGAGGTTTTTGGCTTTCAAGAGCAATCCCCAACTGGTTGCTAGATGAAGATTAGACCTCCGAGAGGAGCTGTCACTTCTGTTGACAGCGCGTTTTTCCGTCTGTTGTAAACTTGGCTTCTTACTTCTACTAGTAATATTTAGTGCGGCGGCACGCCGCACCATTGCTGTTTTTTTTTTTTTTGCGCTATATATGTTGGAAAGAAAGGTGAAGAAAATTTTAATTTGGAAATATCCATGTTTGGACTGTGGTCGATTTTGGATGTACAGAAATATGGAAAAAGGGTACATTAACCTGTTGGGTGTGGGGAATATTGGAATTAAATCTAAGTTTGTAATTAGAGAGAATGTATAATTTGAATATTTAGTAAATGTAATTTCGTATAAGTGAGGGGAGTGTATTTTTTTTCCCTTCAAGGATTTATGGTAAAGAAAAAAAAAATTGTTAAAAATAGTTAGCATTTTTTTGATGAATTAAAAAGTTAGGTAGGTTTTAATGCTTTGTTTCTTTTGGTTTGGATGTACCATCTATATTGCAAATATGGTTGGTTTATTTGTTTTCTTTGTGTTTAATCTTGCAATTTAAAGTGTCAAAATCAAATTAGTGTGCTAAAGAAAAAATGACGTAAAAAATAGTTAGCATTCTTTTTGCCTTTCATGTAAAATTTTGATGATGGTTTTTTTTTTAGAGAAACCAAAAATCTTCAGATTTAAAATGTTTGAAATGGAGACAAAATGTTGCAATTTGGCAAGCCGATTATTTTTTTAGATATTTGTAAATTTGGGTTGTTTGAATATATTTGATATATGACATAAAATCCTGGTTAATTTCATAGTTAGAGGGACTGCAATCTGTGAGATATATTTTAGAGTGTTTATAATTTTCTAGCAGTTCGAAATGTTTGGATGTATTGCATTTTTTTTAACGTCTACTCAAAATGTGCAGCTTTTTTGCAAGGTAAAACTTTGACATAATTAGTTTTTTTTGTGAGTGTATTCATATTTTATGTTTTGTAGCATTGATAATCTGTTTGTAGATGTTATTTGAAGTTGAAAGAAAATGATCGAATCCACGTATAAAATGACATGAAGTGTCAAATGGTTTTGTATGTATTGTTTAAGGTTTTTAAGAGTTGTAATTATTTTGAGAAGGCACCATAATGTTTGAAGTAGATGTTCTTTTTTTCCTTTTTTTTTGAAGCTAAAATAATTTGGAAAAGGTCAGAAGCATGTGGGAAATGGTTGTTCCACGTGTGACGCAAAATTTATATAACTTGTAATAATTTTGAGAAGGTCACAATGTTGTAGAAATGGTAGTAGCTTCGAAATGATATTTAATGCGCCGTCACGCCGTACCTGTTGGGTCTCGAAATGTTGAAATTAGACGGAATTTGTCGTGTCAAGTATTTTTGAATATCGTGAATTAAATGGTAAAATTCCTTCTTTTTACGTCAATATTTAATTTATCTATACAATGAATGGGAATTCATATTTATTGAAGTAAGTTTCGTAATTAGTGTCAGATAATTTAGATTGTATCCAAATAATTCCAAAATTGAAATGTTCTGAGGAATATAGACGTCGATGAAGTAAAAACAATATGTGTGATAATGAAATGCATCTTAGTTTGTGAAGATCAATTTAAATGGAGTTAAGGCAAGACGTATTACAAATTAAAAAAAAATATCCGGAAATACTATAGAGGATATTGGATTGAAGACGGCAGGTGAGGTCTCTTCTTCAAGTTGAAGGGAAAAAATATGGTAATAAACTGCAAGCAATTTCATTTATCAAATGATGTTTGAGAGAATACAAAGAATTAGAAACTTATTTGTAAAACGGTCCTACCCGTTAAGAAGCTAATATTTTTTTAAAAATAACATTTACGTTTATTCGTCTGATGTAGTTAAATATTATCGTCTAGAAATTATCGTGGTTGAAAAGTTTGGAAATATGATATTTTATTACAATTGTGAACGTTACGAAACGTAGGTCCCACACAATTTTTTTTGAAGTGTTTTTTTTTGGTGTGGAGAGTTTGAATTATTAAAATTTGACTACATAATTAGAGGGAGCTAAGTTCAAGTTGAGCATTTATTAAATTGAATTTCGTAATTGAAGGGAGTTTAGCTATGTTATTTATAAATGTCAACTTATTCGAATTGGTATGACATGTTTATGTTTTGTGTTAGATATTTAATTTAGCGTACTAATCATGGAAAATAAATTTTGAGTTTTAATTTAAAACAATTTAAAATGGTGCCACAATTGGAGGAAGTATTTTTTTATTTTCTTGAAATATTCATGTAGTGGGAACATTTTTTTTTTTGGATGTCATGTCATTTCTAAATATTTAATTTATTCGAATTGGTATGGTATGTCCGTGGTTTGTGTTAAATATTATTTTACCACACGGGTGCGGCGGTGCCGCCGCACCAAATATCCCTAGTTAAATATACGTGGCTCGATTCCGTAGCAATTTTAACATCTACTTCAACTTCTTTTTAAGAATAGGTTATGTAGGACCGAGACACTTTTTTCCATGTAATCCTAATGTCTACATATATCACGTGTTGTACATTCTTTGTTGTCGGGATATTGTGTTTTTCCTATAAATGTGTGTTCTTAATCCAGGGACCCAAAGCGACCCTTTATCTCCCAGATCCCAGGCAGAAAAAGAGGGAAAATTTAGAAGAAAAGATTGGGATAATAAAAGGGGAGAAAACACAAGCATGAACACCGTCAGTTTGGTGATCTTAGCGATGAAGTTATATTATACGGTTTTTTCTAATTCTCATTTGAATGAAAACTAATTTAGACCTCATTCAACTCCAAGGCCGCTAGATGTGTATTGTGACCAATGTCACCTGTGTGTTGCACATGCTACAGTAGGCCTTATCTCTTTAGCTACAGTAGAGAGAGGCGACCGAGAGGCGAACCTCAGGTCCTGGTCCTCGCCGGCGATTCCGCCGCTCCCCTTCACCTCCGGCCGCCGTTTTCGGCACCGTGAGGTGTGGGGGAGCTCCGGTCCTCGTCGTGTATAGTTAGGTTTGCTTCTAGGTGTGTGTGTCCTCCCGACGAGATCGAGACGGTGGCGATGGCGTCGGTGGTGTGGGCGTGGTCCTCCCCCTCCTTTCCCCGTTCCGGCGTTGCCGGGGATGTTGTGGAGGTGGTCCGTCTGGTGCTCTTCTCCGATTTGTCTTCTCCGGCCGGCCGTGGAGGTGTGGGGAGGAGGAGGTCGGTGTGGGAGCTCTGGTTCTTGGTGGTCCTGCTGCTTTTCTTTGTTGGGGCTTCTCCGGCCGGCCGTGGTGGCGAGGGGAGAGGCCTTCTGGGGGAGCTGCTGGAGCTTTTGGGGCGGTCGATGGCGGGCTCTGCTGGTGGTGTTCCGCGACGCGAGGTTGGAGGCTGCTGCTGTGGCTGTTGGCGGTGTGCAGGAGAGGGGTCTGGCTTCTCCCGGCGGGATGAGATCCTGCCTTGGCCAGATCTGGAGCGGATGGTGCTTGGGGTGCGTCCCCGGCTGATTTCTGAATCGGCGTTCAAATCCACTTCCACGGAGGTGGTGGTTACTGCAGCTCGCTTATGCCTTAGGGCACGGAGCTCATCCTGCTCCATGGATCGTCCTTTGGCATGCTGTGCTTCTCCTCGGGTGGCAACGACGGAGGATCTCGGCGTCCAGTGGCGAGGAGGTAGACGACGGGCGGATGCGGTGGTTTCGGCGATATCCTCTGCGTCTTTTTCGTCTTGTACTTGTTTTTCTGTCTGTAATGTTTTCCTCATCTTATGAATACAAGTATTTTCCGTTCAAGAGAGTTTTGATTAGGGGAAGAGGAGCCCAGAGATGTGCGCCAGTGTGCCACTCGCTTCCGGATCCGAAGCCCCCAATACGTTGGTGACCTTTGTTGGGCCTGTTTGGGCCGTGGAAGCGCATCTTGATTTGTTCAGTTATCTGTTTACTTGTTTGCATCATCTCCGTGTTTTTTTTATCTGTGCTCTCCGCGTGTTTGTTGAGCATAAATTTCAGGGATGGGGCAAACACAAACAGTTCCCAATTCATTTCTCAATGTGAGAATGGAACTGCCATCTAGTGTAAAGATGGGGATCCCATGATGATTCCCTCCCTACTAAACGTCAGTCAGCTGTTGCCCGAATCCATGGGTTGCTTAATTTACAATTTCGGTTTGTTTTTTACAGACATTTACACCTGATAATTCAAAACACATCAGCGTTGTTGCACACACAGACATGTTTTTTGGTATGGCAAGAGGGAGGAGCAACCACTGGGAAGTACATCAAAGCTTTACGTCGAAAAATAACCATATGATCTAGAACTTGTTTATGGCAACGCCATCCCTAACAACCTCGTAGGCGTCGCGATTCCGGGTCTTGTTCAGGCCGGCGGAGAAGTGCACCTTGGCGTCCTCCGTCCTGACGGCCGTCACCTTGGTCCAGATCAGGATCTTGGTCTTGATGCCATCCACCTCTGACAGCTTCCCCTTGTCGAGGTGGCCGGTCACGGCGGTGGAGAACCGGAGCACCGACGAGTCCTTGTACCCGACCTCGCACGCCGACGCGATGTACACTGTGAGCTTCTTCGTCTCCTCGTCGAATTCGTAGTTTGTTGCGTCCTGCGGGAAGAGGCCTATCGGGAGGTCGTAGTCCTTGAGGAATTCAGGCAGTGGTTTCTGCATCTTCCCTGAAACCAAGTGGTGTACTCAGATGGGTACAGAAGCAAAAGAATGTTTCATGTTCATGAAGAATGTAATATCATAGCGAACAAAAACAACAAAGCCTTCATGTTCATCTTGAAGCAAAGCATCATGCCGTAGCTTTTCTTCTACTAAAATCAGCAAAGCTAGCCGTCGACTACCGTACCTTTGATTTTGTTAACCATCCATTTGGCTCCATCTCCAATGCTGCTCGAGATTGACTGAGCAAAACAGTAAAAGGTTGACAGAGTCAGCACATAAGGAAAATGAAATTCTCCTGTTGCTGGCATTATGGAAGCATGGTTTCAAAACTGACATAACATTCCATTGGTAATATAGTGTAGGTAACACGCCACAGTATTTCATTGATTCTGGTTTAATTTCTATCTAAAATTGTTGTGTAAAAACTGCTCAATCTACCCGCCTGTGCAAAGGGACGGTCTGTAATTCAGGTAAATAATGCCGGCCCTGCATGACCGCCTTGTATAAGTCGTAAGTTATCATCTAGGGATCATCCACGTCATCTAGCTCGATAGCCTTCCCTTCGATAAGAGCAATGCCCAACGCATTAGTTCCACCGGATATAGAACAATCATTAAGAATATATCCGAGGAGCGAGCCGGAGAGAACGAGACACCAAAGGTGTATGCAGGTTTAGAATGAAAGAATGACAGCAGCAAATTGTCCGATCGATCTGGTCACACGATCCGCGAAAAAATAAAGCGATTTCGGATCTAAAGACTTGAAAGAAATCGAAAGAAAAGAATAGGAGAGGGCCTCACATTGATGTCGTCGCCGACGTTGTTCATCTCCTTGCCGGCGTTCTGGCTGAACCAGAGCCCGCCCACCTTCCCCATTATCTGATCCATGATCCCTCCTCCCGCCAAGTCTCCCTCAGCCTGGAAATCCCCAACCTCCTCGGTGCGATAAAAGCACTACTCCTCTTGCTTTGGTCAGAAATTCCCTTTTCTCTGGTCGGAAATATGAGGAAATCGATTTCCTCCAGGTTTCTCCGGGTCCAAATGAAACAGGGCAGAATGTGGTGTTCCACCTTTGGTCTCCTCGCCGTTGGTCAATTTTAGAGCGAGGGAGGGGGCGGGGAGGTTCCTCCTCGTAGCCTGGTGGACCTGATTGATGACCTTTTTTTTTTGACGGGAATGCAAACATTCTACGTATTAAACTTGAACGGTAGAATCACCGTACAAAGCCCTGCTAACAACGTCAGGGACATGATCCACCCAAACTTGGCGGAAACATATACCTCCAGCCAGACCCACGGCAGCTAGTTCATGGGCTGGGTTATTACACAAACGAGGCACATAAGAGACTCTATGGTCTATAAACTCAGTTCTTAGCAGGAACTTCATTTCCAGGAAAAGGGCACCCAAAGTGGAGAGGTCATACGCAGTCGAAGTGATAGCCCTCTATAGTACTTGACAGTCTGTGGATAAAACAATACGGCCGCAACCCAGGCGCAACGCCATTTCTATAGCCTTCAGTACAGCAATGCATAAACAAGGGATGGGTCCTTCATATAAAGGTCAAAAGGTGTGAGCTTTCAAATTACATAAAGCTCCATAGAGAAAGCCGAAATTATTATTAGGACCTGTAATTTTACACAAAGGGCCTCAAAATGAAAAAGGGTGGCACAATAACATCCTTAAGGTCTTCACCACACCAACTTGGAGAGTTCGATCGCCGGACCAGTTGTGAGGTAACAACACTTAACGAATTCCGACTAGAGTTGATATCCTCCGACATGGCCTATGGCTTAGAAGAAGAACAACCATCTACGAGGTTGATCGTGATGTCAGAGCGGGAGGCTGTAAAGAAGAGAGTTGCCAAAGCCAATGTTGTCTCGCCAATGAGCACTCTCACGTCGTAAGGATCCTTGTGTCAGGCTCCCCTCGGGTGACGACATGACATCTCCTCCTCGGAACCCTACGCCTTCGTCGAGAAGTACTACCACCCCGATATGACAGGGAGAAAGGCAAGGCTTCGACGTGATTCTCTTTGATTTGTTTGTGTGTTATATATTGTTAGTATTTTGTTGAACTTGTTTTTGTGTTTTATCCGTCAGTTTTCTTGAACTTGTCTCCAAATGACTTATCATAAGTATGATGTTTGACCAAAAAAAATGGGTTGCATATGTTGTTGGTGATCTATGCTGCATGGTTGTACAAAGAGTGGCAAGACGACGTCTCGGATCCATCCCGCAAAATACTGAAAATAGGCTAGTTTAGTTTATCACACCATGGTAAGATTTAGCGTTTTTGAAGTGCATCCCGATTATGCGGGCCTTTGAGAGAGAGTATGGCTATGTTTGGTAGCTGAGTATTCTCGAAGTATTGCAAAAATACTGCAGTTTCAGAAAATACTGCAGTATATATTACTTGATGCGTTTGGCTAACGCAAAAAAACGTGATATTAATAATGTAGTTTCCTTGAAACTGTGGTTTTTTCAACATATTGAAAAAACAACTCGAGACCCTTTTTCGAAAACGGAGGAAGCGAGGAAAGCAACGACGCACCACTGCTGGTACTTTAATCGATAAGAATAATAGCACTGAACCTGAGGACGTTGACTCCCGCGGAGGCCTTGGCGGCCGTCGATGGCCGAATCGGCCGAAATCCAATTGCGCCCTTCAATCTCGCGGATGGGGCGGAGCAGTCACACTCCGACGGTCGTAGACGGGGCTGAGTTGTCGTCTTCTCTGTCCTGCTCACCGGTGTCCGCGTTCGTGGCGGGTGGAGAAGTCAGACTCCAGCAGCTGCCTGGCCTGGGTGGTGCGGAACCGCGGAGCAGACCGTGAGAGGAATTGCAACTCCTGGTCGATTCGTCGTTGAAGGTGTGGTGGTAATGGTGAGTCAAGCTAGGCGTCATGGCGCGCTTGGCGGAAGTTCTTGGTCTTGTTTTCCCGCGAATTTGGAACAAATCCTAAGTATATAAAAGTTGGAATATATCGCGATTTGTGGGAGGCCCTGCAACTGTAGCAGCTACAGTCTGCTACAGTGCTGAACAGTGCGCCCCCGCGCCGTCGCGCGGCGATCGGGCGATCCGCACGTCGCCCTCATGCCATGTTTGCAAAAACGCCCCTCACAAATCCAGCGCGTGCTCCGCGGTCCACGCCTTTACGAGGAGATGGACCTAACTGAAAATTGCAGAAAACTCAGGGTCCTTCGAGCACAATCATCCGCAGATTCCCCCCCTCTCTCTCGCGGCCTCGGGCGACGCCGACGAATCCGTCCGCCGCGCTCTCCCTGCTGCTGGCTCTGCCTCCCTCTCTCCTCCCCGCACCCGAGAGCCGCCGCCGTCGCCTCCGCCCCTTCCTCCCCCCAGCCCCTCCCTTCCGCCATCCCCTCTTTCCCCAAGTCGCCGCCCCGTTCCTCCTCGCTGAATCAGATCGAGCGCCTACCGACGAGAAGATGCGCCGCCATGACTTGCTCGCCGGCGTGTGCGCGCGTGCGTGGTTGATTTCTAAGAATTTTTTCCCCACCAGCCAAACCAATTTGGTGCCGCTGCTCCACGCCGGCCACGGGGCTCTCCTCGCGTCCGAGGCCGGGGTCGCACGGAAACGGCCGCCACGGAGGTCGCCGTTGGCTTCCGCCGCCACAAGATCGATCCCACGCCTGAGGGCGCTGCTGCGTGCCGCTGCCCCGAGGGCACCGCCGCGGGCCGCTTCGCGGCCAACGCCACCATGTACACCGCCGACCCCGCGCGCCTTTTCGCCGTCGCCATGGCCGTCCGCTCTGGCCGCGTGCTCCGCGTTGGCGCCTACGACTCCGTGAAGGTCCGTTCTACTCGAACCTCCTGCTGCTCCCTTGCCTTTCTGCATCGCTGCAACCGCAAGTACAAATTCCTGGCTCCTGCGTTTCGCTTAAGATTTCAGTCTATGAAATGCAGGAATTCAAGGGCTGCCACACGTATATAAGCTGATTCTCAGCGGGAATTTCTTCTCCGCCTCCGGTCGCCGGCTTCCGCGCTCGCTCCGCTCGCTTCTGACCTCACCTGCTTTCCCTCACAATTTATTCGTGCTCCTGCTGAATCCTCAAATCCCTTCCGCCGCCTTTCGCCGGATGCATGTCGATCCTTTAGCTCTGGCGCGCTCCAAGCAGCTGTAGGAGATCCAATCTCCAGTTGCATCGTCGCCCCCACTTCCAGTGACCTTCTCTCAACAGGAAAGCATCAAACGCTGCATCCTCCTGATACAAATCCTTGACTAGAGGTAAACATCACGATTTTCTGTTCTTTCATGTCTGTCTTTCTCTCTATAATTTTCTGGAAGTCACATGCTGCAGGACGAGTTACAGTTTTAGGGAGCAGACTGCGGAGGAAAACCAGCTGGAGTGTTCTGCGTCACCTAAGTGGCACCCTGCAGTAAGCTTCCGTTCAATACATCAAGATCAATCACTAAGGAGCCGGTTCATATTGATTCTCAACAGGAAGATTTAAACACATGTTTTTCCATGTGACTATATTACCCAACGGAATTAGTGTATGATTCCTATGGAGCTGATTTGGATGATGTACGTTTTTCCTCCCAGATATACACTAACTCTGATATCATCTGCATGGTATATATCTCCAGCATTTAACAAAAGGTATGTTCATATTTAAATTGTACAGAACTTACAACATTCCTCAAAATCATATGTAACAGAGCGTGTAATATTTCCTTGGTAGATCTACCAGAATATTTTTATCTGTCGCCAATGCAAAATTAATTTAATAAGAATATTCCATACTTGAGTCATACGGGATTCTATTTAGATGTTGAAAAGGGATCCACATCTATGTCATCTTAATATTAGATTTTCCAATAAAGCTTTCTTACCAATATAGCATGGAATCCATAATTCTTAGGTTCGTTTGTAATAATTCCTTGGCCATTCCACTATTTAGGTTCAAGAGCAACAACTTCTACATAATATGATAACTTATTTTGAGCTATGATACCAGAGTGCCCTTTAGTGTTCTTTATATCCTTTAAAAAAAAAATTCAATGCTGTGTGATATGTACACTGATAGTGGTCCATATATTGTTAGCTAAATCGCTTTTCACCAAATACTAGATTTATGTGTTCCATTGCGCTCAGCGGATAATTCTCCCTTTGTATAAATCCTCTTTAGTCATTGGTTCCTACTATTCTGCCCAAATGTTCAGGTATATCTTAAAGAATTTTATACCAAAAACTTACATATTTTTCTATGCATTTCGGAAATACCTCCACCACTGAGTGAGGCGATATTTCATTTTCAGAACACCAACCTATTTAACACAGTTACTTTTTCTTCAACTTACACAGTCGTGCATTGCGAGCAAGGTGTTCTTTCAGTGCTTAGAACTATCTATCTTCTATTATGTTGATGCTACTATATATAGTTCATCCTTCCAATGTATGCCAGTGCCACATGCTGCAGCTTTTCAGATAACAATAGACGATGCATTATATTTAGTTTTTTTGTGTGTAATGGCAACGCTATGACTGTATGTTTCAGTTAGTTCTAAGGCATGTGTGCACGCCCGTCTCCTGTTTATATCGACCCACAACTACTCATGCTGTTTACTGAATACTTCTTACAATTGTGTGTGCATTTTTGTTTTGTGATGATTATCTACAGAGTGGCTTAGATAGTCCATCATATTTTGCCTACTGTTGTGTGCTTCAGGAATTGACTATCTTAGTGTGCTTAGGCTAATTTTGTACTTCCACTTTTCATCCCTGCAGAATTTATGATGCCTTGGATCTTCTACTGACCTCTTGGACTCCTTTTTCATCCGTTGGTTATTCGAGTACGCCGTGTCCGAATGCCCACTTGCCAGTATTTTTTTTTCCAAAAAAAAAAGAACTGACGAAATTTCCACAAATAACCACCGAAAAAAATATGAGAAATATATCAAAATGCTAGGTAAAAATAATAACTATTGTCGGCACAAAAACAAACATGTTTGAATAAATCAAATTGGCCGATATTTGGACAATTTTATGGAAAAATACAACCATACTATGCTCATATAACAAGTTCCCTCGATTATAGAGCTAAATTAAATATTTAGGCCAAAATGCAAACAGATCATACCATTTCAAAATGGTTTATATTTATAGATAATATAACTTAATTCCCTCCAAATATGCAGTCAAATTCAATAAATGTTCAATTTGGTTAACATACTTCGAGGTAATTATAATGCATTTCCTCCGACTAAGAAATAAAATAAAATATTTGTTGTAAACTGGAAACATATTTTACCATTTCAATTTAGTAGTATTAAAACAATGTCAGTGCAGAGTTGGGAATTTCTGATTCTCATCTCCCTTTCGTTGTCGATTGCTTTGCCCGACGCATCTTGCAACCCATATTTATATGGAAACGACTTTCATCTACTTTCTATTTGTTTGCCCATTTGTTCAAACCTACACAGCAACAAGTCCTCTCTTATACAAAAAAAAAAATCCGGACTCAAACCTTCCAACAATTATTCACAATATGTAGCACTTAAAAAACAAAAAACTACATCACATTCTCTCATCAAGGGCGCGGCGTGTCGCCGCGCCGATTTAATATTTCAGAAATGCTCAACAAAAATGCTGCCTATTCATAACAAAATAAAAACATGTTTCAACCTGCAAAGATGTATGAAAATTTGTAGAGCTATTGCATTCCATACATGATTGATGAACTTTACAATAATTTAAAAAAAATCCAAATTGGAGAAATTTTACACACAAAGTAAATGCATTTCCACCAATTTTATAAAATCGAATTTAATAAATGCTCACATAATATATTTCCTCCGATTATGGAGGTACATTAAATTTTTAAAGCAAAATACTAACTTACTGCATCCTTTCATACAGATTACTGTTTACGAGTAATTTAACTAAACTCTCTCCAACTACGCATATAGCATTAATAAATGCTAAAAATAAATCAGTATTTCCACATACCCGTAATATATTCCGTCTTATTACAGTGCTAAATAATACAATTATGGCAAAATGGAACTAAATTTGACCATTCCAATTTAGCTAACATGTTTACAAGCAATATAACTTAAATCTATCTAATTATGTACTCACATTTCTAAAAAAAAAATGCTTGACTACATAAATATTTCGAGAAAATACAAATTTGTTCCCTCTAATTACACAATGATTTCAAATTTAATTCAAACTAAGTACATTACACAAGTTATAACTATCACCTTTCCTTACAATAAATCTGAAACAACTAAAAAAATACACAAATTATCGCAAAAAATATTCTCATTAACCGCGCGGCGTGACGTTACGGAATGATTTCAAATTGAATTTAAACTAAGTATACATTACACACATTATAACTATAACCCTTCCTTATAATACATATAACACACTTAAAAAAATACACAAATTATCAAAAAAAAAATTCTCACTAAACGCGCGGCGTGACGCCGCACAAAATATAACTAGTTTCTCTAACGGTAGCGCTTTACGTAGATAATTACAGCGCTAGCCAAACAGGTTACGGCTCCATACTCTAAAATACTTCTGTTTGTCAATACTTTGCTAAGTTATGCTTAGGTTCTAGAAAATTGTAGTTTTAGAATACTTTGCTTTTTAGGATACTCCGCTACCAAACATAGCCTATACCTTTTCCACACGAGCCACCTTTTCCAGCTGGTGAGATGGGTTAGTCTCTCCACGTCAGACGTGTGCAGTGGCATACGCGATGACACGGAACCTTACCTTTTCAGTTAACATCTTGTCGGGTGGCCCAGGATAAACATAAGACCCGGTAACCGAACGAACGGCCCAGATTGATGGCCCGGGACGTGTACCGTCCAATCAGATCGCGCGGACCACGTCACGCACACACCGAACAGACCGGACCCGACCCGAATAGGGTGCATAGATATCGGGGGCACCGCACGGCAGCGAGAGAGCATTCCGCACTTGGATTTACGGCGCCTGGTTGCAGACGAGGGCAGAGGATCCGCGAGGGCAAATTCATCAGGTGCGAGCGATCCTCCTCCGTATCTCATCTTTTTTCTTCGTCTGAGCAGACCCCTTCGTCCTTGATCCCACGCCTTGTGTCCCCGGAGAGAACGTAGGCCTTTTGTTTTTCATTAGATTGCCAGGCTGAATTGAGGTCCGTGTCGCTGAGGATTCAGATCTGGCGATGCGTTTTAGGTTCCAGATTGGATGTTTGATCTGGTAGATGCATGGTTTTTTGCTTGTGAAATTTTGGAGTCGATTTTGTTCGTGTTCCATTGCGATCGCGTGTTCGTCCGTAGATTCTGAGTCAGGATGATTTATTGGGAGAAATCTTCTTCCTGATCCTTGCGGCGGCCCATCTGTATAGGACAACACTGCTTAACCGCGTTTTTGTTGAATTCATGACGCCCTTATGATCTTCCTGTGTAACATCTTATATCTTAATCTTTGCGTGTAATATTTTGTTCTGCATATTCGTCTTGATGGCTACTGTAGTTTTTATACAGTTGCACTTAGTGAGCATATCAGGGCCATGCCCCTCAGCACAATTCTTTTGATTATTACAAGTTTGTGGGCGTCTGTCAATTTAGCTATGACAATGATGAATTTATCTTTTAACTTACCATAGTACGTTGTAGAATCTAGATATGAACATTGGTATGCAGCACGAATGTAGCTTTTCATGGTTTTGCAATGAAATGTGTAACTGTGAAAACTTCACTTGTAATTCTCCATTTGTTCATTGGAACATTGTGCATGTTTTGGTCCTTTATGATACTAAGTGCTACAGGCCTTCTGATCTCAACTCCTACTTCCATGCAGAGAGATTGAACAAGATGGTGGCTAATGGTGGCGATGCACCCGCGAGAGGGAGTGCAGCAGCTGCTGCAAGCTTGCGCAGGCGTCGACCCGCCGGCGGTGCAGCTGCTGCTGGAGGTGGCGGCGGCGCCAGTACAATGCTTCAGTTCTACACTGATGAGACTGCTGGACGCAAGATGTCCCCGAACGCTGTTCTGATCATGAGCATTGGGTTTATTGCTGTTGTTGCCGTGCTGCATTTTTTCGGCAAGCTGTACCGCACCCCCAACTAGGCTGAGTATGAACAGAGGAGTCCCTAGAGTGATCTAAATGCAGAGCAAATGGCTGTCAGATCCTGAAAAGATTTTGTTATTATCATAGAATTTTATACACCTTATAATGCTGAGATGTTATGGTCATATCCTTGCAAATATACTTTGGTCACTGCTTCCTTATTACTGTTAGTCTACCTATTCTTTAAGTCTGTCATTTTCCTCGTCTACCTTTGGCTACTTGTGTCCAGTATGATTAAGAATCATCTGCTGTGATTGATCTGGAGAGAATTGGATTATCTCCTACCTTTGGCGAGCTCTCCCCTTTTAGGATCAAAATCCACAAGCAGCAGTTCATTTCTTACCTCTACTCCAGAATATAGTCTACTGTAATTTCCAAACTGTGTTCCTTAACATCTTTATTTAGTGTTGTCAACTATTTCGATCGTATTGTCCTATAATAATCATAATCAGTGACATAATGAAGAGTAGGTAACCGGACGAATAAACTTGAATGGCTTCAAGGTTTGCCTCAAAAGAGAATACGTGGTAGTCAGCACTCAGCAGAGTTCAAAGCCTTATGTGCTGGCCTGGGTAGTCAGCGCTCAGCGGAGTTCGGGAAATGGGTATAAATTATGTTAGCTGTGCTCCTGCAGTACCCTTAAAAATGGGTATCGTTGCTACTACGATCGATAGACCAACGTCCTTCGAAAATATCTCAGGACTCTTAATTCTTAAATCTACTTCCATTCCATGCTTTGGTCGATTTTCATTAGCAAGAAAATATTGATCAGTGAAGTAAAGTGTAAACCTTTATTTGGCTCAACATAGCTAGTATCCCAGCACTAAGTATGATTAGGGATGAACTCATCTTCCAGACAATGGAGGATATAGCGGAGTAGACCCAAACACGCCATATTTTGCAACACAGAAAAAAGTATCACCAACAGCAATCCAGTACTACTAGTAGTCTACTACGTATGATTATATCAGGGATGAAATCATCTTCCGAAAAATGGAGGAAATGGCTGAGTATACCCAACATACCATACATTGCAACAGAGATAACAGCCAAGTATTTACAACCACTACTATACTATACTGCACTAAACACGGAACAACTGAGCACAACCCACAACACCAGCACAGAACAAGCTAAGCCCACACCCCAAACAAAGAGCTGAACCCCAAACAGGTGTGGCCAAGTTCAGACCTTATATGCCAGGATCTAAGAAGGCCGCCAGCAAAATGCCTGGGCCTGACACACTTTGACACATATTCAATCAGATCTTTGGATTGCACAAGTGCATCCGATCACACTTGTACAAAAATAGGACTTGTGATGCATTTTAGTGTAAAATACAATCGCTAAACAATAATTCAGAGCATGGCATCATGACATGCATCAGAACCAGAAATTAGATGAACCAACACATGTATCCATCAACGAATAATAGCACAATTCCAGGTGACACGGATGTAGGTTCAAAACTGCAACTAAATACAGCATATCCTACACTTCATTAGATTCATGCTAAGCCTTAAGGCAAGCACAACAGAGAAGCTATGCACACCAAGACAAAATGCTTACATATTGCAAGAGCACATCTAGGTAGCACTTGATGCCATTCATTAATCTGAATATCTGATCATATGGAACAGGAAGATCAATGAGTACTGCAATCACATCCCATGAGTTAAACTAAAATGAGGTCAAAACGTAAAAGCTTTGCTGGGTATCTTGCCAATTGTTTGGTATACGTTCTCTGACCGGGAAATGGGTATACATTCTGTTGGCTTTGATCGTGCAGTTTGCCTTAGCCAGTTAGGGAATGCGACCACAGCGATACACTCGTCGCTGCGGTCGATAGACCAACTCAGCAGTCAGCCAGTCAGTGTCCTCCAGAAAAGGCTTGGCTCTCTTGGTTATAGTTCCATTAAGTATTGAATGTCAAGAGTATACCCTCATCTGGCAACGTGGCCAGTGGCCTAGCAGTAAGTATGATTGGATAAGGGATGAAATCGTCTTTTGAAAATGAAAGAAATGGCTGACAAAACCCAATCACCCAAATACACCATATTTTGCAATACAGATAACAGCCAAGTATCACCAACAGCAATCCATCACTTACTACCACTAGTCTACTAAACTGAACACAAAACAAACTGAACACAGCATCAGCACAGAACAAGCTAAACCCACACCCAGCTGAACCCAAACAAGTGTGACCAAGTTCAGATCGTGTATAAAAACCGTTCTAACATCTGTCAGAAAAAATCCCGATGCAGCTTAACCCATGTTCAATCATATATTTGTATTGCACAACTGCATCCGATCACACTTTACGAGTTTAGATACATTTTCTTAACAATAATTCAGATAATGGCATCATGACAGCATCGGACCAGAAATTGGACGCAACCAACGCATGCATCCATTAACTAGTAGTAGCAGAATTCCAGGTGCCCCAGTTGAGGTTCAAAACAGCAATCAAATATAACATATCATAGACTGATTAGCTTCATGCTCAGCCTTACAGCAAGCACAACAGAGAAGCTATGCACACCAGGACAAATGCTACTTCATATTGAAGAGCACATCTAGGTAACACATGAGCACTTGATACCATCGACTAATATGAATATCTGATCATATGGAACAAAGAAAACCAGTCATCAACACAGCTAGCTTACCGAATTTAGTACCTAATGTTGATGTTGTCGATACTGAAATCACATCCCATGAATTAAACTAAAATGGGTATTGATCAGGACTCAGGAGAGGTAAATGCACGTCTCCTTTCATGATAAATCTGAAGCAGTCAGGGATTAAATGCCATCATGGATGACACAATCAGTAAAACTCACTGTTCCACACCACACAGGTCGATTGACAGTAAACCAAAATGGATCAGGAAGCAAGTATCGAAACGAGAGGAAATGAGCAAGTAAGACTAAGCAAGAGAGTCCCACATATATTTGCAACAAATATAGTGTATATCGAACCAAAGACTACCCACATATCAGATCAAACTGCATTATGCATATCGATCCATTTCAATCAAGCATCACCAACAGCATTTTATCCCTTCATAGTTCATACCAACTGGTTTACCAATGTACCATTCCGGCCATAAGAACAAGAGAAACAGTACTAATTGTGTAATAGAATACTACAAGAGCAACTGAACGGAGCATCAATCGGCACACGGATTCAACCCAAGCATTGAAACCAAACAGTTGTCGCCAAGTTCAGATGGTGTCAGAGATGTATGTATAGTCGATCGCGAGAGAGACGGCACGTACACGTACTTGCAGGTTGCAGCTTGGAAGGATCTCAGGCAACGGGCTCGCCGATCTTCGGGAGGCAGTGGGCGGCGATGTCGAAGCAGAGGTAGGCGTCGCGCGTCGCGTACATCCAGTCGTCGTTGCCCAGGTCGAGGCGGGCCCAGTCCGCGTCGGCCAGCTTCGCGGGCCACGGCGCGAGCCGCATGTCCTGGCCCAGAGCCACCCGCGCCATGTACTCCATGCTCAGCCCCTCGATCACCTTCGGGATCCACCTCCCCGGCTTGCTCTTCTCCTCGTACAACTGCTGCTCCACCTCGGCATGTGCCCGCGCCCTCTTGGCCGCCTCCTTGCTCATCCAGGAGTAGCTCTTCTCCGGCTTCGGCGGCTTCCCCGGCAGCACCTCAGGCTTCACGTCGATCCCCTTCCCGTAGGCTTGCGCGAACAGATCTGTCAGCTCCCTTGGCCGCGCCACGTGCACGCCCCACTCCTCCGCCAGCTTCTTCACCACCTTTCTCGCGCCGAGGCAGGCCACGACGACGCGCTTGTCGGCCAGGAACTCGCGGAGCTTCTTCATCTTGTTGTCTTCCCTGAAGGGGAGCAGACCGCCGGTGTGCTTGAAGTAGAGGCAGTCGGGCTGGTACACGAGCGCGTGGGATCCGCCGACGCAGAGCGCGATGCAGCGGATGGGGTTGTCGGGGTGCTGTGGGTTGCCGCGAGCGCCTTTGTCGCTCCAGTACGAGTCGGTGGGCGGGCGGCCGCGGAGCACGACGAGGCCGACGACGAGGGGCGCGCGGAGGCGGCCCCCGCGGAGGAGGGAGGCCATGTCCTTCAGCCACGCGGCGGTGGCGTAGTCGGCCTGGGAGAAGGTGGTGTCGAGGACGGCGAGGCTGCTTCCTATCCAGGGGTCGACGCGGACCACGCCGACATCGCCGTCTTCCAGGTAGTCGTCGTCCCACCACCAGCGGTAGGAAGAGACTGTCGTGACCTTCTGCAGGGTGACCTCGTGGGGGGCCTTCTCCCTCTTCGCCTTTCCCCTCCTCATCGCGGCCGGCGGTGGCGGTGGCGGTTGCGCCGCCGCGCTGGGGTGGGGTTTGGGGTTTTGGTTGTGGTTGTCAGGTTGTGGCTTGGAGAGGGAGTTGGTGGTGGTTCTGGAAAAGGCGATGGGAGGTCGAAGCTACTAGTGGGAGGGGAAAACGCTTTATAGCAGAAAATGGGAAATGGGTAACGCACAGCGACTCCTAACGCAAAATGCGTGTGGTGTCCGAAATGGGTTGATAACGGGCCAGTAGATGGCAGATCCCCAATTTCTTTCTTCAGCCCATTCTAAGACGGATCGTTGGGTCCATTTCGAGATGCCACTGATTAACTGAAGAGTTCACCGTTTATCAAAAAAAAAATGAAGAGTTCACCTGAAATTGTACAAAAACCTGTAATGTCGGTGTCACATTACACAGGGTATACTCTCTATACGTATAAGAACAGCCGTAAATTCCAGACCGTTCCATCTTTATTCCTTAACACTCATTGCGCTTATTGCAAGTTCTAGAAATTCTCCTCTTTCGCCCAAGGTAACCGTACGCCCGTACTATCAACTGCAACATAAAGAAGTAAGCGGGATCTAAAATCTCACTTACAATTTATTTGAATATTTGTAGTTTAAATTCCAAATGAACTATCAGTGAGATTTTGGCGGGATCCCACTTGACACTTACTGCACCACAAGGACACAAACAAAGAATTGGTACATCTTCCTATAGTATGAAAATAAAACATCACCTCCACGTAAGCATGAACTATAGTAGTCGATACATGGAGCACAATGTATGTTTGCAACATAAGAATCGCGTGTCGGAACACGGACATAGGGTACACGGAGCACACCCTATTTCTTCAGCAAGGTGGCGTGAGGCACTACAAGTTCGATTCACGGATGACATGTAACATTGGCTTAAGTGGAGAAGAAGAACATCTCAAGATTTCTCGGCTCATCATACCTTCTTTGCATGAACCCTCTTAATTAACATCTTCTTATTTATACATGTTCTAAAGTTTCATTTTTCTATTCTAGTTCAGTTATTCCATTTAGCCGAGCCATTCATTCCTTTTATGAGAAAGGTAAGGGACACAATAAAGTTAATTTTTAAAAGAAATACGCATATTTAATAAGCAAAAGGGCAGAGGAATTTGAACCCTCGATAGCTATCAACCACTCAGCCATCTCTCCACATCCTAAATCCCTACTTTAGTCATACGAGTAGAACATATTTGCATAAATAGAAAAATACCCCTCTTTAGAACATATCTGCATAAATAGAAACCTCCTAATCAGTGGTCGATTGAAATTGAGAGAATGAGCTAAATAATTTTGAGTTTATTTTTTTGATTCTGAAACCCTCTTTAGCAACTAGTACTCCTATGAAATAATAGTTTATATACATGACTTTCTATTGCAAAAATATTTGTTGATTCAATTAATAGAAAACTCGTTGTACCGGGCACCATATATTCATGCATTTATACTCGTATCCTATATCAGCATCTATTCCAAATGTTTTTAAATTTGTGTGTAGAACGCCATATACGCAACCATATGATATTACTTACACTAAAAATACTAGACAATCTCATTTTTCTGCACATAAAGAAATAAACAAGCCATTGCAATTGCCATAAATGCTAAGCCTACTAAAGGAAGGAAAATACAAATTTGCATCAAAATATCTTTTCATATGTGATATGCACAAAGAAGACAACAGTTGGAAGCGAAAAAGTTCGTTTCTGCATTTTCAGAGCCACCATTTTGTGATTGTTGTGTTGTCTGCAGTAGATCATATTATCTGGCAAAATTCTGCTGATATGTTGATAATATGTTTAGGTATCCATGTAATTCTTTTTGAAATATTTAGAAACTTCACATTGTCAAACGTTTTAAAAACTGAGATCACTAGACCTTGGGAGCCAAAACACCTTAGTCCGTATGGTTAACTATATTTTTCATTGACACATTAGTTGACCTATAATTCATGTAGTGTTAGTTTTCTTGTCTAATCATTGATTGTTCTCTCATGCACGTATCTTAATGGGGACACAGGCTCGGGATATCGACATAGACATAAGAAGATCTAAGGTAATTCGCAAAAAAAAAGGGTCTAAGGTGACTAAGATTTAGCAAGAAAGTGTTTTAGAACAGTTTGCAAGACAGTTTTTTTTAGAATAGTTAGCAGGAAAGTTTTTGTTAGGATAGTTAGCAAGAGAGTTTGGAGTGTGCTAAATAAAATAAATATGTCTACGTCGGAGGTATGAACATGGCGGAAGACCGTGTCAGCGTACACACAACCGAATTACGAATTGAGATGGCAAGACATAGGCCAGCCGGTAGCTCCACTGATTGAGAACACGGCATGTACGTTGCTTTCTTGCAGGTCGGCAATTCCTCGTGTCATACAACTGCAATTGGGGTTTATTCTTATTCGTCAATCCATATATTCCACCACAACAGTTGACAAAACCGCGCGATTCCGCGCTATTATAATTCTCCCACTTCCGTCCATCCAGCCACAAATTCCCAACAACCAAAACCCCTTCATTTTCTCTCCTCTACCACTGTTGCTTGATTGATCCTCCTCCTACTCTTTCTTCCCTGCCTGTCTCGTCACCAAGAAACCATCGCAAGGGAAGAGGATAATTCCTCACCTGCTCCTGCCGCCATGGACGGCGGCTACCGCTCCAAGTCGTACGCCGGCGGGCGCATGCAGATCGAGCCCTACGCCGGCGGCGCGCGGCCGGACTTCCGGTCCTTGTCCTACGGCGGCGGAGGTGCGTCGTCGTACCAGTACCAGTACGAGTACGGCGCCGGGGCAGCTGGGACGGTGGCGGAGGAGGAGGAGGTGAAGAGGAGCAAGTCGAAGCGGCGGTGGCTGGCGCTCAGCGACCCGGACATGGAGCGGAAGCGGCGCGTGGCGGCGTACAAGGCGTACGCGGTGGAGGGAAAGGTGAAGGGCTCCTTCCGCAAGAGCTTCAGGTGGATCAAGGACCGCTACCTGCACATCGTCTACGGCTGGTCCTAGCTGCTACACTCTTAACTGTATCTTGCAGCAGCTGCGAAGAGACATAAAGAGCAGACCGATCGAGCTGCAAGAAAGAAATTATGTTGCTGTTTGTGTTCCGTTTTGATGCCTGATCGTGGTTGCTCTGTAAAGATTGATATACATATACATGCGGTTTTCTCTTCTCTTTTCCCCTCTGTTCTTGTTCTTGTTTTCGTTCTTGATTGATGGTGAAGGAATCAACCAACCGATTGGTGTTCAGATGCGCGGTTGCTGCGGTAATTTGGTTCTTGTTTATTTCCGGATTGGCTGGTATATGATTTAGTAGGAGTTTGCTGTTTTGTTCTGTTACATGATTCATTTCGACAGTCAACTACTGGGTAATTGCGTGCTTGGACTGAGTTAGCGGAGGTTGCGTGGAATGGCGAAGGGAAATTATCTTCTTCGGTTGGATCGATCAGTTGGCTATTTTATCTGTGACATGGCCCTACTTTTGACGAATTCCTTACGCAAGGCTTGAAAGTAAACGAGCGTAGGCGATATACTGTCTTGTAAAAAATGGACTGAAAATCCATGCGTCTTCTGCTTGTGCAGTTACACACCACCGTCGACAGACGCCAGGTGTCGACACCGCTGTCCGCCTATCTATGGTCATCAATTTGTACATCGCCGAGGAGAATTCGTCAAAGCTTATGTTGTGTAGTAGTCAACCGTTGCTTTGATGTGCACGCGGATCTTTTATTCTCTTTTTGTGCGAGAGAAAAGCGAGATCTTATTTCTCAGCTGGGTGGGGAATTTTCTCTTTGGGAGTATTTATCGTTTATCAAGGCAGTACAAAGTACGCTAGAAATAAAACATACTTGCACCGAACAAATTTTAAAACGACGTTGAGTCTGTCCTGAAGAAACGGCCAAATTGGCATTTTTCAGTGAGCCATTCTCTCGCGTATGAGCGAGAGGAACGTACTTTGTATCGGGTCTGTATATAGCCTTTTGGTCCGCTCAATTATTTTCAACTAGGGACTAAGCGCGGCCTCCGCCGCACCCGTGGGCTAAAATTTTGAATTATGTAATCTTAAAATTGTTGAAATTCAAAAATTGTCTAGGTTGAGAAGTTGTTCAAATTTTTGAAATGGTCAAATTGGGGAGCTATTCATATTTGAGTTGTTTTCATGTTTATTAAATGCTTAGATTTTGTGGTCATGATCTATCTGTAATATTTGTAAGCGCGGTCTCCGCCGCGCCCGTGGACTTGTAAGAATTTTAGTACGTCCTGAACCATGGACTAAAACTAAAATTTTACGCTTTTATCATCCGAGCCAAAAAAATATTTTAGCTACACGCCACACCCGTGCGGACGAAAGGTGAATAGACTATTGAGATGCAATAATTTTATCAAGGGAGCACGCACACTATATTCCATGACACGACATTATCCAACTCGGTTGTAAAAATCAATGGAAGAGAGCACAATTGATTACATGTATTGAATGACAAAACAGAAGATGAGAAGAGCGGTGAAGCAATAGTTGTGGTCTAACCGTGTTACAGAAATAATAATTCATACATCTACTTCAGGCTTGAGCATGTTCATTTGTAAACCAAGGAGATGATTGTATTGCTGAACCACCAAAGTACGAAATTATTATTTTTGCCAAAATCTATAACTCATATAAGCATGCAGTGTGATAAGCCAGATAGAAATAACCTACATGATACATTGGAACTACTGTTTTGAGTTCTGTATAGCCTAAATTCTGACACAACTTATGAAATTCTTCTCGGCGTAAATAAAAAAATATAAGATCTGGATAACATAAATCTCTTTTGGTTTAAAAATGGTAATGAGTAATGACATATTTAGTTATTTACTAAATCCATGTGCATAAAAGTCTGGGGATATAACAATCACATAATTCCAATAGGAAAAAGATTTTATTTTTCGAAATATCAGAAATAAGTTACAATGTGAGTTACCTTTTTATTTGGCATTACCAAGCACTTCTGAACAAAAACTGAAACAGTAAGCAAATACGTTAGCTTAGAAACCAAAATTGATGTTTTCAGTACATGATACGTCCTGAACCATGGACTAAAACTAAAATTTTACGCTTTTATCATCCGAGCCAAAAAAAATATTGTGCATTCATCATGAGTATCTTGCGTTACAGCACAGCTGTTCAATCAATTTGTTTATTTCTTCTCGGCACAGAAATTGTGTTAGTAATAGTACAATCTGCTCCCACTATTTTCGGAAAGCACAAAAGGTAAAATACAACCAATGTTTGAATGAACAGTATCAAGAAACTCAAAACTTTGAAAAACATTAATACAGTCCTTGATCATTTCCAACAATGATTCTTAGGCTAGCCTTTGAGCAACTGATGAATGATGTTGGTCATATGAAGCTACAACTTTAGTTCTCCTATGATCTTCGCATATGACGTTTCTGCACCAAAAATCTGTCAATTCACAAATTATCTTGAAAACTAAGGGAGAAATAATAAGCGATTCAGTGTACTTGTATGTAGCAAATGGTGCAAGACAGCCAAGAAAACATTTATGTAGAAATAGAAAGATATGGCAGCACTTACATACATTCAATAAGGTGATCCAAAGAAAATGACTTCACAATGGTGAAAATAAGGGAGCGCATTTGATAACACATGCAATCAGATTATTCAGAATTCCGTTTGATTATTAATTAGTATTACTGTAAAACAATGTAGAGCTGTCTAAAATGTAAGGAGGAAATTTAAACAGCAGTATAGTTCAGCCTTGGAAATTTAAATTTCGCCTCAGATGCATATTGAAGGTAAGTTGGTGGTGGCAGAAGGGAGTAACCGTAGTTTTTTCAGTCCATAATTAAGAAACATGGAGGACTCACCGTATAAAAACATGGATGACTCACCCGCGATGAATAATTCTAAGCTTGCCTGTTTCAAAAGAAGCGCATAATAATAAATCAGCAAGCTGATAAACACCATTGAAGACACCCATAGTGATAATGACGTCCAAAGCCTTGTCTTCTGAAGCTGGGTGTATGTACTGTCATTCACTCCAGATGGACTGAGCACCTACAAATAAACATTTGTTAAGCTGTGTTCATAGAATACTATAGACTATTATCAGATCACCGAGACTACACACAAATCATTCGCTCTTTTGCGAGGCATTTTGCTTTTAACAATATTATCTTAACTTTTTAGAGCTTTGAGTTTTCTGCAAGGAAAAGTCAACCACCGTGAGTAACTTAAATCTCTACCCTGCAATGCTACACATTCAGAACACCTGAAGTGCAATGCAATTTTTCAATACAAAATTTTGTAAATAAAGCAAGACGGTGTAGTAGGAATAAGCAGTTCTCGGAAGAGAATAATATAAGAGTAATGAGGAACGAAGCTATTCGATGAGAAGCTTAAAAAACTGATATATATCACATGGTTGAGTACGCCAATTTCAGAGGATCTAACACCAATGTTGAACTAAAAAATAAAATGAGCATGTGTGAGGGATATAAAACTCTTGAACGGGAAGGATTTTATCCGATGTTGCAGTACGTTCATTTATTTTAAATGCTTCCTATATATCCGAGGAGTGGTCAACCCCGACTATGGTGAGGAGAAGCATCCTTATGCTGGTATTTTTACTTTAGTTGTTTATGAATTACTCCATGAATAGGAACTAAATCCTCAAGTTTGCATAAATGTATTTCAATAGTAGCCCCTTGTACTACTTTTGTATGCTAATCCATAAATTTAAGCATCAATTTGGCAGCTGCACTGGCCTGAACCTTCTAGTTTATAATGGACAATATATATGTTCTGTAGGAAAGACGAACTAACGAATACCACCTCCCACTGTGAACTTTTCATGATTCTGATGTAGATTTTTTCACAGAAACCAATACAACAATAATTACCAAAATCTGGAGGTAGATACAAAAATCAGTCCTTACAAAGGGTTTTCTTGTTTATTTTTATCTTAACAAATTAATAACCAACTGAACCAGTGGATAAATGGACAATGGTTAAGTGCATTTACTTGGTGCATGCGAGAGCAGTACATACTCACACTTGATGATCACGTCTGATAGGAGGACACAATTGCTTTACTACTATCTATGTGCTCTAATCTGTAATCAGTGAAACGTCCTAGTGTTTTATTTTTGTGCATAAAATATATTACACCTCTGCCTTGTAAAGCTACTGCTACTCCAATTGTTATTAGCTGAAGGTAAACATTTAAATCTTATAAGCAAAGCCACATCATGAGTAAGTTTTACATGCAAGCTAAGTCATGCATTTGTCTTCCATTCACTTGCAGTAGGACATTGTTTTTTACATATACCTGATGATCAAGGAAGAGCAATCCCAGCTCATATATTTCTTTCGTTTGACTCCAATTTTCCCAAACTTGTATAAGCTTAACTGTCACATGAAGCGCTCTTTTCTGTGGAGATAAATCTCTGACCAACACTGTTTGCTTTGTTCAAGCAAGATATCTGCAAGTACATAAAAAGAGAAGTAATTACACAGAGAGGAAAAAGGGCTGGTTTCTTTTCCTTGTTAGCATTCGAATGTTGTTTCGATTGGTACAACAACATATATATATATATATATAGCCATCGGTTTGCAGTATACTTTGTGAATAAGCTTGTATATTGAAAATCGTCTGTATTTAAATAGCAGAAGCAACGGTAGCTGATTCTTAAGTGTCAAAGCTTCAGATTTCTAAGTATGGAACGGTAGTGAAGAATGAAATTAACACGTTGTGGCTTGTATTTGCAAACTTACAACGGTATAGGATTAAATCAAAACAAAGGTATGTGGAAGGTATCTTACGCAGAGGCTACGCATACAATTTCTTCTGCTTGACAATAATTAGATGCAGTAGGTTGCGTGGATAAAATATATTGCCTGACGAAGAAGAAAAGAGAAATAAGTAGTGGCCTCGTTCCAGATTCATTATTTCGTTTTGAGGCTTTGCTACAACTACAAAATATAGGGATTATATATTCTGTTTGTAACCTTGAGTAAATCTAATTGTTGGAAAGTGGACTGAAAAAGAGAAATAAGTAGTGGCCTCGTCCCAGATTTATTATTTCGTTTTGAGGATGTGCTACAACTACAAAATATAGGGATTATCTATTCTGTTTGTAACCCTGAGTAAATCTAATTGTTGACTGTTATATAAATTAAAATAGGAGGATGTAGAAATCAGCTTTGTTGCAAACCCATGACGTCTCACTGCAAGATAAGCTGTAAGCCTATAATCATGTTGGACCTAACCAGCATCAAGTTTAAGTAAACAAAAGAAATCGGCGGAGGTACCTGGTAAACTGGATCGGACGCAGGTCTCTTCCTGTTCTTGATGAGCTCCTGCGATCGCCGACGGGGATGGAGCATGTCAAGTAGGGAGTAGGTGCGCAGGCAGATCGACCGGTGAGCGCGTCCGGTCGTGACTGAACGCCGCGAGCTCTTTGTCCTGGCTGGGGGCGAAGCAGATCGGGAGGCCAGCTGCGAGCTCCTGTCTTGCGCAGTTCCAGAGCAGATGACGCGGACGCGGAGGGGCTGCTCGACGCCGAAAGGAGGCAGCGCTGGGGAAGATGCGCTGGCGACGACGAGATGAGCTCTTCATCCTCCGCGGTCGATGTGCGGCCCCGCGGTCGCGAGCTCAGCCATGGGCGCACGGACGCCTCGAGCGCCGGCAACGCCGCCTGGATCTCCTCGAGCCGCGGCCCCGCGCGGGCCATTGCCTTGCCCTCCATCCTCCGGCGTCGGCCTCTCCATCTTACTCCCCTCGCGCCGGCGGCTGTCCTACACCTCGGGCAAGCAGGAGCACGGTGGAGCCGCGCCGTGACCGAACCCTAACCCTGGGGCTTGGGTTACGCACGGCCACACGGAGCACGGAGAAACAAATCTAAGGGGAGGAGAGGGTGAAGCGGAGGAAGGGCTCTCGTTTGCGTGCTAGCACGGCGAGGGAGGCCACCGGAGCGCGCCGGAATCGGCCGGCGACGGCGAAGGCGACTGGGGAGCGAGGCGAGCACGGGAGAGGAGGTGGGATGGGGGAAAATGCGAAGGACGGTTACGTAAATGTGGATAAACGCAAGGTGTTTTTGCAAAACGGTCACGCGAGCCTTCCGATCCGTCGGATCTTGATCAGACGGCGCGGAGGTGGGCGACCGGGTGACCGGGCGACGTGGCCACGGGGGATTGGTAGAAACTCCAGTGCTACAGTAGCGGGCGATGTGGGGGGCAGTGTGGCTCGATCCTGGCCGTCCGATCGTCGGACAGCAGACGCCGGAGACGTGGACCAATGAAAAGGGGCGGATCCCATTGGTAGAAATTAGGCATGAACAGTAACCGCGCGAGAGGTGAGACGTGGACCAATCTCGACCGTTGATTGCGGCGATCGGACGGGCAGGGATCTGGGGGCAACGTGGCTGCCTGAGGGGGAGCAAATCCCACCATCTTTTATATATAGTAGGATGTGCTTCACCAATAATCTACATACTCTTTATCGCTAGGGATTTATCGGTGTAACAACTATGGTGAACTGAGATAGGAGCGAGAGAAGTGGTTTTTATTGGCAGCCGTGTGCGGTTCCAGTTCCTCTTAATTTCAAGTGCTTTTAACATGCACGCAGTTTTCTAGTTTGCAACAAATTTTTTACGAAGATGTTCACATTGCAAACGAGTTTCTAAAGAAGACCGTTGACATAAGCTAGGTAATCAACAACAGGCTCATAGATATGACCGCCTCCAATATAACGAGTGACATACAGGTGAATCCATAACCAATGTGCAGAGGCTAGCCACGACCCATTTCTCGCAAGCCTAATCAAACCACACGCACAGTGAAATACATGTGTCTGTGTCCGTAACCAATGTCATAGGCTAGCCACAACCGTTTAACCGTGGGCTTTCTTGTGGTCGTTGCCATAGCAGGGTGTACCTCGCGTCGTTATGTACGTACTAGTGACATAATATGGAACTATGTAGGTATAGTTTTCTGCATTGCAGCGAAGGCTGTAGTTGCGTTGGCATCGAAGGCTTTTCCGGTCGCTATTGAAAGCCATAATGGCCAGCTTTGATCCATGATGAGGTGTCCTTTACTTCATGGGTTGTAAAAAAAAGTTCACCGCATGCCGATGGAGACGGGAGGATGTCGTGGCCGACACCAATTGGGAGCAAAGATTAGGGAATTAAAGCATTAGACTAGCTAGGGAAGATAGGGGTTTCTTAACTATGGGCCTTTTAAAGCCAAACCAAGGATAGGGTTCTTGGGCGGACACAGACTCGTAACAAATTTGGACTTAATCTATTCTTTCCTCTAGTAACTTTTGAAAAGACTCACACCTGAACTTCCTCGTCTCGCGATTTCCCTCTGTTGCAAAGTGTCGTGTCTTGAAGGACGAACACCGATGATGACAGATACCCCTTTGTAGATTCGGTAGGGCGTGAAGGAGGCTGGAAACGTCTCTCACGGAGGGGTCTCCGACGAGCTCTCACTTGTTGAATATATGAGGAATTTTCCACATGATTTAATCCATAAAAACAGTAGATAAAACATGGCTAGAGAAATAAGAATTAAGCTAGTCATGCAATCTATCAGAAAGTACGCATCAAGCAATTGTACGCATATTGCTAGAAACAAAGTCTGAAACATGATCTGGAATAGACAGAGTAGGATCACATACGGGCCAGTGGAGGACGACCCGTTCGCGTTGGCTGATGAAGACATGTTGCCGAAGAGGACGTCGACGTCAGGGAGGAAGTCGTCGTCCGGGAAGTAGTCGTCGGAGTCCGTGTTGGAGAAGAAGCCAGTAGTCGCGTGATGACGCTCCCCAAAAACCTTATCGCCTCTCTCCCGTACAGGATCGCGAGAGACAGGGTTCCGGAGGCCTACTGTTCCGTCACGCGGTGCACGCCGCGGAACGGAATGAGGAAGACTTGATCGGCGACGCAGTGCTCGAGAACCAGGAGGCAGGCGCATGAGATGTGGTGTGTTGCGGTATGTCTAAGGGAGAGGAGCGACCTCTCCTTTGTAGGCACAGCCGCAGGAGACGAACAAGCACCGCAGAAGAGGAAACGAAAAGGCAGGAGACGAAATGAATAGGCAACGCCCGTTAGCATTCATCTCCACTTAATGCAGACGTTTCATTTTCCATTAGTGCGCAAAACGTTTCACCTTCGTGCAACCGTTCATATTCATATTCGTCCATTCATGTGTGGCAAAAAGAACACATCGGCTCGGCGAGATTCCCGCAACCCGCGCGCGCGCGCGCGCGTCGCGTCGCGTCGCGTCGCGTCGTGACGAGGCGGGCGGCGGAGGAGGAGGAGGAGCGCGCGTGGGGCTCTCTCCTATTCTCTCCTACTCTCATGCTCGTACAAGTGCTAGAAGAGCTCACCTTATAAAGTGGTGCAACTCTCTCTAAACTAGCAATGTGGGACTAAACATTTGTTCCACCTCTTGCCATGTATGAATGGGCCACATGGGCCTCTAGGATTTTCAGGAATTATGGAAATGAGTTAATTGAGCTGGGCCAATTAAGGCCAAAAATTCCAGCAATCCCCCACAAGATTCTAGAGGCACATAAATTTTGCTTTTGGTTCCAAACACTGTTTATATACCGGTGCTACAGTGGAGACTGTTAAGTTGAACTTCCACCTAGACTTCATGTTACACTAGTTTGCAACTTGGACAGTGGACTATGCCTTGAACTGCATGTTTTCTGCGAATCTAGCTTCACACAAAGCCTTGACCGATACTAGGCTGCCGTGGGACTTCCCCGCGGGTGGAGCTTATACGTCATACTCCAAGACCTTTCATGAGTTTATTAAAGAGCACCCCACTCTCATGGACTGCGACGTTTGACAGTCAGACTCATATAGGTGTGTTCCTCAGAAGATGTTCTGCAGGACAACATCTCTGCTTAAGATAAAGCCTCTTGGTACACATTAAGATAAACATCAACCTGCCATGCAGTTTAGGAGAATATTGCATCTACGCGGAGTGGTGTTATACAAAGATAAGGGTATTCTCCTCTCAGTTGATCAACAGCTTGTCTCCCAATTCTACTTCACGGGATCTCCGATCACATAGAGTGGGTTACCACTGTGAACAACTTATATTGTGGGTCTCAAACCCATCTCCCTCGATGCATTATCTATCACATTACGTGATAAACCCTTTGTGAAGGGATCTGCCAGATTCTTAGATGTTTGGATATAATCCAATGCAATAACTCCGGAGTTCTTCAATTTTCTGACAGATTTTAATCTCCTCTTCACATGCCTTGATGACTTCATATTATCCTTAGAACTATTCACTTTCGTGATCACAGTTTGATTATCACAGTTCATAAGGATAGCAGGTATTGGTTTTTCAACCACAGGTAAGTCCATCAAAAGCTCACGGAGCCACTCTGCTTCAACAGTGGCTGTGTCTAATGCTGTGAGTTCTGCTTCCATAGTTGACCTCGTTAGATGGTCTGCTTGCAAGACTTCCAGGAGACAGCGCCACCACCAAGTGTAAACACATAACCACTTGTGGCCTTAATCTCATCAGCATCAGATATCCAATTTGAATCACTATAACCCTCAAGTACCCTTGGGTCTCCGGTATAATGAATTCCATAGCTCGCAGTGCCTTTTAGATAGCGCATGACTCTCTCAAGCGCATGCCAGTGATCATCTCCCGGATTTGACACAAATCGGCTCAACTTGCTCACAGCAAATGAAATGTCAGGCCTCGTGGCACTCGCCAAATACATAAGCGAGCCTATGATCTGAGAATATCTCATTTGATCTCTAGAAATCCGTCGATTCTTTCGAAGCAACACACTAGGATCATACGGTGTTGGAGAGGGCTTGCAGTCGCTATACCCGAAACGACTCAAGACCTTGTCCACGTAGTGGGATTGAAGCAGCGTAATCCCACCATTGTCATCTCTCAAAAGCTTGATGTTCAAGATAACATCAGCTACTCCTAGATCCTTCATCTCAAAACAGCGAGATAAGAAATCCTTGACTTCCTTAATCACATTAAGGTTGGTTCCAAATATCAGTATGTCATCGACGTACAAACAGAGAATAACTCCCTCGCCCCCACCATGGCGATAGTACACACATTTGTCAGCTTCGTTTACAACAAAGCCTTCAGCAGTCAAAGTCTTTTCGAACTTCTCATGCCACTGCTTAGGGGCTTGTTTAAGGCCGTACAATGACTTCAACAACTTGCACACCTTTCCTTCTTGACCAGGTACCACAAAACCATCTGGCTGCTCCATGTAAATTTCCTCTTCCAACTCTCCATTTAGGAAAGCCGTCTTAACGTCCATTTGATGGACGAGAAGATCGTGTGAGGCAGCCAATGATAGTAGCACGCGAATGGTGGTCAGTCTGGCTACAGGTGAGTAAGTGTCAAAGAAGTCTTCTCCTTCCTTTTGAGTATAGCCCTTGGCCACAAGCCGTGCCTTGTACTTTTCAATGGTACCATCAGGCCTAAGCTTCTTCTTGAACACCCACTTACATCCTACAGGTTTGCACCCGTACGGACGATCAGTGATCTCCCAAGTTCCGTTAGCTAAGATGGAATCCATCTCACTACGGACAGCTTCCTTCCAGTAGTCAGCATCCAAAGATGCATAAGCTTCTGAAATAGAACTGGGAGTGTCATCTACGAGGTACACAATAAAATCATCACCAAAAGACTTTGCAGTCCTCTGTCTCTTGCTCCTTTTAGGAGTTTCATTGTCATCCTCCACAATATTTTCATGGTGTTCTATCGGAATGGTGGATTCAGAAATCGGAACAAATTCCTGACTAGATGAACTTGACATCTCCTGATTTGATGAGCTCGGCATATCTTCATGGGAAAGATATCCTCAAAGAAAGTCGCATCATTCGACTCCAAAATTGTACCAACATGCATGTCGGATACTCAGATTTTACTATCACGAATCTATAACCAACGCTATGGAATGCATAGCCCAGAAGAACACAATCCACGGTTTTTGGTCCAAGCTTGCGCTTCTTGGGAATTGGTATATTGACTTTCGCCAAACAACCCCATGTCCGCAAGTAAGAGAGTTTCAACCTTTTCTTCTCAAACTCCTCAAATGGAGTTATCTCTTTGTCCTTTATGGGAACTCGGTTTAGGACATGACACGCAGTCAGTATCGCCTCCCCCACCATGCCTTGGAGAGACCCGATGTGTCTAACATGGCGTTAACCAAATCAGTTAGAGTACGGTTCTTTCTCTCAGCCACTCCATTTGACTGGGGTGAGTAGGGAGGCGTCCTCTCATGAATTATACCGTGTTCAGCACAAAAGGAATCAAACTCATTGGAAAAATACTCTCCACCACGATCGGACCTAAGCCTCTTAATCTTTCGATCAAGTTGGTTTTCTGCTTCAGCTTTATAGATTTTGAAGAAATTTAGAGCCTCATCTTTTGATTTCAGAAGGTACACATAACAGTATCTAGTGGAGTCATCAATTAACGTCATGAAGTATCTCTTTCCACCCTTTGTCAACACACCATTCATCTCACAAAGATCAGAATGTATGAGCTCTAGAGGTGCCAAGTCTCGTACCTCCGCAGTCGTATGAGACTTGCGTGGTTGCTTTGCTTGAACACAAACTTGACACTTAGAACCTTTGACAGTAGTGAAACTGGGGATTAAATTCAATTTGGCTAGCCGCGTCATGCACCCAAAATTAATATGACATAGACGTGAATGCCATATATTTGATTCAGAAGTAGTGCAAACATGGTTCACAACCTTATTACAAACGTCTGACAGTGATAGGCGGAACAAGCCTCCGCACTCATAGCCTTTACCAACGAAAGTTCCAAACTTGGACACAACAAATTTATTGGACTCAAAAACTATCTTGTAGCCATCTCGACACAAAAGAGACCCGCTAACAAGATTTTTATTTATGGAGGGCACATGATGAACGTTCTTCAGGCGCACGATCTTCCCCGAAGTAAACTTCAGATCGACCGTACCAACACCACGAACAGAAGCATGTGACCCGTTCCCCATCAGCACGGAAGAAGTCCCTGTGACCTGATAGAAGAAAACATTGAGAAATCAGCACAAATATGTACATTGGCACCCGTGTCAATCCACCATTCAGGAGAATGACATACTGAAAAGATAGTTGGAAATATACCGTACCCAGCATCTTTCATCTCAGTATCTCCAATGACAACATTAGCGGTCTTGCCACTCTTCTCGTGCTCCTCAAATCGGTTAGGGCATCTTGGAGCCCAGTGATTGGGATCACCGCAAACATGGCAGGATCCCTTCTTCCTATCGGTCTTTCTCTTGAAGTTGGTAGACTGTGAAGGCTTGTTCTTTTATCGTACTTGCCTTTGTCCTCAGATTTATTCTTGTACTTGGGCTTGTAGGACTGGGAGTTCTTCTTCTGAACGAAGTTAGCACTCGAACCTCCCTCAAAGACTCGAGCTCGTGTGTCTTTCGCTCTCGCCTTTTCTTCCACATCAAGAGACCCAATGAGATCCATAACGGAAAACTCCTGTCTCTTGTGCTTCAAGAGGTAGCAAAATTCCTCCACGAAGGAGGGAGTTTGGCAATGATGCCTCCCGCAATGAACTTATCGGGTAACACACACGAAACTTGCTCAAGTTCCTTAGCAATGGACTGTATCTCATGAGCCTGCTCAACAATGGAGCGCTCACCAGTCATCTTGTAGTCAAAGAATTGCCCGCGTCCGAGGCCCCAAACTTGGCCTCGAGCATCCCACATGCCCTTGGCAGTAGTGATGGACAAATACGGGTCGACGATCTTGTCACTAAGGATGCTGAGAATAGCCATCTTCAACAGGGTATCGGCTTCCTGAAAAGCTTTCTCCTCTTCAGGAGTGAGCTCTCCTTCAGGCTTGCCTTTAGCAGCGTGAAAACACTTCATGGTTTCAAACCAGAGAGTGGCTCTCGCACGCCACTTCTTATAGTTCACCCCATCGAAAGCAGCGGGCCTCAGTGAAGCAGCAAAGCCAACAGAAGAAAATTGCCTAACATAAGGTTTTTGGATTGTTGAATATATGAGCAATTTTCCACATGATTTAATCCATAAAAATAGTAGATAAAACATGGCTAGAGAAATAAGAATTAAGCTAGTCATGCAATCTATCAGAAAGTATGCATCAAGCAATTGTACGCATATTGCTAGAAACAAAGTCTGAAACATGATCTGGAATAGACAGAGTAGGATCACATACGGGCCAGTGGAGGACGACCCGTTCGCGTTGGCTGATGAAGACATGTTGCCGAAGAGGACGTCGACGTCAGGGAAGAAGTCGTCGTCCGGGAAGTAGTCGTTGGAGTCCGTGTTGGAGAAGAAGCCAGTAGTCGCGTGATGACGCTCCCCAAAAACCTTATCGCCTCTCTCCCGTACAGGATCGCGAGAGACGGGGTTCCGGAGGCCTACTGTTCCGTCACGCGGTGCACGCCGCGGAACGGAATGAGGAAGACTTGATCGGCGACGCAGTGCTCGAGAACCAGGAGGCAGGCGCATGGGTGGTGTGTTGCAGTATGTCTAAGGGAGAGGAGCGACCTCTCCTTTGTAGGCACAGCCGCAGGAGACGAACAAGCACCGCAGAAGAGGAAACGAAAAGGCAGGAGACGAAATGAATAGGCAACGCCCGTTAGCATTCATCTCCACTTAATGCAGACGTTTCATTTTCCATTAGTGCGCAAAACGTTTCACTTTCGTGCAACCGTTCATATTCATATTCGTCCATTCATGTGTGGCAAAAAGAACACATCGGCTCGGCGAGATTCCTGCAACCGCGGCGCACGCACGCGCGTCGCGTCGTGACGAGGCGAGGCGTGGCGAGGCGAGGCGGGCGGCGGAGGAGGAGGAGCGCGCGTGGGGCTCTCTCCTATTCTCTCCTACTCTCATGCTCGTACAAGTGCTAGAAGAGCTCACCTTATAAAGTGGTGCAACTCTCTCTAAACTAGCAATGTGGGACTAAACATTTGTTCCACCTCTTGCCATGTATGAATGGGCCACATGGGCCTCTAGGATTTTCAGGAATTATGGAAATGAGTTAATTGAGCTGGGCCAATTAAGGCAAAAAATTCCAGCATCACTCTCTCTCTCGATCACGACGTGTATGGAAAGCAAGCAAAGGACACAACAATCTACGCAGGTTCAGGCCGCCCGAAGGCTTACAGCCCTACTCCTGCATGTCTGGATAGATGGTGGCAACATGGTGTGGCTACAAGGATGTCTCCGGCGAGGTACCCGGCAAGGGTTTTGGCTAGAGGAAGAAGAAGGACATATCCTGGCCCGGAGGAGATCACCTTCCCTTTCTTCCCTGCCCTAGCCTAGCTCTGCGGTGTGCTTGCGATGCTTGCAGCCGTGAGTGTCTACTACCTTGGATTCGTCCTCCTCCTCGCCATGCCTTGGCCCTCCTTTTATAGACAAGGGGATACCACAGAGGTCATGCGAGGAGCGTGAGGGGGTCTTGGCGGGAAAAATCCCCTCTTTGTGGTGGAGGTGGAGACGTGGCCTCTCCTCCTCCAAGTATCCTTCGCCGGTTTGGTGAGATCCCCGCCCTTTTGGGAAAGCGACGTGGGAGAAGGCTGGCACACCGCAGGTGGTGTCCCCTGCCTGCGTCTTGCTTCCCAAGTCTTCTGGGTCCTTCTACCATCTTTTGGAGGGTGGTGGAAACCCTAGCTTCGGCTTGTACGGCCTGGTACCCGAGAGGAGTCCGACGCTGCCGGGGTCTCGGGCTCTCGGGGTCCTCTTCTGCTTCCGGGGTGCGGGGGACCCGGGGGTCCTTCGCACCCGACAGTCTTGGCTGGCGAGCTGGGTGCCCGCCAAGTCTTGCTTCGCGTCTGTCCTTGTCCATCTTCGCGCTGGGCCCACAGGTGGTGGACCTACTTTGGTAGCACTAGGGGAACCCCGTGTTCCACTGCTGCGACAGTAGCCCCCGGGCATGGTCCTGGCGGCTTTGCTTCAGCGGCTGCCGGGGCTATGACCAAAAAGAGGTCAAAGTGGGTCCCTGGCGCCTGGTCTTCTTGGAGCTATTCCGCTCGGGGGAATAACTGAGCTGGCCTCCTTGATTCCTGGTAACGGAAGAAACGAGGAGACAACCGCTGGGGTTGCAGCTCGCGCTATAAAAGCAGGGCGAGCTTCTTGGTTCTTCATCTATCCTTTCTTGTCTTCTGCTTCCCAATCCCACCAAAGGCCACTGCTGCGATGGCACCGGCGAGGAGGGGAAGAGGACGTCCATGTGCTTCTCCAGCTGCGGCGGAGGATGGACCGCCTGTCCGGGGCCGCGGTGCGTCCCGGAGTCGAGGAAAGAGAGGCCGTGGCGGCCGTGGTCGGGTCGCTCCTCCTCCAAGGAGCTCAGTCCACACGGGCTTCGCTCCCTTCGAGTTCATGGTGGATCTGGACTGCCGGCTTCGCAGTCGCTTGCGCCTTTCGGATTCCTTTGCGATGGCTCTGGTGGAGGGCAAACCCTCTGGCTTCTGGCTACAGGTCGAGGGCTGCCCCAATGGCCCCTCCTGGGTCTGGGCAGAGTACGCCGCCGATGATTCCATGCTCCTTGGCCATGGGTGGAAGTCATTCTCTCACTCCCGGCGGTTAACCCAGGGCAGAGTGTGACGTTCCTGTACGACGGAGAAGCGACGCTCTCCGTGAAGGTCTTCAATGTCTCCGGAGGACGCGCAGAGTGCTGCAGGGAGAGCAGCTTCAGCGGCGGCAGCTCCAGCTCCTTCGACGAGGATGAAGATGAGGAAAACTCATCTAGCCTCAAGGCGGAGGAAAGCTCTTCGCTCTGATGGTGCAGGAAGCCCGGAAGGAGACGCTGAGGATCTCCTTCACCTCCTTCTTTGCGGCCTCGTCCACGTACTTCTGGAAGTAGCGCCTTCCATTGTACGGTGGTGCTCCCGGGTCCCCGGGAGTGGAACCTTTTGTTGTAAAAAGTAGGATCCCGTTGTAGTTCTTGTACTTGTCGAAGAAGAGCTTGTCTCCGTTCCGTGTCCTTTGCCTTGTACTTTGTGTGAATGAGAACGGGCTTTTTGCAAAATGCGTCCCCATTACTACGGCACTTAGAAAACCAAGCGGTAGGTGGGGAGTGAAGAGCCTATAAAAGCTCCACAGCCCCCAGCCCCTTCTGCACACTGCTTCCTTCATTCGCCCCCACTTCTCCCTTCGGCGAAGCTCGAGCTGTTGACGATGTCCGGCGGCGCGGAGTCGATGTCCGAGGGAGCATCTTCTGAGATTTCCATGGCGGAGTCGTCCTTCCGGGGCGCCGCTGGCGTTCCCTGGGCCGCCAAAGCGTGGGCGGCTGTACAGGGAGAAGCTTCTCGTGCCTCTGCTGTCCAAGCCCTCGCCGACCTGACGGCCATAACAGGTCCTGCTGCACAGTAGGAGGCACGAGTGAGGGCCATCAAGAAAGCCTTCCTGATGTCCTACCTGAAGAAGACTGCCAGGCTTCCAGGACTATCCCAGCCTCTGGCCGAGCTCGAGGCCATCAATCAGGTAGCAACGCTGCCCTTGACTTCTTTTCTTTTTGCTTGTGTTTGGCCCTGGCCTTAATCGGTCAATGCCTTTTGTCCTTCAGGCGGAGAACCTGGCCATCAGCGAGCTGTCTAAGGGCATGGTTCGCCTGTTCGGTCGTGGAGTCCCTGGACTCAAGGTAGGGCCTCCTGCTCCTCCAGATGCCTGAAGACTTTGCACGAGCGTCCCTGAAAAGACAATGATGTCGCTTAGAGGGGGGTGAATAGGAGATTAAAACTTTTCCGATTTAGGCTTGATAATTGCGGAATAAAGCTAGGTGTTTAAATTAACAAGCCGACAACCTAAATAAACTAGCCTCACCTATGTGCACCAACAACTTATGCTAAGCAAGACAAACAACAAGGTGATAGCTATAGAATACTTCAAGCACGAAGACTATTACAAAGTTAAGTGCATAAGTAAAAAGTTCAGGTATAGAAATAACCGAGGCACGCGGAGACGATTATGTATTCCCGAGTTCCTCCTTGTTAAGGGAGTACGTCTCGTTGGAGAGGTGTGAACCGACACAACGGTTCAACAACCACAAAGGTTTCACCTTCTTCTCCGATGAACCGCACCACAAAGGTTTGGTTCACCTTCCACTATCGGAATCCTTCGAGGCGGAATCCGGAGCCTTTCAACAACTATCCGGGGCACAACCCACAATGGGATTGGGGGCTCCCGAACGGCTTTCAACAACAATCCGGGGCACAACCCACAACGGGTTTGGGGGCTCCCGAACGGCTACAAGTGACCGCCAAGGGTCTCAACCACCACGTGGGCGTCTAGGGTCCGAGAACCCAAGAGTAACAAGCTCACAAACTTTCAACTTCCACGAATCCTCGTGGAGAGCACACCGATGCACCAAATGCAAAAGGCAAGAGCACAAGTGCTCAAATCCTTCACTCTCAAATTCCAACAAAGCAACAAATGCTTATGGGGGAATAAGAGAGGAAGAACAAAGAGGAGATGCACCAAGAACTCCAAGATCAAGATCTACTAGGTTCCCCTCACTTAGAGGAGAAATCGATCGGTGAATATGTAGATCAAGATCACCTCTCACTTTCCCTCAAATATAAGCAAGAATCATGGGAGGGATTGAGAGGAAGAGCAAGCTTTTCAAAGAGCAACAATGGAGGAGAGAGGAGAGAAAAACTTGCTCAAAGGTTGTCGAAAACGAATGGGGAAGAAAGCTCTTTTTATGTGTATTCTGGAAAATAGCCGTTAGACAGGAAAAAATGAGCTGGGAGCCAGCCGGCTGGCAGCCGGCCTGGGGGCTGGCCACCCGCCGGAACCGCCTGGCCAGGGCGCCGGCCTGGGTCTGCCAGCAGCAAGCTGCGATGCATGCGAGCGAGCATGCGGGCGAGCGAGCGTGGCCTGGCAGCGACGTGCGGCGAGGCCTGCGGCCAGCGAGCCAGCCAGGCATCGAGCTGGGCCGGCCTGTAGACTGGCAGCCTGGCAGAGCCGCCTGGCCCGGCCTGGGCCGGCTGGCCAGCAGCCCGATGTGTCCGGCCTGCGGCCCGGCCTGGGCCGGCCCCCTAGCCGGCCTGAGTAGAAATAAACTTCGGAAAATCATAACTTCTTCAATAAAAATCCAAATGAAATGAAACCAACTTTTTTGAAATATTACAAACCATAAATAGAGTCAAGTTGACACACATAGGAAGGTGTGGAACTCTCCTCATGGATAAACCGATAATATTTCCAACACGAAAACGCAATAAGTTTTCCATATGAAATCCGTTTTCGAAGAACTTGGGCTTGTCATGAAGATCACGACAAGCACCAAAATACAACAAGGAGAAAAACTAAGTAAGAACCAAGAAAGATGAAATGCCAAGTATGCAAAGGTTTGAGCTCTCCACAAAGATGCGATCAAGTTACTCACCTGAGAGCCCCTCTTGATAGTACGCCGCTTATCCTAAAACCCGGTCTCCCACTAACAACATGAGACCGGTAAAATAGAAAACCTATCAAGATCATACCTTTGCCTTGCGCATTCCACTTGAGCTCGATGATGACGATCTTGACTCTCTCAAGTTGGAACACCTTTCTTGATTGTGCTTGCTAGCACATGCTTGATGAAGACTTCTCCAAATGCTCCCCCATACTCATTATGGGAGGGCCTCGCTAAGCTTCGTCTTCATGTCTCCTTTGCAAGCTTCAATCAAATGATATCTTCCGAGATGCATCATATTGAACTTGCACTTCATCTTCTTCTCTTGATATGTATGATGGCTTGGGGGTAAACATGATTGTTCACCCAATCTTGTTTTCCAAGCCATACTTGCAATGAGCTCAACTCTACACATGACCATTCTTCATATAAACCCTTGAATAGAGCATTGGTCCTTATGTCATCTTGAAGAGTCCAACACATGAACTGCTATAATTTCCCATGGACAAGATCTGTAAGAATATCTCAATGTAAACATTAGTCCATAAGGATTGTCATTAATTACCAAAACCACGCATGGGGGCAACCATGCACTTTCAGCCCCCTTCTCCTCCAGGAGTCCCCGGAAGAGAAGAGTTTACTCGGCAAACACAAAGAAACGAACAGATCTGCGCAGCTAGTGCGCCTGGACTGGCCTTAGTTGCATAGGCTAGATATGCTCATAGGCTTCTTGTTTAATGTAATGCGAGAATGTAATTCTGAGAATTTAAATATGAATGCAGTCCTAGGCTCAACTCCTAGGGTCATTTCCCAATCTTCCTTTGCACTAACGCGTCATCAAGTTTATGAGGAGATCTCCTCAACTGACAAGTATTCTGACTGTCTGCTGCAGTAGTAATACCCCTGGGAGCACTATACCTTCCGGGGACTCACTCCACTGCCTCAGCTACTACGCCAGAGGGAAACGGACCGTTCACAGGGGAGGACGCATTGCCCCCGCAAAGTCTCTCATAAACCATCAAGCATGCTCAGGTTGACAGTATATTGACTCCAAGCGAGATATTATGCCTAAGATGCGAGATGCAAATGCAAAGACTTAGCTGCTTTTTGCCGCTCTCTTGATCTACTAGGCCTCTCCCGGGTATCTAGCTCCTTATCCACCTTTCCTTCGCAGGTTTCTGTCCCGGGGAGGCGCTACACAAAGCAAACTTTCAGTAGGAAAAGAAAGGACCCTCTCTTCGTGTCATGAAAATGTTTACCCGAAGCAAACCGCAAGCAAAGTTGACTGTGCATTTCTGTGCTTAAGTGCTTTAAAGCACAGCACTGCCCAATTCCTCCTTTCTGTGACAGTACGACATGACTGGGAGGCAGCTCCTACTGATAGGCGTGCTCACGATCAACCCGTCAGCCACCGGCACATATCAGCCCCCTGCTTGCGGGTTGTTCCGGGTAACCAATTTTACGACAAAAATTGAGGCTCACGGAATTGAAAACTTATCTTTTATTTCTTGGCGATGATTCTTACACCCTATTATAGAACACTAGCCCCTCAGGCATGCTTAGTCGATACAACTATCTGCGATTCGTGCTTGTAATCAGGGGTATAATTTGCGGAGATTTTCGATGTTCCAGGCGTTGCCTTCCGGCCTGCCCTTCTCATCCTCCAGGTAAACTGCTCCAGGCCTCAGGGTATGCGTCACCCGATACGGACCTTCCCACTTGGATGACATCTTGTTCATGCCATCAAGTTTCTGCCTTTTTCGGAGGACCAGGTCTCCTGGCTCCACTGCCCTTGCTCGCACATGGCGGTCATGATAGCGTCCGAGCGCTTGTTGGTAACGAGCGGATCACAGGGATGCTCGACACCGCACTTCTTCCAGGAAATTGATATCATCAATCCTTCTCTCCACTTCAGCCTCTTCATCATAAACGAGTACCCGGGGGGATCCATGCTTAAGTTATGTCGGCAAAACTGCCTCTGCTCCATAGACGAGGAAGAAAGGTGTTTCTCCAGTGGCTCTGCTGGGCGTGGTCCTGAGCGACCAAAGGACACTTGGCAGATGCTCGATTGGTGGCTCTAGGTTGACGAGGGAATATCTCCCGGCAATAGTGCCAGAAACAATGCTTGTACGTCACACGTCAGTTGGGAACCCCAAGAGGAAGGTATGATGAGTGCAGCAGTAAGTTTTCCCTCAGTATGAAACCAAGGTTTAATCGAACCAGTAGGAAAACGAGGTTTGCTTCGAAGGTGTTGGTGAAGGAGTGTAGTGCGGCGCAACACCAGGGATTCCGGTGCCAACGTGGAACCTGCACAACACAATCAAATTACTTTGCCCCAACTTAACAGTGAGGTTGTCAATCTCACCGGCTTGCTGAAAACAAAGGGTTAAACGTATCGAATGGAAAATGATGTTTGTTTGCATAAAACAGTAGAGAACAATGATTGCAGTAGATTGTATTTCAGATGTAAAAGAATGGACCGGGGTCCACAGTTCACTAGTGGTGTCTCTCCAATAAGATAACTAACATGCTGGGTAAACAAATTACAGCTGGGCAATTGACAATTGATAAGTGCATATAACATGCATGTGTGAGCTGTGGTGTCTACTATGAGATTCATTTGGGCATTACGACAAAGTACATAGACCGCTATCCAGCATGCATCTATGCCTAAATAGTCCACTTTCCGGTTAACATCCGTACCCCTTCCAGTATTAAGTTGCAAGCAACAGACAATTGCATTAAGTAATGTGCGTAATGTAAACAATACATTCATCCTTGAATAAAGCATTGCTGTTTTACCCCTAGTGGCAACAACACATCTACAACCTTAGAACTTGCTGTCACTATCCCAGGTTAAATAGAGGTTGAACCCAACTATCATGCATAAATACCCCCTCTTGGAGTTACAAGTATTCACTTGGCCAAGGCTTCAACAAGTAACGGAGAGCATGCAAGATCACAAATGACATAGACATGATAATATAATATTCAGCTCCACATAGGTATCAATATAAGTCAGATCCCAGCAAACACAACATGTAGCATTACAATAAGATGATCTTGATCATGATAGGCAGCTCACAAGATCTAAACATGATGGCACAAGTGGAGAAGACAACCATCTAGCTACTGCTATGGACCCATAGTCCAAGGATGAACTACTCACGCATCACTCCGGAGGCGGGCATGGCGATGTAGAGCCCTCCGGTGATGATTCCCCTCTCCGGCAGGGTGCCGGGAAGAGCTTCAGAACCCCCCGAGTTAGGGTTGACGACGGCGGCGGCAGCGAATATGTTCTGGATGAAAGGCTCGGTGTTTTAGGGTTTTCGCGTCTCGGGGAATAAATAGGCGAAGGGGCGATGTCGGCGGACCCCCGAGGGGCCCAAACCACAGGCGGCGCGGTGGGCCCACTGCCGCGCCACCTGGTGGTTTGGCCACCTCGTGGCTCTCCTTCGTCTCTCCTTCGGACTCCGTGTACGTGCTGGAAAAATAGGGACTGGCCTTTTGTTTCGTGCAATTCCGAGAATATTTCCAGAAGTAACTTTCTGAAACCAAAAACAGCAGAAAACAGGGAACTGGCACTGTGGCATCTTGTTAATAGGTTAGTCCCAGAAAATGCATAAAAGTGATACGAAGTGTATATAAAACATGTAGCAAATGGTATAATATAAGCATGGAACAGCAGAAATTATGGATACGTTGGAGACGTATCAAGCATCCCCAAGCTTAGTTCTACTCGTCCTCGAGTAGGTAAAACGATAACAACAAATAATTTCTGAGGAGACATGCTTTCACACAATCTTGATCAATATATTGCAAGGCTCATGTCATGAATGAAGTGACTCAAAGCAATGATCTATAGTTTGCTAACAAATAGATAAAGAGTAAACAATGAATCATATAAGCAAAAACTTTTCATGAATAGTACTTTCAAGACAAGCATCAAAAAGTTTTGCATAAGAGGTAACTCATAAAGCAATAGATTCAAAGTAAAAGGCATTGAAGCAACACAAAGGATGATTAAGTTTCAGCATTGCTTTCAACTTGTAACATGTATATCTCATGGATAGTTGTCAACATAAAGCAATATAACAAGTGCAATAAGTAAATATGTAAGAATCAATGCACACAAAGTTGACACAAGTGTTTGCTTCTAAGATAGAAAGGAGTAGGTAAACTGACTCAACATAAAGTAAAAGATAGGCCCTTCGCAGAGGGAAGCAGGGATTAAATCATGTGCTAGAGCTTTTTAAGTTTTCGAAAGCATATAGAGAGCACAAAATAAGTATTTGAGAGGTGTTTGTTGTTGTCAACGAATGGTAGTGGGCACTCTAACCCCCTTGTCAACCAGACTTTCAAGAGCGGCTCCCATGAAGGACGTTATCTCTACCAGCAAGGTAGATCATCCCTCTTCTCTTTTGTTTACACATGTATTTTAGTTTCTTTATAGATGACACTCCTCCCAACCTTTTGCTTACACAAGCCATGGCTAACCGAATCCTCGGGTGCCTTCCAACATTCACATACCATGGAGGAGTGTCTATTTGCAAATTAAGTTGCTTACTGATAAATCAGGGCAAAACATGTGAAGAGAATTATTAATGAAAGTTGTAATTAATTGGGGCTGGGCACCCCGTTGCCAGCTCTTTTTGCAAATTATTGGATAAGCGGATGTATATGCCACTAGTCCATTGGTGAAAGTCTGTCAGAAGTAAATGACAAGATTGAAAGATAAAACACCACATACTTCCTCATGAGCTATAAAACATTGACACAAATAAGGAGTAATAAAGTTTTGAATAGTTTAAAGGTAGCACATGAAATATTTACTTGGAATGGCAGGAAATACCACATAGTAGGTAGGTATGGTGGACACAAATGGCATGGGTTTTGGCTCAAGTTTTGGATGCACGAGAAGCATTCCCTCTCAGTACAGAGTTTAGGCTAGCAAGGTTGTTTGAAGCAAACACAAGTATAAACCGGTACAGCAAGAATCACATAAAAACATATTGCAAGTATTATAAGACTCTACACTGTCTTCCTTGTTGCTCAAACATTTTACCAGAAAATATCTAGACCTTAGAGAGAACAAATATGCATCCCAAGTCTCAACAAGCTCTACGGTAGTTCTCCACTACTAGGCTTTAACTACATGATGCAAGAGCTTAAACATGATCTACTTGAGAGCTCAAAACAATTGCAAAGCATCAAATCAAAACAAGACAATGATCTACAAGAATGCATATGTCTTTTCCAATACCAACTACTACATGTAGCATTTTCTTTCTTCCAAACAAACACCAATCAATTTATTTAAACATAAACTCTCCAAATGATAATATAATGCAGCAAGAGAGTATTTATAAACAAGTGCTAACAGCTCGAAGAGATGCATGAAAAACAGGAGCTAAAAGCACTGCAGTAGCTAGTTAAGAATACTCAACAAATATAAGTGAAGAACATGAGTATTCACATGAAAAAGCGGAGCGTGTCTCTCTCCCACACAAGGATTGCTAGGATCCGAATTTATTCAAACAAAAACAAAAATAAAAACACACAGACGCTCCAAGTAAAGCGCATAAGATGTGAAAGAATTAAAATATAGTTTCACTAGAGATGACCTGATAAGTTTGTTGATGAAGAAGGGGATGCCTTGGGCATCCCCAAGCTTAGACGCTTGAGTCTCTCTGAATATGGTTGGGATGAACCACGGGGGCATCCCCAAGCTTAGGCTTTTCACTCTTCTTGATCACATAATATCACCCTTCTCGCTTGATCCTTGAAAACTTCCTTCACACCAAACTCAAGACAGTTCTCATTAGAGGGTTAGTGCATAATCAAAAATTCTCATATTCTGTAATGATACAATCAATCCCAAAGCTTCTGGACATTAGCTACAGCCACCAATGCTTTGTGGAGCAAAGAAATCCACACAAACACAGTAAAAGAGCGAATGCAAAACAAAAGGCAGAATCTGTCAAAAACAGAACAGTCTGGAATGACGAATTTTTTCGAGGCACTTAAGTTGCTCAGATGGATCTGGCCTAAAATAATGAAAGTTGCGTACATATCTCAGGAATATGCGTGATTTTTCTCAGAATTTTTTGAATTTTCTACAGGGAGATAAGCTCAAATCCGTGACAGCTAAAAATCTGTCACTGCGCAGAAATCCAAATCTTGCATCAACTTTCAATATAGAACTTTACTTGGCACAACATTGCGATAAAATAAAGATACAAAGGAGTTGCTACAGAAGTAACAAAACTCCTTGACTCAAAGAAAACAAAAATAACAGCAAATAAAAACGATGGGTTGTCTCCCATAAGCGCTTTTCTTTAACGCCTTTCAGCTAGGCGCAGAAAGTGAAAATCAAGTGTTGTCAAGTGGCAAATCATTCAAATCATCAAAAGCTTCTTCCAACACACAGCTTGTAACAATGGGTATCTTAGATGTTCCTGGAGGTGTTTCATTACCTTTAACCGTACTAAAAGTTTTATCAATTTTAAGCTCATAATGAGTCTTTGGTTTTGGCACTTTAGGAACATACATAAACTTTTGCTCTCTACCCACATAAACTTTCTCCTTTTTAGACTTAAGAGAAGTAAAGGTTGAACTTAAGGTTTCAATAGCTTCCTCTAACTCATCAATTCTATGATTTTGGGTGTCATGGATATTATTATCCTCAAGAACAGTGATTCTTTCATTGATGGTGGCTATTGATTCATTAGTCTTACCAATACAATCAAGAAAATTTGGAAAAAAATTCTCCATAGAGTCTAACTTATTTATAACATCCTCCAAGGTGATCTCAATTTTAATATCTTTAGTGGGTGGTGTTCCTACCAAACTTTCAATAATATTACAGGCTTCTAAAGCAGGAGTACCCAAGAAATTTCCACCTGTAAGAGTGTCTAGAACATACCTATACCAACTAGAGATACCAACATAAAAGTTCCTAAGGAGGATAGTGGTAGAGTGTTTCTTAGTACATCTATGATGAGCATCACTAATTCTATACCAAGCATCTTTCAAATTTTCACCTCCTAGTTGCCTAAAAGAACGAACTTCAACTTCAGGAGCATTCATTTTGAAAAACAAAATCAAACTGAATTAAACAAGTAACTAATTTTTTTGTGTTTTTGATAAAGAGAGCAAACAAGACTAAATAAAAATAAACTAAGCAAGACAAATAACAAAGTAAAGAGATTGGGTGTGAGAGACTCCCCTTGCAGAAGCAATTCGGTTTTCCCCGGCAACGGCGCCAGAAAACGTGTTGGTGGCTCTAGTTGACGAGGGAATATCTCCCCGGCAATAGTGCCAGAAACAATGCTTGTACGTCACACGTCAGTTGGGAACCCCAAGAGGAAGGTATGATGAGTGCAGCAGTAAGTTTTCCCTCAGTATGAAACCAAGGTTTAATCGAACCAGTAGGAAAACGAGGTTGCTTCGAAGGTGTTGGTGAAGGAGTGTAGTGCGGCGCAACACCAGGGATTCCGGTGCCAACGTGGAACCTGCACAACACAATCAAATTACTTTGCCCCAACTTAACAGTGAGGTTGTCAATCTCACCGGCTTGCTGAAAACAAAGGGTTAAACGTATCGAATGGAAATGATGTTTGTTTGCATAAAACAGTAGAGAACAATGATTGCAGTAGATTGTATTTCAGATGTAAAAGAATGGACCGGGGTCCACAGTTCACTAGTGGTGTCTCTCCAATAAGATAACTAACATGCTGGGTAAACAAATTACAGCTGGGCAATTGACAATTGATAAGTGCATATAACATGCATGTGTGAGCTGTGGTGTCTACTATGAGATTCATTTGGGCATTACGACAAAGTACATAGACCGCTATCCAGCATGCATCTATGCCTAAATAGTCCACTTTCCGGTTAACATCCGTACCCCTTCCAGTATTAAGTTGCAAGCAACAGACAATTGCATTAAGTAATGTGCGTAATGTAAACAATACATTCATCCTTGAATAAAGCATTGCTGTTTTACCCCTAGTGGCAACAACACATCTACAACCTTAGAACTTGCTGTCACTATCCCAGGTTAAATAGAGGTTGAACCCAACTATCATGCATAAATACCCCCTCTTGGAGTTACAAGTATTCACTTGGCCAAGGCTTCAACAAGTAACGGAGAGCATGCAAGATCACAAATGACATAGACATGATAATATAATATTCAGCTCCACATAGGTATCAATATAAGTCAGATCCCAGCAAACACAACATGTAGCATTACAATAAGATGATCTTGATCATGATAGGCAGCTCACAAGATCTAAACATGATGGCACAAGTGGAGAAGACAACCATCTAGCTACTGCTATGGACCCATAGTCCAAGGATGAACTACTCACGCATCACTCCGGAGGCGGGCATGGCGATGTAGAGCCCTCCGGTGATGATTCCCCTCTCCGGCAGGGTGCCGGGAAGAGCTTCAGAAACCCCCCGAGTTAGGGTTGACGACGGCGGCGGCAGCGAATATGTTCTGGATGAAAGGCTCGGTGTTTTAGGGTTTTCGTCTCGGGGAATAAATAGGCGAAGGGGCGATGTCGGCGGACCCCCGAGGGGCCCAAACCACAGGCGGCGGGCTGGGCCCACTGCCGCGCCCCTGTGGTTTGGCCACCTCGTGGCTCTCCTTCGTCTCTCCTTCGGACTCCGTGTACGTGCTGGAAAAATAGGGACTGGCCTTTTGTTTCGTGCAATTCCGAGAATATTTCCAGAAGTAACTTTCTGAAACCAAAAACAGCAGAAAACAGGGAACTGGCACTGTGGCATCTTGTTAATAGGTTAGTCCCAGAAAATGCATAAAAGTGATACGAAGTGTATATAAAACATGTAGCAAATGGTATAATATAAGCATGGAACAGCAGAAATTATGGATACGTTGGAGACGTATCATCGATCCAGTTCTTGCCCCGGTTCTCCAGTTTGTCGAAAGCCTTGGTTTTCAGAACCTTGAGAACCTCCGCATTAGCTAGCTCGACTTGTCCATTGCATCTTGGATAGGACACCGATGCAAAACACACCTTGATGCCCATGTCTTCGCAGAAGTTGAGGAAGGCTCGACTGGTGAACTGGGTGCCATTGTCCGTGATGATCCTGTTGGGCACTCTGAAACGGAACACGATCCCCTCGATGAACTTGATGGCGGCTTGAGCCGTCTGTCTTGGCATCACCTCCACCCTCTTGGTGAACTTGTCAATTGCCACGAAAAGATACTCATGTCCCTCGACAGACTTCGGGATCTTGCCTACTATGTCCAGCCCCTAGACCGCGAACGGCCAAGAGATTGGAATAGGCTGCAGGGCTTGTGCTGGCTGATGAATATCCTTCGGGTAGTGCTTGCAAGCTTCACATGTCTTGACGATTTGCTCAGCGTCGTGCAGAACTGTTGGCCAGTAGAACCCGTGCTGAAAGACCTTCCCCGCCAGAGACCTTGATGCTACATGACTGGAGCATGTACCCTCATGGATGTCCTTCAGCAGTGCCTGGCCTTGCTCCTGCGGAATGCAGCGGTGTTTGACTCCGTTGTCACGCCGCCTATAGAGTTCGCCGTCGATCAGGACGTAGAGCTTGGCTTGCCAAGACACCCGCTCGGCGTCATGGTCATCACCCGGGAGGGTGTGCTCAGTCATGTACTTGACAATGTCCAGGGCCCACGGCGGGCAGCTCCTCTCCACTGGAAGCACCAGTTGACAAGAGGGAAGCAAAGCTTCCTCCGCCACAGGTACCTCCAGGTCTTGAACTTCCGTGCTGGCTTCCTGAGTTGCCGGGGTAGACAGGTCACCAGCCCCCGGCTCTGTGGCCGGCTTGGTACTGATTTTGTCGGAGGGCACCGATGGCTGCTTGAGCACCTCAATGTAGATCCTGGGAGGACAGGCTCCCATTACGAAGCCAGTCGCGAGAGTTCATCCGCGACCTTGTTGTCCACCTGCGAGATGTACACGGCTCTGAAGTTGTCGAAGCATCGCTGTAGCTGCCAAACCTCCTCAACATACGGTGCCATTTGAGGGCACGCGTACTCCTTGTTGACTTGTTTGATGACCAGCTGTGAGTCACCCTTGACGATGATCTTCTTGATGCCAAAGCTGATGGCCACACGAATCCCGGCAAGCAAGCCCTCGTATTCCATCGTGTTGTTGGAAATGTCTCCGAGGAAATGCATTTGGACGACGTACTTCAGGCGCTCGCCAGTTGGCGATGTCAGGACAACCCCGGCTCCTCCTCGATTCTTGGAGAAAGAACCGTCAAAGTGCATGGTCCAGGCGTTGGGATCTTCTTTCCCGGGGAGGCAGGTCTCGTCTTCCGGGTCCTCGAATGCGGTCTCGGTCCATTCCGCTGTGAAGTCTGCCAGTGCCTGGCTCTTGATGTTGTTCATGTGCTCAAATTTGAGACCGAAACCTTGAAGCTCCATGGCCCACCATGATATGCATATGGTGGCAAGCGGGTTCTCCAGGGGCTCCTTAGATTGTACTTTGATACCACAGTGATCGGGTGGCTTTAAAAGTACAGTCTCAGCTTGCGAGAGGCGATGACGATCGCCAGAAGTAGCTTCTGCATCATGGGGTAGCGCTCCCGGGCATCGCGCAGAACCGAACTGACGAAGTAGATCGTATGCTGCACTTTGTGGGAGGGTGCTTCTTGATCAAGTTTCATCTCTTCTTCCACGGCGTCATCATCCTGAGCTGGCGGCAGCTCAGCCCCCAGCGCCTCAGTGTTGCTGACACCGGTGGAGATCATCTGGGCATCGTGGTCACCGGACCCCGGCAGACCCGATGCCTTCTTCTTGCTGGGCTGACCGGGGAGTGTTTCCCCAAGTCGCTTGCCCTTGACCTTGCTCGGCTTTCTTGGAGGAGCATCACGCTCTGCCACCAACACCGCGCTTACCACTTGGTTAGTGGCAGCGATGTACAACAGCAGGGGTTCCTTCTCGGTTGGGGCCACCAGGATTGGCGGCGAGGCGAGGTAGCTTTTGAGGGATTGGAGCGCCTCCTCTGCCTCCGGGGTCCAGTCAACGGGGCCCTCCTTCTTGAGTTACTTGAAGAACGGAAGAGCTCATTCCCCAAGCCTTGAGATGAAGCGCCCGAGTGCGGTGATGCACCCGTTGATGCGCTACACATCCTTGATCCGCCGGGGTGCTTCCATGCGATCGATCGCCTTGATCTTGTCTAGATTGGCCTTAATTCCCCGATGGAAACCAAGAAACCCAGCAGCTTGCCCGATGGTACCCCGAAAACACACTTCTCGGGGTTGAGCTTGATGTTGACCCGGCGGAGGTTCTCGAACGTCTCGTGCAGGTCCTGGATGAGATAGTCCTGGTGCCGTGTCTTGACCATGATGTTGTCGATGTACGCTTCAGCATTGCGACCCAGCTGTGGCCCAAGGCATGCCTGCATATTGCGCGCTGGAAGGTAGCGCCGGCGTTCCGAAGGCCAAATGGCATTCGGGTGTAGCAGTAGAGCCCTTGGGAGTGATGAAGGCCGTTTTTTCTTGATCCTCGACAGACATCAAGATCTGATGGTACCCGGAGAATGCATCCAAGAAGCATAACAGCTCGCACCCCGCTGTGGAATCCACGATCTGATCAATGCGTGGCAGGGGAATGGATCCTTCGGACAGGTTTTGTTTAATTCGGTGAAGTCGATGCAGAGGCGCCACTTGAGTGTGAGGGGTTTGGGAACCACCACTGGATTTGCCACCCAGAGAGGGTGCGGAGCCAAGCGTATGAGGCCAGCTTCTAGTAACTTGTCGACTTCGGCAATGATGAACTCCAACTTCTCCTTGCTCTGGTTTCAGAGAACTTGCTTCACAGGTCGCGCGTCCGTGCTGACCTCCAATTTGTGCTCTATCACCTCCCATGGTATGCCGGGTAGCTCTGATGCATTCCATGCAAAGACATCAGAGTTTTCCCGAAGGAAGACGACGAGCGCGCTTTCCTATTTGTCCGTAAGGCGGGCATCGATGGTAATGGAGCGAACTCCATCACTTGTCACCGCCACCTTGGTCAGCTGCGGGTCGCCATGGAACGGCGCCTTCTTGTTGGAGGTTGGAGTCGAGCCCCTGGGGTCAGTTCCTTCCCCGGAGTGCGCTTCGAGGTCTTCCTCCATCTCGTCTTGGGCGACGTCTGCTGTCGCCGCCACCGTCTAGTTCAGCTTCCGAACGCAGAAGATGGCGTCGTCTGTGTCGGCCTTGATCTTAATCACCCCCAACGGAGCTGGGATCTTCAGCACGTTGTAGGCAAAGTGGGAGACGGCCATGAACTTGGCCTGAGCAGGTCGGCCAAGTATGCCGTTGTACAGGAGCGGAGTATCGGCGATGTCGAAGACGACATCCTATGTGCGGAAGTTCTTGTGATCGCCGAAAGTGACTGGAAGAGTAATCTTCCCGAGGGGCCGCGTGATGCCTCCGTTCACACCTTGGAAGACGCCAGTGTCTGTGAGGCGAGAGAACGGAATTTGCAGGACGGCCAGCACCTTGGCCGTTAGCGGGTTGAGACTAGAGCCTCCGTTGATCAGCATCTTGGTGACCTTGTAGTTGTGGATGACCAGGGACACGATCAGAGGCAGGGTCCCGACCCCGGAAGTGTTAGAAGGATGGTCCTTCGGGTCAAAGGTGATGACCTGGCTGGACTAGTCCAGGGGCTTTGAAGGTCCTGAAGCCACCGCGTTGAGCTCTCGCACCAGCATCTTGCCAGCGCCATTGGATGAGGGCAGAGATGACCCTCCATGGATGCAGCCGATGACCCCGGCAACCTTCTGGAATTGTCCACCGTTGCCTCCTGGAGCAGCGAGAGCTTCTCCGTTGTTACCTTGGGCTGCTGCCTGGTTGTTTTGCTCGCGCCCGCCTTGTCCACCACGCCCTCTTCCTCGGCCGCTGCGGCCACCGCCATGATACCAGCCACGGCCGCCTCCGCCTTGGCGACCCGTGGGGCAATTGCGAGCGATGTGTCCGGCGACTCCACAGTTGTAGCAGCCGTCCTGGCCAACCCCGTCAGCCCGACACTACTCTCGTAGAGCGAGGTTCCTGAGCGCGCGACAGTCCTTGAGCAGGTGATTGCCTTCAGGGTGGATGTGACACCAGGGGTCACCCTCTTCTTCTTCAGTGGCGGCGGGCTTAACCTTCTTCGCGAGTGGCTTGGCGACGAAGACGCGCTTGTCAGTTCCAGCATCCCGCCTCTTGTTCTTGGCGACGATGGCCTTGTCTTTAGGTTCTTCTTCCCTCACACCTTCTTCTGCCCGCGCGCAGCGGTCCGCGAGCTCCCCGAGCTTGCGGGCAGTCTCCACGCGGTGGATGCTCGACTTCTCTTGCATCCGGGGGTTGCGGACGTTGGCGCTGAAGCACTAGACCATCACCTCATCCTTAAGGCAAGGAATCGTGTTCATCTTGTGGGTGATGCGCTGGATGTACTTGCGAAGAGTTTCACCCGGGAGCTGCTTGAAGTCGTACAAGTCTCTCGGGGTACCCGGAGGCTCGTACCCTCCCTCGAAAGCTCCCAGGAACTGCTCCTTTAGTGCCCGCCAAGAGTGGATAGAGCACTTGGGGAGGTTGAGAAGCCAAGTCTGGGCATATCCCTTCAGGGCCAGCGGCACTACAAAACTATTGGAGATCCGCAACGTTTTGGTAGGGACGATTGCGTTACGTCCCCGCAAACTGTCGCGCCGGTCGGAAAGGGCAACTTTCCATGCGACGTTTATTTTTGGGTCGTCGCGGTGCACTTTCGCTAGTAATGGACGTCACAGATCTTCGTCGCCAGCCCATTAGCGTAGGCTGAGCCCAGATATTGGGTGCGAAACTGAACTTGGTCGACACGAACGCCGCGGATCTTCGTCCATCGTCAAGTAGGGCCCAGTTTGTCACGACGTATCTGAACCCATGTCGAGAACAACATCACGGATTGTCGTCCCCATCCAAATTGGGCCCATTTTGCTTCAACGAAAGTGTGTACATCCAATCGCTATTCCCAAGCAAAATTGGCATGGCTACTCTAGCGGGGGAGAATTTACTAGTTTGCTAAGTGATTTTAGGGTTTCAATACTAAGTGTTTTTATTTGTATTCTGGTGTGTGTGCGAACAAAGTGGTGTACTACCGTGCATGTCTGTTTGCCTATATATATATTAATGGAAATTAAAGGTTCACATCATCAGCCAATTAAAGGTTCACATTCAAATCATCAAGTAGATTTAAACCACAAACAGAACAACAGAATAGTTCATTAACTAAACCTCAGAACAACAGATCTGGTGTGTGTTCGAGATCAATTGCAGCAAATATTTTCATTACAAAATAGGTTCAGCACACTTCAGACCATCAACAAAAGGCCCACATTAAAATCATCAATAGAACAGTTCATTAACTAAACCTAAAAGTTCACCTCCTCTTCCTGGATATCAACTTCATGTTGCAGGACCTAAATTAGCTCAACACATCTGATAGGCCACATGACACATTCTTACCATGTAATTCTCCAAGGATTCGGGGCCCTGGTGACCCTTCCCAAGTATGTTGGCCAAACCCCTACGGTGTATGCCCAGCTTGTTGATCCTGACGATGATGCGATGATGAGGTTCATTGTCCAAGCGCCACCAATCATCCATGTAGAGGGAGTCTCCCTCAATGCTAGCATGAAACATGTCTACTTTGACGGAAATGTGGCGACGAGCGCCCAGGAAGATTGCACTGTTGCAAATGGACTTGACCTTCTCGAGAACCTTGTGTTCAAGATCGACCTTGCAGAATTCCACAGTGCCAAAGTCTCCCCTAATTCGCAGTAGGAGAAGCTGGTCACCATTGTTGATGAGGTGGATGGATTGCATGTCCTCCTTCTCCAAGTTACCATGGACAATGATCACAGGATCTGATGCGGGGACATCATCCAAGACAGCCACAGTTCCATCAACGTCAGCGAGATATGCTTGGCCTTGGAATTCTACTGCGCTTGCCAACTCATCAAGGCCATGTGCCTTGCCTACCCAGTAGTACATACAAGCTCCTCTCCAGCAGGAAAATGTCAATTTGGACAGAATATAGAGGAGGCTATGATTCTTCCCAAAAACTACCACGAGTTCATCTCGTGCTCGTACCCGATAATCACTGAATGATTCATAGAGACAACCGGTCTTACCGAGAGTGAAGGGGTTGCACAGGAAGACAGTACCCTTCTTGCACTAGTACAGAACGACACATCGGATACCCCTCTATGGCAACGGCAGGAGTTAGGCGACGGTAAATCGCGACATCCCCCGCGTGCCCGCACTGGGCCGTAAAGCAGGCCCACAACAAAGGCAACGGGTGAATAGTGGAATATATGTTGGCAACGGAGGTTAGTTTACCTCCGTTACCGATGTGGGCTCATCGCACACGGACAGTTTCGTAATCTCCGTTGCCATTAGAAGCAGCCCGACAACCGGCCTATAAGAACCTACTATGCCCTTCACTCTCACTCTCACTGTCTCACTTCCAACCCTAGCCGCCGCACAGTCTCCTCTCTCTCCACTCTCTCGCATGGCTTCCACCGTCGGCGCTGGTAGATCCGGCCATTGCGGCCGTGGCCGTGGCCGCCCCACCCTCCGGGCCTTCAGGCAGCAGCAGCGTCAGCTGGTGTTGCGGGACGAACTTGCGGAGCAGGCCGCCGCCGCTCCGGCCCCCGTGGGCCGGTCCCGTACCCTTGGCGCTCGTCCGCACGGCGAAGGCTCTAGTGATTTGCACCCTTCCGGCCGCACCCGCTCATTTGGCCACCATTGCAGCTACCGCGAGATCCGCCAGGCGATGTACCCCGGCCGCCATCCGTCTTCCTCCTCCTCGTCTTCCTCGTCCTCCGACGAGCACGAAGAGGAAGAGGAAGAGGAAGAGGAAGAGGAAGAGGAGGAGGGTCATGATCTGGAGATCGCTTGCCAACTCTCCCGCGCCGATTTCGAGCGCGATGACGCCAAGCGTCGTCAGGGCGAGGCTGATCTGGAGGCGGCGGTCCTCCTCTCCGAGGCCTTGACCCAGGTTGAACGCGCCGAGGAGGCGGTCTACCAGTCTGACCTCCGGGCCGCCATAGCCCTCTCTTTGGTCCACGACGAGGGCAAGGCGCCGCCAGGGGAGGCCGGCGCTAGCTCCGTCGCCGGCGACGCTAAGTGAGCCTGCCTCGCCTAATGTAAGACCCCAGTTTAGTAGGATAGCTATTTTCTAGTTGTAAGTAGCTAATTGTTTATCCATAGATTTGCTCTGTTTTTAATAAGCATTGTTTACACATAGATTTTTGCTGTTTTCTAGTTGTAAGTATCTAATTGTTTATCCATATATTTGCTCTGTTTTTAGTAGGCATTGTTTACACATAGATTTTAGCTGTTTTCTAGTTATAAGTAGCTAATTGTTTATCCATAGATTTGCTCTGTTTTTAGTAGGCATTGTTTACACATAGATTTTTGCTGTTTTCTAGTTGTAAGTAGCTAATTGTTTATCCATAGATTTGCTTTGTTTTTAGTAGGCATTGTTTACACATAGATTTTTGCTGTTTTCTAGTTGTAAGTAGCTAATTGTTTATCTATAGATTTGCTCTATTTTTAGTAGGCATTGTTTACACATAGATTTTAGCTGTTTTCTACTCCCTCCGTATCAAATTATAAGTCGCACCACAAGTTACCACACATGTATCTAGACATGTTTTAGTGCAAGATTCGAATCTTGCACTAAAACATGTCTAGATACATGTGTGGTAAGTTGTGGTGCGACTTATAATTTGATACGGAGGGAGTAGTTGTAAGTAGCTAATTGTTTATCCATAGATTTGCTCTGTTTTTAATAGGCATTGTTTACACATAGATTTTAGCTGTTTTCTATAGTTGTAAGTAGCTAATTGTTTATCTATACATTTGCTCTGTTTTTAGTAGGCATTGTTTACACATAGATTTTAGCTGTTTTCTAGTTGTAAGTAGCTAATTATTTATCCATAGATTTGTTCTGTTTATAGTAGGCATTTGCTCTGATTTTAGCTTTGTTTCTGTTATGCCGATGATTAAAATTAGGTGACACCGTGTGATCCGGGGTGGCGCTAGTGATCCTTGTGATATGCACAAATACACATCGATCTTGTGCATCCTACTTGGCTCGCTTGCTCCATCCCTGGAATTTGTGTCCAATCTACCTATATATGAGGCATTGTTTAGGTTATGTTCTAGTTGTAATTAGTTCTATATTTTCTGTAATGCCGATGAAGAAGCATCTGTCTTATGTATAGAGATGAAGGAGCTTACATTTTGATTTTTTTCATCTCCTTTAGGGCGAGGAGGAAACCTGGAGACTGTGCGGCGACCGTGAAGACGTAGGAGCGGGGCTCCGTCCACACGGTCCACTGAAGCCGGCGCCTCTAGGAGCAAGCCTTTTGTGCAGTACTAAATAGGTAGAAGAAGACCACGCAATGAAGCTGGGCGAAGAGGAAGGTGAAGAACCGGCGGCCGTCAAGCAGGAACCACAGGGCTCCGTCGACGGCGCAGCAGGCGTCACCAGTTTTTTTTTGTTTCCTTTAGCCCTCATTACAAACGGTCAAAAACTAATCTCCATATCTGATGTAAAGACTAAAGGCAACGATTATATATTATGCCCGTTGCTAAACTTATTGCAAATGATCAAAATCTCCGTTGCCATTGTGAGGCTTCACATCAGTGACAGTGGCGGGGACACGGACCATTTCTCCGTTGCCGAAGGGGTTTTTGACCCGTTTCCGATGTGTCGTTCTGTACTAGTGTTGGTGATACTGTCAAATTGTTCGAAGACGAGGAGGCCAACCTTCGTCGATGAGATGCACTGGCTGAGTCGGGATACCGGAAGTTGCTTCGTCACGAAACGGCCGTTGTTGACGTTGACGAAGGTACAACGGCGAGAGTCGCCATTGTATTCTGCAGCAGGTGTCTCGAGCAGGACCCATCCCAAGGGTTGGAAGCGAGGATCTGCAAGCTTGCTTCGTGGGTCTTCAATGCTGTGACGCCAGTCGTGGCAGACGGCACGGAGGTTCATGTACCAGTCGATGTCGTTGGTGGCGAGAAATGTGTCCGCGATACGCAGGACGAGCTCGTTGGGGAGGGATGAACAGAACACTTCAGGGCAGATCAAACTGTCACCACTACGTAGCACGATAGAACCCGACTCCAACCTCCGCCGAACATATCTGCTCTTCACATCCATGGACTCCTTGTCACTCTGGACGTTCTCATCATCTTGCTGCACATTAGCAGTAAAATAAATAACGTTACTACAACGCTGTAATTACCAAAAAAGTCATAACATCATGCATAAAATATCGTTGCGGCTTGATTATACATAACGAAGGATGTATATATAAGCATAACACTACTAAACGTACTGACACCAGATATTCTATCGAAACCAGCAATTGAATGTATACACAGATAAATGTATACACGTTCACAACATATCAGTGCGAAGATTACTACGTACATAAATCTTTTTCTGAAACATGATCAATGAAACATACAAAACTCGTTCTTCATCTATAACTATTTGTGTACACGTTATCAAGCAAATAATTAGAGCATATATATGTAGTAACACTAGTTTACAAAATGCATTTAGTAAATGGCCTGAATATGCAACAAATGTAATTTCGTGATGTGTAAAGAATGTGTCTGAATGACAAAAAATAAAGTACACAAGTTACATATGGTAACCAGACGCTCAGCCTCACACACAGCAGGATCTACAAAACCCTAGCTATAATCTTCAATAATTAACTAGCCAGCTATTCGATTGGTTATAGGGAATCACCTCACAATACTCGTCAGAGACGACCTCCTTGAACGGCGCCTGCACCCCGTGGGGGGACTCCAATGCCTCCACCGCGGCGGCGACAGCCGGAGGAGGACTACCATGACCATTCCAAGGAGCGGCAAGGGCATCCGAAGATGCGCCGATGGCATCCAAAGTAGCGGCGATGGTATCCGAAGGCGCGGCGAAACCATCTGAAGGCACGGCGGCAGGAGAAGGCCGTGGACTGGAACCGCCCTGGCCAGGCGCAGATGCAGGGACGACATCGGATGCCGCGACGGCGTCCTGCAACTGCATCGAATCCGTCATCCCTTGATTCTTAGCGGCTACTGTGCGAGGCGGCAGAGAGATTTCGGCGGCAGTGAGAAGGATGGAGAAAATTTCGGCCGGATCAGAGTGGGGTTTGCACTGTGAGCTTTTTTGCAATTTGGGGAAAGAGGTGAACAGGATGGGGGTGGATATAGTCAGAGAGGGCGTCGTCTCGAGCTCCCAGTTTCCCACTCCCACTGACACATGGGTCACAACATGTGTATATGCAACAGATGCATGCATGCCTCTCCTCGTAGTATACGTGTACAAAAGTGGATACGCTTTTGTATGTGTACGCACTAGTTTGCGAAATGTGGTACTGATCTCTGCAAAATTTTCAAATTTCTTAATTTTCTTAGCAAATAGCTATGTGCACGTATGTGCCAACACAGCGACCATTTGAACGCAATTGGTCAATGACATGTAGGTCCCGCATCTTCGGGGATCCACCTGTCAGTGACTCTGTGGTAGCATTGCCTTTGTTATGGTATCCACGTCCGTGTGCGTATAGACGGTGAACGGGCGCCTACCATGACCTGCGACCATACACCTATAACTCTAACCGTAGCCCCGTAGGTTCTCCGCCGTGGCCTTCGCTCACTGGCCGCTTCGACGTGGCGTTGCTCGCTGACTGGCCGCCATGAACTCTCCTGCTACTGTGAAGGATGGAGCAAATTTCGGCCGGAGCAGAGTGGGGTTTGCACTGTGAGCTTTTTTGCGATTTGGGGAAAGAGGTGAACGGGATGGGGGTGGATATAGTCAGAGAGGGCATCGTCTCGAGCTCCCAGTCTCCCACTCCCACTGACACATGGGTCTCAACATGTGTATATGCAACAAATGCATGCATGCCTCTCCTCGTAGTATACGTGTACAAAAGTGGATACGCTTTTGTACGTGTACGCACTAGTTTGCGAATTGTGGTATTAATCTCTGCAAAATTTTCAAATTTCTGAATTTTCTTAGCAAATAGCTATGTGCACGTATGTGCCAACACAGCGACCATTTGAACACAATTGGTCAATGACATGTAGGTCCCGCATCTTCGGGGATCCACCTGTCAGTGACTCTGTGATAGCATTGCCGTTGTTATGGTATCCACGTCCGTGTGCGTATAGCCACGGTGAACGGGCGCCTCCCATGCATGACCTGCAACCATACACCTATAACTCTAACCGTAGCCCCGTAGGTTCTCCGCCGTGGCCTTCGCTCACTGGCCGCTTCGACGTGGCATTGCTCGCTGACTGGCACCACGAACTCTCCTGCTACACAACTTGTCGGACATATCCGTTGAGCTAGCCGTTTGAGTTCACGCCATTGCCTATTAATTCTTCCCCATGCGCGCTTCCCCTTTTCCACCGCATCTAGTTCAGTGAGCGAATATTATCAACAAAGGTTTCACTAGAGAGAGATGCCATACGAGTACAGACGATCGGGGGAGGTGCTGTGGATTAGGGCGGATGTGGAGAATCGACCGGCTTACAGGTCGTGCCTCTTGCATCGCCCCCTGGCATGGCTGCCAGGGCGCAACATTTTCGTGGCCACGTCCTCGTCGCCAGAGTGCGAGAGACACGGCCTGGACACTTGCCGCCTTCAGTCTCGGCGACGGATCTCTGGCATGAGATTAGCACTCGATGCTCCATCGAGCTGAGTGAATTCGACGTCGAGAAGTGCACGCCGCCGGCCGATTACTTCTTGAAATTCGTCTCCGCCGGCGACTGCGAACGCGTCTTCGACATCTCGTCATCATTCGTGTGCGGCGGCTTGGCGATCAGACTAACGCGTTGGGATCAATGCTATGGTGAGCTTAATGGCCCGCGGGACATGGGCCATATTTGCAGGTTAAGTTTCGAAGGCCTCCCTTTGGACTCCATGGAGCAGGAGGCAATGAAACATATCGTCAACAGCATCGGCGGGGAGATGGTGGAGATGTTTGCGGTCACGGCCAGCTCCATCGACATCATAGCGTGGATCAATGATGCCTGCACTATACCAAGGGTCCACTACGTCGTGGTGTCAGAACCCCTCGCCGACTCTGACGACCCTCGATCGATGCCGACGCCGCGCTGCGTCCATCCGATCAAAATACATGTGTACTTTAATGACGCTCCATCTGAGTGATAGTTAAGTTAAGTGTTTTTCCTTAATTAGTCTAGTTAGTGAACCAAAGAGTCTATTAAGTTCAGTGTTGTATCTACGGCCGTGTTTGCCTGAGAAAATCGAGCCGTTGTTGTCTGGAATCCACCTATCCTCCACTGTTCTGTCTTATATAGAAGGGTCTACCTGTTTGTGCCATCCCCTCCCTTCTTTCGAACCCCAGCCAGAGCTATCTCATTTATTTTTTAGAGAAAAAGCAACTGCCCCGCCATCGCCGCCGTAGGTTCGTCGCCGTCGCATTCGCTGAGCCTCCGCCGCCGTAGATCTGCTGCGCCATGTCGACTGCAAGCTCATCCCGCTCTGTTGTGCGCCGCCGCTGCCCCTTCATCCCACGCATTGCCTGCCCCCAATGTGGTCAAACCGTCGTTGTCAAGACCTCCGGCACTAATGAGCACAAGGGCTGGGTCTTCTACAAGTGCGAGAGGCATGGGATTAAACTGCCGGAGGTAGGTGTTCAAACCATGAAGCTTTTGGTGTGATTTCTTGGTCTTCTCTTCTTAATTTTGTCTCTATCACTGTCCGCTGGTTAGTGTTTAACTGTACATTGTTTGTTCAATTCATAGCATGCGTGCAACTTCTTCCACTGGGAGCTCGAATATGTGCTCTACTTGATCGAGAAGAACCAACTGACAGGAAATGATGCATATCAAGCTACTGAATGGGCAGGGGAGAGGAGGGAAGAACTGCTCCTAAGGGAGGTGGAACGTCGAGCTACCGTTCCTAGACAAGATCAGCTGGTGATAAACATGCTTAAAGAGGTTTTGCTGCAGTTGAAACATGCAAATCTCCTTCTGAAGATTGTAGTTGGTTGCCTTGTGCTTGCAGAAGTGGGTTGTGTTGTGCTATTTCTGAAGAAGTGAGCACTGTATGCAGTGTTAGAACTGAATGTAGCAGTGTAGCAGAATTAGAACTGAATGTACCAGCGTGTAGTGTTAGAACGACTGAATAATGTAGCAGGCAGTGCCTTGTGCTTGCAGAAGTGGGTTGTGTTGTGCTATTTCTGAACAAGTGAGCACTGTATGCAGTGTTAGAACTGAATGTAGCAGCGTATAGTAGGTGTTAGAAATGAATGTAGCATTGTAGTACTGGATGCAGTTCTAGAACGACTGAATAATGTAGCAGGCAGTGACGACGACCACTTGATATGATCCATGTATCTATTGTGATATATCTCAAACTATGGCGCATGAAGTCAAGGGTGAAGAGAAGGTGTTTTGGATTTGCAAGATTTAAAATTCAAAAACCTCACCAAAGATTCATTTTGGAGTTAGTAAGAATGATCCAGGCTTAGTTTTTCATTTACATGTTTTAAACTTGTTTAAGTGTTGGTTAAAGTTAGGTTTGACCGATATTTGAAATGAGCTCAAAAAATTCAAAACAATCAAAAAAGGGAAATCCTGCGGTTATAGTCTTCTTATGTAATATACTAACGATTCAAGTCGATAAACAAGGTCTATATACATTCATACCAAAATTTCATGTATCCATTGTGATATATCTCAAACTATGGCGCATGAAGTCAAGGGTGAAGAGAAGGTGTTTTGGATTTGCAAGATTTAAAATTCAAAAACCTCACCAAAGATTCATTTTGGAGTTACTAAGAAGGATCCAGGCTTAGTTTTTCATTTACATATTTTAAACTTGTTTAAGAGTTGGTTAAAGTTAGGTTTGACCGATATTTGAAATGAGCTCAAAAAATTCAAAACAAATCAAAAAAGGGAAATCATGCGGTTATAGTCTTCTTATGTCATATCCTAACGATTCAAGTCGATAAACAAGGTCTATATACATTCATACCAAAATTTCATGTATCTATTGTGATATATCTCAAACTATGGCGCATGAAGTCAAGGGTAAAGAGAAGGAGTTTTGAATTTGTAAGATTTAAAATTCAAAAACCTCACCAAAGATTCATTTTGGAGTTACTAAAAGGATCCAGGCTTAGTTTTTCATCTACATGGTGATGAACAAAGTCTATATACATTCCTACCAAAATTTCATGTACCTGTTGTGATATATGTCAAACTATGGCCCATGAAGTCAAGGGTGAAGAGAAAGTGTTTTGGATTTGCAAGATTTAAAATTCAAAAACCTCACCAAAGATTCATTTTGGAGTTAGTAAGAAGGATCCAGGCTTAGTTTTTCATCTACATGGTGATGAACAAGGTCTATATACATTCCTACCAAAATTTCATGTACCTATTGTGATATATCTCAAACTATGGCCCATGAAGTCAAGGGTGAAGAGAAAGTGTTTTGGATTTGCAAGATTTAAAATTCAAAAACCTCACCAAAGATTCATTTTGGAGTTACTAAGAAGGATCCATGCTTAGTTTTTCATCTACATGTTTTAAGATTATTTAAGTGTTGGTTAAAGTTAGGTTTGGCCGATATTTGAAACGAGCTCAAAAAGTTCAAAACAAATCAAAAAAGGGAAATCCTGCGGTTATAGTCTTTTTATGTCATATACTAACGATTCATGTCTATAAACAAGGTATATATACATTCAGTATCTATTGTGATTTCTCATACTATGTCGTATGAACTCAAGGTTGAAGAGAGGGTTTTTTTGGACTTGCAACGTGATAATTTCAAAATACTCACGAAAGTATCATTTAGGAGAGACTAAGAATGGTCTAGGCTTAGTTCGCGCCCATTTTTTACACAAATAGGCGCCAGTGCGCGCCCAGAACACGCCATGGCGCGCTCAGAGCGTGTCCAGAGTACGCCATGGCGCGTCCAGGGCGCGTCCAGAGTGCGCACTTAAGGTGTTCAACGAAAATACATCTCACCAAAATACAACTCATAGCAATATTAATCACTCTTTTTCTCTGACCTCTTCTTTGACATCTACTTTCATCTTTTATTTGACCCAAAGCGAATCTGAGCTAGTTCGCAGAATAGATCCCAGTTCCCAGTGAACTCGGCGATTACTTTGATATGATCCAAATATCTCGACATTATTGTCTCTCGCCCAAAGATGAGAAGCCCCTGGTGAACTGAGGGGTCCTGCACTATATACAGAGGATATATACGAGCCGTTGTATCTCTCTTAACGCCGGCGTTAATGCATGCACCAAACCCCGCTCCATTCATCAATACGCGTACCCACCGGATGCCGCCCCCTTAAAACCAAGGAGCGACGCGGTCAATCCCCTACTCCTCTCTGATGTCTTACCCTCTCCCCTCAATGGCCATCGACGACGACCAGCCGACGCCTGGTTGGTTGTGGCCGCGCAACCTCGGAGAGGACGTCTCCGAGGAGCTCCACAACAATTTGCTCCTGGTCCCGCCTGGCTGCCTGCTGCCGGCCGGCTGGGACATCAGCCTGTACGGGCTGGTCGTCTACCCGCTTCCCGACGCCGGCTCCGATGCTACGGTGAATCTCATCCACGACAGGCGGAGCCGGCTTCCTGCCGCCCTAAAATCCAATCTGATGTTCGGGCTGCTCAGCCCTTGCTGGCCTGCCATCTTGGCGGCGGAGCGGGGGAAAGAGATCGAGCATGGTGATGCTGATGACGATGTTCGTCCTCGTGGCCCAAAGAACATCCAGGAGAGGTGGCGCTTTTGGAGGGGGCGCACGATCGAGGAAGTCCTCTCGGAATGCCGGGCCGGACGGGACCCCGCCCGGCCACGTATTATGAGTTACCGTGGCCAGTTATTCTGACTGCCCGGACCGCGCCTGCGCCCGCTGCCGGACCCCCTCCGTCTGCTGACTCTCGAAGAGGCGCACTTCCTCGGGAAGAAAGGCATTCCACTGCCGCCCGACTGCATGGTGCCGGAAGACTAGGAGCAAAGCATGGCCGACGAGGATGACCACTAAGCGCCGGGCGCGACATGCACCGTGCCGCCGAGACGTCGTTTGCAGCATCAGTAGTCGCAGCAGCATCCATCTCAACAACTGCTTAATTAGTTATTTAGTTACTTTGTACTGTAAGATTAGTTAAGACCTTCTGATAACATGTGGCACACGCCAGTAGAAGTTGTAGACGCTATGGGCCCACGTCAGTAGAAATTGTAGACGTCATGGGCACCGAGTGAAAAAAACTTGTACTCAGAATTTAACGAATTTTATTCCAAATTCGTTCGAACTAAAGATAATTCATTCAAACTGTCGGTAAATTAAGACATTAATGAAGTAACTAATTTCATTCAAGCTTTACGAACTAAACATATTTCGTTAAAATGGCAGGTAAATTACAACATTACATTTAATCTCCTCGCCGACGGCGACCAAAGTTTCCCGCACAAACACCAAAATTTTGGGCGGTCTCCGAAATTTTCGCGCCAGGCCTGCCGATTCAAAATTGGGATTTCGGCGAACCCCTCCTTATCCCCTCGCCCCTCCTCCTCCTCCTCTTCGAAATTATTCCCCTCCTCCTCCTCCTGTCTTACCAAACCCTAGCCTCTCCTCCCCGGCCAGGTCTCCAAATCATCCGTATAGCTCGCTTCCAAGGTCTGAGGCCGCGCCGCGCAGGGCGCCGTCCAGATCTACCACCTCGCCGACAAGCTCGCCGTCCAGTTCTGTCGCCTCCCGTACGTCCAGATCTGCCACCTCGTCTCAAACCTCGCCGTCAAGGCCTGTCACCTGTCTCCTACCTCGCCGCAATTCTGCCGTCAAGGTCTGCCACCTCTTCTTCAACCTCGCTGAATCATCGATGTCAAGGTCTGCCACCTCGATGCCACCAAAAAGAAGACCAGGGGCGCTGGCAAGAGCTAGATTGTCGATGTTAAAAGCAAAAGTTCCCTGCGGGGAAATCCCTCAGAAAGAAGTCTCCAAAGGCCAAGGCAAATAATCTCTCTAAATTGTTTGCCTGTTAATTGTGTGCTTGATGCTTCTTAAACTGTTTGCCTGTTTAATTGCATGATACTATGATGGATGCTTCTTTATTATCATGCTTTTGTTTTATGCAATTAGTCTTGTGACCAATTATTGGCCAGTTTATTCTTTGATCAATTCAGTATCATTATACTGGTAATGAATGATGCAATTTATCTGTCTACATTGTTTGTCTATTTAGTTGTATGATTGTTTGTCTGTCACAATTATGGCCTATTTAATTGTTTGCTTGATTCTTCACCATTATACTGCTAAGTTTGATGCAGTTTGATTCAGTTAATCTTGTGAAGCATCAATCATACTTATACAAAAGCATGATAACAATTATCCTATCCTTAATAAATGTTAAAGAGAACTTTGAAGCATCATCGTTGGCCTGTTTATCTATCTAAATTGTTTCTCTTTATAATTATGGCATGTTTACATCAGTTCGATGGCCTGTCATTACTTCTATGCTTGATCCGATGGCCTGTTTATATTTGTAGCTTATTTTTAGTTCTTTATTCATGATAGGATCAGAAGTACAACCCATGAATGTAGAGATGATCAAAAATATCAAGATGGAAAACGCTGGAAACACGTTATATCCAATACTTGTCAGCGAGGACAATGAGCTGCAGGTTATCCCTTGATCTAGTAACTCCACATCCTTTCATGTTATCTTAAAAAGGAGGGTGCAACTTACTTATCTTATGTTGAACTGTTTGCTTACTGTCTGTGGCACTCTTATGGTGAACTGTAAGCTGACTGTTCTGCGAAATATCTGTGCTACTTCATCTGTTTCATCCATGATCTGTCTATGCTTCTCATCGGGAATCTATTTGTTAATGCATGTGATCTTACATCTATGCTTGTCATCTGCTAGTTCATGTACCTGAATTCTTAATTGATTGTATTCTGGTAGTTCATCCATGCTTGTCATCTGCTATTTCATCTATGCTTGTCATCTGCTAGTTCATGTACCTGAATTCTTAATTGATTGTATTCTGGTAGTTCATCTATGCTTGTCATCTGCTAGTTCATGTACATGAATGCTTAATTAATTGTGATATGCAGGTTATCAAGAAGGAAAAGTCTGGAGACACGTCATCTCAATCACTAGTCAGCGAGGACAATGAGCTGTAGGTTATCCCTTGATCTAGTCACTCCACATCCTTCCATGTTATCTTAATAACGAGGGTGCCGCTTACATATCTGTTGAATTGTTTGCGTACTGTCTGTGCCACTCTTATGTAGAACTGTAAGCTGACTGTTGTGCGAAATATATGTTCTACTTCATCTGTTTCATACTATAGAAGTTTTGGCTAGGTAATTAAAGCTGTCCGAACGTTTTATTGTAGTTAACGGATGGATTATGACATTCATCTGCTATTTCATCTATGCTTGTCATCTGCTAGTTCATCAAGGTTCATCCTGAGTAGATTGTCATCTGCTTGTACATATTGTCATCTTATTGTAATTTCTTGTGATCTGCTATTGCATCTATGCTCGTCATCTGCTATTTCATGTACATGAATGCTTAATTGCATTTCATCTCTTTGTTCATGTACATGATTTCTTAGTTTTATCAATGTTCACTTGCCTCTGTTTTAGCATGTTTAATTGCAGCTGTTTGTATGTGAAGTAATAGCATGTCTCGGTGATATAGAAAATGATTTGGCTGTTTTGAATTATTGCTATATACATGAAGTTTATATATTATGTCATTTGCTATTTTGTATGTTCTTTGTCATGTAAATGCACGCTTGTCATCTGCTAGTTCATCTTTTCTTTATATGCTTGTTAGGCAAGGAAGAAAAGCAAGATGGCGCCATCTGGTTCAAAAGATGTCGTCAAAACTGTTGATATAGTGCTGAGGCTGGAGAGTGAACAACTTGCTATGCCGACGAAAAAACGTGTGCGTTCTGAGATTCGACCATATCATCTTGAAGATATGTTCTATTCTGAGATGGAACAAATTGTAACGCCATATGGTTGTTCTGAAGAGGTGAAGAAAGCAAAAAAGAATCGGAACAAGCAAGCCTCAAGTTCATAAAAGATTTGGAGGCAATGTGGAAGGATCGAGACCACTTAGCAATGTGTCAAAATCGGGTTAATGAAACCCTAGCTGAGATTCTGGCCAAGACAGCTAGATATTGAAACTTAGCAATATGGTGTTTCTGAAAACATCATTTCTGTATTTGCTTTATTAATGTTAAAAATGAATTCCTGCATAAGAATTTGCATAATTATGGCCAATTCATAACGGTGACCTAATCACATATCCGCGACATAATCGTTTGGGCATGAGGAAGACGACGTCATCAGATAAACGCGACGAAACCAGTTCGTTGTAGATACGGACACGCGGCTACAAACGGTTGGTCCACGTGGCCCAATTCCAGGACGAAAATGAACGTCTCCAGAGCGATAATGTCACCGACCAATAGCGACGGATATAAACCGTCACGCGCACCACCACGTGGCCGCGATTGGGCGTCCCACGTGGTGACTTCCTATTTGCGATAAGAGTCGACGGATTAAAACCGTTGCCATATCGGGGACGGTCTGCATCTATGCCACGACGCCATATTACGTCGCCAGGACTTGTCATCGTGGCTTCGCGTGATTGGTTAACGTGTCAGTAACTGGTTGCAAGGCGATACGACGGTATTATTCATTACGCGACGAAAACATTACGTCGTGTTTATCCTATGACGTCATAACAGCACCGACAAATGTACTCACGTGACTTCACCCACGACGGAAAATAATGTCTCAGACGCTGACGTCAGCTCACCGGAAAATGACATCAGCTGCCGGCGCTGACGTCACCCAGTAGTCCAAAGCGGGACGAAATAAAACGTCGACACCTTGTTGGGCCTGGGCCGTCTACCAGCCAGCCCAGCGACGTATTTCGGACGTCGCGCGCAATACGACGTTCGCCGTGCGCACCGTAAACGTCATAAGCGCATATGTGACTATCGATCGTTGACGTTATCGTTTCGTCGCATGAAACGTCACGGTGGTGATGGTAGCGACATTTTGGCCTTAGACGCGACATAATTTCAACGTTGCGGATCTCCAAAAGTTTTGTAGTGCGGGAACCAGTTGGCCATCATGATTTCGTCAGCTCCGGCGACCATCGCTGCGAGAGAGTAGATCTGCAGGAAGTCCCGGGGGTTTGTGGTGCCGTCGAAGCGAAGAACGTCGATCTTGAACTTCTTGGGCCAGTCGAAACGATGAATCTCGGGTGGGTGGGCATTGCAGCCTTCCGCAACATCGTCGTCGCGGTCCTCCCGGCGATGACGTTCTCGACGGCGTTCGATGCGAGTACGCATGTCTTCGCGTTGGCGGTTGTTGAGGTCGTCGCGAAGATCATGCTCTTCCGAGGTCGAGGACCCAACAGAGATGGCCTTGCCTCGGTCTTGGGGTGGCCGGTTGGCCATTGGCGGAGCAGCACGAGCCGGCTCCGTCTCCGCGTGGCGTTCCCCACGGGGCTGAGCCCGTGGTTCACGCGTCATGGCGGTCGTAGCTCCTGGGTTGTTGACGGTGGTAGCCTGGGTAGCTGCAGGAGTTGGCCCACCGTCGGCATAGTCGAGGAGCTTCTCCAAGCGAGCTCTCCACGCCTGGTACACCTTGGAGTCGGTGGTGCTAAGCGGAAACTGCATCAGAGCCTTGGCGGTCACCAGGGCATCGTGACGAGCTTGGGCGTCTGAAGGCGTGGGCACAGAGGACTTGCTCTTCGATGGCTGGGGACATCCAGTGTCCTTGCCCGCTCCGTTGCCGACGCTCTTCTCTCTAGAGGGAGGAGGAGGAGGCTGGAAGGAGGCGTGGGGAAGCGAGGCTTCCTTGGATCCGCCGCCAGGGTCGCGGTTAGGTCCATCTGCGCCTTCCGGCACCGTTTTCTCCGCAGGCTGTGGGGGAGGCATCCCTTCACATTGTGCGCCTGTGGCACGACGCTCAGCAGAAGCCTGAGTGCGCGAAGGAGAGGCGACCTTGAAAGCCGCAGCCTCGGGCTTCTTCTTGGGTGGCATGCTTGATGAAGAACTTGACGAAGATCTCCGAGCTGGTGAAGACGAAAACAACGCTTGCGCCCCCTACCTAGCGCGCCAGATGTCGTGTCTCGAAGGACGGACACCAGGGATGACAGGCACCCCCTTTGTATATTCGGTAGGGCGCGAAGGAGGCTGGAAACGTCTCTCACGGAGGGGTCTCCGACGAGCTCTCACTCTCTCTCTCTCGATCACGACGTGTATGGAAAGCAAGCAAAGGACACGACGATCTACCCAGGTTCAGGCCGCCCGAAGGCTAACAGCCCTACTCCTGCATGTCTGGATAGATGGTGGCAACATGGTGTGGCTACAAGGATGTCTTCGACGAGGTACCCGGCAAGGGTTTTGGCTAGAGGAAGAAGAAGGACATATCCTGGCCCGGAGGAGATCACCTTCCCTTTCTTCCCTGCCCTAGCCTAGCTCTGCGATGTGCTTGCGATGCTTGCAGTCGTGAGTGTCTTCTACCTTGGATTCGTCCTCCTCCTCGCCATGCCTTGGCCCTCCTTTTATAGACAAGGGGATACCACAGAGGTCATGCGAGGAGCGTGAGGGGGTCTTGGCGGGAAGAATCCCCTCTTTGTGGTGGAGGTGGAGACGTGGCCTCTCCTCCTCCAAGTATCCTTCGCCGGTTTGGTGAGATCCCCGCCCTTTTGGGGAAAGCGACGTGGGAGAAGGCTGGCATACCGCAGGTGGTGTTCCTGCTCGCGCCTTGCTTCCCAAGTCTTCTGGGTCCTTCTACCATCTTCTGGAGGGTGGTGGAACCCTAGCTTCGGCTTGTACGGCCTGGTACCCGAGAGGGAGTCCGACGCTGCCGGGGTCTCGGGCTCTCGGGGTCCTCTTCTGCTTCCGGGGTGCGGGGGACCCGGGGGTCCTTCGCACCCGGCAGTCTTGGCTGGCGAGCTGGGTGCCCGCCAAGTCTTGCTTCGCGTCTTGGCCTTGTTCATCTTCGCGCTGGGCCCACAGGTGGTGGACCCACTTTGGCAACACTAGGGGAACCCCGTGTTCTATGACGTCCGCGCTGACAGGCTATCCCCCAGTGGGGGTTTACAACAATTTGAAGCCAGATGATAGAAACTAACAATCTGTATACAAAGATATATCAAGATGGAAGTATGACATAAAGAAAATACCCCACTGAACGAACCTTGCAGAAGATTTTGCCAAACTTAATCTATTATATAATTAAAACACAAGACAAACGACGGTCAAGATGCATCCGTTTTAAGTTAGAGCGTATCAATGGTCTAGATTAAAAAACATAATTTGTCCTCCGACAGAAAAAGCTAGCCCGTGCGCCGGAACTCTAGATAGATTCATTAAAAAAAGAAGTTAGTACGACATATGGACTCTGTGCGGTTTGTCTTGAACATGGACTCTTTATCTCTACCAAAATTAAGAGCGTACGTTCTCTTCTGCCCCATATATATAGGCCGTGATGCGTGAGCCCGTGATTGGTGTTGTTCGGCGACGAGACGAAGCGCGACGGCCGGCTGTGCCCGACGAGAAGCGCGACGGTCGGCCAGGCAGCCTGACGAGACGAAGCGCGACGATCTGCTGTCTCGACCCGCAGCACACATCGGATAGGAAGTTATCGAGGACAAGGCGAACTAGACCAGCGACGTCGCTCTGCAAAATCTGTAAGTCACGACGACGAGATGGAGAGCGACGATCCTTACACGTCCAGGCTGTGTTCTTAATTTTTTTAGCATCGTCTGAGATGAATTTGACAAATATGCACAGATCAATCCATCACGTGTGCTGTTTCTGACTGATATATGGTTGATGCTCTGATCATGATTAATTCCAGGAATTTGAGGAGTGGTTACGAGAGATCGGACATTGAAGAAGGCAGTATATGCGTTTTTTTAATATGAGTCTCTTCCTTTGAACTGAACATAAAACATGAAAGGATCGGCCGTCTCTGATGGTCACCTCCAGGGAGCGAGATCCTCTAACTTTGTGAATCCTAACTTTTCCTAAATTTGGGTCATTGACATGTAGGGCAGCCTCCAACAATGGCGAAAGTACGATCGGCGATGCCACTCGATCTACTGCCGCAGCTAAGGTCGCCGCCGTCCTCATGTCCTCTATAGGCTCAAGTGGCTTGAGCGCTTCAACGAGCAGCGAAAGATAGATCAGATGCAATGATCGCGTGGCGCGCCCGCTTCAATGAGCAGTGAAAGATAGGTCAGGTCGCCGTTCCATCTGCTAGCGTGCTCAGATTTCTTGATTGTGTGTACAGGTTTCATCTCACGATTGTTGATTTAGAAGAGGATGAGCGTCTCTGACAAGATTGGGTACTCGACACCTTCTCTCAGGCTGAACTTCTTCAATCACCAGGCAAGAATTTATGTACCCTTAATTTCTCTGCTCTATATATAACTTCACCTGCACTTGGAGAATATAGAAGCTATACTGGTGCTGGACTGGTGTCCTGCGTTTCACCTCCTAATTAAGATGGCTGATGGATGTTGGCAACATATTATTGTGTATTTGTTAATGCCTTGCTTATTGCTAGCTCTCTATATTAGCCTTAATGGCTTATTTTAATTTCTCATGAAAAGTGAAAAGCTCACTAAATATTACTGCATTTTTTTTGTTGCATCTACAGTTTACTTATATCAGGAATTTTTTCAGTTGTGACCTTTCAGTCCGGAATGCATAGTTTTGCTTGCAGCCTAATAAATGATTTGATGCACATATTTGTAACCTCAAGCATGAAATAAAAATAGGTATGTGCCTTATTTATTTGGTTTAATATGATTTTTATATCCTCTTATTTCCACATCAATATGTGCCATGAATTCTTGGTATGCTAGATTATGTATGTGTCCAGTCACTCCGGTCTCATACTTTCAGAGCAGAACATTAGCATTATGAAGGTTGTGCGGATGACTGAGACCTTATACTCTATGATTTAGAAAATAAGGTGTCTTCAATTATATAACACCCAATTGGTGACATCTGAAGAAGAGGTTAGCTAATTAATATTGACGTGCTGGATCAGATATATTATAGAACCAAAATATGAGAATCAACGTAGAGCCCGGTACTATTGTTCAACAAATTTCCGTTTATTTGTATGACTAAATGATATTAGAGGATTACCTTGAAAGTAATTTTGTTATTTCATATGCATGTGATTTTTTAGCAGATATGAATCGTTTTGAATAGCTTTCATGCTAACTTATTTTCAAAGCGTAATAAATCTTAGTACCACGACAAGTGAAAACTGAAAAAAACAGGCATTCTGATTATTACGTTCAGCATAGCTGCAACTTGGACTGTGGTTATTACTTTCCTTGAGGAATTTAAGCATCAGTAGGTCTTATTCCATTCCTTTTTGTTTTTGTCCTCCTCTGCTTTGTGAGAAAGCCAACATTGTATGCACCGACGATTTTTCACCATTAGTTTTCCAAGTTTCATGGATTTATATGTTTAAGAAAATATGTACCTAAATCGTGTGTTGTACCGTTGCTTTCTCTTTGTTTAGTACTTTACCTTTTCTCAGAAATATGCATATAAGGAGCATAAATAAATCTTTGGAGTGGGCCTCCATGTGGCAATCTGATTCATATACGATAATGGGTTCTGTTTTTTCAATCCTTATGCACTTTTTCTGACTACTCTTCTTTTTCTGACCATATATTGAAATTATTCATCTCCGATGTTGACAATATCAAATTCTTTCAAGAATAAAGGAAATATCCTCAAATTTTGCACTGGTCAAAATAAAAATGAGGATAGTCAAAGAGCTGGTGTAGATGTGTGGGGGGCTACTCTAAATTTCAGTATGGTGCCTGTGCGTAATCATGTATGTCATTGCTAAATCAACTTCCCACATTATATGTTTTTACTTAAATTGGTACAATCTCCTTCTGTTTCGAAATGTTAGTACACTGTCATGCAGTCTATAAGCACTACTTTCAGCAGAACCAGCCAACACCTATCAATTTGAGGTTTGAAGAAAATATAAGGCTCATTCGTCAACTATTGCTCTCCGCAGTAAGCGTAAAAGAAACCATGCTAGGAAAATGTATGATTCGTCATATTATTAGGAATGTTATATTAACTTCTCCCTCTGATCGTGTATTTTATTCATAATATATAATCACATCTACTTGAAACTGATGAATCAGAATACTCACCTTATCTTTTGGTTACATTTTGAATTAGACCTTTTGCGGGCTAAGTCAAACGTATTGTCCTGTCACCAAATCTGAATCTTCCAACATATTGCTAATATCACAATTCCAAGAATGGCAAAGGTGGGTTCTTGAGTAGTTGACAAATGGGTTGAGGAAATTCTCACAAGCATAGACAAATGCCATTAATTTTCAGTTTTCATAATAGGTGCAAATCTGCCAGAAATATTCTTCGGCCAAAACAGACACACGAGAAAAAGTAGATTCCATTGGTTATGATGAACCAATAAAGTTTTTCGCAACTACATTTAGCATAGTCTGATATTTTACGTAACTTTTCTGTGAATTTCAAAGAAGCTAAAAAATTAAGAACATTTAGCCAATGGTCTAAGTAAGAGACGGAGCAATGAAACAAATTTCAGATGGAACAAGTTTCATAAATCTAGCTGCGCAAATGCGCGGGCAAAAATGTTTCAGGGTTCATTGATATAAGTCATAAAAGATTTCTAGTGAATGGTAGCCCCAATTAACACACATATATCTGTCTTAACAATGTAAAGTTCGGGGCCAAACATACCCCTTTGATCTAATCTTTCGGCCACTCGCGTGTTAGGAACATTGACATTGTCCAAAGCTCTAGATAGCATGCAACCAAGACTTACTAGTAGGTCGTTCCATATGTTAGATCGAGCGACCACGATACCTGTCCTATGGAGTCCTCTTCTAATGGTTCGATGGTTCGACACGAGTTTGCTATGTAAGGTGTGTATCATTGATTACAATAACTTAGACTATGATGTTCTGCGATGAAGATATCACGTGAATGTACAAACGTTTGATGTTATTGTAGATTTTATTGATGTGGGCGTTCTGAGCAACAAAATGACAGAATTTGAAAGACCTCGATGCAACTTTCACATTTTTCGATGATCTTTGGTACATGTGAATGTTTGACTTCATTTATTATATAGATTTCGATCTTATTTACTTTTTAAGTCATATAAAATATGATGCATGAATGAGATGTTTTCCTTTTTTTGTAGCCTATGGATGTTTTCTTTTCAGTACGAGGAAAAAGACGGAGGTTTTCGCTTGTGGCCCAACTCCGCAGGCGGCCCTCAGGCGAGTACGCAATCCGTGGATGCTAATCCCCAGCCCATGATCAGCCGTTCAGGCCCAGAAAGAGAGTCCACTGCAGAGCACCGGTAACAGTCGGCCGAAGAACCGGGCAGTTACTAGTAGTAACTAGGGTCTTAACGCCGGCGCCAGACGATTTCCCGTCCCCCTCCTTTTTCCCCTCTTCCGTTGCCGGTGCGTCCGCGTCGCTGTCCCTCCCGGCGATCGATCGGGAGTGGAGCCGGGATGGCTTCCCATCCCCCCAACCCCGCCGACGGCGGGGACCCCGCAGGTTGCGCCCTCTACCTCTCTCTCTCTTTCTCTCGCCCGCGGCGCGTTTGCTTGAGCGGAGAGCTGCTCCCGCGTCGCTCCCGCGCCGCCGCGTCTCCGGGAACCTAGGGTTACCGGACTTCGAGTTTAATCGTTGTTCCTTGGTCTACCTCTCCGTTTCCCCGCCATTTCTGTTCGTGTTTGTTTTGGCGTCATGATTTAATCCTAGCTGCTAGGGTTTTAGGACGGGTAATGTTGGGACATGGGGCTGCTCCTCCTGGCAGCTTGCCGTCCCGCGTGTTGATGTACAGACCGGGAGTTCGCGTCCTATGATCAAGGATTTTAAGCAAGGGAAGAGCATTAGGTCCTTGTGAAATGATTAAACGGTGGTTTTTCCCTTTCCTTGTGAAATGATTAAACGGTGGTTTTTCCCTTTCTGTTCGATTCTGCTTTGGTCTGCGAGTCCTCAGACGGTAACAGCATTGATCTGTCCGCTTAGAGCCTACCCTGGTCTTGACGCAACGTTCCTGTATCTGAGACACCGAATTTTGGTTTGTGAACGATCCTTTTAATTTCCGATTGGTGCTGAATCTACGCTGCATCTAGTTTTTTTTTGATTTTTTACGCTGCATCTAGTTACACTAACACCTTTGTCAGAAGTTCAGAACTTAATGTGCTGATTGTACACCTGCATCTATGGACTGGGACAAAAAAAATTCTCCTTGTAACTCCATGCTCACTCTTGCAGGAAATAGTGCAGAATTACCATCTCTGCCCTTTCATGTTGTTACGAAACCTAGTCAACTTCCAGCCGAGTTTCTCGAGCCCTCTGCTGCCCATAAGTTTGTGATTGGATTTGACTGTGAAGGTGTTGATCTTTGCCGCCATGGTGCTCTCTGTATCATGCAGGTAAGCTGAACTGAATCTTATTGTAACTGGTTGCATACTTATGTATTTCTACTGTATTGATTTTAAGAAACTGGTTATGTGGTCTCTGTGTAATGGTGCTCAAACAAGACTTTTTTGTTGGTTCATTTGATTTTTCAGATTGCATTTCCTGATGCTGTTTACTTGGTCGATGCTATTGAGGGTGGAAAGGAACTAGTTGAAGCTTGCAAACCAGCACTTGAGTCAGATTACATCACCAAAGTTATTCACGACTGTAAAAGGGATAGTGAGGTGCCTAACTTATGATTTTTTTTGGTGGATTAAAAAAATCGTTTGAAAATTGTGTCTCTGACTAACTGTTAAGATTGACAACTTATTATGCTGCAGGCACTGTATTTCCAATTCGGCATTAAATTGCACAATGTGATGGATACACAGGTAATCACTGTACATATGTACTACACATATTTAGTCACTACCTGTGTAAGCAAGTCAGTAATTTGCATCTAGTATATGACTAAATAGTGTCTGCTGTTTCTCAGTAAATTTCATTGGAATTTAAACATTATTATGAGCTTTGGACCTTTAAACTCGTACAAGGTTCAAAATATTACATGATCCTCCACCTTTCCAGAGATAGATGTGTAATTATTATGATAATAACTGTAGATATAATGATTTTATTGTTAAGGAAGTATTCAATCATCACTTCCGTGTGCAGATCGCCTATTCCCTTATAGAAGAGCAGGAAGGAAAAAAGAGAGCATATGATGTTTACATATCTTTCGTGAGCCTTCTTGCTGATCCTCGTTATTGTGGTACTTACTACACTTCACTGGATTGAATTGTTCAGTTATTATATCTGTCCTGTTTTCTCATAGCATATAATGCTTGTTTATTTTTTGCTGCCCTTTTCTTCTAAAAGGGCGCATCACTTGTAGGCTCTCCTAATCCCCTTGTTGGTAGTTTACTTGTGCTGGCTTCCAAGTGCTTTAATTATTTAAGGGTAGTAACATGGAACATTTGGCATATATATATTCTAAATTTCGAATGCAACCTATTGCTGTTCTTTTCTCAGTGAAATCTGATTTATATCGTAAAGCCTTGTCCTTGAGAAATATTGGGGCTTTTTTTAATACAAAGAGACACACCTTTGGGTTGCAGCTAGTGCTTTAACATTGAAGTATATGTCTTACGCAACCAAAGTACTGTTTATTTTAAGTTTTAGCATAAGTTCTACATGATATGGTTGTAAGGTAGTTTATAATCTTTTTTTTGGGTGGATACCATGTCTTATCGTATGTACGTTGTGTAACTAATGCCAGTGTGATGAAGTTACAATCTGTTTGTTCACTTCAATTAGAACAAATGCTTTCGCTGAATTTGTTTTATGTCTGGCTGTCTTCAATTGGTTACATCTGTAATGCACAAATAGTTCGCAAACAAGCTAAAATCTGGCCTAACGTAGGTCGGATGTGTTCACAACCCCATTATTGGCTGCCTTGAATACCTTGTTTGCCAATGTTTTCCATTAAGATACTATTTATTGAGATTAAAATACTGCTTTTGTACCTTTGTGGTCATTTTAATTTAGTTACAGTGTTGACATCTTGCATGAGCTGTCCATAATCCCATACTTGATGCTTACAGACACCTGGTTTACATCTTCTGTTTTGCTTAGCCAGAACTAAGTTAAGCAAAGTATCTTGGGTTACTGTCAAGCCGAACCTCTTCACAGAATGGGTTTGGGTTAAATATACTGTATGGCGTACAAGGTTCGCTGGGTTTGTAGTGAATTCAGTAACCATGGAACTTATTTATTATGGTTCCATCAATCTTGTTTTTGTTTTTGATGATGGTTCCATCAATCTTGTCAACATTGTGTTGCTTCTGTCAAATATCATGACATCATGTCAATTAATCCTTCCACTCTCAGTACCATTGGGGAGTTGAAATGTTTACTAACTGTATGAAGGACTATAGCTCTTTTTCTCTCGTGTTCTGCATTTGATAGATTGTGTTTGTGATACTTTTATACTTTTTATGTAGGAATGCCATATCCTGAAAAGGAAGAAGTCCGTACTCTTCTAAGGCAGGTTAGCCATGTGATGAAAATTATAGAATTCCTGTTTAGAATATTATTTTCTCCAGGCTTGTAGTCGTGGACTTCTCAGGATAATGCTTTTTTTTTGCGGGGGCTCAGGATAATGCTTTGGCACATGATTTCCATTGTGCCGACATTATAGTTTTTTGAAATATGACAACTCATTCTAAATTATTGGATTCTTAGGACCCAAACTTCTGGAAAAGTAGGCCCTTGTCTGAAATGATGATTCGAGCAGCCACAGACGATGTGCGCTTCCTTCTAAATATACATGAGAAAATGATGGAGAAGTTAAGTGAAGTATCTTTATGGCGTCTGGCAGTTCGAAGTGAGCTATACTGTAGGTGCTTTTGCATAAATGACAACGAGCAGACAGATTGGCCACCTCTTCCTACTGTCCCTGGTTAGTGTGTTCACATGTGTTTTCCCCCTTCTGTTAAAAGACGGGAAGCTTACTGTATGGCCAGATCCATTTTCTGTATCCTGATATGCCACTATATAGCGTACAAGCCATTGATGTCACATTGCAGTGGAGAGATGTTGAATCCAAACGTTGTCAGCCATTGGATCAACTCCTTGGTTTCATTAGATTCTGCCACATGCTACCAAGATATTTATACTCTTATTCTCCACTCACCAAGGAATAAGATATCCACCCTCTAGAACTTCCGTTGCCATTGTAGAAGTAACAGGATCAACCTCCACTTCGCAACAGTGTTCATTTTCTGCTTTATCTATAATTTCTCGCATTCATATGTTTTTTCACAGCTGTCGTGAGTCCTTAAAATGGTCTCATGACAATGTCCCCATCCCCAACATGTTCTGTATGTGATAGGAAAGAATTAAACACTAAAGTTTTTCGAAACTTAATTTAATACACAAATGTGCAAAGCACGTTTAGCTTACTGATACATGTAGTTCTTCAGATCAATCTTATATCTGAGACCTAATGATTGGGGTTGCTAAATGGTTTAACATTATAGGTGCATAGTCTTCATTATAAGCATTACTATACTAACATGTTATATGTGTCTTTGCTTTGCATTATTTAATACATTTAGTAATTTGTTTGATATTCAAATCTTACACAATTGATGAAGCATTTTTAGCAGCACAGAATATTTGTGCTAATTAATGTTTTTTCATACAGATAATATTGAAGCTGAAGTCCATGTTCCTGAAGTGGATATCCTGTCGCTCTTAAATGTGCCTCCTGGGAAAATGGGACGTGTTATTGGCAGAAAAGGATCATCAATAATGGCTGTGAAAGAATCTTGCAAGTAAACATCTTAAGTTCGATTCTTTATATGTCCCATGATATCTATGCTGTGAAACCTAACTTGATGTTCCCTTGTATTTTCGCTCCTATGTGCAGTGTTGAAATCCACATTGGTGGTTCAAAGGGGCCTCCAGATATGGTAAGTTGAGCATTATCTCCATAGCTGATATGATTATTACTGGACCATCATGCTCCACTGAATTTATTCAGCCTCTGTGTTTAAGTTGGTTAAGAGCAGTACCTTTAGTTTTGTAGTGATATGACTTGTAGAGTACCAAAACTTATCGGTGGGATTGGGTTAACAATTTATCTTCCGGATTTGAACCTAAAAAACCATTTTGTGTAAGGGGACAAAATAGGTTAACCGTTAGGTTAATAGGGTTAGAAGTGGTTAACCATTGGTTAGTAAGGTTCGAACCACTTTTGAAATCATGTAATGATGGTAAACACTATGCTAAGCTAGATTGATTTCTCTAACAAGCGAAACCAAGAACCAAATCTTAAATACAAAAGACTATAAATAATTCAGTTCTCAACTTCTCATGACACAACCTGAACTGTGTATTCAAAGTATATATTCAGAGTTGTGTTGCTACACACTTGCAACCTGCTCTTTTACATCTTCTGATGTCCGGCCAGCACTACACCCAGGTCGTGCTTCTACAGTCCACCGACCATACACACGATCAACTATACATTTGCTGATCCAAGCCATGCCTCTACTAACCTGCTGGGAAGCAGCACTGGAGATGACTGAAGATGTTGCCAGTCTTGTGCTTATACAAATTGCATCAAGTCCCGGTCAACTGAACTTCAAATACACACATACAAGTTTGTCTAAAATAGCACTTCACAAGGTTAGGTTCTAACACTACTAATTAAGGACATGCAACTATCTGCTCTTCCTTATCACTGACCATCCAAAAGATGCTTGTTCTTCACATGGTGTTTTCGTTTCATACAATTCAGTCTATAAAATGACTACATGACTAGGAGACTAGGAAACATACCCGTGCGTTGCAACGGAGAAATAATATTTTTGATGAAAAAGCTGACGCGAACCAAGTTTTGCTGTCCGGCCATCGTAACCCTATCCAAAGGAAGTCCAATCGAAGCATCAAAATTGACTCTCCATATGTCAAGTTGGAGAGCTCTCTAAAAATTTCGCGTCTTCTGTTTGCACTAACATTTTTATACTCTCCAGTTCTCACCCTTGCAAAAAAAATGTATTGATTTTTCTTGGAACTACCAAAAAGATACAACGTCGGTTAATTTTCCCAGAAACAACCCCCCATGCTGATTTCTTGATTCTCATTTTACAAGATGTAACTTCTATTTTTTCCATATGCTTTTTGCCACTGCATTTTCATATACAGTTGTCAATATGCAATTATGGTGGTACTTTGTCAGATTCAATCGGCAAAGCATCCGGGCTGAATAGATAAATTTGTGAGATTCAATCAACAATGCATTCGGGCTTCATTGGATCTGTACCAATATTTTCCAGTACACACATACAGTACCTAGAATGTGTTAGGAAAAAAAACAAATCATTATTGGAATACACATCCGCGAAGGTGTATCCAGCTTTTTCGTCAGATCTGGACATTGCAAGCAAACTTGAACAGTTTGAAGGCATCGAACTGGTGTCACGCTAAGGTCCATCAGTGCGAAGGAGATGGGATTTGGGAGATGGGATTGGGACATCCGGGAGAGGGAAGGAAGCGCAGAGGGGAGGGCGGAGAGGCGAGCAGGAGGCTCTTTGGCGTGGTGGAGCCGTGCAGGCGGCACTCGGAGGTCGAGCTCGGGAGGCGCTGGGGTGTCTTACCTCGGGAGCTCGGAGGTTGAGCTCGGGAGGCGCTCCCACGACTGGTACGGGATAACCTTTGGTTAGAAGGGGATCGAACCTAAAGAACCTAACCAGTTTTTGGGTGAACCATCCGGCCAATTGGGCTCTTTTTTAGGTTAGGTTAACCTAACAATTGGTTAAACAGGAACCAAGTCCGAATTTTACCAAAACTTTTCCTATGTACTGATGCAGCCTCCTGGCTTGATAGGTTGGTTAATAGTTGTAGCTGCAGCTTGTAGTCATGTGGTTTGTTTAGTTACCAACAGGTTTTATTTGCGGCTTGTTGTCAAGCATTATTAAGCTTTGGGCATCATGTTGCTAACCCATTTCTGAAATGGAATGTTGTTCTTTGTATTTTTCGGAACTTTGGAATATGGCTCTTCTAATATCACATGCATGGTCCCTAACAGAAATGTAGTTGTTGATTTATAGTTTTTGTACAAATCTGACTATTCTGGTTGTACCTTGTTGTCATTATTTATATTCTATTCTCCACTACCTAACGTAATCAAATGGGCCTTGAACCTATCGTGGAGGGATATATCGAATTTCTATCTAAGATGTTCACAGTAGGATGGTCTGATCTAGGGCCTGGATGTGTATGAAACTTTTCTATCCTCTTATGTTGTCACACTATGCAAGCCGTCGCAATCATTACCCTTCAGTTATTTCCAGCTGTTTGGATATGCAAGCCAACACCTAGTGAGAAACGAATTTGCTGTTAGTACCTGCAGAAACATAGAGTCGTCTTTGAATATCATATGGATGTCCTCAGTCACTGAACCATATGAATATCCTTGAATTGTTTTGCTGGTGATATTCTTGATTTTCTTAGCTTTACTAATCCCCATTTTACGTGCCTGCTTCATGTAGGTATTCGTCATTGGACCAGTGAAGGAAGTCAGAAAAGCGGAGGCTATCCTGAGGGGCCGAATGCTGGAGTTTTAGAGAAACTTCTTTGTGATATAGTGCTCTTATGTTTTGAACACAAACAGGATACAGACATGAATTGCATGTGGTACTCTACCTTGTGGATCTCTGATCCTTTGACAAAATAAAAATAAGAGTTGAAGACAGCTTCCCGTATCTTAATCTGCAATTAGTGGTGTGCTTGGTTCTTTCTCTGCCTTGTGCATCAGAATCTCGCGACTCGTTAGATTTTTCAGTTTTCTTAAGACACGGCTCTACCTGTGCATTAAACTTTGGGATTGGGCTAATCTGGTGCTGCCCATTTATCGTTACCTGGTCCAGTAGGTGACGAAGAGAAATGAACGGGTGTGTCCTACCACCACCGTTAGGTCTGTTGCCCAAGATTCAGCTTGGAGATTTTGCCTTGAATGCTGATGGCAACACGGCGTCCTGGAACAAACTAGCTAAGCTTTGCCTGCAAATCAGGCAAAAAAAAGCCCATTGAAGTGGGGAGGTTCGTCCAGTGCCCACAAATGATCCATCAGCCTAAATTCAGACTCGGGATGGACCCCAGGCAGGGCAGCGATGGATGCGCCCCTTCAGGACTACCTCTTGTGCCCCTCATGTGCTACTGCTATCTGACGCCTCGAATCACTGTTGCGTACTCGTCGTCTCACTGTGCGTGTTTTGCTCCTCCTCGGCCTCCTCTAACCTTTTTTCTCTGAGTTTTCATCTCTCTCTTGCCCGAATGCCTGATCGATACACGTCTTCTTTCGTCGTGTTACTCGTTGAAATGGTTTATGTTTGAGTCAAATCATGAGGAAAATGCAACATGTACGCGAGAATCTATGGCAGCGCTAGGAAGGCCGATGAATATGTCCCCCCCCCCCCCCCCACCACCACCACCACCACCAAGTGTCCAGCTTGACCAAAATTCTATCCGGCACCCCCGAGAGGGCCTCCAAACTTGGGGCCTGCTCGGGGTGCCGGACAAGCCTTTCGACAACGCGGAGCCTACTTGTCATAGACACAACGCCGGTCAAACTTATTGCGGCGTTTAATGGTGGAATGGTTCCCCTGGCGGGCGTAGAACGAAACGATGCGTTGAGCTGCGCCGTCCACGTGTTGACGTCGCAGTGGCTTCCCCAGGCAGCAGCTGAACACGCGTCGTCGGCGTCAATGCGTGCCAGAACAACCGGTGCTCGGCGTTATTGTTCGCCACCCAACCCTGCTCCTCCGGACGGCTTTAAAACGCCTTGCGGCGCGCCTCTCCTCTCCCCACACAGTCTGCCTCTCCTTCTCCCTCTCCCAAATCCGTCTCGCCGCCAGCAGATCCACCGCTCAGCATGGTGGGCAGCCTCGAGGAGCCGGAGGAACACGAGCTTCGCGTTCGCCGTTCGCATCGCCGCGAGCATCTGGCCCAATGTCGCCTCCTGCACGAGGAGTGGCAGATGGCCGAAGCGTGGCACCGCGAGATGCGGCGCGAGGAGAGAACCTCGTCCCGAGCGCCAGCATCTCCTCTGTCGTCAGCCGTGACTCCAACGGAGACGACGGTTGAGGATGCTCAGCACCACCTCTACCACAACATCTCGGTGTCAGACGGCCGGCAGCTACCCAAGGGGTGGGTGAGGAACGTCGTCAAGGTGTCGGTCGGGATGCGGCTCAGCGAGCTGGCGCACCTACACTACATCATGCAGAGGTGGATGGACCTATCGTTTGCGCATCGGGCCGGTCCCTTCTACTCCATTTCGTCGCCGCACTGGCACAAAGTGGTGGAGGCGGAGTACCAGGCAGGCCTCGGTGTTTTCTTCCTCCCTGCTGGCATGCCGTCGCCTCCTCTAGAGTGGTTTAGTCGGACGCGAAGGTATTCGACGACAACGACGAGTAACTTCCCTTACCGCCAGTACCGGCTCCTCCTCCAGCACAGGAACCTGCCCCAGTGGTACCGCTGTACCGGAGAATGGGGCGCATGATGAAGAGGAGAGGACAACTAGCCAGAGCCGCAGTGGAAGGGCATGCAGGCGGCCATCGAGGCTTCCTTCCGCCGCCGCTAGATCAAACCCCACCACACTCTGGCAAGAGCGACGACCCAGAGGAATGGAGGTTCCTCAAGTTCGCAGCCGTCGCCACCCTCGCCGACACTTCCGATGACGGGGATCGGCGTCGGCGGCGAACGAGCATTGAGCCATGCAAGTTCCTCGATGAGGGCGGCGCTGGGATAGGCCTTTTCCTCATGCCGTAGCCGGAAGCGCTACTAGATCTAGGGTTTAGTTTAAACTTAAATGTCGGTTGTTAATTTCTGTTTAGTTTTAAAATGTATGCTTGTTAAATTCCGTTTAAGCGTTCGCCGGATCTGTTGTTGTTTTGTTGCAAATTGTCAAAAAATGATCAAAAGTGAAATGGGCCGGCTGTTTGGGGGTGCCGGTGTGGGAGGCAACCTGTGAATGGCTGGACAAGTGTCTGGTAACACCAAAGCGGACATAATGTTTTTTTTGAGCTCAAAGTGGTCGTTTCCACCTCCCGAATAGATAAAAGAGATGTCCCAGTTTATAAGAAAACCGGGTCCAAAAACCATACAAACTGTACAATGCCCTGTTTATGAGCAAAACAGGGCCAACAAACCGCACAAGCGAGGTGACCCGCCGTCCACATGACGCAAGTCGACTAAACGCCACAGACACACACCATCTGCTCCGGGGCCGCCACCGCGGTGTTGCAACCAGGACAAAGCTTCGCATTGCCCGAAGTCAAACCAGTCAGGGTTGACGAACCTGCTGTACGCACAACACCAAGACGCCGCCCAAACCCCCTGCTTCGGTGCCGCCGCCCCGGTGTAGCAACCAGGACGAGACTTCGCATAGCCCAAAGTCAAACCAGTCGGGTCAACGAACCTGTTGTCCGCACAACCTCAGGACGCCACCCAAACCCGCACTTGGACACTACCCTGCCCTATAGGACAACCGCCGCGTGGGAGCCCAAGGCCGCCGCCTCAGCGTACCACCACCGTCTAAGGCCGCCATCCCGACACCCACCTCCCCTAACCACAGAGCCGTCCTACCCATCTGTCACGAACCCGTCGCACTGGGAGAGCCAATGACTCCAAGACGACGCCTCTAACAAGGAAGTGACGCGTCCGTCACCGTCGCTGCTCCCGACAGAGCTTAGGCTTTCACTCAAAAATCATCAGTCCGCTCTCGTCGGGCCGGGTGTCTAGACTCCACAACGATGCAAACAAGAAGGAGAACGACACCCAAAAGGCGCCGCCATCGTTGGCACTGACCGGAGTTCGTGCAAGGTTTTCGCCCGGAGTTCGAACCACCCATGAAGCTATTGGAGCTGCAGGATGGGAGACCGCATCTGTGGTCGACCGCCAACCTCCACCGCCAACCATGGTAGCCACAACACCTCACGTCGAGACGACCCATGCCGCGCACGACAGGTTCGGGGCCGCCGCCCCGGCTTACTCGCTACCCAGGTGCCAAAGTATGGCAGCGAGGGACGCCATCTCCATCCTCTGCGCCGCGCCGGGGCATCGCGCCTGCAGCCCGCGCAGCCCGCCCCACGCCCAAATCGGGCCCGGTCAACACCCGCCGCCACTTCTCCACGGCGAGACGCACACACCCTCATCCACCGCACCGTCGCCGTGGTCCCGCTCCGAGCGCCGTATCCGCGCCGTCGCGCCTGCCCACGACGCTGCACCATCTTCCGCTCCACCGAATCGCGCCGCCATCTGGGCCTCCGCGTGGGAGACGAGAAAACGCCCCGCCGCCACCATCCTCGGGGAGCACACGGCCTTTTGCTGGTGCCCTCCTCCGGCGGCGGCGACGCGGGGAAGCAAGGGTGGGGCTGCTAAACGGCGGTGGCGGCGGGGGTTCCCCCTTTGTTGCCAGAGGAGCGGACACAATTTGATAGGTGCCGGAGAAAATTTAGTGGGTGCCGGTGGAGATGCTCACACAGTCCCATGACCGGCCGGTCTAGTTCTGCCTCTCATCCTAGGATGGACGTCGCCGCACTTTGGTACTGGGGTCGAGAGCTGCCGCGGAGGCGGGCTAGGCGATCTGGATCCCCACGAGAGCGCGCGAGACGGCGACGGCGGAGACCGAAGGCGACGGGGCGGGCGGTGGCCCAGGTGCGTGTGCGGCCACGTGGGTCGTCCGTCACACACTTGTTTGTAACTCGCATACGGTCGAGCGGCCGACGGCCACGCGATGGCTACGGCACCGGCCGGTTCGGTGGACGGTGGTCCAGACGGAGGTGTTCACCAGCCTCGGAAAAGGACGCCGCCTCGTTATGCCGATTCGAGACGAATCCGTGTCGCTTGCCGCCCGGCCCGGAGGAGGCTTTGATTAATCAGGCTCACTCGCTAGACATGATATTGTGTCACTCACCAATGGAGTATGCTAGTGGTATTAAATGACGCTGTACTCGGATCGGTCGAGCCGATTTGATTATGACGGTATCCTGCAATTGGTATGCATACTAGGTGGAATACTGTGGTTTATCTCATTTCAACAGCGGCACGGCGGACAAGACATGTTTTGATGTCGCTTAGGCCAGCTCCAACGGTGCACCACAAATTGGCGTGGACCGTCCGAGTTTGTCCGAGCGGACAAGGGTCACGACCCAACGGCCCACCCCAAATGGGCGCGCGCAAACGGACATTGGGCCAAGTTTGGGGCAAAACAGACAATGTCCGCGTCTGGGCTATGTCCTCTTTTGTCCTCCCGGGTCCGATGGACAGCCACACAGAGCAGTGCGGCCACCCCCAATCCCCAATCGAGCCACCCCGTCTTCCACCCCACAGCGCCACTGGTCGGTCTTGCCTCGCTACTGTCCTGTCTTTCCTCGCTGCCGGCCGCTCTTGCCTCGCCGCCGACCTGTCTTGCCTCGCCACCCACCGGTCTTCTTTTGCCTATTGCCTCGCCGCCGTCCTCTTTTGCCTCCTCGCTGTCCAGTAGCCCACGCCGACGCCGCGTGCTGCCACAAATAGGCCGCCGTTGCCTCGGTCGCGCTGGCGTACTCCCTCACCCGCAAACTGTCGACGGGTGTCCAAGCCGAGATATGTCGCCCTCTTCTTAATTTAATTTGCGTACAATAAGGGGTACTACCTAACCGATGGCATATACCCTGCATGGTCCACATTTGGTAAAACAATCCGTAATCCTGACGACGAGAAGTGTCGTCGTTTCGCTCAGCAACAAAAGGCCGCCAGGAAGGATGTTAAGCGAGCATTTTGTGTGATCCAATCTCGTTGGCCTATTATTCGGCACCCAGCCAGAACGTGGAGCAAAAAGACTATGTGGGAGGTGATGACTGCTTGTGTGATAATGCATAACATGATTGTTGAGGATGAGCATGATGACAACAAGTATGATCAAGGGTGGGATTTTCAGTGGGAATTGGTCGAGCCTGTGCCTGGACTGGCGACGTTTCAACAGTACATGCACGTGCAACATGAGATACGTGATCGAGCAACGCACGATGGGCTCAAAATTGATCTGATTGAGCATATGTTGGCTCACCTGGGAAATCAGTAGTATGTACTCTTCAATTTATTTTGATTGGTATTTTGAACTCTTTTATTTATTTTGGTTGTGAACTATGTGATTTGTTGTGTGGACTTTATTGTAAAGTATGAACTATATTTATTCATATTTATTTGCAGACTACTAACATTAGCAATAAGAGCAAAGAAAAAAAAAGGAAAAAATGAGACCTGAAAAAATATAGGGTGGGCCGTTGGGTTTGCCCTCCACCCCAAACGGACAAGAGGAGGACATGAGCCTCTTTTCTGTCCGCGGACCGCCCCAAACGGACCAAAGCGGACACATTGGGTGTCCGATTTGGGGTGGCCCGTTGGAGTTGGCCTTAGGACGTAGATTTGTAGTGAAAACAACTAAACTATTTTTTTCTTGAGGTTTAAACTGAACTTTTTAGGCACGATCATAGTTGAGTCTTCCCGCAAAAAAAGACAATAGTTGAGTCCATTCAGAAAAGAAGAAAAAAATGTTTCAGAAACTAACTGTTTTTAAGTTGACATTGGGCATGTTTGGTTGCCGGTGAGTACCTTGCCGTAAGCAGCCGCACCCTGCCCTAGGGCTAGGGCCGGCGCACCAAGGAGGGGAGGGAACCCCTTCCCCAAGGCAATTCCTCCCCCTCCCACTATATATACCCACCCGCTCCCTCATTGGGAGACACAACAATTCTCTCGGGATTTGAGGTGTCCTCTCCCGGAGCTCTCCCTCTCTAGATCTAATGTGTTGATAAATCTCTCTACTTATCATATAGGTCTAATCTAGTTGATTAGATCTAACACTACTACTACGTCGAAATACTGTCTCTCATCGTTGGCGTCGAGTTCTGGAACAACGGAACGCTGACGGATTGGCGCATCAGACGCGTGGATACTAGAAGAGAGATCATACGTTTGATCTTGAACAGGGATACCGGCGACATTCTCACCACCAGGCTTGGGTCGTGAGAATCTTCATCAGGCTTCACCGACGACGTTATCAACAAACGCCAACTTCCGCTACGGTGTTTGTAAGTGCTGATCTAACACCTTTGTGTGGATTACATCTTCATGTATAGATCTTGGTCGTTGCGTAGAAGAATTTTTTTGTTTTCCGTTGCGCAACCCTACAATTTGTGGCCAATCCAAGAGATGATCTTTGGCGTGCTATTGAAAGTGTAATGCGATATCTAAAGGGAACCATGAGCTATGAAATTCATTATACCAGGTTCCGAGAGTACTCGAATGGTATAGTGATTCAAACTGGATTTCTAATACTGATGAGACGAAAGACAAGTGGATATATATTCACTCTTTGTGGTGGCGCTGTTTCATGGAAGTCTTGGAGCAGAGCACTTATAACAAGGTCAACGATGGAAGCAGAACTCACATCATTAGACATAAGGAGTGTCGAAGCAGTATGGCTCCATGAACTTTTAATGGACTTGCCTAATACCGGCTATCCTCGTGAATTTTGACAACCAAAATATGATAGTCAAAATGAATAGGAAAATGTGAAAAGTTGAGGACATGTTAAGAGAATATTATAGAATGGTACAAAAATGAAAACCTTTAGAGCTATAACTATGGATTAAGTCCAAAGGGCTAAAAATCTGGCGAAGTCTTTTTATAAATAGTCAATCAAGAAATATGATATGCAATGCATCGATGGAGATGGGTTTGAGACCCACTTGAATTGCTGAGGGGGGAACCCGATGATACGTCTCAAACGTATCTATAATTTTTGATTATTCCATGCTTGTTATATAACATTGCCACATGTTTTTAAATGTTTTTAATATCATTTTGGCATGATTTACGAAACTAACCTATTAACAAGATGCCCAATGCCAGTTCCTGTTTTCTGCCATCTTTTCGTTTCAGAAAAGTTAGTCGGGGAAGTTTCTCCGAATCGCCTAAAAATTTACGGAAATTATTTTTACATGGAAACAAAGACTGCGCCCGAAGGAGACCTGCAGGGGGGCCCCACATGCCCCAGACGACCCCCAGGCGCGGTCAACCCCTTGATCGTGGCTCGGGCCCACCTGGGCACCTCGGTGCCCTCCCGAGTTGCCCTTTCGCCTATAAATTGCTTTCGTCCCGAAAACCCTCGATACCCGATCATATTTTCCAGAAAAGTTCCGAGGCCGCCTGAAAGGACACAGATGTCGCCTAGAGGGAGGGGGGGGGGGTGAATAGGCGATTAAAATTCTTTACGGTTTAGGCTTGAATAAATGCGGAATAAAACTAGCGGTTAATTTATCAAGCACAAAACCTAAACAAAGCTAGGTTTACCTATGTGCACCAACAACTTATGCTAATCAAGGTAAGCAACTATGTGATGGCAAGATATATTACTTCAAGCTCGATGGCTATCACAAAGTAAATTGCATAAGTAAGAAGCTCGGGAATAGAAATACCGAGGCACTTGGAGACGATGATTAATCCCGAAGTTCACTTCCCAATGGAAGCTACGTCTCCGTTGGAGCGGTGCGGAGTCACAAAGTGATCCCCGAATAGCCGTCAAATGGCACACCGTAATCTCCTTCGTGCCTCCACCAATGCGGAGTGCCACGAACCACAATGGGACACTTGAGGGTGGTCACCGAACCCGTATAAGGATGAGGCACACTCCACAACTTAATTGGAGGCTCTGACCGAATTCCCACGGCTCCCAAAGCCACAAGAATCACAAGGTTGGGGCGTGACTCCACAACTTAATTGGAGGCTCCCAACAATCCCGCGAGCCACCAAAACTCCGAGATCAACAAGGACCATATAGGGCACTCCAAGTACCCAAGAGGACAAGCTCTAGGGCACCCCAAGTACCCAAGAGTAACAAGCTTCTCAACTTCACTTTCCACGTATCACCGTGGAGAACTCAAACCGATGCAACTAATGCAATGGGCAAGAACACAAGAAGTGCTCAAAATCCTTCACTCTCAAATCCCACCAAAGCAACTAATACTATTGGGGAGGAGGGAAGAGAGGAAGAACAAAGAGGAACACCAAATGACGAGGACATACCCTTCGGGTCCCCTTTTATTGGTATACCTGGTGCAGACCAGACGAAGGCCCACCTGGCGGCTCAACGAAGCCCAAGAAGCCGCGGGCTATTTCTTGAAGCACAAGACAAGGACTCCAGATCGTAGTCTACTAGGACTCTTGTAAACCCTACCTGGCTCCCTTTATAAAGCCAGGCAGGGGCACCCCCAAAAGGGGATCCAGAGACAATTAGACATAGCATACACGGCATAACATAGAGAAGCCACGTCTCACCTCCACAATCACCATCACGGCCACCATGTAACCTCATATATGATCATAATCAGACAAGCAGGAGTAGGTCTTTACCTCACAATGAGGGGCCGAACCTGGGTAAATCTTTGCTTGTCAGCCGTCCGATACTACCAGCGCGCACATCTTTTCCCTCATAATCTACCTGGGGTACTCGACTCTGGGATTGCCGGGGGCGCACCTCGACAATTGGCGCCATCTGTGGGAAGAACGCGTGCTGGATTCACGGTTTCGGCGGCTCCAATCGACATCGACAATGGCGACGACTCGCCGTCACAGATCAGCACCCGGAGGCTCGATAACACCATCGCCTTCGTGTGCGGCTGGTCAAATCCTCCAGATCGCATCTGGCCAGCTTTGGCTTATTGATGACCCACAAGTATAGGGGATCGCAACAGTCTTCGAGGGAAGTAAAACCCAATTTATTGATTCGACACAAGGGGAGCCAAAGAATACTTGAGAGCCTTAACAGCGGAGTTGTCAATTCAGCTGCACCTGTGAATAGTCTTGCTCGACACAGATTATCAGTAGCAACAGTTTTATAGCAGTAGTAGCGGTGAAATAATAGCAGCAGTAAATAGAGACAGCAGTAGTGATTGCAGTAAACAGTAGGATTAAAACACTGTAGGCATAGGGATGGATGAACGGGCGCTGCATGGATAAGATAGCTCATATAATAATCAAGACATAGGCATTGCAGATAATAATGATAAAGCATCCAAGTACTAAGTAAACATAGGCATGTGTTCCGTATATAGTCGTACGTGCTCGCAATGAGAAACTTGTACAACATCTTCTGTCCTACCAGCCGGTGGCAGCCGGGCCTCAAGGGAATCTACTGGTAATTAAGGTACTCCTTTTAATAAAGTACCGGAGCAAAGCATTAACACGCCGTGAACACATGTGATCCTCACATCGCAGCCATTCCCCTCGGCTGTCCCAATTATTGTCACTTTGGGACCTCGGGTTCCGGACAACAATATGTGTATACAACTTGCAGGTATGATCAATAAACAGTGCATATCATTATGAAACAATAACATGTTCAGATCTGAAATCATGGCACTCGGGCCCTAGTGACAAGCATTAAGCTCAACAAGTTGCAACAACATCAATAAGTACTAACAATGGATACTAGGCACCATGCCCTAATGATCTTATAACTTATTACATGAACAATCTCATCCAATCCCTACCATCCCCCTCAGCCTACAGCAGGGAATTACTCACACATGGATGGGGGAAACATGGATGGTCGATGGAGAAGCGTCGGTGATGATGATGGCGATGATCTCCTCCAATTCCCCGTCCCGGCGGAGTGCCAGAACGGAGTTTCTGGTCCCCGAAATAGGTTTCGCGATGGCGGCGGCGTACGGTGATGTTTCTGGATGAAGTGGACGACCCCCTCGCGTTTTAGGTCAGAGAGGGTTAAGTAGTCGAAAGGGGGCTCGGGGAGGTGTCCGAGTCGCCCTCCTCAGGCTGGCGCGGTGGGCCCCTTGGCCGCGCCCCTGTGGTTTGGGCCACTCGTGGCCCATCTCGCTCCCCTTCTGGCTCCGTGAGTCTTCTGGTAAAATAGGAGGTTTGCGATCTTTTCTGGTGTTTTTCCCGAAAGTTGACTTTCTGCACAAAAACAAGACACCAGGGCAATTCTGCTGAAAACAGCGTTAGTCCGCATTAGTTGTATTCAAAACACACAAGTTAGAGGTAAAACAATAGCAAAAGTGTTCGGGAAAGTAGATACGTTTTGGACGTATCAACTCCCCCCAAGCTTAGCTTATTGCTTGTCCTCAAGCAATTCAGTTAACAACTGAGTGCGATAAAAGACTTTCACGAACACATTTGCTTCATATGATGCATATATTCTCACTATATGAACAAATGCTTAGGCAATTCAAGATGAGGCAAATGCAAATAATGTCACTCAATAGGCATGTAAACTATGAAAAGATACCAACATACTAATAGCGACAAACATGAAACATATTAATTCACAAGATTGTAATGCTCATAATAGGATATGATAAGATGGTATCTCGCTTGCCCGTTTTTGTACAGCAAAACATAAATGCCCAGGCACCTCTGAAGTTCATGGGAAGACTAGAATCAAAGATATCAAAGATAAAAGCATCAAAGTTATATCACAGTTAACCACATTCTGGGACAAGCACATTACACTAAGAACGACAACTATGCTCTCGAGAAAGTGCTCAAAGAAAGGATGGTGACTCAACATGAAAGTAAAAGATTGGCCCTTCGCAGAGGGAAGCAGGGATTATCATGTGCTAGAGCTTTTTATTTTTAAAACAGAGCAAAATTGTTTTGGGAAGTGTTTGTTGTTGTCAACGAATGGTAGTGGGTACTCTAACCCCCTTGTCAACCAGACTTTCAAGAGCGGCTCCCATGAAGGATGTTATTTCTACCAGCAAGGTAGATCATCCCTCTTCTCTTTTGTTTACACATGTATTTTAGTTTCATTATGGGTGACACTCCCCCCAACCTTTGCTTGCACAAGCCATGGCTAACCGAATCCTCGGGTGCCTTCCAACATTCACATACCATGGAGGAGTGTCTATTTGCAAATTAAGTTGCTTACTGATAAATCAGGGCAAAACATGTGAAGAGAATTATTGATGAAAGTTATAATTAATTGGGACTGGGCACCCCGTTGCCAGCTCTTTTTGCAAAATTATTGGATAAGCGGATGTATATGCCACTAGTCCATTGGTGAAAGTCTGAATGACAAGATTGAAAGATAAAACACCACATACTTCCTCATGAGCTATAAAACATTGACACAAATTGAGAAGTACTTTGAAGGTTTTAAAGGTAGCACATGAAAATTTACTTGAATGGTTCGAAATGCCATGCATAGGTATTTATGGTGGACACTTTGGAATAACTTGGTTTTCATGGTTTTGGAAGCACGAGCAGCATTCCCGCTCAGTACAAGTGAAGGCTAGCAATAGACTGGGAAGCGACAATCAAGAGAGCAATAACCGTCATAATCATGCTTGCGACAAAATGAAATTAATTGAGGCATAAAAGTGATACAAGAACTCTGAGTCAAAATAAATCATCAAGGCTTAATTGACTTTTGTTTTTCAGTCATATGCATGCATGAGCATGTGCCAAGTCAATTCGAATGAATTATTCAGAGGAGGATACCACAATGTCATACCCTCTATGAATAGAACAATGCAAGCAAACATCAACATAACATGCTACCACTATTAATAAATTGGGACCGATCATGAGAGAACAAGAACTACTAAGCATCCACTAAATGACATATACCTCACATGAACCAACTAAGCATGCTCACATAGATGAGTATATGTACAAAAATGAAAACAAATAGAGTTCATACCAGCCTCTCACCCCAACTCGAGTTGTTGTAGATCATCCTTATTGCTTTTTCACTTGTGTTGCTTCGAATGATAAGAATGAAAACCAAGCTCCTCGGAGTCACGGATGGCTGTCCAACTCTGAAAACACTATACAAAACCAAAAAGAAACAACAAATATTTTTGGGTTTTCGAGTTTTTGAAACAAGAGCAAAAAGAAACAAACAATAAAGCAAAATATTTTTAGATTTTTGAATAACAAACCGAATTTTAAAACTAAGCAAACTAATACTGAAACTTAAAGAAACAAATGAAGAGAAACAACAGAAATATTTTTGGTCTTTTTGTGTTTTGGAATGCAGCAATAAAAGGTAAACAATTAAAAAGAAAGAAAGAAAACTGCAACATGGATATACAAAGTATCGACAAGATATGATATGTAAATGAGTGAGATGTCGATATACCTCCCCCCAAGCTTAGGCTTTTGGCCTAAGTGGAGGTCAATGCCACTGTCCCCATGATGTGCCACTGTCGTGATATGATGAAGAAGGGTACTCATCCTGGTACGAGCCTGACGACGCACCAGGATAAGTGACGGTGTAGTGATCACCAGGTGCCTCTTCCTCCTCCTGATGCTGCTGGTGAAAACCTTGCAGTCGAAGCTGCTCCTCCAATGCATCCTTGGAGTACGACCACGGCCTCCTGTGAATAGGAAACAAATCGGCCTGGGGCAAAGGGACCTCGGTTGCCTCCCCGTTAGTATAAAACACTTTATAAACAATGTTCCCTATGCGAGAGCCTGGTGCAGCAAACTGATGATCTATCATAGTAGCAAGATCAAGCCTAACAGGGGCTAGCACATCATCAGTAGGTGTCGCAGAAAGACCAAAACTAGCAGCAACACGCTTCGCAACAATCCCACCATAGATGGGTCCTTTAGCGGCTAAGCGGCGAGCAATAAGAGCACCAAGGTTGTAAGCAGTGTTACCATTAAGTGCAGCAGCAAGAAAAGCAAGATGATAATTAGAAATGTTGCTGGTGTTTTCCCTACCAAGAATGCTAGTAGCAAGGTAGAAAACAAAATACTTGATGGCAGGGTATTGGATATTCCTTATCTTGCCGCGATGAGCGTCGCGGCTATCGTCATCGGTCACTGCTCGATAAAGTTCCACCAAGTCGCGGGTGTTTCCTTCAATCTTCTTCGCTGTACCTATAGGAGCAATATCTATGGCAGCACAAAAGTCATTCAAACTCATGGTAACAGGCATATCATAGATCTTAAATTTAACAACAGGTCCATAAGATGAGTTTGTGAATTTAAAACTCTCAACAAAAGTTTTGGTGAGCCAATAATGTTGGACACCCTCATCCTGCATATAAGTAGTTAAACCAACCCTCTGGATGAGAAACCTGAAGTCATCAAGCAAACCTGCATTAGTTAGAAACTCAATGCATGGAAAGGATGAAGCATTTGGGATTTGATCATCCCCTCCATCTCCAATGTTTGGTGCAATGACATCTTCATCATAGGAGCGCCTAACTCGAGTGGATGCCCTCAAGGGTCTTCTTACCCTCTGAGAGTCACTCTCAAACACCTCTCCAAAGTTGTGGTTATGCATTTTCCTTTCTGAAATTTTCAACACATATCATAAAAATTGATTTTTGAAGCATACAAATGAGGGGAACTACTATATGACTTGCTAGAGGACTAAACATGCATCAAAACTGATTATATCAACATAGAACAAGCATGCATACTCACTTAACAAGTCACCTACAGCAGCAAAATACTCAAGGTATACTACTAAACAAAATTCTACTTGGATACATGGAGGAGTCACATACCTGAGAGCAATTGCCCCAAATCTCAGCAGCTGAGATGGGCTGAACAAAGAGATCGAAATCGCGAGGAAGAACAGCAAAAACTCGGTGTGAGAGAGAAAAACGAGCTGAGTGATGCAAGAGGAAGAAGTGGTAGGTGGGGGAACTGTTGGAGGGCCAAGGGTGCCCCACCTCAGTGGCTGGCGCGGCCAAGGGGCAGCCGCGCCACCATGTGGTTTGACCCCATGGTGGGTCCCCTTGGTCAGCACCAGGCACTCCCACGATGCTCTTTGAAAAATAGGACCAATGGTATAATTTTTACAGAGTTTTGAAAACTTTCAATTTACACGAAATCTGGATATTTAAATTAATAAAACTTGGGCAGAAAAATTATTTTTAAAATTCAAAACAACTAAACTTTTGCAACCTAATTATCACTACAGGAGGTAAAACAAAGTTGAAGAAAGAAATGTGTTTAGCTCTTTCATGTATGCAAATACATTTGATAACAAGGTTGATCAAGTCTTGGCACCAAATAAATTTACATGACACAAATGATTTAAACATCATGAAACACTCATGTTACCTTGTATTGTATTGATATGGATCCAATCATAATGTTTTGATATCCTTCTTGATGATCATATATAGGGCAATCAATACTTCCCACTTTGATAGTTTTAAAATTGGAGATGGTATTGACTCCATAAATCTTGTCAACTTTCTTGGGGAAATAAACAGTATGTTCTTTATCATTAACATTGAAAGTTACTTTTCCTTTATTGCAATCAATAACAGCACCTGCAGTATTTAGAAAAGGTCTTCCAAGAATAATAGACATATTATCATCTTCAGGCATTTCAAGAACAACAAAATCAGTCAAAATTAAACAATTGTTAGCCACTTGAACAGGGACATCCTCACAAATGCCAACAGGAACAGCAGTAGATTTATCAGCCATTTGCAAAGATATATCAGTAGGTATCAATTTATCAAGATAGAGTCTCTTATAGAGAGAAAAAGGCATAACACTAACTCCTGCTCCCAAATCACATAAAGCAGTTCTAACATAATTATTCTTGATGGAGCAAGGGATGGTTGGTATACCTGGATCTCCAAGCTTCTTAGGAACCTTGCCATTGAAAGAATAATTAGCAAGCATAGTAGAAATTTCCTCATTAGGAATTTTCCTCTTGTTAGAAACAATATCTTTCATATACTTTGAGTAAGGAGGCAATTTAATAGCATCAGTCAAAGGAATTTGCAAGAACAAGGGTTTCATCCATTCACAAAATTTATTATAATGTTCTTCTTCCTTTGATTTTAGTTTCTTAGTTGGAAAAGGCATTTGCTTTTGAACCCAAGGTTCCCTTTCATTACCATGTTTCTTAGCAATGAAGTCTTCCTTAGTGTACTTTGTGTTTTTAGTATGCTTTTCAGGTTCCTTTTCACTAACTTCTTTATCAAGAGCATCATTTTTATCCTTATCACTATCAAGTTCATTACCACTTTCAGTTTCAGCATCAGAGATAGATATACTATTAGGATCATTAACAGTTTCAGAGGATTCTACAACATTTTTATGTTTCTTCTTCTTCTTTTTCTTAGAAGGAGAAACTGGATTTTCAGCTAGTTGAGAATCTTGTTCAATTCTTTTAGGATGTCCCTCAGGATATAAAGGATCCTGAGTATGAGCTCCACTTCTAGTGCTAACATAGACAGGTTTTAATTTTTCTTTAGAAGCATTGGCTAACATGTCTTGTTGCACTTTAGTGAGTTGATCAATTTGAGTTTGAACCATATGGAAATGTTTAATAAGCATCTTAACATCATTGGAGGTTCTCTCCACAATATCATGCAACTTACTAATAGCTTGAGAGTTTTCATGCAAATGATTCTCTACTCTCATATTAAAATTATCTTGCTTAATAACATAATTATCAAATTCATCTAAGCATTGATCAGGTGGTTTAGAGTAGGGAATATCTCCTTCATCGAACCTGTGGAGAGAGTGAACCTCAATTATGGATGGATGAGGAATTGGCTTACACAAATCTTCAATAGGTGGAAGGTTCTTCACATCTTCAGATTTAATACCCTTCTCAATGAGAGTCTTCTTGGCCTCCTCATTGTTTCATCATTCAATTCAATCATACCTCCCCTCTTCTTTGATATTGGTGTCGGTGTAGGTGTGGGGGTCGGCGCAGGTAGAGTCCAATCATCATAATTCTGGCTGATTTTAGCCAATAATTCTTCAGCTTCTTCAGGGGTTCTTTTCCTGAAAACACAACTAGCACAACTATCCAGATATGCTCTAGATTCAATAGTTAGTCCACTGTAAAATATATCAAGTAGATCATGCTTTTCCAAATCATGTCCAGGCCGAGCTCTGATAAGAGAGCAAAACCTTGTCCATGCCTCTGGAAGTTTCTCTTCATCTTCCTGGTCAAAGTTATAAATTCTCTGCAAAGCATCATGTTGAGCACTAGCAGGGAAATATTTCTGAAAGAAAACATTAAGCAAACCAGTAGGACTAGTAATAGAACCAGGAGGCAAGTTGTTATACCAAGCTTTAGCATCATCTTTTAATGAGAAAGGAAAAATCTTAGCAACAAAATAGCTACGCTTCTTGATATCATCAGAAAATAAGCCACTCAAAGTAGAGAGCTCATTCATGTGCTCTACAGCACTTTCACTCTTAGTGCCACAAAAAGGAGTTTTCTCAACAATAGATATATGAGATAAATCAAGAGAAAAATCATAATCCTTATCTTTAATGTTTATAGGAGAAGTGGCAAACTTAGGATCAGGTGACAACTTGTATTTAACAGCATGTTGTGCAAGAAAATTTCTAATATTACTTGCACCAGTAGTAGCATTACATTTATCAATAAAATCATCATCAAGTTCCACATAAGTTTCATCAGGATCATCATCACAAGTATAATCCCTTAACTCAGGTGAATAAACAGGAGTAGTAGGACTTCCATTAGGTGTTCTAGTATTTTCAAGTTGTTTAGACCTAGCAATAGCAGCATCTAAAAGTGGACCTAATGAAATACTCTCATCAATCACAGTAGAAGCATCATCAATATTATCAGAGGCAATTTCAGATTCAGCAGTAGTACCAACACGTGAAGATTGTGGTGGTGTAACAAGTTGACTCAATACAGATGGTGAGTCAAGAGCAGCAGAGGTACTAAGTGTCGTACCTTTTCTTGTAGTGGATGGCAATACACGGACCCTCTCATCACGAGCTTTACCCATGATGAATAAATTTCAGCGAGCAATATAGATCACAAGTGAACTCACAAATAAAGCTATGCTCCCCGGCAACGGCGCCAGAAAATAGTCTTGATGACCCACAAGTATAGGGGATCGCAACAGTCTTCGAGGGAAGTAAAACCCAATTTATTGATTCGACACAAGGGGAGCCAAAGAATACTTGAGAGCCTTAACAGCGGAGTTGTCAATTCAGCTGCACCTGTGAATAGTCTTGCTCGACACAGATTATCAGTAGCAACAGTTTTATAGCAGTAGTAGCGGTGAAATAATAGCAGCAGTAAATAGAGACAGCAGTAGTGATTGCAGTAAACAGTAGGATTAAAACACTGTAGGCATAGGGATGGATGAACGGGCGCTGCATGGATAAGATAGCTCATATAATAATCAAGACATAGGCATTGCAGATAATAATGATAAAGCATCCAAGTACTAAGTAAACATAGGCATGTGTTCCGTATATAGTCGTACGTGCTCGCAATGAGAAACTTGTACAACATCTTCTGTCCTACCAGCCGGTGGCAGCCGGGCCTCAAGGGAATCTACTGGTAATTAAGGTACTCCTTTTAATAAAGTACCGGAGCAAAGCATTAACACGCCGTGAACACATGTGATCCTCACATCGCAGCCATTCCCCTCGGCTGTCCCAATTATTGTCACTTTGGGACCTCGGGTTCCGGACAACAATATGTGTATACAACTTGCAGGTATGATCAATAAACAGTGCATATCATTATGAAACAATAACATGTTCAGATCTGAAATCATGGCACTCGGGCCCTAGTGACAAGCATTAAGCTCAACAAGTTGCAACAACATCAATAAGTACTAACAACGGATACTAGGCACCATGCCCTAATGATCTTATAACTTATTACATGAACAATCTCATCCAATCCCTACCATCCCCCTCAGCCTACAGCAGGGAATTACTCACACATGGATGGGGGAAACATGGATGGTCGATGGAGAAGCGTCGATGATGATGGCGATGATCTCCTCCAATTCCCCGTCCCGGCGGAGTGCCAGAACGGAGTTTCTGGTCCCCGAAATAGGTTTCGCGATGGCGGCGGCGTACGGTGATGTTTCTGGATGAAGTGGACGACCCCCTCGCGTTTTAGGTCAGAGAGGGTTATGTAGTCGAAAGGGGGGCTCGGGGAGGTGTCCGAGTTGCCCTCCTCACAGGCTGGCGCGGTAGGCCCCTTGGACATTGTTGCCAAAAACAATTTTTAAAATATTATTATAAATATTATTTTCCAATTTTTAAGTGGCAAAAACAACTTTTTAAACAAGAAAGTACCACAAATATGTTGCAAAAAGTCATATACATGAAAAAAAAAGATGAAATGGATGTCATATTTGGATTCCTCTATTTTTTCTAATCGATTTAGACATTTTATTTGTTAAATTTCAATTTATTGATTTAAAGATATGAATAATTCCATATTAGATGAAAAATAGGGGAAAAGAGCTATGCCTACGACTTACCTATGCCGAGGGCAAAGCCGTCGGCATAGCCCCTGTGCCAAATCTATGCCGACGGCATATCCTATGCCGACGGCTTTGTCGACGGGCTGGCCTCGTCGGGACCTATGCCGACGGCCCCGATAAAAAGCCGTCGGCACAGGGTTTGGCCGTCGGCATAGATCCCCATTCCTGTAGTGCCACCTGGTGGTTTGGGCCACTCGTGGCCCATCTCCGCCTCCCCTTCTGGCTTCGCGAGTCTTCTGGTAAAATAGGAGGTTTGCGATCTTTTCTGGTGTTTTTCCCGAAAGTTGACTTTCTGCACAAAAACAAGACACCAAGGCAATTCTGCTGAAAACAGCGTTAGTCCGCATTAGTTGTATTCAAAACACACAAGTTAGAGGTAAAACAATAGCAAAAGTGTTCGGAAAAGTAGATACGTTTTGGACGTATCACTTATTCGCCGCACTAATCGGTAACTTCAATCATCAACATGGAGACCTGACGTCCGGCTCCCGACGGGCCGGCGGGTGCGTCAATCCCTCCAACCAAGCAGGCGCAAGGCATGAGATCTTCATGTACGACAGCTGCTCCTGTTCGCCTTGAATCAGAGGCCAGCACGTATCGAGCCGGCTACTGGTCCCGAAATTGCCAATCCGACGGGCAGCTCAGATTCCGACGGCATCATCGTGTTGAAGAGATCCAAACCAGATCGATTAGCTAAGCAAGCACCCGAAAGAGTCTAAACAAGAAAAAGCGAAAGCAAACAACTATCCACCCGATCTCACATGCATCGATCCCATGCATGGATTTTGTGGCCAGTGTGACTACATGCATGGATCGATCAACCTCTTCTTTCAATTAGCTCTTCTATCTCACGTACTACCTTAGATTATTTTTGCATGTACTAATATTCTGATGGCATTACGAGGGGCTGCTAGGATCGACACGAGATCCAGGCGGTGTTTCCGTGCAGGCACTGGCCCGATCCAATCTGAGAGCCTCAAGCATCCACAAGCCAGACAACGGCGATAGCATCCGTGAGCACCAGGCGGCATGGCGAACAGGACGTTCAAGAGCACTCGCGACGCGCTGAAGCTGCCGCGGCGGCAGCAGCAAAAATCCCCCCCGCGGCAACCCGACGATGGCGCGTCCCGGGCGGCTCGACTGTGCGCATACGTCCCGCGCCTCCAACTCGACAAGACAACGACCTCGGCGGGAGTTCGCGATCCTCCTGGCAACCAAGACGCGTGTCCAAGCTAGACGGACAACACCTTCATCGAGCATACGCGTACATACACGCATGGATTTTTCGGCCAGGATCGCAGCAAGCATCGAAGCCTTTTATTCCATCTAGCTCTTCAAACCTCTCTCATATAGTATATTTGCATATTTTATTTCATGTACTAATTAACTAGACCAGCTCCAGTCAAGAAAACCAAGCAGGCTTATTGGGCACTCGAAAATACATCACGTATCAATTCGAGTCCCTGACTTCATCGACAACAGCGACGACTAGCCACCACGGATCAGCAGCGGGGGCTCGACATCACCATCACCCTCGCGTGCGGCTGGTCAAAACCATCGGACCACGTCTGACGGATTATTCGCTGCAAGCAAGTTCTGTCATGAACAAGGAGAGACCTGGCGTCCGGCTCCCGACGTGCCGACGAAACCTTAGGCGGATCATCGGATCAATCTACACGCAGCAGTACTCGATTTCGACTCGGCTCCGATCTCTGAGTTCGAATCGAGTTGTGCATGCAAAGTCAAGAAACAAAAGCAAAGCCACGATACTTCATCAAGGCAGTTCTGGATTTAGTGCATGCTGCACGGCTCCCAATCTTCATTAACTAATCGATTTTGTCTTACTCAAATTATTATATTAATCTCGTCTACTAATGGCTTTGTCTTCTGAACGTGTATACAAGGATGACAAAGCTGAACGGGCACACCCGCAGAGTACGAAGTCGACTCAGCCACGACTGCTGACGTCCCGTCAACATCTATCTCGCCAGCATCGCGACCGGCAAGCGGGCGCATGAACCTCGGAGCCCCGGAACCCGGTGAGATCGGTCAAAACTAGCAGTTGCTTGGAGCACACAGGCGACTCAGGGGCTAGCGCCTCATCTTCATCGACATATTGGCAGTCTCTACACCAACGTGGGACCAGCCGCACCTGACACTCGGGGGCAACGGTCATCGCCCCCTGCGGACATCTTCAACAACTCGACAGCCGCGTCGTCCACGACTCGACCACGACGGCGTCCATGGCTCGACAGTCTCGGTGTTCACGGCTGGGCTGTCTTTTTAACGACTCACTGGCATAAACGTTCGGGGGTTCGACATCACCCTCGCCTTCCGGTGCAGCTGATTACATCTATCAGATCGTTACTCAAGACCAGCTAGGCGACGTCGCAATCAACTCACGTGAGCAAAATTCGACTACCTCTACTTCGTCGATCATCGCGACAACAATCAACATCGGCACACAAAGCCCGCTCCCTAGAAGGGCACTACGTACACTCGGGGGCTGGCACTCGACATCAACAAATAGCATCAGCTCCGACCACGCGACCCGACAAATCTTCGACTGCGCGGACCCTACAAAGCGACACTCGTGATTTCGTCGACTCCGCATCGTCGACTCCGTCTCCGACACTCGGGGGCTGGCGGCCTTGCCTTCATCGATCCAGACACACCTTCATTCGAGTTGTTCGACTTCATAAGCAGCGGCGGCAAGCTGGACCGATCCAGACACACGGACTCGATCCACTTCGGCGATCCCATGTCAGCGCGAGAGCTCAGGAAAATAAAAATCAGAACAGCCGAACAAGCGGCAGGACATGCATAGCGACGTGAGTGCTACTACCATGCACGCAGATCAAGAAATCAAAGGAGGAAAGAGATCAGAGCTGCTAGCCTGCTACTCTCTTGCATACATCACGTACAAGGGGACAAAATCCAACCCAGCAGCGCTCTGGTCAGCTGCCACAAATCCACATGAAGAACAAATCAAAGCGCTAGCTAATTCCTCTAGTGCATGGATTTCCCGGCCGGGCTGCTAATCACATGTCGTGTTACGTCTCACGTGCACTCAAGACAATCAAAGGCATATCACGCCACCGCATTTTCGTCTGAGACCAGCGCCAGCAAAATAAAAACATTCACCAAACACGTGCGTCCACACGGCGCATCGGCTCTAGCCGTGCGCACACGACCGACCGGCGAGTCGACAACTCGGGTGACAACAAATTTCGACTCCTTCGATCTCTTCGACGTCTACAACAATAAAGCATCGATATCGACCACACCCCTACTGTGGGCAAACTTCGGCTCACTCGACATCATCAACCAACACGGCGGTACCAGCACACAAAGCCCGCTACGTGGAAGGGCACTACATACCCTCGGGAGCTGGCACTCGAAATCAAAAACGACATCATATTCGACTACGCGCACCCGACAAACCGTCGACTCGGGGCGGCGGTGGAGCTGCGTATCTTCGGCCGCTCGTCAACCACTACATCAACGCAAGGTGCTCCTAATACTCGGGGGCTGCATCTCAAAATAAATTCGGCGCACCCGACGCTCGGGGGCTGGCGCTTCGACACCTACCTCACCCTCGTCCAGATCAACTGCGGCAAACATCATCGGTCACTGGATCACGCAGCCCGACAAACAATCGACTGGGGAACAAGGCGACAGCCGTGACTTACTCGACTCCATCCCCGATGCTCGGGGCTGGTGCTTCGTCATCAATGGCAAACAATAAAAGTCTACATATTTCTATCGCTTAGGAACAGCTAAGTCAGTTCCATATTTTATTTTGCAATTATAAACCTGCTCTAGTTGAATCCAACACTCGAAGGCTGGCACTTCTCGAATCTGCCGCGTTGACTCCGGTCCGCCGCGTCGATTGACTTCGCAGCATAACATCCACCGCGTCGACTCCGGTCCGCCGCGTCGATTGACTTCGCAGCATAACATCCGCCGCGTCGACTCCGGTCCGTCGCGTCGATTGACTTCGCAGCATAACATCGCCGCGTCGACTCCGGTCCGCCGCGTCGATTGACTTCGCAGCATAACATCCGCCGCGTCGACTCCGGTCCGCCGCGTCGACTGACTTCGCAGCATAACATCCGCCGCGTCGACTCCGGTCCGCCGCGTCGATTGACTTCGCAGCATAACATCCGCCGCGTCGACTCCGGTCCGCCGCGTCGACTGACTTCGCAGCATAACATCCGCCGCGTCGACTCCGGTCCGCCGCATCGACTTCTTCCAGCTAAACACCGCAAGATCTTGGCCGCACCTAATACTTTATCGGGTGCCGCGCCGCACAAGCCCAAACTCGCAAAGCCTTGGCCGTACCAGAAAGACTCGGGAGCTGCGCCGTGTAGGTTAGCTACTTGAAAAAGCCTCCGCCGCACTCGACAATTCGAAGGACACTCGACATTGGCTCGAGTGCTGCGCACCTGGCAAATATCTACGTCAGCAGACGCAAAGATTGGAGCACTCAAAAAAAAAAACTCGATAACAGCAAAATGAAGGCAAATTGAGCCTCGGCCGCACCCGGCACTCGGGGGCTGCGCCGCACAGGCCGCAACAAATTCACCTCGGCCGCACCCGGCACTCGGGGGCTGCGCCGCACAGGCCGCAGCAAAATCGCCTCGGCTGCACCTGGCACTCGGGGGCTGCGCCGCACAGGTTGTAACAAGTTCTCCTCGGATGCGCCCGATACTCGGGAGGGCACTCGCCACCGGTTCGAGTGTTGCACAACTGAAAATACCTACGCCACCAGGCGCGAAGAATGAAGCACTCAGAAGATAATCAACAACAACAAAAAGGAAGGCAAATTGAGCCTATACCCAACTACAAATAGTTGCACATAGCCTCGGGGGCTACTCCCATGGGAGCGCTGTCGCGCTCCCATAGATTTCAAAAGCAAAATATTTCGATTGACAAAAAGCAGCACAGAAGGATGATTTGAGATTGTCCTCTATTGCAAGACAATAAACCACAATCTCGGGGGCTACTCCCATGGGAGCGCTGTCGCGCTCCCATAGATTTCAAAAGAAGGTAAGACATTCACTCGACTATAGACTCGACTAACTGCATTAAATACTTCACAAATCAATGAGTCATACTTCATAAATTCCCGGACTATACCAATCGCAGACGTTTCGGATGCTGCATACGCAAATGCAAAGGTAAGACCCGCCGAGCAATCGAGCTGGGCCGAGGGACGCTCTAACAGTGTTTTCCCTTGAATTTTTCCGTGTCAACAGACATGATGAAAATCCCGACGGACGTGTTGGGTATCAAAAGTCAAACTGCAGAACGAGTCAGTAAGACCTACAACGGCCTGAGTCGAGTCTGTCCAGTATGTTCCAGGTTCGAGTCCGGGGACTCGAACCTGATTGAAGGCTAGTATGGTTTCGCCCGAATGTGCAGTTAACTGAGCTCGATTTTCGAGTGAATCAGGCCTACTATGTCAATATCCCTAGGCAAAAGTTTCAAAAGTGTTCCAGGTTCGAGTCCGGGGACTCGAACCTGATTGAAGGCTAGTATGGTTTTGCCCGAATGTGCGGTTAACTGAGCTCGATTTTTGAGTGAATCAGGCCTACTATGTCAATATCCCTAGGCAAAAGTTTCAAAAGTGTTCCAGGTTCGAGTCCGGGGACTCGAATCTGATTGAAGGATAGTATGGTTTCGCCCGAATGTGCGGTTAACTGAGCTCGATTTTTGAGTGAATCAGGCCTACTATGTCAATATCCCTAGGCAAAAGTTTCAAAAGTGTTCCAGGTTCGAGTCCGGGGACTCGAATCTGATTGAAGGCTAGTATGGTTTCGCCCGAATGTGCGGTTAACTGAGCTCGATTTTTGAGTGAATCAGGCCTACTATGTCAATATCCCTAGGCAAAAGTTTCAAAGCATTAGTCGACGTCTTTTCGACTCAGCATGCACAATCGTGGCATTCTCGACTCAAAAATACATAACAAAGTTCATGCAAAACATCAGTCGACGAATTACTGAGTCAAAAGTATCAGAAAATGCGGCACGCGAAAACTGAGCCCAAGTTGAGAACATCCTTGGACAGCTCAAATTTTCATCGATTACTCCCATGGGAGGGCACTCGCCGCTGGCTCGAGTGCAAACGATTTTCCTCAAAATTTGGTTTTTTCATTGCTCATATTAAATATATCAGAGCTGGGTTTTTTGTTGCTCATATTGGATTTATCAAAGTAGAGTTTTTCATTGCTCATATTAGATTTATCAAAGTCGAGTTCTCTATAGCCCGCACAGATTTATCAAAGTCGGGTTCTCTATAGCCCGCACGGATTTATCAAAGTCGGGTACTCTATAGCCCGCACCGGATTTACTATTATTGGATTTCATACATATACTGGATTTCTCATAAATGATTCAACTCATGAAGAATGGATAATACAGTCATCATATGGTCATCAACATACTCGACGGATTAACTACGCCTACTCGACATACTGTTATGAGTCTCTACCCGACTCTTCGAATCGACCAGACACTCGGGGGCTAGTGACGAGGACATACCCTTCGGGTCCCCTTTTATTGGTATACCTGGTGCAGCCCAGACGAAGGCCCCCCTGGCGGCTCAACGAAGCCCAAGAAGCTGCGGGCTATTTCTTGAAGCACAAGACAAGGACTCCAGATCGTAGTCTACTAGGACTCTTGTAAACCCTACCTGGCTCCCTTTATAAAGCCAGGCAGGGGCACCCCCAAAAGGGGATCCAGAGACAATTAGACATAGCATACACGGCATAGCATAGAAAAGCCACGTCTCACCTCTACAATCGCCATCACGGCCACCATGTAACCTCATATATGATCATAATCAGACAAGCAGGAGTAGGTCTTTACCTCACAATGAGGGGCCGAACCTGGGTAAATCCTTGCTTGTCAGCCGTCCGATACTACCAGCGCGCACATCTTCTCCCTCATAATCTACCTGGGGTACTCGACTCTGGGATTGCCGGGGGCGCACCTCGACACCAAATCACTCCAAGATCTAGATCCAAAAAGCTTCCCCTCACTTAGAGGAGAGATTGATTGGTGGAATGGTAGATCTAGATCTACTCTCTCTTTTCCCTCTATTTGGAGGCAAGAATCATGGAGGAATAGAGAGATAACAAGCTCAAAGAAGGCCAACAATGGGGAAAACACGAGCTGTAGAGTTAGGCTGGCTGGAGGTAGGTGGAGGGACCCCTCCCAGAAAAAGATCCGTTGCAGACAGAAATATCAGATATTCCGACATAAGTCACGATCGGATAATCCGACTGGATCGGATAGTCCGAAACACAAAGTATCGGATAATCCGGCACAACCGGATAATCCGGGTAGACCTATATCGGATATTCCGAAAAACTCCAGTACGCCACAAAACTGGTTGCTAGAAGTCGTTAGCCGATTTCGAGAGAAAAACTTGAGAGTCGGATATTCCGATGAAGTCAAGACCGGATAATCCGGGGAACCGGATAATCCGATTCGACCCATGTCAGATATTCCGAAAAACTCCAGTACGCATTGCTTTTAAAGTTCTTAGCCAAAATCGAGCAAACCTTTAGAATCGGATAATCCGAGTAAGCTAGGACCGGATAATCCGAATCCCCTGCTAGAGCAAATCTTGACAGAAATAGCAAAACTGCAAACTCAATAACTTTCTCATTTGAACTCCAAATTAGGTGAAACCAATTTCTCGTTTGAAATATTAAGAACCATAAATAGAGTTAAGTTGACACACATGAAGGTGTGGAACTTTCCTCACGGATAAACCGATAATATTTCCAATACGAAAACACAACAAGTTTTCAAACCAAAATCCGTTTTCGAAGAACTTGGGCTTGTCATGAAGATCATGACAAGCACCAAAACCCAACTAGGGGAAAAACCAAATAGGAACCAAGAAAGATGGTATGCCAAGTATGCAAAGGTTTGAGCTCTCTCCAACTGATACGCTAAAGCTCAATTGAGAGCCCCTCTTGATAGTACGGTATCTATCCTATAACCCGGTCTCCCAACTAGCACCATGAGACCGGCAAAATAGAAACCATATCAACATCATACCTTTGCCTTGCGCATTCCACTCGAGCTAGATGACGTCGATCTTGATCTCTTCAAGTGGACCACCTTTCTCGATCTTGAGCTGCCTACATGATTAAGATCATCTTTATGTAATACTATGTGTTGTGTTTGTGGGGATCCGATGAATTGTGGAGTATTCACATTATGGTTCAGTTTATCTATGATATGTTTTATTTATGATCTTGCATGCTCTCTGATGCTTGTGTATGCTTTGGCATAAGTAATTACTTGTGTCATTAGAGAGGGTATTTATACTAGATAGTGGGTTCATGCCTCTCTTGTTCGAGCTCGAGTTGATAGATACGATTAGAACTTGAGATGTGCTGTTGCTACTAGGGATAAAACATCGATGTTTATTGCTTTATGTTGTATTCATTGCTTACATTATGCACTCTGCTTATTGCAATTATCTATTGCTTGCAACTTAATACTTTCGGGTGACAGGCTGGATAGCGATCCCGGGTGGATTATTAGTCATAGATGCAGTTGGATAACGGTCTACATATTTTGATGTAATGTCCATATTAAATGAAACGGTGAACCATGTGTCATGATAGTATTGTGTTGCGTCCATGTTTGTCAATTGCCCCGCTGTAGTTTGTTTACCCAACACGTTTATCTTTTGGAGAGACATCACTAGTGAACTGTGGACCTCAGTCCTATTTTCCTACATTGTTTACAACCGTTTTAAATAGATTTTACTAGTCATTTTTGCTCTCATAATATTTTCCACCATACGTTTAATCCTTTGTGTTCAGCAAGCCGGAGAGAATGACAACCTCTTTGTTTCGTTGAGGCAAAGTAGTTTGTTCGTGTGTGCGCAGGTCCACGTCAATTATCGTAAACGGCGCAGTTGACACCTTTCCGAAGCCTTCTGCAAATCCTACTGGATTGATAACCTTGGTTTTGTAATTAAGGGAAAACTTGCTGCTAAATTACATCAAACCTTACACTTGGGGTCTCCCAGCGAACGTGCTATTCCACGCCATCACCCGACCTGTCTTAATAAAACTCCCACTCCGATGCAGGTGCAGTTCTCTCATAGAATACTGTTAGGTAGGCTGATTGTATCTTAATGTGTTCTGGTTGGCTCTTAATGAGTAAAAACCCTGCCCACATGGTGACCTTAAAAAAAACTGATATATGAGTTACACTAGTGGTTACAGTTTATGAGATTTGGGTGAATCTCTATTAAGCTCATAAAGGCCGAGGAGTATGACTTATATGATCCACCCACGGTGTAGAATCGACATCGTAGTACGGTAACGACATTGAGTAAAACTTGCTCCACACAAGACTAACAATTCTAGGCCTAGTCCGCTGTTTCAGTTGTAATCAAGCGTCTCTCCTTGTCTATGTGGAACTTCAACTTGACAATCTCCACCGAACTCCAGATATATCAAATAGTAATATGAAATTAGAATGCAATATAATTTACCTCTGAGATCTGGTGGGAGATTGTTGGATGTTTATGGGCCTTGGCCCATTTTGTCCAACAAATTCTAAAACCACAATGGCCCATTCATTTTGGTTGATAGTATGTACATGAAGCAGGAGTGAGACTATTTAGTCCCATGTTGCTACTAGGGAGAGTGTTGCACAGTCTTATAAGGGATGCTCTTCTGTACCCACTAAGTGAGTGAGAATATGAGAAGTTCACACGCATTCCTCCTTCGCCTTCTGCCTCGCCACACATTGCACGCGCGCCGCATCGCATCACGTTGCGTGAATCGGGTTCGAGTTAGAACTCATTTTGGTGAAAGATTAAACTTTTACTTGGTGCATCAACCATACGCGTGTACGTGTCAACAGACATGTGCATGTTTGACACATGCCATGTTTCTTCCATTGCGTGGCGGTTGTATTCTCTGCCCATCCCCAGGCTATAGAGGAAAGAACATAATAGACAATTCAGACTATACAACTCACTCTATGTATCGCCCTTGCTTAGTTCTTGTTTTGTCGTGCTGCTTCCAGAGTTCCCCACCACGTGCATGATTGTTCGGGACAACAGTCCTCCGAAACCACGTCACTTGAGATCCGGCACCGAAAGGTTGCCGATAAGAATTTTAGGGAGCGTCTTAGCGCGAGTGCTCACTTTCGTTGTCTAATTCCTCTTCATAACCATGGCCAACAACAACAACGTTGCGGTGGAGACCTTCCCGGTTAACACATATGTGCTACTTTTCTCTCGGTTTGAATTAGTATTTGATTCATATGCATACCTGTTACATATGTCAAGATCGTCGTATGTGGCTAGATTTACTAGTGCATTTGTGATATTGATTTCGTTAATTGAACTCATCCTCAAATATCTTAATACTCCAACATGGTCTTCTTCTAACTAAGAGGTGACCTCTTAATAAGAAAGAAAAACCGTTTTTCTTCATTGTACAAGATGATTTATATTTTTATTTAATTTTAACTGAGCCATAACTTTAGGAGCATGCACGCACAATTATTAATTGGTGGAGACAATACTAAGATATATCATGTTATAATGTTTTATTCTCTGAACAACATGCGGCGCATAAGATAAGAGTGTGTTATCAATCGTTGTACGTGCTCTAAATTAGTCTACAAGAAACAAGCGCGACGAAGAAAATGATGGAGATTTGGATGCTGAAATTCGCTGAGATATGTACGTGCGCATTCAATTTTCTGAACTTATCAACATTATTGTTTGTGGGAGCATTTGTACTTGGGTCAATCGTCTCACGGCCGGGGACCGCTTCCCGTGGATCGTATAAGATTATGAGGCCTGTTTGCACGCTGCAACTTGAAGCTGGTCCGTCCATGTATGATCGATCTGTTGAAGGAGACGTGGATTGATGGCGATCGAGTTGGTAAGAAAAATCAAGCAGCCGATTTAACAGCAAGAGGGGGCTCCGTGTCGAGCTACCTGCAAGCCACGTCAACTGATTATATGTATATAGTTCACCATTAAAATATGCAGATATGGATAGACTGTGAGATAATATAATACTATTATATACCCGCTTCCATTTTAACAGCAACTGCACCCAGTCCTTGGCACCTTGCTGCACACTACACACCCACACACAAACTTGTCTGCTTTCTAACTGTTCTTAATTTTATCTGGTGTCCCAATGCAGCAGAGCCAGAAGCCCAGCACAAGTCCCAAACTTGTCACCTACTCCCACATTCTGCAGTATGAAACTATGAATAGGTACATACAAACAAAACGCTGCAAAGGTTGTACAAATCTCACTCTTGCAAGTTTCTGCTTGGTTTACTGCTGCCATCTCCAGGAAAATGACAGCAGCTAGAGGATAGAGATTGTCACGTCCTGTGTGGAACTCTGGATGGCTGATTAGGCGTCGTGTTGCGTAGTAGCCACTGTTCGAGACATTCCAAACCAGCAGCTGCCTCTTCCTCGGTTGTTGCTTTCCTGTTATCTCACTCGATCAATCAGTGGAAAGCAACGATGTGCACACAAGGTTGTCCTCTCCTCCTTGTCTAATACCACTCCATTAGCCATTTCTTAAAAAAATAGTTTATTATAGTAGTTAATGAATCACACGTGACGTACATATATGCATGGTAGCCAAGAGGATAGATGATCAATCTTAGGCAAACCTAGATTTAGTTAGTCATGTTCGTGCATTCCTTCTCCTTATACATAGATTATTCAGGGAAAATATATGCATGTGAGTTATCGTGGAAGAAATTTATCTTCTCCAAACTAGTGATAATAAACTTGCAAAAAGACCCGTGCTTTCTAGCTTGGGCCTTTCTTTTTCAAAGAATCATCTCCGTGATTTTCATCCATTCATTTTCTGATTTGGCAATATTGAGGATCAAACTTTACTAGACAATGATGGATTATGAGATGCAGATGGATGCTTCCAGATGCGGAAAATGTGCATTAATTCCCAACATTAGCCTTTATTTTTTTTGAAAGGAATCTGGTAGGAAAGTCCCTACAACGATTTTTTTGGACTAATAAGAACCGAAATCTAGGTCCGTGAGAACTTGAAGCCGGGGGCTGGGTTGTACATCCACTTTCCTAATCAAGTGAGTTGTGCTCAACTCTTCTCTCCCTTTTATTTTCGTTATATATTTCACCTGTAGACACATTACGAGTTGTAAACGTTTGAAAACCAATTTAAAAATTGAATTCAATATCTAGACTTAATTTTTGAATCGGAAAACAAGTTAATTATGTTGGACGAATGACACACTTACCATGAATTTGGAATAATCGTTCCCATTATTTTATTAGTTTTAGCCTTTGAGGGCTGCACATTTGTTAACTAGCTTAGCAAGGCAAACATTTACAAGCATTTGGTATGGTAAACCACATGTTTTCTTGACTCAGACTACGATAGACCATGTAACAAATATTGCTAGCTAATGAAGTCGTATTTATGTTAAAATAAACACATACGAATGTATGGACTAAACTAGCGAGAAATCCTGGAGCTTTTAGGGGGCTCTATTTCCTTGGCATTTTAGAGGTTCTACTAGGGATATTATCACTGTGAAATATGTATATCCACAATTGCCATCGATAATTAAATTCTTAAGAGGAAAACACTTGGAAAGCTTCTAAATGGTGTCATTTTCAATCTGAAAGGAGCTCGAAAACGATTGAAAATGTTACCTACCTGTCTAGACAAATAAAAATTCAGCATCCAATAATGAAATTAATAACCAAGTCACTGCCGGCGGCCGGTTACTCGAAAACGGATTTTCTCCACACTCCACAGTAGTAGTACCTCCTGTAGCGAAATGACATCATGGAAAGCTCTGGATGATGCGTGTGGCCAGTGCCAACCCTGACATTTACACAAGGCCAGCGCGCGTCTAGTCGCTAGCTTAGCTACACGCGATCTGAGCCGTCAGTGTCTCCCACACATTTGTTCTGCACCGCTCATATTTACGCTGGTGAGTACGTACGAATGTACTGCCCAGCAAGCTACCCTGATAGCTCCAGTTTTAACAGCGTACGTACTGTGGCACTATCACATCTTCCTCCCCCAGAGCCTAGCTAGCTACATGTATGTACTTCGGGTATCAACAGATCATATACACTCCACATACATTAGGCTGCAGCTAGCATATACATGCAGGCATGAAAGTGCCCAAAGTTAAAGCTGCCAGTAAAAGTGAAAATCTTTTTGCACTTCTGACAGTTGATACGGCAAGGTCATTTTTAGGCTGGCTAGAGCTACGAGTAAGTAATGCATGCACTACATGTACACACATTGACACATATGCAAACATGCTTGTGTGTAGTTTATGTGTAGACGACAAGGGGCAGTGGTGCTCATGAGCTCAAAGCCAGCCCTGTCTTTGATCTCTCCTATATCTCTTTCTTACACTTAACCAAAATCAAATCATATAGCTCCCACATGCAGAGCTAGGCTAAGTAATTAGTGGCAGCCTTTTTCAGTTTCTCCATCCTCTCATTTCAATTAAAGTATCCCCGCGAAAAGAAATGTCATCAAAGAGCCCCGTGTCCCTCTGCTACAGTTGAGAGGCGACACCGAGGCGACCCGCAGCTTCGAGAGTTCGTCGGCGATTTCGCCGCTCCCCTCCGCCTCCGGTCGCTGCTTCGGCACCGAGAGGTGGGGGGGAGCTCCGTTTCTCGCCGTGCGTGTAGTTTAGGTAGTAGTTTGTAGGTGTGCATGCCCGAGCGGCGCTGTCGAAGACGGTGGCGATGGCGCCGGTGTTCAGGGCTTCGTCCTCCCCCTCCTTTCCCCGTTCCGGCCTCGTCACTGGGGAGGCTGTGGAGGTGGTTCGTCGGGCGCGGTTCTCAGTCTGTGCTTCTCTGGCCGGCCGTGGAGGCGAGGGGAGGAGCTGGTGGGGGTCGGCGTTCCGTTTTTGTTGCAGGAGGTTTGGGTGGTCTTCTTCTTCGACGCTTCAGCTCTGGCCGGCCATGGTGGCATGGGGAGCAGTGTCTGGAGTTGGTGCGGGGCGAGTGGTGGTGGACCTAGGCGGTGCGGTGCCGGCTGGAAGATCGGCGGAAGCGGGAGTGGGTGATGTGGCCGTGCACGTTCAGCGTGTCTCGGTTCCGTCGCTCGGCGGCGGGCGGCTTCTGCGGCCATCTACATGTTGTGGCGGCTTCTTCTTCCCGGCGGCGCCGCCGTTGTCTAGGTGCTTTGGGGCAAGCTTCGATCCGATTGTAATCTTCTCTGGTGGCTCGGGGTGCTCTTTGCACTTTTCTGGGTCCGTTTGTATTTTCTGTTTTCTTCTGGACTTTTTTGTAAAAGTGTGTGGAGCTACCTGAATATATGCGTCGGATCCTCCTAAAAAAAATGTCATCAAAGTAATCCAAATAAATCTCTCACCCTACATGATATGATTTTTTTTGAGGCCTCTCTGAGTATACAAGTTGCAGTATCTGATCAGACACACAGGAACACACGCCACACACACACACACCACACGCACACCCCACCTATGTGTCTAAACTAGATCTACATCCTATATCTCCTAACACGTCCTGAGAGACTTATCCAAAGACCAGTGTTTCGGTGACCGACGGGCACGTCGATCTCGCCTGTGGTGCATGACGTTGAGAGGCAGCGAGGTGAGGCACCCTGGAAATATGCTCCCGCTGGGAGTCGATCCTGGGCGGGTAGGTTGGCCACTGCCGAACGCTACCATCGGGCCACTGGCCCGTCCTCCCCTACATGATAGGATTGGAACACACAAGTACAATACACAATTAATATACAAGTAGTAGGAGTACTTCTATAATTGAGCCCTGCCCCTACCTATAGATGGAGCCCTAGCTAGGCATGAGAGAGACCAGTACCCTATTCTCTGGTAAGTAAAAGCCCTATAGATGTTAGCAAGCTTATCTTTCAGAACCCACATAATCAAGAGCATTAATTAGATAGGCATACCAAAGTGAGTGATAATAGCCAGGAGCTAGCTGTTCTGTATGTGGCTATAGATAGATGTGTGCATCAGTGCACTGCACACCAGAGTATGTCTAGACTCAAGAGTGAGGACCATCGATCGATGTAGTGTGTACTAGTAACAAGTATATGTACACACACACAGTACACCATCATAGTAGAGTCGTAGATGCAACCAGATTATCTCTCTATCCATCTATTCTTTGGCTTGCCTCTATATAAGAGCCTGCTTGCTTTCCCCTCCGGCCTGCAGCCTTTTGCTAGAGAGAGAGCGAGCGCACACTAGACACACTGAGCGCAGGGCCCTAAAAGTAGCTTCAACACTGCAGGCTTCTTGTCTTATTGCGCCATTAGCATCTTCCTCCTCTTCCCTGCCCCTGCTGCCTCGAGTGTTTAATGCTTGAATGCTCCTTCTGTTGCTCCACACTAGCGAGCATATCATCACCAGCAGCACCGGCGGAGTGCGCTCTAGCTCAGCTTACTTGCGTCGCATTAAGGGTAAGTACGAGCGCCATTAATTTGGTCCATGGATCGATTCATATGTATTTCTCCGTTCACTTGCATGTTCTTGCTAATCAGTATCATCTCTTGCGAAGCTAATTTCAATATATATGTGCTTCTTCATCAGATTTGCCTGCCTAGCTAAGAGGCTATCTAGTTGCTTCGATATATATAGCTAATCCGTCCACGCATGGGGCATATTTCGATTTCCTGTTAGGTGGCGAGATGGATCATGGCTTCTGCAACGACATGATCTTAAGCGAGAGCGCGTGGAACAGCGGTGGCAGTTCTGCGGCAGGTGATGTTGGTAATGTCGTCGACGGAGGCGGCATGACGGTGCTGGAGAGGCTGGTGCTAGACGAGGCGCTGGCGGCGGCCATCATGGAGCTGCAGGGCATCCAGGGGCCATACGGAGGCGGCAAGCCGATGTCCGGCGGAGTCGAGGCGGCCAGCCTCGCATACGGCGCGATCGGGCCCGCCACGCCTGCCTACGCCGACGTAGACGGGGTTGTCGTGCAGCGACAGCAGCATCACCATCGCCATCAGGGCGCGATGGGGATGCCTCCGGACTACGACCTCGTACCAGCTGCACGGCTGTCACGTTGGCTACTGTACCTGCAGCACCTTCCTTCACAAACGGCGCCGCTGCCGCCGTTGACCGTGCCGGCATCGTCGTCGACTACGGCAACGACGACGCGGCCGACGCGCCGACCGGGATGACAGCGGCAGCGACGACAACGAAAAGCCAGTGGGAAGAAGGTAACGGCAGTACTGGGAGAAGACAACACAAGTCGAGCAGAAAGCGGAGAGCCGCAGAGCCACCGTGCACGGCCGTGGACGGGCACGCCCAGGAGAACCCTCTCTGTAGCCTCCTCGCGTCCACCAGCACCGGAGACGGCGGCATTCAGATCGCGTTCAACACCACTGCGCCGTCCGCCAAGCGGACGAAGCCGTCTCTGAGCAGCACCTCGTCGAGCATCAGCTTTGACGGCCGGAGCTCTGTGAACGGCTGCGACGACGTCCCCCGGTACGAGCCGGACACGGAGGCGCTGGCGCAGGTGAAGGAGATGATCTACCGCGCGGCGGCGATGCGGCCAGTGAGCCTCGGCGCAGACCAGGAGGACGCCGGCGAGCGACCGAGTAGGCGCAACGTGCGCATCTCGTCCGACCCGCAGACTGTGGCAGCGCGGCAGCGACGGGAGCGTATCAGCGAGCGGCTGCGCGTTCTGCAGAAGCTCGTCCCGGGGGGTGCCAAGATGGACACGGCATCCATGCTGGACGAGGCCGCCAACTACCTCCGCTTCCTCAAGTCCCAGATCAGGGAGCTGCAAACCCTAGACCAGCGGAATTACGGCGCTAATGCCATCTTGAACTGTAGCACCACCACCGCCATGGCGCCACTTAGCTACACCAACATGCCTGCATTCGCCTTCCCGGCCGCAGCCGCCGAAAACCTAGGAGGAGGGGAAGAGGAGGCGTTCATGAGCAGCCGATTTAGATAGATTAATAATTTGGGACATGCACGTACGCAAGTATTTTCATGTGTTTTGTCCAATGTAAGATGCATGAATCAGATGATCCACCATCATTAGCTACTGATTAGGGATGTTCATATCGATGAAGGAATTAATCATGATGTCTTCGTCTCAACCTTTTTCTTCATCTTCTGTTTGATGATCATGCATTTGAATGTGTATATATGCATGCATGTACGTGCTTTCAGAAATTAGTCGAGACGCTTTAGAAGAGCACAAGCTAGAAAATGAGGGATTGGAAAGTTTTCTCCTTTTTTAGGATCATCAGCTTAATAAGTCGTCGTCGTCTCCATCTTTTCATGTGGCAAACATGTACATGCGTGAAAGCAAAGCTTTTCCAGCGAGCGTGTGTGAGCTTTCTGAGTTCCGATCCATATGGCCATGGAGTAGAGGTCGTACCAGCAGCTCGAAACATCATCATGGCAACTTTCTAAGGCATAATTAACCTCTCTGAAAGAGAAAGGACTTTTTTTGTGCATGCAAAACCCTATCGAAAAAGGGATCGATCGATCGATCGATGGAAAGAAAAGATGGCAAAAATCATAGCTTCATCATTGCATACTTTCTGGTCGTCGTCGTCTTTGCTAGGGAAGGGAAGCAAAGCAAAACGGAGGAAGGAAAAGCATGCATGCAATGGTTAATAAACTATTTTGTGGTGTATGATCGAGGAGAGGTGTAGTGTCTGTCATGGCAATTTCGATGCCGATGGTTCGTGCAGTGTGCGCGCGGGAGAGTTTTGAGCCCACTAGGGTCAGGTTTCAGGGTTTGGGCTTGGTGAGCTTTTTAGACGGCCGGGTGCAGGCAAGGCACTCGCTGCATCAAAAGGCATGCATCTAAAAGGAATCATTCCCTTTCACTTTTGATTCAAAAATTACACACCTTTTCATCCTCGAGTTGCGTGCGCAAATTCTCGATGAGATGCTGTCATTACCTCTGAATCTTGATGAGATTTTTTCCTGATATTTTCCTTCCATATTCCAAGCGTGCAGGCCTCATCTACTCTAAGGGCAACCCCATCGACCGAGATTAACTAAATCTCTGTCGGATGACTACATCTCACTTGCAAAAAAAATCGCTCAGTTCATGGAGCTGATGGTGGCGAGGCTCAAAAGCCGGTTCAGTTTGGAGATGGGGTGAAGATGAGGTGCACTAGGTTCGACTGGAGTGCATCTTGGGTGGCAAATGCTGGATCGGCATATGGAGGGCGAGCTACTCTAGCTTATCTGCATGATCATCTGGATGAAGACTCGAGCATCGACGTGGTGATGGAAGCTTTCCCAATCTATCGAGATATTCTTAAGTCTGTGGCCGTTCAAAACAGCGCAACTTCGATCTATTGATCGTCTAGGTGCCCATTTCATAAAAGTGCACTACAATGAGGTTGCACTTTTTGGCGCTAATCGTGACATAAGAAAATCTAGGCAAAATGAGATCTAACAAAACCATCAAATGTTTCATGAGGATTTCTTCATGACTTCTCAATCTCACTTTTTTCTGGTTCTCACATTACATCGATACCTAGGCCCAAAGGAGTTGCCTAGAACAACCCATTAGAGATATACACCACACATTTGGTTGCTTGCATTGTGATGAGGGCATGGCTTCACTCTTTACTCTAACTAGATGCCCCGTTGGGCCGACTGGTGCAAATGTCCGAGTTATCGCAGATTTATTGGCATAAGAAAAACATTGTGAATTATATTCTGTGTCACAAAACCCACTGTGAATAGATGAAACATCTCAATCTGAAATCTGATTTACACCGCTGCCTAAAGCATGATATATGTGTTCGCAAAAAAAAAAAAAAAAAAAAAAAAGCATGATATATCATGTGAGTGTTATTGCCGGATGAAGATGTGTGACACAGCGCAAACATACATGATTTACTCGCCCATTTTAAGTGAAAATTCACAATATGGTATAGTAGCATACATTTTGAAACTGCAGGACGAGTATGAACAGAAAGAAGCTTCTTCACCAAACATAATTTTGACAAACAACCACATGAGCTGATGAGCAGAAAATAAAATGGAAGCCAACAAACTTCAAGTTAAGAATGAACCTGGAAGATATAAGGGCTCAAAATGAAATGGATGTTTCACGGGTTATCAAAATATAGGATGTGGACGTCCGACATACGAGTTCGGCACGGGCTGCAGGACGCCGTCGATAACTGTCAACTTTGCGATCAGATCGACGAATCTACAGACCATCTCCTGCTCCAATGCATGTTCTCTCACCAAGTTTGGTTCAGGCGTTTCTAGGCTGAGAAGTTCAGAGTTCAGGCCCCTCGGGCAGTGGATCAGCTAGAGGAATGGTGGCTGGCTGCTAGACACGGTGTCGACAAGATGGACCGCAGACGCTTTGATACACTTGTGGCAGCCGTTTGTTGGCGAATATGGAGGCAGCGCAATGCACGGGTGTTTGGCAACGCTAGCCAGCAGTACAACGAGGACGTTCTTGCGGCAAGAGTTCTTGAAGACATGAAGATGTGGAGTGTCGCCAGGAGAGGTAGTGGTGTTGGTGTTCCTTCTATAGCGAGAGAGTAGGCTAGTTTCCTTGGTGTGGAGTTTCCGACTGTCCAAGCTACTTCCATAGACAGGTTCAGTCTCTTGCAAAACTTTTCTGCCTTCTATAAATCAAAGGCACACAATTTGCGTGCTCTAAAAAAAATGGCATACAAGCAATAAGATTATCGCCTTCAATCATTGCAGGTCAAGCTTGTTAAACATGGATAGCTCATTTATGTAAATAAATACTACTAACATTTTGTCAACCACAAAGATTTTACAGTATGGAAGGCAAGATGCTTCCTAACATAGAATTAGACAAATACATCCAAAATACGTAGGGGGTAGTAATAAAATGAAACTAAAACAGAGGTCTTCATAAGCATGGAAGCGAAAAGCTGGAAAAAACTATGTGCATTACCATTCCCTAGTAAGCTTCTTCATTTCTTGTGGAGACTGGCAAACAAAAGTCTCCCTGTGAGAATGAAACTGGTGTGAAGAAGTATTAGATCTGCAAACAAAAACCTCGCCTGTAAGTCAAAAAACTGCATTAGAGATCAAACATTTTGATCAACGACACAAAGCTGCTAATGCAAAAAAGAATATTAGATCTGCAGCACGAAAAATTACTAAGTCCAGAGCATATAGCATCTTTTGTCGATTTCCTGATGAATAGCTTCAGGATCATGTCCATCAAATGGCATCTGATATCTACTGAAGTTGGAACATATCTGAGCTTACCAATCTTAACTATTTTTTAATTGATCATGGAATTGGTAATATATATACTGAAACAAGGTAGATATTTTAGCATTGAACAATATGCAGTGGCTAAATGTATTGATTGGAAAGAGCTATACATATACTGTGTCACATTTTACATAAGGTACAGTTTACCAACACAATTGCTAATTAATATTGATCGATAGTTCTGTAGGAGTCCGTACATAAAAATCATTATAAATGAACTGAAAGAACTTTAGAAACACTACATTCACATGATAGTTGATCGAGATATGAAAGCAAGATCCAAATAACGTATTTGTTTAATAAAGCAAATTCAGATTATCGGACTCGAGGACACATGGTAAAAAAGCAAGTACTTCACAACCGTTTTCAAAGGGTAGATTAGTGTTAGCACCCATTTTTGGCAGGTTGCTGGCTTGAGGTTCAAGACTCGCACCGAGGAGATTTGGCGACTCGGAACAGACGGTGTGGAAGGCTCAAATGGTGACCTGGAAAGCTTCCTGAGAAAGGCGACCAGTAGACCCCGGGAGCAGAAGCCCGGAAAGCGGAAAATGGGAGCCCGGGAAGGCTTGATGAACCGGCAAAAGGCGGCTTCCCGGGAAACCGGCAACACCAGAACCCATAAGCATGGTGGCGATAAAGAGGCTAGGGCAAGGCGAAAGCCGGGTTCGGGATTCACAAAATGCCTAAGGACCCGGAAAGGCAAGTTGATTTCAGCATAAGGAAAAAGGTGAGTTTGAGGTCGACACGGAAGGGCAAAAGACGACTTTCCAAATAAGCCGGAGATGGACGATTGAAGTCCGGGTCCAATACGAAGTTGATCAAGATCTTGCGTAATTTAGAGATAGAATTCGACTTAGACTATGATTTGAAATCCTTGTAGAAGTCCAATACTTATACGGGAAGTCCAGCCGCCTCATATATATGTGAGAGGTGATGGCCGGTTGAAATTAAGCAAATAATCGACAACCTATCAATACAGCCCTATTTTTTACCCTCAAACCCTTGTTCATGCTTCCGTTGTTCGATGACTTCGCTTAGATTTCACCAAATATTGAAAAACCGAGCTGAGAGCGGCCAAGCCCGGCTTAGCTCAGCCATTCATCGCGGCTTCCTCCGATGGGGCTTCCCGAGGGGCTGGGTTGTCTGGTTTCAAAAGAGTCGGCTTACTGCCTTGTGTATCGCGCTGGACGCCGGCCTCCCGTGGGGCGAGTTGTGGAGTATCTCCCCCGGTACCAAGGGTACACGAGGACGTATTCGTGTGACGCGTTTCGAACGCAACACACTTTTTGGTGAGTCGGTGGGACGATTCGATCTAAAAATTGGACAACAATGACCAATTCCAAGACCGACACCGCTGGTATCAACACTGACAATATCATCAAGCCTACTATCGAGGAGTTGACGGAAGAACAACGCCAAGGCCTAGAGACGTGGAAAGAAAAGAGAAAAGAGGAGTTCGAGGCGCTGTATCTCAAGCGGGAGCAAGAAGATCAAGAGTTGTACTTGTCCAGTTTCAAGAAAGATCGGCAAGGGGTAACCTCGCCGATCAAGGAGCCGGAGTTCGTACCTCTGAACATCGACAAACCCAACAGACCTTTTACTTCTCAGCAAATAGCCGAAATCCAATACCATGTTTCACAAGGTACAAATAATGTCTATAATCTGTGTTGGAAGATATTAAGGCTAAGGAAAACACGCCACCAAGCCTGCCATCGGATGTGCAGCCGATCAGCGAAAATAGGGATAACCGGCTTACATTTGTACTTTCAAATCTGATTCCTCTCCAAAGCGTGCCTTACTCAACTAGACAACCGAGTCAAGTAGTGCGTTCATGTGGCGAGTCGACGCCAGATCAGAATTCAGCTCCTTGGGTGCAAGCCGGCCCTACGACCAATTCAGCTCTTGTTCCGCCTCAATCGGCCACTATGGACAATATGGTGGCCAAGTTTAGGAGAGAATTGGACTAGATGGCCTATGATAAATTCGGGTTTATGCCAAAACATAGAACTTACACAAAACCCTATCCCGAATATTTTGATTTACAGTCTTATCCAACTAGTTATTGAGTTTCCAAATTTGCTAAATTTAATGGAGTGGATAATAAGTCAACATGGGAACATATTAGTCAGTACTTAGCTCAATTAGGCGCAGCTAATCATGATCACATTAAGGTTCACTTGTTCTCATTATTATCTTTAACCGGTTTCATTTGGAGCAAAAGTTTCATGAGCACTTCTTTGCCGGAGAAATAGAACTGAAGTTGTCCCACCTTACATCCGTTAGACAAAAGTATGACAAATCGGTATCCGATTATGTCAACAGATTTAGAAACACAAGAAACCGATGCTATAGTTTGGTGATAACAGAGAGACATAGCTGATTGAGTTTTTAACGGACTAAGATCGTACTTTAAAGAGAGGTTAGAAAGACATGAATTCTTGTCTGTTGGTCAGGCCCAAGAAGAGCTCTGGCTTAGGAAAGCCGAGCTAACGAGACAAAGGACACGCATCGGATGAGCAGGAGCCGGCGTAACACTATTGAAAATAATGCCGACTCCAGAGATGAAGCCGATGTCTCTGCTGCTGAGTTTGTTTGGCCCGGTAAAGCCAAACCCTATATGAGTGATGATCTGAAGCCGGTTCGTAAGAATCGGGATGAAGAAATAAAGTGCAGCTTTGACGTACGCAAATGCGATAGAATATTTGATGCCTTGTTAAAGGATAATGTGATAAAGATTAGCCATGTTCAGTGGCGGACCTAGGATTTGGCAAAGACCGAGGCTAATTAATAATGCCCAAATACTATGAAAAAATATTACCATCATAACATAACATATTATCTATAACACACTATGAATGCATAAATGATGGTTTGATGTGAAACATAATTTCAATGTTTAACCGGATGACAATAAGAAAAGCACAAAAACAATGTGGTGACATATTGCGTAGTTAGAACGCAATTTTAGTACCTTCGAGGCTCACAAATACGTCTCGCTATATATAGCATAACATACCGCTGCTGGCTGTTAGTGCCTCCATGTATTGATTTCAGAGTCTTCGGTCGCGTGAGATTGGTTTGAATTAGCAAACTGTGAGGCTGATGGAAAATAAGATGGCATCGGTTTCAATGAATAAGTATTTGATCTCTTTATGTCCTTATCTTTGTGTAATCATATTGAATAAAAATAGTAAATCCACAATCTAAATCTATTGTAGCAATTCAATGACATGAAGTCTGAATGTACTGTTCCATTCATCAGAATTCACACTTATTATTATAAAACAAAAATTACCTACGAAGAGATGCAGAGAGGGGAAAAAGACGTTCAGTTGATAGCAGTGAGCCGACCTGCCGACGAGGAGATGAAGATTGAAAAGTGCCAGCGGCGCTGTGCGGCGAGCTGTGGGCAGCGGCAGACGGCAGCAACAGCAATTTGCCCATTTGGCGTGGTTCTGCGTGTCAAGATCTCAAGTAGCGCGGGGCGTCGTCCTCGCGAGGTAGAAACAAGCGCGTCCCGGATGCCGATGCGGCAGCGACGGCGGCGCGATCAAGTCGACAGAACCTGGCCGCTGGGTGCGAGTTGGCCGAGGGCTAGCCTAGCGGCGGCGATCGATTGTTCGAACCATACTTTAGATCATAGAGCAACAGTTAAGCCAGCTCGTTACGTGCACGCACAGGCGATGCGAACGTGTGCTGACTGCTGACCTGCCTTGGTGGGCTTGACTAGGCGACTAGCCTTGGTCGTATTCGGAAAAAGACACGGGCCAAGCCCCGGGCTGTAGCCCGGGTTGCCCTGGGTGCAGTTCCGCTCCTTGCCATGTCATACCATCACCTGATGAATTAAGGCGGCGAGCTTATTGCAAATATCACAGCTCTTTCTCTCATGCTACTGATGATTGCAATATCTTTGTCAACAGATCTAATCGGCTCTCAATTATGGACGATAGAGCTTTGCTGGCATGGCCATTGACACACAGCCGTTTCCAATAAACGTGCTAGATTTGGAGGGAAAGAAAGTTCTTATTCGGCCAGAGCCAGCCGAAGCTGCTAATACATCTAACATTGTTGTTGGTGAGCCCAGGAAAGAAGCCGGCAATAAGGCGACAGGAAGACAAGTCACAGTGAGTCGGCTACCCGGTGGACAGGAGCTCACCAAGATCACCATAAAAAACCCTGCACTCGGGGGGCAACGGCCTCGAACAAACGAGTTGCCACGAAGATTTATGAAGCCCAAGAACCCAGAAGTAGGCAGATGGAAGACGAACCAAGTTTAACATAAGACAAGAAAGATAAAGCCGACATTCGACATGTTTGCTGAACAAGTATGTACGCCAAGCCGGGTCGAGGTCAAAACAGTGGCAGTATGGGAAAAGACCGAGATCACCATCCACTGAAGAAAGCAGTCGGCACCAGAAGCCTGCTAGCGAATTCAAGCGAAGAGCAACCCGGCAACCTATACAAAGTCGGCTTGTCTATCCCGGAGATTCGTCTTATTGGCGGATCAAGGCCCAAGGTACTAAGGCGGCAGAACCAGAAGGCGGTTTGTTTCCGGCAACTCATTGATTGTTGGGACTCATGTGCTGGAACTAAAGGACCTGGTTGTCGAGCCGACAAACAAAGAGTCGATACCTACTATCGCGCCCAAGGCGGCAACCAATGATCATGAAGCCGGATCCAGTCAATCAGCAACAGTTCAACCCCGAGATCCAAAATACACTCAGCCAAAATGGTGCCCGCTAGGTATAACAAAAACAAGGAACCGAGAGAAGGCAGAAAAGGAAGCCGAGCGATCTAGAGATGCCATCTTCAACGTTGAGTGCCCAATTGTGTCGGCTCAAATATGGGTCCGTAGACCAGTCCTTATGGCGGCTTCCTCGACAATCACACCAGATTCTGCTACGAGCGATGACACAATGCCGGATGATACACCGGCTATTACCTACTCGTCATGGGTGGACGAAGTAGAGGCGGCGTATTTGGAAGCAGAAGAGAACGGTTCGGTAGGAAGCGAGTCGACAGACGAGCCGGCTAATGATGGAGAAGAGATGCTAGATTACGAAGAAACGCTGACTCGGGTGGGCATGGATATAAACATGGTGTAGTATCTACCCGTTGAATTCCGCACTAGTGAAGAAAGTGAAGTGGCGCAAATCCACTTTGGACCCAAGAATGTCGTCTTCGAGAAATCCGAAGGACCGGTCAAGCACCTTAAGCCTCTGTACGTTAAAGGGCATATCGATGGGTCACTAGGATGATGGTTGATGACGGTGCTGTAGTGAACTTGATGTCGCATTCTATCTTCAAGAAGTTGCAACTGGATGATGATGATGATCTTATGAAGACGAATATGGTGCTAAATGGGTTCGAAGGAGGAGGAGTAGAAGCCAAAGGGGTTGTCAGTCTGGAGCTCAAAGTTGGAAGCAAGACTTTGGCGACTACTTTCTTTGTTCTTGAGGTGCAGGGAAATTACAACGTGTTGCTGGGACACGATTGGCTACACGCAAATCAATGTGTTGTGTCTACTATGCACCAGCAACTCGTACAATGGGTCGACGACGAGATCAAAGTTGTCCAAGCTGATGACTCGACATGCATCGCATTAGCCGAATCTATTGTTGATTGGCAGCATTCCAATGTTACATGCCTGTCCAGGCGTGATCTATCCGGGTTCGATTTCCTGAGTGCTACTAGGAACGGATTCGTGCCAGTATCTCTAAAGCCGATCGGCGGTAATCGGCTTCAACTTAAGTAAATGGATCCCCAATGACGAGTGGTTGCAGAAGCGTCTGGACAAGTATCGGGCCAAAAGGAACGATATGTGCGAAGCAATTGAAGAACCAGACGACATGGACAAGCTAGGACAAGGCTTCACATCGGCTGACCCACTTGAGGAGGTAGACATTGGGGATGGCACTATCCCTAGGTCGACATTTGTAAGACGGAATTTAGAAGCTGATTTTAAATCCGAGTTAATCGTGCCAATCAAGGAATACATGGACTGCTTTGCATGGGCGTACCACGAGATGCCCGGGTTAAGCCGAGAGCTGGTTGAGCATCGGTGGACCATAAAGCTGGCTTTATACCACACAAGTAGCTGGCTCGTAAGTTCAATCCGATTATCTATGACCGGATCAAGGAAGAGATTGGCCGGCTCTTGAAAGCAAATTTTATTCGGCCTTGCAAGTATGTCGACTGGATATCCAATATTGTGCTAGTCAAGAAGGATCCGGCAATATCAGGGCGTGCATAGACTTCAGAGATTTAAACAGAGTCACGCCCAAAGATGAATATCCTATGCCAGTAGCCGACATGCTCATTAACGATGCATCAGGTCACAGAGTTATCAGCTTCTTAGATGGTAATGCGGGGTACAATCAAATATTCATGGCTGAAGAGGACTCGGCCAAAACAGCATTTCGTTGTCCCGGGTTTGTCAGTCTGTTTGAATGGATAGTGATGACCTTTGATATTTCATGATCTTCTGGGAGTCATACTAGAGGTGTACGTCGACAATGTGGTGGTTAAGTCAGATGCCAGTTAAATCATTTAGCCTACTTACGGCTTGCGTTTGAAAGGATGAGGAAGTACGGGCTCAAGATGAATCATTTAGAATGTGCTTTTGGCGTATCGGCTGGAAGGTTCCTTGGTTTTATCATACACGATCACGGCATAGAGATCGACCCAGCGAAGATTGAGGCGATTCAGAAAATACAGGCGCCGGGTTGTAAAAAGGAGATGCAAAAGTTTTTAGGCAAGATAAATTATTTGAGGAGATTCATTACTAACTTGTCTGGAAAAGTTGATGCGTTTACTCAGATCCTTCGGCTAAAAAATGAGGATGACTTTACCTGGGAGGCAAGGCAGCAAGAAGCATTTGACGAAATCAAGACCTGCTTATCGACTCCACGGTTCTGAAAGCACCCATTCGAGGGAAGCCGTTTAGGCTTTGTATTGCTGCCAAGGAGAAGGTTATTGGAGCCACCTTAATCCAAGAAGCCAAAGGAAAGGAGCACGTCATAACATATCTAAGCCGACGTGAGTCCAGGTACAATTTTGTGGAAAAGTTGTGCTTGTCGCTGTACTTTGCCTGCACTGCGAGTGCATGGTAGCGTGTCAAACCGATGTGATCCGACACATGATACAAAGGCCGATTCTCAGTGGTCGAATCGATAAATGGGCATACGGGTTGATCGAGTATGATTTGGCTTATGAACCTCTGAAATCTATGAAAGGCCAAATCGTTGCCGACTTCATCGTAGAACATCGAGTTGACACAGAACAAGGTACCAACTTCAACCTTGTGTCGAAAGTGCCGTGGAAGCTTTATTTTTATTTTGCATCTCAGTGTGCAATAGTGGTCAAGGAGTCGACATTATATATATCACCACACACGTACGTTTTCGAGGCCTCTTGTCGTCTTGATTATGCACTAATAGTGAAGCCGAATACGAAGCACTTCTATTCGGGCTAGAGATTTTGATTGACGCAGGGGTAACTCACGTCGAGGGAAGTTCATTGCTGCGGCATGCAGGAAGTACAGCAACATCAGAGATCCTTTTACAATTGAGCTTACTGCGTGCTGTGATATGTCTTGTTTGCCAAGGATAGGGGCTCCGGGTGAAAGTGCAGATGGAAATTGATTGCCAGATGGTTCAATCCATGTGGCAGGATAGGCAGGGACATCGAGCTAAAGGGATCCAGTTGTTGCGATCGATGCAGATTCTGTTTCAGAAGTTCAGTAACCATTTGTCGTTCCTTGAGCCATAGATCCAAATCAGGAACAGAGCAATTGACCAGTCCCATTGACGAGGTTCATGGCCATACAAGATTACAAAAGGAGAGTTCTTGATTTCCGAATGGTGGTGTTGTACCAGTACTCAGCGAGAGATAACCATTGGCTCCACTTGTGAGGATGAGCGTGAACTCTCTCCAGCTAAGGCGTTGGAAGTAGGTATTAGGTCAGCACCGAAAGATGTTTCATCAAATTCCCGCTCCTTATACAGTTGTGTGAAACTCAGAACCATACTGATCTGATCTTGCGCAGATAGGTAGGGACGATCCATCCAGTAACCATGCCTAAAATCATAAGCTGACCCATTACTTCTGTAGGTTCAGTTCTTCCCATTTTCCTACTTATATAACTCTTTGGGGTCCATTAATACGTACCTCGACAAATGCCTGGATGTTATCTCAACGTTGGATTATTTTCACATATCTCATATCCTCAGGCAATATAATTGGCTCGCTAATGAGTTGGCGCAACAAGCATTGGCTATCACATCAGTCGAGGTGTATTCTTCATCAAGGAACAGCCGGTGCTCAATGTTGCCAACTTAGAGAAAGTCAGGTCAGAAGCCGGCTTGTTACAGAAGCCGACTAAGGAGGAGCCAGATGGTAACCCGGGAAATGACCGAAGGAAGCCTTATATTGATTATCTACAAGATCCAAGTAAGAAAATGGACGGAGCAGTTCGGTGTTTAGCTCTCAAATATATATTGGTGGATGCCGCCTTATACCGCCGAATAGCTGATGGTCTTCTTCCAAAGTGCTTGTACAAAGACGAAGCCAGAGTTTCCATGGGAGAGGTGCATGATGGTTTATGCGGAACACATCAGTCGGCCCACAAGATGAAGTGGATGCTCAGGCGAGTCGGATTTTATTGGCCGACGATGATCAATGATTGCTTCAGATACTACAAGGGATGTGAAGCCTGCCAGAAGTTCGGGGATCTTCAGTTAGTGTCGGCTTCACCTCTTAATCCTAAAAGTTGTGGCCTTTCCGGGGTTGGGCGCTTGATTTTGTCGGCATGATACATCCGGCTTCATCCAAGGGGCATCGGTTTGTATTGGTTGCCATTATTTCACCAAGTGGTCTGAAGCAGTACCTCTCAGGAACATGATCCCACAATGAGGTAATTCAATTCATCACGAAGCACCTTCTTCACCGATTCGGCATTTCGCAGACTCTTACTACAGATCAAGGAACTTCCTTTATGGCTAAGGAGGTGAAGCAATTTGACGAATCACTTGGGATCAAGATACTCAATTCATCTCCATATTATGCTCAAGCCAATGGACAAGCCAAGTCAAGTAATAAAATCTTGATCAAATTGATTAAGAAGAAGGTACAAGATCACCCAAGGCGGTGGCATGAGGTACTGTCTGAAGCATTGTGGCTCACAGAATTTCAAGGCACGGAGCTACCAAGGTTATTCTTTTTGAGGTACTCTATGGACAAGAAGCCGTTTTACCAGTAGAGATAAATCTGGCCGCCTTGGGGTTCGCTAAGCAAAATGATTTGTCGGCTGACGATTACAACAATTTAATGATGGACAACATTGATGAAGTGGCCGACAAACGTCTGACTGCCTGGAGGGCATTGAGAAGGATAAGTTGCGATAGCAAGAACATACAACAAGAAGGTCCGGCTTAAGGACTTTAAAATCAACGACTTGGTCTGAAAAATGATACTGCCAGTCGGCTCTAGAAGCCGGAAATTCGGCAAATGGTCTCCAAGTTGGGAAGGGCCGCTGCGAGTCTTGAGGATTGTACCCGGCAACTCATATATGGTGAAGACATTGGAGGGCAACTTGTTTCCTAGAGCTATCAATGGAAAATATCTGAAGAAATTCCACCCGAGTGTGTGGTAAACTGCATGAGTCACGCCTATGGCCGATATACACATATCGCCCTTAGCACATGGTCGATGAGCTTAAGCATCGCCCTTAGATAAAAACTTCTACATTGAATATTTTCTAGTATGCAAGCTCTACTAGAAAAAAGGGGGGCATGTGTTGGCACTCATGTTTGGCAGGTTGCCGGTTTCAGTTTCAAGACTCGCACCGAGGAGATTTGGCGACTCGAAAAAGACGGTGTGGAAGGCTCAAAGGGTGACCCGGAAAGCATCACGGGAAAAGCGACCAGTAGACCCGGGAGCAGAAGCCCGGAAGGAGGAAAATGGCAGCCCGGGAAGGCTTGATGACCCGGCAAAAGGCGGCTTCCCGGGAAGCCGGCAACACCAGAACCCGGAAGCATGGTGGCAATAAAGAGACTAGAGCAAGGCGAAAGCCGGGTTCGGGATTCACAAAATGCCTAAGGACCCGGAAAGGCAAGTTGATTTCAACATAAGGAAAAAGGAGAGTTCGAGGTCGACACAGAAGGGCAAAAGGCGACTTTCCAAAGAAGTCGAAGATGGACGATTGAAGTCCGGGTCCAGTACGAAGCTGGTTAAGATCTTGCCTAATTTAGAGATAGAATTTGACTTAGACTATGATTTGTAATCCTTGTAGAAGTCCAATCACTAGTACAGAACGACACATCGGAAACGGGACAAAAACCCCTTCGGCAACGAAGAAAGGGTCCGTGTCCCCGCCTCTGTCACTGATGTGAAGCCTCACAATGGCAACGGAGGAGATAAACCGTTTCTGATGTATTTAACATTAGACACGGAGTTTTGCTAATAACCGTTTCTAATAAGGGTTACAGGAAAACAAAAAAAACACGGTGACGGGATGTGCCGTCGATGGAGCCCCGCTCCATGCGACTAGACGGCCGCCCGGTCGTCACCGTATTCCTGTACGCCCTGCTTTACAAAAGTTCGTCAGTGCGCGTGGCTGGAGCTCTGCTCCTATGTCTTCATGGCCGCCAGATGAACATCTACTGTCTTTCCTGCTGCGCAAAATGTACTGCTCCTGGTGACGGCACCGTGTATGGAGCCCCGCTCCTAGGTCTTCACGGCAGCAGCATCGTCACCAAGCATCCACCAAGCCCTTGAAACAGCGAATATTCTTTGTTAAAAATAGCAAACAAAGCTAATAAACAGAGCCAATAAGGAGTAAACAAAGCAAACCGAGCTAAATACATAGATGAAGAGCTAACTAACAGAGCAAACCAAGCTAAATAAGTAGCTAACATAGCAAATACATAGCTGAACAGAGCTAACTAACAGAGCAACCCGAGCTAAATAAGTAGCTAACATAGCAAATACATAGCTGAACAGAGCAAACCGAGCTAAATAAGTAGCTAACATAGCAAATACATAGCTGAATAGAGCTAACTAACAGAGCAAACCGAGCTAAATAAGTAGCTAACATAGCAAATACATAGCTAAACAAAGCAAACCGAGCTAAATAAGTAGCTGACATAACAAATACATAGCTGAACAGAGCTAACTAACAGAGCAAACTGAGCTAAATAAGTAGCTAACATAGCAAATACATAGCTAAACAAACAAACCGAGCTAAATAAGTAGCTAACATAGCAAATACATAGCTGAATAGAGCTAACTAACAGAGTAAACCGAGCTAAATAAGTAGCTAACATAGCAAATACATAGCTAAACAAAGCAAACCGAGCTAAATAAGTAGCTAACATAGCAAATACATAGCTGAACAGAGCTAACTAACAGAGCAAACTGAGCTAAATAAGTAGCTAACATACAAAATACATAGCTAAACAAAGCAAACCGAGCTAAATAAGTAGCTAACATAGCAAATACATAGCTGAACAGAGCTAACTAACAGAGCAAACTGAGCTAAATAAGTAGCTAACATAGCAAATACATAACTAAACAAAGCAAACCGAGCTAAATAAGTAGCTAACATAGCAAATACATAGCTGAACAGAGCTAACTAACAGAGCAAACCAAGCTAAATAAGTAGCTAACATAGCAAATACATAGCTAAACAAAGCAAACCGAGCTAAATAAGTAGCTAACATAGCAAATACATAGCTGAACAGAGCTAACTAACAGAGCAAACCGAGCTAAATAAGTAGCTAACAGAGCGGTCATTTACCTTAGGCGAGGCGGGGTCGCTTTCCGTCGCGGATTGCGTCCCAGGCGTCGGCGCCGGAGCCACTGCCAGAGGAGACGTCAGAGGAGACCTCATCCTGCTCGAACACCGGAGCGTCCTCCTCCTCCTCCTCCTCCTCCTCCTCCGCCGCCACCGCTGCCGCCGCCGCATCTGGCCCTGGGCCCTGGCCAGGGAGAAGAGAGCGGTCTATGGCCGCCCGGTGCCGGGTCTTTGTTCACGGCAGCATCATCGTCACTAAGCATCCACCAAGCCCTTGGAACAACGAATATTCTTTGTTAAAAACAGCAAACAAAGCTAATAAACAGAGCCAATAAGCAGTAAACAAAGCAAACCGAGCTAAATACATAGCTGAAGAGCTAACTAACAGAGCAAACTAAGCTAAATAAGTAGCTAACATAGCCAATACATAGCTGAACAGAGCTAACTAACAGAGCAACCCGAGCTAAATAAGTAGCTAACATAGCAAATACATAACTGAACGGAGCAAACCGAGCTAAATAAGTAGCTAACATAGCAAATACATAGCTGAACAGAGCTAACTAACAGAGCAAACCGAGCTAAATAAGTAGCTTACATAGCAAATACATACTAAACAAAGCAAACCGAGCTAAATAAGTAGCTAACATAGCAAATACATAGCTGAACAGAGCTAACTAACAGAGCAAACCGAGCTAAATAAGTAGCTAACATAGCAAATACATAGCTAAACAAAGCAAACCGAGCGAAATAAGTAGCTAACATAGCAAATACATAGCTGAACAGATCTAACTAACAGAGCAAACCGAGCTAAATAAGTAGCTAACATTGCAAATACATAGCTAAACAAAGCAAACCGAGCTAAATAAGTAGCTAACATAGCAAATACATAGCTGAACAGAGCTAACTAACAGAGCAAACTGAGCTAAATAAGTAGCTAACATACAAAATACATAGCTAAACAAAGCAAACCGAGCTAAATAAGTAGCTAACATAGCAAATACATAGCTGAACAGAGCTAACTAACAGAGCAAACTGAGCTAAATAAGTAGCTAACATAGCAAATACATAGCTAAACAAAGCAAACCGAGCTAAATAAGTAGCTAACATAGCAAATAAATAACTGAACAGAGCTAACTAACAGAGCAAACCGAGCTAAATAAGTAGCTAACATAGCAAATACATAGCTAAACAAAGCAAACCGAGCTAAATAAGTAGCTAACATAGCAAATACATAACTGAACAGAGCTAACTAACAGAGCAAACCGAGCTAAATAAGTAGCTAACAGAACGGTCATTTACCTTAGGCGAGGCGGGGTCGCTTTCCGTCGCGGATTGCGTCCCAGGCGTCGGCGCCGGAGCCACTGCCAGAGGAGACGTCAGAGGAGACCTCATCCTGCTCGAACACCGGAGCGTCCTCCTCCTCCGCCGCCGCCACCGCTGCCGCCGCCGCATCTGGCCCAGGGCCCTGGCCAGGGAGAAGAGAGCGGTCTATGGCCGCCCGGAGCCGGGTCTTTGTTCACGGCACCAGCATCGTCACCAAGCATCCACCAAGCCCTTGAAACAACGAATATTCTTTGTTAAAAAAAGCAAACAAAGCTAATAAACAGAGCCAATAAGCAGTAAACAAAGCAAACCGAGCTAAATACATAGCTGAAGAGCTAACTAACAGAGCAAACCAAGCCAAATAAGTAGCTAACATAGCAAATACATATCTGAACAGAGCTAACTAACAGAGCAACCCGAGCTAAATAAGTAGCTAACATAGCAAATACATAGCTGAACAGAGCAAACCGAGCTAGATAAGTAGCTAACATAGCAAATACATAGCTGAACAGAGCTAACTAACAGAGCAAACCAAGCTAAATAAGTAGCTAACATAGCAAATACAAAGCTAAACAAAACAAACCGAGCTAAATAAGTAGCTAATATAGCAAATACATAGCTGAACAGATCTAACTAACATAGCAAACCGAGCTAAATAAGTAGCTAACAGAGCAGTCATTTACCTTAGGTAGGCGGGGTCGCTTTCCGTCGTGGATTGCGTCCCAGGCGTCGGCGCCGGAGCCACTGCCAGAGGAGACGTCAGAGGAGACCTCATCCTGCTCGAACACCGGAGCGTCCTCCTCCTCCTCCTCCTCCTCCTCCTCCTCCTCCTCCTCCGCCGCCGCCGCCGCCACCGCTGCCGCCGCCGCATCTGGCCCTGGGCCCTGGCCAGGGAGAAGAGAGCGGTCTATGGCCGCCCGGTGCCGGGTCTTTGTTCACGGCAGCATCATCGTCACCAAGCATCCACCAAGCCCTTGAAACAACGAATATTCTTTGTTAAAAACAGCAAACAAAGCTAATAAACAGAGCCAATAAGCAGTAAACAAAGCAAACCGAGCTAAATACATAGCTGAAGAGCTAACTAACAGAGCAAACCAAGCTAAATAAGTAGCTAACATAGCCAATACATAGCTGAACAGAGCTAACTAACAGAGCAACCCGAGCTAAATAAGTAGCTAACATAGCAAATACATAGCTGAACAGAGCAAACCGAGCTAAATAAGTAGCTAACATAGCAAATACATAGCTGAACAGAGCTAACTAACAGAGCAAACCGAGCTAAATAAGTAGCTAACATAGCAAATACAAAGCAAACCGAGCTAAATAAGTAGCTAACATAGCAAATACATAGCTGAACAGAGCTAACTAACAGAGCAAACCGAGCTAAATAAGTAGCTAACATAGCAAATACATAGCTAAACAAAGCAAACCGAGCTAAATAAGTAGCTAACATAGCAAATACATAGCTGAACAGATCTAACTAACAGATCAAACCGAGCTAAATAAGTAGCTAACATAGCAAATACATAGCTAAACAAAGCAAACCGAGCTAAATAAGTAGCTAACATAGCAAATACATAGCTGAACAGAGCTAACTAACAGAGCAAACTGAGCTAAATAAGTAGCTAACATACAAAATACATAGCTAAACAAAGCAAACCGAGCTAAATAAGTAGCTAACATAGCAAATACATAGCTGAACAGAGCTAACTAACAGAGCAAACTGAGCTAAATAATTAGCTAACATAGCAAATACATAGCTAAAGAAAGCAAACCGAGCTAAATAAGTAGCTAACATAGCAAATACATAACTGAACAGAGCTAACTAACAGAGCAAACCGAGCTAAATAAGTAGCTAACATAGCAAATACATAGCTAAACAAAGCAAACCGAGCTAAATAAGTAGCTAACATAGCAAATACATAGCTGAACAGAGCTAACTAACAGAGCAAACCGAGCTAAATAAGTAGCTAACAGAGCGGTCATTTACCTTAGGCGAGGCGGGGTCGCTTTCCGTCGCGGATTGCGTCCCAGGCGTCGGCGCCGGAGCCACTGCCAGAGGAGACGTCAGAGGAGACCTCATCCTGCTCGAACACCGGAGCGTTCTCCTCCTCCGCCGCCGCCACCGCTGCCGCCGCCGTATCTGGCCCAGGGCCCTGGCCAGGGAGAAGAGAGCGGTCTATGGCCGCCCGGAGCCGGGTCTTTGTTCACGGCACCAGCATCGTCACCAAGCATCCACCAAGCCCTTGAAACAATGAATATTCTTTGTTAAAAAAAGCAAACAAAGCTAATAAACAGAGCCAATAAGCAGAAACAAAGCAAACCGAGCTAAATACATAGCTGAAGAGCTAACTAACAGAGCAAACCATGCCAAATAAGTAGCTAACATAGCAAATACATAGTTGAACAGAGCTAACTAACAGAGCAACCCGAGCTAAATAAGTAGCTAACATAGCAAATACATAGCTGAACAGAGCAAACCGAGCTAAATAAGTAGCTAACATAGCAAATACATAGCTGAACAGAGCTAACTAACAGAGCAAACCAAACTAAATAAGTAGCTAACATAGCAAATACATAGCTAAACAAAGCAAACCGAGCTAAATAAGTAGCTAACATAGCAAATACATAGCTGAACAGAGCTAACTAACATAGCAAACCGAGCTAAATAAGTAGCTAACAGAGCAGTCATTTACCTTAGGCGAGGCGGGGTCGCTTTCCGTCGCGGATTGCGTCCCAGGCGTCGGCGCCGGAGCCACTGCCAGAGGAGACGTCAGAGGAGACCTCATCCTGCTCGAACACCGGAGCGTCCTCCTTCTCCTCCTCATCCTCCTCCTCCGCCGCCGCCACCGCTGCCGCCGCCGCATCTGGCCCAGGGCCCTGGCCAGGGAGAAGAGAGCGGTCTATGGCCGCCCGGAGCCGGGTCTGGAACAACGCCTCCTCGGCGGCTTCTATCGCGTGCTCGGCGGCGGAGATGCGGATAGCTCTCTGCATCGCAGACGCCCGAATGACACCCTCGGCACGCTCACGCTCAAAGGACGCGCGAGAGAGGAGGAGACCGACCTCCAGATCCTCGTCCTCATCGTCCGAGGAGGACGATATCCGGGCGTCGGTGGCCGCCGCCGCCGTGGATTCGGATGGGATTTGACGGCTCAGAATGAACTTGCGACCGCAGTCGCCGGGGATCTCGCCCCAGTTGTAGGGGAGATCCGGGCTGCGCCTCGGAGGGTGGGAGGAGGAAGATGCTCCATCCTGACTTTCGTCGGCGCCGGAGGGGTTCGCCATCGATGGGTGAAGTAGGAGGAGAGCGTGTGCGGCTAGGGTTAGGAACTGGGCAGAGTGAGACTGAGACTGAGAGTGAGATACCGTACTGGAGTGGGAGATATTAATACCGGCACCGCTTAATGTGCCTTCACATGGAAAACGGAGATAGACCGATCTCCGTTTCTGATGTGGAAATATCAGCAACGGAGATATTATTTCCTCCGTTGCCTATATATGAGCAACGGAGATCTTTTCAGCCTCCGTTACCATTGTGTCGGGCCCATCGACCGACTAGCGCGCGCGCACTCGCGGAAGCGCGCGGAGCTCATTTTTCCGTCGCCTAACTCTTGCCGTTGCCATAGAGGGGTATCCGATGTGTCGTTCTGTACTAGTGAATACTTGTACGGGAAGTCCAGCCGCCTCATATATATGTGAGAAGTGATGGCCGATTGAAATTAAGCAAACAATTGACAACCTATCAATACAACCCTACTTTTTACCCTCAACCCCTTGTTCATGCTTTCGTTGTTCGGCGACTTCGCTTAGATTTCATCGAATATCGAAAAATCAAGCTGAGAGGCCAAGTCCAGCTTAGCTCAGCCAATCATCGCTTGCTTCCTCCGACGGGGCTTCCCAAGGGGTTTGGGCGTCTGGTTTCAAAAGAGCCGGCTTACTGTCTTGTGTATCGCGCTGGAAGCCGGCCTCCCGTGGGGAGAGTTGCGGAGTATCTCCCCGGCATCGTGGTACACAAGGACGTGTTCGTGTGACGCGTTTCGAGCGCAACAATTAGGAAGTGAGATACAAAAGAATTTTCAATGTGGACACATATCACAGCCAGCCAGCTAGCCAGCAAAATACCCTTATTTATAAGTAGTTGTTACTTATGAATACACTATGCCATTGGCAAGTATTGAACATGAAAATTCACCCAAACTTCAAATAGTTGTTAAAGAATGAAAACAAAATTAGTTTTTTCAGAAATAGCATGAGAATTTTCCAGAGATGTTTTTTGGGTTTGAGGTCAGAAAAATCCTTTCCAATGGACCATTTGACCAGTGATCACCCTGCAACATTGTCACTGTGCAAAGGGGACTCCATGGAAACAGGAGCTTCTCATCGAGAAGTTCTGCACAAAAATGTAAAAGGAATAACTTGCCATATATATAATTCTCAAGCCACTTTTGGGCCAAAATAACTGACCAATGAGGATTGAATAATTTACTTGACATAAACAAGTGGCAACTAAATCAAGTCTATCACCAAGGCGAAAGAAAAGAGTCATGTTTTTACTGCATTCTTTGTACATACTACCATGGTTACTTTAGGGTAAAGATGCTGGGGCGGGCGCCTCTCAGCTGGTCAGGTGCGCCCCAATTTTTTGCATGCACGGTGACATTATGCCATCAAAACGACGTGCTATTTGACTGTTGTTTTGGATAACCAAAAGGAGAAAAAAAATCTGGAATAGGCATGATTAATATAAATTTTGGATAACCAAGAGGAGGAAAAGAGCAACACGCAGACCTAGTCACCTAGATTATGATAGTGAGCGTGGTGGATGAAAATATTCGTAGGAACAGAGGAGAGAAACAATGATGAACATACAACGTTTGCATCGAGTCTTGTACCTGTTCTTGCCTGAGAGATCTCAGCATGCTTCCTTTGCCTCGCTGGATGCAGCCTCCAGCTGACATCCTGTCAAGCAGCTGCGGTCAGAGTGGAATGTCTTAATTCAATTTAGAGACATTGCTATAAATAGACTCATCTGGAGTAGCATTCCAACAAAGATTTAGAAATATCTTGTTGGATTCAACATGTTGCTATTCAGGTTAGCCTACTAATTTAACATGCAGAGTACAAGACCACCACCATATTCTTGTATACTTTGGAGGCCCTGAGGCAACTAGTGCTAAAATAAAGTTCAGAGCAACAAAAAAAGAAGTGTTTATTTACTCTGTTTTCTATTACCTAAAAGGATACTAAGCATGAGACCACAGATAAGCTCACACGACCGAGATAAAGAAATTCAAGTGCATCCGCTACGTGAGTACAAGTTAAGACTAATCTCACACTTGTCTGAAAACAATTGGAGTAAATAATATTAGACTACTTACAAAGAGGTTAGGGATTGAACATTAGGCATATTTCATCTCGATGCTTTACCATGAAGTGCTTTCTCTAAGCTTCCCTGGAGCATATAATCGTACACCAACACAAGACTTTAGTTATCGAAGTTGAATCCTCTTAACAAAAAAATACTCTCATGCATATAAAGTGCCATCAATTAATTATACCTTGTAACATGCCTAGTTCCCCCATCCCTTGCCAATCAAAATATCTACATTAGCGAAAGAAAATTAGCATTTAGTTTTGCTGAAACAAAATACACCATTTTAACACAGGTTCAGTTGTAAATACTCAATCTGATATAAAATAAACTATTTGCTGTATGCAGTCTTTTAACCAATACAAAATAAACTATTTTCTGTATGTACAAACCACCTATCAAAAGAGAGGATAAGCAATAATATTTTCTTGTAAAGTACAACATTTTAACACAGGTTCAGTTGTAAATACTCAATCCGATACAAAATAAACTATTTGCTGTATGCAGTCTTTTTAACCAATACAAAATAAACTATTTTCTGTATGTACAAACCACCTATCAAAAGAGACAATAAGCAATAATATTTTCTTGTAAAGTTTGCCAACATATGCATATGTAGTGTGCAAAGGGCTTCTCAACTGTCACTTTCTGCACCTATAAATTGAAGAGATATACACTTGAAGAAACATAAAAAGATGGAAGATAACTAAGGCATGTAGCAGCATGAACATAATCTATTAGGCACATCAGCGACAGTACACCAAAGGGTGATATATAAACCAGAGGGAACACAAATTTGGTTACTTAAAATCAAACACGAATTTAGCAAGTACATTAGCTGAACATTAGTAGGTGAATAAAAAGGCATTATGTCACACATCGGAATCTATTGCAAACTAATAAAGTGTCAAAAGGCGAAGAGCATAATTACCTCATGACAAAGTTGTGATTTTCTCTCCCCAGGATTCCTCGTTGCTCAGGACATGAGTCTGTCCACATCCTCATGTGCCTCTCTTTGTGAATTCATTTGCTTTTATTCCTGCAAGTAGAACAAGATATCATACTTCTATATACTGTATTACACATCCACTTCTAGGTCTCCAATGTTGACAAACACTTAGTAACATGCCACCGGCCACAATAGTGAAAATAAAAAGGCAAGAAAAATATACATGCATATAATTTAAGTAAGAAAACATGGATCAATGTATATACTGCAAGATGGTAAACAATATTATAGCAGATAAGGAGATTGAGACACGAAAATCAATAGGTTTAGGATTTACCTCTAGCCACACACAAAATGTGAATGTTCATTCCAACCAAGCTTCAAGAACACCTCTGAAGTCTTGAAACCAAAGTGTGCAGCCAGGGAGCTGGTGGGGGTCGCAGCTTCGGCATCGCCTTTACAGTGTGCTCCGAGGTCAGGAATGGCGAGGAACGGTGCCAGCTGTCCCATATCTATCACTGTTACTCAAATAATAAGGGAAAATTGTTAGTACTTTCAGTTCACTACATATCCACACAACATGATCATTTTCACTACAAAATTAGCACCACGGAATAATCTAGGGTTTGGGAACGGGCGCCATACCTCGAGGGGAGAAATTGAAAAACGAATTCAGCTGTGTATCAGGCTGGCTTCGGTGGCCTCCGGTGTCGCCTTTGTCACCGGTACTCGCAGCCTCGGTGTAGGTCGCCGCCAATAGGCAACCGATTCCCTGCTCTGCTCGTAAAAGGGAAGGAGAGGAGGTAGAGGCTGGGTTAGGATAGCTTCTGGACCAGCTTATAGTGCAGTTTTGGTGATCCATCTTACAACTGAACCAAAGCTATAAGCAATATAACCTAATAATTTGTACAATAAGAGAAAAGTACACATAGATGACAGGCTCTCTCTCTTTCTCTTTACTCTCTTTACAAGGGCCCTTTTGTTTGGGCTTATTTTGTCTTTTTGGCTTTGGCTTTAAGCCAGAAAAGCACCTAAATAGGTGTTTTTTTAGCTTTTGGATTTTGGAAGCCAAAAACAATGATCCAAATCTTTTGGCTTCCAAAATCCAAAAGCCAAAAAAGTACCTATAAGCCTTTTGTCCCAAACAAGTTGGGGTAGGCTAGATATGAAACCCTTTCACGAGGACTTCCCAGGAGGTCACCCATCCTAGTACTACTCTAGTCAAAATGGATTTCATACCCATGGGACTGGCTAGTTTTTACGTTGGCTCGCCAGGCCTATCACAACCCTTAGATATTAAACCCTTTCATGAGGACTTCCCAGGAGGTCACCCATCCTAGTACTACTCTCGCCCAAATGGGTTTCATACCCATGGTACTATTTTTGTAGATCAATCTAACCAAGTCCAGGAGGAGTAGAGCATGCATGTTCTCGATGGTGGCCGCTGCTATCGAAAGTATTGTTGGCCCTCATCAGTCTGAGGTAAAATCATAGCACTCAACGACCCATGAACAAACCCTGGCATACGAATCACACGGTCAGATTGATCTCCGGTGAGTTACAAAGCGAGGAGCGTGCACATGGAAAGAGATAAAACAACAGTAAGATACCCATGCTCGGTTCTCCGGTGAGTTATACTAAGGAATTTAAGTCTTCATACAAAACTTCACATACACCATCCATATCTACCTATTATATCTGACAACATAAAACGCTAGTACCAAAAAGAAAATTGCATGAAGATAATGAGTCCCCTAGTGGATTCAGTAGATCCCTCCACCAAATCTCTATTTGGTCCAGCTAAGATATGCATGGATGATAATTATATTTTAATTTATTTTTGTTTTTCTTCAGACATATCATATTTCTGTCTGGAAAAGATCTAAAACAAGAAAACAATGCATATCAGCAAACCAAGGCAATTTGGATAAAGAGACCTAACAGTTATAGTGTGCAACTTTCTTTCGGTATTGGGCTATTTTTTTCTACGATGGCTGATTTACAATCTAACAACTGCTATTCCAAGCAAAACTTATCACAAGTATAAGCATTCAAGTAACCATAACATGTTCCATATACCACAGATACTTGAGAAAGAGAAGATCTTAAATATGTGAGCCATTATGGCCTTGGAAAAGAAGAAACCTCAGCAGCTCGATACTGTCATGAATCATTTCTTCACTCTCCAGCAGCTGGACCGGAAGAGTGATCTCTTCCTTCACGGCTGCATGGGTGGAGTTTACCAAAAATTAATCAGATACTACAAGAAAAATTGGGAGAAAGAGAAACGAAATGTTAATCATAGGATACGACCACAACATCCAAATTTGACCTACCTAGATTCTCGCCCATTTTCTGTTCTTGCGAAAAAAAAGGATACTCAGCTTTATAGACAGTATGCTTGCTAAGCTGCATGCCCAAAACTATTTTATGCTCTACAATAATATGATAAAAAAGCACCAATAAGTACAAAGAAAAAACATGTGAGGTCAATCTGCAGATCATAAACATATGGATCAACAAACACAATGAGCCTTTATCACTGCCAAATGAAAACCAATTGGGCTGAGAATCTAAGAACACTTCATGGAACACATTAGTAAAAGGGAGATTATATAGTGAGGTTTTCAGTATGCTGATTAATTCAAGTTGCTGTGCCATGGTTTCTGGTAAAAGGCATACAAAGTAGCCTACCTTGCAATTGTCATTCTCCAGCGATTGGTATACTTAGAATAATACCTAAAGCAATTATACAATATGCAAAACACCATAACTAACTCTTACTAAGGTATGACACGGACCTTTCTCATTTGTAATGCCTCGATAAGAAAAAATGTCTTGTCTCTTTTATGTACAAGACAAAACCTGAAGGCAAGTTCATGGGCAAGGACAATGCCTTTGGCACACATCTGCCCATGTTGACTTATGATGGTTAAGCATTGTGCATGAACTTCACTTATTAGTTAGGACTGGGATGCATCACCAGAGAGAACAATTTTCAGGAAAGTGTTCGGCGGGGCACCTGAGGATGCATCTTCGTGAGGAGGGAGGCAGATCTCGTGGCTGGCGATGGAGGGGACGCCATCGTCCTCCTGCTGTCATTCCGTGGGCGCCCATCTAGATCTTGTCCACCTAATACTGGAGACACAGAAATTACGGCGTGCGCTGAGGAGGACGGGTCCATGGTGGGCCGATCCTGGCGGCGCGAAGGAGAATCCGGTGTACGGCGGATCCGGCGTACGGCAGAGGGAGCGACATGGAGGCACGCCGGCGAGGGAGGGACGGGCGGCGCGAGGGAACCGAGCGAATAGTCCCACATCGCCGGGTTCAGCTCTGCCGCTCCAACATAAAAGCAGAACTTTCTGCTGGTCTTTCGCCGAAGACGCACGCTTGGTACTCCAGGCCTGTCGAGGCGAGAGCAGTCGCTACATAGTTTCCTGCTGGGCCGCCCCCGGGGGCCCTGTTACCGTAGGTCATTTGTGTTTGGGGCGGGAAACCATGATGTGATGTAAGCCTTTTTATTTTTTGATATTTTTTAGGCTATTTATTGTAAAAAAAATAGTTCTCAAACTTAAATATGCACACCAAATTTAGAATTTTGGTCCGTGTTTGCATTTATAAAGGATATTTATTGTGAATGTAGTGTAATTATTAAGATACCCGTGTGTTGGGGCGGGAATAGCTTTAGAAATTTTATGGGCAAATGAAACAGTATAAAAGGCACGATACGACGGTTAGTGAGATGTCTAAGTTAAATATGCACGCTCGACGTGATGGTTGTATATCTTGTTGGGAAACTAGGCCCATACGTTTGCGTGCGGGAGCCCATTACGGTGGGATCTCTCCATGTTTAGGGTTTAGTGGTTTAGGGTTTAGTGGGTCTTATCATTTCCCCTATATAAGCAAGGTAATATTGTACATACTGGTTACAGAAAGAGATTAATAAAGAAAGATTTGCCTATACCCTGTGTTTCTACTTTTCTGTACGTGTGCTCTTCACCTTCGTCTCATTCGACTACGCCGTACACCCTCGGGACCAGCCAGCCGGTAGAGGTTGTGCAACACGTTATCAGCAAGTAGCTCTCCGCCGAGCCGTCGTCGAGCCTACGTCAAGCAGGCTCCCTGCATCGTTCGCGAAGGTATAAACATAATCTGATTGCAAAAATAGATTCATATCGTAATTTCCTTTCCGTTTTTGCGTCTGTCGTAATTTTTAGATGTTACCTACGGTGTCGATTTCCCTCCCGAGAGTCGAGCTGACGAATACGTCGCCGACCAATGTCGATACTCTCGGATTCACAGGGGATTTGATGACGGCACCGTAGGGAGTCGGTACAGACGTGATCCTGATGATCACGGTACCGCCGCGGCGCACCGGCTGTGCGACGCACCGTCTCGATTCCAGATGAACAAACGATGAAAATTGACATCCAAAGTGTTTTCTGTGTCGGCGTAAAGGACGTCGTCGGCTATCGCAGTCATCGCGCCATGGCCGACCTGCCCGACACACCTCGACGTAAAGGACGTCATCGGCTGACTGCTGTAGTGCCACTCGCCATGTGTTGCATAGGTCGGCAAGCCGCCACGCAACACACCGAGCCTCGCACTACGTGGCGCCGTCGTCGCTCTTCCGCGCGAGAAGGTCCAGATGACAGTGCTTGCTGCGTACCCTGCTGGCCACACAGACACGCCCAAGGATGCCGCTGACTGCCGCGCCGCGCATTGCCGCATCTGCCGTGCCCGCGCGTGCCGCGCCATGGCCGGCCGCGTGCGCCTCCGGCTAGCGCGCGGCCCTGCTGGCCGCCGCCGCCCCCCGGCACCCCGCCACCGCCGCTTGCATGCGCACTGCTGCGCGGCCCTGCTGGCCACCGGCGCGACTGCGGCGCGACCGCCGCCAGCGCTGAAGCTGCACCCTACCGATCGTTTCGATCGGCTGGGCAGCGAGCGCACCTGGCTGGCCCAGTAGCGTGAGGCTGTGGCCACGGGCCAGATACGGCCCAACTGAGTCTTTGCCTAAAAAAACAAAGATGGGTGGTTTGGCTGGTGGGTTTCGGCCTGGTTTCTCGGTCCAGTTTCGGCCCGCCGCCGTTACGGGCCAGACTGAATTCGGGTCTACGCGAAAGTTTTACATTTTACCGCCTACACTTTTTCAGTTTTATGTATATTTTTATTCCTGCTGAATAATTTATCTCTTTGTCCCTGGAATAGTCTTTTTTGCTAAAATTGTATATCTGGGCATAAAATAGCTTCGGAAAGTCATTTTTAGGGCCATTTTTCACGTTAAGATCGCGCTTAGCATAATATCTCTATGTACATGTTTTTATATCATGATTTACTACAGTAATTAATTGTTTTAATACTTAGTAGAGCATTTTAGCATGTCTTTTAAATTTTGGAACTCCGTCTTATTGAATTTTTGTATCAACATCGCTTTATGCAATCGATTACCTGCTGTAATCTGACACATTTTGCATAAATCGCAGATGGCCGGAATCATGAATCGGGAGTTTGAGGAGTTGGCTCAGAACGGGCTGAATTACCTGACCTGGGCCTCGGACGTGGTACTCGTCCTTGAGGGCCGGAAGCTTAAGGGAGCATTGGATGCGGGGACCCAGACGGCCCCCAGCACCACCACTCCGGCGGAAAACGCCCAAGCACTGCATTTCCTCCGCCATCATATGTGTACTACGCTGAAACACGAGTACATGGCAGAACGGAGTGCTTCAGCCCTGTGGACCGCCCTCGAGGCACGGTTCGCTAGGCTGAAGTACACCATTAAGCCGCGGGCGGAGGGGGATTGGATGCGTCTGAGGTTTGCGGACTTCAAGACGGTGGGAGACTACAACTCAGCTTTACACCTGATATGTACTCAACTTGATCTCTGTGGCACCAAAACCACGGAGAGTCAGAAGATTGAGAAGACTCTCTCCCTTCCATCCATCAGCTCTCCAGAGTGCGCGGAACTACCGCCAGGAGAACTTCACGCAGTATGCTCTGCTTATCGACGCCCTCCAGGTGGCTGAGGCGCAGGATGAGGTTCTCAAAAAGAACTTCAACTCGCAGCCTTTCGGAGGGGGTCCACGTCAGGAAGTTTATGCCGGCGCCTACAAGGTGCGCCAGCCCAAGTTCAAGAAGCGTGGCAAGAAAGGCAAGAAGGGACCTAACCCTCCCCACCCGGCCAAGCAACATCAGGCGGGTCAGGGGGAGGCAAGGCCCCAGGATTGCTTCCGTTGCGGCTCCAAGACCCATTTCTCAAGGCAGTGTCGTGCCCCAAAGCACGTCGTGGACGCGTACAAGGCCAAGAAGGCGCGCGAGACGCACCTTGTCCAGGTGGAGGCACCACCGGCACCCACAGCGGGCCAATGATGATCCCCACGCCCACCGCCGCGCCCATGGTGGCGCAGAGCGAGGCGCCTGTGGAGGCACATGTGGCGGTTCCCACGAACGCCATCGTGTCCATGGAGGTTGCGCACACCGTGCCCCCTCCACGCCACAGCTGGACATCGACTCTGCCGCGGCGATGCTCGCTAATGAAGAGAAGATGAGTGAGCTCGAGATTAGGGCTGAGGTGGATGGATACTTTGCGGAATCCACCTAAATTCCCCTCATTTATTTCATGATTCCCTTATGGCAATAAATTTGATACACTTATTTCAATTTGGTTGTAAGCTCTATGAGAGCAATAATATTTGTTTCACCAACATTTATTAGTTCATCGGCGATTGGATGAATTTGTTTTCATCATTTATTCCATCATTTAATAGAGATTATTGTGTTATGTTCTGAAATATTTGTGCGTTTATGTATTAATGTAGCATCTTCCTCGCTTCATTTTTATTAATTAGACGCTATATTTTAGAACACGTGTGGCGCCCGAATGGAGGAAACGTGCCTTGCCGATAGCGGTACCACTAATACCATCTTGAGAGAAACAAAGTACTTTGAGTCCATTACTAAAATTGAGGGGAATATTACGACGATCGCCGGATGCGGTCCGCATGTAGTTGGCTCCGGACGAGCAACTATTATACTCCCCATGGGAACAACTTTGGTCATCAATGACGCATTGTTGTACCCAGAATCGACTCGTACTCTCTTAAGTTTCAAAGATATTCGTGCTAACGGTTTCCATATTGAGACCCATGATGATGTCAATGGTAAGGAATACCTACTCATCACAAAGCACGATGAAAATGGTAAACATGTTGTCGAAAGGCTTCCTTCATTCGCTACAGGGTTGTACTACACCAAGATTGTAGCACCGCCTGTGTACACTACCCTTAAAACTGTTTTTAGAAGCTGAACTTTTCAGCCTATGGCATGATCGGTTAGGCCATCCCGGTCTTAGAATGATGAAATATAATTAACAACTCGAATGGTCATAGTGTTAATGTCAAAAATTTCCCGAATCCTGATGATTTCGTGTGCTCCGCATGCGCTACGGGGAAATTAATCATTAGACCATCCCCCTAAAGGTGAAGGATGAAATCCCCGCGTTCTTGGAACGTATCCAAGGGGACATATGCGGTCCTATTCAGCCCCTCTCGGGGCCGTTTAGGTACTTCATGGTGCTCATCGATGCTTCCTCTAAATGGTCCAATGTTAGCCTGCTGTCAACAAGGAACCATGCTTTTGCAAAGTTGATCTCACAGATCATACAAATGAGGAATAAATTCCCTGATTATCGTATCAAGTCTATTCGAATGGACAACGCCGGTGAATTTACTTCCAAGGCGTTCGATGATTATTGCATGGCAACGGGAATCAAACTTGAGCACTCTGTACCGCACGTTCACACACAAAATGGACTTGCGGAGGCATTGATTAAAAGAATTAAATTCATTGCCAGACCGCTCCTTCAGGGTTGTAACTTACCAACTACATGTTGGGGTCACGCAGTGTTACACGCGGCCAATCTCATCAACTTTCGACCATCGGCCTACAACATCCACTCTCCTATGCAGCTTGCGCAAGGGTCGGCACCGAAAATTTCCCACCTTCGTAGGTTCGGTTGCCAGGTATATGTACCAATACCACCCCCTCAGCGATCAGCGATGGGACCGCTCCGTAAGTCGGGGATATACGTTGGTTATGAGACTGTGTCCATAATCAGGTTTCTGGACCCCGCGACAGGTGACTGTCATACGGCCCGTTTCGCTGATTGCATTTTTGACGAGGATCTTTTCCCGACTTTAGGGGGAGATAATCAATCCCTTGATGATGAAAGTCGAGAAATCACGTGGCAAGCCACGGGGATCCACGCTCATGACCCGCGCACTGCTGAGTCATAGAGAAGTCCAAAAGATAATAGATTTGCATTCCTAGCGAATCAACTGCCTGATCATTTTAGTGATCTAAAGACTGTGACAAAGTCGCATGTGCCTGCACGCAATGCACCGGAAAGGGTTGAAATACCAAAGAAAGATAAGGGTATACCCGCTCCCGCCCTTAGGCCTAAAAGGACGCGGAATCCGGTTCCTCAAATCCCAAGTACTCGGGGACGCCCGAAGAAAAAGGACAAGAGAGATTTATCACAGCCTTCCCCTCAAGAGGGGAGCCAGTCGAGACCTGGCACAAGCACGGAAGTTTCAGTGCACGAAATTCCGGACTTGAATTTTCCTATATCGGAAATACCCAGCGAAGATGTGTGCGCACACATTGGAGCGGGAAAGCTAAAGGACCTTGCTCCTGGATTGGGAAATCCGGTGGAGGAAGGAAATGTGCCTGATGCACCCCATGACGAAATGGCCATTAACTATGTTAATTCTGGTGAGTCAATTAATCGAGCCATGGCAAATGTCGACATATATTTTGCCATTAAAATTGCCTCAATCATAGATCCTGACCCCGAGCCTAACACGCTTGCTGATTGTAAGAAGAGGTCGGATTGGAAAGATTGGCAGAAGGCGATAACTGCCGAGTTAGTATCTCTTAACAAAAGAGAGGTGTTTGGACCTGTTTGTCTAACTCCTTCCCACATACGCCCTGTTGGCCACAAGTGGGTTTTTGTTCGAAAGAGAAACGAAAATAACGAGGTAGTACGGTACAAAGCAAGGCTCGTTGCTCAAGGTTTCTCTCAGCGACCAGGTGTCGACTTTGAGGAAACTTACTCACCTGTCATGGATGGAATTACCTTTAGATACTTGATCTCAATGGCAGTAAACTTGGACTTGAAAATGAAACTTATGATGTTGTCACCGCTTACCTTTATGGTAACTTGGATTCGAACATATACATGAAGGTACCCTGTTGGGGGAATCATAACCCGGTAGGCCCATGAAGAGGGAAACATAACCCGCCAGGCAGGAGGCCAGGCGAGGCCATCTAACCATCAACATGGGTCGGGTTATACTAACTGGCCTGTGAGCTTGTCGGTAACCCGGCCAGTACAAGGAAGGCTCCACAAAACCCGGAGGCGGTATGCGTCACGGAGTACAAGACTTGGAGTACATGCAACACTAGAGGAGGTAGAGTAGGACTCATAGTAAGGGTGTAACGCGGCTTTACTTTGTACACGACTAGGAAACCCGGTAGCCTTTATAAGCCGGCTCCTAGGTCATAGAGAGGAAGCTGAAAGTTAGTCGTAACAACCCTGTAACCTAGACTTGTACCTCGGCGATATCAAAGCCCGTGTTACGAGATCCCCAGATCAATAACAAACAAGCAGGAAGTAGGTCTTTATCTCCTATGGAGAGGCTGAACCTGGGTAAATCGTGTGTCACCGTGGAGCGAGACAATCTTCTGTACACCTGTGCTCCAATAACCCCACACCTAAGTTACCCCCTGGTAACATCTGCCGTGACAACCCCACGACAGTTGGCGCCCACCGTGGGGCCTGAGCCTAAAGGTGTATACATCACGGGAGAAGCTCTACGCGGCATGGAGTGTCTCGCCATCGGCGAGATCACCATCGACTCACAAGGAGAACGCATCGTCGACGATTTCGGGTGGAGCTCGGAGTTAGATCAGATCGAGACCGGCGACATCATCCCCATAGGCCGGATCAATGTCTTTGTAGGCATGGTGCACTCCTCGAGACCCGGCATGGAGGAAAGCGTGTACGAGTCTGTATCAGGAGCTGCTACCATGGTCCAATCAGACGGAGAAGAGTCAGTAGGCACTGCTGAAATCGATCTTCCAGTCATCACGCAGGAGGCCCAATCAGAGGAGCCGGCATGGGCGCCGCGTAACATGATCGATGAGGACGTTGAATCAATCTTGGAACTGTTCGAGGATCGTTATGGATATGGAATAGAGGAAGAGGAGTACGAGTCATCCCAGGTCCGGTTCGCTGAGTTGGAGTCTACACGGCACCCGCGATGAATCTTGACCCGGCATTAGTTTCGGCGGCTGTGACAGCGACAGCAGACGCATTGGCACAAAACCAGCAGAATCAACAACAGTTACCGTTGCAGAACCAACTTATGATTTATAACCCGCCGCAGGCCGGGATTGATGGAGAAAGAGCATCAGTTTCATCGGAGAGTGAGGCTAGAGCACGTCACATGAATCAGTTTGGGCTTCTGATGAATAGATCAGCCGGAGAGGGAACATCCAATGCGCCACCTCACCCGGCTCTTTTTAGTAACAATCTAGTGTTGGATCCTACAGTACTTGAAGCGGTGGTAACCCCAGAGAACGCGGCGACCTGGGCTAGAGAGCTGGACACCGCACGCCGTGCCTTGGAGCAACAGCGGCGGGAGTTTGCAGGAGAGAAGGAGCAGATGATAGCCAGGTAGTGTCAGTTGGACGAGCAGGAAAGTCGGCTTCGTCACAACACGAGCGTCATTGAGAATCGCCAGAACAATGTAACCCGGGCGTAGCAGGAAAGGCATCAGAGCCGGCTTCCACTTCAAGGTGAAGCGTTAAATCCGACAGCTTTATTTATTACACCCAACGATCAGCCTATCAGGACGGTACAAGAGGTTCCAACAGCTAGAGTCGGCACAGGATATGCAGGAGGAGCATTACCCGGCAATATTGCCGGGTCAGCTAGGCCACCTTCCGGTGGAGCCGGAGGCAATACTGGAGCTATGCCACCACCACCACCCAGATTTCACACGCCACCGGGTCATTATAACAATCCTACAGATAATGTCTATGCAGCAACTTTAGCACTTGATCGTATTCCATTGGGAGATTCTCCAAGAGAAGTTGAGACCCGGTGGGCCATTGACATGTTGCGTATGGCTGTGGTAACATGAGTGGTTTGCATGGGACACCATACAACAGCCGTTCGAGGAGTCGGCAGGGAGAGAGCCCGAGGCAGCACGAGACTAGTTCTGCAAGACGGAGGGCAGAGCAGGCAAATCAGCAGCAGCCCCCGCCACCGCCCAGATAGGCCGCTCCCACCACCTCAGCTGCGTAAGCCATTGTTCATAGTTCGAGAGCCAGACGAGCAGCAAATTCCGCAGCACGTGTCGGAGGAGCCGGTGCGGCGCCTGCGGCCGCAGTAGCAGTAAGTTCACCAGCACCATTGGTAAGGCCGGGTCAGGTATCTTCTACAGCAGTCTTAGCTGGCCCAAAGTGTTTGTCAGATCATATTAGAGCGGAGCCTTACCCGGAAAAGTTTAAAGAGCCAAGCAAAATTTCAAATTACGACCCCAGTATGGAGCCAGAAGCTTGGTTGAGCAGTTATGAGATGACAATGTGTATTCGCAATGCCTCAGAAAATATTCAGGCCAAATTCATGTGTAACACCCCAGATATCAACCATACCTGGCAATGCTACACATACTATAAAACTTCCACATACCAAGGGTAAAATATAAATTTTGTCAGCGTCTCATTTGTTTAAAGTGACAATCCACAACAAGAGATAAGAACACACCTCCAATTTTATACAAAGACACAACTATCAGGTTCTACAAGACCAAACTATAATCAAAATTCAAGACGACTCTTAACAACAAAGTGTGTAGCCACATGAATAATCCAAACATCATAGGACATAGTGTCAAGAGCAACCTTTAATCTTAGTCAGGTTAAACTAATCTATGTAAGGATGGTTGTAATGTGTGATTGTAGTGTGTCGAAACATGTAGAGGTGCTACTCCCAATCCCATGCATGGTGTCCTCACAGGTACCTAAAAACATAGAAGCCACAAGGGTGAGTACAAAGTACTCAACAAGTACATGAAGAAATAATAAGCAATGCATAAAACACGACACCAACGATTATCCTTTAACACTTCTCATATCGTCGTGATGACCCTGTATGCCTACATGCTCTTTGCTTTCACTTTTCTTTGCGTATACCGTATCGCTTGAGTGGACACCCGTCGGCATCCACTCACTCCAACTTGTGGAGGCTGCCCACAATGGGGGACCTGACCCGTCATCGACGGTCTCAACGTGCCTACCTCAGTAGGACACACCACTATGCATCATATGATATGCTATGCAAAAATGCAAGCGCCAGTGTATCTGTCGCCATACCAAGTTTGTCTCCACACGTATAAACCATATCCAGTCACTAGAATAAATAGCAAGTGCCAGAAAATAAAAGTTGAGTGAAGGGGATCATGCAAAGTATTATCCCGTCATGGACTTGCCTCAACCGTGTGGATCGAATAAGATTTCCGAATCAGAAGCACTAACACCTGCTATTGAAAACATATATCACTCAATACTCATCATCACTTCAACAACATACAAGCCATAAATCGCATCGCTCCTACGCTCTCAATAAAAGTGACCACACAAGGTGTAAACAAAACTAGATAGCAACAACACAATAATTCTCACATCTAGCATTTGACAAAATCTGAACATTAGCGTCTTAATTCCCTTAGTCTTAAGCATTATTGTAATTCTGTACAGCACGGACATATCAGTCGATATATTCATAAGAACTAATATTCAACGCGAAATCTTGCAAACAAGATGACATTCTAATATCAGAAAACATTCTCCACAATTTTTATGTTTAGGCCTTAATTTAATTACAATATTAACAAGGTCTAAAGCTGCAAAGAAGACCACTGCGTCTAGAAAACTATATCCTGGACAGATCACTAAACTAACAACTGCTTGCGATCTGTCCAACCAATTTGCATAAAAAAATACTCTATGGAAAGCTAGAAACAAGGTCTACAACTTTTATTTAGAGAGAACCTCGAAATTATGGACATATCAAACCAGATTTTAAATCAAAGTTCAGTGTCTTTAAGGAACCAGCTAGAGTATTTCCTCTAACTGAACCTACGAACAAGCTAGAACTAATCAGGTTCAGACAAAGGAGCAGCTAGCAAACTATGGATCGTTCGTGCTCCAAGTCAAAAAAGGGATTCCTGAAAACTATTTGCTGCTATTGTCTCCGATGGAGTACAAGAAGGGAGTAAAACCACAACTTAACAACCCAGGTAATCCAGCTCCCTTTTTATATACATTTCTACTAGTAACTATGCAGCAACGTCAAAGCTCTAGGAAGAACAACTCGCACTAATCGATCGTGGTGGCAACCAAGAAGCATGGACGGTGAGCACTCACCCAGCAAGCTTGCAGCTCCTCGACAGATGCTGCTTCCACGCCAAGACGAACACGGCAATGACGGGCAGATCACGAGTCGGCAGCGGCGGCGGACTGGAGGACACTAGCGCTGGAAAAGATTAGGGCAAAGAGGTGACGGCGATGACCTCCCTCGACTAACCTAAATGGCCACGGCAGTTGGGCAGTACCAGTACGGCTCATGTACAAGAAGCACAACCCAGCCCAGCCCAGCCCAGCCCAGACCGTTTTCTCTCTTTCCTCACAAGTTGTAGAATAAAACAAAGATGACTATAGTTGGACTAACAACACAACGAGGGCAATTGGTTGCTACAACCAGTTTTAAACGGTAGGTCAAGGGATCAAGTTCTTTTACACATTTTTTTATTTCTTTTGTGTTTCTATGTCTATCTATTTGCAAATCCTATTTAAATATCCTCAAAGGCCTAATTGTTTTCTACAAGATGGATTTAGACACAAACAGTCGGTATAAGATTTTGTTGAGGTATTACATTCTTACCCCCTTAAACAGAATTCGTCCCCGAATTCTTCCTCGCTTTACTACTGGCAGAACTAACATAAAAGGTATGAAATATAATTATATAACCACGCATCATACCAGCCATGAACAATTCTTATTACTCCTCGCGCATGCGAGACTCGCGCTCCCAAGTTTACTCAAACTCAAGCTATTGCGCAACAAAAAGTTTCACATACTTTAGCATCCTATGGTTCATCCCTCTCTTAGGCTCTTCCAAAATCCTCACACGGTGAACCTCATAGGTTAAATCTTGTTCAGTTGTAACTTGCCCTAGATTTTGGAAGAGCTACCACAACAAAGAGACATGGGACATATTATGCACATGCTTCATTTACTCCGGCCAACCAAGTTGGTAGGCTATGGCTTCCCGACTCGTGCCACAAAAAAATCAAACAAGGTGGAGATCAACACCCCCTTTACAGAAAACCTTGCAAGTTGGCAAACTTCTACAATTGGCAAGTGATCGTCCTATAGCTCCCTTGCCAAGATAGGACACAACACCTCAACATATCTTCCAGAGTTAGGACTATGCGCTCCGACTAGCCATATGTTCCGGGATGAAAAATCGTACTAGGTCTTAACTGCGTACGTACGGAACTCCTGGAAGCTCTCCAAAAAGATTGATACAAACTTAGCATTCCTATCGGAAGTAACTGTTTTAGGAACCCTAGGCAACCTTACTATCTCCCGCACATATATCGGTGATATTGCGCTTGGAGAGTCTATACAAAATGAACAACTTAATAAAATCGGTGCATGACCAACAAAATCACATCCTCCCCACTACGCATATGAGGTAGGCTAGCGAAACAAAATCCATGGCAATGTCAAACCACGACGATCCTATAAACTCCATGGTTTTTATTTTATTTTTACAAACCTGTTGGCCTTGTATGCTCAGCATTTACTAGCGATCAAACCTAACAAGAGGACACATACTTGGCCACAACAAGATTCATTAATTCTTTTCCACCAATGTCTTTTTAGCTCATGATACTACTTTGTCTCCCTAGGATGAACAGGGTAGAAGATACGATGTTCTCCCCTAAAAATGTCCTCCTCTACCTGAGAATTTTGTGGCACACAGAGACTGGCACGAAACTAGTGAACTCTCCAGTTCTACCTTCAAGAACATGCTCTCGCACTTCTTGTAACAATTATTCATTTTGTTGTGCCTCTCACTCTATCCGAAGCAGTTGACCAAAGGATGAATTGTATTTCCTAAGGGCTCCTTTGATTTGGAGGAACCTTAGAGGAAACTTACAGGCTTAGGATTTTTTTCCAGAGTTCGTACTGTTCACTTGTTTGATTCGTAGGAATGGCGGAAGGGAAAAGTAGAGGAAATTTTCCTTTGCATCTCACTTTCCAGGCAAAACATATAGGAACAGAAAAATCCAGTCGAAGCTCATTCTTTAAATCTTGTGCACAAGGAACAAGGAAAGTTTAGCACCCGCCACCCTTTCCTATTCCTATCCCTTCCCTATTCCTTTGATTTTCATTTCCTTTAAATCAAAGAGGCCCTAATGTGCTACACCAGCAAAGTAATCTGAGATGCCCATCCATTCAAACTTATCAACGATACCATCTAAAAAGTTGGAGGTATGAAGTTGCGACTAAGGGCATCCGCATCCACATTCACCATGCCAGCGTCATAAGCAGGATGGTGAGATCATAGTCCTTCATCATTATAGCCACCATCTTTGCCTCAAGTTAAACTTCTATGTGAAGAGGTATTTATGATTCTCTTGATCAGTACAAATACCACAAGATTCTCCATTAAGATCATGCCTCCAAATTTTAAGTGTAAAATCATGGCTACGGGTCCTAGATCATGAGTTGGGTAGCTCTAATCATGTTTTTCGATTGGCTAAAGGCATAAGCAATAACCTTACCATCTTGCACGAGTACACACCCGAGTCCAATGAGAAGCAACAAAGTAATTTGTGAAGCGCCTCTCTAGCTCCGGAAGGTTGAGAACAAAATCAGTCGCTGAACTACTCTTGAGGATAGAGGAACTTTTGTGACATTCATCGGTTCGCTGGGATTTGACATCCTTTAGAGTTAGTTTGGTCAGTGACTTGGGGCTAAAAGAAAATTCCTTCACAAACTTCCTATAGTAACACGCCAAGCCAAGAACATTTCTTACTTCTTTACATTGAGCGGTCTCAGAGAGTCTATAAATATAGAACCTTAATAGGTACTAGAGGACTTACTGGTAGATAATTAACATGGCCAAAAAATTGCAGTCCCAAAATCCAAAACTCGCATTTGGTTAGCCTTGCAAAAAGTAAGGTATCCTTGCTCAAAGTCTCAAGCACAAGCCTCAAATGGCACTCCATGCTCTTCTTCTATCTTCGAATGTATGAAGATGAGGATATCATCAATGGACACTATCACAAAGTGGTCAAGGAACCTATGTAACATTATGTTCATTGTCTCCATAAAGACAGCAAGCCATTGGTTAGTCAAAAGACATAATTTTATATTTATAATGCCATGACTAGTGGAGTACCGCACACAAATTGTATTATAGCCTGACTGGAGATCAATCTTGGGGAGCACAACTCTATTGAGCTGATCAATAAGTCCCCAATACGGCAATGGATATTTGCTCCAGATGTTTACCCTATTAAGAGCATGGTAATCCCACATTTTCACCAACTACTATCCCCTTAGATGTAAATATTATGGGATCTCACCAAGGTGAGACACTAATTCAAACCAAACCTATGGATAACATATTGTCCAGCTGCTTCTTCAATTCCTGTTGAAATGTTCATGACAATCAATAAGGAGACAAAGAGATAAGTCGAGCGCTAGGAATGAGATCAATGTGAAACTCCATTACTCTAAGTCCCGATTTCGAAGAACTTGGAGCAGCATCAAAACTACGCCTGAAAGGATATAAAGATTGACCAGTGTCTTGTACTTGTCCTTGTTAGATGATGAAAGCCTTGTGGAGAATGTAGATGTTACAAGGCCACTCAATGCTCAACATTCTTCGCCCTTCGAACGCAACTAATTAACACAACATACATATAAAAAACTCTCATGGTGGTCTAGCATGGCGTTTTTTTATATAGTACCATAAAAACAACGAAGGTTTAGCCTGACCGCATCTACTATGCTTAGCAGCAATTGCCCCTTGTGTAAGTGGAACGTCATAAATTCTATGGTTCAGGTTGTACAATGTTGTCTCTCAACTAATGGGTGGAAAAGGTCAAACATTAATTAACCACTGCAGCGTAACAAGAACCAATAGTAAGAGTAAATGGTATGGGGGCCAATCCATCCCGCACACAAACTATTTACTTTGTAACTGAAATAGTGAATCAAGCAACGCTAACACTCGGTCATCCTCACTGGCATTGCAAACAGATTTCATGGGCACGAACCAAGGTTCGAGGTCGACTCCCATCTATCATTTTTTGCAAAGCTGCTACAATTTAATCTATGGAACTCTCAAGACCACCCAACCAAGTCTAAGTGTACAAAACACTCTTTTAAAAGAATAAAGAATCAACTAATGAATAGTTAGCTACTTGATCTAGCAAGGGACACCGTCGAATGTTATAGCAGAAAACAACGGACATAGAATGAGACCAAAGATGGTGTTAATTATGGAAGGCTAGTTGCCAACGAGGACATTTTAAGTACATGACTGAAGAAACTTCATCAACCTCAACAAGAAGGCAACATCGATAATTCCACTACTAGATGACGATCAACGTACCAAGCCAAAAGTGCAGGTGATGCACTACAAAGAATAGGCGAATGAAATGAGGAAGCCAAGTGGAGATTGTGGTTTAAGGGACATGGATAGAGGAACAAACTTCTCATATCTATTTGGATCCAGATAAGTCTTCGTAACGTTATTTTATCAACTCTACTACGAACCAACCATGTTAACCAAATTTTAGTCTTCCACGACATTATATCAAGATCACACTCCGCCAAAGAAACCCTTCAATATCTCCTCATGGGTCCAACAAAGTAATAAAATATCTAAACCTACCAATCCAATATCTTCATCACTTTATTCACGTTTTTATAAAACTAGCATAAAAGATCAAATATTTCCCTTCAATACTAAATTCATCAACCATCGAGAGCCTCTCTCTCTTTCTCTCTAGACAACTACAAACCACAGAGGGAAGCAAGGCCCAAGCCTCTCACAACAACAAGCTGCCCACACGCACATCAACATATGAAAAACGTAAATGCAATGCATAACCCAAACCCTTCCTATTGTGCACCAGTGTGTCAAGTTTTAAGTTGTTTAGTCAAACTAAAGACAAGTTTTAATTGTTTAAAGATCCTGATAAATTATCCTATTTACTTTTAAACTACTCCAGAGACCTAAAGCCTAGGCTCTGATACCAACTGTAACACCCCAGATATCAACCATACCTGGCAATGCTACACATACTATAAAACTTCCACATACCAAGGGTAAAATATAAATTTTGTCAGCGTCTCATTTGTTTAAAGTGACAATCCACAACAAGAGATAAGAACACACCTCCAATTTTATACAAAGACACAACTATCAGGTTCTACAAGACCAAACTATAATCAAAATTCAAGACGACTCTTAACAACAAAGTGTGTAGCCACATGAATAATCCAAACATCATAGGACATAGTGTCAAGAGCAACCTTTAATCTTAGTCAGGTTAAACTAATCTATGTAAGGATGGTTGTAATGTGTGATTGTAGTGTGTCGAAACATGTAGAGGTGCTACTCCCAATCCCATGCATGGTGTCCTCACAGGTACCTAAAAACATAGAAGCCACAAGGGTGAGTACAAAGTACTCAACAAGTACATGAAGAAATAATAAGCAATGCATAAAACACGACACCAACGATTATCCTTTAACACTTCTCATATCGTCGTGATGACCCTGTATGCCTACATGCTCTTTGCTTTCACTTTTCTTTTCGTATACCGGTATCGCTTGAGTGGACACCCGTCGGCATCCACTCACTCCAACTTGTGGAGGCTGCCCACAATGGGGGACCTGACCCGTCATCGACGGTCTCAACGTGCCTACCTCAGTAGGACACACCACTATGCATCATATGATATGCTATGCAAAAATGCAAGCGCCAGTGTATCTGTCGCCATACCAAGTTTGTCTCCACACGTATAAACCATATCCAGTCACTAGAATAAATAGCAAGTGCCAGAAAATAAAAGTTGAGTGAAGGGGATCATGCAAAGTATTATCCCGTCATGGACTTGCCTCAACCGTGTGGATCGAATAAGATTTCCGAATCAGAAGCACTAACACCTGCTATTGAAAACATATATCACTCAATACTCATCATCACTTCAACAACATACAAGCCATAAATCGCATCGCTCCTACGCTCTCAATAAAAGTGACCACACAAGGTGTAAACAAAACTAGATAGCAACAACACAATAATTCTCACATCTAGCATTTGACAAAATCTGAACATTAGCGTCTTAATTCCCTTAGTCTTAAGCATTATTGTAATTCTGTACAGCACGGACATATCAGTCGATATATTCATAAGAACTAATATTCAACGCGAAATCTTGCAAACAAGATGACATTCTAATATCAGAAAACATTCTCCACAATTTTTATGTTTAGGCCTTAATTTAATTACAATATTAACAAGGTCTAAAGCTGCAAAGAAGACCACTGCGTCTAGAAAACTATATCCTGGACAGATCACTAAACTAACAACTGCTTGCGATCTGTCCAACCAATTTGCATAAAAAAATACTCTATGGAAAGCTAGAAACAAGGTCTACAACTTTTATTTAGAGAGAACCTCGAAATTATGGACATATCAAACCAGATTTTAAATCAAAGTTCAGTGTCTTCAAGGAACCAGCTAGAGTATTTCCTCTAACTGAACCTACGAACAAGCTAGAACTAATCAGGTTCAGACAAAGGAGCAGCTAGCAAACTATGGATCGTTCGTGCTCCAAGTAAAAAAAGGGATTCCTGAAAACTATTTGCTGCTATTGTCTCCGATGGAGTACAAGAAGGGAGTAAAACCACAACTTAACAACCCAGGTAATCCAGCTCCCTTTTTATATACATTTCTACTAGTAACTATGCAGCAACGTCAAAGCTCTAGGAAGAACAACTCGCACTAATCGATCGTGGTGGCAACCAAGAAGCATGGACGGCGAGCACTCACCCAGCAAGCTTGCAGCTCCTCGACAGATGTTGCTTCCACGCCAAGACGAACACGGCAACGACGGGCAGATCACGAGTCGGCAGCGGCGGCGGACTGGAGGACACTAGCGCTGGAAAAGATTAGGGCAAAGAGGTGACGGCGATGACCTCCCTCGACTAACCTAAATGGCCACGGCAGTTGGGCAGTACCAGTATGGCTCATGTACAAGAAGCACAGCCCAGCCCAGACCGTTTTCTCTCTTTCCTCACAAGTTATAGAATAAAACAAAGATGACTAAAGTTGGACTAACAACACAACGAGTGCAATTGGTTGCTACAACCAGTTTTAAACGGTAGGTCAAGGGATCAAGTTCTTTTACACATTTTTTTATTTCTTTTGTGTTTCTATGTCTATCTATTTGCAAATCCTATTTAAATATCCTCAAAGGCCTAATTGTTTTCTACAAGATGGATTTAGACACAAACAGTCGGTATAAGATTTTGTTGAGGTATTACATCATGTATCTTATGATGACAGATGGAGCGGCAAAGTTATGGTTCAACACTTTACCAGAGAAGTCTATCAATTTCTGGAGCGAGTTGAAGCCGGCCTTTATCAAAAAATTCCAGGGAACATGCAAGCGTCTGCACACGCTTGAGGATCTGGATCGATGCATTCAGAAGAAGGGCGAGTCTGCCCGTAAGTGGGTGAGCCGGGTCAAGGAAATCCTCCACTCATCCACAGATATTAACCCCAGGAGTGCGTTGCAGTCTATGGAGAAAACTTGCAGATATGATCCTTTGGTGCAGAAATTGGGCCGCATGAAGAATAGCGGCCGGGTCTCAGAGAATACCATGGGAGAGATAATGGAGGCCTGCAATAAGCACGCTTCTACAGATAAAACTAGAGATGCTGAGGAAGATAAGGGGAAAGTCCCGTGAATAATGCAGGAAAGAACAACAATGGTGGTGGACACAACAACAACAACAACAACAACAACAACAACAACAACAACAATGGTAATCAGCACAAGCGATCGTATGGCGCAGGTAACTCGGATTTGGTGGCTAATACCAATGCTGGGTTCCAGAGACCCAGGAGAGATGATTATCAAGGCAACAATGGAAATTACAATGTTAACAATAGCTATAGAGGCCCACCTCGTCCCACCAGCCATATTGAAGCTTTCAGGATGTCGTGTTCCCATCATAGTAAGATGGGCAAACCCGCCAATCACTCTCTGGAACAGTGTGTGGATTTGCAGAGGTGGGAAAATGAGGAGATACAGAGGGCGTTGCACGGCGGCGGTCGTGGAGGACCCGACCCGGGTGGTAACCCGGCAAACAGGCCACCTCCCAACGCAAATACAGGACCCGGCAACGTCGGAAATAATCAGAATAGAGATGATCAGGGTGATTTTCAGCAGAACCCAAAGCAGCTTGGCCAGTACCATGTTCACACCATTAATGCTACAAAGCGAGACAGAAAGTTGGTCAAGAGGGCAGTTAACTTAGTTACAGCAGCAGTTCCGAGGTATCTAAAGTGGTATGAGTATCCTGTCACTTGGAGCAGGGCTGATCACCCGCCAGTTGTGGAACTTCCGGGTCTTCTAGCCCTGGTGGTGGCACCACAAGTGGGACGGTATGTTTTACACAAAGTGCTCATGGATGGAGGTAGCAGCATCAACACTTTATATTATGAGACTTTCTTGCGTATGGGTCTCAGGGAATCACAGTTGCAGCCAACATCTAGAATCTTTCATGGTATTGTTCCTGGAAAGTCGGCACGGCCAGAAGGAAAAATTACACTGGAGGTTGCCTTTGGTGAGTCCCAGGAAAATTATCGTTCAGAGATGCTTACATTTGAAGTTGTGAAGTTGCAGAGCCCATATCATGCACTTTTTGGTAGACCCGCCTTTGCCCGCTTCATGGCCAGGCCGTGTTATGTGTATTTGCAGTTGAAAATACCGGGTCCGAAGGGGATCATCACAGTCCATGGAAGCCGGGAGATGGCTGCAGAGTGTGATGAGGGTGATGCCGCCTTAGCAGAATAGGCCTGTGCAGAGGAAGAGCTAAAAATTTACAAGTCTCAAGTAAACCCCAATGACAGAACAGTATTGAAAAGGCCAACAGCTGAAGAAAAAGCAAAATTTAAGTCGGCTCAGGATACAAAGATGGTAGATTTCACACCCGGCGATCACTCCAAGCAGTTCGCCGTGGGGGCTCATCTGACTGATAAATAGGAAAGCGCGCTCATCGAGTTCATTCGTGAGAACAGGGACGTCTTTGCATGGACACCTAGTGACATGCCTGGAGTACCTGCTGAACTCGCTGAGCATAGCTTACATGTTGATCCCAAAGCTAGACTCGTGAAGCAAGGATTGCGTTGATTGAATGAGGAACGACGCAAGTAGTTGGTGAGGAGATAGTCGGCTTTTGGATGCCGGCTTTATCGTTGAGGTTTTCCATCCCAAGTGGTTGGCAAACCCGGTTTTGGTACAAAAAAAGAATGGCGAGTGGCGTATGTGCATTGACTACACCAGCCTTAACAAGGTGTGTCCGAAAGATCCCTTTGCATTACCTCGTATTGATCAGATAATCGATGTTGTCGCAGGCAGCGAGCTTTTGTGTTTCTTAGATGCATACTCAGGTTACCATCACATCTGGCTCAAGGAGGAGGATTGGGAGAAAACATCGTTCATAACCCCCTTTGGAGCTTATTGTTACAAAAACATGACTTTTGGTTTGAAGAACGCTGGGGCAACTTATCAGAGGTGTATCCAGAACTGTTTCAAGAAGCAGATCGGCCGTAATGTGCACGCTTATGTGGATGATGTTGTTGTTAAGTCTCGGAAGGCCGTCTCACTTATTGATGATTTGAAGGAGACTTTTGCTAATCTAAGGCGGTATAAAATGAAGCTTAACCCCACCAAGTGTGTGTTTGGGGTTCCAACAGGGCAACTCCTCGGTTTCATTGTCTCAGAACATGGAATTGAGGCTAACCTGGAAAAAATCAAGGCCATACAGAATTTGAAGAAGCCAGAAGAACTGAAGGATGTGCAGCAGCTTACAGGCTGCATCGCAGCCTTGAGCCGGTTCATAGCCCGGCTTGGAGAGAAGGCCATACCACTTTACCGGCTCTTGAAGAAAAAAGACAAGTTTGTGTGGGATCAAGAGGCGGATGATGCGTTCGAGTTGCTGAAAAAGATGATGTCTGAAGCGCCAGTCCTGGCGGCTCCTGCACCAAAGGAGCCCATGTTGATGTATATTGCAGCCGGGCCACGAGCTGTCAGTGCTGTGGTTGTGGTTGAGCGTAAGGAAGAAGGAAAAGAATACCCGGTTCAGAGGCCGGTTTATTATGTTAGCGAAGTTCTCACTGAACCAAAGCGGCGCTACCCACATTGGCAGAAGCTTGTTTTTGGGGTCTTCATGGCGTCCAGGAAACTGAAGCATTATTTCCAGGAACACCCAATCACAGTGGTTAGTTCTGCCCCGCTTGTAGAAATCATCCGGAATACAGAAGCCACTGGGCGAATCGCCAAGTGGGCAATAGAATTGGGGCCATGTCACATCAATTATGAGCCTCGCAATGCCATTAAGTCTCAGGCTTTGGTTGATTTCATCAATGATTGGACAGAGACAAACGCGCCTCCAGCAACACCCAGCACCAAGTCTTGGATCATGCATTTTGATGGGTCTAAGCAGCTTGAGGGATCTGGAGCTGGCGTTGTTCTTACTTCGCCCAAAGGTGATAAGTTGAGTTATGTTTTGCAAATTCACTTTGATTGCTCTAATAATGAGGCTGAGTATGAAGCCTTGCTACATGGTTTGCGTGCGGCAAAGGAGATGAACATCAAGCGTATCTTGTGTTATGGAGACTCGGATCTTGTAGCACAGCAAGTATCTGGAACTTGGGATAGAAACGATGCCAGGATGGCGGCTTACAGAAGAGAGGTGGATAAATAGTCGGGTTCTTTTCAGGCTACCAGGTGGATCACATTGATCGCAAGAAGAACGAGGCCGCAGATGCTTTGTCCAGACTCGGCTCTCGTCGTGAGCCGGTTCCACCCAATGTTTTCTTAGCTGAGTTGTGGAATCCATTAGTCAAGGTACCGTCAGAGGAAGAACTTGCTTATCCAGACCCGGCGGATGAGGAGCTTGTTGCCACCTTACATGCTACTCCAAAGTGGACGGAACCATATTTGGCGTATCTTCTGCGTGGAGAATTGCCGGGTCAGGAAGTTATGGATCGGTAGATTATACGACGGTGCAAGGCATACGTAGTTATCAATGGCGAGTTATTCAAACGAAGCACCTCCAGCGTGTTTCAGCGTTGCATATCTCCAGAGGAAGGCCAGAAAATACTTAAAGAGATTCATGAGGGAGATTGCGATCATCACGCTTCAACCCGGTCCTTGGTAGCAAAAGCTTTCAGACATGGATCTTTCTGGCTCACTGCTTTGGCAGATGCGGAGCGTTTGGTGCGGAGGTGTGATGGATGTCAGAGATATGCCCGGCAGGTCCATGTGCCGGCTCAGGAATTGAGAACTATACCTTTGACATGGCCTTTCGCAGTTTGGGGTCTTGACATGGTGGGTCCCTTCCAGATGTCCCCTTGCAAGAAAACCCACCTCCTAGTTGCTATTGATAAATTCACAAAGTGGGTCGAAGTTATCCAGTTACAAATTGTGAGGCAGCTACAGCAGTGCAGTTTTCAAGCGCATAATCTATCGTTTTGGATATCCACATAGTATCATTACAAACAATGGGACAAACATGTCTCTTGGATAGGTGGCAAAGTTATGTGGAAATAACAATATCCGGCTTGACATTGCTTCGGTGGCTCACCCACAAGCTAATGGACAAGTTGAGCGTGCAAATCAGGAATTACTTAAAGGATTGAAACCTCGTCTCGGGTTCCATGTCTCAGAGCCGCCGGAGATTGGGTGGAGGAATTGCCCTCTGTCGTTTGGGGCATTAACACAACACCAAACAGATCCACACAACTTACACCGTTCTTCATGGTATATGGAGCAGAAGCTGTTTTGCCGAGTGATATGATTCATGACTCGCCGCATGTGGCGGCTTACGTTGAGGCAGAAAACGAGTTAACCCGGCAAGATTCTCTTGATGATTGGAAGAAGTTAGGGAGGAAGCCCTGCAAAGATCGGCAATATATCAACAAGATTTGCGCCGCTATCATAGCTGCCAGGTCAGGACTCGATCTTTCCAAGAAGGTGACTTAGTTTTGCGCTTGGTTCAATCTCAAGTTGGGATGCACAAATTATCACCTCCATGGGAAGGTCCCTTCATTGTAAGCCGGAATTTGCACAACGGGTCATATTATCTGGTGGATGCAAGAGAGCATAGTGAAATCTCCAATAATACTGATCATAGCACCAATTCATTGGAAGATAGAAATCGGCCATGGAACATTGCTCAGCTTCGTCCTTACTACACATAGTTTCAGACCTAGTTTTATCAGATGTAATACACGATGTAAAGAGGCAGCAGGTTTCAGACGCGCTCTTTTCCTTACCAGGGTACCTAAGGGGACTGGAAGGTTTTTAATGGGGCGGCTTGCTGACCTGATATATGAATACAGTGATGTTTGACAGAAAAATCTCATTGTTTCTTCGCACTTTAACTTTAGATTTTTATTTATATTGCTTAGTTATAATTTTTGTTATATTTGTAACCCGACATCTCCAATTGGGCGATCTGCCGAGGTTTTTGACAGTCCAGTATCTATTTTAGGTCTTGGGGCTGCACACTTAAAAAAAGGGGCAGTTACAAACTCAAGACCCGGCAAAAAAGCCACTTTAGTCATGGGGGATGATTACTTTGTATGGTACAGCTACAATCTCATGACCCGGCCAACATATAGAGCTACCATTTTTTCCTGGTTATCTTACTATGAAGCTAGATGTGACTCGCAACATATGCCTTGATTGCATGCCTGATAATTCAATCAATCATGAAGCCCACTGGGACTTGATTGACCATGTTTTCAATAGAGATATTGGAACAAAGAAAATCCATGCGAAAACCGGCTTATAGTTCAAAGAAACCAAAAGGGTCATCAAAACCATAAACTTTGCAGAACAGGCGAAAATCTAAAGTTCATTCACTAGTACAGAACGACACATCGGATACCCCTCTATGGAAACGACAGGCGTTAGGCGACGGAGAATCGCGCTTTCCGTGCGGCCAGTGCGTACAAACCTGACCTGGGCCGTGGCTGGCCCGTCAACATAGGTAACGGAGAAAGTATTAACTCCGTTACCCATAGTTTTGGCAACGGTCTTAATTCTGGCTCCGTTTCCGATATGTGCCTCTATAGCAACGGAGACTTTTGTGTGTCCGTGTGCAATGTGGACACGTTCCATCTTCTTGGAATTCGATGCGAGCGGAGTAACTGCTATGGCGTAGTGGCGTAGTGATGCCGCGGCACCGCCCACTACTCCTTAAAAACCCATGATCTCCCTGCTATCTCAGTACGCGACTTCGCCGCAGCCATCGATACTCCTAGCAAATCCTCGGGCGTTCGCCGCAGCAGTTTCCCACTTTCGCTGAATTGGAACCGCGTCGTCGTGCCGGAGGCCGTCGCGCAGAGGCACTGGCAATATAGGAGGCCAGTACCCTGGTCAAATGTTAGCCTCCCCGCTAGCTGGCGCGTGAACCACAGGAGGGTGCCTATGCCGCCGGAAGAGGACGCGGGATCCTCGGGCGCCCGCGACCGCAGTCGCTCGTCCGCGGTTGCCCGGATGGAACCGCGTCATCGTCGGGCAGGCCGTCGCGGAGCGGCACTGGCAATATAGGAGGCCAGTGCCATGGTCAATGGTTCGACTACCCGGTGGCTGGCACCTCAACCACGCGTCTGTGCCTATGCCGCCGGAAAGAGTTGAGCTGCTTCAGAGCCGCCGGCTCCTCCTCCCACCGGAGCTGCGCGACGATCCTGCCTACGACGACGACGAGATGTGGGAGGGGCGCACGGGCGGCGATGACATCGTCGGCGAGTAGCCGCGCGACGACACGGACGACTACGCGGCTCTCCTCGCATACGAGCAGGAGAAGGCGGAGGCCGAGGAGTAGTTATAGTTATTTTTTATGTTCTTCAACTTCAATACTAGTAGAGATCAGTATAAGCCCAGTGTGTCAGTGAAAAAATCAAAGGAAACGGTTGTTTATACCCTCCATTTCCGATGTTCCACTTTGCTATAAATGCGCCCTTCACACAACCCTAAACTCTATCGATCACTCTCAGCCTCACTCTCAAAGTGTGGCGGCGCCTCCACGCAGCACTAGATCTTAGCTCCACCGTGGCGGCGGACATCTCCCTCCCTCCGACCGTGGCGGAACGCATCTCCCTCCCTCCGACCGTGGCGGTGCGCATCTTCCTCTCCTCCGACCGTGGCAGCGCGCATCTCCCTCCCTCCGACCGTAGCGGTGCGCATCTTCTTCTCCTCCGACCGTGTCGGCGCGCATCTTCCTCTCCTCGGACCGTGGCAGCGCGTACCCGTTCTTTGCTCCACCCGGCAGATCTCGTCGCCTGATCTGTAGCTGGAGGGCGCATGGTGTGTCGATCCGAGGATGACTACGTACTCCCGCCGCCAGATCCAAAGGTAATACATCTATTTGTAACCGGCCGTCGTGCCGACGAACTAGGGTTGTTGTCATTGTTCTGCTTAGGTTTTCTTTCATAGGACACTCATGAACAGAACTAGAACTAGGGTTGTAATACATCCGAGGAAGATGAGGACGACCACTGGAGGATCCACCTTGAGCCAGCCGGGTGCACAGGACACCGGGAGAAGGAATTTTTCTTTGTAAATTAGCAATTTTTCATCACATATGCACCCCTAAAAATTGTTTTAAATGTATTGTGGTAACATGTGTGCATCCTGGTTCAATATGTTCTAGCTCCGCCACTGAGGACGACTACGTAGTGTCGCTCGAAAAGAACATGGCTGACTTATCTCCTTTGCAAAACAGATGTACATTTCGGTGACACTGTATAAAAAGCCGGGTCCTTAGCCAATGTGCGCTTGTCGTCCGGCATAATTGTTGGTACACAACAACTATGCAATGGATTTGTAAGTTTGTTATTCTGTCTTATGCATCCTTTTGTGTTGTATGTCCTTTATGCTAGATGTATAGTGAGCTAACATGGAGTCATATATTCTCTCTTTGCATTTCAGTGACCACTTTACAAAAGAGGCACCTTCAGTACATCAGCACTCGCTTATTGCACTATGTGCAGAGCATGGTGCTGATCCGTTTAGCTCATTTAAATGAGCTAAATACAAGGTCGGGGACAAAGCGGCGAGTTGATTACATTTTGGCGACACCGTCCAAGAAGAAGATTTAATTCATGAACTCTAACAGCAAGTCATGAAGATAAATTAAGTTGGAAATGACAAGGATAAGTTTAGAGAGGCATGACATAGATAGATTTAGCTAGACATGTCAATGATAGATTTAGAGAGGCATGACAATGAAGATAAGTAATTGGTTGTCTTGTGATGCAATGTATCGGTGACATTTGTTATACCTTATGAATGAATTTGTTACCATTTTTGTGCTTCTGCTGTGAAATTTTAAATGTCCAGTGCCAAATCTATTCCTGCTCTAGGCTTATGAAGAAACCTCAATGCAAACGAGCAGAAACCGAATCTCCATTTCTGATGTCCAGATACATCGGCAACGGAGACTGGATGTTAACCGTAGCCAAAATCAAGCCTCATCGGTGACGGTTTTTCTTGTCCGTTGCCGATGAGAGCCTTCACATCAGTGACAGGGTCGGGGACACGGACCCTTTTTTCGTTGCCGAAGGGTTTTTTGGCCCGTTTCCGATGTGTCGTTCTGTACTAGTGATTACATATCAAGAATAGTTTCAAAGTGCACAGGCGCATTATCAAAATATGAGGCTCAAAGTATTAAGTTTACAGAACCATCCCACAGGGTCAAATAAGACAGTTTTTTCTACAGATATCGAAAATCTGCAGTATACTTCAAGACTCGGCATTTGGGGCCGGGTCACGGTCGAGGTGGAAGCCTGGTCAACTCCTGCACTCTTGGTCGGCTCATCTTCCGATGTTGCTTGGACCTCTGCTTGAGTCTTGGGGCTTCTTTTGACGAGTATGAAACATCTTTCCTCCAAGTGATGAGATACATTGATTCAAATTGGCATTCTTCATCATCTTCCACAGCAGCATGAGCTGGAGGAGGTACATTTGGGGTAGACGAACTTGGATCTGTGGCTGGTTGTTTTTGTTTCTCTTTGTAGCTTTGGAACAGATCAACCCGCCTTGGCGCATCGTCCACTACCTTTTCATCATTTCTGTCATAGCCATATTGGAAGGAAGATAGCTTCATTTTATTTGCAATCTGGGTGGCCACATACCGGGTCTTCCTCATGATTTGGGAATAAGATTTCTTGTCAAATCTGCTCCCGTCAGAGTTGAACTCAGGAAAGCCCTTGATAAGAGGCGTCGGGTCAAAGCTGGGATGATAGGCCTTGGCAAGTGCGAGACCACGCATCACGCCGGCTCTACAAGCTGATCGCTTCCCTAGTTCTAGCCATTGCGGCATGGTGGACAAGTGACCAACAACTTCACTGGTGGTGCTTGGCGGGTTAGACCAATCACGGGCGGCTTTGATGATTTCACAGCTCCCAAAGTATAGTTTCCTTGTCAACACATATAAACTCTTCAGTTTGTCCACGGTCTGCTTGTGGAGAGCCGGGTCTCGTTCACCTGATAAGATGTGGGGTTCCAGTTAAAGGAGGAAGCCGGTTATCAAAAATTATTGGATGAAAAGTATAGTTATTTACCTAGAAGGGCAGATATCATAGCTTGAATCATACCTTTGAGGTTGGCTAGATCGGTAGCAGTGGACTTTAGTTTTTCTTGGGTACTTTCCAGCTGCTCCTTCCAGTTTTTCTCATGCTGTTCCATTTCCTTCTTGAGGTCAGAATGTTCTTGAGTTAGTTCAGTGTGAGATTTCTCCAAGGACTGCAGTTGTTCAACGGCTGTTAGCCGGGCTTCAGATTCCTTCTTCAATTTTTCTTTGAGAAGAGACATCTCTTGTTCTGTCTTGGTGATATAATCCTGTGTTAAGAAGGTAGCATCATTATGAGATATACACATAACAAGTATCAAGGTTAAAGCCCCGAGTCACTGATGAAAGTAAACCCGGGACTTGGGGGCTACAGATTCAGTTTTTAGTCCGATCAAAAGATACTACAGTAAATGGTTATGAGTCCCAGGTTGCTGCAGGACAACTAACCTGGCACTTGGGGGCTACTCAAAGTTTAAATTTTGCATAAGGATTTCCAATGTTAGTCCCAGATTGCTGCAGGCATGCAAGCTGGCAATTGGGGGCTACAGGATTTGAAGTTTATAATCTAAATATGCACTGGAAAGAGATGCATGAAGAAATTCTAGTCCCTGGTTACTGTGACCAGTTAACCCGGCACTTGGGGGCTATAGTATTCGAAATTTCATTCTAGTTACAGTTGTTATTAGCACCAAGTTCATCAACAAGTGATAATCTTAGAGCTTGGGGGCTACATAGTATATAGACATACAGTGCAAAACAAGTATAAGTAAAGAAAGATTACCTCATGGCGTCTGTTCATCATCTTCACCAGGTCACCCTCAAAGTTCTTGTGCTGAGAGAGTCGGGAAAAATACTCAGATAGAAGAGCCGGCAGTTCCATTCCTTCGAGAGCCGGTGGACCTGAGTAAGTAACAGGGTCCTTCCCGTGCATCTCGGGGTTTGGCTTGACTTCTGGCTCATACACTTTGGTCATAACAGTAGAGGGGCCTGCGATAGTGGTGTGTTGTGACCCGATAATCAGTATGTCCGGGTCATTGACAGGGTTATGTGACTTGGAGGGAGAATGCATTGTATTGATCTCAGGAGTGGGATCGACAGGCGTCATGATGGCCGGCTCTTCCCTTTCTTGCTCCTCTTGATCTGGCTCTGTGTTACGAGCCTCCATTGGTGAGGGCTCTGTCACAGTTGGTTGCGGAGGAGGAGAAGGTGTAGCGTCCGGGTCATCAGAAAGAGCAGCTTGAGCCCTGAAAGAGAGCGATACAAGTTAGTTACATGATAATCAAAGAGAGATTAAAAGCTCAAAGAGAAAAAGAATTATTACCGGTGTTGATACTGATGTCATCCGGCATTTCACCGTTTGACCCACCTGAGGAAGCTGATGAGGACCGGGAGTCAGGAACCCGGTGTCTACCAGCTAAAGGATGGGAAGCAGTGGGAGATCCTTTGGGATGGCCGGCTCAGGGAGGAGAAGCAATGTTGGAAATACCTGAATACATGGGTTCGTCACTCAGCGAGGACCGGGTCCTGCGTCTCTTGCGGGCAGCCAGCTCTTTATCTTGTTCTTTCTCCTGCGGTTGCTTGATAGTTTCAGTGTTGCTCGAAGGATATTGAGATAAGCGAGAATGAGGCACCTTAATCACAGCAGAGCGGGTTCGTTTTTTGGAAGTTCATTAGTAGAGGAGGTGGAACCCAGCCCAAATTTCTGGGTTCCGGGTTTTCTGAAGGACCTAGAAGACAGGTGTCCGGGTTATCAATATGAATGCCCTTGAGAGCCGAGTCATTGTCAATCAGATCGAGGAAAACCCCATTTAAGGGGTCAAGCTCTCCTTCCATTTCTTCCTCGACTTCGTCATCTTCATCAGCTCCGGGAGTAGGAGGTGGAGTCTCAATTTTCCACCAATCACTATCAGCCTGGAAAAGAAAGAAACCCGGATTAAGAAATACAAAGTATAAATGCAGAAGTAAATTCAGAAGTGTTGGAAAGATATAGGAAAAAGACGAGTTACCTTAGGAGCCGGGTTTGCAATGCAAAAGGCTCGGAGACCATCTTCCTCGATCTCGGCTTTGCTTTCCCCAAGCTGGGTCTTGATGGCTTTGATCAGTGCTTTCTTGGGGAACTCCGCAACCGAGTAACGGAGAGAATCTGTAAGCTTCCCAGTATACTTGCAGAAGAGGTTGTCACGAATGCTTTGAGGCTGGATCCTCCAGCCCATCCAGGTTTTGATGAGATCAGTTCCCTTTAACCCGTGAGCTACAAGCACGTTTATTTTGTGGAGAAGGGGTTGCAGCTTAACTCGGTCTTCATCAGAAGCGTAAAGTTTTGGTTATCATTCAGAGTGAGCTGGTCTACAGAATAACCCGGCAAGCGAGGGCCTATGGCGGGTGATGTATCTTTACAGTAAAAGAAGGTTTTTTGCCAATCTTTGGTGTGGCTAAGAAGATTCAAAGATGGCATAGTACTATGTCATCGGCGTTGAATAGAAACACCACCGCATTGCAACAACGGGCCATCAGTGTGCTCACGCTAGGTTTGCAGTAAAAAAGCTCAAGGAACAGATTGAAGTTTGGAGGGATTTGCAAATATATTCACAGAGAACAGTAAAGTTGCTCATATTGAGAACGGAGTTGGGGCCTATGTCTTGGGGCCTAAGGCCATAGTACTTAAGTACGTTACGGAAGAAAAGAGAACCCGGAGGGCGAAAACCCCGGGTTATGTGCTCAGTGAAAATGATCACCTCATCTTGCCGGGTTGCGGGCGGATCTCCTTAGACGCGCCACGCCATTCGATCACGTTCTGTTGGGGAGGACTTGAGCCGCCACCAGTTCTTGTAGTTTAAGATGTGTGGCTTTGGATTTGCCCCAGTTTGCGTTGATTGCAGACGGCGGCCGTGGTTTCTTCCCCGCTGCCGGTGCGGTGGCGCCGCCGTCGGCCTTCTTCTTCCCCGCAAGTTTTAGGACAGTTTTTGAAGCCATGGAGATCTAAACAAAATAGAAGCAAAAATAGCATAGATTGAGAAAAAGAAAGTAAGAAACTGCAGCGGAGCAAGTTACGCATCGATTAAAAGCAAGAGGGAGTGACGGCCGTACCGTAGACGCTGAATTCGGAGCGACGCGGTGGTGCGGCCGACGAGCTCTCAGATCTAGGGTTTGTACGGTGCGGCGTGAGGTTGAAGATGATGGAATAGGAGAATGGGGAAAGTGATTTCTATTCACCGTGCCCATGTATTTGTAGCCCACAGTAAAAACCTAAGGGCACAATGGTAAAAAGTGAAGAGATAAGGATCTTTGACTGGAAGTCAACGACAAAAGGATAAGACAAAAAGAATATTCCCTGATAAGGGATGAGCACGAGGTTGATGGATGTTTTTATTAAATAATTGGGCCACGAATGTGACCCGGAAAAGAGTGGCCGGGTTACAACCATAATAGCAAGGGACGTTAAAATGAAACAGAGCGAGTTTTATCTAAGCTTTAACTTTTCTTTAAGTATTTCTTATTTTCAGGAGGCTAACCCGGACAGCAAGGACAGCGGCTCACTTCGAGAAATGAAACTTAAATCCAGATGAGGAGCACGTAGACCTGGCGTCCGAGTTATCCTGGGGCTACTGTTGGGGGAATCATAACTCGGTAGGCCCATGAAGAGGGAAACATAACTCGCCAGGCAGGAGGCCAGCTAACCATCAACATGGGCCGGGTTATACTAACGGGCCGTGAGCTTGTCGGTAACCCGACCAGTACAAGGAAGGCTCCAGAAGACCCGGAGGCACTATGCGTCACGGAGTCCAAGACTTGGAGTACATGCAAGACTAGAGGAGGTAGAGTAGGACTCATAGTACGGGTGTAACCCGGCTTTACTTTGTACACGACTAGGAGACCCGGCAGCCTTTATAAGCCGGCTCCTAGGTCATAGAGAGGAAGCTGAAAGTTAGTCATAACACCCCTGTAACCTAGACTTGTAACTCGGCGATATCAAATCCCGGGTTACGAGATCCCCGGATCAATAACAAACAAGCAGGAAGTAGGTCTTTATTTCCTGTGAAGAGGCTGAACCTGGGTAAATAGTGTGTCACCGTGGAGCGAGACAGTCTTCTGTACACCTATGCTCCAATAACCCCACACCTAAGTTACCCCCTGGTAACATCTGCCGTGACAACCCCACGACATACCCGAAGGTTTACCTGTTCCGAACCAAGGTAGAGCAAATAGAAGTTTATACAGTGTTCAGCTTAAGAAGTCACTGTATGGACTCAAACTGTCGGGTAGGATGTGGTATAATCGTTTAAGCGATTTCCTTCATCAGAAGGGCTACACGAGCAATGAAGCTTGCCCATGTGTTTTTATACGGAGATCACAAGATGGTTTCTGTATTATCTCGGTGTATGTGGATGATTTGAACCTAATCGGTACACCTGAGGATATTGAGGAAGCGAGTTCCTACCTGATGTCGGAATTCGAGATGAAAGACTTAGGCAAAACCAAGTTCTACCTAGGTCTACAACTTGAGCATTCCCCTGCTGGGATCTTAATGCACCAGTCTGCCTACACCCAGAAGGTGTTAGAAAGATTTGGATTTGATAAGGCATATCCTTCTAAGACCCCCATGATTGGGAGATCTTTACAGCGGGACAAGGACCCGTTCAGGCCTAAGGAAGAGGAGGAGGAAGTTCTGGGACCAGAATTCCCCTACCTAAGTGCAGTTGGCGCACTCATGTACCTCGCGAATTGTACACGGCCGGACATTGCGTTCGCCGTCAATTTGCTTGCTAGGTACAGTTCTGAGCCTACCAATAGACATTGGAAATGCATCAAGGACGTCTTCCGATACCTTCAAGGGACCAAAGATGTTGGCTTGTTTTTCCAGAGGAATCAAGATCTTACGCTTGTAGGACATGCTGATGTTGGGTACTTGTCAGACCCGCATACTGCGAAGTCTCAGACTGGATATGTTTTCCTTTGTGGTGGAACAGCAATTTCCTGGAAATCGTCTAAGCAAACTGTAACACCCCGAATTTTGGCCTTTTTGAAATTTTTCCAAATTGCATTGTTTCATTATTTCATGTGCATTTGCACTTAAACCTCCGAAAAACTCTTTTAAAAATCTTGAACCTTTGCAAACATGGTAATTCAAGTGGGGTCTTGTGCTTTCCATTTCCTCCCACTTGGTACTTGCATTTGTGATTTTATCCCTGGACAAATATTTAATTGGGAAATTCTTTTTTCCTTTTTGAAATCTTCCCTTTTTATTGACCTTACAAAGGAACCCCTATTTTTATGTCTCCAAAAATTCTGCAAAAATTAGGGAACCTTCCCTAGTTGATGTGGATCACTTTTATAAAAAAAATATGGGGCCATGACTTGGGAGTTTTCCCTCCACAATTCTTTTTGTATTCTGCCCATTTTCTCAAAACTTTTTAAAATCCAGCAAAACTAATTCTCCTGGATGAATCCAAGGCATGGATAAGCTCTCCTTCATCACTCCTACCTCAGGACAAAAGGGCATATCCATCTAACATCATCTACCCCTCCAAAACATTAAAACTCTTTTTGACCAGTATTGTTTTTCTCAAAATCTAGTCGGACCAACTTTCGAATTTGAGCAAACCTTAGTAAGCAAAGTTGTTGGATTTTGAATTTGGCGCACGGTGACGCAGGTCTCATCTCATTTGGAGCTGGGAGCTGAGAGATCGATGCCGATGCCGATATTGGCATGAGCTGGACCGTGCCAGGATCGGCATGGGCATGACCGTGGGGCGCCGCCACTTTGTGGTCGTTGCCGTTCTGCTCCTCTCCGTGAACCTCTCAGCCACCACGCGTCGCCGGAGGAGAATCCCGCACGCGCCACCAACGCGTCCCGACGCGCCATCCAGCACAGCGCCGCCGGGGCCCCGCTCGTCAGCGACCCAGCTGCCCCCGAGCTCATCCACTCGCTTCCTCCTGTGCCGCGTGCGTCTCCTGTGCCACCGGTTTCGCGACGCACCGTCCACTGCACCACCACGCCGTGAACGACACCTCGCCATGCCATCAATGGCGGCCACCTCGCGGGGAGCTATAAGAAGGGCACCCCGGCCACCACTGAGCACCGCACCACCTCCCCTGCCCTCCCAATCCTTCTCCCACGTAGTTCCCGAGCCAGCTGAGCACCACATCGCCGGCGGCGAGCTAGCCCGAGCCGCACTGCCCCCCACCTCGATTCGACCACCCTAGCCCTCCCCTGATCGATTCCTTCCACCCAGACGCTCCACGGAGCACCACGGTGACGATGCCGTGCTCGCTAGGGTGAACGGTGGCCGGAGCCGTCGTATCCGTCATCGACAGATCGCCGGAGCCGCGGGAGGAGAAGCTCTGCTCCACCCCGACCTCCCCGTCAAGCGTGGGTGCTCGAACTAGCTGCGGCAGGCCTCCCTGAGACGTTATGCTTCCTCTCCCTCACCTCCCCGTCGCCCTAGCTCCCTGGGATCGCCGCTGGTGAGTTCGCCGGAGACGGCGCCCTGTTCTTCTTCTTTCCCGCGCGCGTAACGTTTCGATTTGAGTCAATGACAGGTGGACCCACTGGTCAGATTTTTAATCATTTCCTGAACCATTTTTCTGTTTTATTTTTCTGTTGAAAAAGGGCAGAAATTGAACCAAACTTTGAATTGTAATTTCTCTCCCAAAAATGGTCAGAAAAATATGAAACCAATTTTGTTGGCTTTTTTTGAATTTTCTCTTTCAAATGGAACCAGAAAATATTTATTTGGAATTTATTTTTTCGGCATTTATTTAAATAATTTAGGAGGGATTTTGATGCATATTTGTCTTGTTTTGGATAGATTCGAACCCCTCCGACGGAGTAGGAGTTGTCTCTGAACCCAAAGGCAAGCCACCAACCCAATTTCAAACTTGGTCGAAATTAGGAAATATTTTGACTGTTGAATTAATATCTGTTGCACCTCACATGCCATATTGCATTTTTAAATTATTGCACTACCTTATAGTTGCTCATCTGTGCATCACTCCCTTTCCCTAGACAATGGCCGGAGGAACCGCCTCAGTTGAAGGAATGGGAGAAATATTACAACTGTGCGTCTCGCGCTTGCGGGGCTTTGTTTGCTTTTTCCTCTTCGCCAAGGTGAGGAGCGGATGAATGTCGTCTTATGATCCTCGTAGTTGGGGGCATTTGCCAAAAGAGTTATTTGCTTCTTGTCCCTCCGTCAAACGTGGTTGGCATAAGCCACCTGGACTGCGACGCTTGGGACGCTGACTTTCCATTTGGTTCTTTTTGCCGAGACTGCTGACACCACGTCGAAATAACCCTCGAGTGGAATGGATGCTCTCTCATTCTTATGAGTGCTTTTCCGTTCATTCTTTACGGTGACCACCGGCTGGAGGAACCGCCACGGTTATCTGATTGAAACACTATGTTATTTATTTTGTGAACACTAACCCCTGGTGACACCGGCTGGAGGAACCGCCATGGTCACCGGGTATTATTATTGTTATGTTACCTGCAAGTGATATGTTTATTCTGCGATGTTATTGTTATGTGCTTACCTTGTGTTGCATGTATCTTGTTGGAAACTGGAAGTTAAAATTTGACTAAGAAGATAACCACCTCCCTCGACTAGATTGAGTCACTTAGTGCCACTCACCAAACACCCAGCACAACCACGCGTCGTTCACATGGGCGGACCATAACCGGGTATTTTATCAGGCCTCCTTTGACGCCACTCTTTTGGCAAGTCTAGTCGGTTACCTTTGTGGTCGGGGCTAGTCTTGCGAAGGTTCCGGAGCTAGGCGTCGCTCATCTGTTGGGGACGTGCCGGATTCACTTCGTCATAAGACGTAGAGTTATGTCGGTGGCTATACAGGGAGTGTCCGGGTAGAGTAAGCGGTTGTGGAAGTATGGGTTTGTGCTGCCGCCATGATCGGTTCTAGTACTTCAGTACCGGCGGTACAAGCCTAGACTTCAGCGGGTGGATAAAAGTTGCAACCTCTCGAGAGTGTAAATCTAGATTCTAGCCTTGTCCCTAGGTCATGGGACGATGTTTGGGTCAAGTCACACTATGAGTCAGTCCAGTCGAACTTGGAGAAATAAATTAAGTTGAGACCAACGAACACAGGAACTGTTGGGAGTCAAGCCAGAGTTGGCCAAGGACTCGGGAAGTTGTGAATTAAGCCAGAGTTGGCTAGAGGCTTGGTAGCCTAGTGGTGGTTACGAGTTGTTGAGTGAGAAACGTGATCTCACTTGATAACATAAAATGTCCCTACCAAGGTAAGTAGGTAAGTTTTGTCCAACCATTAAGCTTGGACTCCCCCTCGCAACCAAACTCATGCCATGTTACTTTCTGAACCATGCCATGCCATATAGATAGACTTTGTTTGTTTTTGGGCTGATGTCTTGCGAGTACTTCAAGTACTTACCTGGCTTTTCATGTGGCCAGACCCTGCTGAACCAGTCGCCGAGTACCCGCTCTATGAGAACTAGGAACCCGTGTCCCAGGCAGGACCCTGTGGAAATAAGGCCGCTGTCGCCACGCTACTATCTCCGCTTCCGCTACGACTTCCGCTAGAGGCTCGATGTTAGAAAATAATGTACATACTGTTGTGTGCGCCTGTTGCGCAAGAGCTGGAGCCTCACCCGTGTTGTAACCTTGTATTTGTTCGAACTCGAAGCCTTATGAATATATATGTGGTTTTGTCTTTGTTTACCAAGTTGTCATATATCCAGTGTTTCTGGGACTGGTATATGGGGTGGCTCGATCACTTGGATCGGGGTGCCACACAAACTTTAGTAACAACTTCGACGAACCACTCGGAAATCATAGCATTTTATGAAGCATCACGAGAGTGTGCATGGCTTCGACGGATGATCGGCCACATCCAGCTGACATGTGGGCTGAACACCGTCCAAACCCCAACTATCATCTATGAAGATAATGCCGCTTGTGTTGCACAAGTCCAGACGGGTTATGTGAAGAGCAATCTCACAAAGCATATCGACCCCAAATTCTTCTATGCACATGAATTGCAAAAGTTGAACTAAGTAAGAATCTTGCATACTAAGTAGTGTGAAAATTTTGCTGATTTGTTCACTAAATCATTACCAACATCTTCTTTCGAGAGATGTGTTCGTGGAATGGGTATGATGAGAGTTAGAGAGATGCAAGGTTCAGGGGGAGAATCTTCACAAACTCATCGCTGAAATCTAGATCCCGATGATTGAGTACTTGACTGAAAAGTTAAGTGAGTTGTACTCTTTTTCCCTTTAGTGAGTTTTATGAAGTTTCTCACATAAGATTTTTAATGAGGCAACATAGCAAAAGTATACCATGTGTTTTTTCTCCATATTTTTCCCATTGGGTTTTTTCGGAGTTTTGAGTCATGGCTATACAGATAAAACCTAAGGGGAAGCGTTGGGAAACTAGGCCCATACGTGTGCGTGCGGGAGCCCATTACGGTGGGCTCTCCCCACGTTTAGGGTTTAGTGGGTCTTATCCTTTCCCCTATATAAGGAAGGCAATATTGTACGTACTGGTTACAGAAAGAGATCAATAAAGAAAGCTTTGCCTATACCCTGTGTTTCTACTTTTCTGTACGTGTGCTCTTCGCCTTCGTCTCCTTCAACTACGCTGTACACCCTCGGGACCGGCCAACCGGCAGAGGTTGTGCAACATATCTGATCAATTAAAAGTCATCCAGACTCAAAATGCATTGGACTGATGTTGTGTGCAAAATTAATTATACGCATAGAGAAAGTCTACAATCACAACATGAACTGGCCACAACAAAGTCACGTCTCAACCGACGCCGGTCGCCTCCGAAGAACACAAGTCCAACAAAACTTTCCTGTTGGACGCACCATCCAGTCTTTTGAATATAAATTATATCATTGAAAACTTCTTTTCAATATAAATCCAATGATATATTTTTATGACATATAATTTATACTTTGTTGAAAAAATTTAATGGGCAATTCTTTCTTAAACTCCGTGCGTGCCCTGTAAACTATAGGAAAGGGGTACTAGGAACGATTAGTATCCAAAAACCACATGATGAACATGATTATACCCTAGTATATAAAGCTGGGAGACTTTCTCGCGATGTGAGCGCTCAGGGTACCGTACAGTACTCGGGGTACCCTAGTATACCTAGTATATGAACAGTACTCTACAGTGCTCCCTATTTTTGCTTCTTTTTTTTGCGAAATTTTTTTCTAGATTTTTTTTGAATTTTTTTGTTCTCCCAAAAATTATATACAAGAAATATATGCGCGTCGACGAGTAGGTTCCACCCCGTGACTGGTTTCGAGTTTTGTCGACTCTAACTCCTCAATTTTGGATCCAAAGTCGCACAAACATTTGACGAATTTTGTCAAATTTTTTGCAGAAAAGTCCACGTGTTTTCCGCAAATTATATACGTGAAAATGTAGGTTTCATCCCCATCATCGCTTTCGAGTTTGATCGACTCTAACTACTCAATTTTTGAATCCAAATTCTCACAAACATTCCACGAATTTTGTCAAATGTTTTGCAGAAAAAACACCACGTTTTCTAAAAATTATATACACGAAATATATGCGCGTCGACGAGTAGGTTCCACCCCCATGATCGGTTTCGATTTTTGTCGACTCTAACTTCTCAATTTTGGATCCAAATTCACATAAACATTTGACGAATTTTGTCAAAAAATTTGCAGAAAAGTCCCCCGCGTTTTCCAAAAATTATATACATGAAATATATGCGCGTCGACAAGTAGGTTCCATCCCCGTGATCGTTTCGAGTTTGGTCGATTCTAACTCCTCAATTTTGAATCCAAATTCGCACAATCATTTCACGGATTTCGTCAAATTCAAATTTCCTTCAATATTTATTATGTCATTATAACAAAACATTTCATACATAAAATTTCTCTTAAATGACGCGGCGTGTCGCCGCGCCGAATTCAACTAGTAGAATTTTATGGCCGCAGTTAGGGGAGACTGCCCAGCGACCATCACATGTTGGACTCGCTCCGGTCTCTGCTTGACCAAGGTGACCTCTCCTTCTAACCTCATCTTCGCGCCGCCTACTCCTCAATTCTTCCTGGTCATTTTCCTAATCTTCTCACTTTTATAGGATCGGATCCTGGGTTAGTGTTCGCCGGCTGTCGCCATGGGATCTATTGGTCTGGCTGGAGGTCAAGGTGAGCATTCTGTGTGGTTGTCAATGGACGCGGTGACCTCGTCGAGGACCAGGATGCGGTTCCACGCGTAATCGCGCGACACAGACAGCCCTCTGGTCGTACTCTAGTTTGAGCCCTCCTCCACAACTGACAGGTTTTGCCAGGCTTAATTCTCAAGTAAACAATGTGGTGTAGTGGTATAAGCAGAATCATTATAGACGTCTCAATTAAGAAAAAATAGTTAGTTTTCTGTTCAAAATAAAAACAAAAGGCATGAATAAGCACCATTAAACATAGAAGGGTACCAGCTCGGACCAGGCGTGGTGGCCGCCGCTGCAGTCCCGGAGGTCTCGTCGCTGGGCGGTAAGGCATGGTGGCCTCCCATGGGCCGCCTCCCCCCGCCGCCCCGCCAGCGTCGCCCCTCCTCCTTACTCCAAGGCACGGCTCCTCCCGCTGCCCTAAGCCTCATCCGGAGGCCCCAAAAAAGAGTGGAAATGAGAAAAGTAGGAGGGGACGACCCGCTGCTGGCGCCGGGCAGCCGAAGAGAGAGAAAGGTCAGGGTGGAGGCACCGCACGGTCATGGCTCGATGAAGAGCCCGACGGCGGCTCAGGAGAGGAGAGGAGCATGTCCGGCCCGGCGCTCATCCGGGACAAGGGCGGCTGGTTCCTCAAGATGCACCGTCGCTGCATCGGGGAGGCCGGCCTGTTGCTGCGTTGCAGGGCAACGACCGCTGCTGCCACCTTCACACACCAGGACGCCTTGGGTGAGAGGATATATTGGAGGAAGCGGCCATTGGGGTGAGGAGCTGGAGGAGGACGAGGAGTAGGCATGCGGCGGCGACAGTGCGAGGCGAGGAGGGGAGGGAGCAGGGGCGAGAGGACATGTGGGGATTGGTCGTTCGATGCCTAGGTTTTCACCGTGTTTTGTCCAGAAGCCATGAACCCAGGAAAAGGAAGTTACGTCAGCGAGGCTGTCTCGGCGCTGAAATATGGGCCCCGCACACTCATTGACCCACCCGTCATGGACCCATGACGCCCAAGAAGTGAAAAAATGAAAAAAAAAAAACGCATCCAACGGCTGCAGTGAAAAGCGGGAGGAGGAAAATCACTGTTTCACCGCAACGTGAGGTCCAGATAAATGTGCAACCTCAGGTGGCCTGAGAGGGCGGGTCATCTTGGATCATTTGAAGGAGTAATTGCTTATCAAGTTTTTGTTCAAGATAAAAAAATATGCGAAAATATGTGCACTGGACCAGTTACAAAAGTACATGCTAAGTTATTGGAATAACATGCGAATTCCCTCTTAGTTGAATATGAGATATTTATAAATGGGAATTTTATATTGTTTAAGTATCTTTGTATGATCAGACTTGAGGTTGAATGTTACAATGGCGCGTGGGAGAGAAGAGAGTGTGTACGGGAATCATTAAGTGTGGGCATATATCATCACGGTGTGCGCAAGGGAGAAGAGTGAATAAGGCGCATCACAAGTGAAGATGGATAATGTAAGCAATTAGAAAAACTTGTGCACGGAAAGTCAACGAGAAGGATGATATGCCGGAGTTGCACCACAAGTTCAGTACGAGTATTAAGCGCACCGAGTTACATAAGTATAAGGGGTGTCCGGACATGTGAGTCCACATGTGAGCCAAACTAAATTCGGGTTGGTTGGTTTTAAGTTGAGTCGAACCAGGTTAGAGTCTAACTCTGACTCGATCTATTATTGTTTGCCACCTCCTTATCTTATATGTACCTAGGGGTGCGACCATGATTAGGTTTAGACCATGTTTAGCTTTTAGAACCAGACGGACTAGGGTATGATGACGCCGACATCCAACAGACTCAAACATATGATTGTTGTTGTTAACAGTCGCCGTGCCGATGAATTAGATTTCTACATAGCTAATGTTCTACTATTCTTTCTAGGGTTATGCTTGTTGCTTTAGTCAATGGTACTCTAGCTTACATAGCTAGGGTAATCTAAGCTAATATTTGACCATATTTTTCTTGGACAGGACTAAGCGGCGCCGCACAAAACCAATTCCTTGCGGCGGATTCTAATGCATGCATGGATATAGTGATGTAAGCGGTGACGTCATCATAAATTCCTTTCCAATACTTATTAAAAAACTTTTATCTCTCAAACCAATAATCCGATTGGAAATCTGCTTTCATCGTTGGCTTAGTCGCGACGAGATCTACGAAACTAGATCCTATGTTGCTATGTTTTGACAACTTTTTTTCGTCCGTAGTTACCCAATTATTATCACTAACTTACCAGATTACAATAACTTGGTTATCAGGCTTTATGCATGTCAGTGAGTACCAATGTAAGGCTGTATGATGCAACTTTGTGTGGATTGATACCATCTCTTAGGTCTTAAAAATGTTGAAACTCTTACTCTCTAGCATTGTATATTATTGTAAATGTCTAGAAGCGTATAAAAATTTATCTGATAACCATGAACAATTATCGTGATAACCGTTCATTACTAATCTGATAACTATAGTAGATAATCTGGTAACTAGTGTGTAAAAATAAATTTCGTTGAAACATATTAACATGGATATAGTTTTGAAGGTCTCGTCGACACGAATTTAGCAGTGCAAACGGATCGTCAATCGAAATAACGATTTAGAAGATAAATCATTTTAAAATTTATAATTTGGCAATTAATGCGAGGATATAACTCATGAGGTAGCATACTACTACATGCATGCATATGCTAGCAATTAGCCTTCGCATGCTAACTCTCCCGTGCGGCGCCTCCCTCTAGTTTTTCTCTTTTTTTTTAATCTGACAACAAGCCTTTTGTCCCAAGCAAGTTAATTATGTTGGTGTAGACTAGATATGAAACCCACCAAAAACATAACAAACAAAAAAGTGAAAGTGAGAAATAAAAAGTAATAAAGTACGAGTAAACTACTATTTCGGCAAATGGATGGCTAATTTCTGTTCAGTCCTATTATGCTAATGTTTGTACAAACGATGATGAAATTTGGAATTATAATTATTAAATGTGTGTAGAGCATTAGCTGTAAGTGTCAAGGAATAATTGAAATTCCTTTACTCATGATCTTAATGTTGGCAAACCTATTATGTACTCACTCTATTCCTGTTTACAAGGCATATAGTTTTTTTCTGAAAAGTCAAACTTGACTAACTTTGACCAAGATTTTAGAAAATATTATTAGCATTTACAATATCAAATCAGTATCTTTAGATTCATCATGAAGTATATTTTACATTTTATTCTTATAGTATTTAAAATATTGATAGCTTTTTCTAAAATCTTGGTCAAAGTTAGTCAAGTTCAAGTTTTTCCAAAATATGTGGGTCATCGTATAATCCTCTCTCCCTCCCCCCCCCCCCCCCCCCCCCCCCCCTCTGTCTCAGTTCTTTATTGTTCCCTTTTCTCAACTTAAGTAGTGGGTAATGTGTCTTAGTACAAGTGTCTATTTCGATGACACTGTAGAATAGCAAGATCCATTGAGTAACCAGATCTAACCCAGCCCATTGCGGAGGACAGATCTGGATGTGACCCACCCGCACTACAAAACCCACCTTTCCTCACCTGGGCAAAGGTTAGCACCCGTGGCGCTCATCCAACCACCGATAGGGGGTGAGACCGTGACTCGATGGCGGCTGACCACAAACCAAATCGGCGGCCAGATCAAGGGTGAAGCCTACCTAGCCAGCCCATCGTTCTTGGCCGGTGCAAGACCGACAAGGATTCGAGGCGTCGCCAACACCTGTGTCGGCGTACAAGAAGAGAGCGAAGGAGAAGGCGCCGACCATCTGACTTGCCGCTCTCGCCCACTGTCGCACAACCATCTGCCACCGCCAACCACGCACAGTGGATGGACACCTCACAACCGTCACCAGCACAACGCCGCACAATCACCTCCCTGCAACATCGCCGCCGCTGCTGGAACCGCTTGTCCCCGCCGCTAGAAATCGTCACTGGTCATGCAGCCCCTCCATAGTTGGTCGTCCGCGCTACCTTGCACCCATGCGGGAGAGAAAGAAGAAGGCTCGCAGCCACATGCGTCTCGTGGGCTTCGCGGTGAGGGGAGGAGGAAGGGGCTACGTGATAGGCCCTGTGCTAGGGTTTTCCTCTTAAAACAAAACGTTTCGCCAAGGATTTTCTTTTCAAAATGAGATACACATGTATCTTGGATATAAGTTGCTCTTATAGGTCCTCAATATAAGTTGATCTTATAGGTCCTCGAGAAGAAATAAAGAACAAACGAGAAGAAAATAAATCAATGTGTACCAATTTTTTATGACACCACATTCATCAGATTTTTTAGTTCTCTTGTTATGGCAGAGATAAGGAAAACTATGCAGTAGCTGACATGCGAAATGCGATTAAGTACATTTTCTCTGTCGAATTTGACCGACAAGGTTCACCTGTTTCAAATCCAGACATTGTCCAGACAAGAGAGAGAATAGAGTAAAATAGTCCATCCAATCAGTCTCCTTATTTCGTCCCTATATGTCCGGTTCCACTCAGCTGAGTATAAGGGCGTTCGGGTGTGTCCAGAATGTCCATCTTGCCCACACTGGACAACTTTTACTCTCTCCTTTTTTCATTTGTCTCTCTCCTTCTCCACCAATCAAATGCAATTGGCCGGACAATTATGGGGGGCATGGCTGGACACACAGAAATGAACTGTCCGGACGTGTCTGTGGATATTTGAGGGGCCAAATTTACCTAGTTCAGTTGGAAATGCTCTAACCTTTTTTTTTTCTGCCAAAAACAACTAGAGTCTAATTTTCAAGATTAAGGCGGCCTCACACTCCCAAATTTGCAACTGACTATTAGTAGTAATCTATTTGCAATCAACCCCTTTATGCACTAATGCCTCATATTCAGTTCTGTCGGTCAAGAGAGGGAATCTACCCTATACAGATCTCTATTTATTCACCTGAGATCTCTAGCTAGTTAACCAGGGGATCAGATGGAATCTACATACTGATCGAAACATTTGACAAACCACATCCCTCACAAAAGTCTCCAACTTAAACTCTTCAGCAATCTAAATGTTGGGTTTTGTGTTTCTAATCTGCTAATCTGCCTGTGCCACGGAACCTTCAATTCTATCTGCTTGCCTTTTTGTCATGCTTTAGAAGTTAGAACTTAACTAGATGGAGAAATGCTGTGCCAAAAAAAAACTACATGATGACAAAGTGGCAGAGTGGCAATCATGAAACCAGATCAACAATTTCTTAGTTATAGGTGGCCAATTTCAAGCCTTGATAAGTTTTTTTTAGAGAACCCGCAGGAGATCTGCGCGTTATTATCTTTTATTACTATTAAATGGGAGTTGGTGATGGTTGGTCGTCTCTAAAACACTCAACATACATCATGGGGAGCATCTTGTCCGTCCGATTGACCAAAACATCTCCCACTCAACGCCGGAACAATCCAAGACATCCATCACTCAAACGCCAAAAGTTCACGACGTGGTCCTACGCCAGAATCAGCATCGCTAGAATCATGGCCATTTAATTATTCTTTCCTAACACAGTCGTTTGGTGTCTCGCAATAATTCACTTTCCTTAAAAAACGTTTTTTAATGGATTCGTTTGCGGTAAGATACGATTGAGAAGAGACGACAATGCCACACGATCGTTCGCTGTATCAATCGATCCATCCTTTCCATACGTATAGGCATACCATAGTACGATATTCTTTTCAGTCTGCCACGGCCAGTGTATGTATATATGACCAGCATTGATTCCATGGCATTGCGCGTGTACGTAAATCAATGACCAGACTATACTTGTCTGCATTATCAGTGCTGATTGCGTAGATCCGCTGTCAATTTAAAACAAAACACTTTGCTAAACAAGTAACCTTGCCAAACACTTTGTAGTATTTGTGAATGCTGCGAACAAACTGTAGTATCCTTCGACTGCCGATTTATATAGTGGCATCTGATAAATATAGTTTGTAATGTACTCTGAACACAATTATATGTCTCAATGTTCATAATAACACGCTTTATGGAACTACAATATTTCTGTATAGAACTCCAAAATATTCAAAGTCTATTCTACTAATAAACCATAGATTTCAACAAATATTTTGCATCTGAACATGCATGTGATTATTTGAAGTGTCATCTCAGGAAACACTCTTCGATTCTATCGAGAGAAATAATCATAAGCCGATCTTTTCTCGCCCACCACATTGTTCTAAATGCTACAAACCTATCATGATGCATCAGCCACTCGGACACGATTAGTTAACTACAATATTTAGTAGAACAGCGGGGCCTTCGATTGAGCCTTAATCAGGGGAGGGTTTTGGAATTGCATGTTTTTGGAAGTGAGCTTCTTAAACCGAACCTGAGGGAGTACCAAAGTAGAATCTGCGGTGACATATGGTGCTGCCTTCCCCTACCTAGACTCAAGAAGTTAATTCGATGAATTGCACGTGGATTCAGGACGTACGATATTGAGTAATTATGTCATATCTTCTTCTAAAATCATGGTACTCTACTTTCTGCCTCGCCAACAACACTTCAAAAATCTTAGTAGTAATTTGCGTGAAGGAGCTCATGGCCAGAGAGAGAGATGGTATTATTTTGTATTCTTTTGTCTTGCCTTTTTGAAACGGTGCTAGACACTAAATGAGATACTAATTGCTAGGCATACACCCCTTCGTGTCTGACCCAACGATGGCAGAGGTTCGAGCACTTCGGGACGGCTTAATCCTAGCTGTCCAGATAGGGTGCAGCATAATTAAAGTGAATTCTGACTGCATGGAGCTGATCGACGTGAAGAAAAATGACGGAAAATTCGCTTGGTCCAGCTGCTGCTGAATACACCTTGCGTTTTCTTTTTTCAGAAATTGTCTTCTGTCATAGTTCTGGGGAAGCAAACATGGATGCTCATGTTTTAACTAGCCACGCAGAGGGTACTATGTCAGTTGTTTAGCAAGAGGAGCCCCCTGATTATCTTGTAAGTATTTTAGCGGATGATGTATAGTTGATTTCCAATTAAGAAAGTCCACCATGATGGCTTTCCCTAGAAAAAGAGATAATTGCTAGGCTTTTGCCGACACTAGGGGGTCCTCCTTGTAGCAACATAAGAGGGGCATGTACAGCTAACCAAAGGGATCGATAACTTTGGTTGCATGTGTTCTCTGGTGTTCTGAGATGACAAGAGTACATGTTACATGTAGACATCGTGCATGTTGAATATAAAACATTCTTGAATTCTTCATATGTTTTTTATTATTCCGTAGCAACGCACGGGCATTTAGCTAGTATTAAGTAGGAAGAGAGACCAAGCCTTGATAAGTTGAACCAAAGTATTCCCGTAGAAAAAACAGTTGAACCAAAATAAACACATGGCAAAGAGCCAGCTCATGGGAATACATGACAAGGCTCCGAAATAGTAGGGATAAAGTCGCTTTCACCAGTTCATAATATTGCAGTACCACACGCAGATATCACAAACTAATTAGCAAGTCTTAGTAGCAGCACAGTGCAGAAGGCTAGTTTTTTTTTTTTTTTTTTTGACACATCCAACTTCCTCATATATTCACCAAAACAACCACATACACAAAGTACACGGAAGAACAGAAGACGTACAATACGAGGGAGGAAACGAAACCGGAAGCAACGGGAGCACCGGCTTCGCCGGAGTCGGAGACGAAGACGACCACCTTCCTTCTTGCCGCAGTCAGGGATGCTTTTGCCCTATGAGAGACGCCGCCGTGCCCGCCCGCCGCGCCGCGGCGGGGCTTGAATCGATGAACGGCCGGGGCGAGCGCCCCCCTGTCCCATCTACACCTCCTTGCCGGAGTCATCTTCGGAGCCGCCGCTGGACGAAGCCGTGGATCCCGGCGAGCTCCAGGTTCCGAGCGAATCCACCGCCAGGACGGAGACCGTCGCTGGATCTGGCAGTGGATCGAGGCACGGCGCGGATCCACCGATCCGCGGGTGCCAGGGGAGCAGGCGCGCCGGCCCGGAGCTCCACGAGCGCCGCCGCCGGAGAGGAGAAGCACCTGCAACAAAAACCTCGCCCGCGACACCCCCTCCTCCACGGTGCCGCCGGTTGCCCCAGAAGAACCTACCACATAAACACACGCGAGGCGGGGATCCCCCACCCTCCCGCCGCCGAGGCGGCCGCCGGAGGGCGAGGGATCCGACGGATCGACGCCGCGGAGGTGGATCGACCCGGTGGATTCACAAATCGCCCTCCCGCTACAGTGAAACGAGAGGGGAGACGACCAGCTCCGTGCAGAAGGCTAGTTGTACACCACGACCAAACCAACAAACAAGATTTTAATGTAACGTCTACGGTTGCCAGCTAGGGATGATCACTAGCTACAACACTACTGGCTCTCTCAGGAAACCCCAAGTCAATCTTACAGCTTTTTGCACCCAGACGTTGATGGTTGGATGGATGAGCGTGAGCCCCTCTTCATGGCAGTGGAATTATGCTCTTGGCAAGGTCTGCAATTTTACAGGAACTTGTCATTCTTGAGACCATGTACCACCAACAATATTTCTAACTCATTTTTTAGAAGAAAAAACAATAATTCTAACAGATAATCAAGTTGCAAATGTAACTCACGTATCACAAGAAAGCAAAGATGTCAAAATGCTATAGCAGTACCTAGAGTGTAGAAGCTTGTGTAGGGAGTGATATAGAGGGCGCCAGTTCTCCTGTTGGATAACTTCTTTACTCGGCCAGACTTGATCTCAAACGTGAATATTTCATGGTTTGTCCCCAAGATAATGACGCCGCCACCCTCTACGAAGCCATTCACAAGGGGTCTGGCTAGGAGGGCAGGCCGCGGCAGCACCGTCCCGAGCTCGACGACTCTGCGTTCCACCCATGCCACAGCGCCTTTGGCATCAGCATTCATCGACCACAGCGAAAAGGTGGAGTCATGCACGCCTGCGAATCCCAGCGCGCCGTCCTCAGTGGCCATGAGGACAATGTTACAGAAACCATCGTTACTCATGCACGCCTTGGGGCGGTCGATGACCGATAGTTCCCGATCAACCAAATTGTACCGAAGAATGTTGGTGCTGGGCTCGTAGAGGAAGTAGAGCGAATCTCCGACGAGGACGCTCGACCGCATCCCAACGTCTGCACTCACGTGCTCGAAGGATGTCATGTCGCTCCAGGCACCAGACTCCGTGGAGTAGAGACAGGCGTGCGTAACCCCGTCGTCGTCGTTGATGCCCACGACGGCCACGAGGAACGGGTCCCCGCGGCAGCCGCGGTGGTCGCAGCCGGCCTTGCCGCACAGCACGGCCGCGCTAAAACCGTCGGGGAAACGCTGGAGCTCGGGGAGATGGAACCTCCAGTCCGTCACGGGGTCCCATACCAAGAGAAGGAGGCCCTTGGATCTTGTAGTATCTTGGAAGAGGGCGCGGCCATGACGGGCGCTGATCGCGCTCCAGCCATGTCCAGGACGGCGTGGGCGGAACGCTCCCGTGGAAAGGAAGCGGGAGTTGATGTTGAAGTAATTGTCGACGTCGTTGCAGAGGAAGCCGAGCATGGGTGGTGTGATGGTGTCCGGTGGAAGTCGCTGTAGTGGCGGCAGAAGGCGGGGTCGGAGAGGACACTGTGCCAGGACTTGCGGACGAGGGAGGCGCGGACGAGACTTTCCGGCTCGTCCGTGGGGATGCGGATGAGGATCTCGTGTATGGCGTCGTCGGGCAGCTCTCCTAGCGGCGGCGAGAGGGAACTTATGGTGGTTCGTGCGGCGGCCGGAGGACTGTCAATCTTTTTTTTTTTAGAATTCCTGGTCTTTTACAGTACAGCTGTAGTATCTGAACTCACGCACAACTCACTCCACACACACTCAACACCACACGCACGCCACCTGTGCGCAAGCTAGACCTAATCAGACTATACTAAGCTTCTGAGCCCCGTAAGCCTAGACCTACCGGGAAACCCCTGCGGTGGCGGGCACACCACAATACCTCTGACTGAACCACGGTGAAATTGGCCCAGAAGCTGACACTGTTCACGTGAACAGTGCCACGCAGGTGAGACGCCCGGGAAATTCGATTCCGGGGAATCGAACTCGCGAGCGGGCTGCCAGCCACTGCTGGAACAACCAACGCGCCACGCGCGCTCCTCGAGGACTGTGAATCTGAATGGGTTTCGGGGCGAGCCACGGAACCCTACCTATTTTCTAACGAAAATAAAAAATGAGCACGCACGATGTAACCGATGTTTAATGGGCTTCCGACGCCAGTTTGCCACAGCGGGCCGCACGATCGCTTTTGTCAGACGAGGTGGCTGACGTGGAGCTATGGCGCTTGGCATCTCCTAGAATAAATTGCAGTTTATCCCGCCTCAGCACATTTCATTGCACAAACTACCGTGTTTACGAGATATGCATATCTACGAGCGTGCGAAGCGTCGTCCAACGCGCGCGTCTCCCTCACATTGACTTCTTCCCCGAACCGAGATGTCCTCCTTCCTCGCGCACGGCCGAGCCGGAGCCGCAGTCGTGGCAGGCCGCGGCGGACGCGGCGACTACGAGGAGGAACTTATCGCCGGGGGTGCAGCCAGGTCTCACATGGATCATGGATGGTGTCCGGCCAATCGGCGGTGATATCCTCAGCGACGATGAACCCCATCCAAGACTACTCATGCACCGGGTATGTCTGCACCCCGTCCCCTCCTTGTTCCCCTACCTTGCACGTGATTATAGTTTTAGGTCGCCCGTGCAACCCTAGAAGTGAGAGGGTATGAAGGAAGCAGGTTGTATTCTTACTTCACTCCCGGTTTTAATTAAATACCAAGAAGAGAATTCCCAACAAGAATGATCGGCTTGTGTTTCAGCTCATTTATTCCTCAAGAGGGCGGTATTCAGGATCTCGAGGCAAACAATACAACTCTTTTCAGCAAATGGTTGTTCATGCTACTTACTGAAGATGGGGTATGGCAAAACCTTCTGAGAAAAAATATATGGGCTCAAAGGTTGTATCCTAACTCCATTGGAAATCAGGGGATTCACACTTTTGGGCAGATCTAGTGGCAAAGAAGAATTTCTTCTTCCATTATGGATCTTTGCTAATTAAGGAAGGTCCTGAGATTCTTCGTTTCTGAGAGGACTCCTGACTTGGGAATGATCCTCTTCGGGAACAATATCCAGATTTGTACAACATAGCACGTAATAAAAGCGATACGATCGCAAAGGTATTGCGGACATCCCCACCTAACGTGACATTTAAACGGAATCTCGTTGGTCTGAGACTTGCTTCATGGAACGCTCTACATGAGCGATTTGCTTTGGTCCAACTATCGCAGGAACATGACGAATTACGGTGGAATCTAAATATGGCAAATTCTTTGTGGAGTCCATCTACAAAGCTCTAATACATTCTGATATATCAGTAGTTAGCAATAAAATCTTCTGAAAAATGAAAGTACTACTTAAAATTTAAAAAAATACGTGGTACCTTCACCGGGGTGTTATTTTAACAAAAAACAATCTGATAAAGCGCAATTGGCAATGTAGTACAAAGTGTTGCTTCTGTCACCATGATAAGAATAGAAAACACTTGTTCTTTCAATGCCAATTTGCGCGTTCTATATGGTCAGCCATTCAAGTAGCTTCGAACTTGTATCAGCTAAGCTTTGTTGCTAACATTTTTTGCAATTGGTTGAATGGCATTGATCATAGGGATAGAATACTTATACGGGTGGGAGCGGTGGCCTTATTATGGTCGATATGGCTATGTAGAAATGATATTGTGTTTAATGCTAAGAAACCTTCTCATGCAGGTTCTTTTCTAGTGTGCTCACTTTCTCCGGGCCACACCCGGACACACACCGCTCTGTTTGCAGAGGTGTGCTCACGGTTGGAGCAGGTGGCGAAAGATATTTTTACCCCGGAAGGGTGGCGACATAGTCCGCGGATTTGTCCGCCACAATTGTAGAGTTGCACCATAGGGCTTGTCTATGGTCACATATGACATGTATCTTTGCCTTACGAGGTCTTCTTTCTTCCTCATTCTATCTTTCTTGCTACATCTCTCAGCGGTTGTGTGCACAAATGTTATGCAGAGGTCAGGTGCGGGCTCTACGTTTGTATCATATCGAAATGTGTTCTGTGTAATGGCCATATAGTATAGACTTGGATGTCCTAATTTGCTCGGAGTTGGTGACAGAAATCTTCGACGCTACGAATTGTTCGGAGCTTGGGGATGGTGCAGCTACCCTGTTGTGGACAAACATGTGGTTGTCAGTTGCTCGGGTCCATGATCTTGCTAGAACCTCTTCGTGGATGTGTCCATGCGCTCGGCCAAAACATGCTTAATTGTCCGGGAAATGCTAGCTGGTGGATGACCTAACCACGTTGGTGATCGCACCACTTTTGGACCTAGCTAATCGTCTCGTTGATGTGGATCTTTCTCGAGGACAGGGCGACATTTTTCGGTGGATTTGGGATGCGGGCGGCACAAACACATCATGCTTGTGCTATACTGCATTTTTCAGTGGGTCCATCGAGATGGTCGAGGCCCTGCAGGTATGGTACTCTAGGGCTCCATCAAAGTGCAAGTTCTTCATGTGGCTCGCCCTTAGGAGTCGTTGATGGACGACTAATCGTGTGACTCGACGCAGGCTCCCTTATTTTGACGAAAAGCAGACAGCGCTGCTTTCTTTTGATTAGAAGAATAAAGAATATTGTGAGTGTTTACAGACTTTGTAAAGATGTACAACTATAAGGGGCCAGCAACAAAACAGCAGTAAGAAGAAAAAAAGCGGGAAAACGCCGAGGGACATCTAGTCCGGTTCTAGGGGTCTTTGAGCAAGCTGTGCCGCCTTGTTTTTGCCGGCTGCCATCCAGATTGCCGCTTCTTCGACCACCTTACAGAAAACCACCGAAGCTGGGGAATTGAGGCCATTGAAGATCCTGGCGTTTCTCTCCTTCCACAGAGACCAACAGACGAAAGTTATCACCGCATTCAAGGAGCGAGCAGCATTCTTTGGTTTATTGCGAATCTGGTCAAGCCACCACTGGGAAATAGAGATGGCAGTAGCTGGTCTGGGGTTCAGAGATAGCTGCAGCTTGATCTGAACCAAGCACCAAACCTGGGATGAGAAAGGGCAGTGCAGTAATATATGGACCCTAGATTCATTTGCCGAACGACAGAACGGGCACACCGGATCGCAGGGCCAACCACGCTTCAGCATATTGTCCGCAGTCAAGCATCTGGTAAGGCACGCCAGCCAAGCGAAAAACTTGCATTTCAGCGGAGCATCGGAGTCCCAGATAGTCAGAGGCATGTCTGAGCGCAACCGCCCCTCGAACTGCATTAGATATGCAGACTGAACCGAGTAACATCGATCATTGGTCCATTTCCATTGGAGGGAGTCTGGAATGCCAACCGTGAGCTGAAAACCATGGACAGCCTCCCACAACTCCGTGAACTGCCTAACAGCAAGCTGCGACATCACCCTCCTGAAGTGTCTCACCCAACGATCATCGGTCAGGGCTTCCTCAACCTTCAGGTTTCTCATAGTACAGTGCTTGAAAAGTTCCGCCCAGCGGTCCTTGAAAGGGACCTCAATCAGCCAGGGCACATGCCAGAAGCTTGTTAAAGCGCCGTCCCCGATCTTGATTTCCACGGAAGTGAAGAACAACTGCCTAACCGAATCATCAACCGCAATGGGAAGCCCCTGCCACGGCTTGGAAGGCTCCATCCAGCTTTGCCATAGCCAGCGCACCTTCAACGCATTGATGTGCATATGTAGGTTCAGGATGCCCAAACCACCAAAGCAAATGGGAGAACACACCAAGTTCCAATTTACAAGCTAGATGTATGCCCTTTTTGCGATCAGCACGGCGAAGCCATCTACCAACCGCTACTTGGCTGCGTGATAGCCAGTTACGTTTGGTAGATTTGCCACCTCATATGGCTTATGAGAGCTAGATGGCCGACCAGGAGGAGTCCCTGGGGAGGATGCCTTGTCGGCGGGATGTCCTTCTAGAGCCTCACCGACCTGGCAAGCAATCATAAAGGAAAGACCTGTGGGGAGTCTGATACACACTCATGTTCAAATCATGAGGACCTAATTGATCTGGTGTTGGACCAGTGGAACCAACAGTTGGTTTGGCATGTCTTTTATCCGCAGATGCGGCTGCCATACTTGCCATGACTAGGCCTCGCCGTGCAGCCTCGGATTTTTGGGCATGATCATGGGAATGCGAGCGTATTTATATGGTGGAAAGAAAGTACAAGGCAGAGTTGAATACTGGGAACTTTATCGGTCATGCTCTGACCTAGAATAGGCTTTCGAAATTGAAAGTTCTTCCAAAAATATGTATGTTCTTGTGGAGGGTAGTCAAGAACATATTGTAAAATTGTAGTGCGCTGAATTGGCGACATATAATGCAGCATGCAACCTGTCCAATGTGTGGTAATTGACGAGAAATCTCTGTTCCACATGCACTGATCATATGCGATCATGCAAGAATTTTGGAGGGCGGCGGAGCTAATTAGCTTGTAGGTTAAGCTTCCAAGGCTACATATGATCACTTGGGGAGAGGAAATTCTAGATTGCCAAATTGTCCCTAAATACGAGTTCACACTGTTGATCATAGTGATGTGGGCAATTTGGCGATGGGGAAGAAAAGTATCGACCACAGAAATCTATGATTGTTAGTACGGATATTGTTAAGTCGCTGGAATAATCCCCTATCAGGAGTCCCTTGATTGACCAGCTACTAAGGTGTCAAGTGGGATCCCACCAAATTCCCATTTATAGTTCATTTTGTGATTTTGAATGCAAAATTTGGACCCAAATTTTGCAGTAGAAATCACAAAATAAACTATAGGTGAGATTTTGGTGGGATCCCGCTTGCATCCGTACCGGCTACGGTGGAGAATTATTGGAAATATGCCCTAGAGGCAATAATAAATATTGTTATTATCATATTTCTATGTTCATGATAAATGTTTATACTCCATGCTAGAATTGTACTAACCGGAAACATAATACAAGGCTGATTTTGTAAACAACGTGTCCCTAGCAAGCCTCTATTAGACTAGCTCATTGATTAATTTATGGTTACGGTTTCCTAACCATGAACATGAGTTGTCAAATTAATAACGAGATCATGTATTTGGAAGAACCAACTAAGCATAGCTTTTTTATCGTGTCACTAAGTTAAAATTGGGTGCCGTGCTATTTATTGTCAAGTGTCATGTTGCTTATACCATGAGATTATGTTATTCCCTCTTACCGGAAGAATGTTATGGGGTCATCAACTGTCCCTTCTTAACTGAGTAATCCGGGTCTCAGTGAAACGGAACGTGACGTTGACGCCGCTGTGCTGCTCCACTGTATGCTTGTGTCTATGGTTACCGCACAACGCACGCATCCTCGTTGTTGCCGACCCTCGCCGTGCTAGCTACGTGTCACCTGACCAGGCCGTGGTGCAAGACTGTCGGCCGTGAGGTTGAGTATCCAGACACATTTTGCAGAATAAAAGTTGAATCAAGTAGCTAATAATTAGAAGAAATAAAAATTTAGGGGGTATCCGCAAAAAACAAAGGTCGCCGGAGTAACCAAAAGACTCACGTGGGGCAACTTCCTTGTTAGGAACAACTAGCGTTAGTATTAGGCTAACTTGGCAGTTAGAGTTGTATTAGGAATATTCTACAGAATATTCCACCTAGCAGTTAGGATTATTTGTTTGTCCAAACGCTGTCTATAGAGAACCATCGATGTGCCTCTTCGGAAGCTACGTAAAGGTGCAAACCGACATTGTAACCCGACTGTTGGGCTACTATATATAGCCGCAGTCTCAATCAATAAAGGATCAATTCACTCCACTCTCTCTCGACTCTTCACACGTAATCATGCACGCGCCTCTGCCAAAGCAATAGGCTACAGTAGAAGAGACAGAGAAAGGTGAGTAGAAGATGGCTTTTCTGCCCGAACTCGCTTTTTGCTTTGCTCGGTTTGTGGCCAGGGAACACCGTCGCGGCTATCCTCGCCGGACTTTCTCCCTCGCTGCCGCTCGCCGCTGGAACTCCGGCCGCCGCCAGGAGTGCCCCGTCGCCGCTTCGGCCCTGGCGGTGGCCTCCGCTGCCGCCACCACGGCAACCACTGGGTGCCCCGTCACCGCTTCGGCCCTGGCGGTGGCCTCCGCCGCCGCCTCCGCGGCAACCGCTGGGCGCCCCAGCAGCACAACCGTCACGGCAACCGCTGGCTGCAGCGCCAGCGCTACCCTGGAGAACCTGGGCCAAGCACCACGGCTGTTGTGCGTCGGGAACAAACCCCGGTGGTCGCTGCCGAACCGGCCGTCGTCGTCGCCGCGCCGGAGGTCGCATCGCCGGAGGTCACCGCGGAAGATGTAGTTGACGCAGTGTACGAAGACGAGGCCTCAGTCTCGAATGTCAGCGCAGACGCCGACGAACTGGTGCCTGATTGCGTGGATCACACGTTCGCTGGGAGACCCTAGAGGAAGGTATGAAGCAGTGTAGCAGCAGTTTCCCTCAGTATGAAACCAAGATTTAATCAAACCAGTAGGAGCAAGAAATCACTTTGAAGGCTGTTGGTGGCGGAATATGGCACGGCGCAATACCAGGGAATCGGCGCCAACGTGGAATCTGCACACAACACAATCAACTACTTTGCCCCAACGAAATGTGAGGTTGTCAATCTCACCGCGCTGAAAACAAAGATTAAACGTATGGTGTGGAAAACAGTAGTAAATTGCAGAGAATGAAAAGGAACAGTGTTTGCAGTTGGTTGTATTATCAGTGTAAAAGAATGGACCGGGGTCCACAGTTCACTAGTGGTGTCTCTCCATAACAGATAACTAACATGCTGGGTGAACAAATTACAGCTGGGCAATTGACAAAATATTGAGCGCATAACAATGCATATATATGACATGATGATTACTATGATATTCATGTGGGCATTACGACAAAATACATAGACCGTTATCCAACAAAGTCTATGACTAATAATCCACCGCCAGGTTGTCATACCGAGTTCCCCGTTGGTATTAAGTTGCAAGCAACGGATAATTGCATTAAGTAATGTGCGTAAAGTAAACAAATGCATTAGACCTAACGGCGTACCCTTAAGCTAAGCATCGGTTATTTTATCCCTAGTGGCAACAGCACATCCACAATCTTAGAAGTTATTGTCACTCTCCCAGATTACCGGAGGCATGAACCCACTATCTAGCATAAATACTCACTCTTGGAGTTACAAGCATCTACTTGGCCAAAGCATCTACTAGTAACGGAAAGCATGCAAGATCATAAATAACATATAAGATAGATTGATAATCAACTTGACATAGTATTCAATATTCATCGGATCCCAGCAAACACAACATGTAGCATTACAATAAGATGATCTTGATCATGATAGGCAGCTCACAAGATCTAAACATGATAGCATAAAGTGGAGAGACAACCATCTAGCTACTGCCATGGACCCGTAGTCCAAGGATGAACTACTCACGCATCACTCCGGAGGCAGGCATGGTGATGTAGAGCCCTCCGGTGATGATTCCCCTCTCCGGCAGGGTGCCGGGAAGAGCTTCTGAACCCTCCCGAGCTAGGGTTGACGGCGGCGGCGTCTCTGAACTTTTCGTGGATAATGGCTCGGTATCTAGGGTTTTCGCGTCGGGAGGAATAAATAGGCGAAAGGGCGGCGGCTGCGGAGCCACGAGGGCCCCACACCACCCCACGGCGCGGTTGGGGGTGGGCCCGCACGGCCCCATGGTGTGGGCGCCACGTGGCTCCCCTCCGTGTCTCCTCTGGACTCCGTCTTCGTGTTGGAAAAATAGGAGGTTCTGTCCAAGTTTCGTCCAATTCCGAGAATTTTCCAGACTAGCTTTTCTGGAATACAAAAACAGCAGAAAACAGGAACTGCACTGTGGCATCTTGTTAATAGGTTAGTCCCAGAAAATGCATAAAAATGCTATGAAGTGTATATAAAACATGTAACAATTGGTATAATATCAACATGGAACATCAGAAATTATAGATACGTTTGAGACGTATCAAGCATCCCCAAGCTTAGTTCTACTCGTCCTCGAGTAGGTAAAACGATAAAAACAAAATAATTTCTGAGGTGACATGCTACAATCATAATCTTGATCAAATAATACTGTAAAGCACATGTTATGAATGAAGTGATCCAGGTCAATGGTCTATAGTTTGCTAGCAAGTAGATAATGAGCAAACAACTGAATCATATAAGCAAAAACTTTTCATGAATAGTACTTTCGAGACAAGCATCAAGGAGTTTTGCATAAGAGTTAACTCATAAAGCAATAGATTCTAAGCAAAAGGTGTTTAACCAACACAAAGGAAGATTTAAGTTTCAGCAATTGCTTTCAACTTTCAACATATATATCTCATGGATATTTGTCAACACAAAGCATATAATAAGTGCAATATATGAGCATATAAAAATTGTTGCACCAAAGTTGACACTAGTGTTTGCTTCTAAGATAGAAAGAAGTAGGTAAACTGACTCAACATAAAAGTAAAAGAAAGGCCCTTCGCAGAGGGAAGCAGGGATTAAATCATGTGCTAGAGCTTTTTAAGTTTTGAAATCATATAGAGATTGCATAAAATATTTGACACTCCTCCCAACCTTTGCTAACACAAGCCATGGCTAACCGAATCCTCGGGTGCCTACCATCAATCACATACCATGGAGGAGTGTCTAGTTTTGAGAGGTGTTTGTTAATTGTCAACGAATGGTAGCGGATGAAAACAGTATTCTCCCTATCAAACAGACTTTTAAGAGCGGCTCCCATGAAGGACGTTATTTCTACCAGCAAGGCAGATCATCCCTCTTCTCTTTTGTTTACACATGCAGGTATTTCACTGTTTGTCATTGCTTACTGATAAATCAGGGCAAAAATGTGAAGAGAATTAAGCGGTTAAAGTTGTAATTAATTGGGACTGGGCACCCCGTTGCCAGCTCTTTTTGCAAAATTATTGGATAAGCGGATGTATATGCCACTAGTCCAGGTGTAAAGTCTGTTTGACAAGTCGAATAAAGAATAACCCACTACTTCCTCATGAGCTAGTAAACATTGACACAAAAAGGAATAATAACAATTTTGAATAATTTAAAGGTAGCACATGAAAAATTTACTTGGAATGGCAAGAAAATACCACATATAGGTAGTTATGGTGGACACAGATGGCATGGATTTGGCTCAAGGTTTTGGATGCACGAGAAGCATTCCCTCTCAGTACAGAGTTTAGGCTAGCAAGGTTATTTGAAGCAAACACAGGATATCAACCGACACAGCAAGGCTTATATGAAAACATATTGCAAGCATTATAAGACTCTACACTGTCTTCCTTGTTAACCAAACCCTTTTACTAGAAAATATCTAGACCTTAGAGATACCAAACATGCAAACCAAATTTCAACGAGCTTTACGGTAGTTCTTCATTAATAGGTTTTAACTACATGATACAAAAGCTTAATCATGAACTACTTAATAACTCAAAACAATTGACAAGTATCAAATTATCCAATACAGCGATCTACAAGAATATGTAAGCTTTTTCCATTATACCATCTACCACATGCAACATTTTCTGTTCCAACCAAACACCAATCAATTTATTTCAACATAAACTCTCCAAACAATTATAAGTGAAGCAAGAGAGTACTTTCTTTAAAAGAACTAACAGCTCTGAATAAGAGATGCATGAAAAACAGGAGCTAAAAGCATAGCAATAGCTAGACAAGAATACTCAACAAGTATAAGTGAAGAATAGGAGTATTCATATGAAAAAGCGGAGCGTGTCTCTCTCCCAATCAAGAATGCTGGGGTCCAATCAAGTTGACCATACGAAAAATAAAATACTGAAAATAAAAGCACACAGACGCTCCAAGTAAAGCACATATGATGTGAAAGAATTAAAATATAGTTTCACTAGAGATGACCTGATAAGTTGCTGATGAAGAAGGGGATGCCTTGGGCATCCCCAAGCTTAGACGCTTGAGTCTTCTTGAAATTTGCTGGGGTGATCCATGGGAGCATCCCCAAGCTTAAGCTCTTCACTCTTCTTGATCACATTATATCATCCTTCTCTCTTGACCCTTGAAAACTTCCGCCACACCAAACTCAAAGTAATTCTCATTAGAGGGTTAGTGCACAATCAAAAACTCACATGTTCTATAAGGACACAAACATGACCGTTACTTTTAACATTAGCTACTGCCACTGATGTTATGTGAAGCTCTTCACCCTAAAAAAGAATTCCACTCAACACTAGTAAAAGAGAGAATGCGAAAAATAAAAGACAGAATCTGTCTAAACAGAACAGTCCGCAAAGACGAATTTTTTCGAGGCACTTACGTTGCTCAGATCGAAAAACTTTAAACTAACGAAAGATGCGTACATATCTGAGGATCACGCACAAAAAATTCAGATTTAAATAATTTTTCTGTGATTTTACAGAATTAAAACGGTGAACAGCAGAAATCTGTTCCTGCGCAGAAATCCAAATCTAGCATCATCTTCCTATTAGAGGCAATACTTGGCACAACAATGCGATAAAATAAAGATACAAAGGAATTGTTACAGAAGTAAACAACTCCTTGACTAAAACTGAAAACAAAAGATACTGGGTTGCCTCCCAAAAGCGCTTTCTTTAATGCCTTTTAGCTAGGCTTGAAGATTTTAATGATGCTCTCATAGAATAAGAGTTGAAAAACAAAAGAGAGCATCAAGAGGCAAATATCAAATACATTTAAGTCTAACCCACTTTCTATGCAAAGGAATCTTATAAAAAAATTATTGAAGCATAAAGCAACTAGCATAGAAAGATGAAACAAATATAACTTCAAAACTTTCAACATAAGAGAGGTGTTTTAGTAACTTGAAAACTTTTACAACCATATTTTCCTCTTCATAATAACTTTCAGTAGCATCATGAACAAACTCAACAATATAACTATCACATAAAGCATGCTTTTCATGATCTACAAACACATAATTTTTATTAAGCTAAAAACAGTGGGGTTATCAAACCCACTTTTGACAATAATAGTATAATAAATATCATTAGGCAATATAGGACCATCATCAAGAGCATTATCATATATAACATTAGGGAGCACATTTTTACTTTCTGCAATTTCCTTTTCTACTTGAGTCAAGGAGTTGTTTACTTCAAATTTATCAAAAGGAGTATTTCAATAGAATCATGACATTCAACAATACAGCATTCTTCCTCCTTAGGTAGGCATGGAGGGTAATCATATAATGTAAGAGTTAAAGAGTTACTATCTTTAGGTGGTAGATCCTCCTTTTGTTCATCACTCTCTTCCTCTTTTTCATCCAATGAGATTTCAGTTCAGCAGTTTCTTCTTCCACATTCCTGCAAGGCAATGGTCTCCTCTTTTGAGGATGTCTTTTCTCAAGAAATTCAGTAATATAAGGATTATCATTATAATACTCAAGGCAATATCCAAGCATAGCAAAAGTATCAGATCTATAAGGAGCATCATCATCTTGAATATAACCAGCAATTTCATAGGCACCCTTAAAAACAAAAAATTCTTCAATTTGTTCAAGATTAACAAAGTCATAGTTTCCTTTAGCATAAGCAGCCAAGATTTCATTCTCATTATAATCACATTGGAAAGGGAGGTGTTTATGCCTTCTACAACATAAGATTCATTAAAGCAGTAGGATTCATTATAAGTAGAGCACAAGTTTTTAGCAAAATAATTCAATCTACTTATTTGTTCCCATAAATATTTCCTTTTTGAGATAAGCGGTATTTTATAATAATTTTGTTGTTCCTGTGTGAACCCACTTAGCCAATAAGATTTCGCTTCAGAGAGACCAGCCATTGATAGCAAGTAAACAACTAGACATAATAACAAACCGAAATAAACTAGATGCAGAAAACTAATTTTTTGTGTTTTTGATAAATAAAGCAAACAAGACTAAATAAAAATAAACTAAGCAAGACAATAACAAAGTAAAGAGATTGGAAGTGTGAAACTCCCCTTGCAGAAATCCTCTTGCTCCCCGACACCAGAAAAAGAGCTGTTGCAAGGAGTTAGAGGAGCTCTCAGAAATATTTCTTGCTCCCCGGCAACGGCGCCAGAAAAAGAGCTTGATTGCGTGGATCACACGTTCGCTGGGAGACCCCAAGAGGAAGGTATGAAGCAGTGTAGCAGCAGTTTCCCTCAGTATGAAACCAAGGTTTAATCGAACCAGTAGGAGCAAGAAATCACTTCTGAAGGTTGTTGGTGGCGAATATGGCACGGCGCAATACCAGGGAATCCGGCGCCAACGTGGAATCTGCACACAACACAATCAAACTACTTTGCCCCAACGAAACAGTGAGGTTGTCAATCTCACCGGCTCGCTGAAAACAAAGGATTAAACGTATGGTGTGGAAAACAGTAGTAAATTGCAGAGAATGAAAAGGAACAGTGTTTGCAGTTGGTTGTATTATCAGTGTAAAAGAATGGACCGGGGTCCACAGTTCACTAGTGGTGTCTCTCCATAACAGATAACTAACATGCTGGGTGAACAAATTACAGCTGGGCAATTGACAAAATATTGAGCGCATAACAATGCATATATATGACATGATGATTACTATGATATTCATGTGGGCATTACGACAAAATACATAGACCGTTATCCAACAAAGTCTATGACTAATAATCCACCGCCAGGTTGTCATACCGAGTTCCCCGTTGGTATTAAGTTGCAAGCAACGGATAATTGCATTAAGTAATGTGCGTAAAGTAAACAAATGCATTAGACCTAACGGCGTACCCTTAAGCTAAGCATCGGTTATTTTATCCCTAGTGGCAACAGCACATCCACAATCTTAGAAGTTATTGTCACTCTCCCAGATTACCGGAGGCATGAACCCACTATCTAGCATAAATACTCACTCTTGGAGTTACAAGCATCTACTTGGCCAAAGCATCTACTAGTAACGGAAAGCATGCAAGATCATAAATAACATATAAGATAGATTGATAATCAACTTGACATAGTATTCAATATTCATCGGATCCCAGCAAACACAACATGTAGCATTACAATAAGATGATCTTGATCATGATAGGCAGCTCACAAGATCTAAACATGATAGCATAAAGTGGAGAGACAACCATCTAGCTACTGCCATGGACCCGTAGTCCAAGGATGAACTTCTCACGCATCACTCCGGAGGCAGGCATGGTGATGTAGAGCCCTCGGTGATGATTCCCTCTCCGACAGGGTGCCGGGAAGAGCTTCTGAACCCTCCCGAGCTAGGGTTGACGGCGGCGGCGTCTCTGGAACTTTTCGTGGATAATGGCTCCGGTATCTAGGGTTTTCGCGTCGGGAGGAATAAATAGGCGAAAGGGCGGCGGCTGCGGAGCCACGAGGGCCCCACACCACCCCACGGCGCGGTTGGGGGTGGGCCCGCGCGGCCCCATGGTGTGGGCGCCACGTGGCTCCCCTCCGTGTCTCCTCTGGACTCCATCTTCGTGTTGGAAAAATAGGAGGTTCTGTCCAAGTTTCATCCAATTCCGAGAATATTTCCAGACTAGCTTTTCTGGAATACAAAAACAGCAGAAAACAGGAACTGGCACTGTGGCATCTTGTTAATAGGTTAGTCCCAAAAATGCATAAAAATGCTATGAAGTGTATATAAAACATGTAATAATTGGTATAATATCAACATGGAACATCAAAAATTATAGATACGTTTGAGACGTATCAGTGCCAGTGCCGCCGGAGTTCGCCGTTCCGCCCATGGAGTGGCTGCTGGGCGGCCCAAGCGCCGGTTGGCTCGTCGATGACGCCGAACGCGACTTCAGCGACGACGACCTCGCGGCACCGCCTCTGCCTCCGCCAATGTACTACTACCTGCGCCATGGTTTCGGACCGTGTCTCCCCTCTCCGACGCCATCCGACGAGGACGCGCAGCACTTCGCTCCGCCTGGCTATAACCCCGTGCCGGAGTTCTCCACGCCACCAAATGCGGTCCAGCCAGAGGCGGCAATGGAGGAGGTTGAGGCCGTGGCTCCCGCGCCGGCCGCCCCAGCGCTCCCCGACCTCAATCTCCCAGCGCAGGAGAAAGAGGAAGACGAGCCAGTGCTCGCCCTCCCCACGCCCTCCCAGGAAGCGCGCGTCATCCTCCGCCAATTTGCCGCAGCCATGGCGGCCCGCCCCGACGGCATCCGCAGAGGGACATGGTCGCCCGTGGCGCTCGGCCTCACGGACCAAGTCGGAGAGCTTCGCCTCGACGAGGCCAACACCAGCCGCCCCTCCTCCTCCTCCGCGGATGGTCCCTGCCGCCGCCACTGATGGAAGTGCCGTGGGCACTCGCATGGAGCAGGGGAGCGGTGGAAGAAGAAGATGCTCGGACTGGTAGTTATCCACTCCTCGATCCCCTTTTGACCTGCTGGTCCAAGGCTCCAAGCGGTGCCGACACAGGTTGTGGCCAAAAGGCCTTACGTGCCACTCTAGTATTAAATAAATTACATGTTGCTTTAGTCATTGTACTTCTAGAAAGCACCATATCTGCCACTATCGTATCGTGTTTAGTTGAGCAGTACTTAGAAACCTCAGTTCGTACTTAGTTCAGTGTGACAAGTATCGTATTGTAAATACATATTCTAGACCTTACGTCTATTTGAATTTCAATATGTACATGACATGTTATTAATATATTTGCATGTAGCATATTATAACATGTTTATTTGGTACAACAATTTTATTTTTGCATTTGAAATTTAATTTCGTGCAAATTTATCATCAATAAATTATGAGATTAAAAAAATGTGACTATCTCGAATCATATTTGTGAATCACAAGGTGATGGCATCTACTGTACAAATACAGATTATCCATTACTGTGAGTATATTCATTTGTCATTTCGATGAATGATTATCTCCAAAGTGCTCTTCCAAATATATTAAAGTCAAAGTATTAACACAGGGTACTAGATGGGCGTCTACTGACATACGTCAGATTATGCTTCCTAGTACTGAGAGGTGTACTCCATAAAATGGAGATTATCTACAATGTGTTAACTTGAAATTCGAAGATCTACACATGTTTGGTTCTAAAGCATCAGCTTAAAATTGTTCCTCTAGAACAAAATTGTTGTTTACCAAAATAATTTTACTATCAAGTAAAATTAATAAATGCATGATCATACATGCAGGAAAAAATGGCTGGCATCAATAAGAAAGAATTCGAAGAACTACAAGTTGATGGAAGTAACTATCTATCATGGGCCATGGATATGAAAATAAACTTGACTGGACGTAACCTTGGCCCTTGCATTGTCACACCCCCTCCAAATGCCCCAGAAATACCACAAGTGGTAAAGTATGCGGCATTGCATTTCATAAGGCACCACCTCCATCCTGATTTAAAAACTGAATATTTAATGGAGGAGGATCCACTAGTCTTATGGAACTCCCTCAAGGAGAGATATGATCAACAAAGAGAGTAATGTTGCCGGAAGCCCAAAGAGAATGGTCTCTCATAAGGTTCCAGGACTTTAAGTCTGTGGCTGCATATAATTCTGCCGTGCATAAGATTAACTCCAAACTGAGATTTTGCGATCAGCAGGTTTCAGATGCGGACTTAATAGATAAAACCTTATGCACTTTCCACCCCTCAATGAGGATATTGCAACAGCAGTATCGTCAACAAAAATACACAAAGTATTCTGAGCTTATATACACATTACTTCAGGCCGAGAAGCATGATGAACTTCTCATGAAAAATCACAATGCTCGCCCAACGGGCGCAATGCCAATCCCTGAAGCACATGCTAATGCTCATTTTACTAACAAATTTGGAAACCGTAAAAGGAACTTCCGAAAATTTAAAGGAAAGTGGAAAAAGAACAATGGTCAAAAGACCAACGGTCAATCTAAGGGGAAAGGTCATTTCAAGAAAAATGACCGTAATGACAGTTCTCAAACTTGTCAAAGGTGTGGATGTGCGAATCATCGTACTAACAAATGCCGTATTCCCAAGCACCTCGTGGATCTATACATGAAGTATGGAGGAAAAGGGAAACAAGTTCATGTGAACAAAGCTGAAGCTCACTTCAACGACATTCAAGACAACTCTCAAGTTGGTCCATCTCAGAGTTCTATTGAAGAATTCAAGCCAAAGGACGATATCATCCTCGATGAAGACATGCTTGTGGACTACACCCAAGATGTTTTTGGAGACATGAATTAAACTCCATAAACAGTCGATGTCATTTAGCCATTTGAATATACTAAGAAATACTATATTGTATAACAATAAGTAGAATAAAGTCATCAGACTATGTATATAGTATTATGTGAATCAGACATAATATTGTAATGTATTTATATTTGAAGTTTGTAATATAAATACCATGTATGTAATTTGATGAATATATGAATAAAATAAGATTTATTCTAAAATATTCTATTTCTATTTATAGAAATCTTACGGGAAACATCCGATGGAAGAAGAATTATGTTTAGTGGATAGTGCTACCACTAATACAATTTTAAGGGAAACAAAGTACTTCCAAACTCTTACAAAGAGAAAGGAAGATGTTATGACCATAACTGGTAGTAACAAAGCAATTATTGGTTCAGGAAGAGCCACTTTCACACTTCCTATGGGTACTACTATTGTAATTCAGAATGCACTCTTGTATCCTGAATCTACACGTACCCTTATAAGTTTCAAAGATATCCGATCTAATAATTTCCACCTAAAAACAGTTCAGGTGGATAAGAAAGAATTTTTGCTTTTAACAAAAAGCAACGGATATGAGGAAGAAACTCTTGAAAAATTCCCTTCATTCTCATCCGGATTATACTTTACATACATCAAACCCGTACCTTATGTTGCGTATAAAATAATTTTTCAAAATCTTGATAAATTCAAGACTTGGCATGATCGCCTTGGTCATCCTGGAATAGGTATGATGAGAAAAATTATAGGCAATTTGTTGGTCACAATTTACCAACTACAAGATTTCCTAAATCATCAGATTTTGTATGCACCGCATGTGCTACTGGGAAATTAATTATTAAGCCATCCTACCTTAAAGTTAAAAATGAGTCACTTAATTTTCTTGAAAGAATTCAAGGAGATATATGTGGTCCAATACAACCTCTGTCTGGACCATTTAGGTACTTCATGGTGCTAATTGATGCATCCACTAGATGGTCACATGTGTGTTTATTGTCCACACGCAACCATGCCTTTGCCAAATTAATTGCTCAAATTATCAAATTACGAGCAAATCATCCTGAACACAGGATAAAATCAATAAGAATGGACAATGCTGCTGAATTTAGTTCACGCGCATTTAATGATTATTGTATGGCTTTAGGTATCCATCTAGAACATTCAGTACCGTATGTTCATACTCAAAATGGAATGGCTGAATCTTTAATCAAAAGGGTAAAACTAATTGCTAGACCATTATTACAGAATTGCAATTTACCAACCTCTTGTTGGGGACATGCGGTTTTACACGCCGCAGATCTGATTCAAGTCAGACCAACTGCATATCATGAAACTTCCCCGTTTCAAATAGTACGTGGCAATCAGCCAAGTATTTCCCACCTGCGAAAATTCGGTTGCGCTGTCTACGTACCGATATCACCACCGCAGCGTACCTCAATGGGCCCCCATAGAAAATTAGCAATCTATGTGGGATATAAATCTCCGTCAATTATAAAATATTTAGAACCCCTTACAGGGGACCTGTTTACAGCCCGGTACGCTGATTCAATTTTTGATGAGGACCATTTCCCGGCATTAGGGGGAGAAACAAACCACAAAGAATGCCAGGAAATAGATTGGAATGTTACAGGCATCCAGTCCTTAGACCCACGTACTAGAGAATCTGAATCTGAAGTTCAGAGAATAATAGATTTGCAAAACATTGCAAACAACTTGCCAGACGCATTTACTGATCACAAAGGTGTCACTAAATCTTATATCCCTGCAGCTAATGCACCAGAACGAGTAGAGGTACCAAATAAAACTACTCAACTCCCAATTGCAAATAAAAGGGGGAGAAATCTGGTTACAAGGGAAAAGGCTTCTCCAAAGCCACCGCGGAAACAAAGAAAATCAAAATCTATGTCAGTAAATGCAAATCAACCTGAAGTTGATAGACACCAAATGATGCTCAACATCAAGAGCCCAGCATAAATGTGCGCACAAATACTAATGCTGGGACATCGAAACACTCAGACCCGTTGTTATGGGAAATCACACGGTGCCTGAAGGAATCAAAGAAATATCCACAAACTATATTGATTCAGGAGAATCATACGATAGAAAGACTACTCTTGTCGACATATATTTCTCCTCGAAAATTGCTAAAACCCTTCAACTGGATCCAGAGCCAAAATCTATGAAAGAGTGCCTGAAGCGCTCGGATTGGCCTAAATGGAAGGAGGCAATTGAGGCAGAACTGCTCTCGCTTAACAAAAGAGAGGTATTCTCTAAAGTAATACCTACTCCTCATAAAGTCTTCCCTGTGGGAGCTAAATGGGTTTTTGTTCGAAAAAGGAACGAAAACAATGAGGTGGTGAGATACAAAGCGAGACTAGTAGCACAAGGGTTTACGCAGAGACCCGGTATCGACTACGACGATACATATTCTCCTGTAATGAGTGGAATTACGTTTCGATATTTAATATCATTGGCAGTACAAATGAATTTATCAATGCAGTTAATGGATGTAGTGACCGCATACTTATATGGGTCACTAGATGCGGATATTTATATGAAAGTTCCTGATGGACTTAAAATTCCGAATCCAGACATAAATCGCAACATGTATTGTGTAAAATTACAAAAGTCACTCTATGGCTTGAAGCAGTCGGGTAAAATGTGGTATAACCGACTTAGTGAGTTCCTTCTCCATAAGGATACTCAAACAATGATGATTGCCCATGCGTTTTTATAAAGAAATCCTCAAAGGGATTTTGTATCATCTCTGTATATGTTGATGACCTCAACATCATTGGTAACGCAGCAGACATAACTGTCGCACGCAATCATTTAATGACGGAGTTCGAGATAAAAGATTTGGGAAAAACCAAATTTTGCTTAGGTTTACAACTTGAGCACCTTCCCTCAGGAATACTCGTTTATTAGCCGCTTATATTCAGAAAGTTTTGGAAAAATTCAATATGGATAAATCATATCCATCCAAGACACCAATGGTCGTTCGATCCCTTGATATGGAAAAGGATCCCTTTAGACCTAGGGATGATGACGAAGAGATACTGGGACCTAAGTTCCCCTACCTGAGTGCCATAGGAGCACTAATGTACCTCGCAAATTGTACTAGACCAGATATTGCATTTGCCGTAAATTTACTGGCTAGACATAGTGCAGCTCCAACTAAACGCCATTGGGCAGGAGTAAAGAATATCTTCAGATATTTAAATGGTACTAAAGATCTTGGTTTATTCTATAAGAAAAATCAAGAAATGACCCTGATTGGTTATACTGACGCTGGCTATCTTTCTGATCCCCATAATGCCAGGTCACAAACAGGGTTTGTGTTTTTATATGGTTGTTTTTGTTCGAAAAAGGAACGAAAACAATGAGGTGGTGAGATACAAAGCGAGACTAGTAGCACAAGGGTTTACGCAGAGACCCGGTATCGACTACGACGATACATATTCTCCTGTAATGAGTGGAATTACGTTTCGATATTTAATATCATTGGCAGTACAAATGAATTTATCAATGCAGTTAATGGATGTAGTGACCGCATACTTATATGGGTCACTAGATGTGGATATTTATATGAAAGTTCCTGATGGACTTAAAATTCCGAATCCAGACGTAAATCGCAACATGTATTGTGTAAAATTACAAAAGTCACTCTATGGCTTGAAGCAGTCGGGTAAAATGTGGTATAACCGACTTAGTGAGTTCCTTCTCCATAAGGGATACATAAACAATGATGATTGCCCATGCGTTTTTATAAAGAAATCCTCAAAGGGATTTTGTATCATCTCTGTATATGTTGATGACCTCAACATCATTGGTAATGCAGCAGACATAACTTTTGCACGCAATCATTTAATGACGGAGTTTGAGATAAAAGATTTGGGAAAAACCAAATTTTGCTTAGGTTTACAACTTGAGCACCTTCCCTCAGGAATACTCGTTTATCAGCCCGCTTATATTCAGAAAGTTTTGGAAAAATTCAATATGGATAAATCATATCCATCCAAGACACCAATGGTCGTTCGATCCCTTGATATGGAAAAGGATCCCTTTAGACCTAGGGATGATGACGAAGAGATACTGGGACCTAAGTTCCCCTACCTGAGTGCCATAGGAGCACTAATGTACCTCGCAAATTGTACTAGACCAGATATTGCCTTTGCCGTAAATTTACTGGCTACACATAGTGCAGCTCCAACTAAACGCCATTGGGCAGGAGTAAAGAATATCTTCAGATATTTAAATGGTACTAAAGATCTTGGTTTATTCTATAAGAAAAATTAAGAAATGACCCTGATTGGTTATACTGACGCTGGCTATCTTTCTGATCCCCGTAATGCCAGGTCACAAACAGGGTTTGTGTTTTTATATGGTGGAACTGCTATCTCATGGAAGTCAACAAAGCAGACCTTAGAAGCAACATCCACTAATCACCCTGAAATAATTGCGTTATATGAAGCTTCACGAGAGTATGTATGGCTTCGCAGAGTGATCAACCATATTCAAACTTCATGCGGTATTGGTTCATTAGAATCACCAACTATTATCTATGAGGATAATGCTGCATGTGTTGCTCAAATGCATATGGGATATATTAAAAGTAACATCACAAAACATATTGCTCCGAAACTGTTCTTTCCTCATGAATTACATAAAAATGGAGAAATTGATATTCTGCAAACAAAATCATGTGACAATCTTGCAGATTTGTTCACTAAGTCTTTACCAACAACTGCATTTCAAAAGTGCATTCATGGCATTGGTATGAGACGACTACGGAATTTGCAAGGTTCAGGAGGAGAAAATTCCTAGAACTAAACTTATTAATTATCATCCGATAATAATATATTGTACTCTTTCCTTATGAGTTTTCATATTGGTTTCTCATACGAGACAATAACTATACCTACGGTATATCAAATTCCTATATTTCTCCATATATATATATTTTTTTTTTCACAGGATTTTTCGAGGATATCAATTCTACAAGATCAAGACTATGAAGATCAACAAGGACATCCCAAAGATCTCAATACCATATGAAGAAGTCATGATGATGAAGCATACAAAGGATAGCGTTTGTCCAAGGGGGAGTGTTAGGAACAACTAGCGTTAGTATTAGGCTAACTTGGCAGTTAGAGTTGTATTAGGAATATTCTACAGAATATTCCACCTAGCAGTTAGAATTATTTGTTTGTCCAAACGCTGTCTATAGCGAACCGTCGTTGTGCCTCTTCGGAAGCGACGTAAAGGTGCAAACCGACATTGTAACCCGACTGTTGGGCTACTATATATAGCCGCAGTCTCAATCAATAATGGATCAATTCACTCCTCTCTCTCTCGACTCTTCACATTCCTGACTGTTTTCGACGAAACGCAACTTCGTGACCAAATTAAACGCTAGTCCGTTCATGTACTAAAGTGGTGTTTTTCTGAAAAAGTAAAATGAAGAGCACTAGCAATCACATGCACGTTTTACCAAAAACTGTGTAGTGTGGCAAGAGTGCCGCATCAGGCATGACCAGAACGCGTAGCTAACTGCCGTGGTTTGGTTCCTTGCGGCGGAGACGTGCGAGGTCCCGCGCGGGCCGTGGTGGGCTGACGGGCGCGGTCGTAGCATCGCAACGTCCACTTAATGAAGCTTTGGTCGTTGCTAAAAAAATGATTTGTACTCCTAGTCATCAGGATCCGGATAGTTACCTGCATGCGTGGGTAGATCCGTATGACTAAATCTTATCGTCTTATCTCTTGTAGATTACTAACAAAATCGATAGGCCCCTTATAAATACACGATCGAGAGGCAAACCCGGATTAAATCCTCTCTGACCTTCCGTCCACGTACTTCCGTATCATCTGATTAGAAGCTCAGTCTTGGAGCCATGGCAGTAAGTGGTGCTCTCGCCAAATCCGATGGCAAGGACTGCCCCGGGGAGATGACCGTCTTCGTCTTCCTCGCCTGCCTCGTGGCTTCCTCTGGCGGTCTCATCTTTGGCTACGACATAGGCATCTCCGGTAAGTTCCTCCCACGACGATCAAACGATCCATCTGTTGCATGCGGTAACATCAGAAACTAATTGACGTTGTGCTATGGATTCAGGTGGTGTGACGTCCATGGACCCGTTCCTGATCCGGTTCTTCCCGTCGGTGTACGCCAAAGAACAGGAGATAGTGGAGACGAACCAGTACTGCAAGTTCGACAGCGCGCTGCTGACGCTCTTCACCTCGTCGCTCTACCTCGCCGCCCTCGTCGCCTCCCTCTTCGCCTCCGTCATCACCAGGAAGTGCGGCCGGAAGATGACCATGCTCGGCGGCGGTGTTACCTTCCTCATCGGCGCCATCCTCAACGGCTTCGCCGTCAACATAGCGATGCTAATCATTGGCAGGATCCTCCTCGGCATCGGCGTTGGCTTCAGCAATCAGGTGATCATCTGACCGACAGATATGCACGTCTTATTCCTGCCTAAGTAGTGCATGCATGCATGAAGGTAGATCTGAATATGTGAGGATGCATGCATGGTCAATTGTGCATGTTGCCGACTCGGTCGTACTGACGTGCATATCGTGCAGGCTGTTCCTCTGTACCTGTCGGAGATGGCGCCGGCGAAGATGCGTGGCATGCTCAACATCAGCTTCCAGCTCATGATCACCATCGGCATCTTGGCCGCTAACCTCATCAACTACTTCTCGGCCAAGATCTCGGGCGGCTGGGGCTGGCGCATCAGTTTGGGTCTGGCCGCCGTCCCGGCAGTCATCATGGCCGGTGGCTCCCTCTTCCTCCCAGACACGCCCAACTCCCTCGTCGCCCGCGGCAAGGAGGATGAGGCGCGCGCCATGCTCCGTCGCATCCGCGGTACCGACGACATCGGCCTCGAGTACGACGACCTCATCGCCGCCAGCGACGCCTCCAAGGCCATCGACAACCCGTGGAAAACCCTGCTAGAGCGCCGCTACCGGCCGCAGCTGGCAATGGCCATTCTGATCCCGACGCTGCAGCAGCTCACAGGCATCAACGTGGTCATGTTCTACGCCCCCGTGCTCTTCAAGACCATCGGCTTCGGCGGCACTGCCTCGCTCATGTCCTCCGTCATCAGCGGCGGAGTCAACATGGTCGCCACCTTTGTCTCCATCGCCACCGTCGACCGCCTCGGCCGCCGCAAGCTCCTCCTCGAAGGTGGCTGCCAAATGATCATTGCCCAGGTAAACTTGCAGTACATCCAGATTTGAGATTACACAAAGACGTTTACATAACACAATCTTATATCTGAATGGCTCGTGCAGTTCGTGCTTGGGACGCTGATCCTGATCAAGTTTGGAACGGACGGCGTGGCCAACATCTCGCGCTCGTACGCGATCGGTGTGGTGTTCTGCATCTGCGTGTTCGTGTCGGCGTTCGCGTGGTCGTGGGGGCCACTGGGGTGGCTGGTGCCGAGCGAGATCTTCCCGCTGGAGATCCGGTCGGCGGCGCAGAGCATGGTGGTGGTGTTCAACATGGCGTTCACGTTCATCATCGCGCAGATCTTCCTGACGATGCTCTGCCGCCTCAAGTTCGGGCTCTTCTACTTCTTCGGCTTCTGCGAGCTCCTCATGACAGCCTTCATCTTTTTCTTCCTGCCTGAGACCAAGGGGATCCCCATCGAGGAGATGGACAGGATCTGGGGAAAGCACTGGTACTGGAAGCGGTTCGTCGACGACGGCAGCAGCAACCGCAAAGTTCAGATGACATCCAACGCCGTATGACGATCCATCGACTCGGTTGCCTACGTGGAGAGCGATCTTGACTTTTAGCTAGAGCCTTGGTCTTTATCAGAGTTAATTAATTTTTAATTAGGCCTTTGTTCCGGGAGAGCGTTAATATCGTGGATTGATATTGATGCGTAGTAGGAAACGACTCTGTACTGCTGTTGGTCCTCGTAAATAAGAGTCATGTTGAGATTGAAATTATCATTCAATTACCACGAATGTGCAACAATATGTTCCTGAACAGGAAATAATCGTTCTGAAAGCATACGTCTGAACTTACGACTTACGAGAATATGTAATTACCCGATTTCTTTCTCGTTTCTTAGTTATTAGAAAAAGAACAAATATTCTCTTTATAGTCTTATACTACTTCTGACCTAGATCTTTTTTCGTTTGATTGTTCGGAAGTTATCGAGTTCAAAGTGAATTACAAGATACTCTAATCTTACTTTGTGGCCGTCCGGTTCCTATAGCTATATGCTCCTAAATCATGCTAGCAATGTTGTGGTGTTTCTGCAATCAACCATTGTGTTTCACCCGTATTCTTATTTTAATTCTTGGTCTTCAGACATCGAAATCCAATCCATGATTTAAGACTTCAGAAGTCGAAATGCAGGTTCAGTTAGAAAAGGCTGATTTTTCAGTTGCTTTCTTGCAGGCGTTGCCTTTTCTTTTTTCTTTCAGTAGCTTCTTTTCGGTTCGAGTCATTGTACTCTGTTTCTTAGTGAAATAGCAGCTTTGTCTGCCTTTTCGTCAAAAATAAGAAGGCTGATGGTGAGAAGTGAGATAATATTGTATACCTGGAGTGTGATTTGTACGAAATTTTTGCTTTTTGTCCTAGATGTACGTGCACTGCTAGGCTGCGAGATGGCGGTAATATGTTCTTCTTTAAATTGTAGATAGACTACAAGCCGGTGGTAATTGTAGGCAAACGTGACTTAATACTTGAGACTGTCCTATCTAATTGTGAATGTGTCTAGATCTGGTAGAAATCCCCTCACGTCCGCGTCGTTCCCAGGGGGGCGACACGGACGAGCCCAGCACCCCGCGCCTAACCTTCCCCTCCAGCAGCGCCCTCCTCGCCGCCGCCAGGCAAAAACCGCCCCTGGGAAAAGACCGGGGGTGGTTGGCGGCGGCGGGCTACTCTCCCTCGCGTGTGAGGGTCTCCGGCTGGTGCGGCCCGTCACCCTGGACGGTGAGCTGCAGGCGGCGGAGTCGGATGCCGGGGCGGCGGCCTCGGATTATCTCCGGCAAGGGCAACGGTCATGGTGGCTGCGCGGGCATTGCCTCGGCCGGTTCTTCGAGGCGCTTCGCCAGATCTCGTCGGCGCTCCGGCCAGCCGGGCCAGGGCGTCGGCCGGCGGAGAGACGTGCTGCTCTCCTCGCGGTGGTGGCGTGACGCGGCGGGCGCCATGGGCGCCGCGGTAGGCCTCCGAGCTCGGCCATGCGGGCGGCGGGCCAGAGCCTGGAAGGGCCCAATCTGGACCTAGCGGGCCCGAGTCGACGTCCCAATGGCATGGTCAGTGGTCGGCGAGGAGTGGAGTTGTGCGGTCTACTGGTGGTCGTGGGGCAATGGCCAGGTGCTGGCTGCTCCGGCGACGGCGTTTTGCGGGTCGGCTGCGACCCTGCACGGCGGCAGTTCAGCCACGGCGGCGCAGCAAAGGGCTGGGGACGCAGGTGCTGATCTTCGGCCGGCGTTCCCCTAGCTGGAAGGAAGCCGGGGCGGCGGCCCCGGACAGATGGCCGTGGTGCGGGAGGGGCAGCTCTAGCTTCCCACCCCCTCGCACCGGCATGGCGCGGTCGTCGCTAGCATGAGGTGTTGCGACCCCGCGGCATGTGGTTGGACTCGGTGGTCGACAACAGAGCCACACCGCATTGCTTGCTGCTCCCTAGCCCGGGCCCTATTGCTTGGCGGTCGAGATTGCGCTTCAGGTGAAAGCCTCGCACCTAGGTGCCAACGGCGGCGGCGCTCTAGGGCGTCGTTCTCCTTCTTGAATGCGTCGTTCGGAAGCTGCGATCCTCTACCGACACGAGTATCTTAAGTCTCTCCGGGTGAAAACCCTAGCTCCTCTCGAGCGGGCGGCGGCGGCGTTCACGTCATTACCTTCTTGAAGGCGTCGTTTTGGAGTTATCTTAACTCTCGATGTGCTTCGGGTCAGTGGCGACCATGAGGGGTGGCCCTGTGGTCTGGGCTGTGAAAGCCGGGGCGGCGGCCCCGGACAGTGGTGTGCGCCGAGGCGGCAGCCTCGGAAAGCGATGTGGCCATGGCCCTATGTGGCAGGGTCGTGCCTCTGTGTCGTAGGGGGTGCCGAACTAGTGCCACGAGGGTGGCGGTTCGTCACTATCGTTGTTTCCTTTCTTTTGTTTTCTTCCTTATCGGCTTGTGCGATCCTGTAAAATATTCTACCTGCTTAATATATGAGAGCCAGCAATTGCTGGACCATCAGGTTGTGAATGAAAATGCCAATTTTATATATCTACGAGGCAACTACTCCTAAATTTTAAAAGTATTCTTCGGTTGAGAAGGCTTGGGCCAAGCCGATTGCCTCCCTTGATGATATTCCCCTTCGCGTCTAGCACAGAGTATATTCGAAGCGGGGTCGGGCTCTCTTATACCTTGCTAATGACATCATTTTTCATTTGGACTTGGCGCAGGTGGAGAGGGGTCTGAACGCTGATGAGATGTTGTTGAGCCGGTCTGATGGCTAGGTTACTGGCATTGTTGTGAGCATTCTAAATGGAGGCAAAGATCTAGACTAAACTGGATCAGAGTTGGCGATGTGGGTACCAAATTGTTCCATGGAGGCGATAGATCATATCCCCTCTCAATGTGGGCCTCAAGGGTGACCCAAATCCATCATGAAAAAGCCAAGATTATGCTCGACTACTTCTCAAATTTATTAGGCAAGGCTGATGACAAGGTTTTCCATATGAACTATGATTTTCATCAGATACCGTGTCGTTCTTGTGCACCTTGATGAAGCTTTCTCCCTAGAGGAGCTGAGATGAAGTGTTAGGGTGAGTTTCATGTGGATCTGCACACGGTTTTTAACCAGCTCCACGCCCTCTATGACCTTCACTGAAGTTTGTTAAATTTGGCGCACAATGTGGTGCTGCCGAACAAGGCAAGTGCTTCCTGGGCGGCTGATTACAGGCTGGTCAGCCTCATGTATAGCGCATCGAAGGTGGTGTGTAAGATGCTCGCTAACAGATTGGCACCAGAGTTGCCCAAGCTTATTTTTCGGAGTCGGTACTTTTTGATAGACATAAGTATAAAGCATAATTTCATTTACGTGTGGAACATGATCAGAGAGACTTATCGGAAGAACCTTTTGATATTTGTCAAGTTAGATATCGCTAAGGCTTTTGACATGGTGCACTTGAGCTATTTGTTAGAATTTTTTAGGCCTTTGAGTTTGGACCTCTCCTGGTGGGATTTGATCTCCTTGATTATAGCGTTCTCCTTCTCGCGGTTTTTCTAAATGGGCTGCCTAAGAAGCCCTTTTAGCACATTTTTTTTTGCGGGGGTGGAAACGCAAAGTTACACCAAGCTTCTTACAGAAGAAACCAGAAGAAACACAAAATTACCGATAAGTCCAGCTTCTGGAACCAGCGTCTTCTCCGCAGCGAAGCACGTGCCGCCGGCGCGCCGCCACCACTCCTCCACACACTTGGACTGGGAGGATCCCCTCGACGGACGGGAAGTCGACGGACCTCAACTTCGAGAAGCCTCCATCCTTCACCACGAACGGCGCCGGCTTGGTCAACTCCAGCATCTCCACCTAGATCTTCGAACACCGGCTCCGCCAACACGAACACCGGCTCGGGGGAAAGCGCGTCGAACCTCCGCCGGAGACTCCAGAGCAGGGGAGAAGGAAGCCGTCCACCAAAACAACTCCGACACCGCCGCCAACTCCGCAGCGCCGCCGGCGAAAGCCCTACACCTAAACCTCCCGCCGCCGGAGCGGCCGGCGGAGGCGGGGAATCGCACAGATCGCCGGCGGCGAGGTGGTCTGTGCGGGGGGGTCGAAAAATTCGCCTTTCCTGTAGCTGGGGAAAGGAGACCGGTCCGAGCTCGGCCTTACCCTTTTAGCACATATGTGGTTGCGACAGAGCGAACCTCTGTTGCCCTTTTTGTTTTCTTCTGCGATCGAGCCACTGTAGCTTATTCTTCAGCTAGCCACCTCACAAGGCCTGCTCCCCCGAATTTTTGACATATAAGACCACCTCAGCGAGTAAAATGTCAGAAAGGACCACCTCTAAAACGAATTGACACATTTATGCCAAAAATTCTTGCTCGAATTTTTGACATATAAGACCACCTCAGCGAGTAAAATGTCAGAAAGGACCACCTCTAAAACGAATTGCCAAAACTACCGTGGCACCAGGCCCGGCAGGCGACACGTGTCACCTGCCGCCATGGCCGACGGCGGCATGTTGGGGCAACGGAATTCAGACATTTGCTGAGACGGAAAACCTGCAGGTGGGCCCTGTCGCCGTGGCCACAGGGGGCAGTCTGACGTACTGTGCCCGTAGGTGGGCAGGTGCGGTGCTTGCTACGTCGAAGAAACAGAGAAAAAAACTGGCTGCTCCCTCCGTAGAAAATTCAAAGCACAGTGCTTGTAGCAGCTGCAGCAAAGCTTTTACGAATAAACTAAAAGGGAGCATTCGCACGGAACCCGATATTGACTGAGCGTGTGTTTGGTTGCTGGTTTAAAAGGAATGAGATGGAACCGTTCACCATATGCGGGCGGGATGGGACAAATGGTCCAGATTTGCGCGTTTGTTTGGCTTCAGGGATAGGAGGGCGGCAATTAGATTAGAACGGTTAATAATCATTAGACTGGAATGATTAATGGAAATTAGCAAATGACTCGTTCAACGCCGTAGGACCTCGGGGAGCGGCGGCTCTCGACGAGCACAGGGAGCGGCCGCCGTCGGCGGCGGGAGGCCCCAGCGTCCTCAACCTCACCGAAAAGAGGGAGCGGTCGCCCTCGGCGGCGGGCGGGTCCGACGTCCTAAATCTCGGCGAGCTCAGGGAGAGGTTGACCTTGGCCGACGGGCAGGTTTGGCGTCCTCAACCTCGCCGAGCACAGGGAGCGGTGGCCCTCGGCGTCGGGCGCGTGGCTCCGGCCTCCTCAACCCTGCGCATGGCTGGCGTGGAGCAGTGTCGGCGGAGTTTCTCTGGCGGCTAGGTAGACAGGACCACGGCGCGTGGAGACGCTGAGGATTAGCGATGCGCAACGCGCGGTGACAGCGATAACCACGCGTGGACCAAACGGTTCGGCCGATTCGAGCGCACCAATTGGCTCAGCATCTAGAGAGAATATTCGTCTAGGTGTGTGGAACCATCCCTCATGGACTACAACCAAACGCTCCTAAAACAGGAACCATCCCACCCCATTCGCGTTGGTTCCATGGACCAAACACACGCTGAGCAAACGGTATAGGATGAAGTACACAGCGACGGCATGAGCACCTGCCGCCTTGGGCAGTGGCCGCAGCTCTCCATGCTGGCATGCCGCCAACGGCAGCGGCAGCAGGACCCACCCAGCACCGTTTTCTGTCTGAATTCCGCTACGCCAACATGCCGCCGTCGGCCGTGGCGGCAGGTGCTATCACCACGGTAGTTTTGACAATTCATTTTGGAAGTGGTCCTTTTTGACAATTCATTTGTAGAGGTTGTCCTTTATGCCAAAAATTACCGCTCCCCCTCCCCCGCAACAACGAAATGCCAGGCTTGGGGCTAGTTTGGATGATGATGCTTTATTCCTATTACATGGAGGAGATTTTTGTCACGTTTGGGTTAATCTCGGGACTTAAAGCAAATCTGCATAAGTGCACAGCTTTCAGAATCAGGTGTGACTTGACCGGCGTGGTTTGGTCAACACACCTTGTATGAGCCGGTTGGCGCATGATGGTATCCTTGATAACTTGGGTGGGGAGGTGGGTGTGCTGTCGTGCAAGTACCTTGGCTTGTCGTTGGGTTTCCGAAAGCCAAGGCTGATCGAGGTCCAACCTATGCTGGATCGGGCTACTGCCAAGGTGCCGCCTCTGAAGGGGAAGCTTTTCAAACGCATTGGCTGCTTCGCCTTGATCAATTCTACCCTCATTGCAACCTTCACGTATTATGTCACATTCTTTGTGCTTTACAAGTGGGCAATGAAAAGGATTAACAAGATTCAAAGGAGTTTCCTTTGGGCCGGGGCTGAAGAAGCTCATAGCTGGAAGTGTTTTCTTAATTGGAGGCAAGTTTGTGCCCCCGAGGCTTTGGGAGGGCTCGGGATCAAGGACATTGTGGCTTATAGCTGAGCCCTCTGACCACGTTGGCTCTGTTCCAATGAGACGAGATCAATAAACCTTTGTAAGGCACAACGGTGCCATTTGATGTCGTCGACTGCCGGTTGTTTGCCTCTTGCTCCTCTATTTCGATGGGTGACAGGAAGACAACTATGTTTTGGGAATCTAGGTGGCTAGAGGGTTGTTAGTCGATGGAACTAGCACCATATTGGGTTGCGTGCACGGTAAATTAAAAATTTCTGCATTGCTAGGTAACAACTGCCAAGATCTACTATGAAGATACATGTGAATACGAAGATCCAAAGATCTAGATGGAACACGTTACCAACACCGAAGTCGCGGAAGAAGTGTTGATGACGTAGTTGATGTAGCATGTCGCCGATTCCCTCAACCAAGTCTGGTAGAGAGATTTTGGCGTCTTCTCCTCCTCGCCTTGTCACCTTGATCCAACAGGGTGAGGGTCAACCGTCGGGATCTGACACTTCACCCCTCCGAGAGCTTGCAAGCGTACGCTGGGAAAGGTTCAGCAGGGCTTCTCGCCGTCCAAGCTTGAAGCACTACTGGTATACATGAAGGTGGAGATCTCAACACATGAGAAAGAGAGAGAGAGAGAGAGAGAGAGAGAGAGAGAGAGAGATTAGATCTAATCTAATTGGAGAGGGATCCTCTAAACCAACTAGAAGAGATCTAAACTTGAGAGAACTTGTCTCAACTTGTGTGTCTCCAAATAGGAGAGGTGGGGGTTTATATAGATGGCCCAAGGGGTGGAGGGACTTGGGGAAGGGGAAAGACCCCAAACTCAAGTCGGTTTGGGAGGAGGAGTTGGAGTCAAACTCCAACTCCCCTCCACCGCCGCCGTCGTCGGGTGGGGCCTGCCTTGGGCCGCACCGACCTAGGGGTGGGGCCCACCTGCCACACCGACCTAAGGGGGTAGGGCCCGCCCTAGGACGGCCGACCCTTGGCCGCCGCCTTCCCCCATGGGCCGCAAGGGCCCATTAGGGTTTCGGCTGGGGGGGAGCCTCCCCCCATGGCGCCTTGGCCCAACACCACCATATGGTGGTGCGGCTACCTTGGTGGGCCCTTAGGGCCCATCTTGGTAGCCCCTATGGTGGGCTCCATTTTTTATTCATTTTTCCAATTATTAATTAATCAATTAATTCTTTTGTCTAATTAATTCCAAATAAATATTTTTCTTTTACAGAAAATTCCTGGAATTAATTACTTATCATATAAAACACTTTTATATGATCCTGGACACCTAGTGTCCATAGACAAAATTCTCTGGATAAATATTTCCATTCTTTATCACACCGTGATAGCAACTTCTATCACAATGCAATCTCTCTGATATAACCATATCTATCACACAGATACCATTCCGGTGACACTCTCTCCATGTTCCAGACCAACCAATATACACAACTAACCAATCCGAGTTTAAGCGTGTCCACCCTACAGGTTCGATAACGTGTAGTTATAATTAGATGTGCTCATCTAATCATCGGCCAGGTTCAGGTACGTGGACAACCTGAATAACTGCTACCATTATGCGAAGACACTCTGTTGAACCTGTTGGCTATTTAATATATCATTCCCATTACTCGCGATACCAAAACTTCGCCCGAGATATAGATCTGTGGATGACACCATGAATCACACATTGATTCATTACATCTTTGTCTATCTCGTTAACCGGCAAGTTCCCTTTACTCGTTTCTGTATTATGATATCCCACTCGGTGTAACTTCACCATGCATTGTCTGCAGAACATATTGGATAACTTTTTAATACCGAGTGGGCCTAGGGCGTATCTCTCTAATCACCGAGGAGTAATTTCCCATCTCAGAACATTAGGATATATGTATCCCTTGGTAATCACCTAGTGACTATCGTTTTGACCACCCAATTACGGCTGTGGCGATTGAAAGTACCAAAGTAATTCTTCCAGTATGCATAACCCTAATAACCTCATGGTTGCAGGATATGTTATATAATAACCTTACTGTGATAATGCTAAGGACAAAAGGACAATTTACCGGAATCTCTTAGCATACCAAAACTTGGGTCTACCCGGCTATATTATTATCTAATAATATGCCACTCATTGATGCTGACAGAAACAATGTCTATGCCTAGGAAGGCACAGTCATCTAGCAATCAATAAATTAGTCCGTAAAAGAAATAGGGTACATTTTACGTGTTCATATTCTCTACACGTGCGAGTGAGCTTTCCTCTGAATCACATATTCAGGAACCACCGTAGTTATAGCATAGAGAACACAAATCATAATTAATGAATCAGATGTATAAATACATTGTCTTTTGGGCATACATCCAACACACCAGAGGTTTCCTCCTCACGCAGAGGAAAGAGTTGACTATTTCTGAAGCAATGGAGGGCAACAAGTGGATGACGAGCCTACAGCGCATCAGCTCTAAATACCGGATTGATCTATTTGCTAGGCTATAGGATAAGCTGTCGTGCTCAGGCCTGATGCTTACTGATGATAGAAATGTCATTCACTGGATTAGGTAAAAAAAAGGAGAGTGTAGCAAATATGTCTATGAGCCGCGGTTCTTGGGCCATATTCTGTTGACAGATCTACGCAAGGTGTGGACGCTAAAGACAAGTTCATGAAGATTGAAAGTTCTATCTATGGTTATTGCTCCAAAATCGCAATTGGACCTCGGATAGGCTGGCGAGCGGTAAAAAGGGTATAGTATTCACACCCGCGTCGTTCCCAGGGTGCGGCACGGGCGGAAACCTAATCTCCCGCCTCCGCTGACCCACTCTCGTCCTCCTCCCCTCACCGCCGCTGGCTAGCGCCGACAGGCAAACCCCCATGCGGCCGGCGGCGGCGGGTGCTTTTTTCCGAGCTGCTACGGTGTTGCACGACGACGGCCCGACATGGTGGCGGGATGGCGATCTTGGGATGGCGGCGGCATCTGATAGATCTCGTCGGTGCTGTGGGATGCTGCTCGTGGCGGTTGGGCGGCAAGGCGCGTCGACGTCTAGTCGGCCACTGGGAGTGCTGTGGGGAGGAGTCGAGCTGCTCCGGCGGCGCTGCCTTCTTCCCTGCGTCGGCGAGGCTGATTCTCAAGGCAGCCTATAGGTCCCTTGTGGGTGAGGGCGAAGGTGCCAGTGGTCCTTCTGATTTACATGTTCCTGGATGGAGATCTGGTGTGGCAGATCTGGGTGAAAACCCTCACTTTCGGCCATTGGCCAGAGCCGGTGATGGCGACGTCTTATGCATTCCAGAAGGTAACATCAAGGTGAAGCTCCCAACTCCTTCTGCTGCCTCCGGGGGAATTCCTAGATCCGTGGATTGGATGATGTGTGCTCCTACGTCGTTAACCCCTTGGGGCGTCATCCATGGAGTCGTGCATCAGACAGAGGGACCATTGATAGGGATCAGTGGTGGCGTTCCGCCTGGTGGTGGAGCGGTGTTGCATCTACCACATTGACGTCGGAGAGTCTCGGTTGTGTGGCACAACGGGGTCTCGGCAACAGACACGGGGTGATGGACTCGCGCACGGCGGAGGCGCTGCCTGGCACCGTGGCGGTGTCAGAGGCAGGCTTGGCAAGGGTCTTTGCTTCGATCTACACTCCGGGGATAGGTTGGTGGAAGATGGAGGAGGCGACTTCCGGAGCGTGCGCACAAGGCGATATCTCTGGAGTTGTCCGGAGAGCTAACACTGGCAGTGGCCGGGACACAAGGTCTCGTTGTTCCCTCTACCGTTTGTGCTAAGTTGTAGTGTTCTCACTGTTTGGTGGGTTCGTCTTGTATGATCGTCGATGTAAGGCTTTTTTACCAACTTTTGTTGAATAAATGAAATAAAAGTCGTATGCATCACTTTGATGCAGAGGCTGGGGCTTCCCCATTTCTTAAAAAAAGGCTGGCAAGCAGTGGTGGTCCACTCTGCTGGATCATGTTTCGGTGATGAGGTGATGGAGTGTGCAGCTCCTATTCTCCTAAAATGCCCTTTCACAAAGGAGGTGTGGATGAAGGCGGTCGACCATCAGCCTAGTGTGGCCTCCGTTGCCAAACTCTGTTGCTTTGGCAACCATGGACGGGTTTAGCGCGCTCGGACTTGCCAGCCTCACTTTCATGGCAAATTTTGACAAAAATAGCACCCTAAGCTTTTGAATTTGTAAATTGCTTAATATTTGAATCATTTTTTGTGTTCACCACTGTAGGCAACACATGTGCAACTAGGGAAAAACCCAAGTTGTAACCCATGTACAGCTCACAGACCACACGAATCACGGTGTAAATTTGAAAGTTATAGAGTTAAATGAGGTCTAATTTAATTCTCCCATGAATAATAATTAGCAAAACCGTAATAAAATAGTTGAGGAACCACTTGGTGCCATAGAGTTGCTCTAGATAAGAGCATCTCCAACCGGCCACCCAAAATTTGGCCCCCAAGGTGTTCGCGAACACATCCGGACATGTCCGCGGACAGCGACTGAACAACCCCTAAAACTGTCTCAACCGTACTCCTCAAATCAGCCACCTCAAATCCATATTGACATGCAACATATATCATATGGATAGATAAGTTCAAAGATAGTTCAACATAGATCATACGGATAAACATAGTTCGACGATTCATCAAGCACGGACATAGTTCACCACACACAATAATCGGACAGAGTTCATCACGTGCAAACACAACTTCAGACAGACATATCGGCCAGACCGGAGCTTCTCATCACAGCGGGGGAATTGGGTTGTCCTCTTCTCTCGCCATTGCTTCGCATTCCCTTTGCTGACCGCGCCGTGCCTATCTATCCTGGCTCTGGATTTCCCTTGCCTCTCTCGCCATTACTTCGCGTACCATTTGCCGAGAGCACCGTTTCGTTCGAGCCTGGGTCTCCGCTTGGCGCACCCTCCGCGGCCTCTTTTTGTAGTCCGGCGTGTAGTCCACAAACGGACTATCCTTCAGTATAACCCAACAAATGGCCGAGCTACCATTCCATTGTGCTCGGCCTCCCCAAAATTGCATTGAACATTGGGATGACATCCTTAATCTACCAAGTAGAATAGCTAGTCAACGCAATGAAGCTAATGGAGTAGAGCAACATAATTAAGCACAAGAAACTTACACAACCCACTTCGCCATAGCATCCGTCAAACATGTTAATGTTGGCTTGGATGCATGACCATCTATGGTGGAGAGATTGCTCGGTGGGCATCTGAAAGGACAAGGATGTCACCTAGAGGGGTGGTGAATAGGCGATTTAAAACTTTTCCGGTTTAGGCTTGATAATTGCGGAATAAAACTATGTGTTTAAAATAACAAGCCAACAACCTAAATAAACTAGGCTCACCTATGTGCACCAACAACTTATGCTAAGCAAGACAAGCAACAAGGTGATAGCAATATGGAATACTTCAAGCACGAAGGCTATCACAATGTAAAGTGCATAAGTAAAGAGCTCGGGTATAGAAATAACCGAGACACGCGGAGACGAGAATGTATTCCCGAGTTCCTCCTTTTTAGGGGAGTACGTCTCGTTGGAGAGGTGTGAACCAACACAATGGTTCAACAACCACAAAGGTTTCACCTTCTTGTCCGATGAACCGCACCACAAAGGTTTGGTTCACCTTCCACTATCAGAATCCTTCGAGGCGGAAATCCGGAGCGTTTCAACAACGATCCGGGGCACAACCCACAACGGGATTGGGGGCTCCCGAACAGCTACAAGTGACCACACAAGGGTCTCAACCACCACACGGGCATCTAGGGTCCAAAGACCCAAGAGTAACAAGTTCACAAGTTTTCAACTTACACGAATCCTCGTGGAGAGCACAAACCGATGCAACGAAGCAATGGCAAGAGCACAAGGCTCAAATCCTTCACTCTCGAATCCCACCACAAGCAACTAATGCTTATGGGGGGAGAAGAGAGGAAGAACAACGAAGAACACAACAAATGGAACTTCAAGATCTACTAGGTTCCCCTCACTTAGAGGAGGAATGGATTGGATGAATATGTAGATCTAGATCTCCTCTCAATTTCCCTCAAAGATATGCAAGAATCGTGGGAGGGAATGAGAGGAAGGCAAGTTTTTTCCAAAGATCAACAATGGAGGAGAGAGGGGAGAAAAACTTGTTCAAGAGATGTATCAAACAATGGGGAAGAAACACCCTTTAAATAGGTCCACTAGAAAAAATGGCCGTTGGGCTGATTTTGGCCAGGGAGCTGGACTGGCCTGGCAGCCGGCCTAGGCCGGGCTGGGGCCGGCCCATGCCCCGAGCCAACCGGCCTGGCAGCCGGACCATGCGCAGACCAGCCGGTCTGGCAACCGGCTTCGAGCGCTGCGGCCTGGCGCGCCGGCCCAGCAACCGGCACAGACCGGCCCAGCGACCGGCAGGCCAGCCGAGCCGCCCGGCCCAGCAGCCGGCACAGGCCGGCCCAGCGGCCGGCAGGCCAGCCGAGCCGCCCGGCCCAGCAGCCGGCCAAGGCCGGCCCAGCGACCGGCAACCCAAAAAATACTTTCTAAAAATCATATCTTTTTCAATAAAAATCCAAATGAGATGAAACCAACTTTGTTGGAAATATTAAGGGTCACAAATATGGAGGAGATATCACACATGGGAGGTGTGGATCTTATCTCGAGGAGGACCGGTAATATTTCCAACACGGAGAACGCAACAAGTTTTCCATCCGGACTCCGTTTTCAATGATCTTGGGCTTGCTCCGAAGATAATCACAAGCACTACAAGATCATGCATATACACATGATAGTCCATCATGTGAGGAGGATAACACAAGAGGAGAGATTGACCTCTCTACAAGAGACGAACCGGTAAAACCTCCAACATCAAAAACACCACAAGATATCCAAATGAAATCCGTTTTTGATGAACTAGAGCTTGGTATGGAGATGAACACAAGATCTAAATTCTCACATGAATAAAAGCCAAATAAGAACCAAGAAAGATGATATGCCAAATATGCAAAGGTTTGAGCTCTACACAAAGATGCGATCAAGTTACTCACTTGAGAGCCCCTCTTGATAGTACGCCGTCTATCCTATAACCCGGTCTCCAAGCTAACAACATGAGACCGGTAAAATAGAAACCCTATCAAGATCATACCTTTGCCTTGAACTTTCCACTTGAGCTAGATGATGACGATCTTGATCTCTTCAAGTGGACCACCTTTCTTGATTGCGCTTGCTAGCACATGCTTGATGAAGACTTCTCCAAATGCTCCCCTATACACCATTATGGGAGAGCCTCGCTTAGCTCCGTCTTCATGAATCCACTTGCGCTTCATATTCTTCTCTTGATATAGATGATGGCTTGAAGATAAACATGAATTTTCACTCAATCTTCTTTTCCAAGCCATGCTTGCAATAAGCTCAACTGTTCACATGACCATTCTTCATATAAACCCTTGGATAGAACCTTTGTTATCATGTAATCTTCTAGAGTCCAACACATGAACTCCAAACTTCTTCATGGACAAGATCTATAAAGATATCTCAATGCAAACATTAGTCCATAAGGATTGTCATTAATTACCAAAACCACGCATGGGGCAACACATGCACTTTCAGCATCCTCCCCCAAAATGAATCATTGAACATGTGATGGAATCTCCCCCAAAATGAAGAATGGTCGGAATGGCTTCCGTCCTAACCATCTAGACACGTCAACAACGTCTTGCACAACAACTCATCCTCACTAACCGAGTAGCGAATCCCTCTTCCTCCGATCTACGGAATCAACAATTTTCTAAATTACGCATCCGTACTACAAATTTCTACATTCTACATTTTACAACGGTCAAGGCGAACAGGGGACGAACATACCTGTGGAGGAGCAGCCACCATTGGTCCATCTCCGGCAGCTGTGGAATTGCCACCACAAGCGGAGCATAGAGCCTTGGTCACCGGAGTCGCTGCTGGCGGCGCGGCTTTCTTCTCCTCCACAGACTCACTACATACCTCCTCCTCCTCCTCTTCCGCAAAGGCATCCCAGTACATCTCAGTCCCGAACAACCCAGATCCGGTGCCAGAGCCAGCCATGGTCGAAGCTACGGGAGTGGAGAGGACGGGGAGTAAAGTGGAGTGGAAAGGGGATCGGAGGAGAGTGAGATATGGTTTGATCCGGGGTGGGGATGCAGTGGATATATGTGGGGTCGGAGTGGGTTTAGGGTTTAGGGTTTGGGGGAGCTGGTTGGAGATGACTTGGACCGGATTGTCGGTGTGAATTCAGCATTCAAGAGTCAAAATTACTAGAAAAAGTGCGTGCTTCCGGGACGCACGGTCCCGTCGCATGCGCTGCCAGCACGTGGTGGAGCCTGGCGCGTCCTTTTCCCTCCCGCACTTTCTTTCCCTGCTCACCACATGTTGGCCCATGGTACGTTGCTTTTACCCTCGTCGCACGTCTGAGCCTAGTACCGTGAGATGCTAGCTGATTCTCTTTTTGGTTTTTTATTCGAAGACAAAAACTAAATATCTTGCGAACCGAGTTTCCAAATCATGATCCGTTTCCAGGGTTGGATTAGTCGCGTCGAGATCTTCAAAACTAGATCCTATCTTGATACATTTCGACAAACTTTTTTTGTGCATTGCCTGGAGAATGTAGATTGCACTGCCTTTTATGTGTTGTGGACTGCAATGCAATGTCTTCTCTTTACGGTGTGCACTGCCTTCTCTTTGCGGTGCACTGCCTTCTTTTTGCGTGCACTGCCTTCTTTTTATGTGCACTACCTTGGATGAGGTGATGCACTGCCTTCTCTTTTGCAGTGCACTACCTCGGATTGGGCAGTGCACTGCCTCAGATCGGGCAGTGCACTGCCTTCTCTTTTTGTGGTGCACTGCCTTGGATCCGGTAGTGCACTGCCTTCTCTTTTGCGGTGTACTGCCTTCTTTTTTGGGCAGTGCATTGCCTTCTTTTTTACGACGCGGTGCACTGCTTCGGATAAGGCAGAACACTACATATTTTGTACTGCCCCGTAACTTTTGTAATGAAAAGATCTACTCCCTCCGTTCGGAAAAAGATGTCTTGACTTTGTCTAAATTTAGATGTATGCACACATTGAACAATCCACAGAACGTCTCGTACCCGTCTGGGGTTTATATCGCTACGGCGATTACCGAGGCGATCCCCACGATCGCATCGTCTCTGAGCGAAATTTGCCCTCGATCGATTTAGGGGAGTTCACGATGGAAAGCCAAGATTCATAGTCCTCTAGGGTGGATGGCAGTGGAGGGAAAGAGAGGGTTCCGCCCGCAAGGGAGGAAGCGAGGGCGATGCAGAGTTCATGGTGGTGGCTAGGGTTCATACTACATGGACCTTTAGTCGTGGCGCGTTTTTTGGGCAGATGAGAGCTGCATGGAACCTAGCCCATGCTGAAGAATTTCGGGCCATAGAGGACAACCTCTTCTCTGTTCAGATGTCTTGTCTGGCGGATTGGGAATGGGTAATGGAAGATGGACCTTGGATCTTCTGAGGGTGTCCAGTACTATTCGCCAAGTATGATGGTAGGTCCAGTGTCGAGGGGATTGAGCTCTTCAAGTTTCAAGCCTGGGTTCGCGTGATGGGTTTGAGTGAGAAAATGCGATCTGCGAGCATTGCTGGACAGCTTGCTAGGCGTGCGGGGGAGGTGGTACGTGTGGATGCTAAATCGGTGAAAGGACAAGGAGGAGGTATTCGGGTACTAGTAACACTCGATGTGCGGAAGCCATTATTGAGGTGTGCTAGCATGACCTTACACATGAAGAAGGTCCTCTTCCCTTTCGAGTATGAGAAAATGCCGATGTTATGTGGAGTCTGTGACATGGTGGGTCATGTTACAAAAGAACATGGTACTGGTGTTCATGATCCAAGAGAAATAGTCTACCTAGCTAATTTAATTGCGCTGGAGTTCAGGAGGGAGGAGAATTGGCAAGGCCAGGGTGGGGGTAGAGGTGGACGTTCAAGGCGCGGACGAGGAGGTAGGGATGGTGGTCATGGCTCGCATGTGCCCACGGATCAGTGGGAAGACGAGGACCTAAATGACACAGCTTCGAGCCCTGTTAAGCCTGCGGGCTCCCACGGCAATTCTGGTACAAACAAACGTCGGCTGGATTTTAATGCAGAGAAGGCTGATGGGCGTGTTAACCCACCTTTGCTGCTGACGAATGGACCGATGGAAGGCATTGAAGGAGTTATTCAGGAAGAGAAAGAAGAGCATGATGATGTAAATGGCAACTCTTCACAAGACAGTAAACGATAGAAGTCGAGTGATTCAAAAATAATGGACTTGGCAAAATCGACGGGCTCCGAGAAGAAGCACCGTCGGGCCTAATGGATTCCTTCATTTGGAACTGTCGGGGGGGGGGACCGCCGGACAGTTCGTGAGGTGCAGGGTCTGTGCCAAAAGTGTTACCCCGGTCTCGTTTTTCTTTGTGAAACGAGACAAACTGAGGAGAAAATGAAATTGATGCGAGAAAGCTGGGTTTGAAGGGATTTGCAGGAGTAGGAAGCGATGGAAGGAGTGGCGGTTTAGCGCTCTACTGGCATGAATCATTAATAGTGGAAGTGTTGGGAAAGGGTAGTAGATACATTGATGTGTCCATCAAGGAGGGACATAATGTAGTACAGTGGAGAGCCACCTTCGTCTATGGTGAGCCGAGAGTGGAGAATCACCACCTTATGTGGGAATTGTTAAGCAACTTGAGAACCACCTCGTCCTTGCCATGGGTGGTTGCTAGGGATTTCAATGAGGCGATGTGGCAACATGAGCATTGTTCGGTGCGCGCTCGCCCGGAGAGTCAAATTGAGGCGTTTTGCGACATGCTGGCGGCGTGCGAGCTGGCGGACCTCGGTTTCAGAGTGTTCCCATACACCTTTGATAACCGACAGCAAGGTGATCGGAATGTGAAGGTGAGGTTGGATAGGGTTTGTGCGGATATCAAATGGAGGGAACTTTTCCCAATGTTAGAGGTGGAACACCTGGTGTCCTCTCGATCGGATCATGTGCCTTTACTCCTTAAAATGGCGCAGAGAGATGCAGTTCCGATACGACATGGTTTACGCTATGAAATTATGTGGGAGAGCGACTCCACACTACCAGAAGTCATCTCAAATGCGTGGGAGAAAGCAAAGAAACCTGGTCACTTAGGCGATGTTGCATGCTCGCTGAAATAAGTGATGGGAGAATTGGGTGTGGCTGAGCTAAATCAAACAAACGCTGATCGGAAAATCATACATGAGAAGATGGAGACAATGGATGAGCTGTTGTATAGAGAGGAAATGATGTGGCTACAAAGGTCGAGAATTACATGGTTGAAGGAAGGGGATAGAAATACAAGGTATTTTCACCAAAAAGCAGTTTGGAGAGCAAGGAAAAACATGGTTTCGAGGCTCAATAGATATGATGGGTCAGTTTGTACAGTTCCAACCGAGATGGAGTTGATGGCATCCTCATATTTTAAGGAACTCTATACAAAGGACCCGACTCTTGATCCACAAGGGATCTTGGAATTGTTAGCTGGGAAGGTCACGACTGACATGAATGAAAGCCTCACAAAGCAGTTTAGTGAGGAGGAGATTAGTGATGCTCTTTTCCAAATCGGTCCACTCAAAGCCCTAGGACCGAATGGACTACAAGCTCGCTTTTATCAACGAAATTGGGGGACTCTGAAGCATGAAATCATAGAGGCGGTACAATGCTTCTTCAGGACGGGAGTTATGCCGCATGGAGTGAATAAAACGGTGATTGTCCTGATTCCAAAAAACAATCAACCAGAATGCATGAAATATTTTAGGCCAATATCGCTTTGCAATGTCCTGTATAAAATTGCATCCAAGTGTATGGTCAATCGACTTTGACCGATATTGGATGAGTTGATATCTGAATGCGAGAGCGCATTTGTTCCAGGGAGACTCCTCTCTGATAATGCTATAGTGGCATTTGAAGTGTTGCACCACATACAGCAAGAAAAAGACCCGGAGACAGCTAGTTGTGCGTACAAACTTGATTTATCGAAGGCCTATGATCGCGTCGACTGGACGTTTCTGGAGCAGGAAATGTTAAAAATAGGCTTCTCGGATACGTGGGTCAAGTGGATAATGCAATGTGTGACAACAGTACGTTTTGCTGTAAAGTTCAATGGAAAAATCTTGGATTGGTTCTCTCTGTCACGACGATTACGGCAATGAGATCCTCTGTCGCCGTTTCTGTTTTTGTTTGTTGCTGACTCGTTGACGAGTTTGATCTAGGAAGCAGTACATGTACGGGGCTTGGCACCGGAGAGGATATGTCGGTGGGCGCCGGCTATCTCGCACCTCTTATTCGCAGATGATACCTCTTAACCAAGCAATGCTGGTGAAGGACTTACTGCTTCGGTATGCGCAGGGAACTGGGCAACTGATAAACCCGGCTAAATGCGGCATCTACTTCAGTGAAGCTTGCCCGGAGCCTATGCAAACGCTGGTGAAGGATATTCTGCAGGTGCAAGCCACTGAGTTTGAGGATAAGTACTTGGGCCTTCCTGTACCTGAAGGTCGTATGCATCGGGGAAGGCTGCAGACATTGACTGAACATCTGTTTAAGAAGCTGGTTGATTGGGGAGAGAAGCTGATGTCGGTAGCTGCGAGGGAAACTTTGATTAAATCTATAGCACAAGCTATTCCGACATTCATAATGGGAGTTTTTAAACTACCCATGTCTATATGTGATGAGTTGACTCGAATGATAAGAAGCTACTGGTGGGGAGTAGAAGAAGGGAGGCATAAAACCCACTGGGTTGCATGGGAAAAAATGATATGCCCAAAGAACCGAGGGGGATTAGGCTTCCGTGATATGAGAGTTTTCAATCAGGCCTTGCTCGCTAGGCAAGCTTGGAGACTGCTGGAAAAACCACATAGCTTGTGTGCTCGTTTGCTGAAAGCGAAATACTGTAGGAGAGGGAATTTGCTAGATACGGTTTTTCCAGCGAATGCTTCCCCAGCATGGAAAGGTATTGAGTATGGTTTGGAGTTACTGAAGAAAGGTGTGCCGTGGGGAATTGGTAATGGGTTGAATGTGAAAGCATGGAGGGATCCATGGATCCCACGGGCGAGTGGACAACGTACACCACTTTCAGTTCGTGGAAATTGTCGATTCACTAAAGTGGCGCAGTTCATGTCTCCACAAGGAGGGTGGAACGAGGAGAGGCTTCGTCAATTCATGATGCCAATGGACGTTGAAGAAATACTGAAGATCCGTTTGTCTCCTAGACAATCGGATGATTTCCTAGCCTGGAGTTTGGAGAAAACGAGGGTCTTTTCTGTCCGTAGTGCCTATCACCTAGGTGTTGAGGAGAAGTTGAGGCCGCAGGGTGATATCTCTACGAGTACAAGACCAACAAGAGAGAGGCCTGTTTGGAAAATGTTCTAGAAAATAAAAGCCCCGCAAAAAGTCAAAATATGTGCATGGAAAATTCTGGTAGGAGGCTTACCAACCAGAGGGGCAAAAAATAAGAGGCACATGGAGGTTGGCGGTACATCTCAACGCTGCGGATGTGCAAATGAGGATAGTTTCCACGCTGTTATCAAATGTCCAAGGGCGGCGGCGTTGTGGCAGGCCATGCAGGAGGTCTGGGAGTTACCAGATAAGGAGGATATCGTGTATACGGGACCTGAGTGGCTCTTTGATCTGCTGGTAACGTTGTCAGAGGAAGACCGGGTGAGAGTTTTTATGATCATCTGGCGAAAATGGCACAATAGAAATGAGTGTATCCATGGGAAGAAGGAGGCACCCATTGAGGCATCTAGACTATTTATTCAAAGCTATGTCAACTCACTGCTTCAGATCAATGCAAATGATGGCCGAGATATCTTAAAAGGGAAGGCAGTTGTCGAAGCTGTACCAGTGAAAAAGCAGGCCAGCAAGGTGCAGGATTTGGGTGTAGCAAGCTGGCCGAAACCACCGGACGGGTGGCTTGTAGTGTCCGTCGATGGTTCATACTACAGTGCAAGTGGAGAGGCAGGAGCAGCGTCAGTGATTAGAGATACTAATGGTGATTATATCCTGGCGTCCTGTAAGTACTACGATCGCGGTGTTGATGCACTGGAGGCTGAAGCTCTCGCATTCAGGGAAGGGCTCAGTACAACCTTGGCATATACAACACATCCGCTTGTTATTCAAACGGATTGTGCAAATCTGGGGAAGGCCCTGAAGGAGGGAAGCATGAACAAGTCACACATTGGACACCTGGTGAATCAGATTAAAGAGATTCTGGAGGGAGAGAGGGAGCTTGTCATAAATGTAATCAAGAGAGAAACCAATAGGGTTGCAGATCGTCTAGCCTATATTTCGAGAGCGGAGCACCGAACCGATTTGTGGTTGCAGGATGCTCCTGATGCTCTGGCAGACCTTCTGGCTGCTGATTGTAATCCTATTCCTGAGTAAATAAAGCCCCCTTTTTAGCACTAAAAAAAAGATGTATGCACATACTAATACATGTCTAGATACATCCAAATTTAGACAAATCAAAGACATCATTTTCTGTACGGAGGGAGTACAATATATTACGCGAAAATACATCCAGCTAGCTAGCACACTCGCTCGCCCGCTCCGGATCGATCCAGCTAGCTAGCTGCCTCGCTCGGATCGATCCAGCTAGCTAGCTGGCTCCCTCACTCGCCCGCGAGTCACGACTCACGACGGATCGAGGTCGCATCTGGTCGCGGTACGCGCGCGTGTAGTTAGCCCAGTCGCCACGCGTCGGGATGTCGTGCGGCCGGAGAACGTGCGCTGGAACCTTGCGTAGAGCGCGTGCTTTTCCTAGACGTGCTCTTCAAGAGTTTGGTCGCTGGTAAAGAATTGTTTTGAGGCGGTTGCGGACAGGTTTTGGGCCTGTATCCGTTTGGGGTGGGATGCACCCAACGCCCCCACTTTTCTTGCCCCTTTTTTTGTTATTTATGATTTTATATTCTTGTTACTAGAAGTTCTATAGGAATAATAAGAAATTGCAACTCCTTTCCGCTACACATAAAAATAGATTTCGAAAGTTTTTTTTAGAATCCTCCTTTTCTGTTCTTCCACCCATGAAATGGAGAGGGAATGAGGATATAGGGGTTACTTTTATTTTCATTTTTCCCTTAAAAGATAGGCTTTGAAATAGGAGTCATGGAATAATGCAATAAATATCTCACACAACTTTAGCAATAAATATCAAATTATAGCAAATAAATATTACATAAATAGATAAATAACACGTTTCATAGTTTTACAACAAAGTTCGCACAATGAAATAAATAACATAGTTCATACAATGAAATAAAATGGAGAGAATATCACTATTGGTTCCCATGTGAGTCCACATGTGCTCAACCAAATAATTCTAAAGTCGATCAGGTATAGGTCGATCACGCATCTCATGATGCACGTGGAGATTCTCCTGAAACGTCACGAGTCCTGGCATTGGCTCAATCAACACCCCCTGAAATTCCCATCCTTAGTCGAATAGCCTCGCATCATCACGCTCATTCTCAACGATCATGTTGTGCATGATCACACAAGCTGTCACCTTCCACGTGATCTACTTGCTCCATGTTCTAGCAGGGTGCCGAACAATAGCAAAACGAGATTGAAGCATACCAAATGCTCGCTCCACATCCTTCCTAGCAGCTTCTTGTTGTTGAGCAAATCTTCGAGTATTCACTTTCTTAGAATTGCGGATGGTCTTCACAAATGTTGACCATGAAGGGTAGATGGCATCAGCTAGATAGTACCACTTGTTGTATGCATGGCCATTGACCTAAAAAATGATCACTGGAGCATTGCCCTCGGTTGTTGTCCCACCTTCCTGCAGCGTCGGCATGGGCGGGAACGAGGAAATCTTGCCGCTGCCGGGGCCGAAGAAGAGGAGGACGGCGGCCGGTCGAGAGCTACTACCGGGGAGGCAAAACCGTCGTAGCACGGGCCGGTCAACAAATCCGGGGCGCTGGCGTGGAGACTAGCTACTACCGCGGGCCAGAGAAGAGGACGACGACAGTGACGAAGGACCAGGTGGTGGCACCGGCGAGGACGACGACTGCTATAGAGATTGGAAAGGGGTGGGAGATGTGAAGATTGTGTGGCTGTCGATTGGGCCCGAGGCGGACACAGGGGGACAAAGCACGGACGGGGACGCTGTCCGTTTCGCCCCAAACGCGGATCAAACTTGGGCCAATTTTGGAGCGAAACGGACATGTCCGCCCTCGGCGGTTTGTTTGCGGTGGGCCGTTGGAACATGCCCCTCTCCGTTCGGACAAAATTGGACGCGGTCCGTCTGGAGGTGCCCTCACACGTGTAGCTTTTGTGGCTAGTCCACCTATCATTTTCGTCGACCAGTGTCCAGTTGCGATGTTAATTTGTCGCACCGGTCCTCTAGCTCCAACAATTTCGACTTTAAGCCGAGCGGGGTGGGTGACACGCTCCCAAAAGCAAAGCACTACCGCCTCACAAAGAAAAAAAATATCCACAATTCCACACTCTGATCCCCGCTCAAACCCTAGCCCTCAATCCCGGCAATTCCTCCCCTGGCTCCGGTTCCTCCGTCGCTGGATGTCCCCAACCTTGGCGGCGTCTCTGTAGCGTGCCAGCGATGGAGCCGCGCGTGGGTAACAAGTACCGCCTGGGCCGCAAGCTCGGCAGCGGCTCGTTCGGGGAGATCTACCTCGGTTCGTGCGCAGCTCCTCCCCTGCTGAATAACCCTTCCTGATGCGAAAGCTCTTTCCTTTATGCTGTTCCCGCTGGACTGCTGATTCAGTAGCGTTTTTTCACTTGCTCGGGGTTGCCGGTGCAGGTACTAACGTGCAGACCAACGAGGAGGTCGCGATTAAGCTTGTGAGTTGATGCCACGATCCTCTTGGATTTCAGCATACTTGTGTTTATCATTTACCATCAGCTGCAGTATTGCTTGTAGTGCAAGTATTTTTCGATTTAGTAGTATGTATTATATAATTGATGATTTTCCAAAAAAAAAACCCATAGTGTGACAATCTTGCATCTCACTATAATAACAAGTACAATAGAAAAACTTTATGCTCCTTGGCTGTTCTTCATGCTTACGGCTACGCTAATTGGTAGCTCTGAATCAAACCTGTCTGCCAGCTCACTTTGGTTCGCGCTTCAAGAGTACATAGTGATGCAGAATTAAGAGTCATTCCAAAGCATTTTTCAAAAGCATGCCACAAACAAGGGGAGTATACAAAAGACGAGATTAAAAGTTCATAGATGGGAAATGCAGCCTGACCACTTCCATATGTTCAAGTTCATAGATTGAGGCGGCTACTTATGTAGCGTGTGCATATGGTGCGCGATGAGGGTCTACTGACCAGTTTGTGCTCCCGGCCCGCCGTTGGGCGGATTGGTGAGGCCTCGGGATTTAGATGATGTGCGTATGTGCGAGGTCAGGGTACACGCTCTTCATCAAGCTTGTTGGTGTTGCGAATTGTCGCTAGAAAGGTGGCTTCGGATTGATCGATGTATTTCCTTGTAAGGCTTTGTTGAATAATACTACCTCCGATCCGATTTAGTTGTAGCGGGGCTTCACAAAGTTTTGCCTACATGTTCCCTAAACCCGCGGCAATCAAACACGATCGGAGGGAGAATAACAAAAAGCTGTTTGCATCATTTTGATGCAGAGGATGGGGTTCCAACCTCCATTTCAAAAAAAAAATGTTCAAGTTCGTCAACAAGAATGTACTTGTTTGCATCAGTTCAGAAATTATAATTATAATCCTTGTTTGTTGCCTGCTTTAGAAATATGCTGCCGCATTATTGATGCCAGACTAATGGTTGTTATGATGTCACGTTCAGTCCATTTCTCATGATTATCCTTGTAAACTACTGCAGACTTTGTTCTGTTCAGACTGATATGGCCTTTTGCTTTTGTTCTGTCCAGGAAAATGTGAAGACAAAGCATCCTCAGTTGCTGTATGAGTCAAAGTTGTACAGGATACTGCAGGGCGGAAGTAATGCATGCTCCTTTCTTTTCATTGGCCCATAAATTTAAGATATTCTTTTCCATAGAGATGGTTACATACATTTTTGGTCGTGCAGCTGGGATTTCAAATGTCAAGTGGTTTGGTGTTGAGGGTGACTACAATGTTCTTGTTATGGATGTGTTGGGGCCAAGCCTTGAAGACCTTTTCAGCTTTTGCAACAGAAAACTGTCTCTCAAAACTGTTGTGATGCTTGCTGATCAAATGGTATGCTCAACAACTAAGCTCAGTTAGTACTTCCCAGGTTGTAGTTATATTATTTAATGATCTTTAAATACATTTAACTTAATTCAGTTTTCTCAGATCAACCGAGTTGAATTTATACATTCGAAGTCCTTCTTGCATCGAGATATTAAGCCAGATAATTTTCTCATGGGCCTTGGAAAGAGAGCAAACCAGGTAAATCAATTTTAGTGCCATTCACCTGCTTGCAGTTCTAGGGCTTATTTAAAACATTGGATATGTGCGCTCACACTTTGTCCATATCTGCTTGTAGGTATATATGATTGATTTTGGGCTGGCAAAGAAATACAGAGACACTTCAACACACCAGCACATTCCATACAGGTAACATGCTTTTAATCAATCTGTATCTGGGCTGCTATTGTCACTTAATCATTTTTACTTCTACATTATTTACTTTAGTTGATCTGGAAATGCCTAATGAGTAATGATACGGCATTGGGCACCATAACAGTATGTGTTTCTACATCAAATCATGCTGAAAGCTTAATAGATAGATGGATACCAGTCATCTGGATATTGAATTGTATATTCAACATTTACTTATAAGATTTTATACTTACCTACTTAGAGCCTGTATGGCAATTGTATACTGAATTGCAGAGAGAACAAAAATTTGACTGGGACAGCTCGATATGCGAGTGTGAACACCCATCTCGGAATTGGTTAGTCCACTTCATAAGTTTATTATTAGATCCATATGTTTGTTATGCATATGCACAATGTTATCCTTTCTTCATTAATTCTCTCGCCTTTTAAATGCATCATCTTGTTTAAACAATAAAGTTTGATGCTTTTTATTTTAAATAGAACAAAGTAGAAGGGATGACATGGAATCTCTTGGATATGTACTCATGTACTTCTTGAGAGGAAGGTTGGTTATGGAGTTTCAGGCTGTTGTATTCTTCTGTGGTCTGGTGTGTACTAACAGTCCCCTTTGTTACCAGTCTCCCGTGGCAGGGGCTTAAAGCTGGGACTAAGAAACAGAAGTATGAGAGAATTAGCGAACGGAAGATCGCCACTTCAATTGAGGTTAATTCTTGTCCCCTGCAAATTCTGTCATGCCTTAACCTTTTTGTATTTAGTTTTTTTTCTCTTTCAATTTCAGTCGCTCTGTCGTGGATACCCTTCTGAATTTCAGTCCTACTTCCATTACTGTCGCTCACTGCGTTTTGAGGATAGTCCGGACTATCAATACCTGAAGAGATTGTTCAGAGACCTTTTTATTCGAGAGGGTTGGTTTTCTATTTATATGTCACAGGATAAACTTTTCGTCGCAATCTTTTCTAAAAACTATTCTGGCTGCACTTCTGATGGTATTTTTTTTCTATGTGCAGGATTCCAGTTTGATTATGTTTATGACTGGACCATTCTTAAATACCAGCAGTCACAGATGACCAGTGTACCACCACGGGCTATTGTCAGTGCAACTAAAAGTTCCATTTGCACTTGTCCGTGGGGATAAATATCTGATAGATGTTCGTGTTCTGGTGTTTAGGCCGCTGCAGCAGGACAAAGCTCGGGGATGGCTCCAATGGCAAGTAATAATAGACTGTCAGGTAATCTTGTGATAGCAGCTACTTTTTTATCTACCACTAGCATTGAAATTAGACTTGGATATTTTATGAATTGGTATAATGATTGGACGCTTGATGCAAAATGAGATGCAACCCCAATCAGTTAGTGCAAATGGTAATAATAAGATATGTAAGTAGACCAGGGTCCTAAACTGTTTCCCATATCTTGCTTAGGAGTATAGCAAAATTTGTCCAGTCAGATAACCGCATAATCTATTCACAAAAATAATAATCAGAACACACATCCTGCTTCAGTTGTATTTTTAGAACTACTCTTCTGTTGTATTGCTATTTACAGTACGTCTTCAGCTAATCCATGGGTTGACTAGGCGAGATTGGCTAACTGTCTGCTGATGTGATTTAGCCGCTGAAGAGGGAAGGAGAAGTGGGTGGTCAGATGATCCTACACGACGTCAGGTTCCACCTACAGGAATAAATGCAGGCAGCTTATCAAAACAGAAGTCGCCAGTTAGACCAGATCTGTCCATATCGAAAGATGCTGCGGTGAGTTTTGTTCTGCTTTTTTCTTTTAGCATTACTATCATGCTGCTCTCTGAATGTCTGAAGGATCCTATCTATCCTTCTGCAATGTAATTTCTGAACCTCAAATGACCTGTAGTTCTCCAGTTCGACTTTTTTGGGTCGGTCAGGCGGGTCCTCAAGGCGACCTGCTGTTTCTAGTAGCCGAGAACTGCAAAGCAGTGAAGCTGAAGCATCACGTAGTCGTACACCAGATGTGAGTCCAGGGACGTTTCAGAGAAACGCAGCTCCACGGAGGAGCTCACAGGTGCTTGAGTACTCTGACCCCCGGCACTCGTCATCTGTCCGCCACACGTCTAATAGCAAGAACTATGAGTCCACTATAAGGGGCATCCAAGGCCTAAATTTTGATGCCAATGATAGGATCCACTACTAGTATTTTTTCGAACCTACAGAGTGTGTAATCTGTGATCTCCTGACTTAAAATGTTAAGCAAGGACATGCTTTTTGAGCTGCTCCTACCCCATGATCAACATGCTGCACGCTGGAGCAGTGACGCTCTGCTGATGACCCAAAGAAATGGAGGCTGGCTGGTGAAATAAAACTTCGCTGGGCTCTGCAACAGCCACGGCATTAAAAATGTCCGGCCTATGTTTTAGCCTCTCTGTACAGGTTTTCGTATGTTTTATTGTGTTTTGAGATGCTGCTTTTTTTCCACATAATATTATGTTTGGAGACATGTCTGCTGGGTCATGTCCCATGTGCTTACATGTGAATGCATTGTTTATTTCCACAAGTCCAAAACATGTAAGCCGAAATGATAATTGAAGTGTTTGGGAGTGTCATTGTGGATTGTGATCTTCGGTCGTCTTCAGTGTTCTCATCGTAATGAGATGTACTGCTAATTGTCGACTCTCATGATAACTACTACTCCCTTTGCATGGTTTATAAGTCCATTTAATAAAACTTTGACCATTACTTATATGTGATAATAATCGTACTATTTTGGGCATCTAACACATATTTAATTAATTATTTTGATGGCAAAAGTTTACCCGAGCAGAGGCAGCATCCTTCAGAGAATTCAAGATGACTTATTTGTATAGGAGAGGCTCCTAGCGATGAGTACTCGTTAATGTAAACCGTGTTAGAAATTGTGAGGTTAAAACATCAAAACACAGGTGCAGAATTCGAAGCAGACAACAGGGCGATGCGTTTGCTTTGGTGGTGAACTTTCGACGAACAGTGTCTTGGTAAATCATACAGTTTGGTGGCCAAAATTTGGCGGCAGAATTTCTGGCCCATATGGTCGTGTGGTGTGGTCACATCATTGGTTCCGGAGGGCAATTACACAATTTTGGTGGTAAAGCAAACAACGGTCCGAAATTCCATTGGCATTGATTACCAAATTTCGGTTTGGTTTGCGACAAATTCCAAACATACCAGACGAGGAGAGATTGTTCCAAATTTCGCAGCAAATCAAAGAGTGGGTTAAACCAACATAACTACACATTTCTTGACGTAATAATTCCTAACAGCATGTTCGCCACCATCCTTTTTTTTATAACTTACACCTCTTTATTCATTGGTAACCATAAGAGGTGCAATCCAATTTTATTTTGATTTTGGCCTGAACCCCTAGCTAATTTGGCTAACTCATGAGCTACACTATTGAACTCACGGGGTACATGATCAAACTCAACCTTGATAAATTCAGTTGTGAGATAGTAACAATCATCAAATATTGTGGCTGCAATTCCGTGGGATCGGGCGCCATGTCAAAAAGGAACTTGAGACATACTAGAAGAGATAACAACTAATTAAGCCCATGGACAACTGTCTACAATGTACAGTAGTAGTAGTTGTAGCAAAGCACACATTCTGGAAAACGAAACGCTGAAAACACATACGGAGTATTATATATCCAAGTACGTACGAACCACATGGCATATGTGGTGAGCAACCAAAAAAAACATCAATATCCACGTACGTACGAAGCACTACGCGTTGAACTAGAGGCGTGCAGCACCAGCAGGTCTGCACGAACCGTCGCGGTTGTCGAGGACGCCGGCGAAGGAGTTGCTCCGCGTCACGGGCACAGACCGGGGCTGCCTCGGCCGGTAGCCCTTCCACGTGCTGCCCATCGCTTCGTCGCCGCTCGGAACGCGGCACCTCTCCCCGAGGAGGATCGTCTTGTTCCACAGCGTGGCGTCGTCCGGCTGCCTGGCGGCCTCCCCCTCCTGGTCGTCGTCGCCAGCTCCCCACCGCTTCGACCGTATCCTCTCCACCAGCCGCTCGATCCGGATGTTCTTCACCGACAGGCTCCGCCGAGGCGGCATCGGGTCCGGCACTGGGAACACGGGCGCGATCGGGCCGTGCGTCCCGACGTCGATCACCGTCACCGGGCCGTCCTGCACGACGAAGTCGTCCGCGACGCGCGCTAGATCGTGCAGGTCACCGATGTTAACGCAGCAGCTCTTGGCCGTCTCGATCGGGCTCGGCGTGGGAGACACCTTCGCCGCCGCCGGCGTGGCGGCGACCACGACGTCGCCGCTGTTGGCCTCCCTGGGCCAGGCGGTGGAGCCGCGGGCAGACCCGGGGCGTGAAGAGCCGCGGCGAACGGAAGAGGAGTACTTGCGGGAGTGGATGGTGCAGAGCGCGAGGCAGACGCCGACGACGGCCGTGATCCAGGCGGCGTGGAGGAGCGCGGGGAAAGGAATCATCGTTGGTTCTTCTAGCTGCTAGTTCGCTCTGTGCGGGTGCATGTACATGGCGTGTCTCCACTCTTGTGCGGCTTTGATGAAACTGAAGAATGCGAGGAGTTCCGGCAAGTAGTGGCATGCGTGGGTGGGCTAGAGAGAGAATTATGGCGGACGTGCGTGCATGGGGTGGGGCCGTGGGAGGTGAAGCGGGGTGGCTCGATCCGAGAAAGATGGCGAGTGGAGTGCATGGTAAACACGACGCCTTGCCGATTCATGATCAACTTAATCTTCTTAAGTTTTGTAATGACAAGGTAAGTAAAAAATGGATTTTCTACAACTCATATGAGACGCAACTCGCATCTTGTACCGTCCGTTTTCATGTGTGTGGAAAGTAGGTGGAAGGACTTATATTTTGATAAGGGGGAGAACAAAAGAGGCCGAGGAAGCTGATTCTATCAGCACACATCTTGAAGTCTTTTTCTATGAAATCGAGTCTAAGTATTATGTAACTAATATTTGTTTTTGAAATACCCACAATTTGACCAAGTTGTTATGAAAATTGTTCGACTAAGTATTTTCGCACCCATTATTTCAAGAATCCACATATTTATTTTATTTTATTTGGACAAAGTGACTCAACTAATTAAAAATTACATTAAAAATATTTCCCTCCCTCAATCAATACTATATATTATTTTAATTGCCGTCGGTTTAATATGTGGCTGTTCTATAAATTTTGGCATGAATGTAATGTACAATGAGCAATGTCTCGATAAATGCAATTCATCACTTCTATACATCCAAATAACATTTGACATTCAACCTCAATATCTTGTCTGGTCTGAATATCGAGCACATTCAAACAGAAAATGTTGACATTCAATCTCAATATTAATATCCTAGGTATTGGATATTCATCCAATATAATATCCAGCCTCCCAATGCGTACATCCAAACAAAGCATTATATATTTCAATGTGGACTAGGTACGAATCAAAATGAGTAAATTTTTACATACTAAATATGTCAAGATACATGCATTTTTAAAATAAAAACTAAAAATCTTATAATAGGGAAAAGAGGGACTAACACAATTCAAGTCATACCTTAAATAAAGTTTTTAGAGCTCTGTAGCAACTAGCAACCCATGGACACCTTTACTATTATATGACAAAATACAGCTACTGGGTAAGTTGCTGTGATTTCTGAGACCCCGTAAGCAAATTTGCATGTCAGGATGATGGAGGCACGATCCAGCGAGAACAAGGCGGCCAGAGATGCCGGAGGCCAGGAGGCTATGCGAGGAGAGAATCAGGTACATTGGAAAAGCCACACAAAAAATCAACAACCATCTAAATGAAATGCGAACATGGCTGCAAAAATCGATAGGGTGAATTTCCGCCACCATCTTGATAAATTCAGCTTTGATAACTAGTCCCGTATCAACTGAAATATTGGATGTCTCATCTTATAATCTTTAGCTCATTACAAGATTGGCAGCACTAAGTAGTATTTTTATTGGCACATATACAGAGATAGACTAGTGGAAAACACCATCTTATTATATTTGAATATCTGATTCTCTAATCCCTTCATGGATTTAATCCTGCTTCCAATTTATGCAACTCCATTACCAATTGAGATGGGCAGTTAGGGTTGCAAGTTGGGCAATTTGCTTGGCAGTCCTTAAAGGAATGCCAACATGGTTCGTGCGGCAGTGTGAGGCGGCAGGTGCAATCTTGGCCATAGCCTTCTTTGTTGCCCTTGCCACAGTCCCTTGGGAGACACATTTTAATGGGTAGTTTGCTCTCGTTGACCGTCGAGTCCAAGATAGTAGTATTAGGAGTTATATTGGCACGACGGTCTTCGTAGCTTCTTCTAGCTCCGGGACACGACCTATTTACATCACTACTAGAAACGAGACCTTTAGTTTAGGGCCAATTTTGCCTCCAGTCCCGGGTGGCTTAAGACCTGAGACTAGAGGGGGGAACTAGTCCCGGGTCAAAAGTTTTCTATTGGTCCCGGGTCGTGAGGGAGCTCTAGTCTCGGGTCGTATTACGACCCGGGACCAAAGGTGCGTTGGCAGGGCTGCCAAAGGGCGTGAGCCACGTACATCATCTTCCACCCCGAGCCCTCCATTTTTCAGCTCGAGTTCATCTTCATTTGCTCCATTGTTTCCTCTCTCTAGCTCAAGTTTATCCCCATTTTTTTCTCACTATTGTTAAGATTAGGGGTAGCCATCTATCCAAGGGTTAGCAACTTCATCCTTTCATCTGGCATTGCTCATTTTAGCTCATTTCCTTACTAGCTTAGCTCATTTCAAATTTGTAGTGCTTGGTAGGTGTTTGATGAAATGCCTAAGTTAGGAAGTTCATTTGTTTTATATGCAATTTAAACTAAATTAAAATAACTTAGGAAGTTTGATGAAATGCCTTAAGTTAGGGAGTTCATTTGTTCATTTGTTTTATATGCAATTTAAGCTAAATTAAAATAATTATTATTTGTATTTTTATTAGTTGTATAATTGTTTGTTTTATATATAGTGCCATGGTTTGATGAAATGCCTAAACTAGGTAGTTCATTTTTTTATATGTATTTTGAGCTCAAATTAATTTATGATTTGTGGATTTTAGTGTCGTCCCGGTCCTCACCGCTGTCGATAGCCCCCGCCGTCCCGTGACCGGCACCACCTCGGTGAGCCTCTTTTTATCTTTTATTTAAAAAATTACTTGTATGATTTAAATGCATAATTATTTCTTGTATAATTTTCTTATGTTTTTTGTATATGTATAGTGTCATGGTTTTGATATCCGTCCCCGTCGGCCCTCGTCCGGTCTATGATTCGGATGTGGTATATTTTTATAACTATTTATTTTGTTTCGTGTTTATAACAATCATGCCGACCAACTTGACATAGATATATTTTTATTTAGGAGGTAGTTGAACCGGAAATTCCAGCCGACCCTATTGTCGAGTTAAAAAAAAGAAAACAATGATTTGAAAGCAAAATTGAAGATAAGTGAAGATCTTCGTCTCCAATGCCTAGAAGAGAAGATGGAATTGAACTTGAAGATTGCCGACATCGTTGATACTCACGAGATCAAGCTTGTCGACGTCGTCGCTGCTCACGAGATGAAGATGGATGCAATAGGCTTCTAACTCACGAGAACCCTCCCGAGTTAGGGTTGACGGCGGCGGCGGCTCTGGAACTTTTCGAGTGTTTAGAGTTTTCCCAAAAATAGCAACTTATAGGCGAAGGGCGGCGTCGGTGGACGCCGAGGCCTCCTCACCACGTGGCGACGTGGCAGGAGGTGGGACCGTGCCACCATATAGTGAGGACGACCCACGCCCCTCCTTCGTCTCTCCTTCGAACTCCGTGTTCGTGTCAGAAAAATAGGGACTTTGGCTTTTGTTTCGTCCAATTTCGAGAATATTTCCAGAACAACTTTTCTGAAACAAAAAACAGCAGAAAACAGGAACTGGCACTGTGGCATCTTGTTAATAGGTTAGTCCCAGAAAATGCATAAAAATGATATAACGTGTATATAAAACATGTAGCATTTGGTATAATATAAGCATGGAACATCAGAAATTACGGATACGTTGGAGACGTATCAAACAGCAGTCATAGCACCTGGCCTGTGACTCTATGTATCTATAACCTTCCTCCTTGGTTGTGCAAGAAGCGGAAGTTCATTATGATGCCAGTGCTCATCCAAGGCCCGAAGCAACCCGGCAACGACATTGATGTGTACTTCAGGCCATTAGTTGATGAACTTTTACCGTTGTGGCGTGATGAAGGGGTCCGTGTGTGTGGGATGAGTACAAACAACAGGAATTTAACCTACGGGCGTTGTTGTTTGTAACCATCAATGATTGACCTGCTCTTAGTAACATTTCAGGACAGTCAAACAAGTGATACAATGCATGCACGCACTGTTTAGATAAGACTGAAAGTTTATATTTACGTGAGAATGTGTACCCGGGGCATCGTCGATTTCTTACAAAGCAGCATCCCCTAAGAAAGAGAGGCACACATTTCAAAGGTGAGGCAGATCACCGGGTGAAACCACCCCTCGATGTTAAGTGTAACTGATTAGTTACTGACATATATAAATGTGCGCAGCGAGCATTACATTCTGTTAATCATTCAAGTCGATAAAGCAAAAGTTGAAATCTTGGACTCATTGGACTGGCCCAAAGAGAAGTACAAATATATCCAAGGAGTGCTCGCACGGTAATTTCAATCTTTATCGTATTACATCGGTCTCTTTCCTTCAATTCCTGAGATATGAAGTAACTAATTAATAACTCATTTATTCAATTGTTTGCTGAGCAGGGTTTTGGAAGCTTTACGAAATTGTACAAAAGGTCAATTTAAAGAGGAACTTACTTATGTTTACCCCAGAGTAAGTAGTACGAGCTAGGTGTTCGCGCATCCCTTTTAATTCAAATTTCAATACCATCGTGATGCTTGATTATTATTTGATTGAAATCTATTCTCGTGTAGTGAATTGATAGGCAGCCACCCGGACCAATTTATGTGGATATTACGTCTGCGAGTGGATTTGCAAGATAGTCTCTGAGCGGAACCGAGGGACATTTCTCGAAGTAAGTGAACAAATAAATTCACAATTTCATTTTATAACCATCAATTGTGTTGAGTGTCATTCATAATTTCTGTTATGATGATTGTTATTCATATTAATCTCCCTTCTTTTATAGATGGATCAAATTCGGAGTGACCGGCAACTAAAGGACCGCTTTCGACCAATTTGCGAGGAAATTGCGGGCTTTTTGATGAACTATGTCTTAGACCCGAAGGGAAAATACAATGGCGCCGTCTCAAAATAGATGACGGGCTCTAGTAGTGGCTAGCTTGATGATCTCCATGTAATCGAATAGATGACGGTTCTAGTCCCTCTTATATATGGGATTTTATATGTAAATTAATCCAGAAAACCGAGAAACCGAGAAGCCAGGAAACCGTGAAAACGGGAAGCCGGAAAACGTGAAACCGGGAAGCCGTGAAAACGTGAAACCGGGAAGCCGGAAGCCGGGAAAAGGTGAAACCGGAAGCCGGGAAAACGTGATGTCGACTTTCCCGACTTCACGACTTCCCGACTTTCCCGACTTTCCGTTCCGACTTCCGATTTCCCGACTTTCTCATAAAGCTTTCTCTTACGAATATTTGATATGCTATATGTATTTTTTCTGATTTACTGATAATTAACCGTATATTTTGCAAATTATTCATAATATACAACAACCGAAACGAAAAAAGTCACAGGCCGCCACGTGGGTGCATCTCTAGTCCCGGGTTGTATTACAACCCAAGACTAGAGATTCTCTCGCACGCGCCATGCGCTGGCCCCACGTGGAGCTCTCTGGTCCCGGGTCGTAGGACACCCGGACTAGAGGGGGGGCCTCTAGTCCCGGTTGGCATGTACCGGATGGACATCCGGTCCCAGAGGCCTCTACCACCCGGGACTAAAGACATGGTTTCCACTAGTACATATGCAACAGTGTAAGTATGTCAGTCCAGAACGCACCAGGATATACGACCTCTGGTAGAACTGGAGGAAATAAATATTTTAAGACAATATATTAGCTGCAAAGAATATATATTCGATGAGATATACTTACACTGCCCAAGCACAACAAGGCACCCGAGGAACAAAAGAGCAACCAGGTACACTAGGCTGCTGCTCACTCGCATGGTTGATCTTCAACTTCTAATGAACTATACGAGAGATGTTTTTGTTTCCGATCAACTAGAATTTAGACGCGTAAGAGAGGCAATCGCCACTTGCCTAGGGGTGCAATCTTAATATGTTTCTCTGCATAACAAACATATGAGTGATGCTTACTATGACAAGGATATGACCAAAAGTGTGTAAGTAGCAATGAAACTATCTTACAATGATAAAGTTGTCCCATAGATCTTCTTCAGCTTCAATCCTCCACCGCTAGTACTAAACAGACTACAGGCACTGAACTTTACAACCAGAAGACAGTAGGTCAGTAGTAGTAGTAGTGATGCAACTTGGACAGGAGGTATTTCACAACTTGAAGCTACTAAGGTTTTTATTTCAGCAAACAACTATGGAGTTCACTAGATGATTGGTTTTCATGTCCAAGTTGCATCACTACTACTTGTGAGCTTGGACAGGAGGTATTTCACAACTTGAAGCAAACAATTCATCAAATTCCTTTGTGGTTTTCATGTACCAACTATGGAGTTGTCGCAGACATGTCGGTAGAAACTTTATCTGATCACCTCGCAGCAGGGACCTCCCCCATTTCCATTTCCATGAATCATCTACATCCGACGGAAGGAGATCTTCGTTGTCCAATTGAGCAAGAGTAATACCAGCATCTGCAGCAAAGTCCTTCTTGAAGGATAAACTAGGAATTAGGTCCGTCGCGGAGCCATGACCAGTGGGTATAACTACGAGCGGGGCTATCGACTTGTTTGCCTGTTGTCCGAGCTGGGCAACGTCTCTTTCCCTCTGGCACTACTACTTCCCGTCTTGGGAGAGCTACTACTTTTACTCAGAGCTCGTAAATAGTTATCTGGCTTATTTTTCTCATATTGCGATGGTTCCGTGAGGAATCCAGTAGCCCACTTTTTTTTCCTTTGCAGTAAATGTTTGCTTTTTCTCGGGCTTTTTCGGTCCAAAATGCGTCTTCAGTTCGGCCTGCACGATCGCGTCCCTTTCCTCGTGCGTCCTGTCGTTAGCTCTGACGGGAGGGCTTTTGGGTACTTTTGGGAGGGGCGAACGTCGGGGTCTCGCCGGAATCCCATGGACGACGAAGTGGTAACTTTCCTATGTCGGGGGCGGCGGAGTCGGCTGACGCGGCGGCGGAGTGGGCTGACGCGGCGGCGGAGTCGGCTGACTCGGCGTTGGAGTCGGCGCACGCGGCGGCAGAGACAACTGATGCGGAGACGACTGATGGTTGTCGTCCCCATCATCATCAGGTGGTGAATCGTGAATTGGCGGAGACGATGGTGGCCTTGGCGCCCAGCCTGCAAACTTGATGTATTTCTTCCTCCATTGAATTAGACCACCCACAACGTCCCCTAGCATCGTCTCATCATCAGCTCTTGGGAACTCAAGGTTCAGTGATTCATATCCTTCTACAACTTGATCCACGCCGACACGAGCAAATCCATCTGGAATGGCATTGCCAAGCAACGATGCTGTAGAGTCAACAGTTAAAGCATAGCCGTCCGCCGCCTTCATGGATAAGTTAAAAACTCCCACATGCAGCTCACAAGTTGTTTTCTCCGTGATATAATCCACGGGGTAACTTGTCTCATCATCACCGACCATAACCGAGGAAGCCACGCTGCTTCTGCGCTGCGATGGGCCGCCTTGACTCGCTTGTTCTAGCTGAAGAGTTGGCGCCCCTTGCTCGCTCATTTGATCTATTTGCTTCTGCTGTTCCTTATAGAGAGCAACAATCTCGTCATGATTTCTTTCTAGGATCTTCAACCGGTCTGATTCCTGCTGCTCCTTCCTCCTCTTTGCTCTCGCTCGGCTTCTATAAGATTCACGGTCCTGGGGAAACCCTTCACTCCACGGCACTTCTCCTAAGCCTCGTGTTTGTCCCCTTTTCTTTGGTCCCGAGGGCCTCTGACAGCTCGTCCTTCTCTCTGTCGGCAATAAACTTTCCCTCTTTAGACTTGGCAATTAAGTCAACAATTTTTTGCTGGGGTCCGTGAATTACTTTGTTTGCATCAATTATTAACCCCCCCCCCCCCGTTTCCATGTCATACTCCCCTCCATGCGCAAGTAGCCAATTCCTTATCCTTCTGTCCCATTCCTCTGTGGCCGGGGTGAGCCCTTTTTCGCGCAAGTCGGCCTCAGCTTTTTCCCACTTAGGCTCGGAAACTCGGTAGCCACCTGGCCCCATCTTATGGTGATATTTCTTTTTCGCTGCATTATCCTTATTCGTTTTCGCCCTTTCCTTAGCTAGTTCCGATTTCTTGTACTCCAGAAATGCAGGCCAGTGAGGCCGCTGCCTCTCTCGTGTGCCGGTGAAATCCGGAAGTTTCCCATCTTCATCCCACTCATGGAATAATCTGTTCTTGTAGTTATTGAATTGTTGAGCCAACTTCTTAAGAGCGAAATGCTTGACTTTGTTCGTCATGGCTTTTGTCTTCACCTCATCATCCAAGACCGGTAGGGTGAAATGTGCAATGAGCTTGTTCCAAAGCACACCTTTGGTTATCTCATCGACATAACTAACTCCCTCTAACTTTGCTGGCTTATTCCATTCCTGAATGCTGATATAAACGTTGTCCGTGACAATGACTCCGCACTGATGCACAAACTTAACTGTGTTCGACACGGGTGCCACTGGTTGGCCAATAACTGCATTCACCTCGTCAATTGGGAGATGCTCTTCTTGGCCCATCCCTTTGGCATGGCCTCGTTTGGTTCGATGCGGAGGTCTAAAAATAAGAAACATGTGTGAATACATATCTGTACAAATCAGTTATTGCATCTGCTCAACATAGGCTTAATATACCTCGCCAGATGGCGCGGGTCCACCAATTCCCGAGTCCTCATCGTACTCGTTATTTCTTTGATCTGGTTCCATTTCCGGACCATAGTCGTTCAAAAACTGTGAGCCATCATCTTCTGATCTACGGTCTTCAGCTCCTTCCGCGGGATGCCGAAATTCCGCGGGTTCCCTAATGTAGGAAAGCATCTCTTCTTCCTCTTCTCTCCTTGCGAAGGGAGCATCGTCATCCATTGCTTAACTAATACAAAAAAAGATAAAACAATGATATCATTAGTAGAATAATTCAAAGTAGGGAACTTTACAAATATGCAAAAAAATAATTTAATATTGCATCTAAAGAAAATGTTTCAAAAAAAAGTAACATGGGCGTATTGGGCCAAAGCTGTCCCAATCCCAGCCCAGCCCAAATTTGGGCCAGAACCGGGTCAAAGGTGGACAGCGTGGTCATCGCTGGCCCACCTGCCAGCGCCCCACCGCCACGTGTGACCGCCCACTGGCCACGCGTGGTCAATGCTGGCCCACCTGCCAGCGACCAGTTCTGACCCTGCCGCCCTGCCTCGTGTTCCCGCCCCGCCTCGTCTTCACGTCCCCGCCTCGTGTTCCCACCCGGCTGCCTCGCCTTCACCCCCCGTGGTCAATGCTGACCGCCAACGGCCCCCGCCCCCCGCAGTCAATGCTCCTGGCCCACCTGCCAGCGACCCGGGACGGTTCCAGCGTGGCACTGGCCCACCCGACGGTTCCCCTCCCCGCGACAGTTCCAGGGGCCCACCCGACGGTTCCTCTCCCCGCGATGGTTCCCCATCCCTGGTCCTTTAAAAAGGGACGCGCCCGTGTGGATAGGGACTCCAGTCCACTCTCCGCCCCCACACCAGACCACCGCGTCGCCGCTATGCCGCGCTGGTTCAAGCCCTCGCCGAAGTTCGAAGCCGGCGAGTCCTCCGGTCGTCGCCGTGGCCAGGGGCGTGGCTCCGCCCCTCCTCCCCCTCCACCGCCGGCGGCATTCGGCCTTCCACCGCAGGGCGGGCGGAGGGTCGCGCCATGATGCGCGTAAACCACACGTTCGTTGGGAGACCCCAAGAGTAAGGTTTGATGAGTGTAGCAGCAAGTCTTCCCTCAGTACGAAACCGAGGTTATCAATCCAGTAGGAGGTGAAGACACTTCTGAAGGTGTCAACGGTGTCAGAAAACTTGGCGTCTTGGGGAGTGCAAGGAGTCTTGATGATTGACTTGGAACCTGCACACAAGACAATCAAACTACTTTGCCCCAACGAATCAGTGAGGGTGTCAATCTCACCGGCTTGCTGAAAACAAAGGATTAAAAGTGTTGTAGGGAAAATGATGTTTAATTGCAGAGAATGAAAAAAGAACAATGATTGCAGTAGGTTGTATTTCAGATGTAAAAGAATGGATCGGGGTCCACAGTTCACTAGTGGTGTCTCTCCATAATAAATAACTAACATGCTGGGTAAACAAATTACAGCTGGGCAATTGACAATATTGATAAGTGCATAACATGCATGTGCAAGTTGTGGTGTCTACTATGAGATTCATTTGGGCATTACGACAAGGTACACAGACCACTATCCAGCATGCATCTGTGCCTAAATAGTCCACCTTCAGGTTAGCGTCCGCACCCCTTCCAGTATTAAGTTGCAAGCAACAGACAATTGCATTAAGTAATTGCATAATGTAAACAACACATTCATCCTTAGACAAAGCATCATTAGGTTACCCCTAGTGGCAACAGCACATCCACAACCTTAGGGGTTGTTGTCACTCCCCCAGATTAAATGGAGACTGAACCCACTATCTAGCATAAATACTCCCTCTTGGAGTCACAAGCATCCACTTGGCCAGAGTATTAAGAAGCAACGGAGAGCATGCAAGATCATAAATAACATAGACATAATATTCAGTATTCAACTTGACATAGTATCAATATTCATCGGATCCCAGCAAACACAACATGTAGCATTACAATAAGATGATCTTGATCATGATAGGCAGCTCACAAGATCTAAACATGATGACACAAGAGGAGAAGACAACCATCTAGCTACTGCTATGGACCCATAGTCTAAGGATGAACTACTCACACATCACTACCACTAGTACAGAACGACACATCGGAAACGGGCCAAAAACCTCATCAGCAACGGAGAAAGGGTCCGTGTCCCCGACCCTGTCACTGATGTGAAGAGCTCAATGGCAACGGAGGTGATAAACCATTTCTGATATCTTTAACATTAGATACGGAGTTTTGCTAATCACCGTTTCTGATAAGGGTTACAGGAAAACAAAAAAACACGGTGACGGGTTGTGCCGTCGATGGAGCCCTGCTCCATGCGACTAGACAGCCGCCCGGTCGTCACCGTATTCCTGTATGCCCTGCTATACAAAAGTTCATCAGTGCGCGTGGCTGGAGCTATGGTCCTATGTCTTCACGGCCGCCAGATGAACATCTACTGTCTTCATCCTGCTGCGCAAAATATACTGCTCCTGGTGACGGCACCGTGTATGGAGCCCGCTCCTAGGTTTTCACGGCAGCAGCATCGTCACCAAGCATCCACCAAGCCCTTGACACAACGAATATTCTTTGTTAAAAACAGCAAACAAAGCTAATAAACAGAGACAATAAGCAGTAAACAAAGCAAAATGTAGTGGGATAAGCAGCTAACAGAGCAAACAAACATAAATAAGTAATAGAGCAAATACATAGCTGAACAGAGCTAACTATCAGAGCAACCCGATCTAAATAATTAAGTAGCTAACAGAGCAAATACATAGCTAAACAGAGCTACAAAACAGAGCAAACCGAGCTAAATAAATACTCTAACATAGCAAATACATAGCTGAACAGAGCTACAAAACAGAGCAAACCAAGCTAAATAAATAATCTAACAGAGCAAATACATAGCTGAACAGAGCTAACTAACAGAGCAAATCGATCTAAATAATTAAGTAGCTAACACAGCAAATACATAGCTAAACAGAGCTACAAAATAGAGCAAACCAAGCTAAATAAATACTCTAACAGAGCAAATACATAGCTGAACAGAGCTAACTAACAGAGCAAACCAATCCAAATAATTAAGTAGCTAACAGAGCAAATACATAGCTAAACAGAGCTACAAAACAGAGCAAACCAAGCTAAATAAATACTCTAACAGAGCAAATACATAGCTGAACAGAGCTAACTAACAGAGCAAACCGATCTAAATAATTAAGTAGCTAACAGAGCAAATACATAGCTAAACAGAGCTACAAAACAGCGCAAACCAAGTTAAATAAATACTCTAACAGAGCAAATACATAGTAAAAGAGCGGTCATTTACCTTAGGTGAGGTGGGGTCGCTTTCCGTCGTGGATTGAGTCCCAGGCGTCGGCGCCGGAGCCACTGGCAGAGGAGACGTCAGAGGAGACCTCATCCTGCTCGAACACCGGAGCGTCCTCCTCCTCCTCCTCCGCCGCCGCCACCGCTGCCGCCGCCGCATCTGGCCCTGGGCCCTGCCCAGGGAGAAGAGAGCGGTGTATGGCCGCCCGGAGCTGCGTCTGGAACAACACCTCCTCGGCGGCTTCTATCGCATGCTCGGCGCCGGAGATGCGGATAGCTCTCTGCATCGCAGACGCCCGAATGACACCGTCGGCGCGCTCGCGCTCAAAGGCGGCGCGAGAGAGCAGGAGACCGACCTCCAGATCCTCGTCCTCATTGTCCGAGCATGACGAGATCCGGGCGTCGGTGGCCGCCGCCGCCGTGGATCCGGATGGGATTTGACGGCTCCGAATGAACTGGCGACCGCAGTCGCCGGGGATCTCGCCCAGTTGTAGGGGAGATCCGGGCTGCGCCTCGGAGGGTATGAGGAGGAAGATGCTCCATCCTGACTTCCGTCGGCACCGGAGGGGTTCGCCATCGATGGGTGAAGTAGGAGGAGAGCGTGTGCGGCTAGGGTTAGGAACTGGGGAGAGTGAGACTGTGAGAGTGAGAGTGAGACACACTCGAGTGGAAGATATTAATACCGGCACCGCTTAATGGGCCTTCACATGGGAAACGGAGATAGACCGATCTCCGTTTCTGATGTGGTCATATCGGCAACGGAGGTATTTTTCCTCCGTTGCCCAGATATGAGCAACGAAGATCTTTTCGCCCTCCGTTACCATTGTGTCGGGCCCATCGACCGACTAGCGCGCGCACACTCACGGAAGCGCGCGGAGCTCATTCTTCCGTCGCCTAACTCTTGCCGTTGCCATAGAGGGGTATTCGATGTGTCGTTCTGTACTAGTGTACGAAGGCAGGCATGGCGATGTAGAGCCCTCCGGTGATGATTCCCGTCTCCGGTAGGGTGCCGGGAAGAGCTTCAGAACCCTCCCGAGTTAGGGTTGACGGCGGCGGCGGCTCTAGAACTTTTCGTGGAAATTGACTTGGGTACTTAGGGTTTTCCCGAGGAAGACAATTTATAGGCGAAGGGGCAACGTCGGTGAAGGCCCGTAGCGTCCTCACCACGTAGCGGCGCGGCAGGAGGTGGGACCGCGCCACGACATGGGGAGGGCGGCCCATGGCCCCCCTTCGTCTCTCCTTCGGACTCCGTGTACGTGTCAGAAAAATAGGGACTTTGGCTTTTGTTTCGTCCAATTTCGAGAATATTTCTAGAAGTACTTTTCTGAAACCAAAAACAGCAGAAAACATGAACTGGCACTGTGGCATCTTGTTAATAGGTTAGTCCCAGAAAATGCATAAAAATGATATAAAGTGTATACAAAACATATAGCAATTGGCATAATATAAGCATGGAACATCAGTAATTATAGATACGTTGGAGACGTATCAAGCATCCCCAAGCTTAGTTCTACTCGTCCTCGAGTAGGTAAAACGATAACAACAAAATAATTTATGAGGAGACATGCTTCACACAATCTTGATCAAATAATATTGCAAGGCTCATGTCATGAATGAAGTGACTCAAGACAATGGTTTATAGTTTGCTAACAAATAGATAAAGAGTAAACAACTGAATCATATAAGCAAAACTTTTCATGAATAGTATTTTCAAGACAAGCATCAAAAAGCTTTGCATAAGAGTTAACTCATAAAGCAATATATTCCAAATAAAGGCATTGAAGCACCACATAGGAAGATTTAAGTTCAGCAATTGCTTTCAACTTTCAACATGTATATCTCATGGATATTGTCAACACAAAGTAATATAACAAGTGCAATAAGTAAATATATAAGAATTAATGCACACAAAGTTGACACAAGTGTTTGCTTCTGAGATAGAAAGAAGTAGGTAAATTGACTCAACATAAAGTAAAAGAAAGGCCCTTCGCAGAGTGAAGCAGGGATTAAATCATGTGCTAGAGCTTTTTAGATTTTTGAAATCATATAGAGAGCATAAAATAAGTTTTTGAGAGGTGTTTGTTGTTGTCAACGAATGGCAGTGGGCACTCTATCCTCCTTATCACCCAGACTTTCAAGAGCGGCTCCCATGAAGGACGTTATTTCTAACCAAGGGTAGATCATCCCTCTTCTCTTTTGTTACACATGCATATTTTATAAATTGGTATGACACTCCTCCCAACCTTTGGTTACACAAGCCATGGCTAACCGAATCCTCGGGTGCCTTCCAACAATCACATACAATGGAGGAGTGCCTATTTGATAAAGGTTAACATTTTAGAAATTTGCTTTTGATAAATCATTGGCAAACATGTGAAGAGAATTAAGTGGTTAAAGTTGTAATTAATTGGGACTGGGCACCCCATTTGCCAGCTCTTTTTGCAAATTATTGGATAAACGGATGTATATGCCACTAGTCCATTGGTGAAAGTCTGTCATGAGTAAATGACAAGGTGATAGAGTAAACGCCACAAAACTTCCTCATGAGCTATAAAACATTGACACAAATAAGGAGTAATAAAATTTTGAATAGTTTAAAGTTAGCACATGAAGTATTTACTTGGAATGGCAGGAAATACCACATAATAGGTAGTTATGGTGGACACAAATGGCATGGGTTTTGGCTCAAGGTTTGGATGCACGAGAAGCATTCCCTCTTAGTACAGAGTTTAGGCTAGCAAGGTTGTTTGAAGCAAACACATGATATCAACCAGTACAACAAGATTTACATAAAAAGCATATTGCAAGCATTATAAGACTCAACACTGTCTCCCTTGTTGTTCAAACACTTACCAGAAAATATCTAGACCTTAGAGATATCAAACATGCAAACCAAGTCTCAACAAGCTCTACGGTAGTTCTCCACTAATAGGCTTAAACTACATGATGCAAGAGCTTAAACATGATCTACTTGAAAGCTCAAAACAATTGCAAAGCATCAAATTATTCAAGACAATGATCTACAAGAATGAGTATGTCTTTTCAATATACCATCTACCACATGTAGCATTTTCTATTTCCAACCAAACACCAATCAACTTATTTCAACATAAAACTCTCCAAATAATACAACAATGAACAAGAGAGTACTTCTCTACAAGAACTAACAGCTTTGAACAAGAGATGTATGAAAAACAGGAGCTAAAAGCATTGCAGTAGCTAGTTAAGAATACTCAACAAATATAAGTGAAGAACACGAGTATTCACTTGAAAAAGCGGAGCGTGTCTCTCTCCCACACAACAATGCTAGGATCCAAATTATTCATAAAACAAAGCAAAAATAAAAGCACACAGACGCTCTAAGTAAAGCACATAAGATGTGAAAAAATTAAAATATAGTTTCACCAGAGATGACCTGATAAGTTGTGGATGAAGAAGGCGATGCCTTGGTCATCCCCAAGCTTAGACGCTTGAGTCTTCTTGAAATATGCTTGGATGCACCACGGGGGCATCCCCAAGCTTAGGCTTTTCACTCTTCTTGATCATATCATATCATCCTCGTCTCTTGATTCTTGAAAACTTCCTTCACACCAAAATTAGAATAATTCTCATTAGAGGGTTAGTGCATAATCAAAAATTCACATGTTATGTGATGACACAATCATCTCAAATACTTCTGGACATTAGCTACAGCCACTGATATTTTGTGGAGCAAAAAAATCCACTCAAACACATAAAAGAGAATGCAAAATAAAAGGCAGAATATGTAAAAAACAGAACAGTCTGGAAAGACGAATTTTTTCGAGACACTTAAGTTGCTCAGATGCGAAAAGTCAAAACTAATGAAAGTTGCGTACATATATGAGGATCACGCCTAAAAATTTTCAGAGATTTTGGATATTTTGGAGTGCGTACAGCTCAAAACGGTGGACATCAAAAATCTGTCTCTGCGCAGAAATCCAAATCTAGCATCAACTTTCTATTAGAGGCTTTACTTGGCACAACAATGTAATAAAATAAAGATACAAAGGAGTTGTTACAGAAGTAAGCAAACTCCAAGACTCAAAGAAAAAGAAAAATTACAGAAATAAAAACATGGGTTGTCTCCCATAAGCGCTTTTCTTTAACGCCTTTCAGCTAGGCGCAGAAAGTGAAAATCAAGTGTTTCCAAGTGAAGAAGCATCCAAAGGTTTACCAAGGGCTTTACGCCTACCTCTCTTACCCTTAGTCTTACTTTTTGGTCTAGGGAATACATGCCCGCACCCCGGCGCGGTAGTGAAATTCAGAGTGCCTTTTCCCACATCTATGGTTGCTCCCAAAAGTTTCAGCAGGGATCTTCCAAGTGTAATTTGTCCTCTTCCTACACATTCAATAACAAGATAATCAGTGTATACCGTTCTTCCTAGGAATGTTGTAAACACACCTTCAGCTACCCCAATGGGTAATATAACGGAATTGTCAGCAAGAGTTATCCCTTCTCCACCTTCAGAAAGTCCCCAAAGATTCAAGGATTCATAAATACTTTTAGGCATAAGGCAAAACTCAGACATAATATCACAACGGGCATAAAAAGTTTCACCACAAATAGCAACCTGTACCGTAGGGACCCACATTGAAGGTTCAAAACTCATTAGAACATAATCATAATATTCACGAATCTGATTATAACCTTCTTTTAAACAAGATAAATTTGTCTCAAGAGTGTTTAATCTAGCATGAATGTCAACAAGAGCTGAATCAAATTTATTGGCTACGCTAGAGGATGCAACCAAATTTTTTATGGCGTTAAAAGCTTGATCCCCATCACAATGAAGGAAATCTCCTCCCACTACAGCGTCCAAGGCATATCTATAGCAAAGAACAAGTCCAAAATAAAAGCTACTAAGAAGCAGGTCTAAAGTCATTTTAGGCTCAGTTTTACCATAAGAATCAGAAATTCTAGACCAAGCTTCCTTAAAACTCTCCTCACTCCCTTGTTTGAAAATGAAGATCAACTCCTCAGGCGACATAGTAACAGTGGTAGAACTAGACATGATAAAGAACTGAAAAATAAACTAGATGGAAGTAACTAATTTTTTTGTGTTTTTGATAAAGAGAGCAAACAAGACAAAATAAAAATAAACTAAGCAAGACAATAACAAAGTAAAGAGATTGGAAGTGAGCGACTCCCCTTGCAGAAGGCTTGACCTCCCCGGCAACGGCGCCAGAAAACTTGGCGTCTTGTCCGGGGTACAAGAATTCCAGAAGTATCTCTCCTCCCCGGCAACGGAGCCAGAAAACTTGCTTGATGCGTGTAAACCACAGGTTCGTTGGGAGACCCAAGAGTAAGGTTTGATGAGTGTAGCAGCAAGTCTTCCCTCAGTACGAAACCGAGGTTATCAATCCAGTAGGAGGTGAAGACACTTCTGAAGGTGTCAACGGTGTCAGAAAACTTGGCGTCTTGGGGAGTGCAAGAAGTCCTGCCGGTTGACTTGGAACCTGCACACAAGACAATCAAACTACTTTGCCCCAACAAATCAGTGAGGGTGTCAATCTCACCGGCTTGCTGAAAACAAAGGATTAAAAGTGTTGTATGGAAAATGATGTTTAATTGCAGAGAATGAAAAAAGAACAATGATTGCAGTAGGTTGTATTTCAGATGTAAAAGAATGGACCGGGGTCCATAGTTCACTAGTGGTGTCTCTCCATAATAAATAACTAACATGCTGAGTAAACAAATTATAGCTGGGCAATGACAATATTGATAAGTGCATAACATGCATGTGCAAGTTGTGGTGTCTACTATGAGATTCATTTGGGAATTACAACAAGGTACACAGACCGCTATCCAGCATGCATCTGTGGCTAAATAGTCCACCTTCAGGTTAGCGTCCGCACCCCTTCCAGTATTAAGTTGCAAGCAACAGACAATTGCATTAAGTAAAGTGCATAATGTAAACAACACATTCATCCTTAGACAAAGCATCATTAGGTTAACCCTAGTGGCAACAACACATCCACAACCTTACGGGTTGCTGTCACTCCCCCAGATTAAATGGAGACTGAACCCACTATCTAGCATAAATACTCTCTCTTGGAGTCACAAGCATCCACTTGGCCAGAGTATCAACAAGCAACGGAGAGCATGCAAGATCATAAATAACATAGACATAATATTAAGTATTCAACTTGACATAGTATCAATATTCATCGGATACGAGCAAACACAACATGTAGCATTACAATAAGATGATCTTGATCATGGTAGGCAGCTCACAAGATGTAAAAATGATGGCACAAGAGGAGAAGACAACCATCTAGCTAGTGCTATGGACCCATAGTCCAAGGATGAACTACTCACACATCACTCCGGAGGCAGACATGGCGATGTAGAGCCCTCCGGTGATGATTCCCGTCTCTGGCAGGGTGCCGGGAAGAGCTTTAGAACACTCCCGAGTTAGGGTTGATGGCGGCGGCGGCTCTGGAACTTTTCATGGAAATTTACTCGGGTACTTAGGGTTTTCCCGAGGAAGGCAATTTATAGGCGAAGGGGCAACGTCGGTGGAGGCCCGTGGCATCCTCACCACGTGCCGGCGCGGCAGGAGGTGGGACCGCGCCACCACATGGTGAGGGCGGCCCACGGCCCCCTTCGTCTCTCCTTCGGACTCCGCGTACGTGTCAGAAAAATAGGGACTTTGGCTTTTGTTTCGTCCAATTCCGAGAATATTTCCAGAACAACTTTCCTGAAACCAAAAACAGCAGAAAACAGGAACTGGCATTGTGGCATCTTGTTAATAGGTTAGTCCCAGAAAATGCATAAAAATGATATAAAGTGTATATAAAACATGTAGCAATTGGCATAATATAAGCATGGAACATCAGAAATTATAGATATGTTGGAGACGTATCACGCCACCGCTGCGTGCCGCCCCCGCACCCGCTGCGCCACCTCGCACCACCACCGGCGCCGGCGCTACGTGCCGGAGCCGGAATGCCAGTGGCACTGGGACAACACCGCCACGCTGAAGTGGAGCGACGTCCACCTGCCGGAGGGCTGGCACCTGAATCCGCAGCGGATTCCGGTGCCGGCGGTCCCACTCCCTAGGAGGAACATGGACAGGGAGACCGCGCGCCGACGCGGCCTCCTCCCGCCGGAGCTCCTCAACGACCCCGCCTACGGGCCGGCGTCCCCCAACTGGGAGGAGTGGCTCAAGGCCGAGCACGAGGACCGCCGCCGCTCCTACTTCGCCCCGGCACCTCGTGTCGTCCACTCCGCCTACCCAGCGCTGCCCGATGCGCTGTGGTTCGAGGAGGAGGTCCCCGAGGACGACGACAACCCGGACATGCAGGCCACCTATGAGGCCTCCAACCGCACCCTCGTCGAGGACGAGATCAAGAGGTGGGAGGCTGTGCTAGCCCTGATGCCGCCGCCACCGCCACCGCCGCGGCTCGACCCGGACGAGGTCGAGCCGTGGTACTATGCCCTCGAACGCGAGCTGGCGCAGGACCGGCGTGAGCAGGAGCGGCAGGGCATTCCGCCGCCGCCTCCTCTGCCTCCCGGCCTCGTTGGCGAGTCCTGGGTCTGGATCGGCGGGAGCTGGTCGCCGGATCGGCACCTGGAGCAGGAGGAGCTGCCGTGGCCATAGTGGCAGGAGCAGCCACTGCAGGAGCAGGCGCCGCCACCGGAGCAGCAGGCACCACGGGAACAGGAAGTGCCGACCCACCTCTGGACACCGTCGACCCTTGTCATCCTCGACGACTAGGCGGCGCCGGCGACGACGACCCCTCCCCTCCTCCTAAATGTAATGGCCCTAATGGCCTCCCCCTAAATGTAATCGCCGTTTGTGGCCTCCCTAATTATAATGAAATCGGCCCTTAGGCCCTAAAAATGTGTTCTTGCATTGCATTGCCAACTCCGGCGCCGACCCCGCGGTTAGGGTCCGCCGCCGCGCGCTAGATCTGAGAGAGGGGGACGAGCTCACCTTGGGTCGGGGGTGAGCTTGATTGCTCGGGGACGACGATCTTGCTCAGGGCTCGGGGACAATCATGCTTGGTCGGGGCTCGGGGGACGATCTTTGCTTGGGGCTCGGGGACGATCTTGCTCGGGGCAACGGCCGCCGGAGCCGGAGCAGGACGGGGACGGCCGGGGCAAGAGAAGGAGAGGGCGGCGATGGCCGGGTAGCGGCGGTGCGGGGACGAAATCTGGCAGCCTGGCGGCGTAGGGGGCGGCGTCGTCTGGAGCCCGGAGGCGGAGCGTCGATTTGGTGGACTTGGGCAAATTTTCGGCCCGAGCCACTCAAATTAGCGCCAAAAAGGCCTCTAGTACCGGGCCGTGGCTCCACCCGGTACTAGAGGGTCTCTAGTACCGGGCCGTGTTACCACCCGGTACTAGAGGTCCCTCAGGGCCGCGAAAATTTGCGCGCCAAGCCCAGTGGACCTGTAGTACCGGGTGGTCGCACGGCCCGGTACTAGAGGTTGATTTTTTAATTTTCTGGTTTCTTACTTTTTTATATCTTTTGATTTACTTGTCTAAATTAAGTAAAAATTGCTTTCATTTTCCTGTTTTCTGTTTTGGTTTAAAATGAAGTATCACATGCGCTTGGTTTTAAATTAAGTACTACATACGCTTAATTTAAAATCAATTCAAAAATTTATAAATCAAGTACTACATGCGCAGTGGATCATTTCACATCACAAAGTTTGATGCTACATCAAAAATTTATAAATTAAGTACTACATTTGCCACATACGCTTGATTTCATTGACATGTTTGTCTCCTACTATAAATTATATAAAAGTTTAATAAATTATTACACATCATGAACAACATCCCTATTTAGTCTTCGCTTTTTCTTTTTGTGAGACCCTTTCTTCTGATCGCTCCGTAACCATGGACAAGGGTCTGCATATAACTTGAGGCTTGGGTCAGTGGTCACTTTGAAGGGCGGAATTTCATGAAACTTGTCGTAATCTTCTGACATGTCTGTCTTGTCCTCCACTCCCACGATGGTTCTTTTCCCTGAAAGAACTATGTGGCGCTTTGGCTCATCGGCTGATGTATTCACTTCCTTATCTTTTTTTTTTTGGCTTGGTAGACATGTCCTTCACATAGAAAACCTGAGCCACATCCTTGGCTAGAACGAATGGTTCGTTGTCGTACGCAACATTCGTGAGATCCACTGTAGTCATTCCGTACAATGGGTCTTCCTTTACCCCGCCGCCTCTCAGGTTGAACCATTTGCACCAGAACAAAGGGACCTTCAAAGAAGGTCCATAGTCAAGTTCCCATATCTGCTCTATGCAACCATAATATGTGACCGTGGCCTCATTCGTGCTCTTATCATCAAAGCGGACACCACTATTTTGGTTGGTGCTCTTTTTATCTTGGGCGTTCGTGTAAAATGTATTCCCGTTTATCTCATACCCTTGGAAAGTCCAAATAGTCGAAGATGGCCCCTTAGACAACAAGAACAGCTCATCTGAGACTGTGTTGTTGTTGTTCAGATGCGTTTCCAACCAACCGCCAAAATTCTCCATGTGTTCCTTTGCAATGGCGGAGTCATCCATCCCCGGGTTGTTAGAGCGTACAATATCCTTGTGCATCTGGATATACGGAGCCACCAAAGTGGAATTATGCAGAACTGTGTAGTGTGCTTTTGTGAAAGAATACCCGTCCCTGCATATGTATGATTTCTTTCCTAGAGTGCCTTTCCACTTAGTCTCCCCTCATGTCGCGATTCAGGAAGACCAATCGACTTAATGCCGGGAATAAAGTCAACACAAAACTCAATGACCTCCTCTGTTCCATACCCTTTGGAGATGCTTCCTTCTGGCCTAGCACGGTTATGAACATACTTCTTCAACACTCCCATGAACCTCTCAAAGGGGAACATATTGTGTAGAAATACAGGACCCAGAATGTGAATCTCGTCGACCAGGTGTACTAGGAGATGTGTCATAATAGTGAAGAAGGATGGTGGGAACACCAACTCAAAACTAACGAGACATTGAGCCACATCCTTCTGTAACCTTAATAGAGTGGTTGGGCTGATTGACTTCTGCGAAATTGCATTGAGGAACGCACATAGCTGAACAATGGATACTCGAACATTTTCCGGTAGAAGCCCCCGCAATGCAACCGGAAGCAGTTGAGTCATCAGCACGTGGCAGTCATGAGACTTTAGGTTCTGGAACTTTTTCTCTGCCATATTTATTATTCCCTTTATATTCGACGAGAAGCCAGACGGGACCTTCATACTGCTCAGGACTTCAAAAAATATCTCCTTCTCTTCTTTGGTAAGAACGTAGCTAGCAGGACGTAGACGTCCTTTATCCGTCCTCATTGGATGCAGGTTCTTTGGGTCTTTCAAAAGTTGCTGGTCCTCTCGTGCTTCCGGAGTATCTTTTGCCTTCCCATACACGCCCAAGAAGCCTAGCAGGTTCACGCAAACATTCTTCGTCACGTGCATCACGTCGATTGCAGAGCGGACCTTTAGGATTTTCCAATAGGGTAGTTCCCAAAATATAGACTTCTTCTTCCACAGGGGAACGTGGTTGTTAGCGTCCTTCGGAACAGACTGTCCGCCAGGACCCTTTCCAAAGATTACATCTAAATCCTTGACCGCATCATATATATCTTCACCACTTTGGAGGGGTGGCTTCGGCCGGTGATCTGCCTCACCTTTGAAATGCTGCTTGCTTTTCTTTCTTAGGGGATGCTGAGTTGTAAGAAATCGACGATGACCCGGGTACACATTCTTGTTACCTACATATATACTTTCAGTGCTATCTAAACAGTGGTGCATGCATTGTATCCCTTGTTTGACTGTCCTGAAATGTTACTAAGAGCAGGCCAATCATTGATGGTTACAAACAACAACCCTCGTAGGTTAAATTCCGCTTGTTTGTACTCATCCCACACAGGTACCCCTTCATCACGCCACAACTGTAAAAGTTCATCAACTAATGGCCTCAGGTAGACATCAATGTTGTTACCGGGTTGCTTCGGGCCTTGGATGAGCACTGGCATCATAATGAACTTCCGCTTCATGCACAACCAAGGAGGAAGGTTATAGATACATAGAGTCACAGGCCAGGTGCTATGACTGCTGCTCTGCTCCCCAAAAGGATTAAAGCCATCCGTGCTAAGACCAAACCTTAAGTTCCTTGGGTCACGTGCAAATTCCTTGTACTCTGTATCGATTTTTCTCCACTGCGACCCATCAGCCGGGTGTCTCAACATCTCGTCGCTCTTGCGGTCTTCTTTGTGCCATCGCAACAACTTGGCATGCTCTTTGTTTCTGAACAAACGTTTCAACCGTGGTATTATAGGAGCGTACCACATCACCTTGGCAGGAACCTTCTTCCTGGCGGGCAGGCCCTCAACATCGCCAGGGTCATCTGCTCTGATCTTATACCGCAATGCACCGCATACCGGGCATTCATTCAAATTCTCATACTTCTCACCGCGGTAGAGGATGCAGTCATTAATGCATGCATGTATCTTCTGCACATCTAATCCTAGAGGGCAGATAATCTTCTTTGCTTCATACGCACTCTCGGGCAATTCGTTACCAGCCGGCAGCTTGTCCTTCACTATTTTCAGTAAACTCCCAAATCCCTTGTCAGATAAACCATTCGCTGCCTTCCATTGCAATAATTCCAGTGTGGTACCGAGCTTTGTGTTGCCATCTTCGCAAGTTGGGTACAACTTTGTTTTGTGATCCTCTAACATGCGCTCCAACTTCAACTTCTCAAGTGTAGTTTCTGCTAGGGTATGTGCATCAACGATGACCCCACGTAAATCATCATGTATGATGGGATCATCTGGTACCTCTTCATCATCAGCTTCCCCTGTTGGGTTACCAACGTATTCAGGGTACATGTAGTTGTCATCGTTCTCTTCTTCTTCGTTGTCTTCCATCATAACCCCTTTTTCTCCGTGCTTGGTCCAACAATTATAGCCGGGCATGAAACCAGAAGTTATCAGGTGGAGGTGAATTCTGTCTGTGTTAGGTAATCCTTCTCATTCCGACATTTCTGCATGGACAACACATAAAACCATTGGCCCCTTGTTATCCTTAGCCACATTGAGAAAAGATTGCACGCCATCCATGTACTCTTTAGAGCGTCGGTCAGCGTACATCCATGGATGACTCATCTGCAAATCACCGCTAAAACCCATTACGATAAACCAACATAATAGGAAACACCATATTCATTAATACAAGTTCATCACATTAAAACCAAAGTAGAGTAGTGACCAAATGTAATACATAGTTCTCATAAAACATAAATTAATTGAAACTAGAATACAACTATCTAAAGAATTTAAATCCAACAACAAATGCGATCAGAATCGCAACTAAGGTAACTATTGAACCAACAGCATAATGATACCAAGCCTCTTGACTAATGACATATTTTCTAATCTTTTAAGCTTCAAGCGCATTGCATCCATCTTCATCTCGTGCAGCGACGACGTCGGTAAGCTCGACCCCGTGAGCATCAACGATGTCGGCAATCTTCAAGTCCAATACCATCTTCTCTTCTAGGCATTGGAGACGAAGATCTTCACTTATCTTCAATTTTGCTTTCAAATCGTTGTTTTCTTTTTTTAAAAACTCGACAATAGGGTCGGCTGGAATTTCCGGTTCAACTACCTCCTAAATAAAAATATATCTATGTCAATTTGGTCGGCATGATTGTTATAAACACGAAACAAAATAAATAGTGATAAAAATATACCACATCCGAATCATAGACCGGACGAGGGCCGACGGGGACGGATATCAAAACCATGACACTATACATATAAAAACATAAGAAAATTATACAAGAAAAATAATTATGCATTCAAATCATACAAGTAATTTTTAAAATAAAAGATAAAAAAAGGCTCACCGAGGTGGTGCCGGTCACGGGATGGCGGGGGCTATCGACGGCGGTGAGGACCGAGACGACACTAAAATCCACAAATATAAATTAATTTGAGCTCAAAATACATAAAAAAATGAACTACCTAGTTTAGGCATTTCATCAAACACCTAGGTAGCACTAAAAATGAAATGAGCTAAACTTGTATGGAAATGGCTAAAATTCGGCCGCCGGGTGAAAGGATCAAGTGTTGCTAACCCTTGGAGAGATGGGTGCCGTCTATCTTGACAAATCTTGGAAAAAAATGGGGCTACACTTGAGCTTGAGAGAGGAAACAATGGAGATGACTTGAGAGTTCAAAAATGGTGGCTGGCCCGGGGTGGGAGATGATATAGCGGGACCTCTAGTCCCGGGCTGTACCACGGCCCGGGACGAAAGGTCCACCCTCCTGTCTCCACCTGCCGCTGACTGCTCGGTCCCGGGTGGTATCACGGCCCGGGTGGTATCACGGCCCGGAACTAGAGGTGTCCTACGACCCAGGACCGGACCTGCGCAGCGTCAGAGCCGCCGGCTCGGTGGTAGTTCCCTCCTCTAGTCCGGGTTCAAACCACGCCCGTGACTAGAGCCTAAAACCCCTCTCCACCAAAGGTCCTGTTTCCACTAGTGGAGAAGTTTGGATATAATTCTACAAATCAAGAAGCATTGTAATAGCAGGCATTGTTAGCAAGTACTGAACTATAAACAAAGCATGCCCTTAATGTTGAAACTAAGCAAGGTATATACAGGATTAATTCTACACTTAACTTATTGAGACATGTACACATACGAATTTAATCTACACAGTGCATCCTCGAAACAATTCACAACTTAATGATTAATGCACCAAAATCTTAATTTGCTCGCATGGAAGCCACGAACAGTAGTTCCTCTTTTTTTTCTTTTTTTGATTTTACAGTAGTTCTTCTTAACAACTACAGTAGCTTCTGCCACATTTGACGAATGGGAAGGTACCAACATTCACATCTACCAGCCTACCAGGCCAGCTATGGCGACAGCTCCTTCTCCGTCGGGTACCTGAGAGCATCTCCAAGCGGAGCCCCAAATTCGGCCCTCAAACTGTGACCGGACGCGTCCGGATGCGTCCGGGCACAGTGTGACCAGACAGCCCAAAAATTGTGTCATAACCCCAAATAACCCCCCCCCCCCTCTATTGGACATGCACGTAGATCAAATGATGGATCATAGTTCAAACATCATACGAATAAACATAGTTCAAATATCCACAAACATAGTTCAACATCAACATCGGACACACTAGAGCGGAGCGGAGCGGAGGTCTCATAGATCATGCAGAACCCGGGCGACCTCCGCTGCGTCACGCCGTTGACTTTGGCGACGGCGACGTGCCCGGCGAACCCCGGCTTCACGTTCCAGCTCCCGTGCGTGAGCGGCGCTGGCTTCACGTTGAGCTTCCCGTGTGTGAGCGGCGGCCTCTACACGTTCCCGTGCTTCACGGTCCCTTTGCCGAGCACGGCGTGCCTGTCGAGCCTGGCTCTCCACTCGGCAGATCATGTCCCTCCTCTCCTCATCCGGCGTGTAGTCCACAAACGGGCTATCCTTCTGCACTTCCCAACAATGGCCGAAGTTCCACTCCGTCGTCTCCGGCCTCCCCCCAAGTGCGTTGTACAGTAGGACAGCATCCTCTATCTATGAAAATGAAATAGATAATCCATAAATCGGTCCTAATGGATCCAACATTGAAGAAAATTTAACAATAAAAACTTACGGAACCCATTTGAGCAAAGCATCCAGCGAACTTGTTGACTTCCGCCACTATGATGTGCCATCTATGGCGTAGGGAGGCCTCATCGAGGACAATTTCCGAGTTTGCATTGAAAACTTAACCAATCCGGCTCCAAAATGAAGTACGGTGGTGGATTCCGGTCATAGGATCCTCCGGGGTGGACAACCACGCATTGCACAACAACTTATCATCGCCGACGGGGTACGCCGGACCTCTAGGAAAGGCCTACGGAGTACATCGGACATCAAATTCCTAAATTACGCATCCTACTCCTTTCTAAAATGTGGTTCTAAAAATGTCGAATGGTGTAAGGAGGCAAGGCGCGAACCTGCGGAAGCGCCGCCACTGTCTCGTTGGACGCGGCGGCGACGGAACTGCCCGCAGCGTCGTTGCAGAGAGCCGCTGAAGACGGCGCCGCGACATCCAGCCCGGGGCAGCTCCCAATCTCCTCCTCCGCCTCCGCGAACGCATGCCAGTACAGCTCGGTGGCGGATTTGCTGCCGGAGCCAGCCATTGGCAAACTATGGATGGAGAAGGGTGGAAATGGAGCGGAGTGGAAAGGGGATCGGAGGATAGTGAGAGCTAGGGTTGCGACCGGGGTGGGGAATTTTCGGATATATATGGGGTCATGTTGGGCCGCGTCCGACGTGGCGGCCTATCCGGGCGCGTTCGGACCTCCCCAAACCCTCCCCACATATGGGTTGGGTTTGGGGTGTGCCGGACCGCCCGGACATTTGGGGTGGCTTTGAGGGCCTTCTTTTGGTGGTGGTTTTTAGCCCAAACCCAGTCTGTGTTGTCCGCCCGGACGTTTGGGGTGGTTTTGGGGCCTCCGGTTGGAGATGCTCTGAGCTCGAATGGAGGTGGGGTCTGTGGGTGAATCTTGCGCCGCACCGACGCCTATTGTAAAGGGTGGTGGGGGGAGAAACATGCCGAGTTCCTGCCGCCGCCACTGGCCACCGGCCACTCCGCCGTCCGCGTTCCTCCATCAGAGCACCGCCGCCCGCCACCGGCCACACCGAATCGCGGGAAGGAGAGAGTCTGAGACTGAGATACGCGTCTTGTACCGTCTCGAGCCTGTTGGTTGGTGGGAGTTAGATCTTCAGAACTGTGCTTGGATCATTCAACCATGCCATTACCTCAATGGTCCAGTTGTCGAGCGGGATCTAATCTTTTAATTATACTATCGTCTAGGCAATTAAAGACCCTGCTTCAACGCCTCCTCCACCATAGCTTGGTTCCACTCCTTCGGCCGGCGTCGAGAGGGGTGGAGAACCTGATCTATGAGTAGAGTTTTTAATAAAGCAGTGTTTTCAATACTTGGGTTAGGGTTTACTATATGTCTTGTTCATCTAAGAAGATGGAATGTTTCCAATAAGTAATCTATGACTCTTCGTTCGACGACGAGATTTCTTCCTGCCGCCAATGTTGGTGTTGGAAGATTAAACTTATCTAGGTGTGGCTTGCTTTGCCAGATCGAGTTTGGATCTTTTTTCTCTTGGTTGTCGCGAGGAGGATTTTCCTCGCAATATGAGTCTTGGCTGCTATGTTCTCGACAATGGTGATTCGTACTCTCGTCTCCCCACGACGACGACCAGGTTGTCCGGTTGTTTTTCCTCGAAAAACTAGTGTTGATACTCTTGCCGATGTTGGTTGATAATTCAATGTCTGCTCTTGGCACTACGACTTAAATTCAGAAAAGTAAAAGAATGTATCTTGAAAAATGAAAGAGTTTGAAGATCTCAGAGATTTGATCGTTTCTTTAAGATTTTATCTTGTAATTACTGTAGTCGGCTCATGTATCTCTACCACATACAGTTCACCATTATAATATATCATGGTATTGGTTATCAAATATATGCCTTATTCATTGGAACGGAGTAATAATACATGCTTCAACGCCTTTGGTTCTCTGCATTCATAGGGAGGCCGTCAAATTTGACCTTGGAGAGGAAACTAAGCTCCAACACTAAGGCACCCACAAGCTCACGGATAAAACTCATTTTCCCTGCCATAACACTTGAAATAACAATAATAAAGGAGAACTCGCCGTAGTCGGAACTAAAAACAAACCCCGCAAAGAAATCAGTAGGTGACACACACACTTTAACCATCACTTGCTTCTGCTTGATCCTAAACTTACCCTATGAAGCCAAAATGTTCGCTCGAGACACGTCTGGCCTCCGTGAAAGCATAGTCTCTATGAGAGCATGGTCGCAAACTCCTCCTCCAAAGTTGTCATGCCTTTGGCACGAGACAAAACACACCTTCCCTAAGCTGGTCGCATATCCGGCTCGTCGCTTGGCAACCCATGGTGGCAAGGCGAGGATAACAACGATGGGCTCTGATTTGGAGTGTGCTAGTTCGCAGCTCTGGTTTGGCGGGCAACACAACCTCCTCCCGCGGGCAACCAAATTTCGTGGCACGAGGCGAAGGCAACAACGGTAATCACCAATTTGGGAAGGAGGAGCATGAGCCGAGCTAGAGATTCAGGGGAGGAGAGGGGGAGATTTTTTAAACAAATAGGACGCGTCGTTTATTTGGCAAGGTTGGTACTATCCACGTCGACAAAAAGAATAAGTTTCAAAACAGACATGGTGGGCCCACGATCAAAGGACACGGGAATATTTGAGTTAAAAAATGTTCAAACAACACCAATTGTGTCCAATCGAGTTTCACTCGAAAAAATGTGTCTGCTTAATTGGTCCGGTGAGTTTCGGTCCTTATGATCAATGACCCTCAACTTGGTCCCTTATCGTACATTGCCAACGGAGTTGAGGACCTATCATCGATATATTTTGTGTGCCCCGGTGTGCGGTGGGCCATGGCCACACAGTAACACCTTCCTTTTTGCTCTTAAGTAAAATATTCTTTTGTTTGTTTCTGAAAAAGAATCTATAGTACAGAAAACACGGAAAGTGCTCCCTTTAATTAAAAAATTAAAAAAACGTATTTTCAGAAAAATGGATGTAGCCAATGATATATCCAGCAAACATAGCCAATAATAATATCCTACGAACGTGCGAAAGTATTTGGGCTACACAAAAAATAACAAATCTGATAAAATTTAGATATTCGAAAACATGCATACTCACCTTTTTATTTTTGTGTAGCTCAAAATACAACGTATTTAAAGTTGATATTTTGCACGTTCATGGGACATATCCTTTGGCTACCTCCGCATTTTTTCAGATCGTTTTTTGAAACTCATAAATTTGATTTTTGAATTATTTAAATGGTAAGGAGCATCTGAACTCCGAAGCCTAAAATCTCCACTCTATAAAAACACGTTTTCGTTGTACACGTGTGATTGAGACACGAGCTCAAGTTTTCCAACAAACTAGATGACCGGTTGCGCCCCTGGCGCAGGTGCCGAAAGCAGCACTTGTAGTGTAGCCTTAAGTTTTATATATATTGCGTATATTGTTGTGTGTGTTTGAAATTCTCGTGGCCTTCATGCTGCTACCATCGATAATTTATGAAGCCATGTGAGTTTTAAATTTATTTGTGTATGACTAACCTTTGTGGTAATCATAATTTATATTTGTATTAAGTCTTCAACCGGAGAAACCATATAATTGTATTGCAGATGAACATGCATGTTTTGATGGTAGTGGATTTAATTCAGATAGTATATAAATTTGTTTCTATGGTTATGATTTGATTCCAGATGAACATGCATATTACTATTGCAGATGAACATCCTCTATTTATAATTCATATGATTTGCATCCTGTGTTTTGAATTGATTTGTGTATTACTAATCTATTTATAAACCTCGTTCCGCCTATGGCGCAAATGTCGGAAGCAAGACGATATTGTAGCGATATTTTGTATTGGTGAAAATTTGGATGTTGTATTTGTAAATGAAAAACTTGATGGAAAGTGGGCACATAGATTGATGTAAGTTGAAAGAGTAATACTCTTATTACCCTGGTCTTGCCTTGGACGAGCAACAGTGGAAACAAGAAAGAAATGCAGGTAAAATTCAAGAGAACGCGAGAGAATAAATCAAAATAACTTTCATTTTTCATTTGTCAAATTAGTGCAAGCAGATAATTTTAAGAGGTCATTGTCACTCCATACACAAAAAGAATGACATCTATGCTGGCAAGAAACAGAGATCGCTCTTACCATCTTGTTCTATTTTTTCATTGGTATGTTCATTCTGATGTAAAATGTATTTGATGGCCTGATTGATTTTATCTACTCCGCTCTTGGTGGTTGAATAATTTGGAGTGAATACCTGCCTACTGAACCAGATATGCAATACTTGTGTGGATAGAATATAAAGTTATGTTTTTTTAGATCAAAATATAAAGTTACGTTGATACTTATATGCAGTACTTGCCTCAGAATCTGACCGTCCAATCGATGCTGATCCAAACCACGATCACTAAAACCACACATGTCAATCACAGAATCTAAAATCATGATATCTATAACTATGGTTCTTTATATTTAGTTGTAAACAATTGCTTTTCCTTGTCAGCACACGGTAATATCTCATGGCATTTACAATAATGGATATTTGAACTTTTTTGGAAAGCAATTGAGTTTGCTTCCTTGTGTGCAACAATTATGTTTACTTCCTTGTCTACAATCAGAGAATTTCAAATCGCTAAAATCCTGGAAAGCGACGTACAACCGGCTTGCCCACGGCGCCGTCATCCATGATGTAGACCTCTGCCGTCCCCGTCATATTCGTCCGTTCCGGCAAGCCGGCGGTGGCTCCACAAGGCAGTGACTGCGCGTCCTGTGAAGAATGCCGAAACTGCAGGTCAGGACTGAGGCGAGGCTGTCTGAGTTCGGGAGGCCGGCATGCCTGGGGCTGTTGCAGGTGGCCAATGGCGGCAGTGGGTGGACCAAAGAGTGTGGGGGCGGACGGCAGCATTGGCGGGAGCTCGAGCCGTCGGGCCATCAGGTACTCGTCCTCCATGCCCACTCCCCTAGGGTCATAGCCGAAGAGGGTATTCTTGTGCGGCCACGGCGTTCGGTCACGAGCAGCAACGGACAGTGCAGGAACATCAACAACAGGCTGGCCGGTGCCTCACGGCCGCCATTGCTCTCTCCTTAGCTTCACGAGACTCCTAAAGTATCAGTAAAAGACATTAGCAAAAAAACCACCAGAGAAATAACAATGTATTAGTCTTACAATATCTTCTAGTTCAGATTAAAAAAGCAAAAGATAGTCATTAGTGAGTCTTAAGAGTTAAGACCAAGATTCAGATAAAAAAGCAAGAGATTCCAGCAAAGCTAACATCTAAATTAATAGTGACACCCTATATGAACCACAAAATGTGTCTTAATATTCAGTACATAAACAGTAACACACTAAATCTGCAGCAACTGAATATTAAAAAAGAGTGGCGGTATTTTTTATAACAGTGGTAACCATTTAAATAATCATCTCAAATGAAATCATTTGCTGACAGGTGAGCACCTGACATTGTAATTGAGCAGGAATTATTTATATTTCGACGTGAATTGTGCAAGAAACCATGGTAGCATGACCCATTTCTTTGACAAGAAAACTGCATTACACTAAAAACATCCCACCTTATATTTTCAGTGTCATTGTGCCCGCTCAAGGAGGTAAAAACAATGAAGCCACCGTCTTAAGTTCCTTCTTTTGACCAAGCCTTATCTGGCCGTGTTTGCAAAGCACATCTGCACGGCAAGAAAACACAGCTGATCATATAAACAAATTAGGAAAGGACTACCGGAAATGGAATGTACTAAGAAAATAGAAAATGAAAAGAAAATCTCTTTGCATACAGTTTTCTTATTATGTTCATAATAAATGTAGCATTGCTAAAATCACACCTAAAGTTGTGTATTTGACTATTTGTAGAATGGAAACACTACTTCAGTTATATAGTTTCCATTGGCTTTTTTTAAATGTCAAAAATCGAAGTTACTACCTGATCAATCATCAGTATTTTGAAAATCCAGATATGTGGCCTTTGGATGACCAATATTTCACAATTGATATACACACTGGAAGCATAGATACACAATATTTTCATGCACGACCTGAAGGTACAAAGAACTTAAACAGGTAAGAACGGAGTGGGTAGTGACCAGAAGATGCAGAAAAGTGGAAACATTTCTTCAGTTATATAGCTTACATTGGCTTCTTTTAAATGTCAAAAATCAAAGTTACTACCTAGCCTAAGAAGAAACTGCAGAATCAGAAAAAGAGAACCGCGATAACTTTTGCAAGGAAGCTCCAAACGAGATGAAACCAACGAGGTTGGAAAGGTAGCGACAAGAGCTTTACTACAAAAAGTGGAAATATTAAGAGTCACAAATATAGAGGAGATACCACACATGGGAATGTGTGGACCCTATCTCGAAGGTGGACCGATAATATTTCCAACCAGAAAACGTAACAAGTTTTCCATACGAAATCCGTTTTCGGAGAACTTGGGCTTGTCATGAAGATCACAACAAGCACCAAAACCTAACAAGGAGAAAATCCAAATAAGAATCAAGAAAGACGATGAAGGCAAGCATGCAAAGGTTTGAGCTCTCTCCAACTGATACGCTAAAGCTCAATCGAGAGCCCCTCTTGATAGTACGGTATCTATCCTATAACCCGGTCTCCCAACTAGTACCATGAGACCGGTAAAATAGAAACCCTATCATACCTTTGCCTTGCGCATTCCACTTGAGCTAGATGACGTCGATCTTGATCTCTTCAAGTGGACCACCTTTCTTGATTGCGCTTCGCTTGGTGAAGACCCAAACATTGCTCCCCCATACTCCACTATGGGAGAGCCTCTCTTAGGCACATCTTCACATGAACATTATCTCTAAATGGGTGGCAAGCTTCAAGCCTAGGATTTCTTCGAGATGCTCCTCTTGAACTTGCGCTTCTCAACATTGATGACGATCACCACTTGACGTCATCGATCATGGGCCATATGAAATCTTCATTTGATGCAAGCCCATAGAAAGATACCTAACCACACATAGAAATGCTACACACATATCATGGGTTAGTTCACAAAGCTATATGGACAATTGCTTACCATACCAAGAGATACATGATCCCACTTGGTACATCTTGTAGCTTTGTGTGTTGATCAACCTTGTATCTTTTCTTCTCTTTTCAATAGATGATGTCTTGAAGATAACCATGAATGATCACATAATTCTTTTCTTCAAGACATACTTGCAATATGCTCAACTCGATGATCTTGATGCCAAATACTTCATTATATCAATATATTCATGGCATCAACCTTGAATCCAACATATGGAGTTCAAGCATGGTCTATGGACAAACACTACAAGTAAAACTCAATGCAACCATTAGTCCATAGGGATTGTCATTAATTACCAAAACCACACATGGGGGCGCCATGCCCTTTCAATCTCCCCCATTTTGGTAATTGATGACAATCTCTTTTACAAGGGTTTATATAATGAATTAAGCAACTATGCAAATCAACAAGCATAGATGCATGAGCATGAAAGGTAAATGCTTATGACCAAAACAAAAGCATAACACCAAATTCCCTTAAACCCTATAAAACTTCTCCCCCATTGGCATCCATTTCCAAAATGGGCGAAAAATCTTAGAAGGTCAATATAGTATGAGCTCCCCCATAACGTGTGCATTTCTCAAAATATGAGTGGAATCAAATACACATATCCAATGACGAATAGTTGGAGAGAGCACAAACTATATTGAGGATCCAAAGATTGCAAAAGAATGATATGGAAAACTTTTTACAATTTTCCAAATAAAAAGTGAGCAATCAAAAAGATCCAACTAACCAAATAAACACAAGATATTATGATTTGAGCAAAAGAGTGTTTTAAAAGAAATAGAGGAGCTCCCCAATATTTGTACACAATTTAGAATTATTGTATTTGAATACAAGGTGTACAAACATGGAATCCTCACTCCTTCAGTATCCTCTAAAACACAAAATCAAATGGATTCACAAGCTCAATAAGATGCAAAAGAAAAACAAAGCTTGTGTCATATCCCAAGGTGAAGATTATTGGCTTGTAAAGACAAGCATGAGGTTAAGGATATTCACCAAGATGAGTGCACCAAGATGTGATAAAATAGGATATGCACTCATAGGATATAATTTTTTTCGGGGTCACAAGGAATAAAGATGTGACACCAAAGAAATAGGATATCAAGTAAAGATGTAACTCTTCTCATGTATATAAGTTTCTAAGTAGACGACAATCATATGATATATCCACACAGAAATTTGTATACACAAAATTAGTTAATAAGAAATGAAACAAGATATCCAAAGAGAAGTCATATAATATACACATATGATATTTGTGTAGGATCATAGCCCATAGCTCAATGATTTCATATTGTGTAATAATGAACTTTAAATTCAACCTCAAACAAGCATCACAAATATCACTAAGGGAAAAAGAGATAGTTGGGATGCATTGAGGAAAGCAACAAGTATCATAAGAGCCAAATAGAATTTGCAATAGCTATAACAAAGGCAAATAAATACTTTTCATGCCATGATGAACCTACACAAGGTTCAATGCTATAAAAGTATGCATGAGGGTGGATACTTGTTACCGAGATGACATAGGGTTGATGTAGTAGATAAGAGTTTATCAACCATCCTATCTTGGCTCAATAAGCATGTGGTGAAGACACTTTCATTGTAAATGAGACAAGCATCCAATGCATCTCCATGTACCTAAAACACATTCAAGTAAAATTGTTCCCAAACTAATTGGGTCCAAAGTAGTTAGTCAAACTACAACACATAGAAGGAACTCCACCTAAATATGTGCATATAGATATGAAATTGAATTTCATGCACATCTTAGCCGATTTAGGATTCCGTGGAGTTTCACCTATATATTGGCACAAAGAAGAAAGCATGCCATAAAATAAACATGTAGTAGATATGCATGCCTATTAACTTTAATAACCAAACGGAGATACAATTTGGACAAATATCAAGAAATCAAAGAAGGTCCAAATTATATCAAAGATCCAAATAAAAAATGATTTAGAGAAACCAATTGAAACTAAAACAAATCATCATATGATTGATGAGATACCAATTGGACAAAGATACCAAAAGGAAATAGGATACCAATTAATTAATAAATAAAGGGACTAGATATCAAATTCCCAAAGATAGATACCAATTGAGATTAACTCTCAAAAAGAGCTAGGTTCTAACAAATAAACCATCCCTCTACACTTTTCATGATGGCACAAAGTACCAAGCCGAAAAGGTTTGTCTTCCATGAGACATGTCATCGGGATCAAAGACCAATGGAAAGGATCAAATACTAATAAATATAAATAGTGTTTAAAAGGATACATGATAGCTCTCCCAACAAAGTGCATTATTTTATGATCTTGTATTTGAATACACAATGCACACACATGGAATCATCGCTCTCAAATATCTATTCAAACACTAGTCATGTATCAAGAAAAAGCAATAAGATCCAATACTAATGAAAATATAAGTTGTACTCAATATAGGATAGCTCACCCAAGAATAGTGCATTATCTATAAGCCTTTGAATGCAAGGTGCACAATGATGGGATCAATGCCTCTCCTATACCAAATAAAACACTAGGAAAGTTTGAGTAAAGCAAAATGATCCACAAGAGGTAAGGAAGATAATGGGAGTTAAAACAAATCAATTTTTGGCAAGAAATAAGGCAATAAAATCAAGAGCCAATATGGAGATGATCTACAAAATTCACCACAATTATGACCATCAATTGTCATGGAAAAGGAGTATATGTAGAAATTTCTTAGTGGTGTATTGGATTGATTTTCAAGATCATCTTCGCAACCAATAAGCACATGGTGAAGGATAAGATTTAAGCGCGATGCTTATGTAGATAAATGTTCTTGATAGCTTCAAATATTCACGCGATAATGCAAAGCAACTACAAAGAGTGCTTTGAAGCAATCGGTTTTCCAAAGAGATATATGAGAACATATTAGAGGAAAACCTTACCAAGAACATTCATCACAAACAAGATCCAAAGTGTGAGTAAGTAAAAACATTTAAGCAAATGGGAACTTGTTTGAGCAACATGCCACATAGGAATAAGATAATTAACAATATCAATTCTAGGTGGCAATACCTCACATGTTCACATTTTCTAGGATTGTAATATGCACAAGCTTATTACTCCCCCATAATGTGATAATCCATTTTATTGTACAAGAGACAAAATATAATCCAACAAGAGATAACTAATGGATATTATAGAATTTGAATTTCTCATGAGCATGACATACCACATAGAGACTAGATAATATTGATATATCAACACTAAGTGGTTTCCTCATGTACACACATTTTTTAGGAGGTGAAGAGCCAAAGAGCTATCACTCCCAAAAATGGGATAGTCCATTAATCTCTCAAAAGAGCCAATTAAGATATAAGTAAGTTGATACAAAAGGCTCAACACAAACTCACACATACATGGTGTGCAAACCGACATACACATACTTGATTGCTCAAGATAAGTAAGTAGAGAGCACAACATATACAAACACTAGCAAGGTACAAAACCAAACACATGCAAGGGTGCAAGCAACTTTCAATGTATATATGATTTAAATACAAGTTACCGCAAGGAGAAACATTGGATATGTTATAGAACAATATAATCCAAATGACTTGGCTTGAGATAATATAATTGATGAAGATCCCTTAATTCTTCATGATGTAGCCAAGTCTCCAATGCCCTCCACAACACCTATTGATCAAGTTTTAGCTTGTTGGTCCCCAACCAAGTTGGGTCCTAAGAGGTTAGTCACAATAGGCTTGGCAACCCAAATGGTTCTTTTCTTGACACCACTTTGAGTACCAACATATTTGGCAAACACATTGCCAACCTTATCCTTCCTAAGAGAATAAACATTATCAATTATGATAGGGTTGGATAAGGTACCACTAGTGCATGAAGAAGCAAAGTGACCCTTCTCACGGCATAAGTAGCAACATTTGCTTCCTCCTTTCTTCTTTGTTGAAATCTCAACTTGAGAAGGAATAGCTTGATTCTTCTTGGGAAGTGACCGTTCTTTAACTTGGGGAACTTTAGTTTGAACTTGAGGCAACTTCCCTTGTTGCTTCTCACTAAGAGACTTCTTCTTCAAAGGGCAAGATCTAACATGGTGCCCTTCAACTTTGCACTTGAAACAAGTGATCTTGGCCGATTTCTTGACTTGCTCTTGGCCCTTCTTTTCTTGTTATACTTGGACTTGTTCTTAATATTTGAGTTGAATCCAAGTCCACTCTTGTCATTGGGGCGTCTTTGCACACTCAACATGTTGTCAAGTGTGGGCTTCCCATCATGACGCTTTTCCAAGTCTTTCTTCAAAGAAGTGACTTGGGCCTTGAGCTCTTTTAATTCCTCTACATGGTTAGTATCAACAAAAACACTAGAGGAAGTTGAAGCTTCATTGTTAGAGCAACAAGGCATGGAAAGTAATTCATCACAAGATGTAGCAATATTACGAGTGGATGAATTACTAGGACTAGCACATGGCAATAAAGCATTTTGAGTATAAGTTGTGCCATTGTCCACATGGGGCTCACAAGATGTTACCTTTAACATAATAGCCTCATGAGCTAACTTTAGCTTATCATAGGAGACTAGAAGTCCTCATGAGAGCTCGAGAGCTTTTCATGGCTTTCTTCCAAATTCCCATATTTACTAGATAGCAACTCAAGTTGAGCCCTTAGCTCAACATTCTCCGTCAATATGGATGCTTCACAAGAGATAGAGTTAGTAGCACAAGCATCATTATTAATAGCAATAGGAGATGGTAATTTAGCAAGCTCTTTTGAGTGAGAAGCTTTAAGTTGCGCATGAGACTCGGTGAGTTTGATGAGCTCACCCTTAACGACCTAGAGCCATTTTCTAGGAGCTCAAAATTCTCAAGGAGTTTGGCATGTGCATCTATAAGCTTACCATTTGATACTTTGAAGTCATTAGCCACTTTAAGAGAACTATCATAGGATCCCTTTACTCTAGAAAGTTCGAGAGCATAAGTTTCCTCAAGAGACTCCTTGGTGGTTTGTTCTTCTTCAAGAGCTTCCTTGAGATCGGCGATCTCTTCCGCATACTTGTATTCGCGGTTAAGACTTTCATCAATGTGAGCTTCCAACTCCTCAATGGTAAGTTTGCGCTCAACAAGGGTAGACATGATTTCTAAGAAGTTAGCACGAGCATCTTTATTCTTTGAAAGAGAAAGAATAACCATTTTACCCTTCTCGAGTATGGAAGCATCATTATCATTTTGTTCATTTTTCTCATCACTATCATCATGAGATATATTGGGATCCAAAGTAGGAGATACCTCGGAAGCTTTAGCCATAAGGCAAAAGTGAGTACATGATGATGACGATGAAGAATTACTTGAGTCACCATTTAAATCCATATCTTGTTCCATGGAGTGTTCGGTTTCCTCTACATTGTTAGCCAAACAAATACTAGAGGAAATAGAACCATTTTTATCATGGCAACATGATATAGAGAGCATATCATCACAAGGATTAATCAAGCAATTTGTACATGATATGCAAGGACTATCAACACAAGCATGTAGATCATTTTTGGTTCTAGATGCGTTTAAGTCCAAAGATAAATCATTGCAATAAGATAGTGGTGAAGTATCATCAATAATAAGCTTACTATCATTTTTACAATATCTATCACTACTCACCATTGCATTACTTTGTGGCTTGCCACATGTAGGTGAAGTAGAAGAAGTTGAGAACTCATCACGGCCGGAAGTGGAGGGACAACAAGCATCTCCACAATTCTTGGACATATCATATTTATCTTGAAGCTTGGTCCAAAGCTCATGAGCATTCCGAAAAGGAGAGACCGACATAATAACTACATCGCTCAAAGCATTGAAAATCACATTAGAAGCTTGAGCATTTAGATAGGAATTATTCCTTGGAGGAGAATAACCCCTATCTAGAATTCGCTCTATGTATGGGTCAATGACCCGAAGAATATCAAGAATGCGAATTTTCCAAACATCATAATTTGTGCCATCTAATATAAAAGAAGCATTGTGCACTAGTTCACTGGACGACATCTTTACTCTCCAGGCGGTGAAGCCAATAAGGAGAGAACCCGCTCTGATACCAATTGAAAGGACACGGATGTCGCCTAGAGGGGGGGGGGTGAATAGGCGATTAAAATTCTTTGCGGTTTAGGCTTGAATAAATGCGGAATAAAACTAGCGTTTAATTTATCAAGCACGAAACCTAAACAAGCTAGGTTAACCTATGTGCACCAACAACTTATGCTAAACAAGATAAGCAAATATGTGATAGCAAGATATATTACTTCAAGCTCGATGGCTATCACAAAGTAAATAGCATAAGTAAGAAGCTCGGGTATAGAAATACCGAGGCACTTGGAGACGATGATTTATCCCGAAGTTCACTTCCCAATGGAAGCTACGTCTCCGTTGGAGCGGTGCGGAGTCACAAAGTGATCCCCGAATAGCCGTCAAATGGCACACCGTAATCTCCTTCGTGCCTCCACCAATGCGGAGTGCCACGAACCACTATGGGACACTTGAGGGTGGTCACCGAACCCGTACAAGGATGAGGCACACTCCACAACTTAATTGGAGGCTCTCACCGAATTCCCGCGGCTCCCAAAGCCACAAGAATCACAAGGTTGGGGCGCGACTCCACAACTTAATTGGAGGCTCCCAACTATCCCGCGAGCCACCAAAACTCCGAGATCAACAAGGACCGTCTAGGGCACTCCAAGTACCCAAGAGGACAAGCTCTAGGGCACCCCAAGTACCCAAGAGTAACAAGCTTCTCAACTTCGATTTCCACGTATCACCGTGGAGAACTCAAACCGATGCAAGAAGGCAAGACCACTAGAAGTGGTCAAATCCTTCACTCCCAAATCCCACCAAAAGCAACTAATGCTTGTGGGGGGAGAAGAGAGGAAGAACAAGGAAGAACTCAACAAATGGAACTTCAAGATCACGATCTACTAGGTTCCCCTCACTTAGAGGAGGAATGGATTGGATGAATATGTAGATCTTGATCTCCTCTCAAATTCCCTCAAAGATATGCAAGAATCATGGGAGGGATTGAGAGGAAGGCAAGCTTTTCCAAAGGTCAACAATGGAGGAGAGAGAGGGGAAAAGCTAGCTCAAGGGGTGAGAGAACCGTTGGGGAAGAAACCCCCTTAAAAAGGTCCTCTCAAAAATCTGCCCGTTGCAGACGAAAAAGGCCGCATCGGTAGTACCGGGCCGATCCCGGTAGTACCGAGCCGCATTGACTCGAGGAAGAACGAAGACCAGTCAGTGCTCCCTGACTCGGCGCGCAACGGTAGTACCGGACCACTTGGCCCGGTAGTGCTCCCTTCCCGGTAGTACCGCGCCACTACCGGGGCAACTACCGGGTGAAAACTTCGAGCGGCAGAGAGCCATCCGGAGATGCGGTACTGGGCCCGGTACTGGCCGCGGTAGTTCCGCAAGGGGGCACCCGGTAGTACCGGGCTAGGGTCGGTACTACCGGCCTAAGAAGAAACTTCAGAATCAGAAAAGAGAACCGCAATAACTTTTGCAAGGAAGCTCCAAACGAGATGAAACCAACGAGGTTGGAAATATTAAGAGTCACAAATATAGAGGGGATACCACACATGGTAAGGTGTGGACCCTATCTCGAAGGTGGACCGATAATATTTCCAACCAGAAAACGCAACAAGTTTTCCATACGAAATCCGTTTTCGGAGAACTTGGGCTTGTCATGAAGATCACAACAAGCACCAAAACCTAACAAGGAGAAAATCCAAATAAGAATCAAGAAAGATGATGAAGGCAAGTATGCAAAGGTTTGAGCTCTCTCCAACTGATACGATAAAGCTCAATCGAGAGCCCCTCTTGATAGTACGGTATCTATCCTATAACCCGGTCTCTCAACTAGTACCATGAGACCGGTAAAATAGAAACCCTATCATACATTTGCCTTGCGCATTCCAGTTGAGCTAGATGACGTCGATCTTGATCTCTTCAAGTGGACCACCTTTCTTGATTGCGCTTCGCTTGGTGAAGACCCAAACATTGCTCCCCCATACTCCACTATGGGAGAGCCTCTCTTAGGCACATCTTCACATGAACATTATGTCTAAATGGGTGGCAAGCTTCAAGCCTAGGATTTCTTCGAGATGCTCCTCTTGAACTTGCGCTTCTCAACATTGATGACGATCACCACTTGACATCATCGATCATGGGCCATATGAAATCTTCATTTGATGCAAGCCCATAGAAAGATACCTAACCACACATAGAAATGCTACACACATATCATGGGTTAGTTCACAAAGCTATATGGACAATTGCTTACCATACCAAGAGATACATGATCCCACTTGGTACATCTTGTAGCTTTGTGTGTTGATCAACCTTGTATCTTTTTTTCTCTTTTCAATAGATGATGTCTTGAAGATAATCATGAATGATTACATAATTCTTTTCTTCAAGACATACTTGCAATATGCTCAACTCGATGATATTGATGCCAAATACTTCATTATATCAATATATTCATGGCATCAACCTTGAATCCAATATATGGAGTTCAAGCATGGTCTATGGACAAACACTACAATTAAAACTCAATGCAACCATTAGTCCATAGGAATTGTCGTTAATTACCAAAACCACACATGGTGCGCCATGCCCTTTCATCATCGACCTTGCGTGTGTGGAAGCTGGTAAAAACCGAAAAAACGAAGATCCAACGGCAGGAATCAATGGACGGTGGCAACGGACGGTCAGGATAGTGTGCTTAGTGTGCAAAGTTTGGGCTGTGGACACTCCATACTCATGTTGGACATTTATAAGGTTAATATTGGATCCCACCACCCATAATGACCTCCCTCTCAAAGAGATTTGGTTAAAGGGCCAAGATGCGTGAGTACCGGTACATCGTAATAATAAAGCTATACGGTGACATGTTGGATACCATCGTGTTTGGCTTATCCATTAGAGGGACCAGGGGTGGTCTTATCTCACTGTCTTCAGCCTCAGTCCTCTGCTTTATGGCCTGCGCTCTCACCGGGTCCACTCCACTGTGATTAGGCACTACATCCTGGTGCTGAGTGGCTAACGAGAATTGCCCCTGTAGACCGGGAGCTTGCAATAGTGTCGAGCCCCTAACCTTGCACGAGCCCAGTGGGGAGTACAAAATTTGGAGGGTTAAACCCTCACAGTAACACACCCACCCCTTAATCCCTCCCTCTACAAAAAACCCTACATCCCCTCTTCCATCCCCACTTCGCCGCCACCCTCTCCTCCTCCCCACGCGCCGCCGCCGCCGTCATGGCGACCTCGCTCTCCTCCCCCTCCCACCTCCGCCCATGCCCCTCCCACGCCCACCACGCCGCGCTATCCCGCTCCCTTCTCCCCTTCCCGCGCTGCCACCACCACCACGGCCCCTCCTCCCGCCGCGCCGCCCTCTCCGCGCGCGCCGCCGCCCAGGACCCCGCCGTCACCGTGCGCCACTTCGCCGCCGAGCCCACCAAGGCTAGCAAGCTCGCCGGCGTCAAGAAGATCATGATCCTCGGCGCGGGCCCCATCGTCATCGGCCAGGCCTGCGAGTTCGACTACTCCGGCACGCAGGCCTGCAAGGCGCTCGTCGAGGAGGGCTACGAGGTCGTGCTCGTCAACTCCAACCCGGCCACCATCATGACGACCCCGACCTCGCCCACCGCACCTACATCGGCCCCATGACGCCGCCGCTCGTCGAGGGCATCATCGCCAACGAGCGCCCTGACGCGCTGCTCCCGACCATGGGCGGACAGACCGCGCTCAACCTCGCTGTCTCCCTCGCCGAATCCGGCGCGCTCGACCGCCTCGGCGTGCGCCTCATCGGCGCCTCCCTCCCGCCATCCGCATGGCCGAGGACCGGCAGCTCTTCAAGGAGGCCATGAACCGCATCGGGCTCAAGACCCCGCCCTCCGGCATCGGGACCACCCTCGAGGAGTGCCTCGACATCGCCAAGGACATCGGCGAGTTCCCTCTGATTGTCCGCCCGGCTTTCACCCTTGGTGGCACCGGGGGAGGTATCGCGTACAACAAAGCGGAGTTTGAGGACATCTGCCGCTCTGGCCTGGCGGCCTCGCACACCAAGCAGGTGCTCGTGGAGAAGTCCCTGCTTGGCTGGAAGGAGTACGAGCTGGAGGTCATGCGTGACCTGGCCGACAATGTGGTCATCATCTGCTCCATTGAGAACATCGACCCCATGGGCGTGCATACGGGGGATTCCATCACCGTGGCACCTGCACAGACCCTCACTGATAAGGAGTACCAGAGGCTCAGAGACTACTCGGTGGCCATCATCCGTGAGATTGGGGTCGAGTGTGGCGGTTCCAATGTCCAGTTCGCGGTGAACCCTGCAGATGGGGAGGTGATGGTGATTGAGATGAACCCCAGGGTTTCTAGGTCTTCAGCTCTCGCGTCCAAGGCAACAGGGTTTCCGATTGCCAAGATGGCAGCAAAACTATCTGTAGGTTATACTTTGGACCAGATTCCAAACGATATAACAAAGAAGACACCTGCTAGCTTTGAGCCCTCCATTGACTATGTTGTCACAAAGGTACTGTCTTCTTTATAATCTGCTTCTCAACTTCCTTGGAGGAAAATAGTATCTGCTTCATATACTAGAAATTTTGCATCCATCCCAACCTTCATTAGCAGCTTGCTAACTTTGAGCTGTGTAGACGAAGCTTGCTGCAGCCTGCAACTGCAGTACTGATGAACTTCCTCTGTATATGCTACTTGTACTCATTATCATTTAGCAAATCCTAACGATTTATTTGAATTGCCTATTCCATATTTCTTGAATATCTGCATCAAAATATGTTGATAGGATCAAAGAAAAATTCAAGATTTTGTTTTGTTTGACTTAAACAGACTACTGTTTTGCTGGGTCGAATTATCCAGTTATCCTTTTTTTGGTTGCATACTATGTGTTGCTTCATTATTAACTTCTGGATCATATGTTAGTCAAATCAGAACCCAGAATACCCCAATAAAGAGAGTTACATTTCTATGCACATAACTTGGGAATGTGAATATTTTGATTGTTGTTGTTACTACTTCTTGATTGCCAGCCCCACCAGATATTCAATCTGTAAAGCATGACCCTAACTTAATAATACCAATGAGATTGGCTATATTTGTAAATTGCTCTATATCTCTTTCTCAAATAGTATCACTTGTTGTCTTTACTGCTATTGTGTTATTATTCATATGCTGGAAATAATATTGCAAGATAAACATATTTAGATCTCATCACTTATTTTATGATGCATGTTCCTTCATGTTTGTTGTCAGTCAGAATTTGTACTTTATTTTAACTCAACTAATCTACTTATTTACTATGCAGATACCACGATTTGCATTTGAGAAATTCCCTGGTTCTGAGCCAATACTAACTACACAGATGAAGTCTGTTGGTGAGTCGATGGCACTGGGGCGGACCTTCCAGGAGTCTTTCCAGAAAGCTGTCCGTTCATTGGAGACAGGCTTTTCAGGGTGGGGTTGTGCCCCCATCAAGGAACTTGATTGGGATTGGGAGAAAATAAAATATAGCTTACGTGTACCTAATCCAGATCGTATTCATGCTATTTATGCCGCTTTCAAGAAAGGTATGAGAGTTGAAGATATCCATGAAATTAGCTTCATCGATAAGTGGTTCCTTACAGAGCTCAAGGAGCTGGTGGATGTTGAGCGGTTTCTTGTTACAAAGAGCCTTGATCAGCTGTCAAAGGACGACTTCTATCAAGTGAAGAGGAGGGGTTTTAGTGATAAGCAGATTGCTTTTGCGACTTCTTCATCCGAAAGTGATGTGAGAGCGACACGTTCTGCATTAGGTGTCATTCCAACATACAAGCGCGTTGATACCTGTGCTGCTGAGTTTGAAGCCAACACTCCTTACATGTACTCTACGTATGAGTATGAATGTGAGTCAGCTCCAACTAATCGTAAGAAGGTGCTGATATTGGGTGGTGGACCCAATAGGATAGGCCAGGGTATTGAGTTCGATTACTGTTGCTGCCATGCTTCCTTTGCGCTTCGAGAGGTTTGTTTCTCATTTGTTTCCACCTTACTTTTGTGCTCTTCATTCAGTTGTGTTCATTATATCTATATTATGACCAGAAATATTTTAAAATCAGATAGGGTATGTCACAAGTCAATACTGCCACCGCTTCCATTCCTACATATAAGATATTTACCTTTTTCCCCTCATTCACACATATCTGGACTCATTTTAGTGTGTTGACTAGTCATTTCAGTCCGTATTCAGTCCATGTTGAAATGGCTAAAACATCTTATAATATGGAACGGAGAAAGTAGATAAGTACACTCTTTTTGTAATCCCTTTTTATATAATAAATTAAGGATGTCGATATTAAATTTTTGTCAGGCTGGATACGAGACTATAATGATGAACTCCAATCCGGAGACAGTTTCAACTGACTATGATACCAGCGACCGTTTGTACTTTGAACCACTGACTGTTGAGGATGTAACAAATGTCATTGATTTGGAGCGACCAGATGGCATAATTGTGCAGTATGGAGGCCAAACCCCTCTAAAGCTTGCCCTTCCGATACAGCGCCATCTAGAGGAGAAGAAGCTGCGGTCTGCTTCAGGGTCAGGATTAGTGAAGATATGGGGAACATCACCAGACTCTATTGATGCTGCAGAGGATAGGAAAAGATTTAATGCAATTCTTGAAGAGCTTGGGATTGAGCAACCTAAAGGAGGTATTGCAAGAAGTGAGTCTGATGCCTTGTCTATTGCCTCTGAAGTAGGCTACCCTGTTGTGGTCCGGCCCTCGTATGTTCTTGGCGGACGAGCAATGGAGATTGTGTACAATGATGAAAAATTGATCAAGTACCTTGCGACTGCAGTGCAAGTTGACCCAGAACGACCTGTCTTGGTGGATAAATATCTGAATGATGCAATTGAAATTGATATTGACGCATTGGCCGACTCAGCTGGGAATGTCGTGATTGGTGGAATTATGGAGCATATTGAGCAAGCTGGTATACATTCTGGTGATTCAGCGTGTTCTCTTCCCACTAGGACAGTCTCAGCCAAGTGCTTAGATATTATCCGCTCATGGACCACAAAGCTAGCAAAGCGTCTCAATGTCTGTGGGCTCATGAACTGCCAGTATGCTATCACTCCTTCTGGTGATGTGTTCCTGCTTGAGGCAAATCCTCGAGCTTCACGCACAGTCCCTTTTGTCTCGAAGGCAATCGGGCATCCGTTGGCTAAATATGCATCTCTGATCATGTCTGGAGTGACCCTGCCAGAGCTTGGGTTTACCAAGGAAGTGATTCCTAAGCATGTTTCTGTCAAGGAGGCCGTTCTTCCATTTGAGAAATTCCAAGGCTGTGACATTCTTCTTGGACCAGAGATGCGCAGCACAGGAGAGGTTATGGGCATTGACTATGAGTTTTCTGGTGCGTTTGCAAAGGCTCAGATTGCTGCTGGACAGAAGCTTCCTGTAAGTGGAACTGTGTTCCTTAGCCTAAATGACCAGACAAAGCGCCACCTTGCTGAAATGGGGCGTGGGTTCCGTGAACTTGGCTTCAACATTATTGCCACATCTGGTTCGGCCAAAGTACTTCAGCTGGAGGGCATCCCCGTGGAGCCTGTTCTGAAAATACATGAGGGGCGGCCAAACGCCAGAGACATGCTTAAGAATGGTCAGATACAGGTGATGGTGATAACAAGCTCAGGCGATGACCTTGACTCGAGAGATGGGCTCCAGCTGCGCAGGCTAGCCCTGGCCTACAAGGTCCCGATTATCACAACTGTGGATGGTGCTCGGGCTACCATGGACGCCATTAAGAGCATGAAGAACAAATCAATTGAGATCCTTGCATTGCAAGACTATTTCCAGCCTGCCGATGCGCCACAGAAGTTGCAAGCAGCTCAAGCTGCACCTTAGGGGTGATATGCCCTTAAGTTCTCCTTTTTATCTGTGAAGAGTTTCTTCTGATACCTTCTATAATCCGGTGCCATGTAGGTAGGATTATGTTTACCTGCTAGGATAATCACACCTACTGCATGCACAATGGCAAGTGTCGGAAGTCATATTGGTTGCTGAGTGTTGGGAGTCAAAATTGATGTTGGGGATTTGTATTTTTACTGTGTAACTGTAGGGTCGGCATCCATAGAATAAGGCCTGGTATCCTCTCCACTCTGGAGCATGTAGTAACTGCCTGTATCCCTGTGGCACATATTTGTGCAACTTATCTATATTGTATTTGTCCCAGATACTGTGATAGTATTTTATATCTGCCATTCTCCCTGTCACTCAAGATTTATTAAGAGCAATGCAATGTGGATTCTCATGTACTGAGTGCAATTCGAAATCCAGTGTAGAACAGTGCATTTGCTCCTCTGCATCGTACACCTGTAATTTTTTCTGTTTGTTTGGGTGATAGGGAATGCTATGGAATGTCTGCCCGGAGTTTGACAATATCAGCGCCTGATGGCAGAGGCACGTGAGCATTATTAGGTAATCCTTCTTACGTGACACATTGAGATGGTGATATATCGATGACAGGATAGATAATTCCATGATAGTTTTCCAACAATACGAGTTGTACATATCAACTCAAGGGGTAGGTCGAGTCAAGACTCTTTGCTAGCGGCAGAGAGAGCTGCTCTCGTCAACTGGGAGTGCATTCACATTGACGTTGTAAAACGGTAGAAGACGCGATTTTTTGAAGTTTCTGTTGGCCTATAAAAAACGTACATATTTAAACGTTAAGATACGTGGCAGTAATTTTTTTTCCATTTTCTAACCTGTGAAGACAAGTTTACTGAGCCCGACACAATGAGTTCAACCATGCAACATCACGCCAAAAAAAAAAAAGGCCTGGAATAAGGGCGCTGGTAGAATTTGACTTTCAGAGATGCCATGCTCCAAAGTCAAAAGTCATAAGTACAAACCAAAGCAAGCTGACGCTCGAGTCAAACTAGCTCTTGCCACTGTACCGTTCCGTTTTTTTGGAGAAATGAGCAACTATCTTTCCAGGGGGTCAAAGGCCAGTACTTATACATGTGTGATGAACAGTAAACATGAACAGTACCCTATACACATCTAACACCCCCCCTCAAACTCATGATGGGTAAACAACACTGAGTTTGGAGAGAAAGAATCCATGCTGTGCTCGAGTCTGTGCCTTCGTGAAGAAGTCCGACAGCTGTAACTCAGAGAGCACATAGTGAAGAGCAAGAAGCTGGTCCTGCATAGCAGCACGCACAAAGGAGGCATCTACACCGATGTGCTTGGTGAGCTCATGCTTCACCGGGTCACGTGCAATGCTGATAACACCTGTACTGTCTGACAATAGAGGAGTCGGTGCAGCAGCAGTAACACCAAAATCCTCCAGTAACCATCGCAACCAAGTCACCTCAGCCGTCAACATAGCCTTCGCTCTCAACTCAGCCTCTGCACTGGAGCGGGAGACGGCAGTCTGTTTCTTCGTCTTCCAGGCAATGAGAGATCCTCCAAGAAAAACACAATAGGCAGACAGCGAGCGGCGATCAGAGGGATCACTAACCCAAGTAGCATCAGAGTAGGCCTGGAGCTGGAGAGAGCTGGAGCGAGGAAAGAAAAGTCGGCGAGAGATCGTGCCACGAAGGTATCGTAGAACACGGAGAAGGTGACTATAGTGGACAGAGCTGGGAGCTGAGACGAACTGACTCAAGATGTGGACAGGATATGAAATATCTGGACGAGTGACAGCTAGATAGACAAGGCTCCCAACAAGATGGCGATAGCGTGTGGGGTCTGTGAGTGGATCACCATCAGTAGCACGAAGCTTAACATTGAGCTCCATAGGAGTCTCAGCAGTGCAGTCATCACCAAGAGCGGCGCGAGCAAGAAGATCCTGAATATATTTCTCTTGAGAGATGAAGAAGCCATCAGAGGTCGAAGAAACCTCAATCCCAAGAAAATAGCGAAGTGGACCAAGATCAGACATCAGGAACTGCTCACGGAGGCGGGCCTTAACAAAGGCGATATACTCAGAGTCATCTCCAGTAATGATCATGTCATCAACATACAGGAGGAGAAGTGTCCGTCCACGAGGGGAAATATGCACAAACAACGCGGGGTCATGATCGCTAGGCTTGAAGCCAGCGGCAGTCACCACAGAGGCGAAACGCTCGAACCAGGCACGAGGGGCTTGTTTAAGGCCATAGAGAGAGCGCCGAAGACGGCATACCATACCATCAGGAACAGAGTACCCCGGTGGTGGCTGCATATAGACCTCCTCACGCAACTCTCCATTGAGAAAGGCGTTCTGGACATCAAGCTGAGACACAGACCAATTACGAACAGAAGCCACAGCGAGAAGAGTGCGGACAGTGGTCATGTGGGCTACGGGAGCGAACGTCTCATCATAATCGCGTCCCTGCTCCTGCTGAAAGCCACGAGCCACAAGACGAGCTTTGTAACGCTCAAGAGAACCATCGGAGCGAGTCTTGATCTTATAGACCCACTTGCATGTGATGGGACGAACACCGGGAGGAGGGGAAACAAGATCCCACGTGCCAGTGCGCTCAAGGGCAGCAATCTCCTCAGCCATCGCAAGCTGCCATTCAGACTGAGCCATGGCATCACGGTAGGAAGTGGGCTCAGCAACAGCAGAAAGACCGTACTGGGAGGGAGAATAGCGATCAGGAGACCGTAATGAGGTCCGAGAACGAAGGTTATGAACCGGCGTACACGGGGAAGGTGGCGCTCCGGAAGTAGAGGGCATGCCAGAGGGATCATCCTCAACACGAGCGTGACGAGTGTAGTGGAGAGGGAAGGGAGAAAGGGGAGGGCACACTGGAGGAGTAGGTGGAGAGGTAGGTGACGAGGGAGGAGAAGAGGGTGGTGTCGAAGGTGTATCAGAAACAGTGGGACTCGCCGGAGGTGGAGGTGGAGAAGGAATATGGGGCACAAGAGAAGATGTGTCAGGGAGTATAAGGAAGGAGATATCCTCAACTGAGAAGGTCGAGGCGGTAGGACACGGATAGTAGGAACGAGACTCATCAAAAGTCACATCGCGGGAAATACGTAGCCGACGACTAACAGGATCCCAACATCGATAACCCTTGTGCTCATCACTGTAGCCAAGAAAAACACACTCAACCGACTGAGCGGTCAATTTGGTGCGTTCGCGTGGAGCAAGGAGAACATAGCACACACACCCAAACATGCGAAGAGCAGAGTAGTCAGGAGAACGACCAGAGAGACGCTCCATAGGGATACCACCCTGCAAGGCAGCCGAAGGCTGGATGTTGATAAGATAGGTGGATGCGGAAATAGCCTCAGCCCAAAAGTGGGGAGGTAGAGAGGCAGCGATCATCATCGCACGAGCCGTCTCTAGGAGGTGGCGATGCTTGCGCTCAGCAACGCCATTCTGAGCGTTGACACCAGGACAAGAGAACTGGGGAAGAGTACCCTGCTCGGCAAGAAAACCACGCAACATCTGAGAGATATACTCACCAGCCGAGTCAGCACGAAAAACACGAATAGGCGTGGAAAACTGGGTGTGGACCATGGCAGCAAATCGCTTGTATATAGAGAGAACCTTGCTGCGAGATTTCATAAAATAGAGGCAAGTGTAGCGAGAGAAATCATCAATAAAAAGAACATAGTAGCGATGACCACCTTTCGAAGCAAAGGGAGCAGGACCCCATACATCGGAGTGAACTAGATCGAAAGGACGCTGAGAGACTGACTCACTCGTAGGATAAGGTAACTGAGTCTGTTTGCCAAGTCTACAACCATTACAATGTAAAGAAACATCACCAGAGACAGACCCTAAAACTCCTTGACGCACTAATGAAGACAAGCGAGAGCCACATATATGACCAAGTCGATGATGCCACTGTTGGAAGGACGCAGAAGAGGAGGCAGCAAGAGCATGTGAACTGGCGGGTGTGGTGGCAGCGGAAGGAACACGAAGCCAGTCAACCTCCCAAAGGCCCTGAGCATCACGGCGCCGAGGGCCAGCTCCAACTAGAGCCTGGGTGCGACGGTCCTGAACAGAGCAAGAGTCGGTATCAAGAATGACACGACAACCAGAATCAGTAAGTTGAGCAGCGGAGAAAAGATTCATAGTAAGACGGGGAACATGAGAAACACTAGGAACAGAGAAAAACGGTATAGAAAGAGTGCCACGACTAGCAACAGGAAGAGGTGTGCCATCGGCAGTGAGAACATTGACAGGATAATCAAGAGGTCGAATAGAAGACAGAGCAGAAGAATCATAAGACATGTGAAAGGAAGCTCCAGAATCCAGAACCCACAGAGATGTACCTGACTGTGTAGGCGACGGTGACGGAGCAGCAGTAGTGGAAGCAGTCAGCGAGGCAACAGTGCCTGTCGAGGAAGAGCCTGAGGAAGCCAGCAGACGCTTGAGCCGCACAATGTCCAGATCAGTGAGTGACGAGCTCGGTGAAGGCGTACGACCCACTGTAGAGGAGCGACCCAAGTCACGCTCCTTGAAACAGGTGGACACGAGGTGACCTGGCTTCTTGCAGTAGTCACAGAACATGCGAGGCCGGCCCGCTCCTGCAGGGCGCCCGCCCATCCCCCGTGAAGGAGTGGGTAGGAGCGGTGGAGCAGACGACCCAGGAGCTCGGGCAGCAAGCAAAGTGGGAGTCACAAGCAAACCGGCAGAACGGAGGCATGTCTCCTCAGCTTGAACCTCTGCCAACACCTCTGATATAGGAACACGACCACAGGCAAGCACATGAGCACACCGAGGCTCAAACTCGGGACGGAGGCGAGATAGGAACTCATGAACACGCTGAAACTCCAAGTCTGACCTCACTGTCTGACAGCATCGACAAGTACCACAAACAACTGTCCTCAGAGTGTAGAACTCATCAACGTAGAGTCACCCTGCTGAAGCTCGTGCTCCTGACGCACCACAGACAGGTAGAGAGCATCACCAGATGGCTGATAGCGCTGACAAAGATAAGTCCACATAGCAGCAGCAGTGCCTAATCCCATAAACTCAGAAGCAAACTGAGGCAAGACACTAGCAGTGAGAACAACAGCAGCACGAGCATCATCATTGCACCACTGAGTGTAAGCAGCCAACTCATCTCGATAGATGGAAAGAGCATCGGAATAAACTGATACCTGCTGATCGTAGACTTCAACTGCACGATCATCGGCATCCTTGGCGGCATCACGATCAGCCTGAGAAGCATCGACAGCCAGAACAGGTGGCACCGGCGGAGAAGGAGCCACAGGAGCAACGGGGGCCCGGCGGACGGGGGACCTCGCCGGACAGAACACCCCACAACAGGAGGCCGCGCATGTGGATACGCATAACACCCACAAACTCGGCATAGTTGGTGCCATCAAAGATAATCGAGCACCGGGGAACAGCAACATAGCCCGAAGAAGACATAACGGGCTCTCTGTTTTTTTTCTTTTCAGAAGTCAACTCTGAGAAGGCAGGGCTGATCTAGACCGAGATCGAACCCGCAGAACCGCCCGCAACGAGCGATGCTCGGAGGCAGCAGGGCCTCAGCAGGCCAGAGGCGGGGCGACCAAGCCCAAAGGCGGCGCCGGCTGGAGACGGAGCAGGCCGGGGCCAGGGCGGAGCCGGTCGGAGGCGGGGCGGCCGAGGCGGCGCCGGCCGGAGACGGGGCGGATGAGGACGGAGCCGGCCAGAGGCGGGGGCCGCCGGAGACGAGGCGGCCGGAGACGGGGCCGCCGGGGCGGCCGAAGACGAGGCCGACAAGGGCGCAGCGGGCCTGGACGGAGCCGGCCAAAAACTGGCCCGATTTGCTTGATTTGGGTAGATTCTGCTCCAAATTGGAAGAGGAAGAAGAGGAGCAGAGCAAGGAAGAAGAAGGAAGCAAGCACGCCGGAACTAGCAACGGCGGTGGTGGAGCAAGCGCGGAGTTGCAGCGTGCGGGAGAGACCCTAGCCTGGGCTCTGATACCATGTTGGAGAAATGAGCAACTATCTTTCCAGGGGTCAAAGGTCAGTACTTATACATGTGTGATGAACAGTAAACATGAACAGTACATATACACATCTAACACGTTTAACCAAGGCAAAGCGCCCAAGAAATCGTCAGAAACTAGCAACTAGGCCGCTAGCAGGTGCCCATCTTTCTCTCCGCCTTCTTCTCTTTTTCCTGGCAGAGGTTTCCAGGTAATGGGGTTGAATTGACCTGCCGGGATTGCCTTTCAACTTTTAGGACATCGGATTTTCGTTTTCCTTTTGGCAAAGATCTTTAATAATCCTTATGCGTATGATCTGTATGAACATACAGTTCATCGTGCTGTTCGGAAACCTGAAGGAGTAGATTTCTTCTTGATTTGAAAACCAGCTCAAGGAAACTGATAGCTTTTTGCATGGACAGGTATTGGCAAAATAGTGTCCTTGAGTCATGTATAGATCAGCATGGATTTCAACATGATGAACAAAACAGCCCTTTTATTATCAAAACAATCTGGAGATTTACATGCTTTATTTGCAAAGCTGTGAGTTCAGACTGCACGGCCTTTAGTTTCTACACCGTGCAACTGATGCACCTTAGGTCAAAGAAGAAGATGAAAGAATTGTGACACGCACACAACCAAAGAACCAAGCATAAGAAACAAAATTGTTAATCTCTGATCTAGCTATAACTATCTAAAAATGCTGTTATAGCTTCCATAACAGCAGCGAGAGAACGTGGCATGAAAAAAATCACTTGCCCTTGTGCTTGGGAAGAGTGAGAGCCACTGCCGGCGTCTGAAACCCGGTGAACTGCTGCCCCGGAGACCTCCTGAACTCCGGGCTCGGGATCGGGAGCCGGCGACCGGTGGGGGTAGGAAGACCCATGTAGTGTAGCCTGGGTGACAACCTGATCCTCGGGCTCGGGCGAGGTGATGGGATTGGTAGCCGATTCGCACTCGGAGATGGAACCACTCTTGGTGACAGATTGACATGCTCAAGAGCCATGCTCTGGAGATCAGCCGGGTAGTCCCGGACGCAGCCGATACGCGCGCCAGCAGCGGTTGCCCATTTGAATGATGGGAGGCTGGTCATCTTCGCCATTGCTTCCTCGGTTTCTGCACTGTCTTCTCCAACCATATCCTTGACAATGTCCATCTCAGGCAGTTCAATTTGTGAGCTGCCCAAAGTCTCATCATGTTCCACTTCAGTAGGCTTCTCATCTTGTTCCATTTCAGTAGTCTGCTCCTCTGAGGTCTTCTTGAATGATGGATACTCGTCATCGTCAACCGAACACCTCTGAAATGAATTGCAAATGCTTATCAGATGACATCCCGAGAAATTCGCTGGTTACTAAGGAAAATATAGTTTTGGTGGTTAAATTTACCTTGACGTTAGTTAGATCGACACTGTTCTCCTCCAAGAAACTGATAAACTCTTTGAAGTTCTCCTCTGTTGGGAGGTAGTGACCGCTATATGGCCATATTGCCTTGAGAATACCATCTTTGGCGACCAATCTACCGGCAGCGGTTGTCGCCGCACCAGCTAGGAAACTTGAGTGTTGAAATTTACCCTTCTTCTTCTGCTCAAGAGATTATTATACAGTCAGGACTGATTCATCATGGCACATAGAATTCTATCTAGTACAGGCATAGAATTCTACTATTTATTAAGACATAATACAAGGATGGAACACTCCAAGTACCTGTCCGATGTATAATGATCTAGTTGTGCTTAGCACAAATATCCATTTGGAATCCTCGGTAGTTTCCACAAGAAAACCACTTCTCCGGTACATCAGCTTTCCTCCCTCCACAATAACCTCGTAAGCCGCCCTATCGTTCTGCAATTGGATTAGACCGATAAGTCTACAGATGTATAGAAAATCAAAGTTGAGCTGTGATATGTTTATGTTTGGAGAGAGAGAGAGAGAGGAAGTATTTCAAGGGCACGTACTGGTCCAAGGTAGTCGATCAATTGGGAATACAGCTTCCTTCTTGGACACTTTTGGTGATGAGTGTCTTTTCCGGCACCGATGTCCAGCCAGTAGAAGAATGGCTCTGTGCTGGAACTCGCAGACCAGATGTCATAGTACAGGTGCAGGTTGTGCCCGTAGCGATGGCGTGGGTCAATCTAATTAAAGAAGCAAATATACCTGTTAGTTAGTTGCTGATTTGAGAAGGAAAAAGCAAGCATGAATGAATTTTTGTAAGTAGGAAACAAGAAGCTTACAGCTTCGAGCCAGTGCTGCAGCGCTAGTTTCTGGGCCTTCTCGTCTTTGGACAGCCCCTTGCCGACCTTGGCGATCCTCTTCCCGGCCCTGGACCACCGGGAAGCCGCCGTCTCCTGCTTGGCCTCGTCGAAGAAGGAGATAGATTTGATGTTGAGAGATGCGGCATCGTAGGCCTTCCACCAGAGCTCTTCGACGACAATGGCGCAGTCGGCCATGGTCCTCCGGGTCCTGTGGCCCTTGAAGAGCTTCTGGACCTTGGTGGCAGCGTCATCGAGCTCGCTCTGCGGCCTCGGGGAGACGAACTGCGGCGCCACGGAAGGCGACGGCTGCTGCCTGGTCCCGGGGCTGACGAGCACGAGGGTCCTCGGCCGCGCGCCGTTGATGATGCACCGGGTCTCCGTGTCCGGCTCAGGGGCCGCGCACTCGGCCTCCCAGTTCTTGAAGCTGAGCGACCTCCCGAGCGCCATCTTCTTCTTCTTGGGCGGGCCGGCGACGACCCTCGGGACGGCGACCTCAGCGGCGCGGCGCAGGCATCCCGGGGACTCTGCGGCTTCGGGAGAGGAGAAAGCTTCGTTCTGTGTTGAGCGGACTCAGCGACATCTCACCGCTGTACCCCGTCCTCTCCTTTTGTGGTGGATGAGACTGGTCCAGGTGGTCAACTTGTTCTGCAAATCACAGATCAACAAGATAAGCTCGTTTTTCCATGAGAGAATAATTGGTTTGGTAGCTGTTGGAGAGATTAAGAAACTACTTCAGGGACGCAACAAACGCAAGCTCTACTGAGATTCTTGGCATTAAAAACAGATCAGAGGCTTGGTCTTGACGGAAGCTGAACTAAGAACCCAATTTCACCTCCCGGTAGAATGCTACCAGAAGAAAGTAACTCGCTCTAAGGCTCTAAGCATTCGCAAGCTCCATGAAGAAGCAAGATGAAAATGGTTTGCAAGAAACAGAGAGAAGAAGATTGGATTGCAACTAGAACTAGGTGAAAGAAAATCCATGGTTGACGTACCGCTGGTCGATGGAGCTGAGCGGCGCAGTAGTAGATCCAGCTGAGAGGGAGATGAATGAGGCAGTAAGACACTGGTGATGGATTGAGCTTGGAGACGGCGCGCACCGCATATATAGTAGCTGGTCGGCCGTGGGAGTGGGGCTCGGAGCACAAGTCCAAGCAAGTTGCGGAGGAAGAAGGGATGGAGGCGGGAGACCGGTCATGGGCTGACCGGTCGTCGCCGCGAGGCCTTGGAATTGGAACGTAGACGAAGGATCCGCGTAGCACGCGTCCGCCTGCATGCGTGGCAAGGTTTTTCTACGCCAAGTTAATTTATATATCTTTTGTTCATTTTTGCTGCTGTTGTTGTTGAATGTTGATGGCTGCGTTTAACTTGGAGTTAAATGTCCGTACTGAATGACAGGGACGGTCGAAGACTCAACATTTCAGTCTTTCATTCTAAAAACGCGGTGTCTCTCCGGAATCGTTCCTTGTGATGTGATACTAGTTGTTCCAGGTTGGTGTTAATTGCAGGTTGCCGTCGTGGTTAATTCCAGGCTGCTATCTGTGTTTGCGTGTCATGCTGGCTGCGCCTACCGTCCTCCTGCATTATTCGGGTGCTAATTAATTGTTGCAGATATACATACACATCGTCGTACGACGTCGTTCATGAGTATTGAGTTATACTCCCTCCGTTCCAAATTAATTGACTTTCATTTATCCACATGTGGATGTATCTAGACATGTTACATGTATAGATACATTCATATTTAAACAAATGGAATTCATTTAATTTGGAACGGAGGGAGTACAATTCAGCGGTCGAATCAACATTCAAATAATCATATTAAAATGCTACTACTAGGCTCCTAGATTTTGTTGCGGAAGTACATATATTCGCAAGCCGTTTTGGCCCCGGGGCTCATCTGCTCTCCTCGCTGAACATGTTGTTTTTTGAAAACAATTAGTGATGACCATATATTGACATAGTGAGAAATCTCATGGTGAAGTGACATTCATAGTGCTCTGTGCAAAAAGAAAAAAATATTGTAGCACTGCAAATGTCATTTTCGCACAAAACTTCACATGCATGTAAAAAAACTTGTATATACTCACCATTTTTTTTCAGAATTGTTGAAATGTTTTCCTATTTTTTTGATTTTTTTTTGTACAGCCTAGAGTACGTGAGGTCGGAAGCTTAGTTGAATTTCTAGTCTTCACGGTCTTTCTCAATGATAATTTTTTACCGTATCATGTTATTGTAGGTAAAATACTCATGTGGCATTGTATTTAGTCAGAAAAAAGAGCAAGGTTGTACTACTTAGCTAACATAAATATATTTTTTGCACATTATCATAGGAAAAAACATTAATCAACATCTCTTGTGTCAATAGAGGTGCTACGTACTATTTACGTACACCTTGTGGCATTTGTTTTCTTTGTATGTCCCCATGTTAGAGGATAAAAAACGAAGTAATATAGACCATGCACAACGTACTCTTTGGCTCTCTCGCCATTGCTGAATTCTTTGATGAGTTGCTTCTACAGTTCTACATCTTGGTGATGGTATGAATGGCGATGCGAGAGAACTCGGTAATTCGAGACACTACACTGGGAAAGGACCGACGATAATGTCGTGGTGATGTCTTCTCGGTCCACGCCTATGTGCTACTTATCTCATATATGTTTGCACTACTATTTGGCCCGGTGGTAGGCGTTCAGAATTTGCTATATATCTAATCTGATGTATGCGATTAGATTTACTAGTGCATGTTTGATGTGTTTGGATAATTAACCTATCCAAAAATTGAATAATATATATTCCAACAAGTCACTAGGATAATGTATACAACAATTCTCATAAATAGACTAGCCTAACCAAAAGTGCGCGCACGATCGACCGCATCAACGTGAAAGGTTGCGCTTCTTTGCATTCACTTCTCCTCCCTGTTTCCTCGCTCTAACGAAAAGTACGTGCCGCCGCTGTAGTTTCGTTCTTGACCTCAATCAGTAATTGTGAACGCCACACTAGATTATGGTAAATGATGATAGGAACGGGAAGCTTCCCCGGAGACCTCTTGCTTGACTTTCCTGTCCTTCTGCACCAGTTAATAGTGAGTTTGCTATCCTGAACAGTAGTAACATTTTAGCACCAATATTAGCAATAAAGAAGCATCATCAACTTGTTTGTCAGAATATAATATATACATTGCACAGCCATTTCCCATTAGTTCGGACTGATGGGAAATGCTAGGTATTATATTTTAACACTCCCCCTCACGTCTAGGCTGGACAATCGGTAAGACCTTAGACGTGGAGTAGTAGGGAGGGCGCAACTATTTTTATATTAAATAGCGCGTTAGCCGGGGCTTGAACTTGAGACCTCCTGGCTCTGATAATATGGCATCAGAGCCAGAGGTCTAGAGTTCAAATCCTGGCTAACGCAGTATTAAAAATAAATATCTGCGGACATCCTAAATTCCACGTCCTAGGCTCGTGAGAAAAAGTCCACAGCCTAGACGTGAGGGGAGTGTCAGAATATAATATATACATTGCACAGCCCTTTCCCATCAGTTCGGACTTTTGGAATAATTGGCTAGTGCATCAATCTAATATTGTTAACCTTAATATTGTTAACCGAACACATATTTTATTAGGCGTGCTTAGTTTGTAATTATAGTACAGTAGTAAGATGATACCTGAGACAAATACTGTACGTATAAGTGTATATGGATATGAATGTTCTCTTGTCTCATTAACATGTGGGATCAGACACCACATGTCATTCTCACGCACGCATGGAGGGGCGAATATTTATGACAAGTGGTAGTCACAAATATGAGGAGAAATACAATGCAGTCTATTGTGTGAGAATAAAACTGACACCATTGCATTTTGGCCTTTTGGGCTAAGGACACCATCGACTTATTGATCAATGGAAATATTTCAATAGACTAAGTTGTCAAGTACTCCCTCCGTTTCAAATTACTTGTCTTCCATTTGTCCACATGCGGATGTATCTATACTTGTACATGTCTAGATACATCCACATGTGGACAAATGGAAGACAAGTAATTTGGAACGGAGGGAGTAGTAGAGTATAGTAAATTTGACAAGTTGACATAGTACTAATAAGACGTTTTGCCTCGGGAGATCATATGCTCCTGGTAAAATAAACAAATTTTATAAAAAAAAAGTAAAGCATTTTAAAAAAGCTGATAACAATTAGTGATGAGCATATGCATGTTTTATAAATATATGTCAATTTTCATGATGAAATGACATGGCGTGGTGTCTGCCAGTAGCTCTCTTGTCGGGCTCGCCCATGGGGGTGGTGGGTCTGAATTTGGTAGGCATAGGCGACGACGCCTCCGCATGTGCGCCTCTGTAGCCACCTCGCCACTCCTTTCCTTTGGACTTTGAACTTTGGTTCATGCGGGTGTGTGAAGTTGGTTGTTGGGTGGTAAGGTTTGGTTTGGGGTGATGAATGGTGCGTTAGGATAAAGCCTATGGGTGTTGCTCCCTTCTTAACCTTCGTAAAAAAATTGTTAGTGCCAATTTCTCCTCCTGAGTTTTGTTGTAGGACAAACCCTAGATCTAGTCTCCCTCGATCTGAAGATGGAGGAACATTTGGCGTCGTCTACCTCCTTGTGGGCGTCGTTTCGTTGCAGTTTGTGTGGCCACTTGATAGTGGTAAGCGAAGCCTGGTCATGGCATGTTATTTGTCATAGACTAGCTAACATGTTTTCTGGTTCATGTGTCATGTCTTGCCATAATCCGATGAAGTCGGAGTAGTGTGTCGCGGGGCGGCATTTTGGCAACGATGCTACACGAATGGCTGCCATGTGGATTTTGTTGGTGCAAGGTTTGCAACTTTCTCCCGTGAAGCTTATCGTCGAAGTCAGAGCTGCCACTTTCTCGACGCGTTTGGTCGACTGGTTGGCATGTATCGTCGTGGTTTTCGATTTGTTTCGGCGAGGGCTCTCTTAGTGGCCGAAGTCGCTTACTCGCGCAGGAGTGATGACACTTGATGGCAACCTTCTCGGCGGTGCGTGAAAACTTCATGTGGCCGGCGGTGCCTAATATTCTCGTGCTTCATGACGACACCTTGTTAATTAATTGGGAAACTCTATTCTTCTAAATTAAATATTAATGGGATGAGCCAAACCTTTTGTATTTTTTTGTGTGGGGGAGCTACTTGATTTATAGAAAAAATGATTGATGATTCGATGTGTGTCAGCTTCCAGTCACGCACAATCAGAGTCATGGTTGCTATAGCCGCACACCGGCATGTCGTACGTATCCATTCTTTCTAGCAACGATGCTGCCGGGAATATCTCGCACGGACCAGAAGATTTAAGTAATTCCGGTCAAAGAAAAGAAAGGAAGATCCAAGTAGTACTTGACCAGGTGACCTTTTTGAAACTAACATCTTCAGATTTCGTTTTGGGCGGCAGGGATCCGATCAAAAAATGGAGGTGACGGAGGTCCGGAGTATCAGGTCAACGTGGAATTAAACCCTGGAATTTTTGTGGAATGTAGTGCAGATCGGCGGCAATAATGGCTGCCGTCAAGTCAAAAGCATGCGTGCCCCCCAAGAGTTAGATTTTGTAAATGTAGGGTCGTCATCTACTTACAGGACGACGCGAGGTACTTTCGCTCATTATACATCTCCCACTTTCGCTTTCGGTGCCTATTTTCTTTTTTTACGAAGCACCATATATGTTCCAGAACTCTAATTCTTAATTATGCATATATATTTTTGGTTTTGACTAATACATAAGTATGTTTTCCTCTGGACAACATCAATAAGTACTGAGCTTCTGTCTTCCATTCCACCTCCACGCGCTTTCACCACGCGTCCACGCCTCGTCATCTCAGCTTGTCAAGTTGTCGTTCGTCGAGTGCGACCTCACAATGTCGATGGTCACCTCGATTTGTCTTCTCTCGAAGAAAACTTGCATAGTACCAACCCACTGGGATGTGCATGATAGCATCAAACCATGATTAAAACTCTGAATTGTGCATGTATAGCTGAAAGTTGTTTTTGGGCTCCAATGCTCACTCTATTTTAAAAAAAAAAATCAGAAAATAGATATAAATTTAAAAAGAATCTGAAAAATCATGTATATTCTCAATAATGTATCCCGCAAACGCACAAAATCTTGATTTAAAATACTTTATATTCTAAGATGCACAAATGACAAAATCTTGTATATTTGAAGATTTAAAAATTTGTGTATTAGGATACACACATTTGTCATTTTTGTATTGCTTAGAATATATTTTTTTTAGATGTTTTACATGTTTCCGGGATACATCATTTACAAGATGTACGATTTTTTTTTCAGATTATTTGGAAATTTATACATGTATGATTTTTTTTTAAATAGGGGAAGAAATAGAGCGCATGAGCCAAATATCTCTACTCATGTAACAGTTCCAAACTTAGCCTGGTTGCCCACGGTTTGCACCGATGAGCTTAGCTGGCGTTTTATGCCATCAGCCTAGCTGGCGTTCACGCGTAGACTAGTGCGACAGAACTTGACACACCCCAGATTTTTACGAGTTGAAGCAGAGATGAACAATAGAAAGAGAAGTGCCATGGCTGCCAGACTCGCGACAAATTAACGCGTACAGCTGCTACCTCGCCGACTCACCGCACCTTTGTTTACCGGCCGGGAATCTGTCCCGCCCGTCGTCTCCGGCAATTCAAGCGAACGATGGCTCGCTCCGGCACTGACTGACACCGGCCGTGACACGGTACTCGCGCGTGCGTCATACGTGTACACTGCAGTAGTTCCCACCCTGTCTCCATGCCACGTACACATAAGACCGGTCGGCGACTGGGTGTGAGCTATATTGTTGGCCGCTTGACCGCGTACACGCATGGCTAACAATCCATGTTTTCAGCGGCACGTGTTAAATCACGATTAAAACGAAATCCACATGAATACAGTGAGTTATATTAGTACTCCCTACGTAGGTGTCTGATCATGCCACGTGCTTTCTTCCATGCGAATACCAGCTTCATAATTAAGTGTTCGATGCACGTCACTAGCGAAGGAACGAGGCTACCTGACTTGCGATATGTCAATTTCTTTTTGCTAGACAACAATGCAAATTCTATGATACCCCCTCTGCTCCATTTTAAGTGTAGCACAAAGAGAATAGTCTAGGTAATCAGTGTCACATACACTAGCTAATGCTACTATACACTACTATATATAAAAGCTGAGCATTTCAGCCTCCGATCCATGCGTCCACGTCGTCGTGCACTGTAGCTGTATCTACGGTAAGCGTGCATCTACAGTACGCGCCCGCTCCGCGCCGTCGGATCTACATCACACGGTCCTCCTTTTCACGATAACATCCGGCGGTCCTCCTTTTCACGATAATATATACACGAAATATATGCGCGTCAACGAGTAGGTTCTATTCCCGTGATCGGTTCCGAGTGTGGTCGACTCTAGCTCCTTAATTTTGGATCCAGATTCGCAAAAACATTTAATGAATTTTGTCAAATTGGTCACATTCAGTCATCCGTTTGAATTTTCCTTTCACGAGTAGATAGATATCACCCTTCCAAACAATTTTCATGTTTTAACATTTTTATTTTGACGGACACATAGATATTTCTTTCTAATCGCCAAATTCGTGGTATTTCCATAAATTTGTCTTTTAGATCTAGCCCAGAATAGCATTTTTATATGATTTTTTGCATAAATGAAATATATGCGCGTCGACGAGTAGGTTCAATTCCCGTGATCGGTTTCAAATTTGGTCGACTCTAGCTCCTTAATTTTGGGTCAAGATTCGCAAAAACATTTGACGAATTTTATGAAATTCGTCGCACTCAGTCATCCGTTTCAATTTTTCTTTCACGAGTAGATGGATATCACCTTTCGAAACAACTTTCATGTTTTAACCTTTTTATTTCAACGGATATATATATATTTCTCTCCAATCTTTAAATTCGTGGTATTTCCAGAAATTTGTCTTTTAGTTATACCCAGAATAGCATTTTTATATGCTTTTCTGCAAAAGTCCCTGAGTTTTCCAAGAATTGTAAATCGTCCCCCCCCCCCCCCCCCCCCGCGGAATAAAACACCCGCGCTAACACTAGAACTAAAATCGACCCCCCCCCCCCTCGCCTCCTTCTCCGGCGGGCTCTGTACCTCCTGTAAATAGGTGCCATCATAATTTTGATCTAAATTTCTTGATGTCCTGCAACAATTTCGCCTTCTCCAATTTATTTTGTTGTGTCACCAAACGGGCGCGGCGTGTCGCCGCGCAAATTTTCCTAGTAAGGAACTTAAAACTAGCGAGGATACATGAAAAATACACATTATTTTGACTTACAAGGCGCACACGATTTTAGGTTGTAACTTTACCCAGAAATTGACAAATGTAACAGACCCTCCTTGGGCCTATGTATACATGGCCATTTCGTATGTCCAGGATAATATTGACTGATAAATTGATACACAAAATATGAGTTATATGTTATTATAAGCATATCACACAAATCTTTTTCAAATGTGAATCTAATGGCATGCTTTTTTAGCTTAGAACTCACACTTTGTTGCTCAATTTATAGTCTAAGTTAGACTTAAAATGTGAAGTATCAGGTACATGCCACAAAACCTATAACAATGAATTCACTTTTGAAAATGTTCAAGCATTAGCAATTTCTTGTCACCTAACTTGCATATTATTGGTCTAGTTAACTTTGTAAACAAGTCTTAAAAATTATATGTAGTACCCCGCATATAATACATACTACTACTATGGCAGGCAATATTAAGGTAATTAACATATGTCTGTCGATAGCAAGGATAGGGGGAGAAGGCAGCGAGGCCACACTGGAAGAACTCGAACACTATAGCAAATTCGATTGCTTGTTAAGATATCACAATATCATAGATATACAAGATATATACAATTTTCTATTTCGTGATCATGTTATCACGAAAATCTCTCGCAGTACTCTTATTAAAACTTGAGCATTGGAATTCGAAATGACACTTTTCATAGCAAAGTTCACAAATAAAAGGATAGGGGGCACAAACTTTTTCAGCAAGATCACTTAGAGCTCTGTACCACATTGTAGTTTTTTCATTCCTATGATGGATACAATATTTTTCTTCGATTTGATTATTTTCACAAGGTCTAAGTGCTCCACAAAAATTAACATGCTTATAAGAAATAATATTTTCAGAAGTTTGAGCCGATCATTAGTAAAAATTTCATTTTACATGCAAGTGTCTTTAAAAGGTTCATGATACAAGTCCCAATTTTCTTTAGGAATATTAATATGAGAAGCAAAGGTTCTACAACAATCAACAACAATTTGAGAATCAAGACCATATTTAGCACTAAGCTCATAAAAACTAGCAGTTTCAACGAAAGACTTAATGCAGTCATACTCATAGTTTATACATGACTCTTTACCTTTGTCGTTCTCCTAATCTTCACTATTGCTTTGAATTATTTCGAGAAGATCCCATTTAGCTTCAACCTTCTTACTTGTGAAAGAACCCTCTGAACATGCATCTAGAAAATCCTTATAATGACCTGAAAGCATTGCATAAAAATTAGTAACAATTATTTCCTCAAGCACTAGTAGGAGAACCCCTACAGCCGCCAGCCTACCACTGGCGAGGTCGCCAGCGCTTTCTCAACTACCGTTGGCGGCCAAGGAGCAGAGATGGCCAGCGCTACGAGCGTGCGGGTGGGGGGGAGGGGGGGGAGCGGGCCAGACTAGCGCTGGTGACCACGTTCCTGGGCTCGCCAGCGGCGTAAGCAGTACCCCTGGCGAACATACGTTATTCGCCAGCGGTACCTACATAGCACTGGCGACTCGGGTTTGTCGCCAGCTGTAAAACCACGCGTCGACCGCAGGTTACTGCCCAAAAAGCGCGCGCTGCATTTCCCGCCCCGCGTTCCGACACGCCCTATATATATTCCTGCGCCCCGCGCACAGCGCACGCTCACACCACGCGTCCGCCACCGCTTGGAATCCACTGCTCGCGAGGCTCGCAATCCGCCGCCGCCGCCGCTCGCAATCCCCGGCACCGCCGCCATGCCTCCGCGCCGAAGGAGCCTCTCCGGCTACCGCGGCGTCCGCCAGCGCAACAACGGGACCTTCTACGCCGAGATCCGCTCGGGCGACACTCGCGTCCCGCTCGGGACGTACGCGACCGCGGTGGCGGCCGCCCGCGCCTACGAAGCGGCGGCGTGGCGGCTCGGGCGCAACCCGCGCACCATGAACTTCAGCGACTGCCGCACCGCGCAGGAGGCGGCGAACAAGTGATTACCCCCAAGAGCAGGGGATCACCGTATCACCTCTCAATGTGGAAGTAAGGTATCGATCCGCAGGAGCAAGAAGGAAAAGTTATCTATTCCCTACAACTAAAGTGTCACAAGTTTTAGTTGATTATGCACTAAACAAGTTTAAAGAACAAGGTGGTTGATTTGATGGATGAAAGTTTAATGTAACAAAGTAAGAATGTAAAAGTGTCCCAATCCTCTTAATGCAAGAGGACAAGACAAAGGTTTTCTCTTATAGGAACAATGGACATGGGTTCATGGGTTCACTTAATCCTCTCTTCTCATCTACGGTGATTATCATGTTATAGATAAAGTACACACAATTGTCATGTTTTAATGGTAGCTTTTATGACGGCTATATGTCCTAAAACACATAGTTGAAAGAGTACTCATTTGTGTTGCTAGGTCACCCTCGTAAGGCTAGCGTGGTTGCTGTCACTCCCACATCATACTCTTCCTTTTTACCCCCAGATAAAGGATGTTGGGCGGTACCGTGTCACTCAATACCTATGCCGTGTCACATCGGCCATCCCGTACCCACATACATCATACTTCTTAAAGAACAATATTCTATCAAAGTATGACAAGTCATAAAAGTTCCAACACAACAGTAAATGCATAACAAATCATCTCATACCACAATATCCACCATAGAATTACATAGATGACCGTAATCATGTTCAGCAGCTCATACGGTACTAATTAGTGAAGCTCAAAGAGAGGAGAGATACATAAGTTACCACCACAAACCCATAGTCCAGAGGGTGGACTACTCCCCCTTCATCATGGAGACGGTGGAGAAGTCGTTGGAGAAGGTGGAGACCACCCCGGCAGCGCCCCGCCGGAGTTTTCCCCCTCCAATCTGCAGCTCCAGATCTCTCTTTCGTGTTTCTGTCTTGTGGCGGCGCTTGTTTCGAGAACGCCGTGGGACTTCTTTTATAGGCGTTTTTAGGTCAAGACGAAGGCGGTGGAGAAAAGATCGACGGCTGCGGGCCTCGAGGGCCAAGTGGTGGGCCCCACGCGGCCAGGTACAGTGGCCGCGTGGGCCACCCCCTTTTGGCCCTCCGGCCTCCGTTTGCTTGATTCCTTCGCTCCTACGTCTTCCTCCTTCCAAAATAATGACGCCTGTATTTTTCCAGATTTTTATGACGTCGTTTAGGTCCCTGAAACATAAAAGGAAAGAAATAGGGTTTTCTGCCTGCGCAGGGTTAATTCCATAAAAATAGGAAACAATTATTTTATTTCCTAAAATCATTAAATAACAGTGGTATAACCCTTATATGATGCAAATATGATTGGAATATGAGTGATATAGTGCAAAGTTCATGTATGCATTTTACATGCATCAACATCCCCAAGCTTAACCAATACTCGTCCTCGAGTATGAAGGTGATAAAACTAACATGGGCTTTGCAATATAGCACTAACAATGAATATCAAAGATGATTGCTACTGCTACATAGAGTCAAATGATTCATTCTTCAAAGGAGTAGCAATATGCAAAATAGTTTATGAAGTGATATCAAGTATTCAAGCAAGGATGTTCAATGATAGTTCACAAAGTGTAACATAGAAGATAGTAATATGGACCACATGTATGCATAATGATAAGTAAGAACATCCTACATTGGTCATAGAGTGTAGATGAAAATCTGAATATAAAAGGTGGACACTTTGGAAAGATGTATATGTGAGTAGAGGTAAAGCATGCATAAGTTTCATCTAACTTCCAAACTCTTCTACTTAAGTTAATGATTGCAATGTGGAATTCTTGGTGTCAAGCTCTCATTACCCCTATCATAGCATCTTGAATGATTAAAGTTTAATGTGAAAGCAAATATGAGTAGTGTGCTTGATAAAGTAAAGGTTAGGTGTCTCATGCCCCTTGAATACAAGTACCTACACCATGATTACTCAACTTAGGAAACAAAGCAAGTTCAAGTTATATCATTGTAAGTAATAATAGTATCATCAAGAGCGTCAACTGGGGTACCTCTTGTCCCAGGATATGGAACAAGCCCATATCAAAATGACAAGACAAACAAACAAGATGAACAACCTCAACACCCTTTTTATTTACCATTGGAATAGCTTTTTATTATAAGGTGCATCACAGACGGTTCACCATAGCATGTAAGTAAATTTCCACCATGAATGATGCATGGCTTAGATTAGCGGCCCAGGCGTCTCTCTAACCATTTATACAAACTCATTTAAACTACTTCATTTCCACCTTATTTCACCATGATAGGCATCCATAAACAAAAGTACATGATATCAACTAAATGAAGGAGCATGTTGAAAGCTTTGCATGTGACAGCACATATGGGCTAACTCCCAACCTCGGACATTTATCAAGCCACTAGCATCATATTATTAATCACAATGGGTCATGTTTTATTTATGCAATAAAAATAAAGTTGTGCATCAAGTTCGTGAGAGCTATATAACCAACTTTTCCCATAACAATCAATAACATAAACATTTTCATTCAGAGGTATAGATAACACAAATATCATGATATACATACTCGGAATAGCATAAAGCCATTAGGTAGATATGGTGGACTCACTGGAATAACTTTGGTTGAAGGTGTTGGAAACAAGTTTTTGCTTGTTGGAATGTTTGGGCTAGCAAGAGGGAGAAAGTTGACCATCTAGATGCATGCATGAGTGTCCATAGAACTAACTAATCCATGTTAAACAAAGTAAAATAACATTCAGCATCAAAACATGAATAAGTGATAGCTCTTGATAAAGCATTTGCAAATTATTACTCATAAACAAGCTCATGAATCATGCAACTATATGTATCATTAAAAATCAACTCAAACATCCCTTTTCCCAATAATAAAAGCATCCAACATATTTCCAGTAGCTCTTTCTCATATAAATGATAATGTGGTGGTCTCACAAAATAACAAACAAACCAAAAACAAACAAAAAGACGCTCCAAGTTTATGCGATAAAGTGTTTCGATCGAAAAACAGAAGTTAGACGTGTGCAAACCGAGAGTGTGTAGGTCCAGTGGGGTTGTCTTCACATCCCCAAGCTTATGGTCTTCACCATCCTTGGATAACTCTTGGTGCATCTCCTCCAATCCCTGTGAAAAAACTTCAAAACACCGTTTCTCCCATTTTCTTTTCTGTGGGGTGCATTAGTAGTGATAAACAAATAGGTTTCTTGCTGCATATAATCCTTAAACAAAACATCATATGAATGTCCAGAAAGTATAATGTTGTATGCCTACTCATAAACTCATTTGAATCAAAAAGATTCAAGATAAAAGTTCAAAACATGCATAAAACAAAATGGGACAGAATCTGTCCAGAAAAACAGCAGCAGCAAAACGTATTTTTCTACCCTACCAAACTTTGCCGAAAAATTCTGCAAAATTCATGCATACAGAGGATGAAAAGTTGCAACTACAGTTCAAATATGAGCTCATTCGGAGTTACAGAATAAGAATTAAAAATCATACCGTGCACAGATTCGTGCAGGAATAAAATCTCCGAACGCTATAAGCAACTTTTCAAGACCAAAATGGGTAAAACTTGGCACTTTATTCAAAATTCCAGAAACTAAACTAAAAAAAACTCTCTTGTTACAGCAAGAGGACACAAAGAAAATCACACATAAAAATAACCGGGTTGCCTCCCGCAAAGCGCTTTCTTTATAGCCATATAGCTAGGCTTCTTACTTGTTATCAAGATGGTTGGAGTGAGGTGCTTGGCATCCCCAAGCTTGAGTGGTTGTCCTCTTGATCTTTGAGAAGTGTTTCATGCATAATACCAGGATCCCATGTGCTCTCAAGCCAATGAAATAATAGTCAAGTTGAAACCTAGTAGAGAGAAAAAAAACACAAAAGTAATAACAACGAAGTCTAACTTTCTTTCTATGCATTGGCATTTTGTATATGAATGAATCAATAAATAGAAGTTTTCCAATGCATATTAACAAAGTTACTTGCAGCCCATAATTATTAGTAGCATAAAGAGGGTTCTCATCACCTCCTCTCTCATAATAGTTGCAAGTAATAGAAGTGTATTCAACCATATAACCAATAGGATCTTCCAATTTAGATAATTTAGGCACATAAAGAGGATCATTAAATTTATTTTGGAATTCATTAGCATGCTTCCCTCTTTCAAAATAGTTATTAAGATCAATATCAAGTTTAATATCATGGTTGCAACAAAGATTTGGAACTAAAGATAATTGCAAACCACATAAGTATTTCTCAACATAAGCAAATTTCTCCTCTATGGTGTTATTAGGAGAATTCAGGAACAAAGTAGGACTCTTATTAGTAAGAGTATTTTCACAAACAGCAAGTATATCATTTTTATCCTCACATAAAGTAGTAACAAGTTCTAAACATGGAGGATTATCAATAAGCATAGGACCATCATCTAAAGCATTATCATATAACATATTTAAGCAACACTCATTATTATCAATAAGTTTACTAACAAAAGGTTTTTGAGTTTGAGTGTTACTATCATATGTTGATGGTGAAGTTGGGGGATCCAACTCTTCATTCTCCAGTTGTTCATCTTTTTCAGCATCTTCTTGAGATTGCATGGGCATCCCCAAGCTTAGGTTTTTATCCTCTTCTTCACATTCTTCCTCTTCCAAGCTTATGTGTTCATCATCTTCTTCCTGCAAAATATTAGTACTTTCTTGGGGAGTAAAATATTTAAGAAAAACCTCCCTCAAAATACTCCAATCAGTTTTCACTTCTTCATCCAAAGACATGTACCAATCACGAGCATTACCAGATAAAGACAAATATAATAGCTTCCTTTTTATTTGATCATCAGAAATACCAGGAAGCCTAAATAAACCACATATTTCATCAATTGTTTCTATGTGTTCACATGCAGACTTAGTTCCATCCCCTGTAAATGGTTTGTTCATAACTCTTTTAACATGACCAATGGGAACTTTAAATCCCACTTTAGGTACCTCAGACACAGTAGTTTCAACCACTTTAGCAGTAGTGGCATAAGCACTTTCATATAAAGCAAGATGCAGCGATGCACGATTCATAAAAGCCATAAACCTCCCCAAGCTTAGATGATTGCAAGATATAAAACAAGTTTAAAGAAACCTCCCCAAGCTTAGTTAGTGCACACAAGAATAGAAACTTAAGCGCTACGCTCCCCGGCAACGGCGCCAGAAAAGTACTTGATTACCCCCAAGAGCAGGGGATCACAGTAGCACCTCTCAATGTGGAAGTAAGGTATCGATCCGCAGGAGCAAGAAGGAAAAGTTATCTATTCCCTACAACTAAAGTGTCACAAGTTTTAGTTGATTATGCACTAAACAAGTTTAAAGAACAAGGTGGTTGATTTGATGGATGAAGTTTAATGTAACAAACAAGAATGTAAAAGTGTCCCAATCCTCTTCAATGCAAGAGGACAAGACAAAGGTTTTCTCTTATAGGAACAATGGACATGGGTTCATGGGTTCACTTAATCCTCTCTCTCTCATATACGGTGATTATCATGTTATAGATAAAGTACACACAATTGTCATGTTTTAATGGTAGCTTTTATGACGGCTATATGTCCTAAAACACATAGTTGAAAGAGGTACTCATTTGTGTTGCTAGGTCACCCTCGTAAGGCTAGCGTGGTTGCTGTCACTCCCACATCATACTCTTTCTTTTTACCCCCAGATAAAGGATGTTGGGCGGTACCGTGTCACTCAATACCTATGCCGTGTCACATCGGCCATCCCGTACCCACATACATCATACTTCTTAAAGAACAATATTCTATCAAAGTATGACAAGTCATAAAAGTTCCAACACAACAGTAAATGCATAACAAATCATCTCATACCACAATATCCACATAAGAATTACATAGATGACCGTAATCATGTTCAGCAGCTCATACGGTACTAATTAGTGAAGCTCAAAGAGAGGAGAGATACATAAGTTACCACCACAAACCCATAGTCCAGAGGGTGGACTACTCCCCCTTCATCATGGAGACGGTGGAGAAGTCGTTGGAGAAGATGGAGACCACCCCGGCAGCGCCCCGCCGGAGTTTTCCCCCTCCAATCTGCAGCTCCAGATCTCTCTTTCGGTGTTTCTGTCTTGTGGCGGCGCTTGTTTTCGAGAACGCCGTGGGACTTCTTTTATAGGCGTTTTTAAGTCAAGACGAAGGCGGTGGAGAAAAGATCGACGGCTGCAGGGCCTCGAGGGCCAAGTTGGTGGGCCCCACGTGGCCAGGTACAGTGGTCGCGTGGGCCACCCCCTTTTGGCCCTCCGGCTCCGTTTGCTTGATTCCTTAGCTCCTACGTCTTCCTCCTTCCAAAATAATGACGCCTGTATTTTTCTAGATTTTATGACGTCGTTTAGGTCCCTGAAACATAAAAGGAAAGAAATAGGGTTTTCTGCCTGCGCAGGGTTAATTCCATAAAAATGGGAAACAATTATTTTATTTCCAAAAATCATTAAATAACAGTGGTATAACCCTTATATGATGCAAATATGATTGGAATATGACTGATATAGTGCAAAGTTCATGTATGCATTTTACATGCATCAACAGGGCGCCGCCGTCGCGCCTCGTCACCGCCCAGGACCGCGCCGCCCTCCGTCTTCGCGCGACGGTCGACCTCATCGAAGAGCGCGACCGCCTCGCCGTGGAGCAGTGGTACCGGGACCACCCGGCGGAGATGGACGCGAAGCTCGAGCTCTAGAACACCAGGGCGGCGGAGCGGGCCGAGCGCCGCGACGACCGGCAGGAGAGGCGGGCGAAGAGGGCTCTGGCGGAGCAAGAGCTGGCGCGCGGCCGCGCCTGGTGGCCCGTCGGCCACGAGTAGTGGCGCGCGCTGCAGGACGACGTCTCCAACGACACAAACTCGGACTCCGACTTCTACTCCGACCCCGACACCGACGAGGAGTTCTAGATTTAGGTTTACTTTTAATTAATCGAGTTTAGTTTGTGTTGCAATCGAGTTTAGTTTGTGTCGCAATAGAGTTTAGTTTGTGTAATGCAATCGAGTAATGCAATCGAGTTAATCGAGTTTCTTATTTTCAGTCTATTTATATTTGTATGGTACTAATAATTATGGGCTGCAAGTAACTATTATTAATATGCATTGGGAAACTTCTATTTATTGTGATTCATTCATATACAAAATTCCAATGCATAGAAAGAAAGTTAGACTTCGTTGTTATTACTTTTGTGTTTTGTTTTCTCTCTACTAGGTTTGAACTTGAGTATTATTTTCATTGGCTTGAGAGCACCATGGGATCCTGGTATTGTGCATGAAACACTTCCCAAGGAAGAGGGACACATCAAAGTTCAAGCCCCCTCACGAGCTTCGTCCACTATAAATATCAAGTAAGAAGCCTAGCTATACGGCTATAAAGAAAGCGCTTTACGGGAGGTAACCCCGGTTGTTTTTATTTTGTGTCCTCTTGCTGTAACAAGAGACTTAGTCTTTAGTTTAGTTTCTGGAATTTTTAATAAAGTGCCAATTTTTACCCATTTTGGTTTGAAAAAGTTGCTTATAGCATTCGGAGATTTTATTCCAGCACAAATCTGTGCACGGTATGATTTTTAATTCTTATTCTGTGACTCCGAATAAGCTGATATTTGAATTATAGTTGCAACTTTTCATCCTTTGTATGCATGAATTGTTTCGGAATTTTTCGACAAAGTTAAATAGGGTAGAAAAATACGTTTTGCTGCAGCTGTTTTTCTGGACAGATTCTGTCCTATTTTGTTTGATGCATTCTTTGAACTTTTAACTGGAATGTTTTATCCAATTGAGTTTACGAGTAGTCATACAACATTATACACTTTCTGGACATTCATATGAATTTTTTTAAGGATTATATGCAGCAAGTAAATTATTTGTCTATCACTACTAATGTCTCCCCACGGAAAAAGGAATAAACGGTGTTTTGAAGTTTTTTCACAGGGATTAGAGGAGATGCACCAAGATCTATCCAAGAATGGTGAAGACCATAAGCTTGGGGATGTGAAGACAACCTCACTGGACCAACACACTCTCGGTTTGCACACGTCTAACTTCTGTTTTTCGATCAATGCACTTTATCGCATAAACTTGGAGCGTCTTTTGTTTGTTTTTATTTTGGTTTGATTTCTATTTGTGAGACCACCACACTATCATTTATATATGAAAGAGCTACTGGCAATATGGGTTGAGTTAAGTTGGATGCTATTAAAAGATTGGGAAAGGGATGTTTGAGTTGATTTAAAAAGATACATATAGTTACATGATTCATATGCTTTGTTAATGAGTAACAATTTGCAAGTGTTTTATCAAGAGCTATCTTCTATTCAGGTTTTGATGCTGAATGTTACTTTACTTTGTTTAACATGGATTGGTTAGTTCTATGGACACTCATGCATGCATTTAGATGGTCAACTTTCTCCCTCTTGCTAGCCCAAAAATTCCAACAAGTAAAAACTTGTTTCCAACACCTTCAACCAAAGTTATTCCAGTGAGTCCATCATATCTACCTATTAGCTTTATGCTATTCCAAGTATGTTTATTATGTTATTTGTGTTATCTATACCTCTGAATGAAAATGCTTATGTTGTTGATTGTTATGGAAAAGTTGGTTACAGAACTCTCACGAATTTGATACACACTTTACTATTATTGCACTTAATAAACATGACCCATTGTGATTAAAATTATGAAGTTGTGGGCTTTACAATAGTTTTGGGTTGGGAGTTAGCGCATATGTGCTTTCACATGCCAAGCTTTCAACATGATCTTCATTTTATTTAGTTGATATCATGTACTTTTGTTTATGGATGCTTATCATGGGTGAAATAAATGTGGAGCCAAAGCAAGTTTAATGAGTTTGTATAAATGGTTAGAGAGACGTCTGGGCCGCTAATATAAGCCATGCATCATTCATGGTGGAAATTTACTTACATACAATGATGAACCGTCAGTGATACACCTTATAATAAAAAGCTATCCCAATGGTAAATAAAAAGGGTGTTGAGATTGTTCATTTTGTTTGTTTGTCTTGTCATTTTGACACGGGCTTGTTCCATGTCCTGGGACAAGAGGTACCCCAGTTGACGCTCTTGATGACGCTATTATTACTTACAATGATATTTAACTTGAACTTGCTTTGTGTCCCAAGTTGAGTAACACCATGGTTTAGGTACTTGTATTCAAGGGGCATGAGACATTCAACCTATACTTTGTCAAGCACACTACTCATATTTGCTTTCACTTTAAACTTTAATCATTCAAGATGCTATGATAGGGGTAATGAGAGCTTGACACCAAGGATTACCACATTGCAATCATTAACTTAAGTAGAAGAGTTTGGAAAGTTAGATGAAACTTATTCATGTTTTACCTCTACTCACTTATATATCTTTCCAAAGTGTCCATCTTTTATATTCAGATTTTCATGAATACTCTGTGACCATTATAGGATGTTCTTACTTTTCATTATGCATACATGTGGTCCATAGTACTTTCTTCTATGTTACACTTTGTGAATTATCACTGAACATCCTTGCATTGAATACTTGATATCACTTCATAATCTATATATCTTGCATATTGCTACTCCTTTGAAGAATGAATCATTTCACTCTATGTAGCAATAGTAATCATCTTTGATATCCATTGATAGTATTAAAATGCAAAGTCCATGTTAGTTTTATCACCTTCATACTCGAGGACGAGTATAGGTTAAGCTTTGGGATATTGATGCATGTAAAATGCAAACATGAAATTTGCATGTTATTACTAGATATTACTACATATTTGCAACTTATATGATGTTATATTCATGATTTATAATGATTTCAGGGATTTTCTAAACAATCCCCCTCTTTTGGTTCTAACTCTGTTTTCTAGAAAACGTCTTTTTTTAGTGTTTCGGACTTTTCGGGAGCTTCGGAACTTCAAAAAGGGCATGGTCAGAGAGCACGGTTCAGAATTTTCGAGACGAACACAATGGGCTGAAAATGAAGACCAGCAGCCCAACCAGCTGGGAAATTGTAATACCCCATAGTTTAGAGAGTCGGAAGGGTAGAAACAGAATATGTGCAGTTGCATGACATGCATCTGAAAACACGGGAAATTTTGGCGCGTTAAATTAAGCGATGCAAAGTGATCGATGTTTCTCTCGACACGATGAATTAGGGGTTAGATCATCTGTTGAGTGCTATAAACTTCGACATGATCATTACGACTAGCATTTATCCACTAGAATCTTTAGTCGAGGCAATTAAAATTTGGACATGACCTTTCTTAATTCTCGACACTTCCTGAAAACAATATAAAATATGACAATATATAAATCCAAGAGAGGGTAGATACAACTATTCAATCTCAAACCAATTCATATCTAGGATCATCTGATTACACCATTCATACAAACATCATCACATAAGAACCAAATCATCATCTCAATTCATCATCTTACCTTACACACATTGTATCTTCCAATTTTACACTTATCTTAAATATAAAGGACTTGATAGTCCATAGTTCAATAAGGTACATAAAATGGAAATATTCTACCAGATCAAACTTTACAGGATCAAAATGAAAGAATAATTAATATTACAAGTTTAATCGAATAAGTACATATCTCATCTAAAAGAAAAGAAAATTACAAATGAACAAAAAGAATCCTAACACTAAATCTTGATCTTCTCATATGACCTTGATCATCTCATCATCTCAATCTTCTTATTCTTCTTCCCTGCAATATAAACAACAAAAGAAAGAAAGAAAAGAACAAAGAAGGAGAGAATGCAGCAAATTGGAAATTTGGGGAAGTATTTCTCTCAGTATTGCATAGAGGTGCTATGCAAGATCATCATCGAGAATTTAAAAGCCAAATGCAAGTATCTGTTCTTACAAGGGACCTTTGCCTCAGACTTATGCATCATAGGTTGTTCTTATCAATATCTCAATCAACTTGGAAGAAAACAAAGGAAATGGCATAAGAAAGTACTAAGCAACCTGATCCAAATAACCTTCAGCTAGAATAAATCTAGGAGTTTAGAAGGGGTCACTTTGATACTCCTACACACTCTCCTTTGAATTCAATCCAAACTGATCAAATCCAACCATAAAGCCCACAAATCTGAAATTGAAAAGCCCACTTGATCACCACCCATAACTTGGACAGCCACCAGTTTCTCACAAGCCCACAAAAGAGAATAAGCCCACAAGTCCATCTAGCAACAAAAGCCACTTGGCTTGCCCAAGAATAAATCCTACAAAGAGATAATACCAAGCTTGGGTGGATAAGCTTGCCACATAGGAAAGTTATCCACAAGCAAAATATCTCACATTACTTGAACCCTAAGAAATGCTCAAGCATGAGAGCTTGACAACCAAGCACCTTACTCACCAATGCAAATGAAGAGTCACCTAGTTGTGTGTCACCACCACAACAACCAGCCAGTAGTTTATAAACAGCACCACAACCATCCTAGCAAATTCATTTGCCACAAAGACATTCTCAAGAAGCAGCCAGCAGCACACACAAGTCATAGCCATCACAAACCACAATTTTCCCAAGCAGTAGAACATCTAGCAGCACCATTTCCATCTGTTCTTCACCAAGAACAACCACAAATCACAAGCCAATGATGGAGATTACCTAAACCATCCACCACAAGCCATTAAAACTTAGGAGAAGTCAACCAACAAGGAGGAGAAGGTAGAACCACAAGGTGCAGTCCAGAAGAGACGGTTGAACCTTGGAGCAAGATCAGACTCTTCCGTAGCTTTATCTGCTCTACACCCAAGGTTGTTAAACATATGTGCTAGAGAGTGATTTAGCAGGTTCTGTAAATGACAGAACCATGCTTGAGTGCTGAATTTAGCATCTGTTCTTAACAGAACCTTGCTCTACAAGGTGTGGTGCTATAGAAGATGATTTGCAAGCAGAGTACTTCTGTTATGTGCAAGAAATAGGACAGAGAGATAAAAGGGAGTGCAGTTGAGTGTTTTAGCATTTGATTGAGCATCTACAAAAGCAAGGGAATCATTTCCAGTGTAGTATCTGTTCTTATTCTGTTTTTATCAAAGCACACAAGCCAGTGAACCAGCAGAGCTGGATTAACTGAGCTATACACATCCTTACACTTGGAAGAAGCACAGGAAAGCATAAAAAAATCATCTTTAATCAAGACAGCTACTGTGTAACAATACAAGGAGGCATCACAGTGAGCAAAACATGATCAAATCATGCTCTAAACCAACTAATCATCACAGTGAGCAAGAAATACAAGTTCTAGCTCAAAAATAATTTTCTTATACATTTATCATGTCAGTGAGCAAGAAATGCTCTTCACAATAATTCCAGAGGCAGTGGGAAGATCTACACAATCATGATCTACTCCATACACTTCTATTGCATACACAGAGAGGGGACAGTGCACAAATTTGAGCAAATCATGCACCAAGTTATCATCTGTTCATCACAGACCTAGCCATGGTTTGAACTCAAGTTCGAATCAAAGCTGTGGGCAGCTAGCAGATGATTGAGAGAGAGTAGAGAAGAGGGGGAAGATTTTTACCTGGCGACCATGGCCGTAGCTCCTCGGCGGCGAGGCAGTGCCCGCGCAACCAGAGGAGGGGGTCCATGGTGGTAGAGGAAGAAGCACCACACCACGGCGGCACAGGGGACGAAGCCCTGCGCCCAGCCATGGTGGACACGCCGGAAAAGAGAAGAAACGGCGGCGCCAGCAGCGCAAACCCTAACCCTAGTTAGAGGGGATGCACACGAGAGCTAGGGGAAGAAATCCCCAAATCCCTCCGGTGAGGATGGAGAGCAGCGCATGGGGATTGTTTTGCCCCATGCCACGGCGGCGGAGGTGGCCGGAGTTGGCCGGAGTTGAGCGGCGACGGCGCGGGCGACACGGGCGCCAAGGCGAGGTCGAGGTCGGGCTCGGGCACGAGCAAGAGAGAGGAAGAGAGAAGTGGCTCGGTCGGGTCAACTGACCCGAGCCAGACCCGAATTTGTGACTTGGTTCAACAAAGTTGAGCCAGGGGCACTTCTGTAATTTCACAAATTTGAAAAATTCAAATCTTTCAAAGAATTTTATAAATTCAAATAAATTCCTAAAAATACAAACAAAATATCTACACATATCAGCAGAAAATAACCTACCCAAATAAAATAGCTCTCTGAATTTTTGAAAATGATTTCGTGCAGCAAAAATTAAAAAGATCCTTAAGTGGAATATTCTTTGAAATAATTTCTTAAAATTATTTTCTCAAGAAAAATAATCTGGGAAAATAAATACTAAGTTCAAAATAATATTTGAACTATACCAAGACTATCTTGTTACTCATCCTAAATCAAAAATATTCAAACTTAAATGAATTTTTACACCAAATTCAAATACACAAAAATCAACTGAAAATATGCAACATACTCTACAAAATATGAGGAATTTTTATGTAAGTTTTATTTGAAGTTTTGAAAAACATTTTGTGGATAAAAAATCCAAAGATCCTTAAGTGGAAATGACTTGAAATTCTTTTTCAAAAACTATTTTCTTAAAAGAAAATAAAATGGGAAAATAAAGTCTTGAAGTTCAATTATATTGAACTATTTCAATTTAATCACTTTAAATTTATTCCTCATGAAAATTGTTGTCAAACAATTTAAATAATTAAAAAAATCCAAAACACTCGAAAAGTATTAAAATCCGCAACTTGGGTATTTTGGGGTGACGATGCATCTCATGAATATGCACAATAGCATGCTGCTAGCGTTTTCAGTAGTCCTTACTAGGATTACTTTGCTATTTTCAGAACTCGGGGTTTTACCGCAAACCCTAGAACCCCGAAGGGCCTGAACTGTCACTTCTACCACAGGCAAGTTCATTCTTGCATATCCTTATTGAAATATTTTATAAAAACTATTTTCAAAAACGTATTATTATCATTGCATTGAAAAGGAAAAACTATTTTCGAATGATGTGAATTGCTATATATATATTGTTTGGCTGGCAATGGAACCACGGATTGATGTTGTGGTGGAGGTTTCATTGTACGGGAAAGTATATACCTAGGATTAATTACCAATGTCACAGTGATCCTTGCGCCGTATTGAAGCGTTTACCATGAGATCTGCTATGGACGGTAAAAGTCAGCCGTATCTTCTCTCGTTCACATATCCTCGGCAGGCTATTACCTGGTTGTGTCCGTTGCGGTGGCCAACAGCGTGGAAGCGCGTGACCTTCCCACCTGACGGGGTGATTGGAATAGAAGCTTGGGAGGGGTGGCGGGATAGCGGTCTTTGTTACCGGCCGCGCCACAAATGGGCGGATATGTGTTGTGCGGAGAGGGCGGTGATTGGCTTTGGACTCACACCTGGCCCCATACCATGGAAGTATGGACGAGTTTGGCCGCTCGGAAAGGCAACAAGGCTGGGTTTCTCTCATGGGTAAAGTTACGCAGCTCTGCAGAGTCAACAACAAGAAATTGTGGCTGTCACATCCGTGTTCCCGGAAGGAACTACAGACCGCAGCGGGAAAGGCATCCCAAGTGATGACTATGAACCCGTGGAGACTGTGAGCATAGTTTTCTGAAATAAAACCTGACCTTTTGAAGAAATCTTTTCCAAAACTTCCATTATGCCTACGACCGTTGGTCATGGCAGTAGCTAGTGCATCCAAAACAAAAACTCTTTCCTATATTATTGAACTTGCTAAGTAACGCTCGAGTTGCTTACCCTTTCCTCGTTGACCTCCTGCTTAGATTTTGGAGCCATCAACGGAGTTGCCAGTTAGCCATCACGACGTCAAGGAAGTATCCAACAAGGAGTCAAGTCTACTGGTGGAGCTTGAAGGAGTCAACTGCTACTTCATCAACAGAAGAACGACGACAACAGTGACAATGGTGGAGCAACAATAAAATTGTCAATGGCATACATGACGACCACTTTGCCAATGAAGGAGACAACATCATTTTGGAAAAGGAGTACAGCCTGGATAAAGACATACCAGATGGAATAGACTAGGGCTGTGACAACAGCAGTAGTGGAATAGGAATTAGAGATAGAGCTGATATCTAGCTTAGTGCTACAAATTGGATCTTCTCGTGTTTCATTTGTAAGAGACTTCTTCCATGTAAAAGAAGGGTCTCCAGATTTTGTATTGAATAGTGTTGTAATCCTATAGTATTACCTTGGACCGGCTATGTTTCTGTTGTACTACTCTGAGGGATGTAATATTTGTGGAGAGGTCCTTCCGTGCGTGTTACATCAACGACTTGTACACTACAACATGCAGTGGTGTGCTGGGTCACCGCAGATGGTATCAGAGCAAAACGATCTTAGGATTAAAACCCTTTTAGGAGACTTGTAGGTTGGTAAGACTATAGGAAGTTATCTTATCTAAACCATATTTTTCTACAACTATGATGGTTATTCACATGAGAATACTACTGTTATACTTGTATAGATTTTTCTTACTCCACAAGAGTAAATCTTCTTATCTATTCTCTTATAGGAATAATACTTACGTATCTCATTCCTTTTCAACTCGGTTTTACAAGTTTGAAATTATTTTCTACAAGTTAGTATCCCAAATAGATTTATATCCAAGTCAGTGTTACCTATAAGGTATCATTGATAATACCACCATATATATGTGTAGACATATGATGAAGTAGAACCCTATCGTAAGTTTGTGAAGGAGGGAAGACAGGATAAGTCGGATGATGGTGAAGGATCATCGACACTCAAGTATGGTAACTATGAAGAGGATTCCAATACCCTAAAGCTTCATTTCAAAGGAGATTCACCTTAGTATAGTATAGAGTCGTAAGAATATTAGGAGATGGCATAAATAATGAAGGAAGCTACAATACTACTTATGGTGTACAATCAGCAATTCCATGAAGGATCCAGATATGTCAAGAGATGTTTGTTCAAGCCAAATGGAGGATTCAATTTACATGGAGTTTAGTTCTGAACGTAACCAAACTAGACCACAACTACTCTTTGAGTACTTTGTCTTAGTTTATTCCTTTGCAAATGGGCAATTGGGGTAACTACTGAGTCAAAGAGTTGTTAGATTAGGACTATAAGGTGATATAAACCTATCTTGTAGTGTATAGCATCTAAGCCTGGGTACTTGAGATGTTTTTACTCAAAGTACTAAATATTTTACGGGCTTATGTTGCATGTTTGCTATGTGACTGCATTCGGATTTATTGGATCTTATTGGATTTTTGATTGACTAGGTTGGTACATGAAGTTAGGATTTGATGTACAATGGCATGATTGTCACATTAAGTTCTTTTCTTGATGTTGCTGATCTAGAGGTAGATAGTATTTGTGTGAGGGAGAGACGTGTTCTCAGAAGTTTGAGGCAAAAATGAGAGCTCATGAAGAGAAGAAAGTCAAGAAGACAAAAGTCAATAAAGCTACAAATATGGAATGTGGAGAGTGTCACGTCATATTTGGATCTGGAGACATGTTTTACCAGCGCCTGGAGGAGGAATGAAGTAAGTTAAAGAAAGAGTATCACCACAAATTGGATGAAGATCTACCGAGGATGACACAAGAAAACGCTACATGAGAAGGAATAACCAAGAAGGAAGAATATGCAGTTTTTGTATAACAAGTTATGAAGTCTTTCCATGGAAGTCCAAGATCAAGAAGGAAGTTGGACAATATGCAGAATACATATGGATTTGTCATAACTTGGTGGAAGAGGTTATTGTTGGAGTAATAAGGAGAAATTGATGCTACTCAGGTGAAGTTCTAGAAGATATTTAGCAACACCTATGTGTCAAAGAGTATCATAAGATTGAAGATAAAGGCGTATGAAGACGGGAAGAACATGGATATTTCCAGTTCTAATGGAATAAAGGAAAAGTTGATTGTCTATTGAGAGGCATTACTAGAGATGGAAGTGGTAAAATGAACCGCCAAGCAAGAGTTCGTGATTAGAACTTGGATATATATACATATATAAGGAAAATTTGTATTGGATACACAAACAGATTACAAGAAGGAGTGGATGCGAAAGTCATCCGGCAAATGATGATAAGTCAGAAAGGGATGACAGAAGTAAAGTACTTGGATGAAAGCACGTGGAGATTTTTGAGATGACATATCAACCATGTCAAGAAGTACAATTACATAGTCCAATGTTCAAGAGAGCATCAGAACCATGGGAGAAGAGTCCAATTTTGTCATGGATTGACGACAAGTCTAGAAGGTGGACCAATTTGGATGAAGGCACCTCACCACATATGATGTCGATGTACCAAAGTCAGAGTTTATATCTCGAGCAATGGTGGCGAAAGATGTATTACCAAGAGAATTGACATCTTAGAGCTGACCACTCGGATGATGGAAGATGCAATCAAGGCGAGTTACATGGTCAAACAAGTCGGTAATCGATGGAATCAGTCTATAGTACCATACATGAAGGAAATGATATGTCAGCTGAATTTTACCTTGTTGACCAACATCATATTCGAGTCTGGAGTTAAGATATCATCTATTTGCACAAGTTTCCGTGTGCAATTCTTTTCTTGAGACCATCGGATGAGCCAACTGGAATTCTAGCCATAGTAGGAATCCAATTTATCGGAGGATTACTTTGGTTGTTCACAATATGGTGGATATACCACGTATTCCTCAAGAAACTGTTGGATATATAGGAATAGCTAATATCTATTTATGGGAGAACGATACTGGGTAATCACAACATGGTGGATATACCACGTGTTCTTTGTGAGACCATGAGGTAGAAATAGTGCAAGTTCAAGCAGAAAGAAGAGTTACGAAGCTTGACTGAATGGAGCCAACAGAATTAAGCTCAACAGACAGAGGGCCAGAACGGAGGAAGACTTAGAGAATTCCAAGGGGGAGAGTGAACAAGTGTATGGAATAGTACTTGGCAGAAGATGACGCGGAACTCAAAAGGAAGACTTTGTCTGAGACAAGACTGAATTGGTTATTAATGCTCTAAAAGTTCTTCAAGAAAGACAAGCATTGTTGAAAATCCTTGATAAATTATGAAGCCAAGGAAGAAGTTAAGAGTCGAAGGATGAAAATTTTAAGGGATTTGGTGGTCATTGAAGCTATGACTAAATGATCTAAAGTAGAGTGAACAAAAGAGACCATAGTTCATGAATGGGGGAGTCTAGATACTTATTCCCGTTGAATCTGATTGAGACCAGGATCCGAGGGGATTGATGCCAGAAGGTTTGTACCCCTGATTACAATTGATTGAAGAAAGAGTAATCATGGTTGGATAAATGAAGGGTCTAATGCATTCAGAGGAAGTAAATCATGGAGACCAAACTATGTTCTATAAGACATGTTAAGAATAATTACTTCATATTTTGGAGTAGAAGGCGATGAGCTTATCATCAGAGATAAAGTCTTCTTAGTCCTCTGATCATAAGGAAGTGTACCAACGATCATATCTAAAGATCTTATAAAGATGTGGAAGAGGATCTTCGACAGAGGGCTATACAACCAGAGTAATGCAAGAAGTCTGAATGGGATAATCCAAGAGGCCTGAAAGAGGTATGGAGATCGTCGGAATTTATCAAATAATCGATGAAAGTCGATGGGAGGATAGTAAGGATCAGTCGAGGACGTACAAAAGGATTTTGGACAAGGGATCACCTAAATATACGTCCACATCAGAAAGGAGTTTGAGAGATCATATCTGCAGAAGTTCGTTCTATTCTATTCTACGCGAGAGAGTCGAAACTTCGGGACGAAGTTTAGTTTAACGGTGGGAGGATGTAATACCCTGTAGTTTAGAGATTCGGAAGGGTAGAAATAGAATATGTGCAGTTGCATGACATGCATCTGAAAACACGGGAAATTTTGGCGCGTTAAATTAAGCGATGCAAAGTGATCGATGTTTCTCTCGACACGATGAATTAGGGTTAGATCATCTATTGAGTGCTATAAACTTCGACATGATCATTACGACTAGCATTTATCCACTAGAATCTTTAGTCGAGGCAATTAAATTTGGACATGACCTTTCTTAATTCTCGACACTTCCTGAAAACAATATCAAATATGACAATATATAAATCCAAGAGAGGGTAGATACAACTATTCAATCTCAAACCAATTCATATCTAGGATCATCTGATTACACCATTCATACAAATATCATCACATAAGAACCAAATCATCATCTCAATTCATCATCTTACCTTACACACATTGTATCTTCCAATTTTACACTTATCTTAAATATAAAGGACTTGATAGTCCATAGTTCAATAAGGTACATAAAATGGAAATATTCTACCAGATCAAACTTTACAGGATCAAAATGAAAGAATAATTAATATTACAAGTTTAATCGAATAAGTACATATCTCATCTAAAAGAAAAGAAAATTACAAATGAACAAAAAGAATCCTAACACTAAATCTTGATCTTCTCATATGACCTTGATCATCTCATCATCTCAATCTTCTTATTCTTCTTCCCTGCAATATAAACAAGAAAAGAAAGAAAGAAAGAAAGAAAGAAAAGAACAAAGAAGGAAAGAATGCAGCAAATTAGAAATTTGGGAAGTATTTCTCTCAGTATTGCATAGAGGTGCTATGCAAGATCATCATTGTGGCGCCCTGACCCGACTACTATACAGTGATGCTGTGTGTCACCGGTTAAGCGATACAAACGGAGGTTACGGTTTACCAATCCCTGGCCAAAACCTTTGGCAGGCGTTGCTGGGTACACCACACACCAACAACGCAACACCCCGAGTGATGCCTTAACACGGGCACAACCCTCAATGCATAATAGAGAGATCAAGACTTGTGGAACAACTGGCACATCACAGACTCTACGACACAAAGCATTATAGTTCAACTCTTATAATAGAGAAAGATAGCAAATATTACAACCAGAGGTCACAGACCCAACAGTACATCATGCGGAAGCGAAATAAGTTGTTCTAAACAACAAGATCCAAATATGGCCTGAGAGGCCTATAGATAAACATCCAGCGCCAGCTGTTGTGGGATGTCCCAAGCTGCCACCTGGGAACCCCAGACTACTCGTCGACATCCACAAAGAACCCACCTTTGAGGTCGGTGAAGTCCTCTCCTGAAATAAGCAAACGACGTTGAGTTCGACGAACTCGCAAGATTAAGAGCTAATATATGCTCGATGATTGGCTTTCAAGGTTGTATGGCTGTTTTGCATAAAGCTGATTTTATTTATAAAAACACAACTCAATGGCATCGACTAATCAGAATATTTTTAAAGAGGTAAGAAGTAAACTCTTTTCTTCTGATCATCTTCAACAGCAACCACCATCAATCACTTCACCTGTCTACAAAGGCACCTCCCCGAATCACCCTCGAGGAAGTCAACCTTGCATTCTTGTTAGTACCTTTAGTACCCAGGTTTTAATCATTCCGTTCAAGTTATTCTATGGTCCCTGAATCCGGCACCAAGTCGTCCTTAACCGTGGACACGACTTTTCGAAAAGATTTACCCTGCAGGGGTGTACAATGTTTGCCACGCGTACCGTCCGGCCCATTGGCTACGTATTAGCTCTCTTCCATGGAAAGCCGGCTGGGTGGGAGCGGCGTCAACTTCTCCCTCGTTAAGGACTTTCCAGGATCATCAGTGGCGTAGGACTGCCAGGATCACAGCACCCCGCCCCACAGCCACTTACTTTCCTAATACCACAACCCTCATCTCAATTCATACCACCATCATCACGCACGCGCAAATGGAAGCCCGAACTAGAGGACCCTGGCTAGCCCCGCCCGAGTTATTTAGTCTATGAGGGTTCCTGCAATTGCATAGGCCTCACGCATGGGTGCACGCTCGGTCTTGGCTCGAAGGGGAGAACTCGCACTTAGGCGGCGAGAACGAGACAACCCACCACATTCCATGTGGCCTCTCATCCCCGCCCTTAGACATGTTATTATATGTCACCACAACTTTCCACCATCATCCGAACATTCCACCACAGTTCCAACAATAACATATCCACCGGACGACTAAGCATTTCACCAAGCATGGCTAAGCATAAACATAGCGGATATAATTAACTCAGGCCAACGCAACAATCCTATGGATATTAGGAAGGAACAGGTAATGGCATCGGAAAACATAATGCATCTAATAGGATACTCTAATCCAACCAAATTGACATTTGGAATCGCATGCAATATTATAGTGGGGAAAATATCTGCGGAAAACATAGGAGACATGCTCAGAGGGGGGATTACGCTTGCCTTGTTCGACGGACTGGTAATACGGGTCGTCAGGGTATTGTGGAGAAACCCCGACTGCTTGATCTATCGATGCATAAGAACACCGGAAAGAACACAATCAATAATCACTCATAAATAACAAATGCAATGCACAACCACATGATGACATGACATTTTAAATGCACTGGAATTATTATCCCCAATGTATCACTTTAAATGGGGTGCAAAATAATTAAATTGACAAGGGAGAAGAAAGTCCCATATTTGGTTTTAATGCTTTCCTGTGCTATGAATTCATGTAAACATGCATGTAAAAGATGCTACTGATTAGGTATTGATTTGCTGAACATTTAGAGCCTTTCAACATCATTTTTGGAATACTTTTGAATTAACCATGAATTTCCAAAGTGGCATTCCGGTACTGCCATTTTTAGTATTTTTGACATACAGAAGATTTAAATTGGTCAATTATGTCCAAATAAAATATGGATGTGTAAAGGGTGTCAAGAAAAATTTTTAGACACCTTATTTGCTCAATTTGGAGTTTCAGAGCTAAAGTTATGAATTTTCAAAGTTTGCCATTTATTCTGCATTTTCTGTAATTCATTTAAAGAGGCAATTTATTTTGAGCTAACATGTGACCAAATGACAGAAACATGTCGATCACACCTTCCTGAACATGTGGAAATTTGAATCATCGAAATTGGAGCATTTTTCAATTTGTTATGGATTTTAGAAGTAAAGATTTGAATCTGCAATTCTGTTTTTAGTTTTTAGTTCTCAGAAGAAATACGCCGAAACATTTTTCACCGAGGCTGGGCTAGCCACAGCCACTGACTGGTGGGCCAGCGGCCATGCTGGCAGCCACGCGAGCAAGCGCGGGCCCAGCGGCCGGTTTGACTGTGCACGGCGTCGCGGACGCGCGCGACGGTGATCGCCGGCGGTGTCGAGCACGGACCCGGCGAGCTACGGCACGAGGGGACGAGCCACGGGGCGCGTTCGATGCGCCCGAGCACGTCGAGCTTATCTAACGTGGCGCCACCACCTGGAGGTCACCGGAGACGACGGATTCATCCTCGACTCGCGGCGGCCGGCGGCGACGTGCTACGGCTTAGCGCGTTACGGCGATCTACGACGATCTGGGATGAACGGGGAGGACCAGGAGGACCGTGAGCTCACCCTCGACGCGTGGGTAGGCTCGGTTTGGACGGAGGAGGTCGATGACGGCGGCAATGGAGCGGCGGAGCTTCGGCCGGAGAGGAAGGAGACAAGCACGGATGCGTCGATCCCGGGCTCCCCTCTTCGATTCCTTCAACCAGGAGGGAGAGGACGACGCGGCGGAGAAGGTGGCGGTCTTCGATCTGCTCGGGGAGCTCCCGAACGTCGGCGATGCGCGGCGGCAGCTAGCTAGGGTTCGGCCATGGCGCGCGGAGGAGAGGGGAGGGGGAGGGCAGAGGAGCGGTGTCGAGCAGAGGGCAAGGGGGGCCTGGCGGCTCCTTTAAGCGCGTCGAGGCGCAGGGAGGGGGCCTGGCATCGCCGTGTCGCCATGGCGGCTAGGCGGTGCGGCTCGGCCGCGGCGTGCGTCGCTACAGCGTGAAGGAGATGACGTTTTGCGGAAACCCCCTCGGCTGCATTTTTCTACAGTCAGTCCTTTTCAGTTTCTTTCTTTTCTTTTAAAACCAGTAGCATTTCCAGTATTTAATTGAGGCACTTAAACAATTTATAAAAATTTGGAAAAATCAGTGCCTCCCAACATCATGCAGAAGCACCACAAAATTGGTTTGGCAAAATAAAAAGTTTTGCCACACTTTTGTTCATAGGGTTTGTTATGGCATTTTGGTAAAACTAAAATGAATTTACTTTTGAATTTTTGAACCAGTGCAAAGTATTAAATCTTTAACCCTTGGAACTTCCTTGACAAATATGATTTGCATTTGTATTTGGGTTTGCCAAACAAGCACATTTGGACTTGCAAGGATTGAATTTAATTGATTGCTCTTGTTTCCATTTGTTAATTTGTTTTCATCACTTGATTTCAACTTGACAAAAACAAATGATGCCATGATGCATGAATGAAGCAAAAGTGAAAATTTGGTTCAAATTTTACAGTACCAAAGTGGGGCTGTTACAATTCTACCCTCCTTACAGGAATCTCGTCCCGAGATTCTAAGGTTGCGGAAGGAAGTCGGGATACTCCTCACGAAGACTAGACTCCCTTTCCCAGGTTGCTTCATCTTCGGAATGATGAGACCACTGAATTTTGAGGAACTTGGTGGTCTTGTTTCGAGTCTTCCTTTCTGCTTCATCCAGGATACGGACAGGATGCTCGCGGTAAGTGAGGTCTGCCTGGATATCCAGCTCCTCATGATTGACTCCATGGATAGGATCCTTGAAACAACGGCGAAGTTGGGATACATGAAACACATCATGCACATCGGGGAAGTTAGCTGGTAACTCTAATTGATAAGAAAGATCTCCCCGCTTGGCCAGGACAGTGAAAGGGCCAACGTAGCGAGGGGCCAATTTTCCCTTAATTCCGAAGCGGCGAACGCCTCGGAGGGGAGAGACACGGAGGTAAGCTTTATCACCAATTTCATAGTGAACCTCCTGATGATGCTTGTCATAATAACTCTTCTGCCTAGACTGGGCAATCTTCAAATTCTCTCGTATGATTCTAACTTTCTCCTCAGCTTCATTGATAATATCCGGACCAAAGAGTGCCCTCTCTCCGGTCTCGGACCAATTCAGCGGAGTTCGGCATTTTCTTCCATACAGAACCTCGAATGGGGCCATACCCAGACTGGCTTGATAGCTGTTGTTGTAGGAGAACTCCGCGAAGGGAAGATATTTCTCCCAATCCTTGCCAAAGGAGATTACACATGCCCTGAGCATGTCTTCCAGAACTTGGTTCACCCTTTCAGTCTGACCGTCAGTTTGAGGGTGGAAAGCGGTGCTAAAGTTGACACGGGTTCCCATGGCTTGTTGGAAACTAGTCCAGAACCTGGAGGTGAACAAACTTCCACGATCAGAGATTATCTTCTTGGGAACGCCGTGGAGTACGACGATCCTAGAAGCATACAGATCTGCCAACTTGGCGGCTGTAATGTCAACACGAACGGAGGAAGTGAGCCACTTTTGATAGGCGATCAATGATGACCCAGATGGCATCGTTTCCCTTTGGAGACTTCGGCAGACCAGTGATGAAGTCCATACCAATTTCATCCCATTTCCACTCCGGGACTGCAATAGGGCGAAGAGTGCCGGCAGGCCTTTGATGTTCAGCCTTTACCCGTCGACAGTGTCGCATTCAGCAACATACTTGGCGATTTCTCGTTTCATTCGAGTCCACCAGAATTGTGGTCGAAGGTCTTGGTACATTTTGGTACTACCGGGATGAATAGAGAGAGGAGATTCATGAGCTTCTTGGAGGATCAGCTCCCTCAATTTTCGTTTCTTTGGCACCACCAAGCGGTCACCAAAATAAACAACTCCGGATTCATTGACAGAAAAACATTTGGCCTTCCCGCTAGCAATGTTCTCCTTGATTTTCGAATACCCTTGTCACGGTTTGAGCTTCCTTAATCTGGTCTACAAGAGTAGATTTGATCTCCAGATTTGCAAGGTAGCCGGAGGGAACAATTTCTAAGTTCAAACGGGAGAACTCTTCATGGAGGGCAGGTTGGGCATTTTCAATCATCAGATTGTTGCAATAGGACTTCCGACTTAGCGCGTCAGCCACGACGTTTGCTTTGCCGGGTTGATAGTTCAGACTCACATTATAGTCCGTGATTAACTCCAACCAACGCCTTTGCCTGAGATTTAAATCTGGCTGGGTGAAAAGGTATTTCAGACTCTTGTGATCCGAGAAGATCTCGCAACGGTTACCAAAAAGTATGGTCTCCATTGCTTCAAAGCATAGACCACCGCGGCAAGTTCTAGATCATGAGTTGGGTAGTTGTGCTCATGCGGCTTAATTGGCGAGAGGCATAGGCCACCACATGGCCATCTTGCATTAGCACACAGCCCAAGCCTTGCAGAGAGGCGTCACAGAAGACGACGAAATCCTTGCTTGTGTCCGGCAGGACAAGCACAGGAGCGGACGTGAGTTTGGCTTTCAGTGTTTGAAGCTCTCTTCAGCTTCGGCCGACCATACAAACTTTTTATCCTTCTTGAGAAGGTCAGTCAGGGCCTTGGCTATCTTGGAGAAACCTTCGATGAATCGGCGGTAGTAACCCGCTAATCCGAGAAAACTACGGATGTCCTTGACTGACATTGGGGTCAGCCAATCCAGAATAGCTTGAATCTTGTCCGGAACGACAGCCACACCATTAGCGGATATCACATGACCAAGGAAGACAAGGTTATCCAACCAAAACTCACACTTGGAGAACTTGGCATAGAGGCGGTGTTCTCGAAGTCGTGTCAGAACCAAACGAAGATGTTCGGCATGCTCTTCATCGGTTTTGGAATAAACGAGGATGTCATCGATGTAAATGACGACAAACTTGTCAAGATAATCCATGAAGACCGAGTTCATGAGCCTCATGAAAGTAGCTGGAGCATTTGTGAGACCAAAGACATGACGGTATACTCATATGAGCCATACGAGTAACAAATGCCGTCTTTGGATATCCTCCTTTCTGATCTTGATCTGATGGTATCCTGACCTCAGATCCATCTTGGAGAATACGGTTGCACCAGCTAACTGATCCAACAGATCATTGATGCGAGGAATAGGATACTTGTTCTTGATTGTCACCGCATTCAACGGTCTATAGTCAGAGACTAGACGAGGCACGGTAGAATCTCTCTTCTTGACAAAGAGTACCGGACAACCCCAAGGTGAACTGCTAGGCTGGATGAAATCCTTCGCTAACAGCTGATCAATTTGCTCTTTCAACAGAGCCAACTCTTCCACCGGCATACGGTAGGGCTTCTTGGAAATTGGAGCGTACCGGGAAGTAGATCTATGACAAACTCCACACTTCGGTCAGGAGGCATGCCAGGCAATTCTTCCGGGAACACATCCGGGAAGTCACACACCACGTGTATGTCCTGGATTTCAGGAGGAGATTCGCCTTCCATGAAGCAAAGGAGATCTCGGTGAGTTGGGTACTATGGCGGACGGAGGTATTGATGTTGCAGGCCAATACTTCACAATGTCACCGGAAGGAGCGGTCACAGTAATGGTCTTGGCGGCACAGTCGAGATTTGCCCGGTATTTAGCTAGCCAGTTCATGCCCAGTATGACATCAATGCCTTTGGACTTCAAGCTACCAAGGCATAAGGAAAGGACAAGGAACCTATATTAATCTGGACCTCAGGAGTAACCCCATCGGTTTGCCATTTGGAACCAGGAGTAGAGATCACCAAGGGATGGCTCATTTTCTCGAACGGTATTTTGTGGTCTTTTGCAAAAGCTATGGATATGAATGAATGCGATGCTCCAGAGTCAAACAAAACTGTAGCTGAATTGCCATTGATTCGTAACTCACCCATGAATCGGGGTCCTCTTCAGCTTCTTCAGCAGAGACGTGGTTCAGGCGACCACGCACATAGGTCCAGCCTTGCCAGCTGGAGTGGCGGGGCTCGTGCAGGTGTCACCGAAACAGGTGCCTTTGGGGGCACTCCCTGGAGTAGTGACCAGCCTGGCCACAGCTGTAGCAAGTGTTTCCAGGAGGGACAGATAGTTGAGGGCGATATCCACTTCCGTTCGCCCCAGGTGTCGAAGTAGTGGGGCGCGGCGGTGGTGGCCTGTATCCCGCGGCCCTCGGCATGAATGGAGCACGCGGCACAGCGCTGTAGGGAACGAAAACCCTGCGCTTCTTGTTCTCAGAACCCGAGGAACTCTGGCGGTCCCCTTGGGCTGGCCTCTTGGAAGACTCAAATTCCTTCCTTCCTTGCTCAAGAGTAAGAGCCTGGTTGAACAGCTCCTGGTAGTTCTGAAACTTGAAGGGCAGCAACTCATAGCGGAGCCTCGGCGCAAGCCCCTTGCGGAACAACTCTTGCTTGTCAGCATCATTGGTCACGTCCCGTGGGGCGTAACGAGAGAGATGGTTGAATTTGCACCCATAAGCTCGAAGATCCATATTTCCCTGGTGCAGATCCAGGAACTCCCTCCTCTTCAAATCCATTATTGACTGAGGTATGTACTCCGCACGAAAGGCGGTGCGGAACTCCGCCCAAGTGAAAGCATGGCCTGGCGCGAACAGCGCCACATGACTCTCCCACCAACAGCCAGCAGCACCAGTCAGGAGGTAGGTGGCGAAGTTGACTTGCTCGGCCACTGGGACATGCAGCGCGCCGAACTGGCGCTCCAGAGCGCGAAGCCAGTCATCAGCGTCCAGTGGTTCCTTAGCATCAGTGAAGGTGGGTGGCTGCGAGCGCAGGAACTCAGTGAGAGTGTTGCAGCCATTCCTCAGTGCATTCTGCTGCACCAACTGCTCAAGCAGTCGCTCATTGCGCCCACGGTTTTCCTCAATGGCCATCAAGACCTGAGCCATCGTGGGTGGTGGCGGCAGATCATCCTCATCATCGTTGTGGTTACCGCGGCCTCCACGGCCTCCGCGGCCTCCTCGAGCCATTCTGGAGATTTGACAATGACACAGTTAGTATCTTTCTCCGAATGGTCGAACAATAGTAGTAGCGTCTACACAAGTACACAGACTAGGGACGATAATACATTGTACAACAATGGACAAGGAATCAACAAGATAGAACTTGGGTTAAAGATCAGCATCATGTGCTACTAGTGGGAGTTAAGAAATCACAACTTAACACACTCTAGTTGACACAATCCGGGACCTTATGTTCAAGTCCGTGGGTTAAAACCCAAAAGAACGGATTAAGAGATTAAACTGGATAGGAATACAAGGGTTCTTAACCAACTGAGTTGATGGGAATTTTCGTCGTACTCCAGATGGTTTCTCGGCACATGAAGCTTCGGATTGTAGCGGCGGAAGCAACTGGACACATAACACTAAAGGTAGAACCCAACCCGAGATCCTAATCATTTTGAAGTAACAGGTGAGAGAAAAACTTTTAACTCAAATCGAGGTAAGATTGCTCCGAGATTAGAAGGTAACCAGATAAGGAGTAAAAAGAATCCTAAGATGGTTTTCACAACTCATTTTTAGGTTAAAAATATTTTCACAAACACTAGACTCAACATCGACCAGTAGAAGGGTTTCCTATAGGCAGTACTGCTCTGATACCAACTTGTGGCGCCCTGACCCGACTACTATACAGTGATGTGTGTGTCACCGGTTAAGCGATACAAACGAGGTTACGGGTTTACCAATCCCCGGCCAAAACCTTTGGCAGGCGTTGCTAGGTACACCACACACCAACAACGCAACACCCCGATGATGCCTTAACACGGCACAACCCTCAATGCATAATAGAGAGATCAAGACTTGTGGAACAACTGGCACATCACAGACTCTACGACTCAAAGCATTATAGTTCAACTCTTATAATAGAGAAAGATAGCAAATATTACAACCAGAGGTCACAGACCCAACAGTACATCATGCGGAAGCGAAATAAGTTGTTCTAAACAACAAGATCCAAATATGGCCTGAGAGGCCTATAGATAAACATCCAGCGCCAGCTGTTCCGGATGTCCCAAGCTGCCACCTGGGAACCCCAGACTACTCGTCGACGTCCACAAAGAACCCACCTTCGAGGTCGGTGAAGTCCTCTCCTGAAATAAGCAAACGACGTTGAGTTCGACGAACTCGCAAGATTAAGAGCTAATATATGCTCGATGAGGCTTTCAAGTTTTATGGCTGTTTTGCATAAAGCTGATTTTATTTATAAAACACAACTCAATGGCATCGACTAATCAGAATATTTTTAAAGAGGTAAGAAGTAAACTCTTTTCTTCTGATCATCTTCAACAGCAACCACCATCAATCACTTCACCTGTCTACAAAGGCACCTCCCCGAATCACCCTCGAGGAAGTCAACCTTGCATCTTGTTAGTACCTTTAGTACTCAGGTTTTAATCATTCCGTTCAAGTTATTCTATGGTCCCTGAATCCGGCACCAAGTCGTCCTTAACCGTGGACACGGCTTTTCGAAAAGATTTACCCTGCAGGGTGTACAATGTTTGCCACGCGTACCGTCCGGCCATTGCCTACGTATTGGCTCTCTTCCATGGAAAGCCGGCTGGGTGGGAGCGGCGTCGACTTCTCCCTCGTTAAGGACTTTCCAGGATCATCAGTGGCGGTAGGACTGCCAGGATCACAGCACCCCGCCCCACAGCCACTTACTTTCCTAATACCACAACCCTCATCTCAGTTCATACCACCATCATCACGCACGCGCAAATGGAAGCCCGAACTAGAGGACCCTGGCTAGCCCCGCCCGAGTTATTTAGTTATGAGGGTTCCTGCAATTGCATAGGCCTCACGCATGGTGCACGCTCGGTCTTGGCTCGAAGGGGAGAACTCGCACTTAGGCGGCGAGAATGAGACAACCCACGACATTCCATGTGGCCTCTCATCCCCGCCCTTAACATGTTATTATATGTCACCACAACTTTCCACCATCATCCGAACATTCCACCACAGTTCCAACAATAACATATCCACCGGACGACTAAGCATTTCACCAAGCATGGCTAAGCATAAACATAGCGGATATAATTAACTCAGGCCAACGCAACAATCCTATGGATATTAGGAAGGAACAGGTAATGGCATCGGAAAACATAATGCATCTAATAGGATACTCTAATCCAACCAAATTGACATTTGGAATCGCATGCAATATTATAGTGGGGAAAATATCTGCGGAAAACATAGGAGACATGCTCAGAGGGGGATTACGCTTGCCTTGTTCGACGGACTGGTAATACGGGTCGTCAGGGTATTGTGGAGAACCCCGACTGCTTGATCTATCGATGCATAAGAACACCGGAAAGAACACAATCAATAATCACTCAAGCATAACAAATGCAATGCACAACCACATGATGACATGACATTTTAAATGCACTGGAATTATTATCCCAATGTATCACTTTAAATGGGGTGCAAAATAATTAAATTGACAAGGGAGAAGAAAGTCCCATATTTGGTTTTAATGCTTTCCTGTGCTATCAATTCATGTAAACATGCATGTAAAAGATGCTACTGATTAGGTATTGATTTTCTGAACATTTAGCCTTTCAACATCATTTTTGGAATACTTTTGAATTAACCATGAATTTCCAAAGTGGCATTCCGTACTGCCATTTTTAGTATTTTTGACATACAAAGATTTAAATTGGTCAATTATGTCCAAATAAAATATGGATGTGTAAAGAGTGTCAAGACAAATTTTTAGACACCTTATTTGCTCAATTTGGAGTTTCAGAGCTAAAGTTATGAATTTTCAAAGTTTGCCATTTATTCTGCATTTTCTGTAATTCATTTAAAGAGGCAATTTATTTTGAGCTAACATGTGACCAAATGACAGAAACATGTCGATCACACCTTCCTGAACATGTGGAAATTGGATTCATCCAAATTGGAGCATTTTTCAATTTGTTATGGATTTTAAAAGTAAAGATTTGAATCTGCAATTCTGTTTTTAGTTTTTAGTTCTCAGAAGAAATACGCTGAAACGTTTTCACCGAGGCTGGGCTAGCCATAGCCACTGACTGTGGGCCAGCGGCCATGCTGGCAGCCACGTGAGCAAGCGCGGGCCCAGCGGCCGGTTTGACTGTGCACGGCGTCGCGGACGCGCGCGACTGTGATCGCCGGCGGTGTCGAGCACGGACCGCGAGCTACGGCACGAGGGACGAGCCACGGGGCGCATTCGATGCGCCCGAGCACGGCGAGCTTATCTAACATGGCGCCACCACCTGGAGGTCACCGGACGACGGATTCATCCTCGACTCACGGCGGCCGGCGCGACGTGCTACGGCTTAGCGCGTTACGGTGATCTACGACATCTAGGATGAACGGGAGGACCAGGAGGACCGTGAGCTCACCCTCGACGCGTGGGTAGGCTGGGTTTGGACGGAGGAGGTCGATGACGGCGGCAATGGAGCGGCGGAGCTTCGGTCGGAGAGGAAGGAGACAAGCACGGATGCGTCGATCCCGGGCTCCCCTCTTCGATTCCTTCGACCAGGAGGGAGAGGACGACGCGGCGGAGAAGGTGGCGGTCTTCGATCTGCTCGGGAGCTCCCGAACGTCACGATGCGCGGCGGCAGCTAGCTAGGGTTCGGCCATGGCGCGCGGAGGAGAGGGGAGAGGGGAGGGCAGAGGAGCGTGTCGAGCAGAGGGCAAGGGGGGCCTGGCGGCTCCTTTAAGCGCGTCGAGGCGCAGGGAGGGGGGCCTGGCATCGCCGTGTCGCCATGGCGGCTAGGCGGTGTGGCTCGGCCGCGCGTGCGTCGCTACAGCGTGAAGGAGATGACGGTTTTGCGGAAACCCCCTCGGCTGCATTTTTCTCCTCACAGTCAGGTCCTTTTCAGTTTCTTTCTTTTCCTTTAAAACCAGTAGCATTTCCAGTATTTAATTGAGGCACTTAAACAATTTATAAAAAATTTGGGAAAAATCAGGGTGCCTCCCAACATCATGCAGAAGCACCACAAAATTTGGTTTGGCAAAATAAAAAGTTTTGCCACCCTTTTGTTCATAGGGTTTGTGTATGGCATTTTAGGCAAAACTAAAATGAAATTACTTTTGAATTTTTGAACCAGTGCAAAGTGTTAAATCTTTAACCCTTGGAACTTCCTTGACAAATATGATTTGCATTTGTATTTGGGTTTGCCAAAGCAAGCACATTTGGACTTGCAAGGATTGAATTTAATTGATTGCTCTTGTTTCCATTTGTCATCATTTGTTTTCATCACTTAGCTTCAACCTAGACACTGAACAAATGATGCCATGATGCATGAATGAATGCAAAAGTGAAAATTTGGTTCAAATTTTACAGTACCAAAAGTGGGCTGTTACAATCATCGAGAATTTAAAAGCCAAATGCAAGTATCTATTCTTACAAGGGACCTTTGCCTCAGACTTATGCATCATAGGCTGTTCTTATCAATATCTCAATCAACTTGGAAGAAAACAAAGGAAATGGCATAAGAAAGTACTAAGCAACCTGATCCAAATAATCTTCAGCTAGAATAAATCTAGGAGTTTAGAAGGGGTCACTTTGATACTCCTACACACACCCTTTGAATTCAATCCAAACTGATCAAATCCAACCATAAAGCCCACAAATCTGAAATTGAAAAGCCCACTTGATCACCACCCATAACTTGGACAGCCACCAGTTTCTCACAAGCCCACAAAAGAGAATAAGCCCACAAGTCCATCTAGCAATAAAAGCCACTTGGCTTGCCCAAGAATAAATCCTACAAAGAGATAATACCAAGCTTGGGTGGATAAGCTTGCCACATAGGAAAGTTATCCACAAGCAAAATATCTCACATTACTTGAACCCTAAGAAATACTCAAGCATGAGAGCTTGACAACCAAGCACCTTACTCACCAATGCAAATGAGGAGTCACCTAGTTGTGTGACACCACCACAACAACCAGCCAGTAGTTTATAAACAGCACCACAACCATCCTAGCAAATTCATTTGCCACAAAGACATTCTCAAGAAGCAGCCAGCAGCACACACAAGTCATAGCCATCACAAACCACAATTTTCCCAAGCAGTAGAACATCTAGCAGCACCATTTCCATCTGTTCTTCACCAAGAACAACCACAAATCACAAGCCAATGATGGAGATTACCTAAACCATCCACCACAAGCCATTAAAACTTAGGAGAAGTCAAGCAACAAGGAGGAGAAGGTAGAACCACAAGGTGCAGTCCAGAAGAGACGGTTGAACCATGGAGCAAGATCAGACTCTTCCGTAGCTTTATCTGCTCTACACCCAAGGTTGTTAAACATATGTGCTAGAGAGTGATTTAGCAGGTTCTGTAAATGACAGAACCATGCTTGAGTGCTAAATTTAGCATATGTTCTTAACAGAACCTTGCTCTACAAGGTGTGGTGCTATAGAAATGATTGCAAGCAGAGTACTTCTGTTATGTGCAAGAAATAGGACAGAGAGATAAAAGGGAGTGCAGTTGAGTGTTTTAGCATTTGATTGAGCATCTACAAAAGCAAGGGAATCATTTCCAGTGTAGTATCTGTTCTTATTCTGTTTTTATCAAAGCACACAAGCCAGTGAACCAGCAGAGCTGGATTAACTGAGCTATACACATCCTTACACTTGGAAGAAGCACAGGAAAGCATAAAAAAATCATCTTTAATCAGACAGCTACTATGTAACTCTACAAGGAGGCATCACAGTGAGCAAAACATGATCAAATCATGCTCTAAACCAACTAATCATCACAGCTAGTACAAGTTCTAGCTCAAAAATAATTTTCTTATACATTTATCATGTCAGTGAGCAAGAAATGCTCTTCACAATAATTCCAGAGGCAGTGGGAAGATCTACACAAGCATGATCTACTCCATACACTTCTATTGCATACACAGAGAGGGGACAGTGCACAAATTTGAGCAAATCATCCACCAGTTATCATCTGTTCATCACAGACCTAGCCATGGTTTGAACTCAAGTTCGAATCAAAGCTGTGGGCAGCTAGCAGATGATGAGAGAGAGTAGAGAAGAGGGGGAAGATTTTTACCTGGCGACCATGGCCTTAGCTCCTCGGCGCGAGGCAGTGCCCGCACAACCAGAGGAGGGGGTCCATGGTGGTAGAGGAACAAGCACCACACCACGGCGGCACAGGGGACGAAGCCCTGCGCCCAGCCATGGTGGACACGCCGGAAAAGAGAAGAAACGGCGGCGCCAGCAGCGCAAACCCTAACCCTAGGGAGAGGGGATGCACGCGAGAGCTAGGGGAAGAAATCCCCAAATCCCTCCGGTGAGGATGGAGAGCGACGCAATGGGGATTGTTTTGCCCCACGCCACGGCGGCGGAGGTGGCTGGAGTGGCCGGAGTTGAGCGGCGACGGCGCGGGCGACACGGGCGCCAAGGTGAGGTCGAGGTCGGGCTCGGGCACGAGCAAGAGAGAGAGGAAGAGAGAAGTGGCTCGGTCGGGTCAACTGACCCGAGCCAGACCCGAATTTGTGACTTGGTTCAACAAAGTTGAGCCAGGGGCACTTCTGTAATTTCACAAATTTGAAAAATTCAAATCTTTCGAAGAATTTTATAAATTCAAATAAATTCCTAAAAATACAAACAAAATATCTACACATATCAGCAGAAAATAACCTACCCAAATAAAATATCTCTCTGAATTTTTGAAAATGATTTCGTGTAGCAAAAATTAAAAAGATTCTTAAGTGGAATATTCTTTGAAATAATTTCTTAAAATTATTTTCTCAAGAAAAATAATCTGGGAAAATAAATACTAAGTTCAAAATAATATTTGAACTATACCCAGACTATCTTGTTACTCATCCTAAATCAAAAATATTCAAACTTAAATGAATTTTTACACCAAATTCAAATACACAAAAATCAACTAAAAATATGCAACATACTCTACAAAATATGAGGAATTTTTATGTAAGTTTTATTTGAAGTTTTGAAAAACATTTTGTGGATAAAAACTTCAAAGATCCTTAAGTGGAAATGACTTGAAATTCTTTTTCAAAAACTATTTTCTTAAAAGAAAATAAAATGGGAAAATAAAGTCTTGAAGTTCAATTATATTGAACTATTTCAATTTAATCACTTTAAATTTATTCCTCATGAAAATTGTTGTCAAACTATTTAAATAATTAAAAAAATCCAAAACACTCGAAAAGTATTAAAATCCGCAACTTGGGTATTTTGGGTGACGATGCATCTCATGAATATGCACAATAGCATGCTGCTAGAGTTTTCAGTAGTCCTTACCAGGATTACTTTGCTATTTTCAGAACTCGGGGTTTACCGCAAACCCTAGAACCCGAAGGGCCTGAACTGTCACTTCTACCACAGGCAAGTTCATTCTTGCATATCCTTATTGAAATATTTTATAAAACTATTTTCAAAAACGTATTATTATCATTGCATTGAAAAGGAAAAACTATTTTCGAATGATGTGAATTGCTATATATATATTGTTTGGCTGGCAATGGAACCACGGATTGATGTTGTGGTGGAGGTTTCATTGTACGGGAAAGTAATACCTAGGATTAATTACCAATGTCACAGTGATCCTTGCGCCGTATTGAAGCGTTTACCATGAGATCTGCTATGGACGGTAAAAGTCAGCTGTATCTTCTCTCGTTCACATATCCTCGGCAGGCTATTACCTGGTTGTGTCCGTTGCGGCGGCCAACAGCGTGGAAGCGCGTGACCTTCCCACCTGACGGGTGATTGGAATAGAAGCTCGGGAGGGGTGGCGGGATAGCGGTCTTTGTTACCGGCCGTGCCACAAATGGGCAGATATGTGTTGTGCGAGAGGGCAGTGATTGGCTTTGGACTCACACCTGGCCCCATACCATGGAAGTATGGACGAGTTTGGCCGCTCGGAAAGGCAACAAGGCTGGGTTTCTCTCATGGGTAAAGTTACGCAGCTCTGCAGAGTCAACAACAAGAAATTGTGGCTGTCACATCCGTGTTCCCGGAAGGAACTACAGACCGCAGCGGGAAAGGCATCCCAAGTGATGACTATGAACCCGTGGAGACTGTGAGCATAGTTTTCTGAAATAAAACCTGACCTTTTGAAGAAATCTTTTCCAAAACTTCCATTATGCCTACGATCGTTGGTCATGGCAGTAGCTAGTGCATCCAAAACAAAAACTTTTTCCTATATTATTGAACTTGCTAAGTAACGCTCGAGTTGCTTACCCTTTCCTCGTTGACCCCCTGCTTAGATTTTGGAGCCATCAACGGAGTTGCCAGTTAGCCATCACGACGTCAAGGAAGTATCCAACAAGGAGTCAAGTCTACTGGTGGAGCTTGAAGGAGTCAACTGCTACTTCATCAACAGAAGAACGACGACAACAGTGACAATGGTGGAGCAACAATAAAATTGTCAATGGCATACATGATGACCACTTTGCCAATGAAGGAGACAACATCATTTTGGAAAAGGAGTACAGCCTGGATAAAGACATACCAGATGGAATAGACTAGGGTTGTGACAACAGCAGTAGTGGAATAGGAATTAGAGATAGAGCTGATATCCAGCTTAGTGCTACGAATTGGATCTTCTCGTGTTTCATTTGCAAGAGACTTCTTCCATGTAAAAGAAGGGTCTCCAGATTTTGTATTGAATAGTGTTGTAATCCTATAGTGTTACCTTGGACCGGCTATGTTTCTGTTGTACTACTCTGAGGGATGTAATATTTGCGGAGAGGTCCTTCCGTGCGTGTTACATCAACGACTTGTACACTACAACATGCAGTGGTGTGCTGGGTCACCGCAGAAATAAAGGGCCCCACGCGGTCAGATTCCCTGGCCGCGTGGGCCCACTTGTTTCCCCCTCGTGACTCCGATGCCATCCGTTTTCGTCTTGACCTAAAACCGACTATAAAAATAGTCCCTGATGCCCTTCGGAAAGGAGCGCCGCCGAAACACAGAAACATGAAACAGAGACCTGGAGTTGTAGATTGGAGGGGGAAAACTCCGACGGGGCGCTGCCGGGGTGGTCTCCATCTTCTCCAACGACTGCTCCACCGTCTTCATGATGAAGAGGGAGTAATCCACCCCCTGGACTTGGGTTTGTGGTGTTAACTTGATCTAATATCTCTATGTATGATCATTGTTGTAGTCCATATGATGTCCCTTGCATAAGTATGGATCAATCTATGTAATTCTATGTTTGGATATTGTGATATGAGATGATATTTGTTATGCATTTACCGTTGTGTTGAAACTTTATGACTTGTCATACTTTGGAGATATTCTATGATGCATGTGATGGTTTGATTTATGCATAATGCCTTGTTTATCCATGTTATGAGGTGATTGACACCACCAAGTGTAGATAGATGAGAGTTGTGGTCATACACACGAAATTTGAATCATCGCACTAGTGTTTAGAATATTGTCCATTAAGAAGTATGATGTATGTAGTACGGGATGGCCGATGTGACATGGCATAGGTATTGAGTGACACAGTACCGCCCAACATCCTTTATCTGGGGGTAAAAAGGGAGAAGTATGATGTGGGTGTGACAGTAACCACGCTAGCCTTATGAGGGTGACCTAGCAACACAAATGAGTATTTCTTTCAACTATGTGTTTTAGGACATATAGCCGTCATAAAAGCTACCATTAAAACATGACAATTGTGTGTACTTTATCTATAACATGATAATCACCGTAGATGAGAGAGAGGATTGATTGAACCCATGAACCCATGTCCATTGTTCCTATAAGAGAAAACCTTTATCTTGTCCTCTTGCATTGAAGAGGATTGGGACACTTTTACATTCTTGTTTTGTTACATTAAACTTCCATCCATTAAATCAACCACCTTGTTCTTGAAACTTGTTTGCTGCATAATCAACTAAAACTTGTGACACTTTAGGTTTAGGGAATAGATAATTTTTTCCTTCTTGCTCCTGCGGATCAATACCTTACTTCCACATTGAGAGGTCTACAGTGATCCCCTACTCTTGGGGTTATCACCACCCATGTGGCGAGAGATTCCTGTATGGCCGTCCTGGGAGATGGCTTCGCACGGAAGGAAGTGCGATAGGCGTCAAAGACAAGATCGCCACGTGGGTGGTGATAACCCCCAAGAGCAGGGGATCACTGTAGCACCTCTCAATGTGGAAGTAAGGTATCGATCCGCAGGAGCAAGAAGGAAAAATTATCTATTCCCTAAACCTAAAGTGTCACAAGTTTTAGTTGATTATGCAGTAAACAAGTTTCAAGAACAAGGTGGTTGATTTAATGGATGGAAATTTAATGTAACAAAACAAGAATGTAAAAGTGTCCCAATCCTCTTCAATGCAAGAGGACAAGACAAAGGTTTTCTCTTATAGGAACAATGGACATGGGTCAGGCCCAACGGATACCGCGGCATGGGAGCAGCGCGGCGTGGACGGCGCCACGATGATGGCCAAAAATTGCCACTTGGTGGAGTAGCTCAACGCGTGCCGCCCCCACGGTGGGAAGCTTCTGGAGTGGCCATTTGTGGTGTCCCCTTGAGTATAAAAGGAGGCTCAAGGCTGTGGAGAGAGGGGACGAGCAACACTTCCTACTAGACACATAGCTCGGGGGCTAGTAGGCATCATCTCGGAGACCTTCCCGGGGTGGAGCTCGGATAGGCCTTGAACATAGGAGGAGGGTTGTAAGCTACACATTGTACAACATCATCCACCATCAATCAAGCCAGACAAGCATGACGTAGGGCATTACGCGGCGACGCGGCCTGAACCTGGTAAAATCTTGTGTGTTTGTGATTGTCTTCTGGGGACTGACGTCGGAGCACTTCGCGCCCTTCTACCGAACAACCAGGAGGTGTTCGCACCTCCGGTGTCTGAGTTTCGTAACTCGACAGAGACAAAGTATTATCAAAGCAAATTTTCTCCTCCAAAGCTGGAAACTAAAAGATCATTTTCATCAAAACTAGCTTCCCCAAGTTTAGACTTTTCCATAGCATTAGCAATAATGGTGTTCAAAGAATTCATGCTAATAAAATTGCTACCACTATTATGCCAATAAACTGCCATAGGTTTTTTAATTTTCTCTTCAAAAACATCATGTCCTAATTCAATATAAATTTCATAAATATCTCTATTTTTTTGTTTTCCATTAAGCCTAATGATGACCCACAAGTATAGGGGGTGTATCGTAATACTTTCGGTAAATAAGTGTGTCGAACCCAACGAGGAGCAGAAGGTGTTGACAAGCGGTTTTGATGAAGGATTCACTGTAAATGCTCACAGACAAGTTTTTAGGAGTTTTTGATATGACAGATAAATAAAGTACAAGTAAATAAAATGCAGTAATAATAGTTGCAGCGAGTGGCCCAATCCTTTCTACAGCAAAGGACAAGCCGGTTGTTGTACTTATAATGACCAAACGTTCTTGAGGACACACGGGAATATTGTCAAGTGCTTTCGCTTCATATAGTTGATTAATCTTCATTGTTTTGATAAGTGTTGTGTGGGTGAACCTATGCTAATGCACCGCCCTTCCTAGGACTAATACATACTTGTGATTATACCCCTTGCAAGCATCCGCAAATACAAGAAAGTAATTAAGATGAACTAACCACAGCCTTAAACTTTGAGATCCTGCTATCCCTCATGCATCGATATACCAACGGGTGTTCAGGTTTCTGTCACTCCGGCAACCCCACAATTGGCAAACGAATACACAATGCATTCCCCTAGGCCCATAAAGGTGAAGTATCATGTAGTCGACGTTCACATGACACCACTAGAAGAATAACACCACAACTTAAGCATCAAACCATTAAATATTACTCAACATAATTCACTACTAACATCAAGACTTCTCCCATGTCCTCAAGAACTAAACGAACTACTCACAAGACATCATACGGAACATGATCAGAGGTGATATGATGATGAATAACAATCTGAACATAAACCTTAATCCAATGGTTTCACCCAATAGCATCAATAACAAGAGTAATCAACACCGGGAGAGTTTCCCCTATGAAATAGACAAGATTCAGCCCTAGATGTTACAGCGGAGACGGGGTGCAGCGGCGGTGATGATGATGTTGGCGGTGGAGATGATGATGATGATGATCCCGATGAAGTCCAGCTCGATGACGGTGATGATGGCGACGATTTCCCCCTCCGGGAGGGAATTTCCCCCGGCAGATTTCTTCCTGCAGGGGAGCTTTTCGCTCTCTGGTGTTTTCCGCCTCGTGGAGGCGGCGGAATATTTCGATGGCCTCCTCTGTGTGTTAGGGTTCCGAGGGGGTCAAGTACACGAAGGGGGAACGGCTGGGATGGCCTGGGCCTCCAAACCACCAGGCGGCGCGGCAGGGGGCCCACCGCGCCAGCCTGTGGTTTGGGCTCCCCAGGTGCCGTCTCAGCCTCCCTTTTGGCCTCCTCCATCTTCTGGTAAAATAGGGACTTCCATATGTCTCCTTCGATTTATTGATCTTCAGAAATAGTGCATCTCGACGGTGCTTTTTCCAGCAGAATCCTGACTCCGGTGTCCAATTCTCCATTATTCATCAAACATGCAAAATAGGTAAAATAACATAAGTAACACTTCTAAATATGAAATATATCGATGAATAGCAGTAAATTATGATATAAAATAGTGATGCAAAATGGACGTATCAACCCCCCCAAGCTTAGACCTCGCTTGTCCCCAAGCGAAAACTGAGCTCAGTAAACATGACCACAAGTTTATGGAGCAAAGTGTCGATAAATAAAATACGGACAAGAAGCATCACATTCATTGATACACAAGTCATTCTAGACAGCAACTTCCCTTCATATAATCTAACTTGAAATAAGTAAAGGGAACCACAATGAAGTGCATAAAGAGAACCATGATTGGCGAGGCAAACTTAAACTCTTGGTCAGAGAACAATTAACAGATCATACTTATCTTTCGAGAAGAGTCTTTATATCAGAGCTTATATAGCAGAACTTACATCCTCAATCATAACAGTCTCCTTACAGTCATTGATAACTTTCAAAGTTATATTCATTCGGATAAAAGCTATTGTGCGAAACAAGGAAATAAGAGATATGATTAGAAGTATCAACACATATAACTAATTGGATCTCAACAACTCAAATGCTTGCTTGAGATAGAGAGGAATGGGTTTACTGACTCAACAATAATGTAAAAGATAGGCCCTTCGCAGAGGGAAGCAGGGATTAAATCATGTGCTAGAGCTTTTAAGTTTTCAAAGCATATAGAGACAAAATAGTATTTGAGATGTTTGTTGTTGTCAACGAATGGTAGTGCACTAACCCCTTGTCAACCAGACTTTCAAGAGCGGCTCCCATGAAGGACGTTATCTCTACCAGCAAGGTAGATCATCCCTCTTCTCTTTTGTTTACACATGTATTTTAGTTTCTTTATAGTTGACACTCCTCCCAACCTTTTGCTTACACAAGCCATGGCTAACCGAATCCTCGGGTGCCTTCCAACATTCACATACCATGGAGGAGTGTCTATTTGCAAATTAAGTTGCTTACTGATAAATCAGGGCAAAACATGTGAAGAGAATTATTAATGAAAGTTGTAATTAATTGGGACTGGGCACCCCGTTGCCAGCTCTTTTTGCAAATTGTTGGATAAGCGGTGTATATGCCACTAGTCCATTGGTGAAAGTCTGTCAGAAGTAAATGACAAGATTGAAAGATAAAACACCACAACCCTCATGAGCTATAAACAGTGACACAAATAGGAGTAAAGTTTTGAATATTTAAAGGTAGCACATGAAGTATTTACTTGGAATGGCGAAATACCACATAGTAGGAAGTTATGGTGGACTCAATGGCAATGGTTTGGCTCAAGGTTTGGATGTATGAGAAGCATTCCCTCTCGATACAGGTTTTGGCTAGCAAGGTTTGTAGCAAGCATAAGAGTTGAGGGATACAAACAATTATACAAGTGATAAGAATAATCATGCAATCTTCCTTAGAAGCACAAATAGTTTAACTTAAGAATACTAAGCTTATGAGCTACAAAGAAAGAAAGATCATGGAATAATATATTTGCATGCACTCCCCTCTCTCTACTTAAGTCTCAAAGTATTGTCTACTACTGACCAATGCTAAGTTTGCCAAAACCAAAAAGATTAACTTGGTGCTCTAAAAAGTGATCCCTATACTAACAACAAGGTTATCAATATGAAAGAGAATTGCAAGCTAAAATAAAGTATGCAGAAGGTAAATGATAAAACTTCTCATTAATATTTCATAACGGCAACTCACACCAAGGGATACATAGATAACCAACTAAAAGAGAGATACTTCCACATTGCAAACCATCATATAAGATAACTTCCCTACTCACGATATGACTTTATGAAAAGTAAAAGGTAAAGATAATGATGTGATACCGCGGCACTCCCCCAAGCTTGGAACAAACCAAGGGGATGCCAATACTTGTGATGAATTACTCCTTCGGTGATGATGGCGGTATGACTTGGATTGGAGTAAGAAACCGTTCCAGCATTCGGCGGAGTCTGATATTCTCTTCCTGGAGTATTTCCACCTCCCTCCGCAGGGCTCGGTATTGATCACAGAACTCATCTGTAACTCGAAGTACTTCCGTCACTGCCGGAAAAGAGCTGTAGTCCGGAATAGGTGGTATTGCTCCCTGCAGGTTATGAGAAAAAGCACGTTGAGCGTTAACCGATCCCACAAAGGTGGGCTTCCTGACTGCAGGCTGTTCTCCCTTTGTTGACGGCATCCCCTTTACTTCCTTCATGACGCTTTCATCCATGTCCTTGCGCCTTGCCTTCGCCCTTTCTTCTTCCGTCCATCCAACGAAAGTACCCTGGTTTAAGTCTTTGACGAGCTCACGCTTACGACGTGCCACGTAGTCCTCCGACGATGAACCCTGGGACGACATCTGACAGACGAAAGCTCGAAACAAAACACGACGAAAAGGCGATATACGAACCTCGGGGGTTCGGGTCAGATATATAGCAAAAAGTTTTACAACATAAGGAAGGTACAGGAGGAAACCTGATCGGAGACGAGCTCCGGGGTGCTCAAACCACCAGGCGGCGCGGCTGGGGGCCCACCGCGCCGGCCTATGGTTTGGGCACCACGGGTGCCGTCTCCCATCCGGTTCGGTCTCTTATTTTTCCATATTTAATAAAAACGACGAAAATATCTTCTAGAAAGTTATTCGCGAAACTTTTCTTACCGAAACTGTTACCTATTCGAATCGAATTCTGCAGTCCCAGAAAAATGTTCTTCAATGAAAGTTTCCGGAGTCACCACTTTAATTGTATCAACCTCTTCATTAATAGAATCTCCAGAAATATAATGCTTGAGTCTTTGACCATTTACCACTTGTGTAGAGTTATCTTTCAATGAAGCAATTTTTATTGCACCTGAACGATACACCTCCACAATAACAAATGGTCCTTCCCATTTTGAGAGTAACTTTCCTGCAAAAAATCTGAGACGAGACCTATACAATAGAACTTTCTCACCAACATTAAATTCTCTTTTAAGAATTCTCCTATCATGCCATCTCTTAACTTTTTCTTTAAAGAGTCTAGCATTTTCATAAGCCTCACTTCTCCATTCATCTAAAGAACTTAAATGCAACAACCTTTTCTCACCGGCAAGTTTAAAATCTCTATTAAGTTCTCTCACTGCCCAATAAGCTTTGTGTTCTAATTCTAAAGGCAAGTGACAAGCTTTACCATAAACCATTTTATAAGGAGACATGCCCATGGGGTTCTTATAAGCAGTTCTATAAGCCCATAAAGCATCATTTAACTTACTAGCCCAATTTTTTCTAGATTTATTAACAGTCTTTTGCAAGATAGATTTAATCTCCCTATTTGACAATTCTACTTGTCCACTAGTTTGAGGATGATAGGCTGAAGCAATTCTATGATTAACACCATATTTAGCAAGAGTCTTTCTAAAACCACCATGGATAAAATGAGAACCTCCATCAGTCATAAGATATCTAGGTACACCAAACCTAGGAAAAATGACATCTTGAAGCATTTTTAAAGAGGTCTCACCATCAGCACTTTTAGTAGGTATAGCTTCTACCCATTTAGTGACATAATCAACAGCAACAAGTATATGAGTATTACCTTGTGAAGAAGGAAAAGGACCCATGAAGTCGAATCCCCAACAATCAAATGGTTCAATAACAAGAGAATAACTCATAGGCATTTCATTGCGTCTAGAGATATTACCAACCCTTTGACATTCATCACAAGATAAAATAAACTTTCTTGCATCCTTAAAGAGGGTAGGCCAATAAAAACCTGATTGTAGAACTTTCTGCGCAGTTCTATCTCCAGCGTGATGCCCTCCATAAGCACTTCCATGGCATTTCCTCAGTATTTCCTGTTGTTCATATTCAGGAACACATCTTCGCATAATACCATCGACTCCTTCTTTATATAAGTGTGGGTCATCCCAAAAATAATGCCGCAAGTCATAAAAGAATTTCCTTCTTTGCTGAGCTGAAAAGGTTGGAGGCAAGTACTTGGAAACAATAAAGTTAGCATAATCAGCATACCAAGGACTATCTCGCGAACTTACACTTATTGCAGCCAATTGTTCATTTGGAAAGCTATCATTAACAGGAATAGGATCATAAGGAATGCTTTCCAATCTAGACAAATTATCAGCAACAGGATTTTCAGCACCTTTTCTATCTGATATGCAAATCAAATTCTTGCAAAAGAAGTACCCATCTAATAAGCCTTGGCTTAGCATCTTTCTTTTCCATAAGGTATCTAATTGCAGCATGATCAGTATGAATAGTGACTTTCGAATCAACTATGTAGGGTCGAAATTTGTCACAAGCAAAAACTACAGCTAGAAATTCTTTTTCAGTAGTGGCATAATTCTTTTGAGCAGAATCAAGAGTTTTACTAGCATAATGAATAACATTTAACTTTTTATCTACTCGCTGCCCAAGAACAGCGCCTACAGCATAATCACTAGCATCACACATAATTTCAAAAGGTAAATTCCAATCAGGTGGTTCAACTACAGGAGCGGTGATTAAAGCCTTTTTCAAAGTTTCAAAAGCTTCCTTACAATCATCATCAAAAACAAATGGTACATCTTTTTGAAGAAGATTAGTAAGAGGCTTGGAAATTTTAGAGAAATCTTTAATAAACCTCCTATAAAAACCAGCATGACCAAGAATACTACGAATACCTTTAACATCTTTGGGACAAGGCATCTTTTCAATTGCCTCCACTTTAGCTCGATCAACTTCAATACCTCTTTCAGAAATTTTATGTCCAAGAACAATTCCTTCATTAACCATAAAGTGGCATTTCTCCCAATTAAGAACAAGGCTAGTTTCTTCACATCTCTGCAAAACTTTGTCAAGGTTGTGCAAACAATTATCAAAGGAAGTTCCATAGACGGAGAAATCGTCCATGAAGACTTCCACAATTTCCTCACAAAAGCCATGAAAAATAGCAGACATGCATCTTTGAAAAGTAGCAGGAGCATTACATAAACCAAAAGGCATACGTCTATAAGCATAAGTTCCATAAGGACAAGTAAAAGTAGTTTTCTCTTGATCTTGCGCTCTCACAGCAATTTGAGAAAACCCAGAATACCCATCAAGGAAACAAAAGTGAGTTTTCTTAGACAACCTCTCAAGCATTTGATCAATAAAAGGCAAAGGATAATGATCTTTCTTAGTTACTTTGTTAACCTTTCTAAAATCAATGCACATCCTATAACCAACTACTACTCTTTGAGGAATTAGTTCATCATTTTCATTAGGAACAACGGTAATTCCTCCTTTCTTAGGAACACAATGCACAGGACTTACCCATCTACTATCAGCAATAGGATAAATAATACCAGCTTCAAGAAGTTTTAATACCTCATTTCTTACCACTTCTTTCATCTTGGGTATTAAACGACGCTGATGCTCAACAACAGGCTTTGCATCAGGTTCCATGTTGATGGCGTGCTGACATATAGTAGGAGAAATTCCCTTCAGGTCATCAAGAGTATATCCCATAGCTCCGCGGTGTTTCTCAACACTCCCAATAACCTTTCCTCCTCTGTACCTGAAAGTTTAGAGCTGATAATAACAGGATATATTTTCTTATCATCAATATAAGCATATTTAAGATTATCAGGCAGAGGTTTCAAATCAAAAACAGGATCCTCCTTGGGTGGCATTGTGGTACCCAAATCTTCCACAGGTAAATTGTGTTTGAGCATAGGTTGACGAAGGAATACTTCATCAAGCTCATTCCTTTCTTCCCTGAAGTTCTCACTTTCATGATTCTCCATATGTTGCTGCAAAGCATTGTTAGGAGCAAGAACAATAGATGCAAGTTGAGCAATTTCAAAATCCTCACTAGGCAATTCAGTTTCATAAGGTGCTTTAGCAAATTTAGAGAAATTGAATTCATAAGATTCACCAGCAAATTTAGTAAAGATTTTCTCTTTCTTACAGTCTATAACAGCACCACAAGTATTCAGAAAAGGTCTACCAAAAATAATAGGACAACTATCATTGGCAGCCGACCCAAGTACAAGAAAATCAGCAGGGTATTTAGTCTTACCACAAAGGACTTCGACATCTCTAATGATACCAATTGGAGAGATAGTTTCCCTATTAGCAAGCTGAATAACCACATCAATCTCTTCAAGTTTACAAGGAGCAATTTCGTGCATAATTTCCCTGTAAAGCTCATAAGGAATAGCACTAGAACTTGCACCAATATCACATAAACCATAATAGCAATGATCACCTATCCTAACAGAAAGCACAGGAACACTAGACTTCCTAGAACTTTTAGGATGTGAGACAATATTAGAAGCATCCTCACAAAAGATAATGTGTCTATCTTCTAAATTTTCAGTGACAAGATCTTTAACCAATGCTACAACAGGTTCAACAGTTATTTGCTCATCAGGTTTGGTAGTTTTCTTATTACTTTTACTAACAACACCAGTTATGATAGTATGTTCCTTAATCTTATTAGGAAAAGGAACTTTTTCAATATAAGGTTCTGGAATAATGCGATCAACAACATTAACCTCAACACCTTTAGATATATGAGAAACAGATTCATCTTTATATGGTTCATGATAATTTTTAAAACCCTCCTTCGGCAAACCGAAATAGGAAGCAAAGGCTTTATAAAAGTTTGCAACAATTTGAGAGTCAAGACCATAAGTAGTGCTAATTTTGCGATAATCATCAGTATCCATAAAATTTTAACACACTCAAAGTCATAGTTTATACCTGACTCCCTACCTTTGTCATTCTCCCATCCTTCAGTGTTCTCCTGAATCCGATCAAGAAGGTCCCACTTAAACTCTTCTTTATTACGAGTGAACGATCCAGCACAAGTGGTATCCAATAGAGTTTTATCTTGAAAGGAGAGTCTTGCATAAAAGTTATCAATAACAACATTACCAGGAAGCTCATGAATGGGACATTTGAGCATTAATGCCTTCAATCTCCCCCACGCTTGAGCGATACTCTCTCCATCATAGGGCCAGAAGTTATATATGAGGTTCCGATCCTTATGAATCTCACTTGGAGGATAGAATTTGGAGTAAAAGAGAGGTACAATTTCCTCCCATCCAAGAGAATACCCATTCTTCAGCAGTTTATACCAATGTGCAGCTTTACCAGACAGTGATAGAGAGAATAATTTCTTCTTAACTTCTCCCATCGAGATACCTGCACACTTAAATAACTCGCACAATTCATGCAGAAATAACAAATGATCTCCAGGATGGACAGTTCCATCTCCTGCATAGCGGTTATTTGTGACACGTTCAACAATTTTCATAGGAATTTTGAACGGTATTACCTGCTCATCTGGCGCCTCCTCTACTACCTTAGCAGTGGTAGTTGTTTTCCCAAATAGGAATTCAAGAGAAGACCCCTCCATAATGAGATATAGCAGCAGGCAAAAATAAAAACAGCACGTACAATAAATGTTTCCCTTACCAATTCCACTTACCAATAGCGCTACACTCCCCGGCAACGGCGCCAGAAAATAGTCTTGATGACCCACAAGTATAGGGGGTGTATCGTAGTACTTTCGATAAATAAGAGTGTCGAACCCAACGAGGAGCAGAAGGTGTTGACAAGCGGTTTTGATGAAGGATTCACTGTAAATGCTCACAGACAAGTTTTTAGGAGTTTTTGATATGACAGATAAATAAAGTACAAGTAAATAAAATGCAGTAATAATAGTTGCAGCGAGTGGCCCAATCCTTTCTACAGCAAAGGACAAGCCGGTTGTTGTACTTATAATGACCAAACGTTCTTGAGGACACACGGGAATATTGTCAAGTGCTTTCGCTTCATATAGTTGATTAATCTTCATTGTTTTGATAAGTGTTGTGTGGGTGAACCTATGCTAATGCACCGCCCTTCCTAGGACTAATACATACTTGTGATTATACCCCTTGCAAGCATCCGCAAATACAAGAAAGTAATTAAGATAAACTAACCACAGCCTTAAACTTTGAGATCCTGCTATCCCTCATGCATCGATATACCAACGGGTGTTCAGGTTTCTGTCACTCCGGCAACCCCACAATTGGCAAACGAATACACAATGCATTCCCCTAGGCCCATAAAGGTGAAGTATCATGTAGTCGACGTTCACATGACACCACTAGAAGAATAACACCACAACTTAAGCATCAAACCATTAAATATTACTCAACATAGTTCACTACTAACATCAAGACTTCTCCCATGTCCTCAAGAACTAAACGAACTACTCACAAGACATCATACGGAACATGATCAGAGGTGATATGATGATGAATAACAATCTGAACATAAACCTTTATCCAATGGTTTCACCCAATAGCATCAATAACAAGAGTAATCAACACCGGGAGAGTTTCCCCTATGAAATAGACAAGATTCAGCCCTAGATGTTACAGCGGAGACGGGGTGCAGCGGCGGTGATGATGGTGTTGGCGGTGGAGATGATGATGATGATCCCGATGAAGTCCAGCTCGATGACGGTGATGATGGCGACGATTTCCCCTCCGGGAGGGAATTTCCCCGGCAGATTTCTTCCTGCAGGGGAGCTTTTCGCTCTCTGGTGTTTTCCGCCTCGTGGAGGCGGCGGAATATTTCGATGGCCTCTCTCTGTGTGTTAGGGTTCCGAGGGGGTCAAGTACACGAAGGGGGAACGGCTGGGATGGCCCTGGGCCTCCAAACCACCAGGCGGCGCGGTAGGGGGGTGTGAGGACCCCGGATTAATTATCCGAGATACTCGTTATGCTTCCTGCAACAATCCCATGATCAGTGTGTTGTTGCACATAACTAGAGTTGGTATCACAGAACACCCACAAATACCGGATAAATGTACTTACGTGATTGAAGTCATAAGCTTCAACAGGAACTTGCAGCGGAAATCACCAAACAACGTGGAGCCCAAGTCATTTGCCTTAACCCTACAGGCAGCTGACTGGGAAGCGCCCTAGTTCGCAAAGACGCCAGTGAACTCCTCTTCTTCGAACTGCTCCTCCTTAAAATCTGGCTAAGACAATAGCCAGGGACGAAACCAATATGAGTACATTTGATTGTACTCGCAAACTACCCCAACTTGAGCATGCACTAGTTTTGATAATCTTTCATAAAACCTTTATTTTTAGAAAAACATCTCTATACCTTTATTGAAAAAGGGAAGAGTAGATTTTTAATCTTGTTGAAGGTAAAACATTTTGGAAAGTCGTTTTCTCGCTATCTTTGTTGAAAAAGGTAAGAAGTCTTTTTAAACATTTTTCTCGGAAATAAACCTTTGTTTAAAAAGGCAAGAAATCTCTTTTAAAACTTTTCCTCGAAGATCACCATCTTGTCCCTCTCTCCAAAACTTCTCCTTTTCCGAACATAGCCCCTTCAGGGTCACTCATTTTCCAGCAACCTCATACCAACTCATTGGTACAGTGGCATAAAACAATCTCCACCTCATTTTTTTCTTTCAAACTCAAAACTTTGTAAAACTTGCACATGGTCTTGGGACAGCCTCCCAACTGCCCATATCCGAGGACTCGGCTATTCGAATAGTTTTACCCTCTGCAGAGGTAGTACGCTTTTCCCACACCCATCCGGTCACTCATCGTGTCAGCCACGTCCCGCCATACCAGAGGTATGCGAAGTTGAGTTCCCGGCCATAGCCTGTCCTTTGCTCATGCTAGTATAGGACCCTGCCGCTACGACACTTTCCACCGACACTCAAATCCTCAGAAACTAAGTGTGGGGACTCGTAGTTCTGCCCGGCGGACCCAAGGGAGCCCTTCAATCCTCTTCCTCCGACATGTTCATACCGGCTTCCGGTAGACTTCAATGAAGAGGACCCAGGTCAGGGGGTAGGTCCTCAGACCATCCCCTCATGGAACGAGGTCATCCTCGTTATTGAGGTATCCAGTACTAACACGAGCAAATTATATGACTACGCCCTTGCCCATATGTGGGTAAATGTGGTCGCACAGGTTATCGGCTGGTAGTCATGGTACAAAGACACAATGTGCATTTTCCATAAACATCACCACACTTCACTTCTCCACTTCCATACCGACATCCCGGTATACCATAATTCATCCAGGGATTTTCAAAGGAGTTTTGAATAAACAATGTTTTTCCCATCCTATAATTTTATATAAACAACTGATATCTCTACATAGAGTGACAAAATAGTTTTTCATAAACTTTTTGAAAAGGTTTTCACGATCATTTCCAATTTTCTTAGCAAAATACCTTTAACCAAAACTTGGGTGGTTCGTAATCCCACCAAAAAGATCTTTCACAGAAGGTTTTGGAGTAAACAAATTCCTTTCGAAATCATTGTATACCACTGACACCTCTATATCGGGTGTCTTAATAAAATACTTGTAATTTGAAAAAGGGTTTTCAGAATCATAGCTTTCGTGGCAAACACCACATAATTCATTTATGCTACTTATAGTAAAACAGGTAAATCAAACTAGAGGTATATAGATGCAAGCTCAGTGAAGTAGCTTGCCTGGCTTCAGCATAACGTCCTTGGTCTTCTTCTTACTGATTAAAGAAATAAACTCCCATCCTTCTTCAATAGTTCCTCTCCAGAGATCACTCCGGTATCGGTATTATCTAGCGTCGCAAACAGGGAAACATAACACTTAATACACCAAACGAAACCACAAGTGTTGCACAGACAAATAACATCCACAAGCATCAAACTAATTGTTTAAGAAACAGACTAGGGTCTACGCTTACAAGGGTCTCTTACAAACCAATGGTCTAACACCTCTACACAAGCTAGGGCCAAGCAATAGGCCGTAAGGGATGACATGCTACGATATCAGTAGCTAAGAAAAGCTACTGATGTTCAACACAAATTTTGAAATTCATGCACACAAATGATTTTATTTGCAAACAATTTCTGAAAGTTAGGAAATCCTAGGAAATACCCACACTAGGGATATTATTCCCTAATGAAAACCAGTAACACTAACTTCTTCCTAGCATGTGATCAAACTAGTAGCAATATGGCATGCTACTGATGATCTAGCAATGCTAACTAAAATATTGTCACACTAAGGAACTTCTACTAAAACAAGTCCTATTAACTAGGAAAATCTATGAAAATACTACCCTAGTACTATTAGCTCTAGATGACTAAATGCAATACTAAACTTTTTCCAAAGTGCTAAGATACCGAGCTAACACACTCCTAGTAATTAGTATCACACTTATACATGCTAGAAAACACAAAAGAGATACTAGCACACCCTATATAGCTAAATAAAACTATAAACATTCATTGGTAGAGAAGCATACCACCTAGTTATTTACACCTAAAATAAACCATAGCTCTAAAAATCACACCAAGCTAGGATTAGGTACTCCTAATCATACAGAAGCTCACACAAGTGGATTCACACCAAAAATCATCACCAAATAATTTACAAAAAACCCTAAATGGCTCTCTGGTCATTTACCAAAGTGGATGCCATTTTATTTAGGAAGCTCATTTGCATGAGGGGCAAATTTCTACTGCTAGGTATCACTCGGACCTTTCCAAAACAGTTGAGTTTGCATCAATAGCTATCATAGAAAAATAGCTATTGAGTTTTTGGTAAAAAGTAGTAGTTCTGGCTCACATTTAATTTCTCCAAAACTACTCATCCAAAAGTGTTTCTACCACTTGGATCTGGCTGGGAAAATGCTAAGGTACCTCCCTGATTTTTGGTTTGGTCAACAAAGCACTTAAACTATTTTGAAACTATTTAAACTAAAGGTCCAGAAACAGTTCTAGAAGTAAAAGGATAAGCAACCTGAAAAAAAAAAGAGCGGGCTGGATCTGCTGGATTTGGGCCGTGCCGTGCGGGAAGAAACTCAGCTCGCGGCCCACGAGCTTGAACGAAGCGGTACGGGCCGCTTCCTTCTTCCTCGACACGAGCAGGGCGCGGACGCGGCGCTGTCGGAGCACGGCGATGCTGGCTACGGCGGCTCCGACGACCTGAGAAGAAATGGGGATGTCCATGAGAAGAACACGGCAAGGGGAGCACGTGTGCACGAAAATGGCGGAGAAAGGTGGCCTGTTCCCACCGCGAGCTTGCTCGCACGTCCGCGGCCGGAGGAGAAGAGGATCGGGACGGCGACGGCGATCCCGGGCTTCCCTCTTCGATTCCTCGCGCAGAGAGGGGGAGTAGGGCACGGCGAAGATGCTGGTGGTCAGGGATTTGGAGGGGGAGCTCTCTATCGCCGGCGAGGCGCGTCGGCGACTTCGGCCATGGTTCGGGTTCAATGGAAGAAAAGTGAGAGAGGAAGTGAGGGGAGGAAATGAGTGAGGGGGTGAGGGAGCAGAGGGGTGCGCGGCTTCTTATCATCTCCTCCTCAGCAAGGAGGAACGGGGCCACGGCGTTGACGAAGAGGAGAGCACGGCATCGACGGGTGCGCAACACGGCGTCCGTGCCGTGCCGCGTTGCTGCAGCAGGGGAGAAGTGACAAGGGAGAGCAGAGGAGGCAGCGTGCGATGCTTCAACGTCTCCTCCAGGGCGTGGCGTGCGTTAGGCGAGAGCCACGGGTGAGCACGGCGAGCGGCGACCACGGCATCGCCGGCGTGGGAAGCACGGCGTCGTGCCGGGCACAGAGGTCAACGGAGTTTTTGCAAAACGCCCCCTAAACTCTTTTTTTTCCTCTCACGGATAGGTCCTCGGCTAAATTCCTTTATTTCCTTTTTGAAATCAGTAGGGCTTCCAGAATTTATTTGAGGGGTTTAAACACTTTACAAAAATTAGAGAAAATTCATGTAGCCTCCCCTATATATGAGGAAGCTCCACAAAAATTGGTTTTACAAAATAAAATGTTTTGCTCCATTTTTGTTCATAGGATTTAAATAAACCATTTTTGGAAATTAATAATTTGAGACTCCTTTAATATTTAAAACCAGTGGTAAAATAGTTTGTAGAACCTTTGGAGCTTTCTTGACAAATATGATATCTTCAAATAAGTTTTATTTTCATAGAGAAAACATTTGTTTTGAGGCAATAGAGAAAATGGGAGGGAAAGTATTTATGAAGATCATTTTTAACTCATGACCTTCATTTCCTTTTTGATAAAAGAGTGAAGGGTTTTGTTTTGAATCAACAAGTAGGTTTGCTTGAGGAGAGAGGGATATGAAATGGAGAGAATTATCATTTCATCTCCTTCTCGAGAAATGAAGATAGAATTGTTTTCACAGAATGGAGGAATAGATAGAGAGGGAGTTTTATTGAGATCATCTCCCTAAATTTTAGGAGTTTCACTTGGGTGCATAATTTTAGAGGGTTTGCTCCTCTTCAAGTTGCACTCCAAATTTGGTTGCCAAGGGTGTCCTAATTTAGTAATAACACCACTGAGGAATTATCCTCACCAGGAAAATCACACACCACAGCAATAACACAACAATAGTATCAGCACAACAATATCAACAACACAACAATATCCACATCTCAAACAAGACCACACACTTCAAACCACAAGAATAAATCACACACCTTTTTCCATAACTAACAATGCTACTTTGTAAAAATGGTCACACTCAATTATGACAAGATGTTGTTTAAGGGATAAACCACTCATAACTTAATAGTTTTCAAAATGGTTTGATCAGGAGAAATATGTGAGGTAATATATTCCCCACTAGTATTTCTTTTAAAACTGAGTTGAAACATAGGAGTTTTAAAAATAGGAATTTGGAATTGTCAAGGTGGAAGAAAGGATAGGAGATCACAGATAGCTCTCCATACTTTATAAGCATGAAATTTTTGGGAAATACTTTTACTGTCTCAATTTAAAGGATATTTTATTTGTTGCTAAAACCAAATCATTGTGGAAATAAACTTTTGGCCAACATAAGAATGGAAAAGATATATGGAATATATTCTTGTCATAACATGGTCACCAGTGTTGTAAATATATTTTTACTTAGGTTGATTTCTTGAGTTGACATTTACTAGTCAACCAATCACAACCAACAAGTTACACAAGGTCAACAGAACAAGATAAGGGAAAACACAATCATTTGTGAAGCAATTCAAAAAGTTTTTGTTGGTTCTGAATTTTGGGTCGTGTTTACCCGTGTTATAAATTTGGGATGTTACAAATCCTTCCCCCTTAAAAATAAATCTCGTCCTCGAGATTTGCCCAGGGGTACAGGGGAGATACGAGGGCAAAATTTTTATTTAGAAATGCTGTATATTCACTTTCGTGTATACACAGGTTTTGAAAAACAATAGGGTTTTTCTTTAAAATACCCAGAGCTGTGCCACCAATAATTGGCTCTTGGACACAGTGGGTTTGGTTTTGTCCGAGGAAATTATTTTTGCAGGTGTTTTTACAGGAAAAGCGAGGGATAAAGGATAGAGGGACACGGGGGGTTAACTGCTGATTCACTGACATGTGGGGCCGGGGCCCACCTGGCGGTCTCTCCTCCTTTTCTTCCCTTCTTCTTCCTCGCTCGACCTGGTTCTGTACTCGCTCCGTTTTCAGTGCGCAGAGCACTCATCCGCGGTACTGCTGCGCGTGCTGTCCGTCGGTGCAGCGGCAGACACGGCTTTGGGGACACGATGACTAGGTGGTTTCGCGCCATTAAGGCGGGTACGGCTCGCGATTCCTCCACTTTCCCGCGCAGTGCGGTGTCGAGGAGCGGCGTCCGAGCTCGGTTTATAAACTAGCAGCCTCCGAAACATTTCTCCTACCGCGTCGTCACCATGGGCTTCACTACTGATTTCTTCAGAGCCTACGTTGATGCGATGGAGGATGCGGGCTTCATCGAGGGCTTCTTCATCTTCGTGCTCTTCGTGTTCTTGGTTTTGATGGTGTACAGCATGCTGTTCGTGGCAGTGGTCCTCCTAGCCGTGGCCTTGTGCAATTGGTGGTCTGGCGCTGGGGCGGGTGCTGCGACAGTGGCGCCAGCTGCGCCGGAGGAGCCAGATGCGGCGGCGGTGGAGCCGGCTGTGGTGGAGGAACCCGCTGCAGTGCCGGTGGGTGAGGTGGCAGAGCTTCTTGATGGAGGTGAGCAGGCTGCCCGAGCCATTCGTCGCCGTCGGGCGGCGCGCGACTCGGCTCTGAGTGAGCCAGGCTCGTCCTCTGGTAGTGCCAGGGAGCTCGAGAGGGAGTAGAGATCTCTGGGGTGCCGTTGCATCCGGGCTGAGTGCTGGCTGTGTTGTGTGTAGGAGTAAAACTTGTAGCCTCGGTTTCTTTCTGAATTTTTCGCTTCTGTAGTGAACTCCGTGATTGTTTCAATCTTGTCTTTGCTGATGACTGAGACAAGATTTGCATTGTCGAAACTTTCTTGGTTGCCACAACTCTGGTCTTGCAGCACAGATAGGATGCAGAGGTACTAGAATAATCTTGTTTTAGTGAGAAAATATATTTTTAGGGAAATAACACTGCATTATATGGTCTCAACCACTGGCAGTGGTAGCATAGCATTTCAACCATATAGGTTGAACACAACAACTAAAAACACCCTACCAGAAGTCCTTCTGTGTTCCAGCGAGCATTTACACTTCGCAAGCATTTTAAGGCTTGCGAGGCTCACATCTCGTGGAGGGCTCGGGCCCCTTTCTTTAACATGCGGAAAGCACAAGGTTCATATTGGGTGAGGAACCTTGTGGGGTTTGCATGTAGGAGACCACACACAAAATAGTTTGCATACTACAAAATAGTCCCATTCAAGGTTTGCATTAATTCACAGGGGTATGCGTCTGGGATCACATACGGTTCCTGGTTTAAGTGATCTGTCGTTTCCTTTAAAACTTTTAACTGAAGAAAGAGCATGACATTCCATCAAGTGTCAACCAAGTGGTTAACGAGATGATAAGTATACCAAGTTTTTATTTCGGCTGACTTGATATCAGCCGGGGAACAGACAACAACTCTGCATTACAAGAACACGAGAAAAACAAACAACCACCAAACAACAGACTAACAACTTTGTTGCTCCACACGCACAACACACAAGCGCTGGTCAGGCTAACTAAACCTGGGTTCTACTCTGCCTGAGAGGTTCTAGGAGTCGGTGAAGCGTGACCGAGACAAAGAGTGGTGTCCACACCTCCATCTTCCACGGGGTGGGGAACTACAGGCACGCCTTCGTGGGTGGCACCTCGCTCCTGGGGTTGCTGCTGAACTCGGGCTAGGGCTTGCGTCACAGATGCACCAATGCTGCGGTCCAGCATGTCATCTAGGATTGACTGTCTTGCCTCCTGAGCTTGCCCACGGTGGGAAGTGGGTTGGTTCCTTGCTCGACCTAGTTCCCGGCGGGCACGAGCAAGGTGGCGCCTTGTGGTCATGAGTTCCTCCATCAGGGAATGGCTGAATCTTGTCATTGCAGCTCCATAGGGACCAGGGTGATTACGGCAGGGTCAGCTTCCTGCCCCATGGAAGCTTGGAAAGCCTCCGCAACACGCTGAGGTATGGCTGGGAGAAAGTGGAAGGCTCGACTCAGCGCCATCGCCGGTTCTGAGTACCGGAGACGGACGAGTCCTTCCCAGGCTGCTACCTGGAGGGCTAGATCTAGGGTAGGCATGCTCTTACCCTGGATCAAGTAAGTCGGACTTATGCCCAATGGGCACGAGCCGATATGCACTTCGACTTGGAATTCACTCCCGGCAAGCGGGAGAGAGTTCTCGGACACCACATATCGAGGACGGGCAGGCCGACCAAGAACGTGGCAGACGGCCTTCCAAAGCATCAGTGGAAACCCACTATGCTCCTCGGCAGTGGTTTCCATGATAACTCTGGGGTTTGCCATTGGGTTCTTTTGGATCTGGATGAAGAATAAGAACACGGGATTCTTGCCTCAGGAGATTTGGGTCGCTAAGGGTGGTGAGTGAGGGTGGGAATAGATGGCAGATAGACCGGGGTTTTTATAAGCTAGGGTGGTGTCGGCTCCTTTCCACGGAAGAACCCGGGGAGCGTCTCTCAGGTAGTGGGGACAAACCCTACTGTACGCTACTGTGAACCGACGCCTGGCCATGCCGGTTAGGCAGGGATAGGTCAAACCCGTCGGGCTCACTGTAGGGGAACACCTCAAACAAGCAATAAACACACAAGGTACGTTTAGTACCAATGGACGCCTAACACTCGTAGTAGCCGGGTAGTATGACTAAAGTTCCTATCATAAGTTGTCCCCATGGGTCTTGGTTAGACAGGGATGCTGAAATCTTCATTTCGTCGCCTTAGTCTTCAACTGGAGACACTGAGATTGTCGAAGTAGCCACTTGAGTAGAATTGCTGAGGTTGAGCTGAGGTCTTCAGAGATCTCTTGATTTGGTTGATGTCGATGATCTTGACATTTGTAGACCAATGAACTTGATGTTGAATGTTGAGTATTTGAGATGGTTGCTTCTTCCTTGTAGGTGCTAGCTAATTAGGTCTCTTTTGGGTTCATCGTCAAGTAAGTTTTGAACAGGTAAGAAGGAGTAGAGAAAACCTTGGAAAAATTTAAAATAGAAAGGTAAGACTCAGAAATAATTTGAGAAGACGAGAAGAGCGGGAGTCATTTTTGGACTTCCCTAGATAAGGATATATTTTTGGTGTTGACATAATTTTAACAAAATATTCTCTCCCTAACTAACGTCCATGCTAACTAAGGTCTGTTACAGTCAGGATGGCTCTGATACCAAGTCTGTGAGGACCCCGGATTAATTATCCGAGATACTCGTTATGCTTCCTGCAACAATCCCATGATCAGTGTGTTGTTGCACATAACTAGAGTTGGTATCACAGAACACCCACAAATACCGGATAAATGTACTTACGTGATTGAAGTCATAAGCTTCAACAGGAACTTGCAGCGGAAATCACCAAACAACGTGGAGCCCAAGTCATTTGCCTTAACCCTACAGGCAGCTGACTGGGAAGCGCCCTAGTTCGCAAAGACGCCAGTGAACTCCTCTTCTTCGAACTGCTCCTCCTTAAAATCTGGCTAAGACAATAGCCAGGGACGAAACCAATATGAGTACATTTGATTGTACTCGCAAACTACCCCAACTTGAGCATGCACTAGTTTTGATAATCTTTCATAAAACCTTTATTTTTAGAAAAACATCTCTATACCTTTATTGAAAAAGGGAAGAGTAGATTTTTAATCTTGTTGAAGGTAAAACATTTTGGAAAGTCGTTTTCTCGCTATCTTTGTTGAAAAAGGTAAGAAGTCTTTTTAAACATTTTTCTCGGAAATAAACCTTTGTTTAAAAAGGCAAGAAATCTCTTTTAAAACTTTTCCTCGAAGATCACCATCTTGTCCCTCTCTCCAAAACTTCTCCTTTTCCGAACATAGCCCCTTCAGGGTCACTCATTTTCCAGCAACCTCATACCAACTCATTGGTACAGTGGCATAAAACAATCTCCACCTCATTTTTTTCTTTCAAACTCAAAACTTTGTAAAACTTGCACATGGTCTTGGGACAGCCTCCCAACTGCCCATATCCGAGGACTCGGCTATTCGAATAGTTTTACCCTCTGCAGAGGTAGTACGCTTTTCCCACACCCATCCGGTCACTCATCGTGTCAGCCACGTCCCGCCATACCAGAGGTATGCGAAGTTGAGTTCCCGGCCATAGCCTGTCCTTTGCTCATGCTAGTATAGGACCCTGCCGCTACGACACTTTCCACCGACACTCAAATCCTCAGAAACTAAGTGTGGGGACTCGTAGTTCTGCCCGGCGGACCCAAGGGAGCCCTTCAATCCTCTTCCTCCGACATGTTCATACCGGCTTCCGGTAGACTTCAATGAAGAGGACCCAGGTCAGGGGGTAGGTCCTCAGACCATCCCCTCATGGAACGAGGTCATCCTCGTTATTGAGGTATCCAGTACTAACACGAGCAAATTATATGACTACGCCCTTGCCCATATGTGGGTAAATGTGGTCGCACAGGTTATCGGCTGGTAGTCATGGTACAAAGACACAATGTGCATTTTCCATAAACATCACCACACTTCACTTCTCCACTTCCATACCGACATCCCGGTATACCATAATTCATCCAGGGATTTTCAAAGGAGTTTTGAATAAACAATGTTTTTCCCATCCTATAATTTTATATAAACAACTGATATCTCTACATAGAGTGACAAAATAGTTTTTCATAAACTTTTTGAAAAGGTTTTCACGATCATTTCCAATTTTCTTAGCAAAATACCTTTAACCAAAACTTGGGTGGTTCGTAATCCCACCAAAAAGATCTTTCACAGAAGGTTTTGGAGTAAACAAATTCCTTTCGAAATCATTGTATACCACTGACACCTCTATATCGGGTGTCTTAATAAAATACTTGTAATTTGAAAAAGGGTTTTCAGAATCATAGCTTTCGTGGCAAACACCACATAATTCATTTATGCTACTTATAGTAAAACAGGTAAATCAAACTAGAGGTATATAGATGCAAGCTCAGTGAAGTAGCTTGCCTGGCTTCAGCATAACGTCCTTGGTCTTCTTCTTACTGATTAAAGAAATAAACTCCCATCCTTCTTCAATAGTTCCTCTCCAGAGATCACTCCGGTATCGGTATTATCTAGCGTCGCAAACAGGGAAACATAACACTTAATACACCAAACGAAACCACAAGTGTTGCACAGACAAATAACATCCACAAGCATCAAACTAATTGTTTAAGAAACAGACTAGGGTCTACGCTTACAAGGGTCTCTTACAAACCAATGGTCTAACACCTCTACACAAGCTAGGGCCAAGCAATAGGCCGTAAGGGATGACATGCTACGATATCAGTAGCTAAGAAAAGCTACTGATGTTCAACACAAATTTTGAAATTCATGCACACAAATGATTTTATTTGCAAACAATTTCTGAAAGTTAGGAAATCCTAGGAAATACCCACACTAGGGATATTATTCCCTAATGAAAACCAGTAACACTAACTTCTTCCTAGCATGTGATCAAACTAGTAGCAATATGGCATGCTACTGATGATCTAGCAATGCTAACTAAAATATTGTCACACTAAGGAACTTCTACTAAAACAAGTCCTATTAACTAGGAAAATCTATGAAAATACTACCCTAGTACTATTAGCTCTAGATGACTAAATGCAATACTAAACTTTTTCCAAAGTGCTAAGATACCGAGCTAACACACTCCTAGTAATTAGTATCACACTTATACATGCTAGAAAACACAAAAGAGATACTAGCACACCCTATATAGCTAAATAAAACTATAAACATTCATTGGTAGAGAAGCATACCACCTAGTTATTTACACCTAAAATAAACCATAGCTCTAAAAATCACACCAAGCTAGGATTAGGTACTCCTAATCATACAGAAGCTCACACAAGTGGATTCACACCAAAAATCATCACCAAATAATTTACAAAAAACCCTAAATGGCTCTCTGGTCATTTACCAAAGTGGATGCCATTTTATTTAGGAAGCTCATTTGCATGAGGGGCAAATTTCTACTGCTAGGTATCACTCGGACCTTTCCAAAACAGTTGAGTTTGCATCAATAGCTATCATAGAAAAATAGCTATTGAGTTTTTGGTAAAAAGTAGTAGTTCTGGCTCACATTTAATTTCTCCAAAACTACTCATCCAAAAGTGTTTCTACCACTTGGATCTGGCTGGGAAAATGCTAAGGTACCTCCCTGATTTTTGGTTTGGTCAACAAAGCACTTAAACTATTTTGAAACTATTTAAACTAAAGGTCCAGAAACAGTTCTAGAAGTAAAAGGATAAGCAACCTGAAAAAAAAAAGAACGGGCTGGATCTGCTGGATTTGGGCCGTGCCGTGCGGGAAGAAACTCAGCTCGCGGCCCACGAGCTTGAACGAAGCGGTACGGGCCGCTTCCTTCTTCCTCGACACGAGCAGGGCGCGGACGCGGCGCTGTCGGAGCACGGCGATGCTGGCTACGGCGGCTCCGACGACCTGAGAAGAAATGGGGATGTCCATGAGAAGAACACGGCAAGGGGAGCACGTGTGCACGAAAATGGCGGAGAAAGGTGGCCTGTTCCCACCGCGAGCTTGCTCGCACGTCCGCGGCCGGAGGAGAAGAGGATCGGGACGGCGACGGCGATCCCGGGCTTCCCTCTTCGATTCCTCGCGCAGAGAGGGGGAGTAGGGCACGGCGAAGATGCTGGTGGTCAGGGATTTGGAGGGGGAGCTCTCTATCGCCGGCGAGGCGCGTCGGCGACTTCGGCCATGGTTCGGGTTCAATGGAAGAAAAGTGAGAGAGGAAGTGAGGGGAGGAAATGAGTGAGGGGGTGAGGGAGCAGAGGGGTGCGCGGCTTCTTATCATCTCCTCCTCAGCAAGGAGGAACGGGGCCACGGCGTTGACGAAGAGGAGAGCACGGCATCGACGGTGCGCAACACGGCGTCCGTGCCGTGCCGCGTTGCTGCAGCAGGGGAGAAGTGACAAGGGAGAGCAGAGGAGGCAGCGTGCGATGCTTCAACGTCTCCTCCAGGGCGTGGCGTGCGTTAGGCGAGAGCCACGGGTGAGCACGGCGAGCGGCGACCACGGCATCGCCGGCGTGGGAAGCACGGCGTCGTGCCGGGCACAGAGGTCAACGGAGTTTTTGCAAAACGCCCCCTAAACTCTTTTTTTTCCTCTCACGGATAGGTCCTCGGCTAAATTCCTTTATTTCCTTTTTGAAATCAGTAGGGCTTCCAGAATTTATTTGAGGGGTTTAAACACTTTACAAAAATTAGAGAAAATTCATGTAGCCTCCCCTATATATGAGGAAGCTCCACAAAAATTGGTTTTACAAAATAAAATGTTTTGCTCCATTTTTGTTCATAGGATTTAAATAAACCATTTTTGGAAATTAATAATTTGAGACTCCTTTAATATTTAAAACCAGTGGTAAAATAGTTTGTAGAACCTTTGGAGCTTTCTTGACAAATATGATATCTTCAAATAAGTTTTATTTTCATAGAGAAAACATTTGTTTTGAGGCAATAGAGAAAATGGGAGGGAAAGTATTTATGAAGATCATTTTTAACTCATGACCTTCATTTCCTTTTTGATAAAAGAGTGAAGGGTTTTGTTTTGAATCAACAAGTAGGTTTGCTTGAGGAGAGAGGGATATGAAATGGAGAGAATTATCATTTCATCTCCTTCTCGAGAAATGAAGATAGAATTGTTTTCACAGAATGGAGGAATAGATAGAGAGGGAGTTTTATTGAGATCATCTCCCTAAATTTTAGGAGTTTCACTTGGGTGCATAATTTTAGAGGGTTTGCTCCTCTTCAAGTTGCACTCCAAATTTGGTTGCCAAGGGTGTCCTAATTTAGTAATAACACCACTGAGGAATTATCCTCACCAGGAAAATCACACACCACAGCAATAACACAACAATAGTATCAGCACAACAATATCAACAACACAACAATATCCACATCTCAAACAAGACCACACACTTCAAACCACAAGAATAAATCACACACCTTTTTCCATAACTAACAATGCTACTTTGTAAAAATGGTCACACTCAATTATGACAAGATGTTGTTTAAGGGATAAACCACTCATAACTTAATAGTTTTCAAAATGGTTTGATCAGGAGAAATATGTGAGGTAATATATTCCCCACTAGTATTTCTTTTAAAACTGAGTTGAAACATAGGAGTTTTAAAAATAGGAATTTGGAATTGTCAAGGTGGAAGAAAGGATAGGAGATCACAGATAGCTCTCCATACTTTATAAGCATGAAATTTTTGGGAAATACTTTTACTGTCTCAATTTAAAGGATATTTTATTTGTTGCTAAAACCAAATCATTGTGGAAATAAACTTTTGGCCAACATAAGAATGGAAAAGATATATGGAATATATTCTTGTCATAACATGGTCACCAGTGTTGTAAATATATTTTTACTTAGGTTGATTTCTTGAGTTGACATTTACTAGTCAACCAATCACAACCAACAAGTTACACAAGGTCAACAGAACAAGATAAGGGAAAACACAATCATTTGTGAAGCAATTCAAAAAGTTTTTGTTGGTTCTGAATTTTGGGTCGTGTTTACCCGTGTTATAAATTTGGGATGTTACAGGGGGCCCACCGCGCCAGCCTGTGGTTTGGGCTCCCAAGGTGCCGTCTCAGCCTTCCCTTTTGGCCTCCTCCATCTTCTGGTAAAATAGGGACTTCCATATGTCTCCTTCGATTTATTAATCTTCAGAAATAGTGCATCTCGACGATGCTTTTTCCAGCAGAATCCTGACTCCGGTGTCAAATTCTCCATTATTCATCAAACATGTAAAATAGGTAAAATAACATAAGTAACACTTCTAAATATGAAATATATCGATGAATAGCAGTAAATTATGATATAAAATAGTGATGCAAAATGGACGTATCACCTAACTAGTGAAATAAAAACAAGAAATGAAAAGATATAACTGCAGGATCTAAAGGAGATAGCTTCGAGCACTCACACGTCGGCAACAATGCTAGAAATATCTTAGTAGACGGAGGATGTGAGTACCTTTTACCTTACCTCCCTGGCAACGCCGCTAGAAAATAGCTTGATGTATATGCACGCTTCTATTCTTGTAGACAGTGTTGGGCCTCGAAGTGCAGAGGTTTAGCAAGTTTCTCTTAAGTGAATAACCCAAGGTTTATCGAACTCAATGAGGTAGAGGTGAAAGATATCCCTCTCAGGCAACCCTGCAATTAAAATACAAGAAGTCTCTTGTGTCCCCAACACACCCAATACACTTGTCAGGTGTATAGGTGCACTAGTTCGGCAAAGAGATATTAAAATACAAGTGATATGGATGATTATAAGTGGTAATTACAATCTGAAATAAAAATGGCAGCGAGCAAACATGCAGCAGAACTGAGAGTAAACGGTGTTTCAATGCTTGAAAATAAGGCCTAGAGATCATACTTTCACTAGTGGACACTCTCGACAATACTAATCATAATTGAACGCACATAGATACTTCCTCTTCACATGTTACTCCGAACCATTCTCTCATTTGATAACAAACACCAATCCACTATAGGGCTATAAAAGCACGCTGATAACCCACAAGTAAAGGGGATCATGTGTAGCCTTTTCGATAAGTAAGAGTGTTGAACCAACGAGGAGCTAAAGGTATGATAAGTATTCTCTCAAGTTGTATCAACCACTAATACAACTCTACGCACACTAAACATTTACATTATCTAGAAAATAATACTAGAGTAACAATCCGGGTATGAGAGATAGCTTTGCGAGATAATAAATGCAAGAAATAAATGTTAGTGTTGCAGCAATAAAGTACACTAAGGAACCATAAACTAACACCACAATATAATAGAGACATCCAACAAAAAGAACAACTCATGGCAATCCCATAATCTTTAATCCAAAGAGTCACACACGGTGTGCACACTGTCAACTTCACACCGTGGGACAGAGGTGGCTCCGGAGTTTACATTAATGAAACCACTTGAGTAGCATATTCATAAGATAATGAAGAGTAACATCTATGAATTCAACCTAGATTACAATGCTCATGATCAGAAATAGATCACACCATGAGAGAGAGATAAACCACATAGCTACCCGTAGAGCCCTCTGCCTCGATGAAGACCTACTCCCTCATCATCATGGGAGGCAGCAACAACGATGATGGAGGCGGTGGAGTCGATGGAGATGGCTCCGAGGGCAATTCCCCGTCCCGGCAGGGTGCCGAAACAAAGACTTATGTCCCCCAAATTAGGGTTTTGGATAGCGGCGGAGCTACGAACTTTTCTGGAGAAATCCTTTTGGTATTTAGGGTTTTCGGGACGGAAGGAATAAATAGGCGAAAGGGCGGAGGCAGAGGGCACCCGGGGGGGGCCCACGCCACCCCTGGGCGCGGCCAAAGGTGGGCCTGCGTCGAGCCCTGGCGTGGAGCCCTCCTGGCTCCTCTTCGTCGCCCCTTTGGACTCTGTGGTCGTGTCGGTGAAAAACTGGGGAACGTTGGTTTTCGTCCAATTCCGAGAATATTTCCTTAACAGGTTTTCTGAAAAGGAAAAACATAAAAAATACAGGAACTGCCACCGTGGCATCTTATTAATAGGTTAGTTCCAAAAAATGCATAAAATGCTATGAAGTGTATATAAAACATGTAGCAATTGGTACAATATCAACATGGAACATAAAAAAATTATAGGTACGTTTTAGACGTATCAACGCCTTCCCTCTAGCGATAACATTTGCCGAAGACACGGGCTAGCGAGTGACAGATGCGCCCTATCTGATGAGCCAGAGGACACGAATCACATCTTCTTTGCACCCTCGCTAGATTCCTGTGAAGCGTAGTTAGGGAACTGTTTTCCTGTTCTTGGAATCCCTCTTGTTTCGCCGAACTCTATCGCTTTGTGATGCATGTAAAATGCATACATGAACTTTGCATGTTATTACTAGATATTCCTACACATTTGCAACTTATATGATGTTATATTCATGATTTATAATGATTTCGGCGATTTTATAAACAATCCCCCCTCTTTTGGTTCTAACTCTGTTTTCCAGAAAACGTCTTTTTTAGTGTTTCGGACTTTCCGGGAGCTTCGGGACTCCAACAAGGGCAAGGTCAGAGAGCACGGTTCAGAATTTTCGAGACGAACGCAATGGCTGAAAATGAAGACCAGAAGCCCAACCAGCTGGAAACTAGAGGGCCACACGCGGTCAGATTCCCTGGGCGTGTGGGCCCACTTGTTTTCCCCCTCGTGGCTCCGATGCCGTCCATTTTCGTCTCCGTGGCTTCGTCTTGATCTAAAACCGACTATAAAAATAGTCCCCCAAGGAGTTTCGCGAGGAGGCAGCAGAGAAATAGAAAACCAAGAAACAGGAGACAGAAAGCTGCCGCCGGAGAAGATCGGAGGGGGGAACGCCGCCGGAATCACCTCTGGAGGGCTCCTCCATCCCTCCTCCGGAGTCTCCATCAACACCACCGCCAATACCAGCACCATCTCCATCACCATCTTCGTGATCCACTTCATCCCCCTCATAGTTTGAGATTGTTCGAACCCTAGCTATTGTCTAAGTACTATTCTACATGTTTGTGAATTGCTACCTGTTATTGTTTTGTGGGGAGATTATGTTTTCAGATTGTGTCGTATCACTTATACCATTGAATCATATCATGTCTTCGCGTTGTGAGTAGTTCTCTCATGTTCCTAGGGGCATAGGATGAATTGGCAATGATTTATATATAACATGTGTTGGTATTTTGTCTAATTTTTATCTTTTATGTAATTCTATGATGGTGTTGTGCGAACAACGACTACACATCACTTCACCTATATGGGCTCATAGGAGAGCACCGTAGTGTAATGAATCAAGGGAGACTTGGGAGGACATGCAAACCTGAGACCGAGTCATGAAGTTGCATTATGAGGGTATTAGTATCGGGGACCTTAGAGTGTAATGCTATGGTGGGACTTTATGTCTTAATAATTCTTGTGCAGTCATTTACTTGGCCACAAGATCCATCAGAAGGGGTTTAGTTTGTTTATTTAGCTATACCTAATAATGGCTCCGTCCAAAGAAGATTAAAACTTGACAAAATGTTTACCTTGTTGTTCTAAAAATATTTATGCCATGAAATCTATGTTGCCCTTGGGAACATTTCCCACACATAAGACACACACCACTCAAGCTTGTCCTCTTGCTGCATAGAGGATTGGGCTTTCTCTCTTTGAGAGGTTTCACTTATTTTCAGCATTTTATTTTATTGCAAACTCTACACCAAAAACCCAAAAACACTTGCATCATTTTACTTTGTCTAGTGCATAGATAATAAGAATAGTGACACTCTTATTTGAATGGATAAACACTTATACCTTCTACTCCTTGTGGGATCGATACTAATACTTACACATCGAAGATTTCAACGATCACCTATACTTGTGGGTATCACCTTGTTATGGAGTTCAGAGGCCAGCCACATAGGGTTTTGTGGGTTTTTTGTGCCTCCCTTTGCTGGCTAATTTTTTTAAATAATACACTAAAATTAATTAATTCCAGAAATATTACGCGTTTTAATTTTTTTGCAAAAATAGGATTCCGTCGTCTTCGCTGAAGCCGACGTTGCCCTGTCGTCGTTGACGAGGACGACGAGCAGGCTGTCGTCGTTGACAATGACGACTGGCCTGTCGTCCTGAGAGGCCATGCAACGTCGTCTTTGTGGAGGACGACGATCGCCTGTCGTCTTTGCCGACGACGACGTTGCCCTTCCACGGCAGAGCGCGGCAGCAGAGCACGATAGGGCCAAAAAAAAACCGCTAACTCACGATTTAATTTTTGTGTTTCCCGGTCGTTCCCGCAATTTGTCTCCCACCCTTCTTCTCCCGCTCTTTTTCTCCCGCCCATTTCCTCCCGCTCTTTTTCTCCCGCCCATTTCGTCCCGCCATTTTTCTCCCGCTCTTTTTCTCCCGCCCATTTCCTCCCGCCCTTTTTCTCCCGCGTGAGCTTATATATACCCCAGCAGACGTTGTGATGGAGGCGTGTGGTGTGTGGTGATTTTCTTAGTCGCATAGGAAGGATGTCTGGTAGTTCGGGTCCTAGTTTGGAACATAGGTCATGGTGTGTTCTGTATGAAGCCGTAAGATGGACTGATGGTAGTATTAGGGAGGGTAGGGCGAAGAGCTGTTATAGGGAGCTAGTTAGTGAGTGGGGAAACATTCGTGAGCTGAGAGAAACTATAGCCAAAAAATACAATATCCCGCATATGACCCCTGAAGAAATTTTAGATGAAATTGATGGGTGGCGGTGGAAGTGGCAGAGAGTGAATGAGCTAAAAGATATCGAGGCGGGTCTACGGGACATGCCTATGACACCTAAGTCAAAGATAATCCATTTTTCGCGGGAGGCCTATGCATTTCACGTGGAGGTAACTGAGTACAGAAGTTATATTATGTTAGAATATAGTGTTATTTGTCTGAAATTTTTTCCTCTGGTATTGTTCTTGTGCAGCGCTGGCCCGCAGACGCACAGTTTTTGAACAAAGAGATCCCTCATTTTGGTTGGATGGAAGCTCTTTTTGGCGCTTGTCCTGATGGGCGCCCACAGAATGCATTGTACGCTGATGACGTGAAGAGGGCTATATCAAAGGCCAAAGATGACAGTGATGATGATTTCATGCCTCCTAAAAGAGGCAAATGCAGACGTAAGTTTAAGAGTGTTGGCGCATCGAAGGCTGTCGCCGATGAAAATAGTGATGATGACTTCATGCCTCCATCACGAACACGTGGTAGAGGGAAGTGAAGTCGTTGATTAGAATTAGTTATCGTTGAGTTCCATGTATTATTTACAAGTATCTTTAAGATCCGGTATGTAGAAGTACTGAAGTTGTAACGTAGAGTTGTAGTTGTATGTTAGATTAATTTATCGATGCAATGTGGAAGGATATGTCTCGTACATAGATAATAATATGTCTTCTACATAGATAATAATATGTCTCACATACAAATCGAAATACATAGATATCACTGGCCCCTGCGTGGCCGAGGATCACGAAGAGGGGGCTCGGTGGGCGTCGACCACCCATACCTGTGTGGTGCCCTGTTTGGGAACTCTGGCCTGAACAAATCTTGGATTTCTACATAGGTGCCTGGATTCCGGTACTGCAGAGTATGCAACAGCCGTATAACAGAGTCATATGAGTCGAAATATGAACCAAATCTGTGCTCAAGCGCCCGTCTGTGTCTGACTATCAAGCCCTAAACTTTCCGTCACCCAATTTTTTACCTCACTTATAGACCATGTTTGAGGAGTTTGGAGGTCAACATCTATATAAGCAAACTCACTCAGATCAGCTCCCGTTTCACAAATTTGGACTCTACCAGCACCATAGAAAAACCTGATCTTCACTAACTCCGACATCTCCGCTGACATAAATAAATATTTACCATCGTTAATATACCTACAAATATTTAGCCAGAAATATAGCTACAATATTTACTACCGTCACAAACTATTTCTTAACAACGCATGTTCATACATATAACAAATTTAGCACTACAAAATTACTACCGTCACAAATATAGCATATGACCGTCGAATCATACCCTTGAAGCGTGAGAGGCAACGCCGTCCGGCAGTCTCGAATCAACGGCGCACCAACACGAGCAGAACCACCACAATGCAGGCCTCCAGCACCACCACCACCACCACCATGCAACCCTCCACGACCACCATCACCCCCACCCGCCAACCATCACCACAACCTCCACGAGCTATCCCATCAACAGATCGGAGTTCCCCTAGCTTCTCTTAACCTTCTAGCACCGATTTATGGTGGCAAATCCGAAGATTATTGGTATAAAATGGAGATTTAATTCGGTTTGTGTGGGAGGCAGTGAGAGGAAACGAAGAACAAAGAACACGCAGGCGAGTGAGGAAGAAGAAAGAAGTGAGGAGAGAGGAAATCGCGCGGCCGGGCTGTCGCCTGCATGCATGCAGCCACCTCTCGTCATTGCCGTGGACGACGGGGCCCACCAATGTCGTCATCGGCGTGGACGACAGGCCAGCGAAGACGACAAGCCAGCGAGGCGACTGCGACGACGTTGCTCAGCCAGTAAGCGTTCGACGCGTGGACCTGTGGGCCCTCTCGTCATTGCCAACGATGACAGGTCGACGTCGTCATTGACGAAGACGACGGGATCCTATTTTTGGAAAAAAATTGAAACGCGTGTTATTCCTGTAATTAAATAATTTTAGTGTATTATTTAAAAAAATTAGCCCTTTGCTGGACGCTTTGGAACATGCGGAACAAGATTACTATTGAGGGGAGCTTCGTTTCTCAGCACAACCTATATAAAATTTCTATGTGTTTGCAGGTGTGGAAGCCAGTGGCTAGACGGAAAGACCGAGGAGAGTTGGGGGCGGTGATTGGTAGGATTCGCGCGCTCCATGATACACGGTACCAGTCCAATTTATAGACTAGCAAACCGACACAAAGTCATTATCGACTCAGGTAACAACTATTACGATTTTGTTCACAGCTCATTCCTGGCTAAGACATGCGGATCTCCATACAAAATTTGACACGTCTTTTTGTGTTTTACCGCCATTGACCATCTAGCACATAACCAGCTCATTGAGCTATTAGCAGTGTTAGGACAGCTACTAGCTCCTCGCTCTCGTCTGCCATCTGTATCCGTTGTGCCTATGGGTCATGTGTTTCCCTCGCTCCCTGTTTTGAGTTGAGGTGTTGATATAGCCTGCGTGCTAACTAGATCTTTGTTGCGTCCTTTGAACCTTGATGTTTATGTGTTGTATGACCTAGTCGAATGGTTGCTCGAGCCTTCCGTCTAAGAAAAAAGTTGATAAGACCTCCCTGATTTCTGCCGCCCGTTGGTCTGACCAGGCCGTGCCGGTTTCAGGCCTAGAGTTTTTTTTTAACTGGGCTTTTTTGGCGGGCCCGGCCCGAAGTATGGCCAGGTAGTGGAGCCTGCCGTTTTCGCGCAGGCGGGAGTGACCCGCTGCCACTCACAGCTCGCCAGGCACAGGCGCACAGCACCCTCCACTTCCGCGTTCCTTCGAATTCGTTCGAGAACTGCTCCTCCCCGCAACAGATTCGGCCGGATCGATCCCCTCCTCGGTCCAACGAATCACTGCCTACCCAGACCAAATCCCTCGCCATCTCCCTCTCCCAACCCCCGTAGATCCTCCGCGATTGATGAGTATTCTTCCCCAAGAGTCCTCTTGGTGGTGCCATTTGGATGCCAGGGAGCTCGTCCCCGAGCCTTCTCACCGATCTCCCCGCCGTAAAGAAGGCGCCGCCGCCGCCGCCGCCTTTCGCCTCCCGCCGCAACAGATTGGCCGATGGGCTAGGGAGCTGGCCCTCCTCCACCTGCGGTCGCGAGCGGCCGGCCGGAGCCCTTTCGGATCTGCCCCTCCACTCTCGCCTTAGAAGCCTACGCCCCCCTCACACAGCTGTTGGAGCCTATATAGTACAGTTGCTGGTTCTCGGATGATCGGGGCTACCGCCTGGGGACATACGTCGTGGATGCTGCGCCGTCGTCCAGCTTATGCTAGAATCTTCTCCTGTTTAGTTTAACTGGCGATCATTACCCATACACTACCGTGCCAGATTCCAGCTTATCCTGGGCTACCTTATTCTCCTATTAATGCGAGCTGGGAGGAGACGGATTAAAGCTTTGATTCTCTTCTTCGCGTTTGGATATCCAATATCAGGGACATATTCTTTCCAAGACTCTGCCTGTAAAAGATAATATCATCTGCTCTGAGTTGGTTTAGTGTTAATGTTAATAGTGGTGGGCAGAGCAGACATTGTTCTGATCTGCCCAGACAGTTGGGAAGATGGGTTCCTCGCAAGAATCCACATTTTCATCGGCCCCAACAGCCGCGCAAGTGAATGCCTTGGACTTACTGCCTGTATATGCTAAGGAGCTTATTGGGGGGCAGCTGGTGCATTTGCAAAGACTGCCGTGAATGCCTTGGACTTACTGCCTGTATATGCTAAGGAGCTTATTGCTGGCGGGGCAGCTGGTGCATTTGCAAAGACTGCCGTGGCGCCACTAGAGAGGGTCAAGATCTTACTGCAGGTATGAACCGTTTGATACTTCAATTTCCATCACTTGTGGTAGTTGCAGGTGTATTTAGCTCACATATTAACCTAGGCGAATACGTGTTTTGTTACTTTGTAGACAAGAACCGAAGGGTTTCAGTCCCTTGGGATCATCCGTTCCTTGAGGAAGCTATGGCAATATGAGGGAATTCGTGGGTTCTACAAGTTAGTATTGTCGAAAACAATGCCTTCAGCTTTGATTGATGAATTCTGCATATCGATTTTGAAGCTTTGATGACTGCTGAATTCAGGATATTAAGTTTGACGCCTTGTTTATTTGATGCAGGGGGAATGGTGCGAGTGTGCTTAGGATTGTCCCATATGCGGCTCTGCATTACATGACATATGAACAATATAGGTGCTGGATACTGAATGACGCTCCGTCAGTGGGTACAGGACCTGTGGTTGATCTCTTGGCTGGCTCAGCTGCTGGCGGGACTGCAGTTCTGTGTACCTATCCTTTAGACTTGGCTAGGACCAAGCTGGCATACCAGGTATTGTACATCCCTATGAGCATTCTTACATTTTTTTTACATAAAGGTAAAAACTCTCCATCAATAGAATAGATGTACGTTTGAAAGAGATTTCCTGGTCCTCCCCTAGTACTTTACACAGAGCCGGATGTTGATCAGTTATTGTTGGAATCGTTGCCTCATGGTTTTTCTCATTAATTCTCTTCAACTAGGTTTCAAATGTAGCCCAACCTGGGAATTCTTTGGGAAATTATGGCAAACAACCAGTATATAATGGTGTAAAGGATGTTTTTAAATCTGTTTACAAGGAAGGAGGTGCACGATCTTTGTACCGTGGAATAGGTATGTCTTATCTATCAACTTTGCTATAGGTTGGAGTAAACATCATTCTGTGGCTTGTTAGTCTTGAGGATATCAAATAACCAATTCATGTCTCCTAGTGTACTCTGTCGGTGCAACTTCAGCTAATGCTGCACGTATGCAAAGCATTTATGTTGTAACAAGGGTGCTATAAATCAATTTCAGGCTAATAGTGGGTATGCATATGCAACTCTAAACCTCATATATATCTGACATCGCTGTGTGTTACTATCAAACACTTGCACACTGGTTTTAGTTCACCTTAAAAGCAATTGCCAGGACAATATTTGGGTGTAGTTATTAATGGGCTAACACAAAAGTATCGTGAAAATTCTATTTGAAATCTCCTACACTCGAAAAGTTATGTATTTAGCTGTTATGTAAAACCGCATGACAATAAATTCTGTTATCTGTCAGGCCCAACCCTGATCGGTATTCTTCCATACGCTGGCCTAAAATTTTACATCTACGAAGACCTAAAATCTCGTGTTCCAGAAGATTACAAGAGATCGGTTATATTGAAGCTCTCTTGTGGTGCTTTGGCTGGTCTTTTTGGACAAACCCTCACTTATCCACTGGATGTCGTCCGAAGGCAAATGCAGGTTTAATTAACATTCCAGACATGAAATTCTTTAGTGTAATTTGGAGTGCAATTCTGATCTCCTGTGTTCAGGTCCAGAACAAGCAGTCCCTGAATGCAAACGATGCCTTCCGCATAAGAGGAACATTTCAGGGTCTCTTGCTTATCATTCGGTGCCAGGGCTGGAGACAACTCTTTGCTGGCTTGAGCCTTAACTATGTGAAGGTAATTGAGGAATAGGGGTGGCTGGTATTGTACTATCTTTTTTTTTCCTCTTGAACTAGTATATATTAACCATGTATCTCTTTCTAAAAATTGATTTATTTCAGGTCGTCCCTTCAGTTGCTATAGGTTTCACAACATATGACATGATGAAAAATTTGCTGAGAGTACCTCCACGTGAGAGAGCTCATCCAACGACTGGTAACGATAACAAATGAAGCAGCATCGACTGTACTTGTGTTGTAGGTCTCGTTGTTATCATATTGATGTGTTGCAACTTGCGATAGGCTTAATTTCAACTTTAACTGTTATTACCTCTGTTCTAAAATCTAAGACTTTTTGCTAGGCTAAAATAGTCTACTAAAACGTCTTATAATTTGGAACGGAGGTAGTAGATTTGTGAGAATGGCAGCTCAGTTGAGTGTTTGAGCTGCTCCTCCAAACATGGATATGATTGTATATCGATTGTGCTGTTTGGATAATTGAAGTGTGGTGAAGCATTTTATCTTTGATTGTCCCGCATCATCTATACATTAATAAAAACTATGATTTGACCTGCCTTGTGAGTCTCATTTGCTTCCAGTTTTGTTCTTTGGCATTGCCAGGATCACATGGACATCCATTTTGGATTATTTTTTTGGCAAGATGTTCCAAGTTATGTTTTTTCTGTCTACACCATGGTCTTTGTGGGTGTAGACCAGGCTTTTCATCTTGATCTCACAAAAGAGCCAAAATCTCGGTGTTTTCTTCATTAACACCATCCATAACCAAAGATAGTTACACTACTACACATCAAGCCTTTAAAATAAATTTTATCATTCCTTTGATTCACATAATAAGGATCAAATCCACGTGTGCCAAGAATTACACAATATAAAACATTCTCTTGCATCCATCACCCATCAAGGCCAAACCCAAAATCAAGTAACTTTGAATTGAATAAACAACTGCAAACTGTACACCATCCACAGCCCCCATCCAGACTATTCCGGATTTAAAGAACACGAAATGATTGAGAAATCCGGCAGCTGACCTGCCACACCTAGTCTTTCTTCTTGTCAGTTGGGGAGCAGAACCTCTCAAAGAGCTTGGCGAAGAACCCAACGAGATCGATTCGGTTCTTCGGTCTGTCTTTCTCCACCTCCCGTGGTACCTCGTCGGGCTTCTCTCCTTCTGTTGGAGTGTCAGTTTCAGCAACAGTCTCAACTGGAACTTCAGTTTCATCTGTGGCTGTTTCCTGCGGCTGTGCAGCTGCGACAACAGCCTGAATTTCTTCGACAGCCTGCTCTAGGATGTTGGAGTCTTCAGTCTTATCGGCAGAGGTCTCGCCTTCTTTGGTCTCCTCAGCCTCAGATTCTTTCTCTTTGGATTCTGTATACATCGAAGATTGATCCATATTGTAAAAACACTATGATCAAGTTGTGAATAATCAGAGAGTGGACACATTAATGCGTCCTTGTTTAATTTTCAAGTGTATTGTTTTTCCTAATTGTAGAGTTCATAGGCTAGATCGAAAGCTTTTACCATGTTTCCCCAGATGTAGAACCTCAGCAACTTTTTCCATCATCTCTGGGTGACTCTTCACCTTGTCAAGGACTGAATGGACCTTTTCCATCAAATCTGGGTTAGTTTTCACCTTGTCAAACATGGAACCTAAAGTTTCCATGTCCTTTCCTTGTTCTTCTTCACTTCCTTGACCTTCAGAAATTGACAAAATTATGTTTTAGAGACTGTACTTGGCAGTTCAAATCAGAGGCATCGAAGCTACCATGCGAGAAAACTCCTCATGCCATAAAGAAACTAGAAAGCGCATTTTTGCATATGGACCTCAATATTAGTTGTAGTGAATGACAAGGATGCAAAGTTTGATAAATACAATCTCTCAATTTTTTGCGTATAGATAGTTCTGTAACGTAAAGAAAAGATAAAAAGAATTTGGGCGTGAGTGGACCTGAATTCAGACGTTGGTAGTAAACACCGTATGTAATAAGATCATTGAAACATATGAAAGCTAAACACCGCAAGCAATACGATTATAGAAACATATGACAGGTAAACCAAACGAGAAAATAGAATCAATTATAGTGACAAAAAATCAAAATTTCCATTTTGTTTTTGAAAGTAGGAAAAATATAATCAACCTTGAAAGAAAAGGATCAAATTCTTTCAAAGAACAAGCAAAAATTGGAAGTCCTGCATGAAATCATGCGCACAAAGCAAAGAAGCATCATATTCAGAGAAAGAAACTTGCAATAACAAAGTTCTCCCATCTCAGTATCTGTAACATAGGCTGAATCGAACTACAGAGGAAGAAGAGACCCTTACCAGTTGAAACCTTCAGATTGGGGTAAACCTAGAGGAAGGCACAAGCTAGTAGTTGTACGAGAGGCTGAAGAATTCTGAGTTATTGTTGGGTTTGGATCTCTGATACAAGGCACTAACGGAGCTCCTTGAACTAGGTTAAGAGAACCAGGCTGATGTTGGGGCACTATAAGTACAGAGACTGCCGAAGCATGATACAAGAACTGCTGGACATGGTAGGGCAGTGCAGGAGGGTGACAGCTAGATAGAATACACACTGGCAAACTGCAACCATTGATTGTAGCAGGTGGGAGATGATTTTGCATTACTGCTTGCACGATCGATGCAGAGTTTCGTGTCATACAGACTGTCTTTAGTCCAACTGGGTCTTATAAAATATTCTATTTGTTTTACTTGATCAACGGTATCGGAGAGAAGAATATACGACATAACAGTTGGATTCTCTGTTATTTAGGAGTATGTTTTTATTCCTGGCTGGACTAATTGCGTTAAATTAAGGATTTTCTGTACAATATGCGTGTATATCAATGTCAACTAACCATCTGGCACATGGAGGCCAGCTAGGAGGACACAAGAACATGATGCCTGAGCTGTAACTGTCCCTTCGTCAGAATAAGAAAGAAAAACAACCCACAGTTCCTGTACTCTGCTCACAATGATCTTTCTGAATCTGGGATGCAGTCAAGCTAGCTGTATTTCATTTACAAATATATTTTTCTTTGCGATTTCGGATCATGAGTGGCCCTTTACGGAGAAAACACAGGCTGGAAAATGGCATCTGGTACATCCTAAATCAAACATGCCCACGTCCTACACAATCATTTTGCATAAAAGGGGATTTTCCTTGGAATGAAAGCTAAAGACAGGCCACCACAAAAACCATGCAGCTCATGTAAGTTGTAGGCTTGTAGCTATGAAATGCTCAAGTCTAAACAACACTCTGATGGTTGGTCCATCAAAATAGTAATATTTCATGTGGTCATTAGGATCAAGTTATAAAGCAATATGTGTTGGACCCAGTTTGGAATCATGTGCACTCACACAACAAGCGAAAAATTCACATACCTTACACTTGACGCATAGTAGTTTTTGTTTGCAGGGAAAATCGACAAACATTTAAGTTCGCTTTGCTATCGTCAAATGTCACAGTTTGATATATTCTTGTACAAGTTCAAACAAACATGACATCGCAAGAAAACGTTACACCTTTGTGTGATATCTCTACTCAAAATTTCAAATATGGTGATGATAAATTATCATGATCTGAATCTACCAATTATAGGAATATGGGTGGAATTAAGTTCAGCAACCACTACCTGTTATATTACCCTTTTCACTTAGTTACGTGAATTGTGGATTTCCTTCAAAAGGGCTATATCAGAAAAAGACATCTCACCTAGTAAGGAAAATTATCTAATAACATAGAGTACCTACATCCATTTTCTCCTTGTCAGACAAATCTGCGGAAAATCTCCCCATTGTACATATGCACAACATGCAGTTTATTGTTACGACTAAACAGGCTGAAGCGAATCCAAGCATCTACTATCTGCTTAATGCTGTAGTGCTAGTTCTTTGTCTCATGTAAAAGTTGATTTCAGTTTGTAACCAATTTGACCTAATTCAAAGATGAAAGTGAAATAGCGCAATTCAATCTTATATATTTCTATCTGGTCGTATAGAATCAACTGAAGGTACATACTTTTCATTTGAAGTGATTTTGAATTGAATATGTTTACCTAGTTCATTTGAACGGCTGACTTCTGAACGATCTCCAATATCCTCTTCCGCTTTCTCAAAAGTAGCTGAGCCTCTCTGTAAGATTGTTTCAATGCCTGCCTTCACATCCTCTTGGACCTTTTCCGACCTCTCTTCGATGTCTGTCAATCAGCTCCGAAGGTCAGGGTGGAGAAAAATAATTAAGATCACATCATGGCCAGCTGTCTATTAGGACTTGGGAAAGCTAATGGAACGATTATGCAGGGAATTTAGAATTATGAAAGATAATATGGAAATTATTATAATAACATCATTTCAACTCTGAAACCTTCTACCTTGATTAATTATAGCTGTTATATCAATCGTTGACTGGCGGGTTCATGTGGCAGGCAAAAGTTTCCTTCTGCTGATCTAAAATACAAAGCTGCTTTCACAACGGGTATTATTTCTGTTTATTAGATATAGTAGAAGTATCTATTTTAAGAAATAGGCATACTGCTTGTAAACGGGGAAGGGTGTATTAGGAAGTCCATTGTTATCTGATTATGATGATCAGAACTCTTGCGTGTTAAGTGTATATGTACTAGCACTATGATGAAATACAACTTGAGTTGGCATATTCTAAATATTCAAATGGTATCAGAGCTACGGCTCCCGACCTAGCTCACCGTAGCCGCCAGCTCCGGCTCGCCGCCGTCTCCCCGCCGCCGCCGCTGCTCCGGCAAGTTTCCGGACGGTCGCCGCCGGCTCTTCTCCTGCGGCGTCGCCGCCCTTTCTTCTAGCCCAGAACCGCGTCGTCGCTGCCGTCTCCCGCGCGTCCCCGACTGCCTTCTTCAACGTCGCCGCTGCCGTCTCCCGCTCGTCGCCGTTGCCAGTGCAAGACGCGGCAGCCACGGCCGTGCTCGCCGTCTCCCGCGTCGCCGCCCCGGGCTCCAACGTCGCCGCTGCCGTCTCCCGCGTCGCCGCCCCGGGCTCCGACGTCCCTCGATTTGGTGCGGTGAGCGTCGATTTGGTGCATGACCCAGCACTTTTTATTCATACATCTGGCCATGGTCGCACTTTGCTTCTGCTCTATGTGGATGATATGTTGATCACCGGAGATGATCAGAAGTACATTGCTTTTGTTAAGAAAAAATTGAGTGAGCAATTCAAGATGTCAGATTTGGGATCTCTTAGTTACTTTCTCGGAATTGAGGTTGATCGTACTGATGATGGTTACTATCTTTCTCAGCATCGTTACACCAAGGATTTGATCTCACGGTCAGGTATGACTGACACACATGCTGCTTCCACACCCATGGAGCTCCATCTGCAATTGCGTCCAAGTGACGGAACTCCTCTTGAGGATCCTTCTCGCTACCGTCATCTTGTAGGCAGCCTTGTGTATCTCACTGTGACACGACCGGACATTGCTCATGCAGTTCACATTCTCAGTCAGTTTGTTAGTGCTCCTACCTCAGTTCACTATGGGCACTTGCTTCGTGTTCTTCGGTACTTGAGAGGGACATCATCTCGCCGATTATTCTATGCCCGCTCTAACCAGCTTCAGCTTCATGCTTACACTGACTCCACTTGGGCGAGTGATCCCGTTGATCGTCGTTCAGTCACTGGATATTGCCTCTTTCTTGGGACTTCTCTCATTGCATGGAAGTCAAAGAAACAAATAGCCGTGTCTCGTTCTAGTGCTGAAGCGGAACTTCGTGCCATTGCCACTGTCACTTCAGAGATTGTATGGCTTCGGTGGCTCTTGACTGATCTTGGTGTCTTGTGTGAGGCACCCACAAATGTTCTTTGTGATAGTACCGCTGCTATTCAGATTGCCAATGACCCTGTCAAGCATGAGCTAACTAAACATATTGGTGTGGATGCCTCTTTTACTCGTTCACATTGTCAACAATCAACTATTCGTCTTCAATATGTTCCGTCGGAGCTCCAAGTGGCAGATTTCTTCACCAAGTCTCAAACTAGAGAACAACATCGTCTTCATATTATCAAACTCAATGTTTTAGATCCACCTTGAGTTTGAGGGGGGGTGTTAAGTGTATATGTACTAGCACTATGATGAAATACAACTTGAGTTGGCATATTCTAAATATTCACATTGCGTACTATTGTTATCAGATCACCTAGTAAACTTATTTTTGGCTGAAAGGATGGAATGACTAACCATTCTTGGCTGACTTGAGGCTTCCTGCAATGGCACCACCAAGTCCTCCCAAGAAGTCGTTCTTCCCTCGGCTACTTTTGTCCTTCTTCGGTGATGATGCATCGGTGTCCTTCACTTTCTTTGAATTCTTCCTCTGAAAAAACATCTCGTTTTGTTCCTTCTCTTACACTACAACAGTTGGTGTGAAAAAGGAAACACAATATAAGCAGTCAACCAACAGCATATTATTTCCTGAAAGCTAAATGCAAATTGTATTCATTTGATGTATCGTAAACATGGTTGGTTGCTGTTTCCCCAGATCGTATTCATAAAACCGATGTAATGCAGTTAAAGCTTGTGTCTTCGATACTAGAACATATAAGAGCATGAATCTTTTTCCTAGCAGCTAGTACTAGTCCATGTTCATCAAACTAATCGATAAAAAGCGGAGCACCCATGGTTGTTCTGAAACATGGTCTCTATTGCCTAATGATATAGAGAATTGTTTTGGTCCTAGTATCTGAAATCTTAGAGGGGGAACTAGAGGCAAATGACGATAAAGACCACAGTTACACAATAAAATGGAAACTAAACAATCTAACCAGATGAATAGGAACAACACCTATATAACCAAGTCATCAAGCTCATGACAGACAACAACAACCGCTAGAAAACAAAACGAAGAAGAAGAAAGGCTACAAGAAACATATGTAGAAGCATGTGGGGGCATGAGGATATCTTACCTACTTTCCTTGATATGATGAGAGAATGGAGAGGAGTTGCAAAGGAGAAGAGAAGAGTGAAAGGGGATACACAAAGGAATAATCTGCTCCTCCCTTTATGGCTTTATGTATGGAATGGAGGTGTTCAGCTATTAGTCGTTGCCACAATTCAAGCGTGTTCTCCAGTCGGATGCGGGTTCCCCAACCCGCAACCCTTTGCTTCTAATTCTTTTTTTTCCTGGCTATAACTTCCCCGCTTGGTCATTCCGTTTCTTTACTGAATCAACATGGGATTAAGACGCATTTTTTTGTATGGTTTGTATTGACTAAACCAGCACAATCCCGTTTTATGGGCAAGGCGTGCACACGTGTATTTGATTTACATGTAAGAAGAAAGTGTTAGCTCAACTTGAATCGCCAGACAATTAGTCTAATTGGCCTATCTTGTACACTTGCTTCAGCGTGTACGTCGCAACACAACGCAGACACTTGAAACAGATAGGTATCTCCAAGTCTTCCAGTTCTCGGAAGTTTGGTCTGAGTCAAATATTTACTCTGGATAACCATCGCCATAACTGTACAGAGTTCCAGTTTGCTAGGATGATCTAACTTGTAGCTCATCCCCAAATTTATTGTCTTACGTTTTGCTTCAGAAATATCTCAGCAGATCTACTGTCGCTTCTCATTAGGCATAATGAGAAGTAGCATCGATCTGGGAAAAAGGTGACATAAATGGATCGAATAGGACTGAAAGAATACGAATTTAACGACAGATAGCAGCTACTATGTCCAACGGGAGACGTACTACTGATGGATCTTACACGTGTTTATCGGCCTGGTTCTCTCAGGCATTGAACGAACCATTACCTATAACTGAGGGCATCACGAACGTATTTGACGGCGACGCTCATTTGGTCGGCTCCTGCTTGGCTGGCGTGATCGGATCATTTCCCCCGTTGTGAAGCGCACGTATACTCCACTCGCCTTCGCAGTGGTTGCCCCCAACTTCCAACAATGTGTTGACCCTGCAAGTTCTTCGTCCTCCCTTTTGTTTTCTTTCTTCTGAGATGCAGAACGTTTAGTTTAGTTTAGATTTATTTCTCGCGACCATTTAGTCATCACACACACGCACCCCAAGCCGAGTTTTGATTCTGCATCTTACCATTCTGGCAACGACTCCCTTCCTCATTTTAGCTCTCCATGGACCGAAAACACACATAGGATTCTTGAACTCCTAGGCGATATTGCAAGAAAACAAGGTCGAACAGAACTTGACGTCGGGGTGCAGATAATCAAGATGGTGGAAGCCTACTCGAATTGGCAAGAAGGATCCAACTACCAAAAGGGTGATGGGTTGATGATCTCTCTTCTGATTGTGGATCGAGTGATACTATTTCAGTTGCAACTATAAATTTTCAGTTTCAAATGGGTTTGCAATGTAACTTTTTTTTTTTGGTTGCAAGTGAGGTTGCAAGTTGCAACTGATACTTTTACATTTACAGGTGAGTCAGGGCCGGAGCCAGGAGCAACAAGTTGTGTTGTCAATTCACACTTGTGATATTAAATATGCGTATTTGTAATAATTTATATTTTTTGCATAATCATTAGCTTGTATAAAAGTTTTTTCAAAATGTTGCAGAGTCAGTTGACTACACAACCGAAGCGTAGCTCCGTCACTACATGAGGTTATAAATTTTTAGTTGCAAGTGGGGTTATAGCTTCCATATTTAGAATTATGAAAAAAATGATGTGAGTTGCAAATATTTTGTGCTAAAATGTAAAACTTCTTAAGGCCCAAACAAATTTAAAAAAATACAAGGCCTAAATGGGATATACATTCCGGGAAGAAACTACAAAGGTGACAAAACACACAAACGGGAAAAAAGCACATAATAGAGGGAGAAAGGCCTAAGCCTCGTGGGTAATAGAAGCCCAACAACATAAATGGATGCAGCCCATTGTGGCCCTACAGGCCACCTTTTTGTTTTTTGCGAATTACAGGCCACCCTTTGCCTAGACGAAAAATAACAAACAGAATAGCCCACGCACGAATATCCGTACACCACATATGACGGTTACAGAGTTTACTGAGAATAAACTAATTTCCGCTGACAGAGAATTAGCACACCCCAAAAAGTATGGTCGCTGAGCATGTCACAAAATATCGAATTTTCGAAATGGAGACTGGAACTCCGGCCTCTACATCAAAATACTTTATCTCATACCAACTATCTTAACTTCTCCACAAACATAAAAAAAAAGTTCCTTGCCGAGATCATCTTCAAGTACCTGTTTCGAGAGTTAAATACACTGTAGGTACATGTACTAATTTCGAAAGCACAATATGGTACTCGTACTTAGCAATACGCACGCGATGGTACTCGAACTTGCTTGGCAGTGAAAGTACAGTATTTTTTGGGCGTATGCATGGCGTACACACGGCCGTTCAAGGCGGGGCCGAGTGTTGCTGCCAGATGTCGCGTGCACGGACTGCTCTGGTGACACCCATGGAGGGCTTATTTGCAAAACGGCCAGCAGTTGAAAATCCCCGATCTCCGCGTCCAAATCCCTAGCCCTCAGTCTCTCCGCTGCTGCTCTCGCTCTCGCCCGAAGCCATTGCCCCAGATCCGCTGCTCCTCTCGCCTGCGCCATGTCTACTGGAAGCTCTGTTCGTTCTCGCCGCAACCCTGCTGCTGCTCTGCTCTTCGTCCCCTGCATCCCATGCCCTAACTGCGGGAAGAGGGTGAGGTGGTACGAGTCGCAGACGGAGGCGCACAAAGGGTGGATCTTCTACAAATGCATTCATCATGGGGTAAGTATATCTGGCACATCTCGGTTGATGCGTGTGATTTCGTTTGCGATTTTCCGAGTTTGACTAAGAGAATGTGCATGTCTATTTCGTAGAAATCGTGTGATTTCTGGCACTGGGAGCTCGAGTATGTTGGCTATCTCATTGAGCACGACATACTCACTGGAGATGCTGCTGTTGATGCCATTGCTTCTGCGGAAGAAAGGAGGGACGAGCTGAATGCTGCTGGAGAAGGAGATGGCAGGGTTGCCACCAACACCAACCGAAGGGCAAGGGATGGCATGAGCAGGCAGCAAGTTGTGGCACTGATTCTTCTGGGGAGACAGCTTCTGCTGCTGCTCAAGTATCTGGTTGCCAGTCTACTGCTGCTCTCAGTTGTTGGTGTTCTGTTTCTTATGAAGAAGTAGATGATGTTGATGGTAGTGTTAGTCTGGAAGTTCAAGTATGGTAGTGTGGTGCGTAATCTGTTGATGGTAGATTGTGCAAGTGTAATGTACTATGGATGCTTGCATCTGTTTGTTGGAACATCCTGTTATCTGTTTGTTGTGAGCTGCAATTGTGATGTCTACTCTGAATGCTTTTGAGAATGTTGAGCTAATGCAGTGCAGCTTGTCAATTTAGATCATCCATTTGTGTATGTTTTGCATCTATTTCAATTTGTTTGATGTCAACTTCACAAAGCAAGTACTGAAGTAGGAACATATAAAGAGCTGCAGGTCACATAATACAACCTCAAGTTGTCAAAATATGTTCTGGTAGCATAACTTACAGGAAGTGCCAAAATATGAGTAACTTGGTAGCATTACAAACTAGATAGCATTACAGATTAAACCATGCAGCAACTTGGTAGCATTACAAACTAGATAGAGCATTACAAACTACCTAAAAACATCAAACATTGATGACTTCTTTGCGGGTGGGTGAATGACAACTGAACTGTCACTCTGTTCCTTTCTCTTTACACCCAGAGCAGCCTCCCTTTCTTTCTCTTCTCTAGCTTCAGCCAGCATTCTTATGGTATATGCAATTTCAAGTCCAGCAGTTCTTTGTTCATCTGCTCTTGTTGCAGCTACTCTTTTCCTCTCATCTTCTTTTGCTGCAGCAGCTCTTTTTTTCTCTTCTTCCTTTGCTGCAGCAGCTTGTTGTTTTTCTAGTTCTCTTTTGGCCTTTCTGTCAGCCCTGAAGCTATCCAGGTATTTCTGTGCAAGATACTTGGATGTGAAGGCCCTAAGAGTCCATTTCTTGCGGCATGTGTGCTTATCAACATGCGTTTTCACCATGAAACATTTAGTCCTGCTGTCATAAGAAATCCACAAGAACCAACTGCAAGTGTTATCACAGATAACTTGCACTCTTTTCCTGTCATTGATTGGCATCTTCAAATCCCTTCTGTTCTGACAAGAGTATTCCCTTACAGCTTTTCTCACCATTTCAACATTCTCAAACACCTGGCCTACATGGAATTTAGGAGCATACAGATCAACTTCTCTGAATGTTTTGAACCTCAATTTCCCTCCTTCTTCATCTGATTCTGGTGCCCACATCTCTTCATCTTCTGAGTTACTTTCATCTTCATCTTCTGCTTCCACCTTCTGTTTTCCCTTTCTCTTCTGTACTCTTACTTGATGTTTCACCTTTAATTGTCTCTGCCTCATCTTCATCTACATTATCTGCAAATAGGTCATCATCTGAATCTCCTACATCATTATCGCTGTCCACAATTGCAGGATCAAAGTCAGAGTCACATGAATCATCTTCTTCTACCTCCTTTGTATCCAACACATTGGCAGCAACAGTCCTAGCAACTCTTTTTCTCGTTCTTCTGTTCCTTGAACAATCTTGGGTATTGACTTCTTCAGTTACTGTTGATGGCTTCTTTCCATCATGCACACCCCCTTGTTTTTGGCTTGCTTCAACCTCATTGGTTTCATCTTCAGGGTACACAACCTGCATAGGAACAGGTTCCTCAACATCATCAGCTCCTGCTCGAACTGATTCTTCTTCTACTCTTTCAGGCACATGCTTGACCGGGCTTATAACCGGTGGTAGTTTCGACTTTGAATGTCTAACTACATCATCTTCATCACTACTGTGCTCCAAGAAGCTATCATCATGGTCCAGATAAGCACTGAAGAAATGGTAGCCAATTGACAACAGCTCCATCATTCTGTCCACATCATATTCAGTTTGCAGTGCCCTCAAACCATTCCTCTCGATTGACAACATAGGCACACAATAGTAAGCCTTCACCCTACATGCCATCTCCCAGCCAATATCCTCCATGATGTTCTCCAGCATTACTGTGGACCATGTCAATTTGTCCAAGTGATCGAACCAAACAACACGACCATCAACATAGCTACGATTAGCTCCATGCCCAACAAAATACCCTCCATGATTAATCTCAACAGAGAACACAGAGCTGCGTTTACCTGGGACAGGAGCAGGCATACCAAAATTCATCAAAATCATGCGACAATTCAAAATTCACCAAAAACCCTAAGGCTACCCCCCAAACCCGCTAAATCCCAAACCTAAATCGAACGGAATACATTAGAAACATTGGTCCATCCATCCCTACCTAACTCATACATGCTGTATATCCCTAAAAAACGCAACTTTTCCGACGGCGCCTTGGAGAATCATGAGCGGCGAAACTTACCATAAGTAGGGGGAGGGTCTCCTTCGGGGCGACGAACGGGGGCCATCGCCGCCGCCTCCTAGACGACGAAGATGAGCCGCGGACGCGGCGCACCAGCGCACGGCGAAATCCAGAATCCGCCGGTCACGGAGAGCACGCGGATGATGGCGGATAACTCGGGAGGGCCTCCCCTATTTCGCGAGTGGAGACGAAGGGACGGAGAGCTCGGGGAGAGTGGTGGATCAAGACAGAGATTTTCTGCGACCCAGAGTTTTTTCATTAAATGCACGGTCTCCGCGCCACGTCGCCGCGAACGGCCACGTGTACGCCACGCATACACCCAAAAGTACCGTACTTTCACCACCAAACAAGTTCGAGTACCATCACGTGCGTATTGCTAAGTACGAGTACCGTATTGTGCTTTCGAAATTAGTACAGGTACCTACGGTGTATTTAACTCCCTGTTTCGATATCCAACATCATCTGTAGTGCTTAATTACCGGGTGCTGCTGTCATGTGTAATTAAACGGCTGGGCGGTGGAGTCGGCCCACAAAGCTAGTGCCACACAAGCTGTCAAAGGAGGTGCGGCTTGCATTATTCGAGTCCGACACTCACCAACAAGTCAAATCACAGTAACTACTGAAAGCAACGGCCGAGCCTAAACGGTCTTCATGTCCTATCCAGTCTTTCTACACAGCACGTCAGACGCACCGTACTTTTCGCACGGTCAATCAACGTCGCGTGGCTAGCTGCAGGTGCAGCGACGGCTTCATCTTGGTTGGATAGGTCGAGGCTTCCGGGTGATCGACACACAATGATATATACTACCTTCTCCGTTCCAAAATATAACAAGACGTTTTAGTTAGTTATTTTAGCATGCTAAAACGTACTACTGTACCTACTACATTGTGAAACAGATGTAATAGCAACGAATTGGTGGGCAATAAGCCCGTCTCTGAGGAATGGGCAAAAAACTGTCTTCATGGCCTGTCCATCAGTTGAAACATTTTCTGCATATGCACTAGCAAGCCTCTCGACTTTTGGGGCTAGTTCAGGGTGTCGGGTCCAAATATGTTGTCATGTTGGACGGAGGCTCGTTAGCCGTGAGCTCTACTTGTCAGCTACCGGAGTCACGTGCCTCTAAGATCACATTAAGTCCGGAAAGCTTGATTATGTCGTGATGAGAGTTAGAAGCATGAGATCAATCGACAATCGTGCATTGCACCACATTCGTCGAAGTGTGCATTACCCCGACGTAGTAGTGAACGTTGCGCCCTTCATCGTCCTCGAGTATGTGGACTTTGATGGCTCCATGGCTAATTAGGACGAGGTGTAGGCATAGACAAATGAGGACTTTGAGCCACCGCTGCAACCCGAGTTCGAGGACAAACCCTAGGAGTCGGTCACGACTTGTGAAAACAGTCGTGATCTTCGATTCTGACTAGGATTGGTAGTTTCTGTAGAGTATGTTTAGTTTAATACCGTGTGTTGGATCTATGTTTTATTGTTCTTATGTTTAATTAGATATATTTGCCCTATGTTTATATTTGTCGTCCTCCCGCCAACTATTGATACTGCTTCGCAGCCAGACCGGATCGAGACCTCCTCTCGCCGCATCGACTTGCCGCTTTGTCGTCCACACCTTGCCTCCACCTCGTCCGGGAGCACAACAATAGGATTTTAACCAAAATCCTCCACACCGTCTCAACTATTCCATGCCATCCTCTGCGAGGCGTGCTCATGGGTCGATGCACGATATCGGCAGGTGATCATGCGAGCCACTAGTTGGGCTCATATATATAGTCTTTGTCGGCATGGGCAAAACCCTTGGTCCCTTCAGTATTTCTGCTAGCAACAGTTGTCTCTCTTCTTAAGTTTTTTTTTCTTTTGCACTTTCCTTTTACGTTCCTGTGCAATTTGGTGGAAAGTCATTTTGGCTCCAAAACTCTAGTGCTCCCCTAATTAAAAATAATCATCATATTTATAAGTTTTACAAAAATCTGAAAAGAACCTGCATGTTGTTAATGTTGTATCCCACAAACATGTAAAATCTTGATTGGAAATACTTTATATTATGAACTACACGAGAATGACAATATCATGTATACGTTAGAGATTGTGAAGTATGTACATTTAAATTCACACAGTTGTCATCCTTGTATAGCTCAAAATATAAACTAGAACAATAACCAGAACCTGGAAAGTAGTGGGCTAATTAATCGATCACGTGTGCACTTCTTTCTTCGAAAACAAAGATTTATTTAGAAATCTTAAATGGTGAAAATTATGAATACGAAGCTAAACCAAAACAATAGAATATACATGACACTTATGCAGCCTAAGTCCTATAGCTAGAATATCATCTATATTGATTGAACAATTTCGGAGTTATCGTTATCAAATTAACAGTTGCATCATAGTTCAGTTTAGAGATACAGACTTCTCGTCGACGAAAACAAATACTCCCTCTGTTCCTAAATATAAGGCGTATCATTTTTTGGACGAATATTAAGACGTGCAAATTTTGCCCACGGTGGATTCATTTTACTCTGGAGTTTTTTGGAGAGAGGAGTCCCTAAAAATCACAAATTGGAAACAATCCTTTAAACCTCTCCATTATGGATTGAAACGCATCTTTGGATGTGTAAAATTATCCATAAAAGATGTGTAAAATTATCCATAAATCATAATACACCCTATATTTTCGAATTTTCCTCAAAAAAAATACACCTTGCATTACGGAACGAAGGGAGTATCTCTGTAACCATCAACCAAAAAATCCAAGAATTATCTATCCAATACATCCAGCGGATCGACCGACCAGCACATGAAAACAGCTCGAATGGTCCATCCTTGAGCAAGATGATTGCCCAACTCACTCATTTAATCCGAAAGCTCAGTGGTCTAATGGCTACCCCACGTAATTAGCTTAGAACCATCAGTGTGAACTTGAAAAACTGACATCAAACCATACAAAATCAGCCAGCGAGCGGCATAGTAAGACGCGTCACCAACCGATCTCTTCATTTCCTCCCTCTGAACCTGTATATATGTGACCATTTTCCTTCACCCTACGGTTCTATACCAGATCACACTTGGCCAGGCACTCCAAACACGAAACAAGCGCGAGAACGCTTCGTTAATCCTTGTTCGAAGCAAAAGTGGTCGTCTGAGATCATGGGCGCCTTGGATCACCTCTCTGATTTGTGCAGTATGACGGAGACGAAGGAAACCCTGAAGCTAAGGAAGAAGCGGCCACTGCAGGTGAGGTTTCTGGAATTCAAAGAACATATGTGCTCTTACATCGGTTTGATCATTTCTTGGAAACACCTTCAGTTGAGTATTATGCTGGAAGAGATCTATATATATAGTTTTCTTTTTTTGCCTTTTTGTTGAGCTGCTATATATGCACTCCTATAATAACGTGATTACTTGGAGTTTTTGTGTGTAGACGGTGAACATCAAGGTGAAGATGGACTGCGAGGGCTGCGAGAGGAGGGTCAAGAACGCCGTCAAATCGATGCGGGGTACTGATATGTCAAATACTTTTGATGCGATTTTCTTGTAAACTGAAGATTGACCGAAGAACATACAATCATCTTGGGTGGTATAGGTGTGACGAACGTGGCGGTGAACGCGAAGATGAGCAAGGTGACGGTGACGGGGTACGTGGAGCCGCGCAAGGTGCTGGAGCGGGTGAAGAGCACGGGGAAGGCGGCAGAGATGTGGCCGTACGTGCCCTACACGGTCGCCACCTACCCCTACGTCGGCGGTGTCTACGACAAGAAGGCACCGGCGGGCTTCGTCCGGAGCGCGCCTCAGGCCATGGCCGCCCCCGGGGCGCCGGACGTCCAGTACATGAACATGTTCAACGACGACGACGTCAACGCCTGCACCGTCATGTGATCTTTCTTCACCCTCTTGATCGGCATCTCCACACCAGAACCTCGATTACGCCTAGATACATCACAGAGCCTGTCAGCCTGTATCTGTATATATGTGTTTTTTTCTGCGGAGAAAAAAGATAACCAGGAAGATGATCTTCTTGTATACGAGTTATGAACTAGATGATATACAAAGAAAGAGTTTGTTTAATGTACTACAACTCCGTGATCCCTGTAAATCTCGAGCCTTCTCTTATCCTATTCCTACCTGAATCATCGATTATTATCTTTATGTTATTATTCCAACGGGAAGATTCTACTTTTGTTATCAAAGACAACAAAAAGCAGATCAAGCAACATCTACGAACTAAATCCTCTAACTGGTTGTAGTTAATGAGACCTGCCCGCCTGCAGCTAAAATGAACTGCCAGAATCTATGCGTTAACCGCAAAATTGCCAATCCATTGCTTGCTTCTCTTCTGCCTTGAAAAGGTGAGGATTTCTTATCTGTATCCAAGGGAAGGAAGAGAAGTAGAAAGTGTTACTGTGTCAAACTAAGATTGTGCGTGGGTGTTCAATGGCAATATCCTTGGAGGTTTTGACTGGTTGGTAAAAGGACTCTAAATTCTTGTTTAGCGCCCTAAACTCAGAAATCCAATTTGAGCTAGTATCCAAGCTGTGAGTGCCGGTCATCAGCAGTTTAGGGTCAGCGTTGGAAAAACCATGTCATTTCCTTCGGGTCCTGCTGTCGTGGGCTCACACAGCTATACAAATGGTCCGACCAATTAATCGGTCGGTCCGTAACGACATGAGCTGTTAACACACATTTTAAAACGAGTCTTGCTACGGTTTGGGATTTTACTGCATTCCACGGAAAAAACAGGGCAGACGAAACAAAGAAGGAAAAAGTCCAAATCAAATCTTGTACTTATAGATGAAAGCTTAATTGAACCCTGAACTTCTAATACCGGTAATTGGCACTCTAAACTTATCAATCCCGATCTATTTTAAACCTCGGACCTATGTAGACCTGTTTGACACGGTGGGAATACTATAATCCCGGCCGGGATAACCTCCTACCCTCACTGACGAATCGGACCCACATGTTATATCCATCCCCTTCCTAATTTTCATTGTTGTCGTCGACAGTTTTCCATCGTAAATCCGAGTGTGTCGTCACTCGTCACGTCGGGAAAGCCATGGTTGACCGCTGCGGCTCGCGTGAGGGCGCCTCCTCCCGCCATGCCTTCACGCGTGTGCGCCGCCGCAAGCAGAGCACGAGAAGCATGTGTCTTGGAGGAGGCCACGTTGTCTACCGAGGTGTAGCACTAGTAGGGAAAAGCCTACCGCTGGCGGACGGAATTGGCCTACCGTTGGCGGGCGGCCGCACGCCAGCGATTATTACGCCTGTGGTAATTTATACCGCTGGCGGGCGGGCGGCCGCCAGCGGTAAGGCTAGTTACCGCCGGCGGGCACAATTTCTGCCCGCCAGCGTTAGATTGGACAGCGCTGGCATGCAGCCACGGCCGCCAGCGGTACATTTTTTGAATTTCTTTTTTCCGGAAAATCGTATTCCAGCAGTATCCACAATACAGTAAATTCAAATACACAGGCGTCAAACAAACAACAGAAATATAAACGACCACATACAAATGATCAAAGTGCCATACATAAATAGCTTAGTTCATCACACATGCATTACAAACCTAAAACGACATATATAGTACTTAAGCTAAAGTTCAATAAGGTAAACAACATGCATTAGTTCATCACTTAACCTAACTTGAAATTTAACCTAAAACTACTCATCGAGATGACCCCAGCATGAACTTATGTCGCATGAGTCGTCCGACGACTCATCGAGATCATCCCAGAAACTCGAATCAGAATCGTCGTCGGTCTTCTTGCACGTCGGCGCTGCACTGGAGGGTCCGGCGACGTCGGAGCTCGCCTGCCTCTTCTTGTTCCTCGCGGCGTAGAAGTCCAGCTCCGCCTGCACCAGATCGGGGCGGTTCTGGCGCAGCGTGTCCATCCGCCACTCGTCGATCTGGGCAGCGCGGCGAGCTATCCCCTGGCGGCGGTTACGCCGCGCCTCGTCTACGTCGACGATCTCCATCGGCGGCGCGAGGAACTCAGCCTCCTCCCGGTTCGAAACGTCAGGGAAGTTGAGCTCAGGGCGGCGTGCGGCGTGGTCGGGCCCAGGACAGCGCGCGGCGTGGGTAGGAGGATCCGCGGCGTGGGCGGGCCCAGGGCGGCGCGCGGCGTGGGCGGGCCCAGGGCAGCGCGCGGCGTGGTCATCGGCTTCCGTGGCGTAGGAGCACGGCTTCCGCGGCGAGGGCGGGCTCGGGGCGGCGGCGTGGTCGTCGACTTCCGCGGCGTGGGAGCATGGGCCGGCGAGGCAGCTCGGGGCCGGCGACAGCAGCATGGGCGCGGGCGTCGGCGGCGGTGGGGCGGGTGGGGCGCGGTGTGTCGCAGGTGCGGGGACGGCGCGGGGGCGGCGGCGAGGGTGCGGGGACGGCGGCGCGATGAGTGGGGGAGCGGCCGCGCGCGAGGATCGGCGGCGCGGTTGGTGGGGGGCAGGGGGCGGCGGTGGGTGGGGGGCAGCGGGTGGATAGGGTTGGGTGGGGTGCTGCGGGTGGATAGGGTTGGGTGGGGGCACGGGTGGATAAGCGTGGTGCGCGATGGGCCCGCGCGCAGGCGAGGGTTACCGCTGGCGGACAGCGTGTGCCGTCCGCCAGCAGTAACTTCTAGGTTTTTTTTACCCTTATATAAGAGGTCAGGGGCAGACCAGAGTTTGCAATCTCCCTACTCCGATCCGTGCCACCACCGCGCCGCCGCCGCCCTTGTCCGCGCCGCTCGACGACCTTTCCACGCCTGTGGCCTCCGCCGGCACCCCTCCACACCTCCGTGGACCTCCCCTAGTCCGTCCCCATGCCAATGTACGCTACCCTCTCTCCCTGATCCCCTCCTCCCCTACGTAGGTTGCATGCACCTTAGGTGTTTGATCAAATTCCCCACTATTTTTTCAGATCTCGGGCATTTACGTCGGCGATGTCCGGACACCTGTTGGACAATAACGGCCCTGTGCGGGAATGGGCTCCGCCGGGCTGGCACTGGGAGGTGTTATCATCCGGAATGCGTAGCTTGGTGAGAAATCCGGGCGACGTCGTCGACCCGGATCTTCTTTGGTGGAGGTCGCGTGGGCCAGGGAGGTTCCAGAGGGAGCCGGCCCCCGAGGAGGTGGTACATCGTCGTATAAGGGATGAGGATGTGTACGTCCGTCGCTACATGTATATGTTGGATACGGTGTATACTAATACATGACAGTTATTGTATAGGGATCCTTCTCATGTGAGTATTGGCCCTGTGATGGTTGCTACTCTTTGGGTGAGGAGCGCTCCCCGTGATGCACCCCGCGGCTTAGGACGAGCAGAAGTTAGTTAAACAAAAATGGCAGGACTCCAGCTGTAACCGGATTAAATAAAGATGTAAGCGTGATACTTTTTGCATATTAATTTGATCAATATTGCTTTTGTAAACTGAGGAAAATAATGTTCCCTACTTTGAATTATTCTGCAATGCAAACACAGTTTTATATTTGATCTCTTTCGGTGTGAATAGTCGTCATGTTGGGCTGTCGTCGATCGATCGACAGTTTTTCGTAGAAAAAATAAATAGAGTGAAAAAACACTCAAAAAGATATATCCTCTTGCATAGAGTCTTTTTATGTATACTAGTTGCTATGTGAAATGATAAACTTGATTTTCGACAAAAGTTTAACAAACATTCTTCACAAAAAGTACTATCATGTAGAAACAACCTACAAAGGTTAGTTTCCAATTCGAATCAACCAAGTTATGTCAAGTCTCAACGCATAGTTTGTGATAAAGTGCTCATATTCGACACATAGGTGTGTCTCGATATAGGAAGCAATGGTTCCGAAGGGAATTTACTGATTATTTTCTATAAATAGCATTTTCGTAGTTATTTGGATTACAGGCTAAGTTAGCGCTGGTGGACGCTTCAGCATGCCTGCCAGCGGTACTGAACTGACCGCTGGCGGACGGTGCAACCAGCCCGCCAGCGGTACTGTCACATTTTTTCCCGCTGAGCTCAGCCGACTCAACTACCGCTGGCGGGCCCTACTTAGCGTCCGCCAGCGGTCTATTTAGTACCTCTGGCGGGCACGTATGCTGCCCGCCAGCGGTAGTTTGCCCCGCCTCGTCCCATATTTCTGCGCCTGCCGCTGGCGGGCATAGATTGCGTCCGCCAGCGGTACGTCCAGAACCAGTGGCGGACTCGAAAAACAGCCCGCCAGCGGTCGAAGCGCTGGCGGACGGAAACGGCGTCCGCCAGCGGTATGCTGGTGGCTATAAACCTTTTCCTACTAGTGTAGATCTTTGGTCACCGTTCCATAGCGCCATGGATGCCGTCGCGTCGCGCCGTCGCGGGGCCAGGAGCAAGGCAAAGAGCAGCAGCGACATGGTCATGGCGAGATCAACCCAGCGGCCGATACAATAGTTTGCCTGAACAAATCATCCTAGAAGGCTCAAATCGAAGCACCTTCAGTGTAGCCCAAATTGCCCACATCGGCTCTGGTCTCCTCCACGGTCCACGCAGCCTCATCAACCCCGGCGGCCGATACAGCAGTTCGCCTGAGCATGGCGTCCTCTGGTATAGGGGTGGAGCCAGGCGTTGGTGAGGGCGATAAGCAACGGGAAGTACGCCTGAGCGCGGCGTCCTCTGTACATTAGAGTCCCGCGGCAATGTTCCGGTTACCCTCTGTAGAAGATGAATATGACAGGTAGACCCACATTGTCAGTGAGACTAAACAGTTATCCCGATCGGGATTGTTGATTCTCGATGCGCCAAATAGATCCAGGTTCAAAATAGATCGGGATTCAGAAGTTTAGGGTGTCGATTTCAGGAATTGTAAGTTGGAGGTTTGATTTAGCTAACTCCTACAAGTTCAGGGTTTGTTTTGGACTTTTTTCCAACAAAGAACTCCTGTGATGCGCTTGTCACGAATCATGTCCCTTTTATTCATACTCGAAAAAGCACGATTTGGAGGTGCTTCCTGAGCTTATCTACTAAACTTCCAAATGACATATACCCTCATTTGATTCGACGTAATTACAAGCGAATTGCCACCCTGAAACCGAAACGTTGGAATCCAAATTCCATCCTGAGCGTGCCCAGACCTGACTCATGTCCCCGAATATTTTCTCCTCCTCTATCGAGCGATGCGAACCATACATTAGGGTGCGAGAAGCATAAACTCGACACATGACGACATTGCAATTGCGTTGTTCAATGCAGACGCTCACATACACACGTATACACTCACCCCTATGAACGCATACACGCACACGCTATCTCCGATAGACTGACCGATGAATTAGATCTTAAAATTGACGAAGTCACCACGGACGCTTCACTATCGACCGTAATGTCGCCTCCCACTGAAGAGTATTCCGCCTAAATAAAAAACACGAGCATCAAACCTGGGAGTGAAACTCTAGTGAACTAAGGGTACAATGACACTCCTAACCATCCTACCAGGTTTCCCTACACACCTTCTCTCACTACACAACAGCATAGCCGGCCACAGTCAGCCACACCAGACCAAACAAACAGACCTCGGTTTCATCATTTGTGGGTTACGCTTTTTTTTTCTTTGTCTCTCTTGGGCCTATTTCGTATAGGGTCCCATTTCGTATGGACTCTATTCCATACCATCTGGCCCATCTCAATTCTCAGGATAGATCGAGCTTCTTTGGAAAAGGCGGAAGTGGAAGCTAGGGTTTAAGGTCCACGACGAAGTGGAACACGGCGATGGCGTCGGCGAAAACCCTAGTCCGGGCTGGCTCCTCCCTCCTCGGCCGCCTCCTCGCTTCCCCGTCCGGGCCATCCCCGTCTCTTCTGCGGGCCGGACTTCCTCCTCCGTCTCTGCTTGCCAGGATCCAGCCGCACTTCCCGCCGCCGCCGGCGTCGGTGGACGCCCACGACGCGGCGGTGGTCGCGAGGCTGACCTCGCTCCCCGGCGAGATCTCCTTTCCCTGCGGCCTCCCCTCGCTCCGGTTCCTCATTGACGACGGTACGGCCTCGCGCCCGCTCTACCTCATTTCCCTCCTGATGCCTTCTAGAACGTTCGCTGCATCTGGCATTTTGAATCGTTGTGCTGTAGTTGTATACTTGTATTGTTGTTGAATCAATGACGAATGTATAGAGTGCGGAGAAATGTAACTCGCTCTCTACATATAGCGCACATGAGTTCTCTTGCAAGCCAGACACCTAATTTTTCACCCTAGTGCTTGTTATCGGCGGCTCTGGGTGTGGTGGAAAGAAATGGAATGTTATATTAATATTGTGATACATTCATTCAATTTATCCTCTAATATTGCTTATGCAATCCTACTTCACATTTAGTGCCTGCTTTAGTTGATCGTTTAGGTGCACAAGCAGCTTATTGTTCTGCAATCTAATCACATCTTAAGTACCTCTAATCTTTTTTTCAACACAAGTGCCTCTGTACTCGTGATATGAGGTATCAGTGATTATTTAGTTAGCTCATTACGCACTTAGCAGACATCTCCGGCGCATGATAATTTGTATAAATTGCTGATGAGACCGCACATTGCTTCCTGTTTGATCTAGCTCACTATGCAGTATGTTGTCCATACAGATTAATGTTAAGGGTGCATATATCTATTTTCTATTTCGAGGCCGTCCGGCACCTAGTAAAAAGCCACTTAACCAGCGAGTATGCATAGACTGGTGGGTTACCTGTTCCTTATATGGGTGGAAATATGGGTTACTGGACCTGTTTTCAGTACACTTCCTATGCTTTTTCACAACCTATAAATGGCTGGATTTTATCAATTTCTTTCTTGCCAAATTGCTTGCATTTGATATAGTGATGTTCCCTATGTTCATTCGTGTATGCATCTTGGTCGCGAGAAGTTTGCTGATACCTGTTATGTGGAGAATCGTGCAAGAATTTGGATGCATTCTGTATCTTTACTACTTTGAAGATGGCAATTGGTGGTGGTGGTCCGTCACCTCTTCTCACCCTCTTACACCTAGAACCAACATTGTCCTCCTTTGATTACCTCGTACTGCTACGGCCCAAGAAGCAATACACTGTGGTTGTCCCTATGATGTCTTTGTCCATTGACTCCCTTTCACAGTTAGATTTCAAGTCATAACACAGTGCTGTTCAGATCTGCTGTGTTCCTCTCTATTCGGAGCACTTAAACAAAAAACTACAGTAATACACAGTGCAACTTTGTAACTGATTATAAAAGTGTTTGCCAATTATTTTCTCGTGTTAAGGTTTCATAGCAACACACGGGCCCCTTGCTAGTTGTTTTAAATTCCCATGCTTGGGCGCCAACCAGGATAACAGAACATAAAACATGGCCCAGTTGTTTATAGGTCATGAGAAACGATGTTTACTTTAAACCAACCATATTATATGAAAGAGCTTCTGTATTTTGAAAATCCCTGGACACATGGACATGTGATTTAGGTAGGCTTAGAATCTAAAATGTTTAGAAATATGTAAGAAATACACTTGTTTTGGTTAGACACTATGAATAGGTTGCTTGCATGGTGCATATGGTGTCGTGCGTGTGTTCCTTGTTACTTTTGCTGATCATGTTGTGTCATCGTTTTTAGGTGAATGCAACACAATTGATTATTATTTTATTTTTTTTCAAAACCGAGGCAAAAGCTTTGCCTCACCTTTATTAAGCAGAAGGTGCCCGGTTTATTATGGAAGAAACCGGGCGAAAACCATACAACAACACGACACAACCCACGGGGCGAAGCCCCACAACCTCGAGAAACCACGACGCCGAACGACACGGCCACCCACAGCCCAAGCTGCACCAGGAAAGCCGCTCGCAGACCACGGCCGCCGCACCAACATCCGGGGCCGCCGCCCCGGCCTAAAAGGCAACCGCTGCTGCCGCTGCCCAAGCAGCCCCGACAGCCTCGCCGCCAGCACCCCCTTCCGGGACCGCCGTCCCGACATAGCACCACTCGCAACCGAGCCACGACGCCGCACGAACCAGCCACCCGCAGCCCAAGCTGCCCAGGGAGAGCTGCTCGCAGACCACGGACGTCGTACCAACATCCGGGGCCGCCGCCCCGGCCTAAAAGACAGCCGCAGCTGACACCTCGGCCTTCCACTGGTCCCTCTTGCCGATGTCCAACTCCAAAGACGAAGCCCCCAAGAGGGAAACGACACCAAGGTGCCGCCATCGTCCGATCACAAGATCAAGGGTCTCCCCCGGAGCTGCACCGACGATTGAATGCATGCGACGGGGTGTGGCAGCAAAAATGTGATGCCTCCAAGAAGGTATACGACGGCCGCAGCCGCCGTCATCACTAGGTTTTCACCCCAAGCTCCCCACACACCAACAGCCGCATAACAAACCAAATCGTCGCCGGCAAGCCTCACCAACCATCACCACCACCGAACAAACCCGACGACGAAGAGGCGCAACGAAGATCGCCGTAGCCACCCGCACCTTGCGGAGACTACCAGCAGCCACCCCGCCAGGCAGGCCAGCAGGACCAACACCGGAAAACAGGAGCAGAACCACCGGACGCAGCAAGCCGCCGCCGCCCGTGGCCAGAACCACCATGGAACATGGCCGCAGCCTGCATCAGCCGCGACAGCGAGCACCATGCGCTCCGCATGGCCGCCGGAGACCGGAGAAAAGGCCCAGCTCGCACGCCACCTCCACGAGCCTTCCCTGAGCTTCAGAGCCGAAGCTTGAAGACCCACACGCCCACGCCGCACCCTGCACGCACGCGGCGACTCCAACTGGCCGCGGACCCGCCCCACAGCGACGGGCCCGCCAGGGCCCAGATCCGGCCCGCCCGATGCGCCCGGCGCAGCCAGCTCCGGCGCCCAACTCCCCGCCAGCCACCAACGCCCCTGGGAGGAGCAGGGATCCAGGGACGCCGCCGCGGCGACGCGCGCCGGCCAGCCGCCGGCCGTCGCCCCAGACGGACCAGGCAGCCACCGACGCCTCTAGGAGGGACGAGAGCATCCCCCACGACACCATCGGGCACCGGGGGGCCCGCCGCCACCGCGGCGCAGCGGCCAGCGGCAGCGGGAGGAGGCCGGGCGGGGCGGACGGACGGAGCTCGACGGGGGCGCCCGGTGTCGCCTGGGGCGGCGACACGGGGACGGGGATAGGAAGAGGGTCAGTGTAGTAACACGCCTTGATTATTAATTACCGTGTAAGCATATGACTGATCTTGTGAGCTTGAATGAAATGGTTAATGTTGCAAGTTTAATAATTTTCGTTGCTTGCTAATTGGCTATTTGTAGGGGTTGATCCTGTTGTTAATGAACCCCTTGAGTTACTTCCCAAAAGGACTTACCAGCCCAGTACCATCAAGCGGAAAAGAACCCATGGGTTCCGTGCACGGTCTGTGTCCCTTCCCTCCCTCCACTGTTGTTATTTGATTAATTAAAGAAGCTAGGTTTCATGATAATCCACTGCCTCTTTTCTTCTGTACCCGTGTGCCATATTTTTTTTTGGTACGCCAATAGTTTTGCTTGTCTGTTGTGCACCAGACATTTTTAGAAGTTCCTGTATTCTCATCTCTACTATATAATACGAGTAGTGTTTCTTCCTCCTAATTTTCGTCCGTTTTTTGGTCCGGTGGTACGTGTACGTCGTTCCTTCGTTTTGGTTTTGTACGTAAAGAACCGTTTGAAAAACGATCTGATATCCGATTGATCTGGTGTAACGGAGTCCAGCACGGATACTACACGCGCCAACCCGCCGCCTTAGGCCTGGCCTGCTGCTATAAAGCAACGGGATCGGAGGCACCGCGTACCCACCAAACAAAATACTTACGCGCGTCCAGCCCAAGGCCAGGCATATCCTGTGCCCGCCGCCGCACCCGTCAAGCGGATAGAGCCGTCTCCGGAGCGTAGTCTGAGTCGTCTGCCGGGTTCCTGCTGGTGACAGTGCTCCCGATGGTGAACATGAAGAGAAGGAGAACGGACGAAGGGAGAGTGGACAGAAACAGCAGCCAGCAACGGTGGCGCGCAGGGCCTGCGAGAGCCAGCACAGCGATACGGCGTTTTGGCTAGGCGTACCAGACTACCAGCATGACCAAAGTCGAGAGATGGCCGATGGGCCCGAGCTTTCGCGAGGCGTTCCGTTATAGTCGATCAATCCAAAAGCTTGCCAACCAGCCCTAGCTTTGCATCAACTCCTGCAGGCTTCCTCAGCGGAAAAGTACTAGAGCATAATCGATCAACTCATTAGCTAGCCAGCCAGCTTTATACATCCCCAGGTTGCTTCATGGTACGTCTGCAGGTCCTCGCGAGAAGGTACTCGCCCATGAGCCTAATCAATCAGCTAGCTAGCCAGCTTAGTATATCCCATAGAAGTTCCAGACTTCCAGTATGATGTGTGTAGGCTCGGCCGGCAAGCCTGCATGAGTTCTCGCCTATTGTTTTCGATGTCGTGTTCTCTTGGCAATAGTCAAGCAGAGACTGGGGAAGTTTGGTGCACAGGGAGCAGATTGAGGATGATCTCCACATGACACCTTCACCGGGACCGACCATCAGATGAGATATTCGCTTTATCCTGTTAACAATTTTTTTAAAATTTAAGTAGTGAAACTCTACACGGTCTTAAAAATATTTAATAAAAATAAGCAGCGAGCCCTATTTCAAATAGTTTAAATCAAATTCAAATATTTTAACCAAAAAAGGTAACACGTTGTTTTCCGCGATTATGAACACGTACTAATTTCTTTTTAAGCCGCTGCAAGGCACGGACACTTTATTTAAGGTTTCATGCCCTCATGGTGTTGCGACTGTGAGACATTTGAAAGAAAAAAGAGGTGAATTTTGAGTTATAAGTTAATTATAGTTTTTTATCGAATCAACATTCTAATTCAGCAAAGTGTGATCTTATTATACTTGAGATATTATGTGCATGTTAAGTTTTTCTCCTGTTGCAACGCACGGGCATGTTTCCTAGTTGCTCTAATATTGGTTTTCCTATTCCCTATTTCTATTCTGCAGTAAAGCAACCACGGGTGGGCGTAAGGTGATCGCCCGGAGAATCGCTAAAGGTAGACACAAAATTTCATGGTAATGAGGCGTCTCTGGGAATTTCACCTCAGCTTTGAATCAACTGTGGTATGAACATCTAGGAGTTCACAATACCTGTATCCTCACCGCTGAGGGAGTGAGAGCAGAACCAGGAGACACCTTCCTGGATTCCTTTACCGAACAAAACGTATGTTCCACCGAATAAACTTTGAAAAGTGGTGGTGGTTGATTGTTTTACTGCTCTTTGTCTATGTATCTGTAATTGCATGCTAGTTGGACTGCTGTTATGCATTTGCTTGTGTTGTCTTAATGTCAGCGTTACCATCCCTAAGCTCCTTCGGATCGTCAAACTATGATGTTGAGTCCACGTGTGTGACATCTTGGTTACCTGCAGTCTCCCATGGACTGGGCTGTCCATTCGTTGGTCTGCGGAGTTGTTTGTACTCATGTGAGATTGCGTTTGGTTCTGCTGCTTTGCAAACGTTGTGTGTACGTGGAAGCCCAAGTGCTGCTACCGTTTTGCAGCTGATGGTGTCACAAGTCAAAATATGTTCCCAGAACTCAGGTTCCATCTGTTGTGGTTCTAGAAGGAACTACTACGTCAAAATTCTTGCGTTCGTGAGAGGGAACAAACATATCTATATGCGCAACTCTGTGAAAAAATGATCACAACTACTCATTCCAATTATAAGACTGAACGTTTTGCCACTCGAAAGCTGATATTGGCTGCTGAGCTCATATGCTCCTGTCCGAATATTTTTTTAAGCCATGACAATTTTTTTAAGCAAATAGCAAAAACTTTCAAACAACTATGAAAAAAATTGGCGTGAACACCTACAAGTGTTTTACATACGTTCCAAGCTTCTTGGCGAAATGACATTTTTGGCGTTTCGTAAAAAAAAAATCAATGGCAAAGCACTATTTCTTTCTCACGGTCACGGAGCACCACACTTGTCATTTCATCATGAAACTTGGCACCTATTTAGAAAAGCTTATATATGTTTGTCACCCATTGTGTTCAGAATTTTGTGAAATATTTGGACAAGAGCATGTGAGCTCGGGATTGAGAACACATGAATTGGGCTTGTTTGCGCAGAAATCTCAAATTGAATGCATGAATCAACTTATCTCATAGAGAAAACGCTTACTATGAAATATTACAAAATGGAATTCCAAGAGGAAGAAAACTTCAACCAACTGATGATTGCATTCACAGGAACGTTCAACTTGTCTTGTCTAGGGTTTATAAAGTACTAGAACCCCAGCGAGGCAGCGACGTACCGGCACACGCGTAAGGTCAGATGGCTCCATCCATCGCCGGCTCAAAAGAGGACCCACTCCATCGCTGAGGTAGGATTCTTCGGAGAAGAAGCAATGGTGTGGGAGGCGGCGGTTGCAAAATGAGACGTGAAGCCGGAGGAGATGACTTTACGGGTCCAACGGGCTAGATATCCACAGATACTCGTTAGATATAACTAGAGGATACCCCGCGCGTTGCAGCAGGAATTCAAAAATGATTTGTAGTGAAGGATGAAAAGAAGGCGATGATCATAAATACAGAGTGACACATAAAAGTACTTCGAATATTCATTTGCTAAGTCAAATTGTCACCAAAATGTACTCGTTCATCCAACTACTTCGAACAGGTTTATACTGATTTCAGGTGGTAACAAAGCTGATTTTAAACTGACTTCTAATGTGACTCACACCAATCTTGTATTTTACTGATGGCAAGCTCTTTCTAGTCTTTTTTACAAACATTCGATCAGGAGTAATAAATTCACTTTACATATTCCGCGGATCAAAAAGCATCTTCCAAGATCCATGAAAGTAAAGAAACAACAAATCATCCTTAAACATACAAAAGGCAAATAAAATCTAAGTTTGAGCCCAAGACAAATTAGGCCATATAGAAAGATGGCTCTGAAAATTAATAGCACCACACATCTTAATGTAGTAGTACTTCTTATAAAGTAAAACCCCACTAACTTATAATTAATAATTTTATCTTAACATGCAAGATATCCACATCACTTACTATTTTAGCCAACTAATTATCCACATCATCCCACTAATATTCATTACTTATTGTTCATCTCTACATGTAATTATCCACGTCAACTAATTTTGTTTTTGCGAGTGTACCCAGAAAATTGAATTAGCAAATTGTCGATGGGCCACAGTTTAACTAACAACACGGCCATCGTCGATGAGCCGCAAGTTATAACTGGTCTCCGGCCCAAGCTAGCAGCCTATAAGATCTGAATACCTATAGCTTATAGACTAGTATTGCATTCTGGCACATCCCTTATTTGATGCCTCTGCTTTCCATCTCTTTCCTCTCCTCAATTTTCAAAATCACCGAAATTCGGCTAAAAACCACCCCAAATCGAGAAAAACCACTATCAGGGGGTTATTTATCCGGATTGGTACATTTGAGGGTTGAAATTATCCGATTTTGAAGTTTAGGGTGAATGCTGTCTATATGGTGGTAAAAACTATACTTAATCCAACCAACAACACGCCCATCTTCGACGGGCCACAAGTTACAACTGGTCTCTGCCCAAATTTGCAACCTATAAGATCCGAATAGCTATAGCTATAGCTTATGGGCAAGTATTGCATTCTGGCCCATCCCTTACTTGCCGCCTCTGCTTTCCATCGCAATGGGTTTTCCTCTCCTCATCGGACAGTCCCATCGCCGCCGACGAGCTCCGACGGCGAGGCCAAGCGCGGCTCGATACCCATACTCCAACCCAGCAAACTCCCACGCCTAATTCAACAGAATCCCTCTCCATGGAGGATGCGCTCGCGCCACCGGTGCCTCTCGCCCCCCTTGCGGTGGCCGCCGCCACCCCAACCACCCTTTTCCTCGCTCGCCGGCGATCACATCTCGACAGCGCCTCCTACCGGACGCTCTCCCGACTCTTCTCCCACTGCCTCCACCTGGACCATCACAAGGATGCGGTCCCGGCGCACCCGGAAGTCGAGCCCGCCGCCGCTAACCCTATCGGCGGTAAGTCCCCGCAGGAGCCCTCAGTGCCTCCGAAGGACGCCGAGTTTGAGAGGGGAAAGGGTGTGGTAGAGGATCCGGCTGCGGCAATCACTTCTGTCCCCGAGACCCCCGCGCCCTCAGTAGTGGAAGCAGCCGCCGGGAACCCTATTGCCGACCTGGACGTGGCACCACAGGGATCCGCGGAGCATGAAGTCCCCCGGGTTGAGCGGGTAGAGGCTGTAAAGGACATGGTTGTTGTGGAAAGCTCAGGTGCTGTAGTTGAGGAGTTCGGTGGTGAGGCTGAACTTGTGGGGGCAGACGAGGTTTTGAAGACGATGAAGGCTTGCTTGGAGGGGGAGGTTGAGGAATCGGTAGAGGTAGAGGTCGAGGTCATCAGTGATGAACATCTGTTGCTTGATAGAATGATGACCAACTTCTCAGGGTTGATTGGTGATGCCAGTGGCAGCACAACATCAAGGCAGGCCTATGGAGTCTCTGAAGGTGAACCACAGAATGATGGGAATATATCCGAGGGGGTTCCAAAATTGGGAGACGGAATTGAAGAACACATACCTATGGGCGATTCAGGCCATCAGTCAGTTGATGGTGACGTGTTTGAGGAAGGAGAGATTGAGGGTGATTTGGGTGATGAATCTGATGGTTCGGAGCGTCAAGATGCAGATGATGAGAGATTAGAAGAGGATTCTGTTACCAAAGGGCCTGGGGAGAATGAACCATCTGTCCATGACTTGCGATGTCTGAATTTGCTTTCAACGCCTAAAATAAAAGAAACCGGTGATCTTATACTGAACAAGGAAGGTAATATCAAGAATGATGCACTAATGCATGTTCCCAGGGTGCAAGCAGTCAGTTATGAGGAAATTGTGGAATGGAATGAGACTCCAGTGCCTGATGCTGAGGTACTGAATATACCATTTACTTTTAACCAGTATTGGTTGTTAGATTTTTCTTGGCATGTTTGCTTCATCTTGTTTAATTATGTGTTAAGCTGGAATTGTAGCTAGTGAGATGCAATTTATCATTTGATGCTGCATAGTAACTAATTCAGTGAGTTTAGTTTCTTTCAAACACATCTTAGATTTCTTTGTTAATTCCGTGCACTTTAAGAGAGGAGTATGCAACTCACACTAATATAGTCCAATCAGTATTTTTCGTTTCATATGTTCTGCTTGACTACATAGGTACAAATATTTAATATGTCTCATGATAATCTTTTGCAGACTTCCAGACGCGGGAACAGAAAACGACATTTAACAGAGGAAAGAAAGGTTAAGAAGACGGTATGTCTGGTTTCACCACCATCTGAGTTCAACACATATTTTGTTCAACCGAGCATTGTGATTGTTTTTTTCTTATGGGAGTATTGAACTTGCTTTGTAATTTTATTGACATGTAGAAAAATAAACGAGTTAAGAGAGCCCAGCAACGGGTAGCCGATGGTGTTAAGAGACTGAAACTTGCACCAATTATAAAGCAAAAAGTGGTGAAGTATTGCCACTTCTACTTGCACGGAAAGTGCCAGCAGGTGAGCTTTTCTTTGACCTCTAACTTGTTTTTCAATTGGAAGAGATGTTGTAGTCATGCTCATGCATGCTGATTCTCAGTTACATATTCTTGTATTCTTTTAGCCAATATTTTTTGTGTTGTCGTGTGAACTACATACAGATATTTTTCCTTGAAAGGTGATGGACTAATCATCATGCAAGCCCTTTCTAGAAATATGCCTTGCTGTGTTTCTATAATTTCCTGACGAGTCATATCAAATGCAAATGCTTTAAATGTTGAACTGCTTCATGTAAAGCCATTCCATGTTATCACTAGACATGTTACTTCTGTAAACTGGCAACGCTTCTGTACAAACACTAGATAGATGAATTGATTCTCAATATTTACTTAAACAAAACTATTTTTTTCTTTCTCTTCGCAGGGCAATGCTTGCAAGTTCTCCCATGATACTACACCTTTGACAAAATCTAAGGTATGTGTGCAATGTTGATTATGTATTAGAGTGATATTGGTGTATATTTGTGTTTGTATGGCTGCATCGACATGTTCCACCCGCATGTCTCGTGCATTCCTGTACAATACATCTTTCAAGGCTATCAATGGTGAATTTGAACTTTAAGTTTTGCAAGATCATAACTCAGTGATGCCCATTGGTAATTGAAATGGATTAAAATTTTGGAAGTATCCATGATTACTACCCATGAATAGGATTTAGCTTTTATATCCTGGATTTCTATGGTATATGGAATTTCTGGTTTCCTTTGATGCAATTTGCCCAGGTTTGCATGGTGGTGGCTGTTCAGTTTGAGTTCTTCACAGGGTATAATGAATAGATTGTGTACACAGGGTATAATGGATAGATTGTGTTCACAGGGTATCGTGAATAGATTGTGTAAACAGAAAAATTATCAGCGCGTACCCTTAGTATATCTTAATCTAAGTAATTGGCAACTAACTACATTCTGTAAATTTCCTCACTTTCCTTTTTCTGTTTTGGTGCCCGCTTACTGTTCCGTCTTAATTTTACAGCCCTGCACACATTTTGCGCGTGATTCTTGTTTGAAAGGAGATGATTGTCCTTATGATCATGAGCTGTCGAAGTACCCTTGTCACAACTTTGTGGAAAATGGAACGTGCTTCAGAGGTGCTAAATGCAAATTTTCTCATGTGGTACGTGATTTGCAAAATCATTCCCTGATATTTACTTTAAAAATGAAATAGCTTGGTAAAATGTTAAAATTACTCTGTGAATTGACAAAATCGCATTGTTTATCAGGTCCCAACTGCAGATGGTCCTTCCAAACCAGATGCAAAGGAATCTGATTCGTCATTGGTATCCGAAAAACCAATTAGCAGAGATCAAACAAGTAGTCAGAAAGCATTGGCAGTGCATAATGGCGGCCTTTTAACCTCTGCTCCTACCAAACATAACTCCATCCTGAAAACCCTTGCCGGCATCTCAGTAAATGCTCATAAAACATCAGCTCGTATGCCAAAGGGTGTACAGTTTCGTCCTCCCACTAAAGCCATATCAGATTCAAGTATGCTGCACCAGGATGCTTTGCCCACGGAGAAGCATATGTATGCAAATGGCGGTCAATATAAGAATTTTGGTGGACCGCAGGCTGCGGAAGGGGATAAAAATGCCAATCCAAATAGACAGAGATCAGTTCCACTTTTTGATGAGAAGAACTCGTTAAAAGAAGTTAGTTCACTTCCAAAGAAAAGTTTGCCAGCTAACACTACTGCAGTGCTTGGATCAGTAAGCGCTCAGAATGAAGTTTCAGAGGCTTCTAGAATTCTGCAGGAATTCTTGTTTGGTGCTGGCAGTTAGAGGAAACTCAGAAAAGTTTGAATATACTACTCTTGGTACCTGTAGACTACTACTACCTCCGATCCACAGAAAGTGTCGGATGAAGCAACCACCTCACTAGACTACTACTACCTCCGATCCACAGAAAGTGTCGGATGAAGCAACCACCTCACCTACAACTTAAAGGTATAATCACGACACTTGTGAACCGGATGGAGTAGTGCGTGCGTGCGTGCGTGTGCAGTATACCTGGCTGTTGTTCAGTGATGAATTCATGCCCATTAGTCTGCGGCTTGTTTTGATACTTTCGGCCCAGTTTATATCTGGTAGGTCAACAGAAGTACAGTATGATTTTTTTTGTTACCAAGAAAATTTACATGCAGAACTAGGCCAAGAGCCACCATGGGTACATGAAGTTTGATTATTGCCAACTGACTTCTGTTCAATTTCATATGGTAGATTCAATGGTGCTAATTGGTTGTAGTGTTGGATGTAAGCTTCTGGTATGATGAATGCCTTCTTGAATCCGCCCTTTCACATATGATTCTTATGAACCGCATTTCTGAAGTTGCTTTGGAGTTAATGGAGTATGTGCAGTTCCCTTTTCATAGTTGATATGTTAGTAATAACCTGTTACTTTGCAACTGTTTCTTCATTTTCTTGCTAAATTTCAGGTTGTATTCTCAAATGTTGATACTTTATATCATGGAAAACTAAGCTACATTGGCTCACAAGCGTAGCACTGGAGATTTGATGTGTCATCATTCAGTTCCCCTAACAAAGGCTGCTTTTTTAGGCACCTCTTGTTAGCTTGATTGCGTACCTACACATTTACTTTTGTTGGGCTCTCTATTGAAAGATGCTTCCCCACAAACACGCCCCTTGCGCTAGATGATGTTTGGCTGCTTTGTTATAAAAACTAAGATTTATGTTATAAAGTATCTGCTGTGCTTATCAGAAGTAAAGAAAAGGAATATTTATGTTTTTCTTCTTTCAGGGCCTCTGAGATTCTCCTGGCAAAGAAAACACTAGTTTGTTGCCACGTGATAATGGCGGCTAAACATTGCAATTTAAGTCTTGCATCAATATGATTTGGGGGCACATATGAGCCAGACCCATGGGTCCTTTGCTGGAGACTGGTGTTAGCCTGGTGCACTGGATGGTTTGAACTTACAGGCATGCAATACCAGGATCTCCTTATCTCTTGATTCAGAATTGCTCGTGGAATTTCCCAGGAGACCGTGGGACATGAGGGGTATGAGCTGGACCGCTTATGGTTACTGCTTCGTCTCAGGCTTCACGCCGACCTGCCCCGTGCCTACTCGCTGTTGAAGTCTCGGCTGTTGTCGCATCAATTTAGAATTTGCATTTCACATGATCACTGAGAGAAGCTCACATGGCATCATAACCTCTGAATTGCTCTACGACGGAGACATCTGAGTTATGTGCCCTCTGTACCCCTGCTTGCTACCAGTATCACATTGGCTCAGTGACCGTGACTGTCCATCTCACTTCACAGTCAGGTTTTTTACTTTCTCGTGATGATGGAGATGACCTTCTTGGCAATTTCGTTTTTCACCAGGAGGTGTATTTTCGTATATTAGTCTTCGAATATTTCTGTCACGCTCATAACAACTGATCTGACCTTGCATCTGAACCTGCAAGTGTTGTGTGCCATGCGAACTGGATAGTTTCCTTAACGTGTCAACCTGGTGAAAGACTCCTCTCCCAGTCTCAATCACCCCGAAGAAATGATGATTGATGGTTAGCTACTTTGTTGCTTCCCTCCTGATGATTTCTTACTGTGTCTGCATCGGGAAAAAGAAATGTATATTTATGTCATAACTCCAGTGCTATTTTATATGATACACAAATTGTTGTTACCATTTGCACATAAATACGGAACCTCTATCTAGAACCACGCCTCGTAGTCATGAACCAAACATATTTGAAACACTATGTGGCTCATATATAATTAGATGCATGTGACAAACAAAGAAAAAAAAACGGCTAACGGTGCCATCATCTTATAAAAATAACAAACGACATCGTTTATGCCCTTCCATTCATCTTTTATAAGATTATCCTTGTTAAAATGACGTATTTGTTGAAAAATAATGTTACTGTGACCTGCACAACACAACGAGACAGGATGGTCATCTCCATCTACTGATTGGTTCATCAGTAGTATTTTTTTTTTAGAAACACAGTACAATACAGACGCCCACATACACGCGTATACACTCACCCCTATGAACGCACACACGCACACCCTACCCCTATGAGCACCTCCGAAAGACTGAGCCGGCGGTTGGGTCTTGAGATTGACGAAGTCACCACGGGCGCCTCGCTGTCGACGGGAACGTCGCCTCCCACTGAAAGAATATTCCGCCTAAATGAGAAACACCAACATCAAATCTAGGGTTTGAACTCTGGTGGGCTGGGGGTACAACCACCCTCCTAACCATCTTGCCACAGGCAAGTTCTCTCATCATTATTATCTAAACCAGATGAGGTACCAAACTACCGATTCTGGTGTACCTGCAACCTAATCCCTGCCGTTATACAAAGAGCATGATGCCCCCTTTGTTAAGGTGTGGTGTGGCGAATCCCATTGAGAACACTTTATAGCCTTTGCGCCAGTATGGAAATTTTGTTTTCAAATTGGTTCCTAATTTCCAAAGCTACCCATTCATAAGGACATGGCCTCAAGCGCCTCACGAACATTCACTATGTGCAAAAAATTCACATGATAAGGCACATGTGGCAATTTTTAAGATTCACCTTATATGTAGTGGCTATTTTTTTAAGGTTCGCTTTAAGCTTAAGATCTATCACAAGCTCGCGGGTTGTTCACAAGTTATTTCTCTATCATTCTCTCTCGCATGGTGTTGTTGTGTAATTTTATTAACATGTGGGTCCCAGCTTAATTATAACTGAGTAGATACCTTATACATTGAGACGCAAACTCTTGGCTCCGAGGACGAGCGTCCCTGATATATCAAATGGCCCTCACCACTTTATGATCCGTAAAAAAGTAGCATGTAAAAGTATTAAATATTTATTAAATGAGAAATGTCCGTACACAGAAAAATACATGAAGAATACACTGCAACTTAAAAGGGGTATAGGGGATAAATGCTAGGACAATATCGTTGTCTTGACCATTCATCGGTGATGATGGCAATATCTACTAAGTTTTGTTTCTAATATAAGATGTTTTAGTTGTTATACATGTTGTCGACATGCATGCAAAAAAGAGTGAACATACACACTAAAATGTGTCTAGATACATATGTGTACATGTGAATGTAGACAAATTCTAAAACATCTTATATTAAAAAACAGAGAGAGTACGACCGAAGTGTTTAGAAAAATGACATACGCAAATTTTCCAATGAAACCAAATTGATTGGTCGACCGGACTCGCTGTTTGACACCGTTTTGCTCCTTGTCTTTCCCACTTTAGCACTGCAATAGTATTAATCCTGAACAGGGATCATTAGGCTGGCTGACAAAAAACAGCTCTCCTTGAGCAAACAGGAAACTCCTGCATCCGTTCAGCTCATGTCCAAAGACCAAGGCCACCGAATTCAGTCGGCTCAGCCTCTGTTAAATTGCAAATAGGGCATTTCCTGTATGTATTCTGCACTTCACTATTCTTGAATTGTTGCCATTCAGCTCCCAGTAATGGATTGAGTCAATACCCACAGGAAGAATGATGAGGTGTAATCCGCGCTAGGAAAAATCCTAGTAGGATTTTGTCTGCGTCTGTTCTCGATAGCCGTCCAGCACATCTGGTGGTAATAACAAGTTTATGTACTGAACTCGAGGTATTTATTTACATGTCAAAATCAAGGTGAGCTCAACTGTATATTTCCTTTATTGCGGGAGGGAACCGTATCTCTTAATTAACATCATAGCCTAGACCCATTCTTATCTGAATTTGCATCACATTATCATGAATTCTTTGAGCAACGAGAAGCTATTATTTTGATTGGTCGCCAGTTTAAGAGATAAGGCGCAGGAAGGTTAGGCAATTGTGAGTTTCAGTACATCTAGAGAGTGTGCATTGTCAGTGACTCAGTGCCACCCACTCATATTCTACTGTACATATTTCCCCGAATCAGTATTTAGTGGCTACTTTCTTAAGACAGCTTTGCCGGATGTAGCTGTCGTCTGCCTATCAGTCATGAACACGGCAACCACACTCCGTGAAGCCTGACTATTGCCATGTTCACCTCATATCATCACACAGTCCAGCCAGGAACTTGTGCTCCATCTCCCAACTGATGCTGTAATTCTTTGTGCTACCAGATTCAGAATTTTTTACCGCAACTTGCAAGAGGGACATGTCCTTTTCTTGATGCAGACATGCCTATATTCGGGCTCATAATTCGCGCCTTGACCACCTTTAAAAAATCATGCATGCTCACAATTCTAGCAGATTGATATTGACATGGGTAGGCAGGAGGTGTTTTCTTTTACTATTATCTGGAGATCCTTGATTGTGTTCATGACTGATATGTAGTACATTGTGATTGCCCACCTTGCAAGAAATCTAGCCTTGTTGTTTTGCTTGACTTGATTCACCAAGAGCTAGCCCAGCCACGTACGCTGTGCCAATTATCTTCTAATCATTGCTACATTGGTGTTCATGAGTCTTCTCTTTTTGATCATCGATCTTCTGCTCGGAAAGTTGGATCCCATCTTTGCATGCTAAAGAGAATTGCAGCTTTGTTACTATCTGAATGATGATGTGATGTAAAAGGTAGAGCAAGCAGTCACGTGTGCATGAGTGCTTTTATCGCGCAAAACACCAAAACAAATACAGGATCGGATTTCATCCAAGGAAAACTGTGTTTAATTTCTCAGTAATCAAAGCTACTTCCGAGAGTTTAAGCAGATTTTTTCCTGGTGTAAGGTAGGTGCTTTTCTTTTCCTTTCGGGAAATATAAAGGACCTAAAACATTCAAAATCATTTGGAATTCGTTTCAAAATCCTTTAAATAAATATGCCCAAAAGATGCATAGCACACAATCTCAATATTATAATCCATCTATTTTATTTATAAAATAGTTTGGGAGTTTGAACTCCCTAAATGTTTTATATTTAGGAATAAAGCTTGTACGTTTTCGTTACTATGTTTTCTTATTCATACAATGTAAAGAACTCAGAGTTGGAACCGTAAAGGAAAGAAAAGCCTAACACTGTGTTTGGACGTTGGAAAGTTGGCCTGGAATTGGGAAATCTGGAATTGGGACTCAAATTCCATCGTTTCGACTGGCTAGGGAATCTCGGCCTGGAAACTTGCACCAATTCCACTCGCAGCCCGCCATAGTTGTCCGCTCGGTCCAAAACATTCCGAGGGTTGAGGCTGGGAAAGGCACGGAAACGCTCTCGCTCGCTCGCAGCCTCGCACCCCTCGCGTAACCGGTTATTCTCCTCGCTCGCGAAACAGAAGACGACCTCGCTCGCGCATCAAACGGCGCCGGCGGCTCCGTCCTCCTCCCCTCCCTCTCCTCCGACCTCAGCCCTCCTCTATTCCACATCCCCGGACTTCTCTGTTCTCGTCCGCTCCCCTTGTCCATGCGGCACCTAGATGGGGACGGCGACGAGAAGGGCCGCGTCCTCCTCTCTTCCTCTGGGACGCGCTCTCCTCTCTCCCTGGCTGTCTTCTCTCTATCCGACCCGGCTGGAAGAGGTCTGGGCCACGGTCTAGCGCGGACCTGGTCGCGGCCGTCCAGGGCTTCGCGTGCAGGACGAGGAGGCTGGAGTTCTGAGACTGAGGACCTGCACCGAGCTCTGCCGCCGTCGACGGGTTGCAAGATCACGTCGCCGACATGATAAGAAGGAGAGAGAATCATGAACTGCTCATGATTTAGACAATTAGCAGTGATTTTAGTTAATCGAAGTTATTATCCATTGTAGAGACAAAAATGTGTCTGCATTGTAGAGGCAAAAATTGTGTGTGCATTGTGAAGACAAAATTATTATCCACATTGTCCAAACTCAACAAAACATTCAATACCAAAGTTTATACATCCAAACAGGAATTAGAATCGTTCTAAACAGAGGAATTCGAATTGGATCCCATTTCCTTTCCCTCTCGGAAATGAAATTGCTAGTACGATTCAATTCCCAACAAACTTTACTACATCTAAATATGGTGTAAGTCCAAACTGCACCAAGGCATGGGCGCTTCGACAACCATTGAGACAGTGCTCGGAATTCGATTTTTGCCAAAAACCCGCCCCAAAAGTCTGAAGTAAGCCAAAAAACGCATGCTTTCTTATATTTTGTCAAATAAAAGGCTATGATTATACTATTTATTTAATATCAAAAATATTTTTATCCAGAATACAAATATTTTGTTTGGGGCCAGATCAGGCTCAGACCTTTTTAGGCCGAGGTTATTCGAGCCCGGCTCAAACCCCGCCCAGCCCAGATTTTGCCCGGCCCCTGCCCACGCGTAGGTTAAAATAGAGAAGCGGCAACATACTGTAACATGGTGCGCCTAGCAATTTATTCTTCTGCTCGCTGCTGCTGCGATCACAAAGTAATGTTTAAGCAGAGATGAGGTGGCACATGGTATGTCTCTGTTGACGCTTGTCTGCTTGCCATCAGCGGGATAAAATACATCCGCAGCAGACTCCTATGATTAATGTGTTGATAATCTTGTTCATATTTCTGCCCGTTCTGATTGTACAGTGCCGACGCGTTTACATGATAAGTATTTACCTGTTTTAAAATTACATAGGGGCAGAAAGAACAGTCCCATTTATTTCTCCTAAGTTTGTTTATCGTTGTCAAATACTCGTATACGTTTAAATATAACTTTCTTAATAATTTGTATGTTAGTGTTAAATCTATTCAATTACCATTTAATACACATTTTTTGGGAGAAAAACATAATTTATATGCCATAAGAGCCAATATATGGTTTAAGATATCATATCTCTTACTCTTTTTTCTCATTAATTAGACATTCTCATAATTTTTCACCAATGTGGCATGCTTTTAAACATAGCTGACTTGGACCATGGAGAGCCTCATAACGTGACAATATTTTTTATACATCCTGGAGATAAAAAGATATTTATTTACATTTTATATATTTCCAGGGGCATACATTGTTTCTCCGTTTTTTCTTCTTTTGCTTCAGGAGCGGTCAACACACATGACAATCGGTATTTGTTTCAACAGAATTATCCGTCTATAGCAATCCCCTCAAAAAAATATCAGTCTATAGTATTTTGAATGGTAATCAGGAATAACACATGGTCTGCATCACAGAAAAACGTAGTGAGCATTCAGAAGAGGCTTAGGCCTCGCTTGGATTCGGGGTTGTTGGACCGGAAATGACTGGTATAATTTCACGGAGTAGGAATGGTCCGTAATTTCCTGAAGGGATCGGTCGTTTTCTTCCGGGTGGATGAAAAAATGGTGAACCAAGCCGGCCCTTAGGTGGTGATCCAAACATGACACAAATATGAAATATTTGATATACATAGCTAAACATCATCTTAGCCAAAAAACAAATCAAGGTTACATGCAAGTTTTGTTCAAATCGTATCATCAGACGGACCCACCGGGCAACCCGCGCGATGCAACCGGCGACGCGATGGATCCAAAAGGCTACGTCCTGTTCTGACCGCCTCATAATTTAATCCACTTTGGTCGAGTGATTAAGCACTAATTAATGATCAGATAACTATTTTACATTTTCGGCCTGGCTTCGACCCAAATCTTTGCTTTGTTTTTTAGGGGGTTGGAAGCAAGTTAGGCCTGCTGCTGCTACTTGGCTTATGTACACGTATTGGTGTGGAGTGCTGCTGGTGGTATTTCTATATGCATTTTGATCTTAGCTATCATGGTTTAAAAGTTTAAATTTATTTCAAGAGGTTCGGTGGAATCAAGCATCAAAGTATCCAATGTGATGTGATCAGTTCGATCGCCATATAGTTTTATTCTTGTTAACAAAATTATGTTGGCATGTCTTTGATTTCTGCTCGAATGTATGTAACTCGTGGGAAAGATCGAGTCCCTACGTTCCTGAATGTAGAATGTATAGTTTTTTCCACAAATACTAAAACATGTGTATTTTGTATATAGGGGACTCATTCTTTTCTACGAAAAATCGCGAGATATGAGTTCTTAATATGCACAAAATGAATACAATCAGTTAAATCCCTCTTTTGAGACTAAGTCCTATTTTTTACGGATCGAATTGTCCATAAATGGCATTCTTGAAATTTGCCGGGACGTTCCAAATAGTCCTTTTGAGGGCATCCGAACAAATGGGGAGGGGTGCACTTGACTCAACAGTGCACCTGAAATGTTTGGATATTTTGTCTATTATGTTTAGCCCGTGACAACTTATAGACATTTTCATAAACTCATAAGGTGCGTCATGTAGCTCTGTGTAGAGTGTGTTTGCCTTGCATAGGAAACATGTGTAAACACCAGATTACATAAAGTTTGAGCACAACCATGTGAAATTTTGTGTCTTAATAGGCATATTTTTAGTAGTGCTCAAACTGTTAATCCGTGGTTCCTCCACTTTTCGGTACCTATCTAATCGATCACCAGAAACGAGGAAATTCAGGAGGAACAAGACGACAAGGTTTCTTTTTTCTTGAAACTGAAAATGAAGCTGTACCATTGATGTCCGTTATAAATACTAGTGCTCTCAGTTCTTGTGAATTTCAGTACGAAGCAACAAAAAAACGCCGAACTGTGTACAAGGATATGTTAGACGGAAAACAACTCGACATCTAAGTAAAGAAAAACAATAAATCGACAAAAGAGATACATGGAAAAAAGGCACAATCTCGCTGTAGTCTGTATCCGTCAAAAATGCCTTTTTTGCATTCTAGATTCCCACATACACACACACACGCACAGAAGCATCACTAGAGAATTTAGAAAATACAATAATGTATCTTTTGCTTAACACAATTAGAAACAAACATCACGTATAGATTGTGCCTGTTTTTTCTCAGGTGAGAACAAGCCACGCAAGGTAGGCGACACGCCTTGTTCGATACCCGAACTGTGCGCTGAGTGTGGAAGGAGTTCTGGTTCCATGGGTCTTGTTTGTTAAGGAAAACATTATGAATCCCTCAAATATTTCATACATTAGCGAGTAGCGTAGACAAAGGCTTTGAAAAAAATACCTAGAATTGTTTTACCCACTTACCATACGGTAACATATGGTGTGTTTGTTTTGTTTCAAAATCAAAAGATATATAGTGCGTGAGTCACATGAAGTCGTAGCTAGCATGCAGGCTCAAGGCACTAGCCAACTTTGGAAAATACGTCTCTATCTTTTTTTTTTGAAGAAGCGCATGAGAGCTGCGTTTTTTCATTGATAGGAGAAGATGGTACAAGGACCCGGACTCGCGGTTTATCAAGGAAAACCGTGCGAAAACCTTTACATCGACAAAGAGCACTACAAGGCATACAGAGCACCAGAAGGGCAAGCTGGGCGACGTCATCGTACATCATCATCTATCGTCTGACTTCGACTTCCTCGCAACAGCACCGCCACGCGCTTGTTGGCCGTCTTCAGCAGCACCGGGGAGAGACGCCCTCCAATCCTGAGAAGAAGACCACCACACACGCCCGATGACGGCGGCATGCCGAGAGTGCTCCCGCCGCTCACACCAACCACCGCAACCACGGGTCCCTCTTGCCGATGCCGGCCTCCGAAACGAAGCCCCCAAGAGGGAGAACGACACCAAGGCGCCGTCATCGTCCGATCACGAGATCACGGGTTTCCCCTGGAGAACCAACTGGTCGGATCCGTGCGGGAGGTGAGCAGCAACAGAACAGCGACGCCTCCAGGAAGGTCAACGACGGCCACAGCCGCCGCCATCGCCGGTGACAGCACAGGGCCGAGACAGGGTCTTCACCCTAGCCGCTCACCACCTCGACGCACATCACACCCACCAGCGCCGGCAAGCCCACCAGCCACTGCCACCCTCGGAGAATCCGGCGACGAAGAGGCGTCCAGGACGCGCAGCGCAGCAGAGCTCCGCCACCTTGGCCCGGCGAGCCCAGATTGGGCCCGCCAAGCCCATCGGGAGCTCGGCCTTGTCCTGCAGGCGCACGGGGCAGCACTGCTGCCACCATTGCCGCCCGCACCCCACGCCCATGGAGGACGCCGCTCCACCTACCGGGCCCGGCGAGCCCAGATGGGGCCCGCCAAGCCCATCGCGCGCTTGGCCACACCCTGCAGGCGCAGTGGACGGCGCCGCTGCCACCGCCGCCGCCCGCAGCCCGCGCGCCGGCCGCCTCCGTCGTCTTCAACCTCCGTCCGAGCCCGCCGGCTCGGCGTCCACCTCCCCGACCGTCGCCGCCCCCACGGGCCGGTCAACCACCAACGAGCGCGCCTCCCTCCGACCACCTTTGGCAGCGGAGGGGTGCCGCCACCGCCGCGGCCGGGGCCGGCGACGGCAGCGGCTGAGGAGGCCGCAAGGGGGGCGACGGGGTCTGGATGTTTGGGTCGCCCCTAGCGCCGCCTTGGGGGGCGACGCGAGGGGAAGAAGAAAAAAGCAGATTGAGTATCGGTGTAGGTAGGGGTAGGCACACATCCTCCTATGTGTTTTACCCCTACTAGTAGGCGTACCAATACTGTTGCTATACACTGCAGCAGCACTGCACAACCAAACGCTGTATGATCTTGCTTCTCTGATTGCCATGCATATGTGCGTGCACAGAGAATCCAAGGAGAGTCCATCATGCATTCCGTGATGTACTTCCATGCTCTTCAAGGAAGCAGGAACAGGGGGTTTATTTACTGCTCCAATTTGCCATGTAGTAATGAGCTAACAAGAAATATATTGATTAATGGTCAATTCTTTTTCTGGGTCTCTCGTAGTAGCAGATTAATTTGCGGAAAGTCACTTTGACTCCTGATTTCCGAAGATTGCTTTATTTTCTAAAATCATAAACTATATTTGCAAGTTTTCAAAAATCTGAAAATATACGGATGTAGTCAAGGATGTATCTTACAAGCGTGAAAAAGTAGAATTTGAAATACTTTATATCATGGATTACACAAAAATTATAAATTTATATATTTTGGAGATTTGAAAGTGTGTCTTAGATCCAAACATCTGTCACTTTTTGGCAACTTAGGATATTCAAATTGAGATTTACTATGCTTGTGGGATACATCATCGGTAATATGTAGGTGTTTGTTTCTATATTTTCGAAAGCTTGTAATTATGTCTTCTGTTTAAAAAAAATAAAGAGATAGTGGAACTCAGGAGTTAGAAATCTCATCTAATCACTTTGCGCCTCATAGAAAGAGGATGCCAACTCGTCAGAAGTACGTATGCTTTGTATACACCCTCGGGTCTCAAAGTGGTTAAACGATTTTTCCCGAGCTTGTGTTTACATCTCGCATATATTTGCACGTAAAAGTTGGGTGTTGCTGATCATGGTCTTTTACTCCCCTCTAACATTACTAATTATCCATCTCAAAAAACTATATTTATTATGCAAGAGAATAATTAAATAAATAAATTGCAATGAGAGCTTACTAACGTGGTCTTCCAAGCAAGCAAGGCAGCAGCTCTCATGTTCCGTAGACACGCTGGTCCATTACACGAACAGGATAGGATTTCTATTTTTGAATTATGACCACCCATGATATGATATGCATGCATGGGGTCCAAGGTGAGACTCGGCCGAGGGAAATAAAGAAGAAAAGGCAGATAAACCACATGGCATGGAGCTATGCTTGCTTGTTTGCACTGTGGTTGGTATACACATGCATGTACCAGACGTCATTGTATTTTTTTTATTCATCACAACAAGCAGGCCCTGGAATTTTCAAAAAAACAAGTGTATAAACTGGGAATCAATCTATCTCTGCATCATATCTAATTGTTGCGAGGGGATTGATCTACTGTATACAGTACATGGCGTACCAACCGAGTGGGTGTACAGTAGCGATTACCTAAAGAAAAGCAGGAATTCAGAGAGGGGGACGATGAGAGAGGAAGTATCTACATTGGTTAAGACAAGGGAAAAGACAGAAAGCTCAACATCGATGCAGCATTGCTACCAGTGTGGTGCGTGGGGTTGTCGCCATGCTCACTGTCTATGGTTTCTACTCCTATACTCCATGATAGTGTTTATTTATACTCCAGATTACTACTACTGCCGCCGATCATGGTGTTTATTTATACAGTCCTTGATTTTTATTAGTTTCCATTTTTACTAGCTAATCATTGTCTCAGAAATACTCCATGATAGTAATGGCTACAAGAAAGAAAGAAGAGTTGTTTTCTAACTTTTTTTTTCCTGGAGAGAGCATGAACAGAAGATGGCTCAACTGCTCATTTTGTCAGTGTATTTCTTTTTTTCTTTGGCCTCTAATCTAAAGTAAGGGGAAGCGCCGGGGCGGCGGCCCCGGATGTTGGTGTGGCGGCCGTGGTCTGCGAGCGGCTTTCCTGGTGCAGCTTGGGCTGTGGGTGGCCGTGTCGTGCGGCGTCGTGGTTTCTCGTGGTTGTGGGGCTTCGCCCGTGGGTTGTGTCGTGTTGTTGTATGGTTTTCGCCCGGTTTCTTCCATAATAAACCGGTCACCTTCTGCTTAATTAATATATGGGGCAAAACTTTTGCCCCACGGTTTAAAAAAAAAAGTAAGGGGAAGCAGATAAAGAAGGGAGAGGAGGGGTTCGGTTTGGTGCGCCCTTCCTTCCATTTGCTCAGCATTCGTCTCCCTCTATGGCTGCCAACCCTCTCCTTTCTCTCTCTCTCATGGTCATGGTCATGGCGGCCGTCATCTTCCAGCTTGCATAGCTCTTGATCCCTGGCCTCTCTCTTCTTCCCTCTGCACTATCAGCCAGCTCTTGGCGTCTTGCTGCATACACTTGTACTGCCGCGGAGTGCAGAAGAAGAAAGTAGAGAGAGAGAGAAGGGTTTGCAGGAAGGGGAGGAGGAAGAAAAGAGAGTCTGAAGTCATTGACCACCTCAGTTTCCCCTTGTTTGTCCCCTTCCCCTCCTTGATAGCTGTGATATTCCCTGAGCTGCTGCGGCCGCCTGACGAGAGGGAGTGGCTGCCGGGCTCTCTGAACTCTCCTCTTGTCACTCCTCGTCCCCATCCTCCATTCTTCAGTTTAATGCTCCCTCTGTAGCAGCACTAATTTATTGCTCCCCTCGGCTAGTTCTGTAGGGAGAGAGACATAAGGGAGGGATATATACCTAGGAAAGCAAAGATCGGGGCTTGGATCAAACCGCTCCCTCGTGTTTCGTTTATGTTTCATCACCACCTTCATCGTCATCAGCAGCAGCAGATTGGTGAGGCGGAGGAGGCAGATCAGGAAAGCATGTCCAACCTCACCACTTCCGCTTCTGCCGGCGCCGCCAACCCCCTTCCTCCTCCGCCTCCAAGTACGGCCACCAACAAGCGGAAGCGAAGCCTCCCTGGCAACCCCGGTAATAATAGGTCCTTTTTCTTGAGTTCTTGCTGCTTCTCTGAATCGTTCTTGGACTGACGCGCGTGTATCTTGTTGCATGTCGTCTTCTCCGTCCGTCCGCCCGTCTTTTTCATATCGATTGAACAAACTGACGAAGCAGACCCAGACTCGGAGGTCGTCGCGCTGTCTCCGGCGACGCTGATGGCGACGAACCGGTTCCTGTGCGAGATCTGCGGCAAGGGGTTCCAGCGCGACCAGAACCTGCAGCTGCACCGTCGCGGGCACAACCTGCCGTGGAAGCTGAAGCAGCGGTCGAGCAAGGAGGTGGTGCGGAAGAAGGTGTACATCTGCCCGGAGGCGTCGTGCGTGCACCACGACCCGTCCCGCGCGCTGGGCGACCTCACCGGCATCAAGAAGCACTTCTTCCGCAAGCACGGCGAGAAGAAGTGGAAGTGCGACAAGTGCTCCAAGAAGTACGCGGTGCAGTCCGACTGGAAGGCGCACTCCAAGATCTGCGGCACGAGAGAGTACAAGTGCGACTGCGGGACCGTCTTCTCCAGGTAATTCTCCTTCCTCCTCCTCCTCGCCCCATCGATCGATCTCTCGAAGCTATATCCATTTGCACTTGATTAGTTTGCACCGATCGAATTTGCACCGTATATTAGGGCACAATGATTAATCAAAGGGAAGGAACTTGTAGCAGTGCGATTTGTGTCCGTGCGAGATTCGATCGTGACCACACGTAGTTGCTTGGGGATAGGGTGGCTTGCTTGAATCAGTAGGACTGTGTGGGAGCCTGGGACTGGGAGATGAAGAAGCCAGACCACCGGGCAAGGCAGAAGAAGCATCATGTGTCCATGGAAAGAAAGATGGACCACTTTCTTCGTCCTTATTTTTTCTTTTTGTTTCGGCCATGGATGAGATTGAACAGCTAGCTATAGCTACCAGCTAGCGGTGGCGCAAGTGAGTGTGTGTGAACATAGGAGAGAGAGTGAGATTTTAGAAGGAGGAAACAAACAAATGAGCAAAGTTATGCCCATAGGACAAGGAAGAGGGATACTTTGATGATGAGGATCGGGCTTTGGGGCAAGAGAATTCAGACATGTGAATCTCTTTGCAGAGCTTTCTTTCCCTCTCACTCCTCCTCCTCCCTGACTTCCATCCTCCTACGCTCTCTAGCCTAATTGCCTATGCATTCTTACACTATTCTCTGCGTCCTGTCACCTCCATGCGTCCTTCCCTGCTCTGCCTGATTCTCTCCTCGAGCTCACACGCCACGGCAGCCCCGCATGGCAACAGCGACAAGTGAACAAAGAAAACCGGAGAAAGTTCTACTTTTTCCTTCTCTGACTGATCGCTTTCTTTGTTGCACTGATTTGCATTGCATGCAGGCGGGACAGCTTCATCACGCACCGGGCCTTCTGCGACGCGCTCACGGAGGAGAGCGCCAAGGCCATCGGCGGCCTGCCGGTCGTCATGGCGCAGGGCCACCACCACGCCGCCATGCTCTACTCGCCGCCGCACCAGCTGATGCAGCAGCAGCACCACCAGGAGCTCGCCGCGTTCCAGGACCAGCAGCACCAGATGATGCAGCAGCAGGAGCAGCACTGCAACTACGCCGTGAAGCCGGAGATGCAGCCGTGGCCAACCATGCCCTACGACGACGTCCACCACACCCAGCTGCTGCAGCCGATCTGCAACGCCACCGCGCAGAGCTCCGCGACATCGGCGCCGACGCCCACGCAGCAGCAGCAGCTGCCGGTGACCGCCGCGCACCTCTCGGCCACGGCGCTGCTGCAGAAGGCGGCGCAGATGGGCGCGACCATGGGCGGGGTCGGCGCAGCCGGGCCGGGACCGCATTACACCCAGATGGCCGGCGCGGCGACAAGCGCGTCGGGCAGCGCCACGTTCGGGCTCGGCCTGTCCTGTCTGAGCAGCCAGCAGATGATGACCCTCGCGAGGACCGCGTCCCACGGCCGGAGCGCGGAGGACGGCGGTGCAGCGGGCGGGCCCAATGACGGCATGACCAGGGACTTCCTGGGGCTGCGCGCCTTCTCGCACCGCGACATCCTCGGCCTTGCCGGCTTCGACTCCTCCTGCATGGGCGCCGCCGTAAACACCGCCGGCAACAACACGAGCATGGCGCCCTGCTACGAGCCACAGCAGCATGGACATGCGCAGCCACAGCAGCAGCAACAGCAGGCCAGCGACGAACCGTGGCATGGCATGAGTAGCCACAGCTAGCCATGGAAATCCGGTACTTGCTTTCTTCTTCCTCTCGTCGGCGTCGCATAGTCGCATCTGATCATCGCAGAGGCATAGCTAGCTAGGGTCAGGTCACTGCTTGCTGCTACCCTAGATCACCACGATGCTTTTTGAGTTGGCAAGTCTCTCTCCCCTCACTATCTCTCTCGTGTTTATGATCTCATGTTCTTGCGTCCTTCGAGGTTTCGATGGACGATACAGCACGCAGGGAAGTCCGTATTTTTTTGGTTTTTGGGTAGAAGGCACTGTAAGCTAAAGCTTGGATGATCAAGGGAAAATACTACAGCTATGTGAAAATAATACATGCATGCATCCATCGTCTCCCGCACTTAAGAACTGATCAACTGCACACTATATCATTATACATTTCTTGTCATGGCTACACTTTCACTCTCAGTAATCCCCAGTTCTCTATCTAATAAGGTACTCCCTCCGTTCCAAATTAGTTGTCTTCCTTTTGTATCTAGACATGTGGAAGACAACTAATTTGGAACAGAGGGAGTACATGTGCTGATGTGCATACATGTAGCTGTAGAAAGTATGTATTGGGAAAATCCATATGCTATGTTTTTTCGAGAAAAAAAAACGACAGGCCCAATATGTTTGACTTGAAGTAACAGCACTTTCAGTGCAAAATTTGTAAATAGATGAAGTTGTATTGATAGTGTGGTCACTTGCATGTGTACTCTTGCTACAACAGCTAGATGTGGTATCTGTTATCGATGCAGGCATACGAGTGTTTGTACAGTGTCGTGCAATCAGTCCAAGTACTGTACCCCGGCTGTCAGTGCTGCCTACTGTTCGTCCGTGACAAGGTCGTTTTTGTTCGTATGGGTCATGGGCCCGCAATATTCCATGCTTGAAAAAAGAAATATTGCTTAGTCTGTTGCGTATACTGCTCATTTACATATTTTCTGCAAAACCTCCAACTTTTCATGTAAAATGTTTGCATATATGTGTAAATCTCAGATCAACTTGACTAATAGTAATTCAACAATTGAGGACCAAGAGTCAGTGGTTATGTGGCATCTATCGATCGAGTCAAGCTCATGCCTGACCATGCTTTTAAATGTTTGGTCACTTTTTTGTTTGATTGGGCCAAAGTGTGATCAAAATTTTAAACCTTTGAGAAAGTTACAAAGGATTGTACTATGAAAAAATTATACTAAATAATCTGCAAACGTTGTGATATTTTTACAAGGGTTGAAGTTTTTGGCACTTTTTGTTAGATTAGACCAAAAATTTGGTCATAATTTCAACTTTTAATTTTCTCGTGTCCTGTATAGATTAGACGAAAAATTTGTCATAATTTTCAACGTTTTTTTGGTTTTTTCCGCAGAGTTGAGACAAAGCATTTGATTCTATTCTGCGGGATCAGGATGATACATTGGACATGCAACTTGCCATATAATTACCGATTCATGGGCTCAATCATGAGTTAATCTATGAATTAGACCTATCTTACGTGAAAACCTGATGGTTTGTGGAAGTAACATATAATAGCTGAATGCACATATGTTTCCACCACCTTTTAGATTTTGTTTATAGTCGCCCATGTCACGCATATAAACACATGCCAATGCTGATCATATAGGTAGACAAGATAATCAAATAGTATACAAAAGTTAAAATTCCACTTCGCACAATTTGGCATTATATGGATAAAATATGAGGACCATCTAATTATCTTTTATTAGCACATATATACTATTTTTTGACACGATTAAGACATTCTTGTACCCCGTCAAAAATGTCGTCTTCGGCTTCATTCGCATGGTAGTCGAGCACACTGTGCCCATTCATGACAAAAAGAATGATGTAACCTAAAAATTCACACATGTTAATATAGTTAGCGAGTTGTTGTTTAAGCTCTACTAGCCAAAAAAAATTCACGATCGGGGTGGTATCAACCATCAAAATTCCGATATTCTAAAAGGGTGAGGTGTGAACCCATGACAAATCCTTTTTTCTTTTGACATTTTAAAACGCCTTTTAAATAAATTGTGCACATGCTTGCGGAAGCCAAAATTATGTCTGTCGTAAGACATACAAATTCTGCACCAAGCTATAGGTTTCGGGCTATGCACAACACATTCTAGTCAAACTTTTTCTCTTGTTGAATAATGCCAAATAAAATCTAAAAATATCCAAAATAAAGAGAAAATGATTTAGTTAATTCGTAAGAGAGAAAAGGGGCCAGAACAATTAGTGAGGGTGTAGTGCGCGTTTGCTAGCTACTCAATCCGTATCAAAGTATAAGACTTTCTAGTCTTCTTTTGTTTCGTCCTAATTTATTACTAAATGGGTGAAACAACACGCTAAAATATATCTACATACATATGAATCAGAAAAAAATTAAAAAGGTAGAAATTCTAAAAATAAGTGTCACGAATACATCCATAGTGGTGCTCGGTATATCCGTATTCACGCTACATTTTATTAATGTTCAAGATATCGCTTATCGTTTACTACTCTGTTATTATCAGATTAGATATTAACTGCTTATCGATCGATAGATCGATTTTCTCGGTCGCCTATTTATCGGTTAGTTTTTTATTTGTAAATGTCAACTTTGCGCACTAAAAGTTCTAAAATATGTTATGCAATAAATTACATTGAAGTATTGGATATAAGTGCAACATTGATTCCTTTCATTTGAATCAACAAATGGGCAACATCCGTGCTAATGTAAAGTTCTAAAAAACTATCAGACTGAAAAATCTGCCTCAACGATAAATTCGGCCCATATGCTATAATCTTATCTGTCACCCCACGCCGAATGCATACGTTGCACTAATTTCCGAAACGTAGGGAGTATTAGCACCGGCTGATCCGCCCATGTCATATTTTGTCAAATCTGGCCCTTTTACCAAAATAATAAAAAATCGGGCTCCTCTTTTAAAGTATTCTCAAATCTGGCCGTGATGTCGGCTCCAGAGAGGAGGACTCCGATCCCGTTTTAATTTTTTAGTCTTTAAGAAAATTATGGACTTTCTAGATGGCACCCATTAGACTGAACAAGTTCGTCTTCATCGCGCCGACTTTAAGAGGGCGGATTTGAAAATAATTTGAGGAAGATGCCATATATGTATTTAGTTACTCAAAATGTATAAATTTGTCAAAAATATAACCGCCCATGTACTGGCCGACCACTGCAACCCACGTTGCTGTGCTGTTAGAGCATCTCCAGTCGGGGCGACCAAATGGCCGCCCAAAGGCCTTTGGGGCATGCCGGACACTTTTTTTCTCCCCACTCGCGCCGCCCAAATCTTATTTTGGTCCGGCGCGGCCCAGTTTTGTGTCCGGCACGCCCAACCCACGCCCTCAACTTGGGCAGGGTTGGGGCGGCCCCGGACAAGCCGAAACTGCCGCCCCCGACGCGCGGGCCACGCATGGCAGTGAGACACGAAACGACGGTCGTCGTCAAAGGCGCGTGCCTCGGTTTCACTGCCCGGCGTAGACGCCCAGCGAGCAGGCGCCAGTGATGAGCCGTCGCGTCGCCTCCCTCGCCGGAGTAAATGTGGCGCGCCTTTTCAAGAACCACGGCGTTAATGCCCACCGCTCTCTGGCGACGATAAAAAGGGCGCCCCTGCGCTCACTCGCCACTCCTCTCGCCTCTCTTCCTCCGCCGCCTCCTTCTTCACCGCACGCCACCGCACGAGATGGCCGGCAACTGGCGACGCACCGGAGGCGCGGCGGCGAACAGCTTCGGGCCGCGCACCCTCCTCCAGGCCGAGTCCGAGGCGCTGCGGGAGAACGGCTACCCCGTGCCTCCCAACATGCGCGTCGGAGGACGGTTCGCCATCAGCGTCCGCGGCATCCCGGTGCCGCGGCCGCTCAAGCGGGAGAATCGCGGCTTCTACGGCGCGCAGATCGCCCATTACTGGAACGATCTGACGCCGGAGCAGCGCGAGGACCCGCGCTGGAACCCGGAGGACCCGGGCAACGCCCACGCTACGAGGAGGCGTTCAAGCGCGCCTTCGAGGAGGAGATGAACCGCTGGGACGGCCCTGGCCCAGCGCCCAGGGACAAGAACGTCCTCAGGCGTGAGGCGTTCTGGAGCCTAGCCGGCCGCACGCTCCCTGCGGTCATGGATCACATCGCTAACGGCGGCTCCATACCGGAGTGGCCGCCGGTGGCGTATGCTCCGCCTCCTCCTCCGCCTCAGGCCCCGCCAGCCAACAGGTGGGCACCGCGGACGGTGCAGGGGGCGTCGCTCTACGCCGAGCTGAAGGCGGCGCAGCAGGCCTACGACGAGGAGGAGCTCCTCCGACAGGCGGAGGCCGCGTCGCTCAACAACGTGCCGCCCATGGACGACCGAGCGCCTGCGCCTGGTCGGCGTTCATGCACCCCAGGAAACTGGGGTGCCGTTCTTTGACCTGACCGGCGACGCCCCTGGCCCTAGCCGCGTCAAGGAGGACGACGGCGGCGCAGGACCCAGCGGCGTGAAGGAGGAGGAGGAGGAGAAGGACCCCTACTGGGCCTTCGACCGCCGCTACCAGTAGGGTTTAGGGTTTAGTTTTTAAAATTTCGTTCAAATATGTAAAATTTCCTAAATTTGAATGAAATTCGCCTAAGTTTTTATTTTACAAACATTGGTTTAGGCGGCGCGAGTGGGCAGTGAGGACGCCCAAATGCGCCAGGCCTTCCGGACAGCGTCCAAAGGGTCTGTCGGCCTTTGGGTGGCCATTTAGGCGATGCGTTCCTGGTAAAACAGCACGCATGAGCAGCGGCTGCGTGTGCGTGTCCCAGCATGTACAGCCTGCGTGCTCACATCTTGTGCAGGTACGCCATGCGAGAGACGATATATGCAGGCAGCTATGCGTGGCAAGATCAGGAATTCAGGATGCACGCGAGAATGGTCGTGGGTGGGGTTAGGTAGGGTAGACCACTACAAAACTGGAAAAATGGAAAATATTCTGTCTATTAGAGATGTCGATACACGCAAAAAATTAGTATCTGTATAGTCTGACTAGCTCTCTGGGAATCCTAGGCTAGCCTAGCTGTCATCTCCATGTATAGAGCCCACTTCTCATCGCATGTGCATCATGCACGCGAGGGCTCGACTGACGCAGTGCAAACACGACACGTTTGATTCTGCCTACCGTGTAGATTCACTCCTTTCACCATCCTGAATGTAGTCGACATTGAAATATCTGAACATATTATAATTTGGAACGAATTGAGTACCAATATTAAGAGTGCAACTAAGGTGTTATTATGCCACTGAACACCTTGGCCTCGTCTTCCGACGTGTGAGTTGAAATGAGGTCCAAATGGAAAGTAAAATTACTCTGGTTTATCTTTAAAATCAGGACAAATTGAAGTTTTTGTTTTTTTCTTCAGTCAATTCTAGAATATTGCCACCATAGGAAAAAAAATACCACTCCTTTGTTTTACTTTGAACCAAAGAACCATTCCTCTATTTTTACTTTCAACCAAAGAGGGTGCGAGCCGATCTTACGGGCTAGGGGTTGAGATCCATCTGTCAATGAGGATTCATAGGTGATTTGGTCTCTTGTTTTTCTTTGAGATGAGATTCATGAGCTGGATATTAATGTGATTTCTACTCTCAAAACATTTTGGGGTATCGGCTTTTCTTTCAGATGATTTGGGCTCTTGGCTAGATTTAACGGTGCCAGTATGCTATGTTGACATACCTCAATATGTCCCTCTCAGTTAAAACACTCCTTGACCTCTAAATATCAATCAAACGGCTTGTAGTTGTAGCCGGATTCACTTATAGTTTCGCGTGTCACATATTGTCTTTGCATCGTCGATCCACCATCCTACATTCGACATTTAAATCACCACTTTGGACATCATTAACAATCTCAATTAATTGATTTACTTGTGTCTTCTTTTTAACTTTACAACTCAAAACTTGTTTTCTTTCTTGCAACACAAACCAATGATTAGGATCGTGAGTCCCATCTTTCTTGTATTGAGTTAAACCCTGGCCGACACATACCATCTACTGTGGCGTGGTTGCCGAAACTACTTTTCAGTTGGCTAATTTCTTCTGAGTTGTTGTCTAAATTGGTCTAAATCTTTCGAATCCGGGAACTATTCTATCATATGCTTATACGACCATAGTGTACTCCCACCAATTACCAAAGTATTCATGGTATGAGTGTGGTGTTTTGGTTCTCGGCGGCCCTTTTGAATTACCGAGTATCATGGGCCTTGGTAATATGGTGGATGAGGTTTCCAGGATAGAGGTTTGTTCATAGAGGGTGCATATAGGAGAGCGGAAATTTTTTATTCCACGGATACATATAGATAAGTTCTACTTGTATCCCAACAATATCCAAAACAAATTAAAAATATTTTTTTAATTTTTTTAAAAGAATTCAAAAAAAATATACGGATACATATAGATTAGTTCTACATGTCCGCAAAATATATTTTTAAACATGTATTTGGCTACATACAAAAAAATCCGAAAACTATTTTTTTTCTATTCTCACAAATATATTTTTCGTTTTGTGCAGGCTACGGATAAGACATATGGATGCAAAAATTTGTATTTACATACTACACATCAGTATGTGTGTGGGTTTTGGAAAAAAAAAGTGGTCTAAAAATAAAACTCCCTCCATTCACAATTATAAGATGCTTTAGATATTTAAATGTGGGCCATGTACTCGTTTTAGTGTGAATTTAGTCAAAATGTGCAATACCTAAAACATCTTACATAAAAAAACAGAGGGAGTAAAACATTGAACGGGAGAGTAGTTATTTAATGTTGGAAATATAGAGCTACATGTAGACCTGACCTGGTACCAAATTGACGTACAGCTCTAAAAGAGTGAATGTATGTTAATGAGCTAGGGGCTGAGATCCGTCCATTAATGACGATTATTTGCATGTTATTGATGAAGATTTCTACTCTCAAGAAAGACTAGACTCATCTTTAAAAAACTATGCTCGAAAAATATTTTTTAGTCATCTATTAATCAGTGTGCTTTGAGCATCAGTTCTGCGGTAACCTCAGTAGAAAACTCCTTACGATTCAGCCATCCAGCACAGAGTTTCTGGTGGAGACATGGCATCAAAACCAACAAGAACATTCAGACTTCGATTTCACATTGGCCTGAACTAATCAAGCAAGCACAACCATTAGACTTGTTGGCACAGAAGTTGGTGATGACGTTTCAAAGAGAAGAGATTGGCACAAAGGAGAAGTAGAAGGAGTAGCAGATAAAATTCACTGGATAACCTCCATAAACGAACACGGAGGCCGTAGGACAGTCCAGAAAATATGATAATAAAATAACCAAGAACGGCACAATCAAAAGGCTAAATAGCACAATGATTGGGAACTGAATGTGATTCACATATTAAATTATGAACCAAAAGAAAAATATATGTTAGAAATAGTTACAGCTGAGAATGGCTGGGAACACGGGATGCAGAAGTCAAAAACTTACAACTGGAATAGGGCGCCTCAAATTGCAGTGCAATCAAAACTTCGTCCCAGTGGGTGAGTTCGTCTTTGTGCAGAGAATCTTCCTTCCTCTGTCACGTCTACGCTTCAGGACCTTCCTTCCAGCAGTAATCCTCATACGCCTGCGGAAACCATGTACACGGGCAAGTGACTTCCTAGATCTTGATCTTTTGGTCAAGCAGAGGGCAGCCTTTCCAGCCCTGATCTGCAGGCCACGAGATCTTCCAGTTGTTAATCTGTTGTAGCTGAACTGAATTCCCAAAGATGAACCTGGTATACATTATGATAAAATATCAACATATATAATGTCCCATAGACTGGATATGGTTGGTGCATTTGATAACGAGAACAATGCATACCAGCATAAGTATAGGTTATTTGCCGTATGTTTTAAGGCGAATAAAGTATTTAGATATTCTTTGCTTTAATTTTGTCCTCTCTAGGTATATTTCTTTTTTTGTTCTTCGAAAAGTTTCAACTCTATGTTTAATTGGTTCAGAAAAAAAATCAGGGTTGCTTTAGGTGGTACACAAATTGGTTGTGACTGAAGTCGTCCACACAAAAATGCGTCCTATGGTTTTAATTCTGTGATTTGCTTCCTAAATCTTAAGTAAATAGAAGAAGATTCCAAGTATATGTAACTTTTTTGTTATATGACATTTAATTTCTACGTGATTCAGGGCTTTAAGTTCTGGAACTCGGATACATATGCTAGGTTTCATATCATATAATACTATTGGAAATCACAGGACATAAGAGTACAAAAATAGTACCTCAACCTTGATTTTCTTCCTAAATTGTACTCCCTCCGTTCTAATTTAATTGACTTGGTATTCACCAAATGTGAATGTATGTATAGAAGTAATATGTCTAGATACATCCACATGTGGTGTATAGCAAGTCAATTAAAATGGAACGGAGGGAGTATTTACTCAAACTGATCGGTGAACATTATCAGCTTCATGTTCTGACACCAAAACAATAGGTCCGCCTCTCTACAAATTAAATGCGTCTCTTATGAACAACATGAGCAAATTTTAGATGAATGATGAAGCAGTCAACTTTATCCGGGAATCTAAGTAATTCATCTAGCAAAGGGGTGGATGGCCTATGGGAGCTAAGTCGAAGATCTTAGCCGTGAAAGTCTGATAAACACCACCAGGAGGATTGCAGGTGAAGTTGACGTATAGGAGAGGCGAGGGGACTAAGGATGATGGAGATAAAATTTTGGGGAAAGACTGAAACACCAACAGAAGCTCAGGACGCTACTGCATTTGCATTGCATCCTCAACGCCCAGAGTTCCATATTTCAAACCCCGAAATGCCATCGCAGGTTACTACTTACTACTACTTCCCAGTTCCCACAATCCCACTAGTCCCCCAACCCAAAGCAGAGCTTGAACAGCAATAAGAAGAAATCAAACACTAGTAAGGGGAAGAGGCTCGCTGACCTGCGAACGAGGAGGCGGAAGTGAAGGCTAGCGACGCGGAGACCGCAGCCGAGAGCGACGTGCGGGAGGCGGAAGTGGAGGACGTGCAGGAGGAGGAGACGAAGGAGCTCCGGAGAAACGAGGAGGAGGAGGAGGAGGAGGAGGAAGCGCCCATCGGGGAGGCCTTGTGAGGGCGGAGGCCGGCCGAGATCCTCCCGGAGTGGAGCGAGAGGGACGCCATTGGAGAGGCCAGGGCAAGCGCCATGACTGGGGGAAGTCAGTGTTCGGGTCTAGCCTCTCACTCTCGATGTTTTCCGTTATCTTATGAATCTTATCCATGTCTAGATGAGCTGCTTGGGCTTCCGGGCTCTACTTGTGGGCCTTCCAAATTTTTGTGAGACTTTTATGCGAACCTCGAGATAATGGAGTCGCTTCTGGTTTTGTTTTTCTGATTAGTTTCTGAATTACTCCTGCATAAACAAAGTAGAACAACGCCTTACTGTTTAAACAAAGTAGAACAACGCCTTTGCATGAAGTTTGAAATATAACACAACGCAACACTTACTCATAGCCGGTGGGCATTTTAGAAACAATATTCACGACCATCCAACAAATGCCTAAACATTTTCCACGGATGTCCTATGTATCACAAAAAATACTCAAAGGAAAATTATATTATCGATTAACAGAGCAAGACGTATCATCCTTTTTTTTCTTGAACATGGGCACGCCAAATCATACTCGTCTAAGTAAACTTAGTAAAGAATTTAACTCGGTCAGAGGACATACGGACAATGCAACAGACGGGATTCATTTCACATAACCTAATAGCACAACATGTTAGCGAGCTTTCATCTTTTTTTCACTAATACACCATTGGCTACGTTGCTTGCGGCTGCGGTTCTGCCCCGCCTCCGGTTAACCGGCTGGTTGGCTAATTGATACTGCTTGTGAAGGAGTTTCTACTTGCGTCGTCGGGGTTTGATTTGTCAGAATTATGTCAGGGACATAGGCAAGTTTTTTTTTCTTTGCAGGGGACATAGGCGAGGTTTGACATGGCCTTGCCACGTCCCTCCTTCATCCCTTCACCGACGGCCATGAGTACATGACCCACGAAGCTATGCGAGCACCTTTCGCGGTCCGTTTGCAATTCACTAATTCAGCCCTTGTTTAGCGAGCCCACCTTTAGTGATTGGGCATCAATGTTGTTAATCACTAGTTTTGTGTTTTTATTTCTCAAGAAAAAAACTAGTTTTGTGTTTTATGCAACAAAATCACGGCAAAAAGTTAGGTTTTGTGAAAAAAAGAATGGTGCTTGTGGTTTTATGCAAAACTTTCCCCATTTAACAATGGGTGTTGTGTGTGTAATTTTCTCACTCAAACCGTAAGAAAAGTGCAATTTCAGTCAAAAAAGAATATTCATCCCCACTGCCCCGGGCGACAGAGACGGCCGCGGAGTTCGCGCCGCCGGAAGGAGCAGCAGAGGTCAGCCGGCGTCTACTGTATCCATCCTCCTACCACTTTCTTGTTCAACTTCGCCGTTCCGGTCTGGCCCACGAAGTAACGAATCGCGGGCAGTTCATTCTGTTCTCTTCGTTGGTACAGGAACAGGATGAAGGAGGAGGACAATGCGCCGCCGCACCCGGATGCCCACGGCGCCGCCGCCGCCCCTCTTCCTAGGTACTCGCGTCTTCCTCGCGCTAGGTGCTGTCTTCTGTTCATTTTTTTCTGGGTGTGTCCCGTCGAGGGGGCCGGGGGCTGTTGTCTCATGGCTGTATCTGGAAGATTGCGACCTAATTCCATGGAACAGCGCACGCGGATTAATCATTTCATAGTAATCCCTGGATGTAGGACTCCTTGATTAGTTAATCCACAAGGATCTGGTGGTTAGGTTTTAGGTTGTTACGAGTAGTTAGCTCTTAGCTGCCAAACAAATTATGTCAGTCTGTCTACTTGGCTGTTCCAAGTTTGTGGTCACTCATTATGAAAAGTTTTTTTTGGAAACAAGGCAAAAGCTTTGCCTTTTATATTGATATAGAAGGAGCAAAGACAAAGTTATGGCCTAGACCAATTTTTAAAAGATTACAAAACATCTCGGTCGCACCGAGAAAACTCGGAGAAAGAACTACTCGCAACTCTCCGCCAGCTTCTTGGCGCCTGCAAGTATCGTTTTGGCTTTCGCTTCTGATGCGCTGGAATAGAATGGATGGCATGGTGAAGGTATTGTTGAAAACTCTCGCGTTCCTCTCCTTCCAAATTTCCCAGGTGATTAGGATAATCGCGGTCTTGAGCCCCTCACGGGAGGGGGATAGAGTGGCGGCCAAGTCTTTCCAGTAATCAAAGATAGTGGGTTTTGTGACCCCAAGCCCTGCATCAGAGTAGGGCATTTTAGCCAGGCCGACGCGTCGGTCCATATCCTCTTCGAGTAGCGACATTCAAAGAGCAAGTGTCTTCCTGTCTCAGGTTGGTTTCTGCATAGCTGACAGACAGGCTGATGAGGCCACCCTCTTATAGCAAGGCGGTCCGAGGTCCACAGTCGGTTCTGGACTGCCAACCAAGCAAAGAAAGAACATTTCGGAGGGGCCCAAGTGTTCCAAACCACCCGCCATGAAGGGGCAAGCGTTGGCACCGAAGAATTGCGCCTTGTATGCGGATTTAGCTGAATAAACGCCAGAGGTAGACAGGGTCCAAGTGATGGTATCCTCAACGTCAGGGGAGAGCACGGTCTGCTGGATGATCTCCCACAGCTGCACAAACTGAGAGATGTGGTTGACCGTGAAGTTGGACACGTCAAGATCCATAATCCATTTGTAGTTTGTAAGGGCGTCCTGCACTTTTCTGTTCTTGCGCTTTGATGCCATGAAGAGGTCAGGGGCGATGACTTTAGCGGGCAGCCCATCAAGCCAAGAAGACCCCCAGAAGGAAGCTTTGACCCCATTTCCCACGTGACCCTGGTAGCAGCATTGAAGAGGTTCCTATCGGTCTCATCATTAGGAGTTTCGGTGCCTACCCACGGCTTATCAGGAGAAGCCCATTCATGCCAAAGCCATCTCAATCTTAGCGCTCTTGAAAACTTCTCCAAATTAAGGATTCCGAGACCTCCTAGCACCTTCGGTCGACAGACTTTGTCCCAACTGACTTTGCATTTTCCACCGCTAACAATCTCGCTGCAGCTCCAAAGCATCCCTCTCCTTATCCTATCAAAAGCCTTCAGCATTGCTTTGTCTGCTTTGATGGCCGTGAGCAGAAAAATAGGCATCGAGGAGAGCACCGATTTGACGATTGCATTGCAGCCCGCACGGGTGAGAAATCTTCCCTTCCAAGGTTGCAGACGAGCCGCCAGTTTGTCAATGTAAGGTTGAATGTCAGCACGTCTCAGCCTTCCCAGCGAAAGAGGAGGCCCAGGTATTTGATAGGGAACGGGGCCACATCAGCCGGAAGTCTCCCAAAATAACTGCAAGGTCGATGTCCTCGCATCGAATAGGCGAGATGGAGCTTTTGGCAATGTTTGTGACGAGCCCCGTCGCCTCCCCGAAGCTTTGAAGCGTAGTGGCGAGGTTTGTAATGTCATGCGCAGTGGGGGATATGAAAATGGCCGCGTCATCCGCATAGAGAGAGAGAGTCTCTAGGCTGCCAATTGGTCCGGCAGAGGGTGGAGGAGGCCTTGCTCAGTGGCCATCTGCAGAGTTCTGTTGAGGGGATCGATGCCAATATCGAAAAGCAGCGGTGACAGAGGGTCTCCCTGCCTGAGCCCCCTCCCATGGATGATCTCGAGGCCGGGGATCCCATTCAGCAGAACGCGGGAACTAGAAGTGGAGAATAGGATGGAAACCCAGGCCCTCCAGCGCGGAGGGAAGCCCCGGCGGCGCAAGACATCAAGCAGATAGTCCCATCTCATAGAATCAAAAGCCTTGGCGATGTCAAGCTTGATGAGCAGCATAGGCTTGCGTGCGCGATGAAGTCTCTAGCAGTGTTTCGGACATACATGAAGTTGTCGTGAATGCTTCTGTTCTTGATGAAGGCGCTCTGGCAGTGGGAGACCAAGTTGTTCATCTTAGGACTTAAACGACGGGCCATAGCCTTGGCAATGATCTTCGGAATGATGTGAATGAGGCTATGGGTCTGAATTCCGCAACTGAGTCGGCCCCATCTTTCTTAGGCAACAGCACAACGTTGGCCGAGTTGATCACCTGGAAATTCTGGACAGACAACTCCGAGAAAGCGTCAATGACACGCATGAGGTCTGCTTGGATAATCTCCCAGCATGAAGAGAAGAAGGCAGTTGTGAATCCATCAGGGCAGGGGCCTTGTCTTTCGGCATGTCATCAATAGCAAGCTTGATCTCGTCCTCAGAGAAAGGTAAGGCCAGATCCTCCAATTCAGCAACACCAGGTTGGAGCTCATCCCAATTAAGGTCGATCTGCCGCGGCAGCGGCCGCCAATTGTGCTAGTGAAGTGATCCAGGATCACCGAAGCCTTGTCCTCATGCCCAGTTACCCAACCTCCATTATGCTTCAGCCTCTGAATGTGCTTTTTCCTTCTTCTGGAGTTGACACGGATGTGGAAGTATTTTGTGTTGGCATCTCCCTCCTTGAGATTACGGATTCTTGAGGCCTGCCTTTTTCTGGTGCGCTCGAGGACCGCCAGTCCCATAACCCGCTTCTTTAGCGCCGCACGCAGGTTCCGCTCATCCCCCGAGAGGGTTCTCGATTCCTGGGCAATGTCCAGCTGGAGAATAACATCGAGAGCCATTATGAGTTGCAGCTTGTGGTCCGAAAACAGACTCTTGCTCCAGGCACGAAGCTTCCCAGCAGTGTGTCTGAGCTTGTGGTTAAGGACATGCACAGGTTGGGTGTGCGTAGTAGGCTCGGCCCAAGCATCCTGCACGACATCGAGGAAGCCCGGCATCTTTGTCCAAAAATTCTCAAACCGGAATGACGGCGGTCTCCATGGGCCACGCTGGCTGGATAGCATGAGAGGACAGTGGTCCGAGAGTGATGAGGAGAGAGCCGTTAACACGTGATGTCCGAAGGCGAGGTCCCAACTAGGGTTGCAGAAGGCTCTATCCAGCCTGACCAAAGTGGATCGCTTCTCTCGTTGCTCCAGGTCTACTTCCTGTTCTGCAGCTTGACCTCCTTCAACTGACAAGTATTGAGAGCCTGCCGGAATTGGCCCATCAGACGAAAATTCAAGTTGGAGCTGTTCTTGTCTGATGCCTGGTATATAAGGTTGAAATCGCCGATAATAAGCCACTTCTCATCGTTCACAGGGGCAGCCGCAATAGCTTCATCCAGGAAAGCTCTTTTTTCAGCATCAACAGAAGGCCCATAAACGTTGGTCAGCTTGAACGAGGTGCCACAAGCCCGGATGCAGACGTCAGCAGAAATCAAATGAGTCCCAATATGGATATTTGTCATGGAGACGTGATCATCATCCCATAGAAAAATGATCCCTCCACGATTGCCGATAGCCGGCCTGTGGGCGAAGGAGCGAAGACGATAACCCCCAATGTAAGCAGCCGTAGCATGGTCGATGTAGTCGAGCTTGGTTTCCTGAAGACAGGCGATGTGGCAAGGCGTACTGGCAAACATGGCGTGGACTCACGGTGGGCGTTCGGGTTTACCCGAAATTTCGGGTCGGGTTTTTCGGGTAAAAACAAATTCGGGTTTCCAAACATGATACCCAAGAAATGCCCCAGAAATCTCAAACCCGACAATTCGGGTATCTTTTCTAGCTTGTTCGTTGAGGCCGCGAGTATTCCAATCCGCAATACTGATGAATGGCTCTGTCATTGCAAATAGTCGGAGTGCGAGGTCGATGTAGATGATGAACTAGAAGTTGCAGCGATAGTTTTAGGAGAAGTCTTTAAAGGTGACAAGCCCACCCGATAGCCGAATAAATGAGTAAAAGTGGCGGATACAAGAACTGAGTTCCGTAGATGATGAATAACAGTAAAACCATCAGACCACAATCTCCTGGCCTGCATCGAGCATGAGATCAGCTCCTCCAGCTCCAGCAATCTCCACCAGCGCCTCATGTGCCTGGTTCATGCGTGGCATCTTTAGCCCGAACAATTGAGCCCCTGCATTGCCACTTCTGGCAGCTGATTCTTGTAGCAGTCCAGGTATTGCTTGCGCGCCGTGATGAGCGGAGCTTCAGCCGGGGTGACTATGCCCATCTTCGAGTTGAGAAGTCACACAGCCCTGTCCACCGTGGACAGCTGTGGCTTGCCTTCCTGTCTAGAGCTGCGGCGCACCGGCAATGGCGGAGCAGCGGGAGGTGCCGGAGATGCAGGACGACGCAGCAGCGGCACGGTCGGCCTGCCAAAGAGGCCACGCACCGTATCCCGAAGCGGCGAGTTGTCCGCGGTGTCCTGTGCATCAACAAGATCAACAATGGCCGCGAGGCCGGCAGTTAGAAACGTTCCATCAATGCCGCTCACCGACGATCCCTCCGGCAAGATCGTGGAGTCCGCAGCCATGGCAGTCGCTGCACGCGGCGGGGAGGCAAGCACCGGCGCCTCAGGCTGCACCAGCACATCTCTGGTGGAGTCGATGATGATCGTGCCGGCCGTGGCCCCCTTGCTGCCTTCGTCGCAAGCCACTTCCTCCAGAACGGGCCCAGACCAGGCTTCACTCCCGATCTCAGCCTCCCAGCATTCCGGCACCACACGGTTCTCCTTCTCCGGCTGTACCTGATCCTCTTTCTCCAGCTGCACTTGAGTGCGCACGCTGCACTGCTGCCCCAAAGTCGATTCCACCTCCCATGCAAACTCGGGCGCGGCGACCTCCGGCAGTGCAAAGGAGATGGCAGGTAACGTGGCCAGCCTTGATGATCCGCAAGTGAGCGCCGCCGGCGCCTCGCGGATAGCCGAGAGCCAGTCGCGACAGCCGGAGCTGAAGGACTGGGGCGGCGGCACTAAGCCGAACAGCATCGGGAGCGCGTCGCGCATGTTGGTCATGCCAGAGCGGAAGAGGTCTTCAAGCTTTTCGGTCACCTCCGCATCGGAGAGGCGAGGCTCAGCAGCAGGAACATACGGCGTGAGAGGTGCGGCCGGCGGAAGCACGAAAGACGCCAGCACCGTGTGGCGGCGGCGCCCATCTTGCCCGTTGCCGTGGCGCGACCCACGGTCGTGGTCGCGGACTCCACCATAGCGGCTGCTGCTCCTTGCAGCCGGGGTCTTGATGGCGCGCGACGCCCCTGGGCATCACGGCCGTCGTAGCGGTCAGCTCCGTCATCCTGATCATCGCGGCGATGCTGAACCGGCGCACGGTCGTCACACCGCACCCCGCGGCGAGAGCGGCTGCGGTGGCGGGCCGCCCTCTCCTCCTCTCTGGACCGCTCAAGCGCCCCATGACGATGAGCACGCCCAATGATTGGACGGAAGTCAGGGTCGCCGTCGCGCTCCCGTGTCGCCCGTAGCTCGGTAGCTTGGCTATCATGCCCATGTCGACGTCCCGAGCAGCTGGACCCCGCCCCTTCCTCGTCGCGGTGATCGGCGAGGGGCGGGATGGCTTGCACAGCGCTGTGCGATGAAGTGTCGCCGTCGATCTTGCCCATGTGCCAAGGAGGGAGGGTGTACGTGGCTGGCCTGAAGTCGGTGATGGGTACCCCGCCGTCGAGCACCGGAGCGTCGGAGTAGTCCTCCACGATTTCGACATGAAGGAGGACACGGAAAGTTGCTCCACGCTTCCACTGGTCCGGCCTGTCCTCGGAGACGCGCACGAGAGAGGAGAGGCCGCCGGGCCCCTTGTTCGCGAAGGTACACCAGAGCACCTTAGGAATGCGCCGCGGCTCTTCCGTCCAAGCCCAGAGCCCAAACGTGGCCGTGTCCTCCAGGGTGGTGAATCCGGAGTCGAGCCTTTGGACTGCGCAGGTGCGGGCGAGGACCTGGTTCACGATGTCCGGGCGCCACGCGAATGGCGGGAGGCCGCCGACGCGCAGGTGCACGCGGTAGAAGAAGGAGGCGTTGTAGGCGTGGGCGACGGCGCGCCATGGCCGGAAGTGGATTTCCAGCCCAAAGATCTTGAAGTTGGCACGCTTGGTGCGCATCACCCGGTCGCGAAGCTCGGCAGAGATGAACTTAATGAGGAAAGGCTCAGGGAAGTGCGAGCTCACCGCCAAATCGGAGGATCAGAGGTTGAACTTGTTGCGGAAGGCGTCGTCGACGTCGGTGCGGTCAGTGTCGGGGGGCGGGTCGAGCACCCAGGCGACGATGGCGGAGTGCTCCCACTCGAGGCGGGCGGAGTCGATGTCGAAAGAGGTGGCGATGTAGCAGGTGTCCTCCGACCTGCGGGAGGCGGCGTCGGCAAGGATCTCAGCCATGGCGCGGCGAGGAGCGGGCCTGCACGGAGCGGGCGAGATGGGCGCGCGAGCAGTCACGGGCCTGCGCGGAGCGGCCGGGGCGGGAGGCGGAGGTGGTCGGCAGTCGCGAGCACGGTGGCCCCAGCGCCAGCAGCAGGAGCACCGGAGCGGGTCGCGGCAGTCAGCGCGGACGTGGTCTCGTGCTTGGCAGCGGTGACAGCGTCTGGAGTTTGAAAGGAGCGGGGGCTGCTTGTGGGAGGGGAGGCGCGGGGCGATTCGATTTGGAGGAGGGGAAAATCTCTGGACAGGGCGACGAATTGAAGGCGAGGTGTAGGGCGTACGCCGCGCCGCGCGTAGGTCATGACGAGAAAGGACCTTAGTCCATCCCTCCTCCTCGACAGCAGGCGTCGCCGGAGCCCGAAGTGACGGGCGATGGGACGCGGCTTCAAAGCTCTGCGCAGAGGAGGTGGTTGAGGCTTGATGGCGCGGAGCAGGAACGCTGAAGCTCACAGAGCGTCGAGGACGGCCCGGTGCAGGAGCTTTGAAGGCGGCCGACGTGCGCAGGATGCCAGGCGGGGCAGACGCCATAACTGCGGCAGCTGGGCATCCCGCACAGCGCCAAGCAGACAGGGCCTCATTGATGGCTTCGCAGGCGCCAGGCAGAGCGTGTCGAAGTCGACGTGGCCGTGGATGGTGCTCCGCAGGCGGGAGCAGCACGGCGAGCCGGCGGAGAGGACGAGGGGCGCCGGCCGGACCCGCCAGATCTGGAACCCAGCGGGGTGGAGCTCGATCTTCCGAGAAACGTCGGGGTGAACCCGAGCGGCAGGCTCGCCGGAGGGGGTGGGAGACGCGCAGAGCTCGACTGCATGACGATGGAGCGCCGGGGGGCAGCGGCCGCCGCCGCGGGTCCGTCGCCGCGGGCGTCGCGGGAGCGAGCTCTCCCAACGGTCATTTTTTAGAGCTCCAGGCCAACCATGAAACATTATGAAAAGTTTAGCTAGGCAAAACATTTAGAGCCTGGTTGTTTTGCTATACTGCAGTCCCAGGATTGTTGTATTCAGATACGAGAAACATATGGATGCTTCAATACGTTTTGAATGTTATATTTATATGATGTTCTGTTATGTGTCGGCTGGTGCAAATTAAGGAAACTGTACTTCCATTCAGCAGCTTACCAACAATCTCTGCATATATAACTAGTTGCTGATAACAAATTATATAGGGCGCGGCTGGGAGAAGAACATGGATCTGCTTCTGTGTATCGTGTTGGCGCGTTGAAGAAGGCCATTGCAGGGTTTGCCCAGAGGGAAACTGAGGCCGTGGTCAATCCAACTGTTGGCAGTTCCTTGGTTTCTCTTGACGAGGCATATGAATTCTACAACATTTATTCTTGGGAATCTGGTTTCGGCGTGAGGTATGGAGTTAGTAGCATGGATTCAAATGGAACTAAATGCATACAGCAATTTGTTTGCGCGTGTGAGGTATGGTATTCATCCTCCCCTTGTAGTTAAGGTAGTATTTCTGATTTTTGTGTTGGTGATCTCAGCCCAGTCCAATGCTCAGAAAACATTATGTTCTGCAGGGGAAACCAACCAAGGACAGAAATTCATTTCGTCAGTGTGAATGCACAGCTTCGATTCTTTTGCTGAAATCCAGAGACGGCAGATGTGTGTGTGTGAACGTCAAGTTGGGCATAACCATCCACTTTCTAAGATGTGTGTTCAGAGGTCATCTTGGCAGTCCCATAGTAGTATTGACAAGATCACAATGGGCTTGATTCGCCAACTAAGGGAAAACAATGTTCCACACATTGCTGATACTGAAGCAAAGAATTCGCTGTCTGGTGATATCAGGAAGACGGAGGATATCTTTGCTAGGATCAAAGCAAAGGATCCAACATTTGATTATACTGGCTTGCAGGTTGATAGTAACTGTAGATTAAGGCCACTACTCTGGACCAGTGGCCAGAGCCTTCAGTACCAATATTTTGGTGATGTGATTATCTTCGACACCTCCTACAGATCGGACAAGTATGGAACGCCGTTCGGCCTTTTTGTTGGAGTCGACAACAACTTTAAGACCATATTGCTTGGTGGGGTGCTGATGACAGACGAGAAAATGGAGAGCTTCAAATGGGTGCTCAGTCAGTTCTTCGAGTTAATGGGTGGGAAACACCCCCAAACTATACTGACCGGTAAGGTTACTTCTGTACGCACTTTTCCCTACCCAATAGTATTTTTTGCAGCACAGCCACTGAACTTGTTTTTTTTAATAATCATGTAGATTGTTGCGAGGCAATTGAGGAAGCCGTATTGGAGGTACTGCCATTTACCACACACAGATGGTGCAAGTGGAATGTCCTTCGCAGGGCAAAGGACTACCTTGGTTTTCATTACACCAAAACGAGTAGCTTCCGAGGGGGCTCCACAAAATTCTGAACGACATGCTGACGATTGATGAGTTTGAGAGAGCATGGGAGATGCTGCTAGAGAAGCATGGATTGCAGAATCATCCATTTCTGAAGGACATCTATGAGGTGCGGCACAAGTGGGTTAAGGCATACTTCAGCGACGCATTCTGTGCTACACTGACCAGCACACAAGAGTGAGAGCGCAAAACACTTTCTGAAACAACATCATGTTCCACGGGATTGCTCAATGGAGCTTTTCGTCGAACAGTACGAGAAACTACACTTTAATCAAGTTCAGTACTATGGGTTTCAGGGGAAGAGGACTACTATGGTAAGCTTAACATCAGGGAATTAATGTCTTTCCTTTGAGCATTCAAGATAAGCTGGGACTAAGGATGAGTTATTGTTTTTGTGCAGGATAAGATCGTTCTGCAAACAAATCTACCAATCGAGAAGCATGCCAGCGAGGTGTACACAAGACCGGTGTACGAACTGTTTGTGCAAGCCATACGCGAGTCCGAACCTTACGTGGTGGAGGCAGTCATCCCCAACTTCAGGTACATAGCACGGCATTCTAGCAGTGAAGCTAGGGAGAAATGGTCTGGGGTGGAATATGAGATCAAGGTTAAAGAAGACGGTGAAGCGTTCATGTGCGTGTGCAAGCAATTCGAGCACACGGGGATGCTCTGCTGCCATGCTATCAAGGTAATAGTTTTCAGTCAGAACCATCTTCCATCCATTGCTGCTGCAGTATTCTCTTACTCCTAGCTTTATCTGGATGCTTACTATGAGCTGCCATATGCATGTACATACACCTTTCAACACCTTCAGGCTTGCAATCTTTTTCAGGTGATGATCCACCTGGGTGTGCGTGAAATACCAAGGTTACACGTCATGCCACGCTGGACAACCAAGCCGCTCCAGTGCCAGATGCACTGCCGCGGTGAACCTCAGATGGACACATGCCAGCAATGCAGGTACTCTGTGCTGCATTATAAGTTTTTAGACTTAGCGCACTGCGCCTCTGAGGATGATCAATGCTACGAGGTCGTCATGAGGTACATCGACAAAATGAATGGAGAATTGGCCGCCGCAAAGGTCGAGCCCCACCGCCGCACCAAGCCGGCATCACGGAAGCTGAGGAGGAAGTGTTGATTACTTACTCCCGGACGTCTGAAAGCCTGTTTGAGGTCTCTTTTCCTTTTATGAGCGTTCATGTGAGAGGTCTCATTTCTCCTGGAGATGGCACGATTGCTATATCAAAAAAAACTTTAGGCGGACAAAGATCATGCTGGAAGTCTAACGTTTGAAGAGATGACTGAGACCCCTATGGATTATATGGTAGTGTTTACTTTAGCTGGTGAATGAGGCACAGCCCATGCTATTACTAATGAACGGAGTAAGACGTGTCATACTTTTTTCCTTGAACATCTAGGAAAGAATTTAGCTCGGTCAGAGGACATACAGAGAGCGCATCTGATTGGGTTCATTTCACTTAACCTAACAGCACAGTATGTTAGCGAACTTTCATCTGCTTTCACTAAATGTTAGCGTCTCATTCTGCACAAATACAGTAATACTCCGTTCGTTTTACTAAACTAAGCCAGTGTAAGTTGGCATGTGGATTCCGATTCCTATCACCACGAAGATGAAATTTTATTTTACAAAACAATTCAGAGACCAAAGCAGCACCTTATCCCCTTGCACACACAAGGCATTGGGTATCCTTTTCTTCACAAAGGTCTTATTGGGGAAGTTCTTGGTCTTGTCTTTGCGAACAAGGTTACCATTGTTGTCTTTCCTATTCTCAATACCGGCAACGGGCCACAAAACGGTTGACATTTCCACAATTCATAGCAAATAAACATATGGGAAATAGTGGGGTGTCATGGATGGTAGTGGTGCACCAACATCTAACAATTGATTGGACGTACTATAGGAGCACAAGATGGAAACCAGTACAAACGGAAAAAGTTGACGGACGTTACACCGAGAGCACAAAAATGGGTTTATGCTTGTTCTCTCATATCCATCTCATTTAGACATTTGCACATACCATGGAGAGAAATGTTGTATGTTGTTGGAGAGAAATGTTGTATGGTGTTAGACCATGGCCACCTTTGCATGGTTTATGCTTGTTCTATCTCCTATCTATCTTCTTTAGACATTTTTACATACCATGGAGAAAAATATTGTATGGTGTTGGACAATGACCTTAAGGATTTCAAGAGCGGCCGTGGGATTTTGTACACTGCTTGATCAAAATCCCCGGTGGGGAGAAAAATGTGCGGGAGTTAAGCTTGCTCAACTGACGAATTCCCGCGTAATAGTACCTCCAATTTTTTGGCCAAGAAAAAGTACAAACCACCACCACACTCTTATGCACATGAATTTTTGTGTGACTATGGTGATTGGGGAACGGAGCCATCCACTACATTTATGGAGTTCACCCTTAGAAATACTACCTAATGGGTATGACTGGCTAACACATGCAAAAGGAGTCAAGAAAAATGAATGGCCGGTTTCGATTTACACCGTGGAAATGTCAAATGGATGTGAATGTGTTGTTGGAACTTGAAATGTCTAATAAATGTGGACGACAACACATGCATGAGTCAAAAAAGAATAGATAGAAATTGTCAGTCGTCTCATGCACGTACAATTACAATTCTGCTAAGTATGGATTCATCAAGATAGCACGTGATCACTTTATTCAACGATGGCAACCATATGCACCACTAACCCATGACACCAAATCTGCGTTAGGTTTTGTTGATTTATTGTGCGATGATTTTATTGAAAAATACTGATCGCCTGACACACATATTTCTTCGATCCGCTGCCAATACTCGCCAAAAACTAGATTTATTGGTAGGAGGAAGCTAACTTCAAAATAAATGATACTTATAATATGAAATAGGACTCACAAGTCATAGTGAGAGAGAAGGACATTCGGCCGCGGGTTTTGGGTATTTGGGGCACTTCGCATTGTCAACGGCTTTTTTAAGTGAGTGGCGTTTTTCAGAGTAGAGATTTGGTGCTCCCGGGCTCCAGTGATCTCACCATTTTCAAAAAATTAAAAACTAAATTTAAAAGCTTCAAAGTTTTCTGAAAAAAAACATGCATATCCTTAAGAGATTATCGCACCATTAGTCACTCAACTTGGCAGAGATGAGTACAAAGGTCACTGAACTCGCGAAATGTTGTCCGCGGGTCTCTGAACTTGGCAGAGATGAGTAAACAGGTCACAAACGTGAAATGGCACATTGACTGAGCAGTTGACTAAATGAAAGGATCGGTATGACACCTAGAGGGGTGAATAGGTGCTACGTCAATTTTAGTTCTTTTTCAAAATTAAGCTTGACACAAAAGGTAAATTCTCTATGCAACTACGGTGAATTTACCTATATGACAAGATAGCAACTAAGCACGATACACGAAGTAAAGACGGTAAATAAAGATAGAGGTAACCGAAGTGAAAGCACGCGGAGTCACGGATGTATTCTCGAGTTCCTCCTTTTTAGGGGAGTACGTCTCGTTGGAGAGGTGTGAACCAACACAATGGTTCAACAGCCACAAAGGCTTCACCCTATTCTCCGCTGAACCGCACCACAAAGGTTTGGTTCACTTTCAACTATCGGAAACCTTCAAGGCGGAGTCCGGAGCCTTTACAACAACGATACGGGGCACAACCTACAAATGGATTGGGGGCTCCCGAACAGCTACAAATATGTCACAAAGATAACAAGTAAGTACAACGGTGGGCTAGGTTTTCCCAATAGAAATCCTAGCAAATGGTCTCAAGTGAATGAGGGGGAAATGAAGAATGGCTAGGTGAAGATGTAGATCAGGGCCTTCTCCATCAATCCTCCAAAGATCAATGAGTTTGGGTGGAAGGATTGAGAGATCTAGTGATTCTTGAACTTGCAATAATGGTGTCTTCAAGTTTGGGCGAGCTACTTGGCTGGAGGTAGGTGGAGAGGTATTTATACCCTCCCAGAAATTCTAGCCGTTGCAGACAGTTTCACACCGGAAACTCCGGTCTGAGTGACCGGAGACTCCGGCCTGGACCAGGGGCTGAACCACCTCAGTCACGAAGCAGCTCGGGCAAAGACTCCGGTCTCAGGGGCCGGAGATTCCGAGCCAAGGGCCGGAGACTCCGGCCTAGGCCAGGGGCTGAACAAACTTGATGTCGTCGACGATATTCCCCTGAGTCCGGAGACTCCGGTGCAGAAGACCGGAGACTCCGGCCTGAAAGTCTCCAAAACCTTCTTTTCCTTTTTGGTGTTGATGCACACATATTGTACACAGTTAAACCTACATCACTTAACACCAGATTAAAACATCACAAGTGTTGTTAACTAACACACAAAACTAAGGGATTACAAAATGTTCTTTCACTAAACACTGTGGCCTATTTTTTTTTTTTGCAAAAACAACCCAAAGACTTGCCGGACTCGCGCAATGTTGTGCGCATGAGGATCTAGGGTTGTTTTTGCAAAAATTGTAGGCCACATTCTTTGGTCAACTGCTCAGTCAACGTGTCATTTCAAGATTGTGACCTGTTTACTCATCTCTGCCAAGTTCAGAGACCCGCGGACAATATTTTACAAGTTCAGTGACCTTTGTACTCATCTCTACCAGGTTGAGTGACTAATGGTGCGATAATCTCTATCCTTAATGATATATACTCCAAGCGTGGAAAATCACAATGCAAAATATTTTATATTTTGTGCTACACAAAAATAACAAATATACAGATTTGAGTATAGCGAGTTTCCTTGTCATTTTTGTGTAGCCCATACTACAAAATATTTTGTATTGAGATTTTGCACACTTATAGTATACTTCATTAAGAACATGCATGTTTTTTTAATTTTTTTTTGAAACTCATAAATATGATTTCCATTTTTTTTAAATGGAAGGAGCACGGGTACTCAGGAGTCAAAAGCATTTTCCGCATTTTTCAGCACAAATTTCACATAGGGATTTTAGCGGTTGAGAACTTCTAGTACCAAAAGTTAAAAACTAAACAATCGTGGAACTTTAGAAAAACCCGCCGTGCTCAAATGGAGCCTCCAAATCGCAACGTGCTTTCATTACTGTCTTTATTTTTATGAGATCTTCAAGATTAGACCCAAGCTGGATGTGTTTGATGACTTTTTTCTCTACCACATTTTACACTAGCGTGTACATCATTTTAAGAATATTGTGTATTGCACGATTTGATCAAAATGAAATAATAAATTGTAAAGTTTTTAAAAAATCTAAGGCAAAGTGAGATGATAAGTGACTGTCAATAAACGTGACAGTCTACGTGGTGCACAGTATAATTCACTCAACCCGTAAGAAAAGTGCAATTCCCCTAAAAAAGAATATTCATCCCCACCGCCGCGGGCGACACAGAGACGGCCGCGGAGTTCGCGCCGCCGGGGAAGGAGCAGCGGAAGTCAGCCGGTGTTCATCCATCCTCCTACCACTTTCTTGTTCAACTTCGCCGCTCCGTCCGGCCGGCGAAGTAGCTAAAAGCCGGCAGTTCGTTCATTTCGCTTCGTTGGTACAGGATCGAGATGGAGGAGGAGAAGGCGCCGCTACACCCGCATGCCCGTGGCGCCCCCGCCGCCCCTCCTCCAAGGTACTCAGGTCGCCGTCGCGCTAGGTTCTGTTTGCTGTTCAGTTTTTTTTCTGGGCGTGTCTCCGTCGAGGGGCCCGGGGGTTGGCTCATGGCTGTATCTGGGTGATTGCGACCTGATTCCATGGAACAGCGCATGTGGATCCACAAGGATTTTGGGGTTAGGGTTTTAGTTTGTTAGGAGTAGCTAGCTGCCTGTGATGTGCGCCCAAACAAATGCAGTCAGGCTGTCTGCTTGCCTGTTCCAAGTTTGTGGCCCGTCATTATGAACAGTTTTATCATTTACACTCGTTTGATGTCTCCGACTTTGTGATGTTTAGATGGGCAAAAACATTTTGAGCCTGGTTGTTTTGCTATACTACAGTTCTACATTTGCTAGTTGCAGTTCCGTGACTGTTGTTTTCAGATGCGAGAAACATATGGATGCTTCAATACATTTTGGATGTTATATTTAGATGATGTTCTGTTGTGTGTCGGCTGGTGCGAATCTAGGAAACTCTACTGCCATTCAGCAACTTACCACCAATCTCTGCGGATGTAACTAGTTGATGATAACAAACTATGTAGGGCGTGGCTGGGAGATGAACATGGATCTGCTTCTGTGTATCGTGTTGGCGCGCTGGAGAAGGCGATTGCAGGCTTTGCGCAGAGGGAAATTGAGGCCGTGGTCAATCCAACTGTAGGGAGTGTCTTTGCTTCTCTTGAGGAGGCATATGAAATCTACAATATTTATTCTTGGGAATCTGGTTTTGGCGTGAAGTATGGAGCGAGTAGTATGGATTCTCATGGAACTAAATGCATACAGCAATTTCTTTGCGCATGTGAGGTATGGTATTCATCCTCCCCTTGTAGTTAAGGTAGTATTTCTGATTTTTGTGTTGATGATCTCAACCCAGTACCAATGCTCACAAAATGTTATGTTCTGCAGGGGAAACCAACCAAGGACAGCAATTCATTTCGTCAGTGTGAATGCACAGCTTCGATTCTTTTGCTGAAATCCAGAGATGCCAGATGGTGTGTGTGCGAACATCAAGTTGGGCATAACCATCCACTTGCTAAGAGGTGTGTGCAGAGGTCATCTTGGCAGTCCCATAGTAGTATTGACAAGAACACAATGGACTTGATTCGCCAACTAAGGGAAAACAATGTTCCACACATTGCTGATACTAAAGCAAAGAATTCGCTGTCTGATGATATCAGGAAGACGGAGGATATCTTTGCTAGGATCAAAGCAAAGGATCCAACATTTGATTATAGTGGTTTGAAGTTTGACAGTAGTTGTAGAGTAAGGCCACTACTCTGGACCAGTGACCAGAACTTTCAGTACCAATACTTTGATGATGTGATTATCTTTGACACCACCTACAGATCGGACAAATATGGAACGCCGTTTGGCCTTTTTCTTGGAGTCAATAATAACTTTGAGACCATATTGCTTGGTGGGGTGCTGATGAGAAACGAGAAAGTGGAGAGCTTCAAATGGGTGCTCAATCAGTTCTTTCAGTTAATGGGTGGTAAGCACCCCCAAACTATACTGACCGGTAAGGTTACTTCTGTAGACACTGTCCCCTACCCAATAGTATTTTTCCGCAGCACTGCCATCTAACTTGTTTTGTGTATAATGATGTAGATCGCTGTGAGGCAATTGAGAAAGCCGTATTGGAGGTACTGCCATCCACCACACATAGATGGTGCAAGTGGAATGTTCTTCGCAGAGCAAAGGACTACCTTGGGTTTCATTACACCAAAACGAGTAGCTTCCGAGTGGGGCTCCACAAAATTCTGAACGACATGCTGACGTCTGATGAGTTTGAGAGAGCATGGGAGATGCTGCTAGAGAAGCATGGATTGCAGAATCATCCATTTCTGAAGGAGATATATGAGGTGTGACATAAGTGGGTTAAGGCGTACTTCAGCGATACATTCTGTGCTACACTGACCAGCACACAAAAGAGCGAGAGCGCAAAGCACTTTCTGAAACAACATCATGTTCCACGGGATTGCTCAATGGAGCTTTTCGTCGAACAGTACGAGAAACTACACTTCAATCAAGTTCAGTACTATGGTTTTCAGGAGAAGAGGACTACTATGGTAAGCTTAACATCAGGGAATTAATGTCTTTCCTTTGAGCATTCAAGATAAGCTGGGACTAAGGATGAATTATTGTTTTTGTGCAGGATGAAATTGTTCTGCGAACAAATCTACCAATCGAGAAGCATGCCAGCGAGGTGTACACTAGACCGGTCTACGAACTGTTTGTGCAAGCCATATGCGAATCTGAACCTTACATGGTGGAGACAGTCATCCCCAACTTGAGGTACATAGCACGGCATCCCAGCAGTGAAACTAGGGAAAAATGGTCTAGGTTGGAATATGAGGTCAATGTTAGAGAAGACGGCGAAGCGTTCATGTGCGTGTGCAAGCGATTCGAGCACACAGGGTTGCTCTGCTGCCATGCCCTCAAGGTTAACAGTTCTCTGTCAGAACCAACTTCCATCCATTGATACTTCAGCATTCTCTTGCTCCTACTTTTATCTGCATTCTTACTTAGTTATTACTATTAACTGCCATATGCATGTACATACTACACCCTTTAACACCTTCAGGCTTCAAATCTTTTTCAGGTGATGATCCACCTGGGCGTGCATGAAATACCAAGGTTACACGTCATGCCACGCTGGACAACCAAGCCGCTCCAGTGCCGGATGCACTGCCGCGGTGAACCTCAGGATGACACGTGCCAGCAATGCAGTCAGTCCGTGCTCCATGATGGGTTCTTATACTTGACACAACGGGCCTCTGAGGATGAACGGTACTACAAGGTCGTCAAGAGAGGCCTCGAAAAACTGAATAGAGAATTGGCCCAGGCAAATGTCGTGCCCGAGCCCGACCGAAGCACCAAGCCGGCGTCACGGAAGCCGAGGAGGAAGCGTTGATTACTTTCTCCCGGATGTCTGAAAGCCTGTCGAGGTCTCTTTTCCTTGTATGAGCGTTCTGAGATGTCTCTTTTCTCCTGGAGATGCACTTAGCTTTATCGAAAAATTGTAGGCGGACAAAGATTTTGATCCAAGACTAACGTTGGCATGGAAGAGATGAATGAGAACCCCTATGCATTTTATGTTATTGTTTACTTTAGCGGGTGAATGAGGCACACAACCCATATTAGCTAACTTTCATCTGCTTTCACTAAATGTCAGTGTCTCATTCTTCACTAATACAGTAATACTCCGGTCGTTTTACAAAACTAAGACAGTGTAAGCTGGCATGTGGATTCCGACTCCTATCACCATGAAGATGAAATTTCATTTTACAGAACAATTCAGAGACCAAAGCAGCAATCCCCCGGTGCTATGCCAATTCTAAGCTGTTCGCACCACGATTCGTTGGTTCTTTCAATTGCAAGTATCCACATGACATCTTGAGACTAGAAGTGATGCACTTTGGAATCCTTCCTGCCGGTGCTAGGTTGTCTTGTTAGTTTTCGTGGTTAGGATACCTACAATTTGTCAAAAAAAAAGGGCATGGTAATTTTAGTTGCAGTACACAGGAAAGCAGCGAGTGAGCAACAGGCAGTACACAGGAACAGGCCTTAGCGGAACTCTTCGTGAAAGGAGGCTGCTGGAATACAACCGTCTTTTTTGCGTGACCACGTAGTAAGTGCGAACCAAAAATCATATAGCTGCAGTTAGGATGACTCAAATGGGGCGTTCCGCGTTTTATCTGTTTGCGTCAGCAAACGGACAGGCCCAGTCCACCGTTGGTGACAGTGCGCTCAACGGCCCGTCGCATCGAGTCCGGACATCAGTTTTTTTTAGCTAAACAAGCCGTATATGGGCATTTTTCTCTTATATATAGGGGTGGACCACAAACAGCCATTTTACATAATATTTTCTTAAAACAAAAAAATATTATAAAAACTATAATATTTGCCCTCCACGGGCTTCTACTTCTCATCGTCATCCTCATCTAGGATGACGTAATCGGCTGCTTCCAGAGGTGCGCCGGTGGTCCGCCACGCGGTGGGACGACGACCGACGCATGCTCCTGCTCCGGGAGGGGTGGCGCCTGCTCCCACGCCGCCATCCCAGACCCATCTTTGCCCGAGCAGGCCTTCTGGTAGCGGCGGCGCCGGTGGCAGGTGCACGTCCATGGCCTGCCACCATGGTTGTGGCTCCTCCAGGGGACCGTTGCCGGCTGCGCCTCCAGGGCCGCCTCCTGCTCCCGGGTGACATCAGTGAGGACCTTGGCCCAATGCTTGGCCTCGTCCTCGACCATCTGCTTGCGTGAGGCCTCCTTCGCGGCCTCGAACTCGGGTCCTCGTCTTCCACCTCCGTCTTCACGTCCTGCGGCGGCGGCGGTGGCGCCGTCCCAATCCGCAGCGCGCGGCACTGGTGGTGCGTCCCCCGCCGTGTGTGCGGCGGCGGTGACCAACGCCCAGATGGCGGCGTTGGAGCCCGCGTGTAGAGGGCCTGCCGCCGCAGGCTGTGCTCGTGGAACCACTCGGCCCAGTTCCTGGACGTGGCCGCGAAGGCCGGGTCGTTGCGGACCGAGGCGGGGAGGCGCAGTCGGCGCCGCTCGATCTCCAGATCACGTGCCCGCGTGCTCGCCGCATCGATGGCATCGGGATCCGCTGCGGGTTCAGGTGCCAATGCTCGAGGAGCTTGACATTTGGCCACGGCAGCGGGGTTGTGTGGTCTTAGTACCACTGGCAGTCCTCCTTGCGCATGTAGACGCGGCTGCGCACCTCCGCGCCTTGCGGGGCGAGCTCGACGGCGGGGAGCGGCTCTGCTCTAGGGAAGACGGTGCCATCGGCGGCGGCCAACGAGGACCCCGCCTTGTTGTCGTTCTTGGCCTTGCCGAATCCATGCCACTGGAGCGGCATACCGGCGATGGTGGCGGTGGGCTTCCCTGGTTAGGTTTGGTCGCCGGAGAGGGAGCGACCGTGGGGCAGTGGAGTGGATGGGTGGGGGTTGCCCGTCCCTATCCCCTGGCATTTAAAAGGACTAGGCCAGGGAGGCTGACCGGTGCCATGTCGCTGACAGTGGGCTCGAGGAGGACACCTCGCGTGGCCGCGCGGACGCGTTTTCACTCCGCCGCGCGTCCGCACCGACTCATCGGTTGCCCAAATTTGGGCTAGGAATGCGTCGGGGCGGATCGAAAATCAGACCGCATTCCGTTTGCGTCGCCCCGTTGGGCCTTGAATTTGGCTCCAGTGGACAGGGAAGGACCGACGCGGACTCGATGCGTCGGCCCGTTGGAGTCATCCTTACTATCTACCATGGGATTGTGAGTTTGTGACCACCCCTGGTCGAGAACCTCTAGGGCACTCACAGCAAACAAACATGTAAGAAAACAGTAAGCTGCTTTACCATGCAAGTATACATCCTAATCTAACAAATTACCATGGAGGTAGCATTTAAAAGAACTTACATAGTCCCTTCAGTATGATACATTATGCGCACAGAGATATAACATCTCCATTCTAATGTACCTTGAAGCCTTCAACTGGTATCTTACACAAAATAAGCATAATAAACATAACATGGAAACGTTCAAGTCTTCAACTAGTATCTTACACAAAATAAGCATAATAAACAAAAAATGGAAACCTTGAAGCCTTCAACTAGTATCTTACACAAATTAAGCATAATAAAGAGAATATTTCAAGGTCTCAAAGGACAGCAGAAATGAAATAAAATCTCTGGGACCAAAATGCGAATCAAACCTATGAAATGGCATGAGTGGCTTGTTGTCTGGCATGATAACGTTCTAAGTCCTCATGAGGGTCGGCTCGTCCACCATTGGTATATTTAGCAATGGTCTAGAATGACGTCAACGGTTCTGGTATTGGTCAGCCTCCAATACGGCCATTGTGTCGGTGTCCTAGAGTTGTTGTCTTTTCGCGGTTGTCATAGGTAGAGGGCAGGGCCGGTCTAGGCCTAGTTAGGAGGTGCAGCCGCCTAGGGCCCAGGCCATAGGGGGCCGAAATTTTTATATTCCTTCGATTCCTACACATCTAAAAAAACATGTTGGGCTGGGCCTTTTCTCTCCATCGCTGGCACGCATGAACGATTTTGCATCCAGAAATGACCGAAGAAGGTTTTTTGTGAAGAACTGAAGCATTATTTGAGGTAATCAAATTAGAAGGGAATACTATTTTTTTATATTTTCAACTTGTTTAGACTTTTTGTCATGATATGTGATACGTCCATTTTGCATCACTATTTTATATCATAATTTACTGTTATTCATTGATATATGTCATATTTAGAGATGATACTTATGTTATTTTACCTATTTTGTATGTTTGATGATTATTGGAGAATTAACCACCGGAGTCAGATTTCTGCTGGAAAAAGGACCGTCAAGACACCATATTTCTGAACATCAATAATTCGAGGAAAACATCCCGAAGTTCCTATTTTGTCAGATGCGGAGGCAGCCAAAAGGGAGGCCAAGGTGGGCCACCATGGGCCCTCACCATGTGGTGGCGCGGCCCACCTTGCTGCCGCGCCGCCAGGTGGTGAGGAGGCCCTGGCCCACCTCTGCCAGTGCCCCTTCGCGTACATCATCCCCAGGAAACCCTAAGCCTAGGGGGATCGTCGAGGAAATATTCCGCCCCTCCACGAGGCGGAAAACACCAGAGAGAGAAAAGCTCTCCGGCAGGGAGAAATCTGCCGGGGAAATTCCTTCCCGGAGGGGGAAATCGTCGCCATCGTCACCGTCATCGAGCTGGACTTCATTGGGATCATCATCATCATCATCATCATCATCATCTCCACCACCAGCACCATCTCCGCCGCTCCACTCCGTTCCGCTGTAACATCTAGGGTTGAATCTTGTCTAGTTCATAGGGGAAGCTTTCCCGGTGTTAATTACTCCTTGTGGTTGATGCTATTGAGTGAAACCGTTGAATTAAGGTTTATGTCCAGATTGTTATTCATCATTATATCACCTCTGATCATGTTCCATATGATGTCTTGTGAGTAGTTCGTTTAGTTCTTGAGGACATGGGAGAAGTCTTGATGTTAGTAGTGAATTATGTTGAGTAATATTTAATGGTTTGATATTTAAGTTGTGGTGTTATTCTTCTAGTGGTGTCATGTGAACGTCGACTACATGACACTTCACCTTTATGGGCCTAGGGGAATGCATTGTGTATTCGGTTGCCAATTGTGGGGTTGCCGGAGTGACAGAAACCTAAACCCCCGTTGGTATATCGATGCATGAGGGATAGCAGGATCTCAGAGTTTAAGGCTGTGGTTAGATTTATCTTAATTACTTTCTTGTATTTGCGGATGCTTGCAAGGGGTATAATCACAAGTATGTATTAGTCCTAGGAAGGGCGGTGCATTAGCATAGGTTCACCCACACAACACTTATCAAAACAATGAAGATTAATCAACTATATGAAGCGAAAGCACTTGACGAAATTCCCGTGTGTCCTCAAGAACGTTTGGTCATCATAAGTAAACCTACCGGCTTGTCCTTTGCTGTAGAAAGGATTGGGCCACTCGCTGCAATTATTATTACTGCATTTTATTTACTTGTACTTTATTTATCTGCTATATCAAAAACCCTAAAAACTTGTCTGCTAGTATTTACAGTGAATTCCATATCAAAACTGCTTGTCAACACCTTCTGCTCCTCGTTGGGTTCGACACTCTTATTTATCGAAAGTACTACGATACACCCCCTATACTTGTGGGTCATCAAGACTATTTTCTGGCGCCGTTGCCGGGGAGTGAAGCGCTATTGGTAAGTGGAATTGGTAAGGAAAACTCTTACTGTACGTGCTGTTTTTATTTTTGCCTGCTGCTATATTTTATTATGGAGAGATCTTCTCTTGAATTCCTATTTGGGAAAACCACTACCACTGCTAAGGTAGTAGAGGAGGCGCCACCTGTGCAGGTAATCCCATTCAAAATACCTATGAAAATTGTTGAACGTGTTACGAATAACCGCTATGAAGGGGATGGAACTGTCCATCCTGGTGATCATTTGCTATTTTTACATGAATTATGCGAGTTATTCAAGTGTGCAGGTATTTCAATGGATGAAGTTAAGAAGAAATATTCTCTATATCGCTATCTGGTAGAGCTGCACAATGGTATAAACTGCTGAAGAATGGGCGTTCTCTTGGTTGGGAGGAAATTGTACCTCTCTTTTATTCTAAATTCTATCCTCCAAGTGAGATTCACAAAGACCGGAACCTCATATATAATTTTTGGCCTCATGATGGAGAAAGTATTGCCCAAGCGTGGGGGAGATTGAAGTCATTAATGCTCAAATGCCCCATTCATGAGCTTCCTGGTAATGTTGTTATTGATAACTTCTATGCAAGGCTTTCCTTTCAGGATAAAACTCTATTGGATACTGCTTGTTCTGGATCATTCACTCGTAATAAAGAAGAGTTTAAATGGGACCTTCTTGATCGGATTCAGGAGAACACTGAAGGATGGGAGAACGACAAAGGTAGAGAGTCAGGTATAAAATATGATTTCGAATGCATTAAAACTTTCATGAATACTGATGATTTTCGAAATGTTAGTACTGCTTATGGCCTTGACTCTCAAGTTGTTGCAAATTTCTATAAAGCTTTTGCCTCCTATTTCGGTATGCCTAAGGAGGGTTTTAAGAATTATCATGAACCTTATAAAGATAAAATTGTCTCTCCTGTGACTAGAACTATTGAAGTTAACACCGTTGATCACATTATTCCTGAACCTTATATTGAAAAAGTTCCTTTTCCTGCTAAAATAAAGGAACACTCTATTATAGCTAGTGTTGTTAACAAAAGTACAAAGAAAGCTATAGAACCTGATGAACAAATAACTGTTGAACCTGCTGTAGCAATGGTTAAGGACCTTGTCACTGAAAATATAGAAGATGGACATATTATCTTTTGTGAAGATGCTTCTAATATTGTTTCACATCCTAAAAGCTCTAGGAAAACTAGTGTTCCTGTGCTTTCTGTTAGGATAGGTGATCATTGTTATTATGGTTTATGTGATATTGGTGCAAGTTCAGTGCTATTCCTTATGAGCTTTACAGGGAAATCATGCATGAAATTGGTTCTTGTGAACTTGAAGAAATTGATGTGGTTATTCAGCTTGCTAATAGAGAAACTATCTCTCCAATTGGTATTGTTAGAGATGTGGAAGTTTTATGTGGTAAGACTAAATATCCTGCTGATTTTCTAGTACTTGGTTCAGCTGCTAGTAAAACTTGTCCTATCATTTTTGGTAGACCTTTTCTGAATACTTGTGGTGCTGTTATAGATTGTAAGAAAGAGAAAATCTTTACTAAATTTGCTGGTGAATCTTATGAGTTCAATTTCTCTAAATTTGCTAAAGTCCTTATGAAACCGAATTGCCTAATGAAGATTTTAAAGTTGCTCAGCTTGCCTCTATTGCTCTTGCTCCTAACAATGCTTTGCAGCAACATATGGAGGACCACGAAAGTGAGGTCTTTATGGAAGAAAGGAATGAGCTTGACGAAATATTCCTTCGTCAACCTATACTTAAACATAACTTACCGGTGGAAGATTTGGGTACCACGCCACCCCCTAAGGAGGATCTTGTTTTCGATTTAAAACCTTTACCTGATAATCTTAAATATGCCTATATTGATGATAAGAAACTATATCCTGTTATTATTAGTTCTAAACTTTCAGGTAGAGAAGAGGAAAGGTTATTGGAAGTGTTGAAGAAACACCGTGGAGCTATGGGCTATACTCTTGATGATTTGAAAGGGATTTCCCCTGCTATTTGTCAACATGCTATTAATATGGAACCTGATGCAAAGCCAGTTGTTGAACATCAACGTCGTTTAATACCCAAGATGAAGGAAGTGGTAAGAAATGAGGTATTGAAACTTCTTGAAGCTGGTATTATTTATCCTATAGCATTTTCAGGAGTTTGAGCATGTTTATTGCAATCATTAACAACAATTTCATTTTCCATGCAAGTGTCTTTCAAAGGTTCATGATACATGTCCCAGCTTTCTTTAGGAACATTAATATGAGAAGCAAAGGTTCTACAACAATCAACAATAATTTGAGAATCAAGACCATAATTAGCACTAAGCTTTTGAAAACCAGTAATTTCAAAGAAAGACTTAATGCATTCATATTCATAGTTTATACCTGATCCTTTACCTTTGTCGTTCTCCCAATCTTCAGTATTTCTTTGAATTCTTTCAAGAAGATCCCATCTAGTTTAACCTTCTTACTTGTGAAAGAACCCTCTGAACATGCATCTAGATAATTCTTGTAATGACCTGAAAGCCTTGCATAAAAATTAGTAACAATTATTTTCTCAGGAAGCTCATGGTTAGGACATTTGAGTATTAATGTTTTCAGCCTTCCCCAAGCTTGAGCAATGCTTTCTCCATCACGAGGCCAAAATTAAAAATGTAATTCCTATCTAAATACAATTCATAAGGAGGATAAAATTTAGAGTAAAAGAGATATTCAAGCTCCTTCCACTCCGAATGATGAGGATCATCAAGTAGATCATACCACTCCCTTGCTTTGTCCTTAAGTGACAATGGAAATAATTTCTTCATGGCATTTTCTCTTGATAAACCTGCAACCTTAAACAACTCACAAAGTTCTGTAAGTTTCAACAAGTGATCACTTGGATGGACTGTTCCATCTCCTGCATAACATTCATCCATAACCTTTTCAACAATTTCCATAGGTATTTCAAAAGGAATACTTTCAATAGGTGGATTTAAAATATCACAAGCATCATTAGAATTATCACATATGGGAGACACCGTATTATCAGAGCAAATTTTCTCCTCTAAAGCTGGGGAACTAAAAAGATCATTTTCATAAAAACTAGCTTCCCCAAGCTTAGACTTTTCATAGCATTAGCAATAATGGTGTTCAAGGAATTCATGCTAATAACATTACTACCACTATTATGCAGACAAACTTCCATCGGTTTCTTAATTTTCTCTTCAAAAGCATCATGTCCTAATTCAATATAAACTTCATAAAGATCTCTATTTTTTTGTTTTCCATTAAGCTAGCTAGTGAAAATAAAAACAAGAATCAAAAAGAAATAATTGCAGAATCTAAAGGAGATACCTTCCAACACTTACCTCCCGGCAACGGCGCCAGAAAATAGCTTGATGTCTACGCACGATTCTATTCTTGTAGACAGTGTTGGGCCTCCAAGAGCAGAGGTTTCTAGAACAGCAGCAAGTTTCCCTTAAGTGAATCACCCAAGGTTTATCGAACTCAGGGATGTAGAGGTCAAAGATATCCCTCTCAAGCAACCCTGCAATTAAGATACAAGAAGTCTCTTGTGTCCCTAACACACCTAATACACTTGTCAGATGTATAGGTGCACTAGTTCGGCGAAGAGATAGTGAAATACAAGTAATATGGATGATTATAAGTAGTAATTGCAATCTGAAATAAAAATGCCAGCAAGCAAACATGTAGCAGAACTGGTTATAAATGGTGTTTCAATGCTTAGAAACAAGGCCTAGGGATCATACTTTCACTAGTGGACACTCTCAACAATGACCTCATAATTGAATAAATAAATGCTACTCTCAAACACTCTCTAGTTGGATAACGAACACCATTCATTGCGTAGGGCTGCAAAAGCACACCTCAGAGTCTGAGTAAACAAACACTACAACGTCATAAAGGAGTCACACATGATGTGCACACCATCACCTTCACACCGTGGAGAGTGACTCCGGAGTTCGTATTAAAGTAACCTCTAGAGTGGCATAATAGATAAAGAGTAACATCTACTTATTCAACTAGATTACAAAGCTCATGATCACAAAAAGATCACACCATGGGAGAGAGAGATAAACCACATAGCTACTGGTAGAGCCCTCAGCCTCGGGATAGAACTACTCACACATGGTCATGGTGAGCACACTTGATGGAGAGGTTGATGAAGAGGTGCAGCTCGGAGTGGAGGCGGCGGCAACAGCCCGTGGAAGCGGCGGCGGCGATGCGCGGCGGTGGCGGAAGCCCACGGCGGCGATAGCGGCTCTTGGCGGCGGCGGCTGCAACCCACGGCAGCGGCTGCAGCAGCCCTTGACAGCGGCGGCTGACCTTGGTGATGAAGATGGCGGTGGCGTCGATGGAGATGGCTCCGGGGGCAATTCCCCGTCCCGGCAGCGTGCCGGAATAGAGATTCTGTCCCCCAAAACTTGTTCTGGATGGTGGCGGAGCTACGGACCTTTTTTTGGAGAAATCCTTCGGGGTTAGGGTTTTCTCCGCGGTGGCAATATATGGTCCAAAGGGCGGCGCAAGGCGACGCCCGAGGCGCCCTCCCCACACCACGGCGCGGCCAGAAGATTTTCTTCTGGTCTGTGCCCTAGTTGAGTTCGGGGTCTTCTGGGCCTCTTCTGAAGCTGTCCTTTTGGACCACATAGTATTTTGACATTTTAGAATTTCTGGAATTTTTCCAGATTTTTCTGAGCACTTCCATTTTTGGATCTTTTCTGCAATGCACAGATAAAATAAACAGAAACTGGCACTGTGGCATCTTGTTAATAGGTTAGTCCAATAAATGTCATAATATGATATAAAGTGCATATAAAACATGTGGCAATTGATATAAAACATGTATGGAACATCAAAAATTATAGATACGTTTGAGACGTATCAAGCATCCCCAAGCTTAGTTCCTACTCGTCCTCGAGTAGGTAAACGATAAAAACAAAATAATTTTTGAAGTGACATGCTACCACACAATCTTGATCAAATAATATTGCAAGGCTCATGTCATGAATGAAGTGACTCAAAGCAATGGTCTATAGTTTGCTAACAAATAGATAAAGAGTAAACAACTGAATCATATAAACAAAAACTTTTCATGAATAGTACTTTCAAGACAAGCATCAAAAAGCTTTGCATAAGAGTTAACTCATAAAACAATAGATTCTAAGTAAAACGCATTGAAGCAACACATAGGAAGATTTAAGTTTCAGCAATTGCTTTCAACATGTATATCTCATGTATAATTGTCAACACAAAGAAATATAACAAGTGCAATAAGTAAGCATATAAGAAATGATGCACACAAAGTTGACACAAGTGTTTACTTCTGAGATAGAAAGAAGTAGGTAAACTGACTCAACATAAAGTAAAAGAAAGGCCCTTCGTAGAGGGAAGCAGGGATTAAATCATGTGCTAGAGCTTTTTAAGTTTTTGAAATCATAAAGAGAGCATAAAATAAGTTTTTGAGAGGTGTTTGTTGTTGTCAACGAATGACAGTGGGCACTCTAACCCCCTTGTCAACCAGACTTTCAAGAGCGGCTCCCATGAAGGACGTTATTTCTACCAGCAAGGCAGATCATCCCTCTTGTTCTCTTTTGTTTACACATGCAGTTATTCATTGGTATCATTGCTTATCTGATTGGATCAGGGCAAAAATGTGAAGAGAATTAGGCGGTTAAAGTTGTAATTAATTGGGACTGGGAACCCCTTTGCCAGCTCTTTTTGCAAAATTATTGGATAAGCGGATGTATATGCCACTAGTCCATTGGTGAAAGTCTGTCAGGAGTAAATGACAAGGTTGAAAGATAAAACACCACATACTTCCTCATGAGTTATAAAACATTGACACAAATAAGGAGCAATAAAGTTTTGAATAGTTTAAAGGTAGCACATGAAGTATTTAATTGGAATGGAAGGAAATACCACATAGTAGGTAGTTATGGTGGACACAAATGGCACGGTTTTGGCTCAAGGTTTTGGATGCACGAGAAGTATTCCCTCTCAGTACAGAGTTTAGGCTAGCAAAGTTGGTTGAAGCAAACACAAGTATAAACCGGTACATCAAGACTCACATGAAAACATATTGCAAGCATTATAAGACTCTACACTGTCTTTCCTTGTTGCTCAAACACTTTTACCAAAAAATATCTAGACCTTAGAGATACCAATCATGCATACCAAATTTCAACAAGCTCTATGGTAGTTCTTTACTAATAGGCTTCTAACTACATGATGCAAGAGGTTAAACATGAAATACTTGAGAGCTCAAAACAATTGCCAAGTGTCAAATAAAACAAGACAATGATCTATAGATGTGTCTTTTCGATATACCATCTACCACATGTTGCATTTTCTGTTTCCAACCAAACACCAATCAACTTATTTCAATAAAAACTCTCCAAGTAATTTACAAATGAAACAAGAGAGTACTTCTCTACAAGAACTAACAGCTCTGAACAAGAGACGCATGAAAACCAAGAGCTAGAAGCTAAACAGTGCAAAAACAGAATACTCAACAGATATAAGTGAAGAATACGAGTATTCAAATGAAAAAGCGGAGCGTGTCTCTCTCCCAAACAACATAGATAGGATCCGTCATTGATATGATCAGAAAACAAAAATAACAAACTAAAAATAAAAGCACACAGACGCTCCAAGAACAGCACATATGGTGTGAAAGAATTAAAATATAGTTTCACTATAGATGACCTGATAAGTTGTTGATGAAGAAGGGGATGCCCAAGGCATCCCCAAGCTTAGACGCTTGAGTCTTCTTGAATATTGCTGGGTGACCCACGGGGGCATCCCCAAGCTTAGGCTTTTCACTCTTCTTGATCACATCATATCATCCTTCTCGCTTGCTCCTTGAAAACTTCCGCCACACCAAACTCAAAGTAATTCTCATTAGAGGGTTAGTGCATAATCAAAAATTCACATATTATGAAATGACACAATCATCACCAATACTTCTGGACATTAGCTACAGCCACTGATGTTTTGTGGAGCAAAGAAATCCACTCAAACACAGTAAAAGAGAGAATGCAAAGTAAAAGGCAGAATCTGTCAAAATCAGAACAGTCTGTAAAGACGAATTTTTTCGAGGCACTTAACTTGCTTAGATTCGAAAACGCAAAACTAATGAAAGTTGCGTACATATATATGGATCATGTGCGAATTTTTCAGAAGTTTTCAATTTTTCTGGAGTGCATACAGCTCAAAACCGTGGACAGCAAAAATCTGTCACTTCACAGAAATCCAAATCTAGCATCAACTTTCAACTAGAGGCTTTACTTGACACAACAATGCAATAAAATAAAGGTACAAAGGAGCTGTTACAGAAATAAGAAAGCTCCAAGACTCAAATAAAAGAAAAATTACAGAAATAAAAATCATGGGTTGTCTCCCATAAGCGCTTTTCTTTAAAGCCTTTTAGCTAGGCTAGAAGATTTTAATGATGCTCTCATAAAAATAAGAGTTGAAAACCAAAGAGAGCATCAAGAGGCAAATATTAAACACATTTAAGTCTAACCCACTTCCTATGCAAAGGAATCTTGTAGGAAAACAAATTATTGATGCATGAAGCTACTAGCATAGAAAGACAAAACAAGTGCAACTTCAAAAATTTCAACAAAAAGAGAGGAGACTTGATATTATTGAGATATATGAATCCATGTCTCCTTCTCTCATAAAAACTTTCAGCAGCATCATCGATAAAATACACAATATAACCATCACATGAAACATTCTTACCATGATCCATATGCACAAAAGTATCTTTATTTTCCGCATAAGAAAAGTTCTTCTCATTAATAACAACTAGCTGGTGGCCCGCGCATTTGCGCGCCTAGACTATCTATTTGATGTTATATCTTCCTATCACATTTTCTAAATTTTAGAGAAATATTATCTGGTGACTAAAACTTTAATACTTTAAGAACCCATAATTATTTTTCAAGCGGTTCATATATATATTAGCGTTGCTTAATTTGTTTACTTAGTTTTACATTTATAATGTTGTTGGGTCCAACAAAATATTGCGCCGATTTCTTTATTATTTTGTATGTACTTCGTCTTTGCATTAGTTTTCTTATCTTTACATTTCACAATTCATAATTGGATTTTGGAGTTAAAATTATAATCCTAATGTCCTTAGTGATTTTCTTAACCGAGATGTTTTTAGTGATTAGATGCTATCTTCTTGTAGCCGTATTTTATAATCTTACTTTTTTGAAAATACATGTCGTTACCCAGATTATTTAGCCAATTGTTACGAATTTTTTCCATACATTTTTGTTGTATTTTATCTGACCATTATTTTTCTCAGGACACGGTCAGTGATTGTGAATGACGGTCCAAATCTCTACATTTTTTTTGAGGGACCAATCTCTACATTTATTCTCAAAAGCATGGAAGAGAAATCCCCTTTCTTTCCTCTCCTTCGAGGCCATGCTCTTGGATGCGATTCTTGACCAAGTCGTGGATGTCCACTGGATCTCCGGATATGGTGTTGCCCGCCGGCGAGGCTACATCTCGCCATCCCCGATTTGCAGCGCGGTGGCCGGCATGGTCAGTGCGGACATCACTGTGCGCGACCGCGCGTGGACCTGGACGTGGTCGACGACGACGAAGGCGGCAGGTGCGGCTCGCATTAAGCATTCAAGGTTCATGCCTCACTGCTACAGCCCCCCCCCCCCCCCCCCCCCCCCCCCCCCCCGTTCACGAACGCTTGCCCATTTCTATTTTTGTGACAAATTTTAATTACAGCTCTTGTGTTCGTTTATCCTTTAGCAGAAGCAGCCACGGGTAAATCCGTCATCCTAATTCCTATCTCCCTCCCAAATCTAAAGATATCCCAGTTGCAGACTACATGTATATTTAGTTCTTCGTCAGATACATAGCTATGTTGACAGTTTAGGATGAGATAATCTTAGAAATGCAAGCCATTAATCAGTCTTCTGTAGTTTTGCGACCATCCTAAGAACACCAGGACAGCTAGCAGGTGACATCAATATCAGATTATAGAAAAAATATATGCAAGTGTTCATCCGGGTCGATCAAATTGTCCATGTTGAATCTGATTAGCGATCGATAATATGGTACAGAATTATAATTGTTGACCAGTTTCCACACCCTTACAAAAATAATATTGTGCCTGCAATTTAGACAGATCTGATGTTTTCCTCGGTCTGCTGACATTGGTGGGCATCCCCTTATATTGGAAATGCATAATAGAAGCTAACATTATTATAGGGAAGAAAATAGTAACTAAGTTGCAATCATGTATCCTATATGACCCTGTTAATTTTCTTAGGGCTTGTTTGCCAAAGGCGGATATAACATCATGCTGAGTTGAATGCCTCCTGGCTGCTGAGGCATGTAAAACATAACCTTGTTAAATAGCACATTATTTCTCAACTATTCTAGACAATCACGGAATAGAGCAAGGGTGCGTGCTGGAGTTAAGACCTGGCAGAAAAGTGTGCACACAAAGTCTTCCTTGTCAGCACGTATCTTCTTTTCTTTAAAAGTATTTTAGACTGATTACCACATTAATATTTGGAGATCTAGCTGTCATAGGAGATGATAGTACATTAATGTTTGTGCGACTGTTCCATGTATAGAAGAGCATTGACAAAGGACTGAAATGTTGATCTTCCAAATTGACTAAATTTGCTAAGAATAAATGTTAGACTGTACATATAAATAAATCATAAATGAAAGCAGAAACATCATTTTGGATTTCTCCATATCTTTGGATCTAACGTACATCATAGTAATGTATATGGAATAGTTAGAGGAAAGTTCTTTAACTATAGAACATCTTGTCCATTCTATAAGAAACTATGATGGCTTTACTTTAGACAGAAAAACTACTAATTTTTTTAAAAAATAGACAACTTCCTTTTTCTCTTGGGTCCTGTGTTCTGTTTTGATGCCATTAGCATTTTCAGCCAAGCTTCATGCCATGCTTCTTGCTGCAGTAACAGAAGGCAGTGCTTGTTGTACCGCTTTGGATTTACCTTTTTCATTTTCTTCGTCTTCTGAGTGATGAGATATTGCAATAGATTTTTGTCTCCTCTTTATGTCATTGGCATTGATTCATAACTTTCCATCTTGATGCTCCTTTTGAATTCTCTCTTTTCTTGCACATGGACCATCTCAATGGGTTTCTGGTTGCTTTGCATTAGTTGTTCAGTACCTGCGAAGTTACAGTTACAACGTTTAAACAAAGACATGTTATTTGTTTTCATATTCTCAAGTATTCAATCACCTTTTCATTCAAAATAAGTGATCTTAATCAATAATTCACGTAAACCGCAGGTTGTTTGTAACAAAATTGCATGTTGAGAGGGGAAGATTCAGCGCCAGACAGCAAATGACATGTAGTACTGTTAAACACATACAAAGATTGAACCTGTTACCGGAAGATTGCATCCATTGCCTGAAGTTGTTGGCGTGCGTTTGATCTGCTGGCGTCCTGCTGCCCTATTGTGCCGTCGATCTTCGGTTGCGAGAGAGAGTTCTTGGTGAGACTTCGATCGGTCATGGGGCGCCTCCCTATTGTGCCTTCGATCACATATGAAGATTGCAGCTATTACCAGAAGATTGCAGCCATTGCCTGAAGTTGTTGGCGTGCCTTTGATCTGCTGGCGTCCTGCTGCCCTATCGTGCCGTCGATCTTCGGTTGCAAGTGAGTTCTTAGTGCGACTTCGATCTTTTATGGGGCGCCTCCCTATTGTGCCTTCGATTCGCCGATGTCTGGTGTTGATTTGATTTGCAATGGCGTGCCTTTGATCTGCTGGCATCCTGCTACCCTGTCGTGATGTCGATCCTCAGGTGCAATCGAGAATTATGGGCGACCCTTCGATCTGTCGTGAGGCGCCTCCCTATCGTGCCTTGGACTCGCCGACATTTGGTGTTAATTCAATTTGCTGGGTTCGAAGCGTGCAAGCCATATATGTTCTTCTGGGCGGTGCTTATTTATCTCAAACTGGAAGTAGTGGCTAAAAATACACTGAATTGCAGTAAATATATTTAGATCATCTTCAACGTCTTCTAGCACATCAATAATCTTGATTCCAATGTGACCTATGATGTTCTCGCTGCTCCTTGCTCATGCCAGAAGTAGTAGAATTGGTTACCCAAATTACTTGTGAATCACGTGTAACAATTGAGGCAGGGCGAGACGCACATCCTACGGCGCTAGCTGGACATGCTCACATGCACGATCTTACACATCTAATTTGAGGAGACGGTGCATTAGAGTAGTAGATCAAACTGGAGAAGTACGAACATACCAAGGGAACCTGTAGATGGAACATGGCAGCCGGCCACGGAGCAACGCAGATCAATCGCTTAGCTCTCGCATCAGAACTTGAGGTAATTAAATTCACTGCGCCTTGTGTGTTAGTCACTCCGTTGGCGCGAGATTGCCATCGTCTCCTCGAGCTATCTTTGTTGGAGCCAGATCTACTTTGTCGCTTCGAGCTCATCAGAGGCATTACGCTGGGCCGCGGGGCTGGGATGCTAGTCGCCATCTCCATCGCTGCCGTGTAAGATCATTGCGTAGGTCTTCCTGATGCTTCACTTGACCTTTGTTGTTCGTTCCTCGGTGTGCCATGTCGCCGTGGCCTTCAGCATCGATAATCTTGCGAGACAAAAGGTAGAATGGCTAGGTATTTCGTGGCGGCTTTGACGGCGAGATCAGGGAGAGAAGGCGGAAGGGCCATGCCGTCGGAGCGATTGCAAGCATCGCGCATGTATTCTGCTATAGATGGCTGGATGGATCATACATGAGGTCTGGAAGATCTTTCCTATTCTACTACGATGGTGGCTCCTCTATATACCTGATCTTTCTATTTTTCCTTGTAGGCAAACGTGATCGATCCCATGTAGAGAGACGTGCTCAATTATGACTGGTGCCGGTTTGGCATTCTCTTTATAGCGTTCCATCCTTTTGATCTTTGTACACGCGAATCGTTACGTAAAAATCTGAGGCGTTCGTTTTTCCATCCTAGAAGCTTGATTAATCCGAGCCATTGGTTGTCTTGTGTTTTAATTATATAATAGATGGGAGCAGGATCATCATAAAGAACTCGAACATGATAAACAAGTTGTATATTAAAGGGGTGGTTTTGGGTAATCCCTCCATAACTATGACAAGTTTCATGAGGATGATTGTAATTATAACATATGTCATAGTTGCCATTATGATAATTATCAAAAACTGGAGGCATAGTATCATCATAAGCAATAGAATAGTTATCTTCCAAAGTGTGTTCATTTGTAAACATATCATCGTCATTTTTACTAGAAGGAGATGTATCAAATATATAATCATCAATTGCAAAAGGATTTTCAAACACCTCTTCCCAAAGCTTAGAGCTTTCCACATCATCATTGGAAGACACATTGATAGTACTAATAGTATAGCAATTATTAACATCATCATTTTCAGAATTGGTACCCCAAAGATTTTCAATATCAAAAGTAGTTTCATTTTCCCAATCATGATCACTACAAGAAATAACAGACATATAATCATCTTCAATAGTGCCTATAGATTTAGTGTCGAGATAATAATGACCCCAAGTATGTGAATCTTCTTCAATAAATTTAGACTCATTAGAAACAATCATGAAAGGAGCAACATGCTTAGGAGAGGATACCTTTTCCTCTCTCTTTTTACTCCTCTTCTTCTTCTTCTTCTTCTTCTTCTTCTTCTTCTTCTTTCCCCTCTTCTTTTTATCTTTAGGAGGGAGAGGTTTAAAAGGAAACTTCTCCACATGCCCTAGTTCATTGTTAGAAACAATAGAAGAAACTTGGGAGGATTCCTCCCTTTCATTAATTAGAGTAAAACAAGTATAAGTCCTTTCATATTTTGGTAAAGGTCCATCTTTTATAATTTTTTCTATATAGGGATTACTGTGGCTCTTATCAACACAATGGCGACGACATCCCCGCAAAATACTATTCATATCAAAGGAACTCATATCTAACAAAGAAGTTTTCCTTGATAACTGTTCACACCCCAAAAATGATTCAAGTTCATCATAAAGATCGGGATGGATCATGCTATCATCAAACAAACTCGAAATTGTATCATTAAACTTTGAGCATTGGAATTCGAAATGACCTTCTTCATAGCAGAGTTCACAAATAAAAGGATATAGGGCACAAACCTTTTCAGCAAAATCATTTAGAGCCCTACTCCATATTCTAGTTTTCTCATGCTTATGAAGTTTACAATATTCGTCTTCATTATTAGTCTTTTCACAAGGTCTAAGCACTCCACAAAAATTAACATCCTTATAAGAAATAGCATTTTCAAGAGTTTGAGCATGTTTATTGCAATCATTAACAACAATTTCATTTTCCATGCAAGTGTCTTTGAAAGGTTCATGATACATGTCCCAGCTTTCTTTAGGAACATTAATATGAGAAGCAAAGGTTCTACAACAATTAACAATAATTTGAGAATCAAGACCATAATTAGCACTAAGCTTTTGAAAACCAGCAATTTCAAAGAAAGACTTAATGCATTCATATTCATAGTTTATACCTGATCCTTTACCTTTGTCGTTCTCCCAATCTTCAGTATTTCTTTGAATTCTTTCAAGAAGATCCCATCTAGCTTCAACCTTCTTACTTGTGAAAGAACCCTCTGAACATGCATCTAGATAATTCTTGTAATGACCTGAAAGCCTTGCATAAAAATTAGTAACAATTATTTTCTCAGGAAGTTCATGGTTAGGACATTTGAGTATTAATGTTTTCAGCCTTCCCCAAGCTTGAGCAATGCTTTCTCCATCACGAGGCCAAAATTAAAAATGTAATTCCTATCTAAATACAATTCATAAGGAGGATAAAATTTAGAGTAAAAGAGATATTCAAGCTCCTTCCACTCCGAATGATGAGGATCATCAAGTAGATCATACCACTCCCTTGCTTTGTCCTTAAGTGACAATGGAAATAATTTATTCATGACATTTTCTCTTGATAAACCTGCAACCTTAAACAACTCACAAAGTTCTGTAAGTTTCAACAAGTGATCACTTGGATGGACTGTTCCATCTCCTGCATAACGTTCATCCATAACCTTTTCAACAATTTCCATAGGTATTTCAAAAGGAATACTTTCAATAGGTGGATTTAAAATATCACAAGCATCATTAGAATTATCACATATGGGAGACACCGTATTATCAGAGCAAATTTTCTCCTCTAAAGCTGGGGAACTAAAAAGATCATTTTCATAAAAACTAGCTTCCCCAAGCTTAGACTTTTCCATAGCATTAGCAATAATGGTGTTCAAGGAATTCATGCTAATAACATTACTACCACTATTATGCAGACAAACTTCCATCGGTTTCTTAATTTTCTCTTCAAAAGCATCATGTCCTAATTCAATATAAACTTCATAAAGATCTCTAATTTTTATGTTGTTTTCCATTAAGCCTAGCTAGTGAAAATAAAAACAAGAAACAAAAAGAAATAATTGCAGAATCTAAAGGAGATACCTTCCAACACTTACCTCCCCGGCAACGGCGCCAGAAAATAGCTTGATGTCTACGCACGATTCTATTCTTGTAGACAGTGTTGGGCCTCCAAGAGCAGAGGTTTGTAGAACAGTAGCAAGTTTCCCTTAAGTGAATCACCCAAGGTTTATCGAACTCAGGGAGGTAGAGGTCAAAGATATCCCTCTCAAGCAACCCTGCAATTAAGATACAAGAAGTCTCTTGTGTCCCCAACACACCTAATACACTTGTCAGATGTATAGGTGCACTAGTTCGGCGAAGAGATAGTGAAATACAAGTAATATGGATGATTATAAGTAGTAATTGCAATCTGAAATAAAAATGCCAGCAAGCAAACATGTAGCAGAACTGGTTGTAAATGGTGTTTCAATGCTTAGAAACAAGGCTTAGGGATCATACTTTCACTAGTGGACACTCTCAACAATGACCTCATAATTGAATAAATAAATGCTACTCTCAAACACTCTCTAGTTGGATAACGAACACCATTCATTGCGTAGGGCTGCAAAAGCACACCTCAGAGTCTGAGTAAACAAACACCACAACGTCATAAAGGAGTCACACACGATGTGCACACCGTCACCTTCACAGCGTGGAGAGTGACTCCGGAGTTCATATTAAAGTAACCTCTAGAGTGGCACAATAGATAAAGAGTAACATCTACTTATTCAACTAGATTACAAAGCTCATGATCACAAAAAGATCACACCATGGGAGAGAGAGATAAACCACATAGCTACCGGTAGAGCCCTCAGCCTCGGGATAGAACTACTCACACATGGTCATGGTGAGCACACTTGATGGAGAGGTTGATGAAGAGGTGCAGCTCGGAGTGGAGGCGGCGGCCCGCAGCAGCCACGGCGCGGCGGCGGCAGCAGCCGTTGGAGGCGGCGGCGGCAATGCGCGGCGGCGGCGGAAGCCCACGGCGGCGATAGCGGCTCTTGGCGGCGGCGGCTGCAACCCATGGCAGCGGCTGCAGCAGCCCTTGACAGCGGCGGCTGACCTTGGTGATGAAGATGGCGGTGGCGTCGATGGAGATGGCTCCGGGGGCAATTCCCCGTCCCGGCAGCGTCCCGGAACAGAGATTCTGTCCCCCGAAACTTGTTCTGGATGGTGGCGGAGCTACGGACCTTTTTTGGAGAAATCCTTCGGGGGTTAGGGTTTTCTCCGCGGTGGAAATATATGGTCCAAAGGGCGGCGCAAGGCGACGCCCGAGGCGCCCTCCCCACATCACGGCACGGCTAGAAGATTTTCTTCTGGTCTGTGCCCTAGTTGAGTTCGGGGTCTTCTGGGCCTCTTCTAAAGCTGTCCTTTTGGCCCACACAGTATTTTGACATTTTAGAATTTCTGGAATTTTTCCAGATTTTTCTGAGCACTTCCATTTTTGGATCTTTTCTGCAATGCACAGATAAAATAAACAGAAACTGGCACTGTGGCATCTTGTTAATAGGTTAGTCCAATAAATGTCATAATATGATATAAAGTGCATATAAAACATGTGGCAATTGATATAAAACATGTATGGAACATCAAAAATTATAGAAACTAATCTTGTTCTTAATTGGGAGAAATACCACTTTATGGTCAATGAAGGAATTGTTCTTGGACATAAAATCTCTGAAAGAGACATTGAAGTTGATTGAGCTAAAGTTGAGGCAATAGAGAAAATGCCTTGCCCCAGGGATGTCAAAGGTATTCGTAGTATTCTTGGTCATGCTGGTTTCTATAGGAGGTTTATTAAAGATTTCTCTAAAATTTCAAAGCCCCTTACTAATCTTCTCCAAAAAGATGTACCTTTTGTTTTTTATGATGATTGTGAGGAAGCTTTCGAAACTCTGAAGAAGGCTTTAATTACTGCTCCTATTGTTCAACCACCTGATTGGACGTTACCTTTTGAAATGATGTGTGATGCTAGTGATTTTGCTGTTGGTGCTGTTCTTGGACAACGGATAGATAATAAGCTGAATGTTATTCATTATGCTAGTAAGGCTCTTGATTCTGCTCAAAAGAATTATGCAACTACTGAAAAAGAGTTCCTAGCTATGGTATCTGCTTGTGACAAATTTAGACCTTATATTGTTGATTCAAAAGTCATTATTCATACTAATCATGTTGCTATTAGGTACCTTATAGAAAAGAAAGATGCTAAGCCTAGGCTTATTAGATGGGTGCTTCTTTTGCAAGAGTTTGATTTACATATTGTAGATAGGAAAGGTGCTGAAAATCCTGTTGCTGATAATTTGTCTAGATTGGAAAACATTGCTTATGATCCTATTCCTGTTAATGATAGTTTTCCAAATGAACAGTTGGCTGCAATAAGGGTAAGTTCGCGAGATAGTCCTTGGTATGCTGATTATGCTAACTTTATTGTTTCCAAGTACTTGCCTCCAACCTTTTCAGCTTAGCAAAGGAGGAAATTCTTTTATGACTTGAGGCATTATTTTTGGGATGACCCACACTTATATAAAGAAGGAGTAGATGGCATTATGCGGAGATGTGTTCCAGAACATGAACAACAAGAGATATTGAGAAAATGCCATGGTAGTGCTTATGGAGGACATCATGCTGGAGATAGAACAGCACAAAAGGTTCTACAATCAGGTTTTTATTGGCCTACCCTCTTTAAAGATGCAAGAAAGTTTATTTTATCTTGTGATGAATGTCAAAGAGTTAGTAATATCTCTAGACGTAATGAAATGCCTATGAATTATTCTCGTGTTATTGAACCATTTGACTGTTGGGGATTCGACTTTATGGGTCCTTTTCCTCCTTCAGAAGGTAATACTCATATACTTGTTGTTGTTGATTATGTTACTAAATGGGTAGAAGCTATACCTACAAAGAGTGCTGATAGTGAGACCTCTTTAAAAATGTTTCAAGATGTTATTTTTCCTAGGTTTGGTGTGCCTAGATACCTTATGACTGATGGGGGTTCTCATTTTATTCATGGTGGTTTTAGAAAGACCCTTGCTAAATATGGTTTTAATCATAGAATTGCTTCAGCTTATCATCCCCAAACTAGTGGGCAAGTAGAATTATCAAATAGAGAGATTAAATCTATCTTGCAGAAGACTCTTAATAAATCTTGAAAGAATTGGGCTAGTAAGTTGAATGATGCTTTATGGGCTTATAGAACTTCTTATAAAAACCCTATGGGTATGTCCCCTTATAAAATGGTTTATGGTAAAGCTTGTCACTTGCCTCTAGAATTAGAACACAAAGTTTATTGGGCAGTGAGGGAACTTAATAGAGACTTTAAAATTGCTGGTGAAAAGAGGTTGCTTCATTTGAGTTCTTTAGATGAATGGAGAAGTGAGGCTTATGAAAATGCTAGACTTTTTAAAAAGAAAGTTAAGAAATGGCATGATATGAGAATTATTAAAAGAGAGTTTAATGTTGGTGAGAAAGTTCTATTGTATAGGTCTCGTCTCAGATTTTTTGCTAGAAAATTACTCTCAAAATGGGAAGGACCTTTTGTTCTTGTAGAGGTATATCGTTCAGGTGCAATAAAGATTACTTCACTTAAAGACAACTCTTGTCGTGGTGGGATCACGGCAGATGCCATAGGGATGGCTAAGATGGGGCCGAATGGTCGTTGGGGGAATCCGGGGAGGGTTTATGCACTCAAGGAGTGCACAAGCAAGAACACGCAAGAAACCGCAAGAACATGCAAAACCAAGAACAACAAAAGCACACCAAGATGTACCCTGCTTCGGGGCCCTCCTGTGGAGGTAACACCCCTACAGCAGCACTACCCTACTTGATGTATAGCTCAAAGTGACAAGTACAAGCTGCTCCTCGAGTTGTGTGATGATACAATGGTGAGAACTTGAGGTAGAAGATGAAGCTACAAGGGGAAAAGGAACTCCAAGCTTGGATCTGAGGTGTCTCAGGGGATTCCGAGGTTCCTTTCTCTCTGTCGATTTATGGATGCCTCCCTCTCTTCGTCCCTCTGCGCAGGAGGGGTTGAAGCCCATTATATAGGCCAGCCGAGTTACTGTTATGCCCCTCGCTGAACACTGTAGCCATGCCTCTGCCTTGGTCATCATTGTACTCCTGTCAGGGACAGGACATGGCCTGCCCATCCCCTGCATCACCACAGTAGAGCTAGGATGCCCCCTCTGATGGAGACAGGACGTAGCCACGCCGTGCTACCTTGTAGCCTTTTCCCCGGATCTCGCGTGGTCAGCGGTCAGAGACGTGCAGCCCCGCCGAACCCGGGGCACGCCTTTGCCAGGCTCCGTGGCAGACGCTCCCGTGTCAGGCGGGAAGTGACAGGAGCATTGACTCCTACCCGACCTACGGCTTCTTGCCTTGGTTAGCCCGGCATGGATGTGTCGGGCTCTTTACCTCGGGTCTTGCGCTTAAGATCTTTACCAGGTCGGACCTTACTCCCTTCCAACAGCTTCTCCTGCACTCACAATACAAATCACAGCACCGGGGTAGTTAGGTCGGCTGATCATAGCTCGGACTATGAACCTCGGCCCATGCCAACGGGATACCTCGGCCCCTCTAGGCCAAGACAGGCCGGCCTTTATATTCTCCAGGTCAAGATGAAGCTCGGTGTAGCGTACCTGCACTTAGAAATTGGCAAGGTACCTGTGTATAGTGCAAACCCCTGGATCGAATCATTTGCACACACAGTCTAAGATGAAATATCACAACATTGTATCAATTATTACACGCGGATCCAGTACTTAGGAAAATATCCTTTACAAATTGCATAGCACGAAGCTAGCTTTGAAAGAGTAAAGCAGCGGAAATTATTCTTCATGGAGTCTCCATCATCATCATGTGCCACAGGCGAAAACATGTTGGTTGCAGACTCGAAACCCTTAACGAAACTCACTCGTCGTCAGAACAATCTGCAACAAATAAAATTTTGCAACAGAGTGGGTCAGATACCATTAAAAATGGATCTGGCAAGTGACACTATGTGGACACTTATATAAAGAAACTAATCTTGTTCTTAATTGGGAGAAATACCACTTTATGGTCAATGAAGGAATTGTTCTTGGACATAAAATCTCTGAAAGAGACATTGAAGTTGATCGAGCTAAAGTTGAGGCAATAGAGAAAATGCCTTGCCCCAGGGATGTCAAAGGTATTCGTAGTATTCTTGGTCATGCTGGTTTCTATAGGAGGTTTATTAAAGATTTCTCTAAAATTTCAAAGCCCCTTACTAATCTTCTCCAAAAAGATGTACCTTTTGTTTTTATGATGATTGTGAGGAAGCTTTCGAAACTCTGAAGAAGGCTTTAATTACTACTCCTATTGTTCAACCACCTGATTGGACGTTACCTTTTGAAATGATGTGTGATGCTAGTGATTTTGCTGTTGGTGCTGTTCTTGGACAACGGATAGATAAGAAGCTGAATGTTATTCATTATGCTAGTAAGGCTCTTGATTCTGCTCAAAAGAATTATGCAACTGCTGAAAAAGAGTTCCTAGCTGTGGTATCTGCTTGTGACAAATTTAGACCTTATATTGTTGATTCAAAAGTCATTATTCATACTGATCATGTTGCTATTAGGTACCTTATGGAAAAGAAAGATGCTAAGCCTAGGCTTATTAGATGGGTGCTTCTTTTGCAAGAGTTTGATTTACATATTGTAGATAGGAAAGGTGCTGAAAATCCTGTTGCTGATAATTTGTCTAGATTGGAAAACATTGCTTATGATCCTATTCCTGTTAATGATAGTTTTCCAAATGAACAGTTGGCTGCAATAAGGGTAAGTTCGCGAGATAGTCCTTGGTATGCTGATTATGCTAACTTTATTGTTTCCAAGTACTTGCCTCCAACCTTTTCAGCTTAGCAAAGGAGGAAATTCTTTTATGACTTGAGGCATTATTTTTGGGATGACCCACACTTATATAAAGAAGGAGTAGATGGCATTATGCGAAGATGTGTTCCAGAACATGAACAACAAGAGATATTGAGAAAATGCCATGGTAGTGCTTATGGAGGACATCATGCTGGAGATAGAACAACACAAAAGGTTCTACAATCAGGTTTTTATTGGCCTACCCTCTTTAAAGATGCAAGAAAGTTTATTTTATCTTGTGATGAATGTCAAAGAGTTGGTAATATCTCTAGACGTAATGAAATGCCTATGAATTATTCTCTTATTATTGAACCATTTGACTGTTGGGGATTCGACTTTATGGGTCCTTTTCCTCCTTCAGAAGGTAATACTCATATACTTGTTGCTGTTGATTATGTTACTAAATGGGTAGAAGCTATACCTACAAAGAGTGCTGATAGTGAGACCTCTTTAAAAATGTTTCCACATGTTATTTCTCCTAGGTTTGGTGTGCCTAGATACCTTATGACTGATGGGGGTTCTCATTTTATTCATGGTGGTTTTAGAAAGACCCTTGCTAAATATGGTCTTAATCATAGAATTGCTTCAGCTTATCATCCCCAAACTAGTGGGCAAGTAGAATTATCAAATAGAGAGATTAAATCTATCTTGCAAAAGACTCTTAATAAATCTTGAAAGAATTGGGCTAGTAAGTTGAATGATGCTTTATGGGCTTATAGAACTGCTTATAAAACCCCTATGGGTATGTCCCCTTATAAAATGGTTTATGGTAAAGCTTGTCACTTGCCTCTAGAATTAGAACACAAAGTTTATTGGGCAGTGAGGGAACTTAATAGAGACTTTAAAATTGCTGGTGAAAAGAGGTTGCTTCATTTGAGTTCTTTAGATGAATGGAGAAGTGAGGCTTATGAAAATGCTAGACTTTTTAAAAAGAAAGTTAAGAAATGGCATGATATTAGAATTATTAAAAGAGAGTTTAATGTTGGTGAGAAAGTTCTATTGTATAGGTCTCGTCTCAGATTTTTTGCTAGAAAATTACTCTCAAAATGGGAAGGACCTTTTGTTCTTGTAGAGGTATATCGTTCAGGTGCAATAAAGATTACTTCACTTAAAGACAACTCTTGTCATGGTGGGATCACGGCAGATGCCATAGGATGGCTAAGATGGGGCCGAATGGTCGTTGGGGGAATCCGGGGAGGGTTTATGCACTCAAGGAGTGCACAAGCAAGAACACGCAAGAAACCGCAAGAACATGCAAAACCAAGAACAACAAAAGCACACCAAGATGTACCCTGCTTCGGGGCCCTCTTGTGGAGGTAACACCCCTACTGCAGCACTACCCTACTCGATGTATAGCTCAAAGTGACAAGTACAAGCTGCTCCTCGAGTTGTGTGATGATACAATGGTGAGAACTTGAGGTAGAAGATGAAGCTACAAGGGGAAAAGGAACTCCAAGCTTGGATCTGAGGTGTCTCAGGGATTCCGAGGTTCCTTTCTCTCTGTCGATTTATGGATGCCTCCCTCTCTTCGTCCCTCTGCGCAGGAGGGGTTGAAGCCCATTATATAGGCCAGCCGAGTTACTGTTATGCCCCTCGCTGAACACTGTAGCCATGCCTCTGCCTTGGTCATCATTGTACTCCTGTCAGGGACAGGACATGGCCTGCCCATCCCATGCATCACCACAGTAGAGCTAGGACGCCCCCTCTGACAGAGACAGGACGTAGCCACGCCGTGCTACCTCGTAGCCTTTTCCCCGGATCTCGCGTGGTCAGCGGTCAGAGACGTGCAGCCCCGCCGAACCCGGGGCACGCCTCTGCCAGGCTCCGTGGCAGACGCTCCCTTGTCAGGCGGGAAGTGACAGGAGCATTGACTCCTGCCCGACCTACGGCTTCTTGCCTTGGTTAGCCCGGCACGGATGTGTCGGGCTCTTTACCTCGGGTCTTGCGCTTAAGATCTTTACCAGGTCGGACCTTACTCCCTTCCAACAGCTTCTCCTGCACTCACAATACAAATCACAGCACCGGGGTAGTTAGGTCGGCTGATCATAGCTCGGACTATGAACCTCGGCCCATGCCAACGGGATACCTCGGACCCCTCTAGGCCAAGACAGGCCGGCCTTTATATTCTCCAGGTCAAGATGAAGCTCGGTGTAGCGTACCTGCACTTAGAAATTGGCAAGGTACCTGTGTATAGTGCAAACCCCTGGATCGAATCATTTGCACACACAGTCTAAGATGAAATATCACAACATTGTATCAATTATTACACGCGGATCCAGTACTTAGGAAAATATCCTTTACAAATTGCATAGCACAAAGCTAGCTTTGAAAGAGTAAAGCAGCGGAAATTATTCTTCATGGAGTCTCCATCATCATCATGTGCCACAGGCGAAAACATGTTGGTTGCAGACTCGAAACCCTTAACGAAACTCACTCGTCGTCAGAACAATCTGCAACAAATAAAATTTTGCAACAGAGTGGGTCAGATACCATTAAAAATGGATCTGGCAAGTGACACTATGTGGACACTTAATGGAATAACTCTAATAACCTATATGCATATTTGGCTGGTGGAGTTTCAAGGCTATCTTGCATAAAGCCAATTCTACCTAACATTTTTTATAAACACTTTTCTTTTGTCAAAACAGGTATGGCATGAAAACCACCCTCTAGTCTACCTCTGTTCAACCCTCAAAATTTTAATTTAAGAAATTGGAATGATGGGAGCCTCCGTTGCATCCTTGATCAGCTGCTCAAATTGTCCGTAACCGGGGACACGGCTAAGTACTTAGTTTTAACTCTCGAGAGGTTATGCACTTTCACCATGAGACCCAACAAACCCAAACTATCCTCAAGCACTCGATTTGTGCTAAGGAAAAGGAGAGAGTTGAGACGAGACCTTTGGGAAAAGTCAAGGCAGAGCCATTATACCACATGGCTGCACTGGAAGCATCTTCACTTAGATAAAACTTTGGTCCCTTTGTCCCTGGGTGGCCATCCTCAAGTGAACTCTCAGGTGAGAACCCCCACATACCATGGTCCTAAGTATAGTAAACTATCTTAGGTGAAAACCCTCATGGACATGGTCCTGAGTAGCCACTCAACATAAACCATACAATACCACTTCCACCCAGATGGTAAATTAACTTAGTAGAATTAAGCTTTTCAATAAAACATTTTTGCATAGCATCAATATTTCTACTAAGTTATCAATAGGATTCTAGACACAACTAGTGTACAGGAGATAGTAGTTTCAGCATAGCAATACTATCCAACACATGCTTATAGAAAAATACTCTAAATCATGCATAGAAAAATACTTAGGAAATTTATGAGGGTGTGCCACTTGCCTTGGCAAACAGAAGAACAGGTGTAGCAGTTGCAACCACCTTCGTCTCTCTTCGGAATTTCTAACAAGTCAAACAAACCACAAATAAACATACAATCATAATGCAACACTTAGAAAATTATGATGTGCATGCGATGCAGGATGATACAAAGAAATATGGTATGAAAGACCTGCAAGCAAAATAAGGGAAAGACCTAATATAACAATGTCCCAAAAGGCTAAGGCAAGGTCAAAGTTAAGCCAAATAAACATAATAAAATAACAATTGGAAGAGTTGTAAGGCTACTCCAAGTCTTCACAAGTTTGGTCTTCAATTAATCTTCAACTCCTTTGTAGATCAATGAAACTACAAACTTAGTCTTAAACACCAAGGACTTGGTCTATGTCCACAGTGAGACAAAAATAGAAAGAAAGACGATAGAAAGAAAATAAGTAGTTCGTCTTCTAAAATTCTTCTCCTTGCTTCATTGTAGTTTTACTTGATGTGATGACTTCATTGCACTTTGTGGACTTGTTGATTCTGAAGACTTGATGATGTTGGCAGAAGGTTGATCTTGAATGTAACTTAGCCACCATGGAGTTTAAGAGAAGCAGGAAGAAAGGAGAGAAGGAAATGAAGAAAATGCAGCTGGTTGGTCTTCATGAACTTTCTCTTGATTTCTTCTAAGTCATTTCTTCTTGGAGATGCTTCTGTAGTCTTGTTTTCAAGCTAAGTCCTTCCTTGATTTCTACTAATTTCTAACTTAGTGATTTTTGACTAGGAGGAAGTCATGTAAGAAATGCAAAATATTTCTAAGGACTAGAGATGCATGCCATGCCATGAAATTATTCTAAGTTAATGCAAGGCAAGCAAGATGGTCCAAATATGACCAAGGACCAAAGGTCAAACAATAAGTCCAAATAATTTCTAAGGAAAAGTAAACAAAACATAGTTGCTAAATTTTCTAAGGAAAATACTTTAGAACAATAGTTGGTAAAATTTCTAAGGACTAACATTTGTCAGAGCAAGTACTTAAAATATTTTCTAAGGAAACAACTAAATTTTCAAGATGCTAAAATTTTCTAAGGACAAGATCTAGTATTAATAAGATGTTGAAAATTTCTAGGGAAATTTCTAAGGAAAAGTGTTGTCACAATTTTGTTAAATATTTTCTAAGGCAGAAAATTACTTTGTTTGGAGAGGCATAATATTTCTAAGTACTTTATCCAAGTAAAGTCTCCAAAATACTACTAAGTTATTTTATAACTCGAATATATGAATAAAATAATTTTTAATGCATTTTATTTATTAAAATAACACTTAAAAGCATTTAATCAATATTTAATCAAAAATAATTTAAAATAATTTTACAATAATAATGGAGTATTTCTACGGCCAATACTTAGGCATACAATACTATAGCAAAAGAGTTTGCTCAAAAATCTATTTTTAAACTCAAATTATATTCAAAATACTATTTAAACCACTTCTGAAAATCAACCAAAATAATTTTGACAAAACCTAAAAATAACTATGCCAAAAGTTTCTACAAGTCATAAGCTTTCCAAAAATATAATTTTCATAAATTTTGGATGAACCAATAAAAATTTATAACAGATCTAATTTACAGGGACTAAACTGTGAAACGCAAGGGCTAAAAAGTAAAGAAAACAATTAAGAATCTTCTCGCTGAAGTCCCTGGCTACGTGGCGGCTCCTGATTGGTGCGGTCTTCTTCGCGGGCGGATGCGGGCGCGGACGCGGACGTGGGCTTCGCGGACAGCGACGTGGCGCGTTGGGGTTGGCTCGTACCGCTTCGCCTGAGGCGATCTAATCTGGAGTGTCGAAATTGGATCGGACGGCCCAGATCCAATTGACCTAAAACGGGCAGCGCTAGGTCGCCGGAGTTACCCGGTGCGGTGGCGCCATGCACGGTCGTGCACGCACTCGACGACACAGAGGGTACGGGGACGAGCGAATCATACCAGGAGGAGCAGGGCATCAAGACGAACGCGATGGTGTGGTCGAAGACGGCGCGGGCGTCCTTGGCAGCTGAGGATTGCTCGCCGGAGTTCCTTCTGCGGAGGTGAGTTCGGGTCGATCACGGATTCGTCGACCTGATGCACGAAAACAATACGGGGCGAGTTCAGAGAGATGCGCCAGGAAAAATAAAGAAGAAAGGGAGGAATAGGAGGGCTTGGTGTCGCCGAAGTCGACCGGTGTTTGAAGAAAACGGCGGCGGCAATGGCGCACGACGGCGGAGAAGTACGAGCAGCCTGGGGGTGTCTTAGGTGCTAGGGTTTGGGGCAAAATACTGCGGGGCTTGTGGGGTTTATATAGGGGTGAGGGCACGAGAAGATCGCGAGCAAATCGTAACAAATTTTGGAATCAAATCGGGTAGGGTTTCGGTGAGAAACCGTGTTCGTTACGAAGATGGTGATGACAAGGGGGCCCACCCGTCAGTGGGAGAAGAGCACGCGGCTGGGCTTTGGGCTGCTATTTGCTGCACGCGCGGTAGTTAGGTAGATGGGCTTGGCCCAGTTAGCTAGGGTTCCTATTTTTTTGTTCAAAAGCTTTTCTTTTCTTTTCCTAAAAACTTTTATATCTTTTTAAATACAAAACCAAATTAAGTCAAATCAATTTCTATAGTTTTGTAAAAACCAACTCTTTAATTTGAAAGCCTCAAATAATATTTTCCAACACAAATTATTTACAAAAATTTGAAATAGGTTTAAAATGGAAATTTGACACTTAATGTCAAATCACTTTAAGAATAGGTTTTAAACAAAGTAAATGTGGCTCAAATAACTTTAAGTACCACAATTGTAAATAATTGAGGATACTTTATTTTACAAATAAGTTCAAACCAATTACAAACCATCACAAGCAAACATTAACAGAACAATAAGTTCAAATAGTCAAAAGAATTTGGAGCATAATTTGCTCTACTATTATATTTTCTTAAATATGTTTTCAAGTGGAATTATTATTCCAACTTTTGAAATATCCAAATGCAACCAATGCTATATGATGATGAATGTATGCATGAATTTTCTTTTCAAAGCAAAATACATAATAGTTTTCAAAAGTTTTAAATTTTTCTGATTTTTCAACTTTTTGAAAAACTTGGGATGTTACACTCGGACACTCCCAGGCCCAAACAGGTCGGCCCTGCCGTACCTCGGCACATCTTTAAACTCATCTTATATCAAGCCTTGACCCTACCCGGGGGTAGCCCCCCGACATTAGTCCCCGAAACTGGTGCGGTCCTACGACCTCGGATGGAGGGCCGTAGCAGGTTCAAAAATAACAAGGCACCACCTCTAAAACCGACCTCAAATATAGCTGTGCCGAGGTACCTCCCACAAACCATAATCTAATCCGAGGTTTGATATGCAACACGATCTTTCCGAACTGTTTGACTCAGCACAATCTTGCCTCAAGATTTTCCGAGGCATGTGACGAAGAATCTCTGCCCGGACCCCGAAATTCGGACCTTTGAAAGACAGGTCCTGCCCACACGCCGCCTTCGTCAGCCGGACCCACCAAACAGTTCACACGCGCACTCAAGTGCTTGACCAACTTGACCGCCCACGACCCCTCGGTTTTCGCGCTGACCAGCACAGAAGATCCGGCGCTGGCGGTTGCCGTCTTGTGGCCCACGATGTGGCTGATCGTGCGGCCACAAACCGCGCAACCGCTCCTCTGCCCGCACACGATCCCACGCCTCCCCGGTAACCACGCACGGTTATAAATAGGAGCCCAGGGCAGGACTTCATCCTCTTCCCCATTCACCCGCTGCTCCGTGCTGTCCGCTGCCAGCGCCGCCGTTGAGCCCTCGCTGGTGACGTGCACCGCACCTTGCGCCGCCACACCGCCGTTCTGCAGCAGCGTTTCGCACCGCCGTCGAGTGCCTCGTCGCACCGGAGTACGCGCGTTGTGCCTTGCGCCGTCGACTCGCCGCCGATCCTTCGCGTTCTTCACCGGTGAGTTCTTCGTTTCCCCTCCCTCGCCATGGATGAGTTCACCCTTCGATGAACTCGAGGATCTTGACGACCCTACGATCTTGATGAACTAGATGATCCCCTCTCGAGCTCTTTTAGTACCTTTAGATCTCATCTAGATTCATTTTAGATACATCCACCGCACTGTCCTCTTAGTTTTGCCCCTTGACGAACTCGAGTTTATTTTTCTTTTTGGCTCATCGGTAGATCTTTGCTAGTATCTCGCAGTGGTAGAAACGTGTTTCCCGCCTAAATCCTTTAGCCCGGCTGTCCCGAATGATCCGAGGTATTTACCCCGGCTATCCTGAATTGTCCGAGGTACTTACCCCGGTTGAACCTCCCTCTCTGCAGGAAAGCGTCCACATGTCTTCTGCCCGGATCACGCCGAGGAAGGAGCACCTGGAGAACGAGGTAGCTGGGAGGGATCCGATGTCACGGAGGTCGACATCAAGTGGCTCCGAGATTCACGGCGGATCCCGGCCAATCTCATCTGCCGGGTTCCGAAGAAAGAAGATATCGAACCCGAGGTGGAATCCGGGGAGCGGGTCGTCTTCCTGGATCACTTCGAACGTGGTTTCGGGCTCCCGGCCGGGAAATTCTTCCGGGACTTCTTGGACACCTTTGGGCTACAACCACACCACTTGCCCGCCAATGCCATCCTCCAACTCTCGGCCTACGCAACTTTTTCCGAGGGTTACCTCGGATTATGGCCAAGCATGAGTCATGGGCCAAGTACTTCCAGCTCAAGAAACAAAGTGTCCCGAACAAGAAGGTCGTGGACAAGGAGATGACCGCTTGCGGGGCGGCCTCGATTTCGCCTCGGCGCCTCTCTGAGTTTCCTCGGATTCAGGGCCTGGACTCCTGCCGAAAATGGCAACGCTCCTTCTTCTATGTGAAGAACCCGGGCACCGAAGACCTCATCAACTTGCCGGAGTTCACCATTGGAGCCCCTACTGCCCAACTCAACTGGGATTACGAGCCTGCACCCGACGCTCCCGAGGTTTTTTAATCCACCAGACCATGATGTCACTCCAGGAGAAAAGTTGGGGAGCAGATGACATTTTGCGCACCATGATCACCCGCCGAGTTAATCCTCTACAAGCGCGGGCCCATAAGATCTGCCACATGAGTGGTCGCTATGACCCCACCCGGAATAGCACTCATGAACTCAGCGACTCCGAAGTGAAGAGGCGCATCCGGGCCATCGCCAAGACCACCATGCCCGATAAGTGGAAATGGGGTGTCAAGCCCTATGACCGAGATCACCTTCCAGCCCAAGTAAGTGTACCTTACCCGACGTATAATATTCCTCGGTTTCATTTTCACCCGACATTGTATTGATTCTTGTGCTAACTCGGTTTTACTTCGCCACCTCTGCAGAAGTTCACTCGACAGGAAATCGAGGATGGCCCCCTTTCTTCTAAGGAGTGGACTCCCGACCTGCCTATTCCGGTCGCCGCCGAGGCTGAAGATCCGGACAATGAGGATCACCTCCCTATTCCCAAGGCCACCTCGGGTAAGACTCGCGGTTGCCCATCGCACCGCCCACCAGTTCGATCGTCCATCCAGGATTGGCCCGATGATGACGATGACGATTGCCAAATTCTGGAACCTGTCAATGTTATTCCAATTTCCTATGCTCCTCCGACATATAAGAACTTTCATCCAGCGTCTGCAGCCTCCCGGAAGCGCTCAGGACCCGGTACCTCGGATGCCGAGGCTTCTAAGACCTCGGAGACTGCAGCGCCCAAAGCCAAGCGTGCCAAGAAGATCTCGGCGAGGCACAAGAAACGAGGCCCCGTGGAGGAAGATGCGTAAGTCACCTTGCTCCTTTTTACCTTTCACGCTGTTCCGAGGTTAAGCTTTTTATACTCTAACTTAATCTTTCTTTTTCGTCTAGCCCGGCTCGGCAGATCAAACAGAGCCACAGCTCGATACATTCACCACTGCCTCCAGTGGTTGAATCTCAGACAACCGAGGTCGAGGTTAACCTCGGCAGCCCCGCCAGAGCCTCTCCTCCAGAACGGTCCGTTGACATCCACAGCCCGGAGAGGACCATCTCCTCCCCGGTGCGTGTCGCCTCCGCCGAACTTCCACCGCCGAGCTCTGACTCGGCCTGGGACACTCGCTCCCGCCGAGATCAGACTCCTCCGCGTCCTCAGAAGGATGCGGAGACAGATCGCGCCAAGACTCCGGCTAAGACCGTGCTGGAGCCTCGGCTCTCCCCCAAGTCTCAAGCTGCGCGCAACCAGCAGCAACAGCAGCAGAAGAAGCAACAACAACAACAACTGCAGAAGCAAAAGCTTCAGCAGCAGCAGAAAGATTCAGCTCGAGTGTTGAGCCCCCCAAACAGCCACAGCAAACTCCGATGCCGCCACCGCCACCGGGCCCCAAGGCTGCGAGCACCCAACTGGTGCCGCATGTCCCTGCGCCGAAGTCCACCTTGACCAAGACCGCGCCTTCGAGCTCTCAGGTCGCCACCTCCCGAGCTCTTTTCGCTGCTACCATCCAGCCGAACATCAGCAGCTGGGAGGTCGGGCAACTCCGGACCAAGAGCGGGAACAGCTTAGGCTCGGAGAAGCATTACGACATGGACTGGAACTCGGCTGACACTGCCGAGGTCTCCTCTAATCCGACCTCTGAGCATCCAGCTGGACCTAGCGCCGTGCTCCAGTCCATTTACAACATGCAGACTGCGGTCCTTGATTGCAGCAAGAAGGCATCGGTAAGTTTCTTTACGCAACTCTCTTTCTTCCTTTGAAACCAAATGACAAACATACACTATTCCCAGTCCCCGAGATTCGGGTTGAGCAATTGACACTCCACCGAGTTAAAATTGCTCGGCTTGAATCTCAAAAACTTGTCATTTCCCAATGCTGAGTCCCCGAGGCCAATGCCGAGTCCCCGGGACTCAATTGGGCCTCGGGTGCTAAAAAGACCTCGGATTTCTTCGAAATGTAAATCTTCAATATTCGTGTCAAATCTCTTTCCGCCGAACTGATCTCTCTATTTTTTCAGGAGTGCAACAATGCTCGGACCAAAATCTTCAAGAACCTCCTGCTGGATCACAACACACTGAAGAAGTCTCACCGGACTCTTCTATCAGCAAAGGAGCAGAGCGACAAAGATTATGCCTCCAAGTTGAAGACAGCCGAAGATGAAATAGCTCGGCTGCAACAAGAGCTGAACCGGGCTAATGAAGCCAAAGCTGCTGTGGAGGACGCTATGAAGGTCAAAGACCAGGCCGCCGAACAGCAGAAAGAAATTGCCAAGACCCTGGAGAACCGCGCCACCTCGGCCGAAACCGAACTGATCGCTCTCCGGGCTACATCGAAAAGTTGGTTGTCCGAGCTCACTCGGATTAATCACCAAATGGACAGTAAGTTTCCTTTCTCCTTTTCCTTATTTTCTGCCGACCTACACCCCGTGCCACCGTATGTTTTTCAGCGACAGCCTTTTTGTCTTCTTCAGAGCATTTTGAGCACTCCAAGGACAAAGCTGTCCGAGAAGTTCAAGCAGCTCGGGCAAAGAGGGCTGAGACAGAAACCCTCGGCGAAAGCTGGGATATCCAGGACCACCTCGTCGCCCTTAATGCTCGGATCAGGCCGCTCAGGGCCATTGGAACTAAACTGGTGATGCTGCCATCCAGGTCCATCGTGCCCTCTGGCCCAAGGTTAAGACTCCCACTTGCATCGACGAGCTCGCCACGAAGCTAAAAGGAGCCGAGGCTAGACTTCGGGAGTGGAGATGCTCATCAGCTCGGGCTGGAGCGGACAAGGCCCTGGTGTTCGTGCTGTCTTGGTATGAATCTATGAGATCCACACGGTTACCTCCCTGCGCAAGGGCTCTCCTTGGAACACCACTCCTGATGGCATTGAGAAACGCCAAGCAGCAGCCGACCTCTTTGCTAGTTATGCAAACACCCGGACCTTGATGAGGGCGCCTCTATTCTGAGGATGAAGAGAGCTCGGACGAGGAAGAAGAGTCCGGTGAAGAAGCTGCTGAAGGAACTGGTGAAGAAGGCTCTGACGGCGAGGAATTGACTTCGACGAGCCTCAGAGCTCCAAGGGCAAGGCCGGCAAAACAACCGAGGTGGCGGAGATTCTGATGATGACTTCAACTTCGACGAACCTCCGAACCCCAAGGGCAAGTCCGGCAAAGCCGTAGCCACCGAGGTGATCTCCCCCGACGTGACGGACACCCCGGCATCCACTCCAACAACCGAGGTTGCTTCCGCGACCAAGGTTGTTCCTGCGCCCGAGGTTTCCTGCTTCCGAGGTCCCCACTACCACAACTTCGGCGACCGAGGTCTCTGGTTCCGAGGCCTGAACTTGTCTCAAGAAAAACATTAAATCCCGGTATGCCGGGTCAGATGTAATAGACCTTAAGTAGTTTGCCTTGCTACCAACTTATCTTGCTATCCGAACCATGCTTTTCTAAAAATTTATGCCGAACCCTTTTGGAACGAGTCCCCGAGTTCACTTTCGTGTTTACTATACTTGGCATTCTTTGCTCTTGTCTACCATTTTGGCGTTCGACAGTCGAGTCACAAGATTGTTGTTTATAGCATACAGTACTTAGCAAATGTCGAGGTGTGTTTCAAAATCATCCGACATAAATGAAAGGTAAAGACAGGGGTTAGTAAACGACACATGCCGAACTATATTTTTGGACCGAGTCCCCGAGTCCATTTTCATGTTTCCCATTTTTTCATCTTTGCTCTTGACTACCATTTCGGCGTTCGTCAGTCGAGTCACAAGATTAGTTACACAGCATACATTACTTGAAGTTTGAGACGAGGTTCAAAATAGTTCGGCATATGAACGAAATTGACAAACAGAAATAAAACACAAGCACAGAGCGAGGCAGTCCCCGAGCTTCAACCTCGGAGTGCCGACATTTCATTAAGGATTAACCGAGGTACATACATTGCGCCCTTCATGAGTAGAAAGGTCGGAGTAGAGCTACATTCCATGGTCGCTTGACCTCTGATCCGGGGTTGTCCAGCCCATCTTTCCTTGGTTCCTGCGCATCTATAAGATAGTACGAATCATTGAGCAGAGCTCGGCTCACAATGAACGGTCCCTCCCATGGAGGTGACAACTTGTGCCGACCTTTCTTGCGCTGCACCAGCCTCAGCACCAAATCTCCCTCGTGAAACACACGAGGGTTGACATTCCGGCTATGATAACGTCGGAGACCTTGTTGGTATATTGCTGACCGAGATGAGGCCAATTCTCTAGCTTCCTCAAGCAGATCTACTGCATCCTCCCGAGCCTCTTTTGCCTCGGCTTCAGTGTACATTGCCACTCTGGGCGCATCATATTCGATGTCAGTGGGTAGCATAGCTTCTGCCCCATAGACCATAAAAAATGGCGTATAGCCAGTTGATCGATTTGGCGTGGTCCTTAGACCCCACAGTACTGCTGGTATCTCATCTATCCAACACCCCGGCGTTTTCAGCAGTGGTTCAATGAGCCGAGCCTTGATGCCGGCCAACACTAGAGCATTTGATCTTTCCACTTGTCCATTAGACTCCGGATGTGCCACCGAGGCTATGTCCAGCCGGATTCCCTTGTTCATGCAAAACCGAGCAAATTCTCCAACAGCAAAGTTGTGCCGTTGTCCGAGATAATGCTATGGGGGTACCCATATCGCAGAATGATCTCCTTCAAGAAAGTCACTGCTGAATGACCATCCAACTTCCGGATTGGTTTCACCTCGATCCTTGGTGAACTTGTCCACCATCACCAGTATGTGCGTCATGTTACCTCGGGCTGGTTTGAACTCTCCCACCATATCCAAACACCATACCGCAAACGGCCAAGTGATAGGAATTGTTTTGAGCGCCGAGGCTGGCATATGCGTTTGCTTGGCAAACCTTTGGCATCCTTCACATCTCCGGACTATGTCCTCTGCATCAGCAAGAGCAGTGGGCCAATAGAACCCATGCTGAACACCTTGGCCACCAGAGCTCTTGTGCTGCAATGATGACCACACTCTCCTTGGTGGATCTCCAAAAGCATCTCCTTGCCTTCAGCTGGCTCGACACACCGTTGCAACACCTCGGTTACGCTTCTTTTATAGAGCTCCTTGTTGATGATGGTGTACGCCTTTGCCCTCCTTTGGATTCTCCTAGCCTCGGTTGTGTCACTTGGCAAGCTTCCCTCTGTTATGAACTTCATGATCTGCTCCGCCCACTCCGGCACTGGGTGCAAAGGAAAAAGTTTCTCGTCCACCTCCATTGGTTCGGCCACCATAATCTCCTCCATTATTTCCTCCACCATCCTGCGACCAGTCCCCGAGTCTTGACGAGCAGTCCCCGAGGTTCGGTGCGCAGTCCCCGAGTTCTGCCACGCAGTCCCCGGGTCCGACCAGACGCATCCGACGTCTACCTCCATTGGAACAGGTCCGGACTCTTGCTCGCCGGGATGAAAATAGATTCGGATTCAGGAGAAGGTTTGATTGAAGGAGTTCTCAAGTGATTCAGGGCTACTCCAGGTGGTACTGCCTCTTTAGATGAACCGAGCTTTGACAACACGTCGGCAGCATTATTTTCTGTCCGAGGTATATGCTGTATTCACACCCTTCAAAGAACCCGGATATCTTTTGCACATGGAACCGATATAACGCCATGTTGGCATCCAGAGCATCCCAAGTTCCAGAAGATTGCTGCACCACCAGGTCGGAATCGCCGAAGCATTCCACACGCCGGATACCGATCTCCTTCGCCACATTGAGTCCATGGATTAAGGCCTCATACTCCGCCACATTGTTTGATGCGAGAAATGAATCTGCAGCACATATTTCAGCTGATCTCGCTTCGGTGAGGTGAGGACTATTCCAGCCCCCAGCCCGATCTTTGTCTTGGACCCATCAAAATGCATCTTCCAATAATTATAGTCCGGCCTGGGTGGCTCATACTGCATCTCGGCCCAATCACAAAAGAAGTCCGGCAGCGCCTGGGATTTAATTGCATCTCTTCTCTCATAATGGTGCATATGGAGACACCTCAATCGCCCATTTGGCAACTCGGCCAGTTGCATCTTTGCACCCGATGATCTCCGAGATTGGAGCTTCGCACACCACCGTCATGGGATGCTCCTGGAAATAATGCTTCAACTTCTTGACCGCCAGGTAGACACCATACGTCATCTTCTGGTAGTGAGGGTAATTCTGCTTCGAGGTAGAGATCACCTCGCTCAAGTAATACACCGGTCTCTGCACCGACCTGCCACCTTCTTCGCTCCACCACCACTGCCACACTTACAACTCGGTTTGTGGCCGCAATGTAAAGTAACATCGGCTCATTGTGCAATGGTGATGCCAACACCGGAGCGGTGGACAACATCTTTTTCAGCTCATTGAACGCCACGTCGGCCTGCGGGGTCCATGTAAACCCGGTACTTTTCTTCATGAGCTGGTACAAAGGTAAGGCTTTTTCTCCCACCGTACAAATCGGCTCAACGAGGCTAGGCACCCTGTGAATTTCTGCACATCTTTCAAACACTTCGGTAATTTCATGTTCTCAATAGCTCGGATCTTGGCCGGGTTAACCTCGATACCTCGGCTAGACACCAGGAATCCAAGCAACTTTCCAGCCGGGACACCAAAGGTGCACTTGTCCGGGTTAAGTTTCAACCGATATTTTCTCAAATTCACAAATGTCTCCTCGAGATCCTCGAGGAGAGTACGTTTCTCCTTAGTTTTGATGACGATATCATCGACATACACTTGCACATTTTTGCCCATTTGAGAGTGCAGGCATTTCTGCATACACCTCTGATAAGTTGCCCCGGCATTCTCAGACCAAAACACATGACACGATAGCAATACGCCCCATACGGGGTAATAAAAGCAGTCTTTATTTGATCCTTCGGGTTCAGTGGTATCTGGTGAAAACCAGAGTACGCATCGATAAAAGACAACAGTTCACAACCAGCAGTGGAATCAATCACTTGATCAATCCGAGGTAATGGAAATGGATCTTTCGGGCACGCCTTGTTGAGGTTAGTGAAGTCAATGCACATGCGCCACACCTTGACCACGGCTGGCTCGTCTTTCTTCTTTTCCACCAAGACCGGATTGGATATCCAGTCCGGATGCAGCACCTCCATAATGAACCCGGCTGCAAGCAACTTAGCCAGCTCGTCCAGCACCACTTGTCTTCGGTCGTCTGAGAGACGACGGGTCGGTTGCCTCACCGGTTTCACCTCGGCCTGACAAATAAAGAGTGCTCTGCCAACTCCCTCGGAACACCAGGCAGGTCCTTAGCCGACCATGCAAAGATATCCCGATTCTCACGGAGGAAGTGACAGAGCGCGCTTTCCTATTTCTCGCCCAGCCCGGTCCCAATGAGGGCCATGCGCTCCGGGTGCTCCGGGTCAATGGGGATCTTCTTGGTCTCCTTGGGCACCTCGAATGCTGCAGTTGAGTCCGGGCTCATCAGTCCGGACATGCCGAGCTGTGTGACTGCGCCATTGCCACCACTTGATGCAGCTTCTTCTTCTCAGCTGCGATCACCAAAGCTCGGCCAGATTAGACCCCGCCGAGGCACACTGAATGGCTCGCTTGTAGTCACCCGAGATGGTTATGATCCCATTGGGCCCGGCATTTTCATCTTCAGGTATGCAACATGGGTGGAAATCATGAACTTGGCCAGAGCCGGCCTTCCAAGCAATGCATGGTATGCACTCTCCAAGTCCACCACCTCGAACTCGATACTCTCAACTCGGCAGTTATCCTTGGTTCCAAATGCTACATCCACCCATATCTTGCCCATGGGTGCACAGGAAACGCCAGGCACAATCCCATGAAAAGTACAACTGCTCGGCATCAACAAATTGGCGATATGCCCAATTTCACCATTGTGTCTCGGTACATGATGTTGATGGCACTGCCATTGTCCACCAGAACTCGGGTGAACCTCACATTGTTTGTAGGCCCACACAACGTCGGATCTACCACCAGGGCATACTTTCCAGGGCTCGGCATGATCCGAGGTGTATCTTTCCTGCTCCAAGTGATCTCCTGCTCAGACCAGTTCATATAGGTCGGCACCACCGGCATTACTGCATTCACCTCCATGGCACGCCTCTGCACACTCTTCTTGTCAGTTGGCTCGGTCACAAAGACCACATAGCTCGCATGAGCCTCTCTATAGTCATTTCCGGGGTATTCATACTGCTGACTTGGTCCGGCACCATTATTGTTGTTATTACCTCGGACATTCACAACATTCACGGGCCTTGCTGCTGCAGGCCTCGGAGGAGGTGCAGTGGTTATCGGGGTAACATTTGCTCCGGACAGATTCGGGTTGGGCCTCGGCTGAAATCTCTGATGGTCCTCCTCTTTTCCTCCGGCCTTGCCCTTCTTCTCTGATTCTGCGGTTCCAGCTGCACTGCCGGTTGAATGGTTGGCTGGCTTACGCGGGTCGGTCGTATGGTAACGGCAAGGACCATCTATCATTGATTCATAAGTCAAGGGTGCCTCTACTGCTGGCTGCATCGGGTCACCAAGAGCATAAGAATCTGCAATCCGGATTGTCTCTGCTAGAGTCTTCGGCATATCTCTTTAGAGCCTCTGCCACAGCATGCTGCTATGTCGGCAACCATCTGCAAACCAGGAAATGGCCTGTGCCTCTACAACTCATTCACAGGAATTCCGAACATTGCTCCACCGAGTTAAGAACTCTCGATCAGTTTCATGATCATCTTGCTTACATGCTGCCAGGAGCTGAGGTCAGTTTGGCCTCTTGTATGTACTAGCAAAGTTGCTGTTAAACGCCAGCTCCAAGTCTATCCAGGAGTTGATACTATACTCCGGCAAATTATTCAACCAGATCCGAGCTGGACCTTCCAACATGTGCGGGAGATACCGGACCGCCCATCGACGATTGCCCCCGCTATGTGCACCGAGGATACATAATCTGTCAGCCAATCTTGCGGCTTGGTGCTCCCGTTGTATGGCTTGGTGTTCCGACCTAACTGGAACTGAGATACTGGCGGTGGTGGCTCCTTCATGATCCGAGGTCCGAAACACGCCGGACCAGGAGGGCCTTCCTCCTCCAACTGCTCGGACAAGTAGATTATATCCAGCTTGTTACGAACGTCGCCCAGAGCTAACATCCGGGCTCCTATCCGAGGTCCCAACTCCCCATCCACTCTGTGGTATCCGACTCGCGCCATGGCCGAGTCTCCATCATCATATCGGTCATCGCCTTGACCGACATTCTGAGGTTGCTGAACATACTCCGGCTCTCGCTGATACTGCTCCTGCGGCCGGGGTTGTTGCTGATGCTTCGGGGGCGGAGGTGTTTTACCTCGGCCAGCCGACGCTGCTTGCCCGCCATTCTGATTTCCCGGACCAGAGTTACCCTTAGCTCGGCTTGCATTACATTGGTCAGGGTTTCCCTTAGCTCGGCTTGCATTGCCCTGGCCCACCTTCTGATTTCCTGCTAACACCGGATCATACATCTGCATCTGCAGCTGCTTGTTCTGACCCGAGGTGACACTCCGGGCTCGATCGGCTCCTCCGACGAGTGGAGACGAGGCTTGCCCCTTGGACACCTGACTAACTGGCCTAGCTGAATAAACCATCTGCGAATCACCAGCCCCGGCATATGCTCTGCGGAGAGCCTCATTCTGCTGGTTAGCTACATACACTAATTCATTGACTCGATTCTGCTGCGCACGCCATGCATCTCTAGTCAACCCGGATAGCTCGGCCCTGCCTGCCTCGGCAGCTCTGAGGTTCTTAGCAGGGGAACTATATACCGGCCTTCCAGTCGACACGCGACTCTCACTCCTAGCCGAGGTGGTAGGTAGGGCCTCCATGTTCATCTCATCATTGAGCCCCTTGCCTCTCTGCCGCACCTCGGCTCCCCTATTTGTATCAGCTGCTACCGGGGAGAAGCCATTCGCTGCATTGTACTCACGCATATCTCTATTGAACTCATCTCTAGCCGTCATCATTTCTATAGCCTCCTTTTGCAACAGGACACGCTTTGCCTCTAGCTCGGCCGCAGTCACTACTACATCCACTCCTGGATTTACTGGGTCCGCCAGTGTCTCCACTATTTCTACTAGGGTCGCACCTCGGCCCTGCACCTCGGGGGTACCAGGCAACTCTTTTTCTAGCCTGGGCTTTGCAGATCTCACCTTATCAAAAACCTCGGCCGGCTTGGATGTGCTGGCATCTCCTTTGCCAGCGGCATCAACCGGACCGGTCATCATCACCTCCACGTAGCTCTTGGGGCGAGTGATACGCCGGCCTAGAGCCGCAAGGAGAGGAGTTTCGTCATCCACGAGCACCTGCTCCGGGTACTCGCGCACAACCTCGACAGCAACATAGGTGACAAAACTGCCAAGCATCATGGTGAAGCCATGCTCGGGGAAGGGCTTGCCGGCGAAACACCCCACATTGTCGCTGACGAAGGTGAACTCACCGATCTTGGCGATAAGCCCGGAAAGAACACGCTCGCCTGGGCCCGTCCGGATGTAAACTCCCTCCAACGCCTCAATCTGCCCCATGGTGGGCGCCAACTGTCGTGGTGGGATCACGGCAGATGCCATAGGGATGGCTAAGATGGGGCTGAATGGTCGTTGGGGGAATCCGGGGAGGGTTTATGCACTCAAGGAGTGCACAAGCAGGAACACGCAAGAAACCGCAAGAACATGCAAAACCAAGAACAACAAAAGCACACCAAGATGTACCCTGCTTCGGGGCCCTCTTGTGGAGGTAACACCCCTACTGCAGCACTACCCTACTCGATGTATAGCTCAAAGTGACAAGTACAAGCTGCTCCTCGAGCTGTGTGATGATACAATGGTGAGAACTTGAGGTAGAAGATGAAGCTACAAGGGGGAAAAGGAACTTCAAGCTTGGATCCGAGGTGTCTCAGGGGATTCCGAGGTTCCTTTCTCTCTGTCGATTTATGGATGCCTCCCTCTCTTCGTCCCTCTGCGCAGGAGGGGTTGAAGCCCATTATATAGGCCAGCCGAGTTACTGTTATGCCCCTCGCTGAACACTGTAGCCATGCCTCTGCCTTGGTCATCATTGTACTCCTATCAGGGACAGGACATGGCCTGCCCATCCCCTGCATCACCACAGTAGAGCTAGGATGCCCCCTCTGACAGAGACAGGACGTAGCCACGCCGTGCTACCTCGTAGCCTTTTCGCCGGATCTCGCGTGGTCAGCGGTCAGAGACGTGCAGCCCCGCCGAACCCGGGGCACGCCTCTGCTGGGCTCCGTGGCAGACGCTCCTGTGTCAGGCGGGAAGTGACAGGAGCATTGACTCCTGCCCGACCTATGGCTTCTTGCCTTGGTTAGCCCGGCACGGATGTGTCGGGCTCTTTACCTCGGGTCTTGCGCTTAAGATCTTTACCAGGTCAGACCTTACTCCCTTCCAACAGCTTCTCCTGCACTCACAATACAAATCACAGCACCGGGGTAGTTAGGTCGGCTGATCATAGCTCGGACTATGAACCTCGGCCCATGCCAACGGGATACCTCGGACCCCTCTGGGCCAAGACAGGTCGGCCTTTATATTCTCCAGGTCAAGATGAAGCTCGGACACTCCCAGGCCCAAACAGGTCGGCCCCTTCCATACCTCGGCACATCTTTAAACTCATCTTATGCCAAGCCTTGACCCTACCCAGGGGTAGCCCCCCGACAACTCTACACAAGTGGTGAATGGACAAAGACTCAAACATTATATTTCTGGAGATTCTTATAATGAAGATGTTGACACTATTCAAGTGGTGACCCGGAAGTTTTTATCGAGAAGCAAATTCAGGGGACTGCAGAGTCTGTTTTTGAATAGGTAACAGTTTTGGTAAGAAAAGTTCGCATTTGACTTTCCAAGAGTTATTTTTTTATTTATTTTAAATATGGAAATATAAGAGACTAAACCGGGTAGGAAACGGTGCCCGAGGGCACCTCACCATGCCGTGGCGTAGGCCCACCCCTGGCCGCGCCGCCACGTGGTGAGGGCGCCTCGGAGCCTGTCTCCGACCAGGTTTTCTCCTGTACCTTCCTTTTGTTGCAAAACTTTTTGCTATATAATCCCCGGATCCCCGAGGTTCGTATATCGCCTTTTCGTCGTGTTTTTGTTTCGATCTGTTTTTGCCAGATTTCATCCGCGGATCTAGAGCCGTCATGTCTTCGTCTGAGCCCTCCAAGGATAGCATCTTCGCAAACGTCGTCAACCCGTACATGAACAAGTTGAAGATGCATCCGAAGGAGTCGCTACTAAAGGATGGAGAGTTGCAAGTGGAAGACGTTCAGGGTCCTAAGAGGGAAGGAAGCCTGGAAGACAGGATGGAGAAGTTGGAGCAAGAGGTCTTTACATACAAGAAGATGGCGGAACGTGAAGTGGACATCTTTAACAGGATGGTGTCTGGACCTGTGGTTGAACACAAGAAGGAGACCGCAAAGCTCTGGGAGGATATTTTCTCACTCCATGAGACCACCAACAAACTACAAGCGCAACTCTACGATGTTCAGAATCAAAACTTTGAGTATGAAATCAGGTTTAAACGCATAAGCTCTGCTGCCAGTTTCAGGATACCAGAGACCAAGTCATCATTTGTTAATGGAGAGCCTCTGCCTTGGAAGTTTGATGATGAGGATATTTCACCACCGCCGAAGGAGTAATTCATCATTGGTATTGGCATCCCCTTGGCTTGTTCCAAGCTTGGGGGAGTGTCGCGGTATCACACCATTATCTTTACCTTTTACCTTTCAATAGAGTCATATCATGAGTACGGAAGTTATCTTATAGGATGGTTTGCAGTGTGGAAGTATCTCTCTTTTTAGCTGGTTATCTATGTATCCCTTGGTGTGAGCTGCCGTTATGGAATATTAATGAGAAGTTTCATCATTTATTTTCTGCATAGTTTATTTTAGTTTGCAAGTTCTGTCATATGGATGATCTTGTTATCAGTATTGGTATCACTTTGGGAGCATTAAGTAAATCTTTTTGGTTTTGGCAAACTTAGCATTGGTCAGTAGTTACAATACTTTGAGGCTTAAGTAGAGAGAGGGAAGTGCATGTAGATAAATTATTCCATGATCTTTCTTTCTTGTTGGCTCATAAGCTTAGTATTCTCAAGTTAAAATTATTTGTGCTTCCAAGGAAGATTGCATGATTGTCCTTACTACATGTATATTTGTTTGTATCCCTCAACTCTTATGCTTGCTACATGTAACATCCTAGGATTTAGAGTCCCAAATTAGAGTGGACACACAAGTGTGCATTGCATTCATGCATCAGAAAATCCGAAGAATTTTCGCGCAAATAATTTTAAAACACTAATGGATTGAAGTCTCACAGAGTTGGTGGAATTGAAGTAGATCATCAACTTGAGCGTTACAAACTTTGAGATGATCTTGGCTTAAAACATATTTTTGGGCAGAGAGGTACTCGATAAAATTGTTAAACCCAGTGGGAATATATCTTGTTACATCAAAACATTACCTCAGGAGTGTAACATAAATCTAGTTATTCTTAGGTATCATCACATCATCTTGTCTAACCTTATATGTTAGACATATCTCTAGTAGATGGAAATCATTCTAGTCTTAAAGACAAATTGAATTACCTAAAATCTTAACAAAGATCTTTTCACCTTATCTAGTGAATCTTAACTTCTTATTTACTAATCTTCTTGAAGTTATTCAACCAGGGAAGCATCTCAAGAAAAGAGGTAAAGCAACAAGAAGGTGTTGAAGAAGGAATTCCAGGATGGCATAGAAGTATTATGCCACATCAGCATTGAGAATTTGGAAACTCTACTATCATACTCCGTTCTTAACAATCTCTCTAGAAAGAGTGTGATATTCCGATGTTAGTGTATTATAGAAGTAGTTTGGTAACAAGCCTTATAACCTTGTTAACAAATCACTTTTGTATTCTCAAACAATTGAGTGTCATATAGAAATAAACAGAAGGTCAGATAATTCAGTACATCTCAGCCACTTGGATATAAGAAGTGATTTGGTGACAGGATTGATCATCTTGTTAACAAATTCTTTTATATGCATAAGGCAAATTGAGATGTCATAAAACACATATATATTCTTCTATCATCAATTAATGAAATCACATGAGTTACTTCACAAATTCATGTGAGTGTGGACATGTCTCATAGGAGAGGAGCTCACAAGTTCATCCAGTGACAAGAGCCACTTGGCTTGTTCAAATCTTTATTCTAATGATGAGATGAATTTGGACATGCGGTAAATGGAACCCATGGACTAACTGATAATCTCTTGTATAAGCAACTTGCTTCCACACACATAAGAATTTGATCTTAAAAAGGGAGAATATCATTTTTTATATTATCAGTATGAGTGAGAGAATCTAGTATGATTCTATTCTTATCATTCTATTCATCTATTTTACCATAAGTCCTGATCACAGGCAGGATATCACTACCTTGTGTATCTATACACATATGATCATGTTTTCACATGATTAATATGTCAGGTATCACAAGTTAAAACCACTGAGGCAATATTTCATGTGTGGCATGGAGTTATGTTGAAACATTGTGCATACTCTCTGCAGGCACCACAGTGTGACTTCATGCATATACTGATGGACCATAATTTAGGTATTGCCCAATATTTCATCAAACACTTAATCCATCTCCTGGACATCTATTGAAATCTATAGTTTGATTATCTATAATCACCTACTTTGTGAATTCAAGTAAGAAATATTAATTAATATTGAAAGTAGCAAATACTCACAAACAATAGTATAACAATATATGTATTCATTTATGTTGCTATAATTATAACCCCACAATTTGAAAACTCACAACTTATACAATTGTGAGTAAATAATAAATCCAATTTGGTTAAATTCCTTTTAATTGGAGAATGAATTCAAAGCATGCAAAATATTCACAAATGATCATTATAGCAAAATACATATTCATGTTGTTATTAATGTCCCACCAAAAACAGAAGTTATAAGAAATAACTTTTGTAGTAGAAAATAAATTCCACTATGACCAAAACCATTACCATTCCAAATGAATTTATAATATAGAAAATTCCCAAATGATCAAATGGTAATAAATAAATTCTTATGCAAATAATGCTCAACAAAAATATAACTATAAGCTACAAATTTAGTAATATAAAATAAACTCAAATATGCCAAACACATTTTGTAATTCAAATAAATTCAAATCATGCAAAGATTCTAAAAGAATTCAAATGTTTATGTCCTTAAATGGAAATAACTCAATTATAAAATTCTAAACTGTCCAGGGACTTCTCTGTAATTAAAATAGCCTCAAAACAGTTCAAAAACAGGAACCAGGGGCCTGTTTACACTGTTTCTGTAATGTCTTGGAAACCTAGGGGGTTTTCTGCAAAAACTTCTTTTCCTTTTCTTCTTCCTCTTCTCGCCAGAAGGACGCCGCCGTCGTGGTCGTGCCACCTCCTCCTTGTTTGCTTGCTTGCGGGGATAAGAAGCACGGGAGACGTCCCCATCGATCTCTCTTTCTCACTTCACCTCTCCTCCTTGCTATCTCTCAAGAAATCGAGCGGAAAGCTCAAACCCTAGCTCGTCGGGTTTCCGCCGTGTGCCATGGATTCTGGCCATGCCGTGCTCCGTTGAGGGTATGGGAAGCTCCGCCGTGGCTGCTTCGTCCTCCTCATCGACTCGCATGTGCTGGGAAGCTCTCGGGAGGGAGAAATCCGCCGTCGTCTTCAACTCCGGCCGCCGGATGTCGTGGAAGTTTCCGTCGCCGTCCGACCGCGCCAAGTCTCGCCGAGACCTCCTCTGTGATCGTGGTGAGCTCGTGCATCCTCCCATGCCTTTAATTCATTCATTTGCTTGAGGAATCCATCATCGCGTCGGGTACCGTCTCCGGCCGCCGCGAAAGCTCGCCGTCGAGCTAACTCTGGCGACCATTTCGGAGTGGCTCCGCCACCAAGTGGTATCCCACGTCGTACTCCACTAGATGCACACCCTAATTCGGCTTAATTCGCTCAAATGCATCGGATTGAGCTCGGGCTGGGAGATGAACTCCATTGCTGACGTCAGCATGACGTCAGCGGACCAATCAGAAGTTTTCTTGAATTTCTTTTTAAAAATAAATAGGAATATGACATGTGGGACCAGTTGTCAGATTTTTAATCATTTCCTAAAATGTTCTCCGTAATTATTAAAACTATGACAAGTGGGACCAACTCATTTTAAATATTCCTGAAATGATTTAAATTGCTTAAACTTTGAAAATTAATAACTAATTCATACTAAATTATAAAAATACAAATAATACCTCAAAATGTGCACAAAAATAAAATATATAGGTTTGTATCAATGAAATTTGTGTTTGAATAAATTTGAATTTATAAAAATGAAATAACTATTTACCTATTCTTTTATTTATGAAGATAAATAAAAATGCTACTTGGAATGTATTTTAACTCAATTTAAAAATGCTTCACATGCTTACTTTTAAATTCTAAAATGTGTAGTCATTATAACATGCAATATTCTTATTTCAAAATGATTAATTAAAATGATATTCTATTTAAGAAAATAATTAATAGGATTATTTTCATAATTTTGAAAATGAAGCTATAAGCTTATGAAATTGTTCTACTATTATTTAATAATCATTTCAAATAAATAAAAATCCAACAACACTTTGAACTACTAAGTTTCTTTTGAATAAATGTGTCACATATTTCATTCAGTACTTAACTTTCATTAACTTATATTTTGGTTAATTAAAGAAAATAGGAAACAACTTAAAATTATAAACACTAATGTAGTAATGCAAAATGTTCTACGCTAAAAACAAATCTTCCATCCAAAAATAAACAAAGCTAAGTATAACTTAGTAAGTACTTGATTAAGTAAAATAAATACCCTTATGATATGTGTTGATACCAACAAATGTATATATTACTTAATTCTTCAAAAGTTATTCTTTTTGCAATCATAAATAATAATACTACACCACTACTTTAATTAATTCAAGTTAATACATGTCTTTTTACAAACATAAAGATTATAATCAACCCTAAAACAACCACTTAAAATTATGATATTGTTTTACTTTATTCTTATGCTTAACATGGTACTTTAAAATAGGAGTTTTAACATTCATCTCTCTTGTGAAGTAAACTTGAAGACAAAACAAATCTAAAAGTAATCACCAAACTCAAACAACTTCAACCATCGAGAGGTAGCTACGTGGTTTAAAGTGATGCATCTCATACTTATGCATAATAGCATATTGCTTCTTCAAACATTAGTCCTTACCGAACCAATGACGCCTTTTTCCAGATTTTGGAGTCTTTATTGTATCGAAGACCTTGGCTGCATAATCTTGCAGTCAAAAAGGCAAGTTCACTCTTGCTCATATCCTACTTGATTATGTTTATCAAAGTAAATGCAAAATACTATGGTTTATCATTGCATGAAAAAGGAAAACATATTTTCGAATGATGTGAATTGCTATATATAAATATTGTTGGCTGGCAGATGGAACCATGGTATGATGTGGTTGGTGGAGGTTCCATTTGCACGGGAAAGTATTATCTAGGACTTAATAACCAATGTCGTCAGCGTTCTTGCGCCGTAAATGAAGCGTTAACCATGAGACTTGGAATGGGACGGGAAAGTCATCTGTGATCTTTTCCCTTTCGCATGTTAACGGACTGCCAGTTCCTTAGGCTGTAGATCTTGCGGGACTACATGCACATGGGTGGGATCCCTTAATTCCCAACGGTAACTGGGGTCTATGATGGATTGTAGGGATGTCTGGAACAGTCTATCTTTATGGTATAGGGGAGGACTTCGGTCTGGAACAGTCTACCAAAAGATATAGGGGAGGACAAACCTACAAAAGGGTGGGCATGCGGGGTTGTTGGAGAAGCACGTCGAATGGCTTGGATCATCGACTGGGCCCCATACCAAAGAGAGTGTGGACGGGAAAGTACGCCCGGTTGTGCAACAAGGCGTTGATATCTCATGGGTAAAGTAACGCACCTCTGCAGAGTGTAAAAATGTGACATGTTACTCCCCGTTCTAGGAAGGAACGACGAACGCTGCAGGAAAGAAGGCTCCTCAAGGCCCTAGCACCTGTGAATGGATGACGGGCATAGTTTTCTGAAGATAAAATAAATCTTTTCCTAAAAATGTTTTACAAAGATATGCATGTTCATCCAAGACCTTTTGGTATGGATAGTAGCTAGTGCATAAAACACCTTATTCCTATTATATGAACTTGCTGAGTAACGCTCGTGTTGCTCACTCTTTCCTCCGTTGACCCCTGCTTAGATTATTGGATACAGCAGAGGAAGGACAGGAATCCATAGTGATGTTGGTGAGATCTTCGACAATGAGTCAAATCAACCTGGTGGGCCTGAAGGAGTCAACCTCTACTTTGCCAACGGATGTGTGGCGACAACAGTGCAACGGTGGACATGTCGACAACAATGCCTATGGACAAGACGACTATAATTGGATGGAGGAGCACAACTCTAGACACGGAGATTCTAGATTTATAGATACGGTTGTGACAACAACAGTAGTGGATTAGGAGATAGAAGTAGAGCTGATATCCAGCTTAGTACTTCGACTTGAGTCTTTTTGGAATTTCTTTTGCATGAGACCTACTTCTGTATGTAAAGGAGGTTCTCGAGATTTTGTATTGAATAGTGTTGTAATCCTATAGTGTTACCTTGGACCGACTATGTTTCTGATGTACTACTCTGAAGGATGTAATATTTACGGAATGGTCCTTTCGTGAGTATTATGTCAACGACTTGTACACTACAACATGCAGTGGTGTGCTAGGTCACTACACTACACAACCTTGCTAGCCGAAAAACCTGTATTGAGAGGGAATGCTTCTCATACATCCAAACCTTGAGCCAAACCATTGCCATTTGTGTCCACCATAACTACCTATTATGTGGTATTTCCTACCACTCCAAGTAAATACTTCATGTGCTACCTTTAATTATTCAAAAACTATTACCTCTCATTTGTGTCACTGTTTACTAGCTCATGAGGAAGTATGTGGGGTGTTCTCTATTTAACTTGTCAGACAGACTTTCACCAATGGACCAGTGGCATATACATCCGCTTATCCAATAACTTGCAAAAAGAGCTGGCAAATGGGGTGCCCAGTCCCAATTAATTACAACTATAACCACTTGATTCTCTTCACTTGTTTTGCCAATGATTTATCAAAAGAAAATTTCAAAGTGTTAAACATTATCAAATAGGCACTCCTCCATGGTTTGTGATTGTTGGAAGGCACCCGAGGATTCTGTTAGCCATGGCTTGTGTAAGCAAAGGTTGGGAGGAGTGTCATACCAATTTATAAATATGCATGTGTAAACAAAAGAGAAGAGGGATGATCTACCCTTGGGTAGAAATAACGTCCTTCATGGGAGCTGCTCTTGAAAGTCTGGGTGACAAGGGGGATAGAGTGTCCACTGCCATTCGTTGACAACGACATACATAGCTGAAAACTTATTTTATATTCTCTATATGATTTCAAAACTTAAAAACTCTAGCACATGATTTCATCCCTGCTTCCCTCTGCGAAGGGCCTATCTTTTACTTTCATGTTGAGTCAGTAAACCCATTCCCTTCTATCTCAAGCAAGCATTTGAGTTGTTGTGATTCAACCATCTATATGTTGATACTTTCAATCATGTCTTTTATGTTTCCTTGTGTAGCACAAAGCTTTTATCTGAACGAATATAACTTTGAAAGTTTTCGATGACTGTAAGGAGACTGTTATGATTGAGCATGTAAGTTCTGCAATATAAGCTCTAGTATAAAGACTCTGCTCAAAAGATAAGTACAATCTGTTAATTGTTCTCTGACCAAGAACAAAGTTCGCCATCACCAATTATGATTCTCTCTATGCACCTTATTGTGACTCCCTTTACTTGTTTCAAGTTAAGTTATATGAAGAAAGTTGCTGTCTAAGATAACTTGTGTATTAATAAATGTGATGCTTCTTGTCCGTATTTTGTTTATCGACACTTCACTCCATAAACCTGTGGTCTTGTTTACTGAGTTCAGTTTTCGCTTGGGGACAAGCGAGGTCTAAGCTTGGGGGAGTTGATACGTCCATTTTGCATCACTTTTTTATATCATAATTTACTGTTATTCATTGATATATGTCATATTTAGAGATGATACTTATGTTATTTTACCTATTTTGCATGTTTGATGATTATTGGACAATTAACCACCGGAGTCAGATTTCTGCTGGAAAAAGGACCGTCAAGACACCATATTTCTGAACATCAATAATTCGAGGAAAACATCCCGAAGTTCCTATTTTGTCAGATGACGGAGGCAGCCAAAAGGGGAGGCCAAGGTGGGCCACCATGGGCCCTCACCATGGTGGCGCGGCCCACCTTGCTGCCGCGCCGCCAGGTGGTGAGGAGGCCCTGGCCCACCTCTGCCAGTGCCCCTTCGCATACATCATCCCCAGGAAACCCTAAGCCTAAGGGGGATCGTCGAGGAAATATTCCGCCGCCTCCACGAGGCGGAAAACACCAGAGAGAGAAAAAAGCTCTCCGGCAGGGAGAAATCTGCCGGGGAAATTCCTTCCCGGAGGGGGGAAATTGTCGCCATCGTCACCGTCATCGAGCTGGACTTCAATGGGATCATCATCATCATCTCCACCACCAGCACCATTGTCTCCGCCGCTCCACTCCGTTCCGCTGTAACATCTAGGGTTGAATCTTGTCTAGTTCATAGGGGAAGCTTTCCGATGTTAATTACTCCTTGTGGTTGATGTTATTGAGTGAAACCGTTGAATTAAGGTTTATGTCCAGATTGTTATTCATCATTATATCACCTCTGATCATGTTCCATATGATGTCTTGTGAGTAGTTCGTTTAGTTCTTGAGGACATGAGAGAAGTCTTGATGTTAGTAGTGAATTATGTTGAGTAATATTTAATGGTTTGATATTTAAGTTGTGGTGTTATTCTTCGAGTGGTGTCTTGTGAACGTCGACTACATGACACTTCACCTTTATGGGCCTAGGGGAATGCATTGTGTATTCGGTTGCCAATTGTGGTGTTGCCGGAGTGACAGAAAGCTAAACCCCCGTTGGTATATCGTTGCATGAGGGATAGCAGGATCTCAGAGTTTAATGTTGTGGTTAGATTTATCTTAATTACTTTCTTGTATTTGCGGATGCTTGCAAGGGGTATAATCACAAGTATGTATTAGTTATAGGAAGGGCGGTGCATTAGCATAGGTTCACCCACACAACACTTATCAAAAAAATGAAGATAATCAACTATATGAAGCGAAAGCACTTGACAAAGTTTCTGTGTGTCCTCAAGAATGTTTGGTCATCATAAGTAAACCTACCGGCTTGTCCTTTGCTGTAGAAAGGATTGTGCCACTCGCTGCAATTATTAATACTGCACTTTATTTACTTGTACTTTATTTATCTGCTATATCAAAAACCCCTAAAAACTTGTCTGCTAGTATTTACAGTGAATTCCATATCAAAACTGCTTGTCAACACATTCTGCTCCTCGTTGGGTTCGACACTCTTATTTATCGAAAGTACTACGATACGCCCCTATACTTGTGGGTCATCAATATGACATTGCTTAATTGCTTATATCAATTATTTATGGATGTCTTGGAAAAAGAATATGTGGTTAGATGTAAACTTTTAATATTTTACGTCATGTGCGTAGATTATAGTAAATATAGGGGCCATCTTTTCAACCTTGCACTAGCGCACCAAATTATATAGTGCCGGCCCTGGTAGAGGGAGTTTGTTGCTTTCGGTGTTGCTTGATTTTGGTGTTGCTCTTTGTAGTTGTGTAGGTTCCTCCATGTGGTGTTGTGTTGGTGTTGTTGTTGTTTGTTGTTGTATGGTTTTCGTCCGGTTTTTTCCGCTAATAAACTGGACATCCTCTTCTTAATTAATATATGAGGCAAAGTTTTTACCCCACAGTTTCTAAAAAAAATTGTGGGCATGGTTGTTCACATTGGTGACCACGTAATCGTTTGTCTGTATGGTCTTCCTCCTTGTTTACGCTATTGGCCATCGCTCGTGTTATGCATGAGTTGGCACATAAGTCCTCCACGCTCCTCACCTGTCATGATCGTGACCTCCCCGTCTCCACTAATCTTGGTACTTCTTTATATGTCTGGTTTTCTTGACTGAAGGTAAGTGCAGAAACACCAATCTAATCAGCATAGTTAGAATCTAAGTTTTCACCCTGAAAAAGGTCCAACTCCAAACAATGCTTTCAACAAAGGAATGAAAATACTAGGGGGTCGTCATTTCCGGTCACAACCACCAAAGATTGGACTAAGGTTTTCACCTCGGAAGTTGACACCGTCAAGAACGAAATATGCAAATGTTGCCGCCTTCAGTCGTCAAGACCATTCCTGCAAAACGCCGATCATCTAGCAAACATATTTCTTCGATCCACTGCTCGAGTACTCACCAGAAACTAGATTTACTGGTAGGAGGATGTTAACTTCAAAATAAATGATACGTATAATGCGAAATAGGACCGACAAGTCATAGCGAGAGAAAGAAGGACACATCCCCAGTGGGTTTTGGGGTAATTCGCACTGTCAACGGCTTTTTTGAGCGAGTGGCATTTTTTTTTTAGCATAAACTTAACATCAGATGAATTTTTTGAGTGATTGAGAACTTCTAGTTGCAAAAGTGAGAATTGTGACACAACTAGTACCAAAAGTTTAAAACTAAACGATCACGAAACTTTAGAAAAATTCGATGTGCTCAAATGGAGCCTCCAAATCGCAATGTGCTTTCATTGTCTCGAAATAGGCTTACACCCTGCTATATTAATGTCGAAACCGTCCGATACAACGATGAGTCCACTGCTGGGAAAACAACACAAATCAAGTCCAAAAGAAACAAAAAAGGAAAAGAAACAACATCGACAATGGCACTTCGACGAAAACGGGGAAGACTCCCAACCGCGCCCTCCGAAAAATTCCCACCACACTCCTAGCACTCAGACGCGCCACGTACCAAGCAACACCTCCAAGAAGGTGAGCAACGATGACGACGTTGCTGCCCGAACCGTAACAAAGGTTACCCCTGATACCCGTCCTAGGGTTTCCCTCGGTACGCCATCGGGGTGGGGATGAGGTACACCAGACGCCCTTCAGAAAGGGTGGTGATACCCGCAGGCGTCACTGCGTCGGTGTCAAGAACGACAGAGATTTCTCCCAATCCCCAAGAAACCGCACCCCCGGATGCTCCGTAGTGTTCCACCAAACTTGCCACCCACCAGCACACGCCACCACAATCATGCAATAAATCACCGCCATCTCACCGTGATCCATGTAGCAAGGCCGGGAAGATCGAAAAGATGAGGGCACCGGCAAGGGAAGGCAGTACAATATCCGGCCTAGATGGAACCTAAAGAGCCCAGATATGGGTCAAGAGGGAGTTGCCAGCCAAACTCCGGCGACCATCCGGCCGCGACCGGACTACCACAGCTTTCACTGTTGTCTTTGCTTTAATGAGATCTTCAAGATTAGACCCAAGCTAGATATATTTGATAACTTTTTCCTCTACTACATTTTACACTAGTGTGTACATCATTTTAAAATATTGTTTATTGCACGACTTTGGTCAGAGTGAAATAATAAACTGTAAAGTTTTAAAAAAAATCTAAAGCAAAGTGAGATGATAAGTGTCTGTCAATAAAACTTGACAGTCTACGCGGTGCACAGTATAATTCACTCAACCCGTAAGAACAGTGCAATTTCAGTCAAAAAAGAATATTCATCCCCACCGCCGCGGGCGACACAGAGACGGCCGCGGAGTTCGCGCCGCCGGGGAAGGAGCAGCGGAGGTCAGCCGGTGTCCATCCATCCTCCTACCACTTTCTTGTTCAACTTCGCCGCTCCGTTCGGCCGGCGAAGTAACTAAAGGCCGGCAGTTCGTTCCTTTCGCTTCGTTGGTACAGGATCAAGATGGAGCCGCCGCCACACACGCATTCCCATGGTGCCGCCGCCGCCCCCGCCCCTCCTCCAAGGTACTCGTGTCGCCGTGGCGCTAGTTGTTGTCTGCTGCTCAGTTTTCTTCTGGGCGTGTCTCCGTCGAGGGGCTCATGGCTGTATCTGGATGATTGCGACCTAATTACATGGAACAGCGCATGTGGATCCCTGGATGTATGACCCTTGATTAGTTAATCCACAAGGATTTTGGGGTTAGGGTTTTAGTTTGTTAGGAGTAGTTAGTTGCCTGTGATGTGCGCCCAAACAAATGCAGTCAGGCTTGCTTGCCTGTTCCTAGTTTGTGGTAAATAATTATGAACAGTTTTGTCATTTACACTCATTTTTTGTCTCGGACTTTCTGAACCTTCTATGTTTAGATAGGCAAATACATTTTGAGCCTGGTTGTTTTGCTACACTACAGTTCCACATCTGCTAGTTGCAGTCCCATGATTGTTGTATTCATATACGAGAAACATATGGATGCTCAACCTTTTGATGCTCTGTTGTGTCGGATTGTGCAAATTAATGAAATCGTACTGCCATTTAGCACCTTACCACCAATCTCTACATATGTAACTAGATGCTGATAACAAATTATTTAGGGCACGGCTGGGAAATGGACATGGATCGGCTTCTGTGTATCATGTTGGCGCGCTGGAGAAGGCGATTGCAGGGTTTGCGCAGAGGGAAACTGAGGCCATGGTCAATCCAACTGTTGGGAGTTTCTTTGATTCTCTTGGCGAAGCATATGCATTCTACAACATTTATTCTTGGGAATCTGGTTTTGGCGTGAGATATGGAGCAAGTAGTATGGATTCTAATGGAACTAAATGCATATAGCAATTTGTTTGCGCGTGTGAGGTATGGCATTCATCCTCCCCTTGTAGTTATGGTAGTTTTCGGATTTTTGTATTGTTGATCTCAACCCACCAATGCTCAGATAATGTTATGTTCTACAGGGGAAACCAACCAAGGACAGCAATTCATTTCGTCAGTGTGAATGCACAGCGTCGATTCTTTTGCTGAGATCCAGAGACAGCGGATGGTGTGTGTGCGAACATCAAGTTGGGCATAACCATCCACTTTCTAAGATGTGTGCGCAGAGGTCATCTTGGCAGTCTCATAGTAGTATTGACAAGAACACAAGGGACTTGATTCGCCAACTAAGGGAAAACAATGTCCCACACATTTCTGATACTGAAGCAAAGAATCCACTGTCTGATGATCTCAAGAAGACTGTGGAAATCTTTGCTCGGATCAAAGCAAGAGATCCAACATTTGATTACACTGGTTTGCAGATTGATAGTAACTGTAGAGTAAGGCCACTACTCTGGACCAGTGGCCAGAAACTTCAGTACCAATACTTTGGTGTTGTGATTATCTTTGACACCACCTATAGAACGGACAAGTATGGAATGCCGTTCGGCCTTTTTGTTGGAGTCAACAACAACTTTGAGACCATATTGCTTGGTGGGGTGCTGATGATAGACGAGAAAATGGAGAGCTTCAAATGGGTGCTCAGTCAGTTCTTCCAGTTAATGGGTGGGAAATACCCCCAAACTATACTGACCGGTAAGATTACTTCTGTACACAGTTTTTCCCTACCCAATAGTATTTCTCTGCAGCCCAGCCATCTGACTTGTTTTATGTATATCATGTAGATCGCTGTGAGGCAATTGAGGAAGCCGTATTGGACGTACTGCCATTCACCACACACAGATGGTGCAAGTGGAATGTCCTTCGCAGAGCAAAGGACTACCTTGGTTTTCATTACACCAAAACGAGTAGCTTCCGAGTAGGGCTCCACAAAATTTTGAACGACATGCTGACGGCTGATGAGTTTGAGAGAGCATGGGAGATGCTGCTAGAGAGGCATGGATTGCAGAATCATCCATTTCTGAAGGAGATCTATGAGGTACGGCACAAGTGGGTCAAGGCGTACTTCGGCGATACATTCTGTGCTACACTGACTAGCACACAAAAGAACAAGAGTGCGAAACACTTTCTGAAACAACATCATGTTCCACGGGATTGCTCAATGGAGCTTTTCATCGAACAGTACGAGAAACTACACTTCAGTGAAGAACAGGACTATGGGTTTCAGGAGAAGAGGACTACTATGGTAAGCTTAACTTCAGGAAATTAATGTCTTTCCTTTGAGCATTCAAGATAAGCTGAGAGCCTGAGACTAAGGATGAGTTATTATTTTTTGTGTAGGCTGAGATTGTTCTGCGAACAAATCTACCAATTGAGAAGCATGCCAGCGAGGTGTACACAAGATCGTTGTACGAACTGTTTGTGCAAGCCATACACGAATCCGAACCTTACGTGGTGGAGGCAGTCATCCCCAACCTGAGGTACCTAGCACGGTATCCCAGCAGTAAATCTAGGGAGAAATGGTCTAGGGTGGAATATGAGGTCAATGTTAGAGAAGACGGCGAAGCGTTCATGTGCGTGTGCAAACAATTCGAGCACACGGGGATGCTCTGCTGCCATGCTGTCAAGGTAATAGTTCTCTGTGAGAACCATCTTCCATCCATTGCCACTGCAGTATTCTCTTGCTCCTTCCTTTTTCTGCATCCTTACTGTTAGCTGCCATATGCATGTACATACACCTTTTAACACCTTCAGACTTCGAATCTTTTCAGGTGATGATCCACCTGGCCGTCCGTGAAATACCAAGGTTACACGTCATGCCACGCTGGACAACCAAGCCGTTTCAGTGCCAGATGCACTGCTGCGGTGAACCTCAGATGGACACGTGCCAACAATGCAGGCTCTCCGTGCTGCATGCTAAGTTCTTACAGTTAGCTCACCGCGCCTGTGAGGATGAAGGCCACTACGAGGTCTTCATGAGGGGCCTTGACAAAATGAATAGAGATTTGGCCGCGGCGAAGGATGTGCCCCGCCGCCGCACCAAGCCGGTGTCACGGAAGCTGAGGAGGAAGCGTTGATTACATTACCCCGGATGTCTGAAAGCTTGTTCGAGGCCGCTGTAATGCTTCAGGAGGAAAGCAAGATGTGTCAACTGACTTGGTTATGTGTGGTTTCTTCTTTTGCGAGTGTGTAAACCTCTGAACCTGACCACGTATAATCTAGGCTAAACCAGTATTTTCATATTTTGCATGTCTGCAATGGCCTGACACCATTCTAGGGGTCGCTGGCCAGGTATATATGTTGAGGCGACCATGTGTGCCAGTCAAACCAAGTGGATGTGCAAAGACAGCAGAATAGGATGGTCAAACAAAGTGGACGTGCAATGTCAGGAGAATAGGATGGCATACATGGTGACCATCATAACACCTCTTGGCATACAATGACCAAGGTGAGGTGAACCTCTCTCATTCTGTCGAAGCTCATGAACGGTCTTGTGTCGTATCAGAACTCCTCTGAGAATGTTTCTACCCTGCATAAAGGTCGTTTGGGTTTGGCATACCCAATCGTTTCTAGACTGTATTCTAAGATAGACATGGAGGAGACATGTATTGTAAATTTGTAATATGGTTTTGCTGTTTCTCAGCTGCTGTGTGCCTCATTCACCAGCCAAAGCAAACACTACCGTAAAATGCTCTGGGTTTCGCTGTTTCTCAGCTGCTGTGCAAATAAACAAAGGAATGCCTTTTGGCACATTACCATGGGACTATTTGCGCAGCGCCTGAAGATCCCGTTGCCGTTCTTGTCGTAGAGCTCCATCTCCCTGGCAGAGCACTAGCGATGGAGCTGGTCGCCCCTGGCCTGCTCGAGATTCCACCTGATTATAGCATTTGAAAGAACTTACAAGTCATTCAGTTCCACCCCTGGTCAAGCTATATTGTATTCCAGCAGCATAATTTTATGAGCGTTCATCTGAGAGCTCTCACTTACGATTGACACCGGATTAGGTTGGCGGCGAGGGCATCATCGGGCTGGATTAGGTTTAGGTTTAATGTTTAGTTTTGAATTTAGTTGTAGAAGTCCTTGATTAATACCGTCTGTTAACAATGCAGCACTTAACCACGTATTTTTTTCTCTTGAAATAATTTAGCTCGGTGAGAGGAGATAGATTCACTTCACATAACCCAACAGGCAACAGCACATCATGTTAGCGAACTTCCATATTCTTTCACCAAATGTCAGTGTCTCATTCTTCACTAATACACCATTCGTTTACAAAACTGAGACAATGTCAGCTCAGCTTAATCTGATCTATATATAGCGAGAAAGCTGGCATGTGGAGTCCAACTCCTGTCACCAGGAAGATGAAAATTAATTTTACATGACAATTCAGAGAACCAAAGCAGCACCTTCTACCCCCATGTGATGCCAACTCTAAGCTGTGCTGCCCGGATACGGCAGGGCCGAGGCACAGTATGGCGACTCGTTGATTCTTGCAGTCGCAAGTATCCACAAGACATCTTGACTAGAAGTGATGCACTTCGGAATCCTTCCTGCTAGGTTGTCTCTCACTTTTCGTGGTTAGGATGCCTAAAGTCTACCAAAAGAAAAGGAACATGGTAATTTTAGTTGCAGTGCACAGGAAAGAAGCAAGTCAACCACAGGCTGGAAAACTGGACGAGCTGGAACAGAAGGGTGCAGTTGCTTTACCTGCAGGATGCAGCTACCTTAGCGGAACTCTTCATGAAAGTAGTCCTCGTCATCGCTGAAGTAAACACTACCATAAAATGCATAGGGGTTCTCAATCATCTCTTCCAACGTTAACCTTCCATCATGATCTTTGTCGGCCTACAGTTTTTTGATAAAGCAATAGTAAGTGCCATCTCCAGGAGAAAACAGACCTCTCACATGAACGATCATAAAAGGAGGCTGCTGGAATACAAGTCCTTTTGCTTGACAATGTATTAAGTGCGCACCAAAAATCATATAGCTGCAGTTACTAGCTATCATGGGATTGTGAGTTGTGACCACCCATGGCCGAGAACCTCTAGGGCACTCACAGCAAATAAACATATAAGAAAATAATCAGCGGCTTCACCATGTAAATATACATCCCAATCTAACAAATTAGCATTTGAAAGAACTTAGAAGTCCTTCCGTACCATTTATTATGCCATAGAGATATAACAGCAGCATTCTACTATATCTTGAAGCCTTCAACTAGTATCTTACGCAAAATAAGCATAATAAATAGAGCATGGAAATATTCCAGGTCTCAAAGGACAACAGATATGAAATAAAAACTCTAGGGTCAAAATCCGAATCTAACCTCTGAAATAGCATGGGTGGCTTGCTGTCTGGCATAATAGCGTTCTGACAGATGGAGCTTATCAAGAACAGGTTCTAGCTCATGCTCTGAAATAAACCTACATGAGAAAATAATTGTTTTCAAATGCATAAAGAGAGAAGTTGGTGATAACTTCAGTGAAAACTTTCATCTCTCGAACTCCTTAATCAAAGCTCAACGCCATTACCCGTCATTATCTTTGTCAAGTTTGGAAAACCGCTCCTTTGCGATTGTTATGTTCCCAATATGAGAAATATCTGCATTCTCGTCATCATAACCATGTATATGGTCATGAAGCCCACGAAAATACTCTTCGAAGGTTAGCTTTCCATCACCATCTTTATCCCTCTGCCTGGACATGGCATATAGGTAAGGAATGATAAATGGCAATTCAAGGAAATGTGAGTGCTCCCTTACAATTTACGTAGCTAATGAAATAATGGAAAGAATGCTCACCTAAGAAAACACTGGTGGTACAGAATTCACAACATTTCAGACACAACAGAAACTATGTATGGCCATTCAATAGGTTCACCCAACATGGAGTTGCCCCATCTTGAAGCTGTTTTAAGTTAACCGTGTGACTATTGTAATATGATGATGTGTTGTTATGCATACAGGTGTACAGTTTATTTCGCACTTAATTTAAAAAGAGAAAGATTATGTTTGTGACATACTCCCTCCGTTCCAAATTATTTGACACACATTTGTCCAGACACGGATGTATCTACACACTAAACAAGTACACATACATCCGTTCTTCGACAAGTGCAAGTCATCTAATTTGGAACGAAGGGAGTACAAATTGTAATATGATGATGTGTTGTTATGCATACAGGTGTACAGTTTATTTCGCACTTAATTTAAAAAGAGAAAGATTATGTTTGTGACATACTCCCTCCGTTCCAAATTATTTGACACACATTTGTCCAGACACGGATGTATCTACACACTAAACAAGTACACATACATCCGTTCTTCGACAAGTGCAAGTCATCTAATTTGGAACGAAGGGAGTACAAATTGGTGTGGTAGCAGTGGCGGATCCAGCGTCCCGGCCGCCCGGGCAGCTGCCCGGGCTTCCGGCCGGACGGCACCATGTATTTCCATCGTATTTGTCCAAAAGGATAGGGTATTTAGCCTTTATATTAACAGTTTGCCCAGGCTTTATAATATTTCTGGGTCCGCCACTGTGTGGTAGGGTTATTTAGATTCAGTGATCTCAGAATCACGATTACCAGATAAGTAGCAAGTACTGAACGTTGCCAGTATGTTCCTAGTTTAAACATAAACCAACAACTCTGGAACCATCATTCCAGTACCTAGTTGCGAGTACCAGGATATGAGGATTGCCGCGAGGAAGAATTTACCTTAATTCTTGTCTGCAGAGCAAGTTGATAATTTTAGGATTCTCTGAATCTGTTGGATTAAGGAAGCTGCAGTAAGAAAATACAAGAAACGTTAATAATGAACAATCAACAACCATAAGAAAAAACAATCTTTTGTACAGCTGAAATGAATGCATACTCGTGAAACTCGGCTTTATTCAGGAAACCATCTCCGTTGGCGTCTGAGGCATTGAAGTGCTCCTCTTTCCACCACGGAAACCCCAATGAATTGCCATCTCCTGAAATCATTAATCCGTAAGCTGGTAGTAATTTCATATATTGTGCTACGGCTTTATATTGTCAGAAAAAGAATGTCTTGCTGAATTGCTGTACAAATAAAGCAGAAATGCTTGTTGTTGCTGAATTGCTGTACAAATAAAGCAGAAATGCTTGTTGCCACATTACCATGGGACTCTTTGCGCAGCGCCTGAAAGTCCTCAAATGAGACGATCCCGTCGCCGTTCTTGTCGTAGAGCTCCATCTCCCTGGCAGAGCGATGGAGGTGGTCGCCCCTGGCCTGCTCGAGGTTCCAGCTGATGAGCTCGTCGAGGGAGACGAAGCCGTCTTGCGGGGTGAGGTCGATCTTGGGGAAAAGCGCGCGGATGCGGTCGGAGACGTTGAAGCGATCGTCGTCGTTGATGAAGTCCTCCTCCTCCTTGAGGAACTCCTCCCACTCCTTCATGTGGTCGTCCTTCTCCTCCTGCCCGTCGCCGTGGAGGATGCGGTAGTGCTCGCGCTCCCACTCCTTGTCCTCCAGCCGGTGCTCCAGCTCGGCGATGGCCGGGTCGAAGGGCGCCGCGCGGTGGTGCTGCTCTCCGGATTCGTGGGCGGCGCCGGCGGCTCCGTAGGAGGAAGCGAGAGCGGCGGAGTTCTTGGGGTGGAGCTTGAGGCGGCGGTGGGGGCTGCGGCCGTGGGGCTGGATGCGGGGGGAGTAAGATGCCAGGAGTATGAACATGAGCAATGAAATGGTGACCAGGCAGAGGAGGAGGACTGCGGCCGGAGACTTCCGCCCGGCGAGGGGGGCGCCGCCGGCGTCATCGCCGGAGACGAGGTGGGCGGTCGGTCGGTTTACGGGTCGGAGATTTGGACCCGCTTAACTTAGCATACTGGTCCATAACGGGTCGCGTGAGGATAATAAATTAGCTAGCAAGTTCGCCATGACGGCGAAATGGCGAATGCGCTGGCCATGCCAATGGCCTCCCGGCACGTGTACCGCGTTAGCATCTGCACGTCTTTTTTGCATGGTCTCCCATTTGCATCAGATCTACTATGCCATTATTTTGCACCAGTGGTATTCTAAGGATTAACTTGCATGATCCAAATACAGTATGACAGTAGCAACAGGTAGCATAAAACTCCTTGGCGAAGTTTCCTGCCGAAAATATGGCAACACAATCCTACTCTCACATATGACACGAGCTACTGTCTGAATAAAAGCAACATTTCTCATATGGTAGTAGTGCAGAGATGCAAGGTGAGATGGTTAGGTGCTCAAATATGGCCCTTCTGGTACAAAAATAGGGCTGCGGATAGTAGCATCCGGCTCAACTAGTTCCACACATCTGATCTGTAACTTGTTTGGTGCATTCGGAGACGTCCCCCAGCCAAGAGCGGCCGATCCGATCATGTTTTCAGAGGAGCTTTCTTCACCCTGTCGGATATCCGATCAGGTGCATTGGTGTGCGACTTGAAACGGCCTCGCCCGCCCTCGTCCGTTTCCTGGAAGTTCCACATCACAGGTTTAGCAATTGTTAAGCGTCGAAAATACACTTGTACTGGAACTCAGCCTATGGCAGGTAGTAATAACCTTCTTCTTTACTATCTGGACGACATCCTCATCTTGCAGACCATGGCTAGTACCACAATGCTGTGGATAGTGCCTAGCGCTGACTCCCCACACAAGCACATACTTCACATCCTTAAGCAAGCTCCTATGGATATGATTGCAGAAGTCTTCAACGGTGCAACCACCCCTATCCTGATGTGGCACAAAACCAGAGCCATCAAACAAAGTCTGTGTGCTACTCAGTGCAATGCATGAGAAAAAAAGACATACGGTAGAAAGGACAACTGGGTCCCCGAAATCAGGCTGCTGACCCTGCGGCTTCGTGTACACTCTCACCAGACCCATTTCCTCCCACATTCTTGCTAATAGCCTGTCCAAGTTCAACTGCAAACGAGAATTTGTTTCAGATACAATGGCGTGCACATACACAGCAAAAATAATCAAGGAGCATATGGAAGTTTCATGAAGGATGAAACTTACCTGCATGTTGCAGCTGATCACGAGTGAATTCGGTTGCCGAGCTAGATTATCCACATCATCAATACCCACAACATCAATCTTGTTGTATACATAAACACACTTGATATACTTCCGATTTCCTTCGATGACATCAATGAAATCATCCACAGTAGCATCCTCACGGAACAACACCTAAAGTAACCCAAATGATTTCAGTTAACTGAAAAGGAGCGCACATGACACACTTAACACAAACGCACGCACCTCTGCATTATGAATTTTATACTCATGCAGAATCTGATAGCAGAGCTTTTCATCAATATGCGTTAAAGGCGCCGTGCTGTTGAAACTAATCCCACCAGTCTTCTTCCTCTTGAAGTATATCTGTTCGTACACAAAGAAGTGATTCATCAACCAAGAAAAAGAAAGAATAAGTGCACATATGATGTTTCTTTGCAATCAATAGAAAGTGATTAACAGAAACCAGCGACTCTGTTAGACATCATTTTGGAGAAAGCCATTTGACATGTTGTAAGACTAACTCCTAAAGCTGGTTGGTCGAGTCATATAATTCAGGTTAACACTTGTCCGTTAGAACACCAAAAAGTACAACATACTTCAATAGTTGTGCCGGATGTTCACAAAAAAGGTGATCTAGAACCTGGATAACTGTCAATACTATGCCAGCTATTTTTTTAGCTTGGTCTCCCTTCATCTCCTTTGTGTGATTTTTGTACACAGTCAATAATACATACGCTGTCATTTCTAACAAAAGATGGGATATCTTCAACAGAAACCAAATTAAATCAGAACTTATTGATGATACATTATGGGCTTTATGTAAGATCATTTGAATACATGATTGCAACTCTTTTGAGGAGCGTATTTTTTCTAAACAATTGATTCTGATGTTCGTGAATTAGCAGATGTCCCTGTTGTCAAGGATGGAGGGAAGGAGTAAGGTGTGTGAGAAACTTTGCACATTCCTTGAGCGCTGTGCTTGGAAACACTTTCCCATCACAAACAAAAAAGAGTCAATTCAGTTTCGGATTGGCTCAATTAGATCTATGTGGAAATTGACTTGAGCACAACATACAACTTCAGTACTGCATAGAGTATCTTCTTGGACAGTTGTTCTATTTCTACTTGGTCTTGTCCTATTTCGTGGTCACACTAAGTGAACAAATGTATACCAGAGGAGGCCTTTTGTTAAGGCGGAGGCCAACAGCTTCCAGTTCTCTAGTTAATATTTGGCGATGCCCTTCACTCTGAAAAGAAATATAGAACAAGAATCAAATAAGCAATTAGAACTAAGGTAAAGCCTGGTCATGTCATGTGCAATCATCACATATAAGAAGGGAAAGAACGCATGTAAATAGATTTTATTTCATATTGTTTTAAAGAACATAGTCAACCAAACTCTTCATCTCCATTAACATGAGAAGTTTCATGTAACTATACCATTACTTATAGAATAAAGATGGCACAGAAACTCTATTCAAGAATTCAGAAATATCTTAGCACATATACAAACATGAAGAATTTAACTGAACTGGGATTTACATGCTACTAAAAATTATAGGCTTTTGCTCTAGAAACAACGGAAAAATCTAACTGAGAACATGCATCCCACTACTCCCTCCTTCCCAATATCTAAAAAGTGTATTAGCTTTTCCACTAACTCCCATTATGTGAGGCGTCTTAGCTTATTCGCTTTGTTTCTTGTGTTTTCGCCCCCTCCACAGAGCAGCCCTCTTGCAAGTCATGGACTAGCGGTACCCATTTTTTCGGATCATAATAGATCGACATCGTTATTTTCTTGACAGCTTTGGGGCGAAAGAGTTTGGCGAGGGTGTAGTTCAGCACGGCAGGCGAGGGTACAATATCGGTGAGGTCACATGATATCGTTTGCAGGAATCAATCTCTTGATTCGTGGGGTCAGAGATTGTGCAGCCTGCCATTACCACCATCTGTAAGAGAGTGACTTCGGAAGGATCACAACTGAAAGCAGGGAAAAAAGTCCAGGCACTAAGCTCCGTGGCCCGCGCAAAATTTTCATGCATATAGAGAACTCCCTAAACCTTCTCAATTGCCTCTCAATTTTTTTACTGTGTTAGGACTCGCTAAATATTTCAGTTGCTTCTGTTGCTATCATGGCCTTTCACAGTTAGACTAACGGATTCACAAGTTATCCATTTCCGTTAGTCTAATGGTAAGGAGCCCAGTGAGGAAGTTGTGATAGTTTAGAGAGCTCCAAAACAATTTCTTTTAACGCAATTCCTCTTTTTTCTCTTAATTTCAAGCAACACTTATTTAAACGGTTTTCTTTATTTTGTCTCCATTTTTTCCTTTAGATTATAAAACTTCAATTTTTGCAGCCTAAAAATTTCTCCCGGATATGATAACTTTGAAACATGGCACGATTAATTAGATCAAAACTTTGATACTTGAAAGCTCTAGAGTCCAAGACATATTTCCATTCCTTTATGTTTCCCCTTCTCTCAAATGATAAAATAATAATTGGACTTAGGAAAGTCTCTTTTTTTCATAGAGCAAATAGGGATGCACAAGCAATGAAACAAAGCTGATAGAGCTGCATTACGTACTTTTGAGGCATCCAAAACCATAAGCACAAGATCAGATGACTTGGCGACAGCGATAACCTGAAAAGAGGAACAAGATGTTACATCAAAAGTAATACCCTCAAGTTATGTGTGCCTATAAATTAAGCACAAGTCAGAATTAAACCAAAAAAAAGTACTTACCTGTCTTCCACGCCCCTTGCCTTCAGAGGCTCCTTCAATGATACCAGGAAGATCAAGAAGCTGGATTTTGGTATCATTGTAATGGATAATACCGGGAATGCAAGTGAGGGTTGTGAACTCATATGATGCAGCTTCAGAATGTGTCCCAGTCAGCATAGTTAGAAGAGTTGACTTTCCAACACTGCAATAAAAATTCTCATACATGTGAGGAGTCATACTGACATTATAGATCTTAGCTGAAAACTAGATTTAGCTTTGTATGCATTGCAGTACAAACAAGGAATGATCTTTATGCTTAAGCTAGCAACCACATGAATAAGGGCATGTGATTAATATTGGGTATTAGAGAGTGGGTCATATATCATACATTTTTTTCAAGGGAAAAGACACAGGCGCATACACTACAGCATAAACTCAAGAATACAATGAAACAAATGATGTAACTGCATAGACACAAGGTTCTCCTATTGATTAAGATAGAGTACAGAAATAAAAATCCACTGCTACAAAACGATAGGCTTGAGGCCTAACACTTTAGTACTCAGCTCGTAGGCATAAGAAAGATACCTGGGAAACCCTATAAGCGCAACACGACCGTGGCCAAATTTTGTGACTTCAAAACCTTCTCCTCCTCCGCTGGCACCCTATATCAAGAAAATGAGATGGCTGATGTGACCACACAAGTTCAAGGAACTATCAAGTCCATTCTCCTTTTTAGAGTATGTTACTCAAAATCTTTTTATTATGTTGTATGTTAAAGATTTTGAGTAACATACTCTAAAAAAGGAGAATGGACTTGATAGTTCCTTGAAGAAAAAACAAAACAATAGTTTTGCATGAACGTCTAATTTGCGCAGCGCCATAACTCATAAATACCTTTGGAGGCTCCAACAATTGTGTTCTCAGCTTTGCAATTTTTGCCTTCAGTTGTCCAAGATGATATTCTGTGAAGCAAAATAAGATAGGTTAGTCCCTACAATAGGGAGAAGAACCTTTAACATAAAACATAATAAACCACAACGGCCCATTGCTAAATCAGGATAAACTGCAGATAGTCGTTGATAGACAACCTTATTAATGAAAACTTAGAAGTTAACAGGCTGAGGGACATAAATTGTGCAGATATAAATGTACATGCAGTTCCTCGCTAGACAGTGTTTTGTGCAAACTTTCTCACAGTTATCTGATCTGGCATACATAGCAGTACATATGTTTGTGGATGTCACACCCATTTGTAACTTCGTACACACACAAAAATGCATAAACAAGGATACACGTGACACAATTGGTTGGTTCAAACTAAAAGAATCATAAGAACGGAAAAGGATTGTTCTCGAACCCAGTAGTCATAAATAACATAGATATTCATGCCCACCATTTGTGTGAGAATTTAGAATTGTTGTGATTCCACCAGGAGATGCAGAAACAAGCATACAACCAGTCCGATTTACATGTATGTATATGACATTGAACGGACATATGATAAGGAACTGTAGCTACCGAACAAAATGTATGTCTCTATTTTCCATCAGATGTTCAAAAACATAGAAAGGGGATAAAATTAGCAATTGGTGATCCAAACCACAAACTAGATAAGTGGCACAGCACGTTACAGTTTTACCAAAACTAGAAAAGAACAAACAGCACGCAGTGAGTGGCAACGATTGCGCGGTTGTAAGTAATTTCCAAGGGGCAGCGAAGAAAACACAACCTGTCGCTTTATTCTTCTGCGTCCGGGCCATCTCGGCCTCAATCTCCTTGATCCTCTCGAGGATACCCATCTTTCACCTCGTGAGGTGCGCGACTTGCTCCCCAGGTAGACGGACTGAGATCGATCTTACACGAGAAGAAGGAAGATCTGTTGGCTCACAGTAGATAAAAGACCAGGGCGAGACGGAGAACGGTACGGGGAAGCAAGCTAGGGCGTCCTCACCGGAAGGAATCGCGGGGGCGAGGACGGATCTCCCAGTCCAGGAGCGAGGCTTCGCCGGCGCGAGGAGGCGCAGGGGTTTCGGGCGGCGGCGCTGGGGCTTTGGGCCGGAGGAAGTGAAGAGGAGCACACCGCACGCGTGAGGAATTTGGGTGGTTCGAGAAAGGGGGTCGCACTTCGTTAAGCCTGTGGTGGATTGGATGGCCCTGATTTAATCGTACACGTCTACTATTTCGTATTTCCACACCTGCACCGGTTGCATAGTCGGATTTTGCATTTTTGCTGCGCGTGCAGGTTTGTAAAAATGAATCAGGGTTTATAATCGGTTTTAATACGATTGCGAGATACTAGCTATTTTCACTTTGTTGATTATGAAGAAAGTTATAGACATGTACATGAAAATAGTGCATGCCTAACCCAACCGAGCAAACGCACCTTGGAGCGTCTCCTTTCCCCGTCCACAGCAACGAAAGGCGACTTTTGGGTCCTCCGTCTCGCGCCACCGCATCGCCGTCGATCCGCTCGATTCCCCGACCTCCGGCGGCCGCTCCGGCGGCGGGAGGACGGGAATCGACGGATCTGTGATATGTATGTAGGTGTGAGTTGGGTTTCTGCCGGTGTCGCCATGGAGGAGGAGGCGGGGCCGGTGGTGCTTTTGCAGGTGGAGGTCTTCCTCTTCGGCGGCGGCGCTCCACGGAGCTCTAGCGCTGATCTTCCGCCGCACCCGCGCTCGCAGCTCTGCGGAGTTGCCGTGCGCGGTTTCCCCTTCGTCGGATGCCGCGGGACGGCGGATCCAGCGTCGACGATGTCTGTGCAGGTGGCTGGTGGAGTTCAGTTCGACGACGACGACGTCTGCTGGTGTAGGTTCTCTGTGGCCGGCGATCGGCGACTTCCCGTCCGCTCGGGGATGCTCTCGTCCAAGGCGTCAAGGAGAGTAGGAGCGGCGGCGCGCCACCGACGGCGCCAAGGACGAAGACGGAGTCGAGTTGCAGTAAGGTTTGGACTGTAATTTTGATCTTTCTGGGGACCTTTCTGTAATTGCTAAATTTGTATTCAGCCCCTTGTACCCGCAAAAAAAAAAATAGTGCATGCCTTCGTGGCGGGATCAGGCAGTGATGAATCGTGCCCTTTCGAAAAGTGTCATTTAGAAGAAAATGTTCTTGTTAATCCAGTTGACAATGGTGATGGTTGATATTGATGTTTGTTGACGCATACGGTTTATCGATCTGGCATGATGACCAAAGTTGCCGCCTTTTACTGTGGAACTTCAGAGTAAGAAGTACGAGTTTCATTCTGGAAAGAAGAAAATGCAGAAGAATGACCCGATGAATGGCCAGTCGAAGTGGCCCTAACCTCTCTACGGCTAGCGAATTCCCTGCCACAAGTATTTTTTTTTTCCATAGTGTGATATTCCTCACAATATCTCTCACCAAGCGGCAACATTTCTCACTGAAACATTTTTCTGATATGCACTAAATAAGATACTCGGAGTCAACTTTATCAAAATCAAGATTTAGAACTATACATGTTGTTTTTTTTCCAATGAGATACGATTTCATCTAAATACATAAGCATCCATAATACTCCCACGCTTGATACAACACCTTGACATTTAAAAATGAATTTATCTTTTATTACGTTTTTTCCAATGAGTCCGACTTAATAATTCAAAAATAAAAATAACAACCAGACTACCGATATGAAATAGGAATTCTGCAAGGACGTTCGAAAAAAAAAAAAGAAAAAAATGTGATATGCCTTGAGTCTGAGTCCATCAGTCCAGTAGAAACTCCAACTGCATGCATGAGTCATTGTTGGATAGATACAAGAACAGAGCTGGAAATGGATCCGCAGTCATAATATTTCACTGATGTTGTTTATTTTTTTCGTTTACAAGATTCTAGTATTATTGTTTATATTTTGCTCCCTGGACTTGTTCACTAATCCGAATTGTTTCCATTTCTTGCAGATCATTATCATAACAGCAAGTCCGTTGCAATTCGCACATATCCGTCGTAACAATCCCAGCAGAATCGGTTGGTCGGTTCATGTCGGCGCATATATATGCGCACATCCGGCTGCCACGCGCAAACACGCGCACGCATCTGTAGGTCTCCTGCTCCCGCCGCCATCCAGCGCCCTGGCCATTCCCGATCGATCAGGCTGGACGATGTGCTGGCGCCAGTCCTGGTGCGGGCATGTCCACCACCCCGCCGGGGCGTCTCCCGTCCACGTCTCCGTCAGCAATGGCGGAGTCATCCTCGGGCTTCTCGTCCTCCTCATCCTATCCTCCTCAAGAGACGGCGGTTGCACCACCGCCGGCGCAGCAGCCGCATCCGGCGTGCTCCGCGTGCAAGCACCAGCGCCGGAAGTGCGCGCCGGGATGCCCACTAGCGCCTTATTTCCCCGCCGACAAGCCCAGCAGTTTCCGCAACTCCCACCGCCTCTTTGGGATCAAGAACATCCTCCGGTTCCTGACGAAAGCTGGCCCGGAGAAGCGGGACGACTGCATGAAATCGATCTTGTACGAGGCCGACCTGCGGGCTGCCAGTCCCGTGCTCGGAGCGTACGGCGTCTCCCTGGATCTCGAGCAAGAGGTTGCCCTCGCCGAAGCCGAGCTCAATGCCGTGCAGGAGCAGCTGATGAAGCACCGCCGGGCGGCGCCGGACGCTTCAAGATTCCTCTTGCCGAATTACCCGTGGATGCCGCCGCAGCCGTTGATGTATACGATACCGGAGGAGCATCGGCAGCCAGTCTACGGCGGCTACATACTTCCTGGTGCCGTGAAGATTGACGCCGACGCGATGGTCGGCATGAAGGTTGACGAAGAAGAAGACGATGATGATGATGATGATGATGACGAGGGCCGTACACTCGTGAGGGCGCCTTACGGTCGAGATGTGCCATCGTCATCAAGCTACCTGCAGTCTTCGGATCCTTCGCCTCGCGGACTTATGAATCGTCGCGCATTAGGTTTAAAGTTTAATCCTGGTTGATTCCATTTTCATAGACAGGTACAAAAAAATGAGAAAAAAAAAAAAAAAAATATTTCCTGTTTACCGAACCAATTGTTTTATCCGATTTATTTATAGAAGACCTCGTGAACTCTCTCTATATACACTGTCATGTCATGTGCCTGCCATTACACAATGCAGTTGTTTTCAATCCACAAGGAATAAACCGTGTTAGTTTGAGGATATGGATGACTAGCTAGTATTGTGTTAATCGCCAAAAGATGATGTTTTTTAGGGGAAGCTGATTAGTATTGAGATACTGAATCATTCACGTTTTGCTGGAAAAAGAGTCATTCACGTTGGCTGACAGAAGTAGCTGCATTACTGATGGCTGTTTTACAGATTTCTTATTCTGCTCATCTTGGCTCCATTTTTGGCAGTTTTTCGAAAAAGTTCGGCTCTGTTTGGCAATGGACAATTTCTAAAACCTAAGTATTCGAAAATCAGAGTATTTCCACGCCTAGGCAATGAATACTACAAGTCGGAAAAAAGATATCTGAACCACTTTTTTGTATAGTGCAAAATAGTTTTGTTTTAGCAAATACCATGATTTGTAACAGTGCAGTTTTGCTAACGTCAAACACATCAAAGTATTTAAAACTATGGTATTTCTATAAACCAAAATATTCTTAGAATACTCTGAGAAAACTCTACTGCCAAACAGAGACTTAGTGCTTACAAATCAGACTAACTCTGTTTTTTTCGGCGGCAGTACCAATAGCGCTAGGGGGTGGTCTAAGTTGAGCTTAATATGTTGTATCGACTTGTACATTAATTTCTGCATCTCGCATAGGTTTAGTCAATTTGTCGATCCCCTTTACTCCCATCTTCAGTCAGCTAACAATGTCATGATATATATTTTATCAAACAAAAATCTATAATTTGCTTTCGTCTTGTCCCACGCCTTATGTGGTGTATGTCGTGCTCATGTGGAGGTAGTTGGACACGTCGTGACAGTGCCATCGGCGACAAGGACGAAGCCGCGTTCGTCACGAGCTCCGACGCTAGCGCCTCTGGGCGCAGAGTCAGGACACACTCACGCACGCGGCACGCCTCCGCTGCCGCGGTTCTTCCTTATCGATCGGTAGAATCTTGGTTGTCTGCCACCGTCTTTTCGACCAATCGACAAATTTTTAATCCGCTCAAGTGGGGAGTGGGAAGGACTAATGGCGAACCTCTCGGTTGGACGCCGCCGCCTGACCTTGATTCTGGAGAATATTTTACTACGGCAAGCTTGTTTGAGGAAGAAGACGGCGAGCCGACGAGACCAAGTCTCCGTGGAAGAGAGAGAGAGAGAGAGCCGTGGCACCGGCCTGATTTGAGGGACAGAGACGGAGAGTCTGCCGACAATATGTAGGTCTTTTGAGCGCAAAACTGAACCACATAATCAAAATTATCATTCGTTTTTTCTATATTTATATACAGAGTTCACACTCATTGATCAAGGTCACGTTTAGATACAGAACATTCAATATTCCTCAGGAGGATTCCCAGGAAATTTGGTTCAGGCTCACATTCAGTGATCAAGGTCAGCTTTTCTACAACACTTACCTTTCACTATCTATGTATATAGAGCCACGGCACTTGATTTTTCTTATACTAAGACCTACCAATCTATCATACCTATCAATCTATCATATATTGGTTTTGCTAATTCTCAATCGATTGAGAGTTAACTTAGTTCTCAATCGCATGACGTCATAAGTTGTAGGTGGAGTTGCAACTGATTCGGACCACTTTGCTTTGCGATTCGTGCTAATCATGAGTTGAAACTTGACTTGCAACTGGGTTTGATGGCATCATGCGAACGAGAACTAAGCTATTTCTCAACCGATTGACCCCTGGAGAGACCAATCATATATATACCATTCATAACATGCGTCATTGAATATAACACTTGAGCTGTAATTTGTGTTACACGGAGGAATGCACAGGCACCTAGGGAACGGAAGATTCATGTATTATTTTGATTCTTCTTTCTCGATTTGTACTTTATAGTTAGAGAGCTGATGTATCTGCTCGTCAATTGGAGTGTGTATCTTATACTCTTATGCCCCCCCCCCCCCCCCCTGCACCTTTGCTTTTGAAGAACATGCAGATGGTACTCAACATGACGGTCAATGCGGAGTATAAGTTTCTGATATAGATAACTAAATAGACAAAATACTGTAGGAGGTATCTATACCGTAGACTACATGTGACATGCATCGTCTAAACTAATGGACATGCCCTAATATTTGCTTTAGTTCGTCATCTTTTGAAGGTGCAACCTGTCTTCCCCTGTAATCCATCTAAGCATAGATGTGCGCACTAACATACCTTACGCACATGTCAGTAGTCGACGAGCTATTGTCTTTTGGGCTAATAGTTGTTGTTTTGCAAGTGAATAAAATGAATGGCCGTTATACTATCAACATGCAAGGGATCGATTCACCAAAATTGTACTCTAACAACTATTTGTCTTTATCTTTTTCTAACGCACGGGTATTTAGCTACAAATATAGACGCGGCCGAAGAAACCAACACATTAGTTAGGATAGCCGGCCTAAAATTACAGGACATGTGGGGCATTGTGCCATTGTCACTACCTTGTGTTAACTCGCGTACGCATGCTTGTGCACATTACACTTGCATATAATCCAGTAAGGTGCTTGGATCGTGCATATCATTCTGAAGTCAATGGTGCGTGTTTCACGTGCACTAAATTATGCATTCACCACTGGATCATACAGATGCAAGTGTGTGTTCTTTGTCGAAATGAAATGCAAGTGTGTGTTGGCTGTGGCTATAAAAGGCATCGTTTGGTATTCATCTTATCGGTACAGGGCACAAACCACTTGGCATATTTTCTTCTTCTTCCTCGTCCTTTGTTTTGGCTCCCTCGACCCCTCAGCTTCTTCTTGGCCGCTTGATCTTTATTCTCCAAGCAACCTAGCATACATGGCTTCCGGCGGTGCTAAGGCGGTGGTGGTGGTCGCCGCCGTTTGCTTCGTGCTGCTTGCCATGAGCATGGAGTTGGCGGCTGCCCAAAATGACTGCAATGCTTGTGTAACCAAGTGCTGCTCTGAATTCGATTGCAAAGACCCGACGAGATACCCAACATGTGAAGTGTCATGTTACAATACCTGCCGGAAGACATGCGAAACCAAGTGCTCGTGTGACTCCGAGTGCGCCGTGAAAGTGTAATCCCGTAGGTGCAATCGATGCATGATGGATACCAGGCCGATCTGCCTAGAAAATTGCAGCTCAAGCTGTGAGGAGTGTATGACGGCCCCGGCAGTCTTGATTCTTGAGCTGCAGCAGGGAAGAATCTAGCCGGACTATGCACGAGGCCATTGCATGCATATTTATTGTGCGGCCAACGTTCTGTTTATTTCCTCGTGTTGTTTTCCTTCATTTTAGCTATCCTTTTCCCCTTGTTGTTTCCCTCATGACAACTTCAGCTACTCGGTAATATTGTTTATGGATGTTAAAACATGGGATAATATCTTACTACACATTTGGGTGCTTAGTATATTTTTCATCGGACGGTTTGCGTTGATTGGGACAGTTTTGGGCTTCAGAGGTTCGGCCTGCCGTTCAGGGTAGAAGTGTATATTTTTCAAAATTGCATGCAAAATACAAAAAGCTCTTACGGTATCCAATCCCCCAACCAAACAAGCTCGATACAAAATGTTTTGTAGGTGCTTCTAATGATCCTTTGAACCAAAGATACGGGAGAGGCCTATTGTTCGCAAAACCTTATTTTTGTGTGGCCGAGATGACTGTTTCAAGTCTGTGAAGCCGCCCGGCCCATCTGTTTTGTTATTAAATGGAGGGAGAAAAAAAAACCAGAAGAGCAGTACCAGCCCTGAAAAAAAAACAGTACTAGCCTCCGGAGGTAGAGAAGGTAAAGAAAAATCAGAGCTTTTCTCCCTTGTCCAGCTGCGCCGCGTGACGTGGTCTGTTTCCCAGCGCCGCCTCCTCCCGACCACCGCGGCACACCTCGCCGCCGCTGAATCCCCCGCCTCCGCGCCGCGCGCCGTCTCTCTCAGCCCTCTCGTCAACGCCGGTCCGTCCCTCCGCACCCCAACTCCCAATCCAATCCTCCCGCCTTTCCGCGTGCCCGCTTGCTGGGGACTCGGGATCTCGTCGGAAGAGGCGGCGGCGGATTGGGGATTCGGGCCCATGGCGTGGCGGCGCCTCCTCTCCCAGGTGCGTTTTCTAACAGCTCTCTCCTCTTTGTTTTTCTCCCGCGCTTTTCCTTTACCGGGCGGTGCGGCTGGGACGGGAGAGATGTAGCCGTCGTTCCCATTAGTTTTGGATTTCAGGTTAGTTAATCCACGATTAATAAGTGCAGGAGGTTCGTTCTTGTGGTGCAATATGTTTCTCTTTTTGTATAGAAGTTATCAGATTACTGTGACGACCTATATGAAAATATCTAGGATACTAGTATATACTGACAGTTCAATGAACCAAAATCTCTTCAAATGTGCCAATTACAATGTTCATGCACTGCCCAATCAGGCCCAACACTCCTCACCTTGCCCAAGATACCCAATCTCAACTCAATCAACATCAGAAGAAAAACAGTAGGATAGCTAATCAAGAACCACGCACAATAACGAGGAGTGACTGCTCTGCCTTGGCCTCATCTAGCATTGACAGCTATTCGCCTCGTGTTGGATGCGGATGAGGGCACGCCTCTCCAGATATGAACCTGCACTTCACCGAGTTTCTTTCTCCATGGCTCCATGCTCCACTAGAGCTCCTCTCGCAGGTAGCGTTGCTGCTGGAGGCCGTGGTGGAACTTGCTGCCGTGTACACCGCCATGAAGGATGGGGAATTAGGGGAAGTTATTTAGGTGTTGTGGGTTGGGGATTATTGGTGCTGTGGCTAGAGAAAGGGGGGTTTGGAGGGTGGCTGAGTTTCTACTTCCTGCATCCTTGCCCAAGCTATACATAGGCAAGGATGTATGCATGCCCCTGGGCGCCCAAGGCCCAGCTCCTCCCCCTGTGGTTAAATATCGAGAGTTGTTGGGTTTGCATTGAATAATTTGCTCAGTTATTTTCTCTTGTGCTGTTCTGTCGCTGTATTTAGCAAGACTTAATTCAGGTATAATTTTTTTATCGCAGGCTACAAGGAACCAATCAGCATATGCAATCTACAATGAGTTAGCAGCTTCTTCCCCTCTGAGGTCACTTAGAAGTGACATCTGTGCAGGTACACGATCTTTGTACAATGAACAACACGTTGGCTCAAATAGTACTTTATTTACTAACAGTGTGGCATTTGCATCTTTCTCTACTTGTTTATAAATGAGTGTTTGTATCTGCATATTAAACACATATTTTCACTGTATGCCCCTTTGTATCTTTTATGAAATTGCATTAAAGCAGTCCATCAGAGGATTTATGGTGTATTTATTTTTTTATTTTATAGCTAGTGCTGTTACTGCCATTGCTCTCATAGATTTATTTCTGTGTGCTTCTTTTACCGAGTTTTCTTATGGCGATTATCAATGCAGGTGGCGCACGGAGGAATTTACATGATAGACATCATTCAAGCTATTTTGGTGGCTTTTCACGCAGCATGCGAGACCTGGGCTCCCAAAGTGAAGCTTCTCTGCTAAAAGAGATACACAGAAGTGACCCAGAGCGTGTGATACAAATATTTGAAAGCCAGCCTTCATTGCATTCCAATTCTTCAGCACTTTCGGAATATGTAAAAGCTCTTGTCAAGGTTGATAGGCTGGATGATAGCACGTTGCTGAAAACATTGCAAAGAGGTAATAATATCCTCAAAATATCTTTTCTTTGGTTTTTCAATTGGTTGGTTTAATTCAGCTGTTTTGTGTGGGACATGCTGTTGTTTCTGATTTTTCTTGCTAAATAGTTACAAAGGTTCCATCAGCTGCCTGAACACACGGTTTTGTTTTTATACCAATGCATGTTTTGTCTGCAGTATGGCACCTTAAGTGTATGTCATTTTTTCTTTTCATAATAAGTGTTTCATTTTGTCACTAGTCTAGTAAGGAATCTGCAGGTTCCTTTTCCCTAAAAAAGACAGCTGCAGCATGTTGAAACATTTCATATTCATTTATTTCTTATAGTAAATTGGGTGAAAAAGAAGAGTTAAAAGACGTGACAGTTTGCCATCAATCCAAATGCTCTGCACTAATAGATAGGCATCCAATGAATCAAAAAATGCATTTTTTCTTTGTAAGTTTAGATTATAAACCCCACATGGACAGCACAACTTCTAGATAACTCCCGCTTAGGTTCCTTATCACCATATTTGTCAGATAAACAAGTCAGTTTACATCTTTACGGATATAGTATGAATCCCACCACAAACTTCTTCATTGACTAGGTTGTGGTTGTATGCTATAAAAATTGGATGCGATTCTGCATACTAGATAAAAAATGCAATTGCAAATTCCTCATACGTATTCCTCTTCCGATGGCATATAGATGTTTCTATATCTTATACTGTAGTCCCCGATTACTGATTATTTAATTTGTATGGCCAGTGGATTATCAGTCACTTGTACAGTACTTAAATCTGTTTCAGTTTTCTGTAGATATGAATTTTGGTTAGGTTCCATCTAACAGATCTTGAGCATCATTCCTTAATGACTACTCCCTCCTCCATATGATATATAGGAGGGACTAGTTTCTTGTTAACTGGCTTAACATTCCGTGCATGGAATATCTTGTCAGGTCTTTCTGCTTCAGAAAGGCAGAAGGAAGCCTTGGTACCCGGCTAGCATTAAAGGGTGCTGCTCAAGTGACAAAAGATGGAATTATTGGCACTGCGAATGCACCTATTCACATGGTTACCGCAGAAACAGGTCAATTTAAGGATCAACTTTGGCGTACCTTCCGAAGCATTGCACTGACTTTCCTATTAATTTCGGGCATTGGGGCTCTCATTGAGGATAGAGGAATCAGCAAAGGTTTTGTTTCCTCAAAGATCTGAATGACTAATTTCCTAATTCCATTTTGGACTTTGTCGCAGTAAAAATAATGATAAATGTTTGTAGGCCTTGGTCTAAATGAAGAGGTTCAACCAAGCATGGAATCTAGCACGAAATTTAGTGATGTAAAAGGCGTTGATGAAGCCAAAGCTGAACTCGAGGAAATAGTTCACTACCTTCGAGATCCGAAGGTAAATCCATTTTTATTCTTTCCATTAGCTACTCTCTAATAATAAACCATTGACATCCAGTAGGTTTGGTTGCTGGTGCCATGGATTAGTTTTCGTCAGGCCATAATTTGAACTGTTTTGCATTACGTTCAACTTTGGAAGTAAATTATGTTTGATTTTGTTCGGCAGTAATCTTCTTGTCTTGCATTAGTGTTGTGCTTTATGTCTGTCCAATTTGTTTGTCCTCATATTGCTTGCTTTTTGAAATGCTAAGTTATTCAGTTCATATTTTGTGATGTAGACATCAGCTGTCAGCCTCTGTTTTTGTGTATCATGGGTATTATCCCTTTTTTATAGTCAACCTCTAATTTTGTTATATTATCTGCTCTATTCATACTCACATTCTGCCTGCATGTTTTCCAGCGTTTTACACGTCTTGGTGGAAAACTGCCAAAAGGTGTCCTGCTTGTCGGCCCTCCCGGCACTGGCAAGACTATGCTAGCTAGGGCTATTGCTGGGGAAGCCAGTGTACCTTTTTTCTCATGCAGTGGTAGTGAGTTTGAGGAGATGTTTGTAGGTGTAGGAGCTAGAAGAGTGAGGGATCTTTTTGCTGCAGCCAAAAAACGATCGCCTTGTATCATATTCATTGATGAAATTGATGCAATTGGCGGGAGTAGAAATCCAAGGATCAGCAGTACATGAAGATGACCTTGAATCAGTTGCTTGTCGAGCTGGATGGCTTTAAGCAGAATGAGGGGATAATTGTCATCGCTGCCACTAACTTCCCCGAGTCATTAGATAAAGCACTAGTCAGGCCTGGGCGCTTTGACCGTCATATTGTTGTTCCTAATCCAGATGTTGAGGGCAGACGGCAAATCTTAGAGGTCCACATGTCAAAGGTATTTTCGGGAATTCTGTTTGCATGCTATCCACGTCAAATGTGATCTCATATCCTTTGCACATAATTGCAGGTCTTAAAGGCTGATGATGTGGATTTGATGATCATTGCCAGGGGAACACCAGGCTTTTCAGGTGCTGACCTTGCTAATCTGGTGAATGTGGCTGCTCTTAGGCTGCCATGGAAGGAGCGAAATCTGTTACAATGAATGATCTGGAGTATGCCAAGGACCGGATCATGATGGGTAGCGAGCGCAAGTCGGCAGTGATCTCGGATGAGAGCAGGAAATTGACAGCGTACCATGAGGGAGGGCATGCACTTGTTGCCATCCACACCGATGGCGCTCACCCTGTCCACAAAGCTACCATCGTGCCCAGGGGAATGGCCCTTGGGATGGTGTCTCAGCTCCCTGACAAAGACGAGACTAGCATGTCAAGGAAACAGATGCTAGCAAGGTTGGATGTATGTATGGGAGGGCGGGTGGCAGAGGAGCTTATCTTTGGGGATAGTGAGGTGACCTCTGGTGCTTCATCTGATTTCGAGCAAGCAACTTTGATGGCGAGAGCAATGGTTACCAATATGGTATGAGCAAGCAGGTTGGTCTTGTTTCGTACAACTATGAAGATGATGGAAAGAGTATGAGTTCGGAAACGAGGCTTCTAATTGAGGAGGAGGTGAAGAATTTCTTGGAGAAGGCATACAACAATGCAAAGAACATCCTCACAAAACACAACAAGGAGCTCCATACTCTAGCCAGTGCACTTCTTGAGCAGGAGACCCTCAGCGGAGCCCAGATAAAGAACTTATTGCCCAGGCAGATAACAAACAGCCGCAGGAGCACGCTGTTGAAGCCCCACAGAAGACACCAGCTTCACCACCATCACCAGCTGCAGCTGCTGCAGCAGCGGCTGCAGCGGCAGCACAACAAGCAGCAGCACAAGCCACGGGTGTTGCCGGTATCGGATCTTAGCGCGTGGGACATCCACAGGTTTGCGTTGTGTATATTTTACCAAACTAGCAGGTTTTTCCGTCAATTATCAGCTGATGAGCATCATGAAGAATATGCTACGCTGCTGCATCAACACGAGGACACATTGACTGTTTGCAAGATACCATTGATGTTCCTCCGGTGAATAGGAACACATAGATGAAAATTCACACATCGTAGCAGGCACCAGGGCACATGTAGCTAGTGTTTGAGTATGAGTTTTGTTCTCGCATGCCGAACTGAGTTATGTAGTGTACAACTCTACAGCTCAATAATTCTTACTGTTGGTACTTGCGTTGTATTTGTATGAATAAAGGCATGCTCTATTCTGAAATCTGATACACATTTGGTAGCTGCTTATTCTTCTGACCCTCTTATGCTCATCTTTTTGTGATTTTTTAAAAACATGGAAGAAATAATGGCTTGTCTTGGTAGGCTGCCAGACACAATACCATAGGCCCATAGCCGAGTCTTGTAACCCTTACGCCGGAGGCTACCAAGGATCGTAACTACACCACCATGGCCCCATGCATGAGGTGTAAGCGTCTAGCCTTGAACACAACACATTACACAAGGTATATGGCTCATATGGTCATCATCGCTGCATTCGACCGATAAGTCTTTACCGGTATATGTATGCGTAGTCCCGCCGCCCGACGGTGGCAAGGTGGACAAAGCGGCAATGGTCGGCAATGGCTCCTCTCGCCCGACGGCGGCAAATCGAGACAAAGCGCAATGGCTCCTCTTGCCAAACTTAATCATCGCCCATGGCGTCCGAACAAGAGTGATAAACATACATCAGAGCAGATCTACCATATCTTGGAATGTTTGCATACACGAGTGCGGCAGGCCAAGCAGCACCACCATGCTGCCGTCGCGCGCGTCGCGCATGAACATGACCACCTCCCCGCGCGGCAGCTCCGCCGGGCCAGACTGCGTGGCCTCGCCCCACCCGAAATCCGCCGCGTGGAACCCCAGACGGTTCCACGCCGTCACCAGCGTCGTCGCCGTCATCGACGGAGCCCGTGCCCGGGCCACCTCGATGTGGTCGATGGCGGAACGGACGAACGCGTCGTCCGTGCGCGCGATGGCGTCCTGGACACACCGTGCAGCCTTGGACACCGGCCCTGCCATGAGGTCGCCCGCGGTGGACACGCAGCACGCGAAGACGACGGCGTTCCCGCAGAAGCCGCGAGGCAGCGGCGGGTCGACGCGCCGCCTGACGTCGACGGCGAACATGAGCCTGCTCATCTGCTCGGGCCGCATCCTCATGGCGCCGGCCATCGCGCGCCAGATGAACGCCGTCAGCGCGACGAAGGTCGAGCGCGCGTCGGCCTGCCGCTTCAGCCGCGCCAGCCTGGCGGCGTCGATGGTGAAGGCCCGGTGCACGCGCGGTTTGTCGCTGAGGTCGGCGAGGCCGGACACGTCCTCCATGTCGGCGAACTCCTCGTGCGGGAAGGCCACCGTGGGGCTCGTCCTGGCGCGCAGCACGGTGCGGTCGAGGAAAGGTGGCGCGGAGAGTGGCGCGCCGCGGGCCATCTCGGCCCAGGAGCGGAGGAACTCCGCCGCGGCGACGCCATCCGCCAGGCAGTGGTTCATGGCGAGCCCGAGCACGAAGCCGCCGCACCTGAACCTGGTGACCTGCACGGTCAGCAGAGGCGCGTTGTCCTCCGAGTCACTGACGAACACGAGCTGCGCCTGAACCGCGGCGTCGGGCGCCGACACCACGTCCCCGATCTCCTTGAGCTCGCAGTCGGCGTCCGCCACCACGAACGGCACGCCGCGGCGGTCGTTGTGCACGGAGAGCCTCCCGTCGTCGGCGTTGACGACCAGGCTACCCTCGAATGGATAGTAGTGCACGAGCACCCTGCCCAGGGCGTCCATGATCACCGTGGCCGCGTCGTCGCCTGCGGGCTTCACGCTGGACGGGCTGAAGACGTGCACGGTCTTCATGAGCACGGCGATATTCTGGTCGAGGTTGGAGAGGTAGTAATACTCGCCATTGGTAGCGGCTGCAGCAGCGTGCACGAGCACCGGCTCCGACCTTCTCACCCTCATGGTCTGTCTGACTGTCTTCCACACCACACGCAGTACTTCTTTGTGGTGTCAACTTGGTCTATATAAATCAGAGCTTCAAGACATTACTCTGTATATAAAGGACGCTGAGATTGCCGGCCGGAGAGCGCCCCGGGTTCACATGCACAGTGTTTTTATTTTTTCTTAAAAAAGTAGCTGACATTGTCGCGGAAGCTACATATAAAAGACACATCTAAAACATATACTTTTACTACTATATATAAAGGACACTGAGAATAGCGAGCTGATAGCGCTCCGGCACTGTAGCGCCCGGGTCGCTACATTTTTGACGCTACAGTGCCCTGTATAGTAGACTTTTTTTTCCTTTCTGTCAAAACCGTCAGAAAATATGTACACGAAAAATTTGCGCGTCGACGAGTAGGTTCCATTCCCGTAATCAGTTTCGAGTTTGGTTGACTATAGCTCGTTAATTTCGGATCAAGATTCGCACAAACATTTGACGAGTTTTGTCAAATTCATCGCGCACGGTCATCCGTACGAATTTCCTTTTCACGAATACATGCACCCTTCCAAACAAATTTCATGTTGGGCAAAGGAGTCTTCGTCGTTCTGTACGGCGAAGGGACTTATTTGCAATTTTTGTCCATTTTGCAAAAAAAAACCCTTGACAAATAAGAATATTAACCCACGGTCCAAATGTCAAAGGAGCCTACGTCGGCCTGTACGGCGAAGGGACTTATCTGCAATTTTCGGACAATCCAGTGACCTTTTCGCAACGACCATCGCATCAGCAACAGTTCCACTGATGACGTCAGCAAATAACGTTATCCTATGCCCCACACGTACGAATTTTATTCGTTTTGATAAATAATTTCAGTAATTACTAAAACTCTGCCATGTGGGTCCCATCGTCAGAATTTTAAACATTTCCAGAAATTTAAGAAAAATATCCAAAATTATAATTGTCAGAATTTTAAACATTTCCAAAAATTTCAGAAACATGTCCAAAATTGTATAATCTATAACTTCTGATCAGTAATTCAGAAAAATATGTTTAATATATCAAAATGTTCAGAAAAAATTAATCTGTCCACTGGTTCTTTCTTCCACAAAAGACCTCGCACTTTCCAAAAAAAAGTGACTCGGCCCTACGGACACAACTTTCTTGCAGTAAAGTACTCGCACTTTTCAAAAAGATGTAACTCGGTCCTCTAGAATAAAACATTTTTATATAAAAGTCTTTTGTTTAATCAAAATGCTCAGAACAATAAATGCTAACTATTTATGGCAAAATACAAAAAATATTTGAACGTTCCAATTTGATAAATACTTGAAGATAATCTAAATACATTTTCTCTAATTATGAAGATAAATTAAATAAATGCTCATACTTAATTCTATTTTCTAAGTTACATCGTTTGCAATTAAAATTTGAATCATTCTCCATTGGTTTCTAATTGTCTTAAAAAAATTAGGCTCGAACTACGCAGAACCGGGAAGGACGTGCTGCCTCCATCTTTACGGCATGCTGACGCTGCACTGGGCCAATCCGTCGATCTTTATTAATTTGCGAAAAAGATGTAGTCCTGCTGTCAAAGCTTTAACCTTTTCCAAAAAATCCACGAATTGAGTAAATATTGTAATATCAATATCTTCAAGTTGATAATTTAGAAAAATAATGAAATATGTTACAATGTAATCTTCCTGTTTGTACCAAATTCATGCATGTTTAAGATGTATAAATTCCATGAATTAGATTGTACTTCAACACAATATCCAATAAATGTTAATCATGACAAAATGCCCATAAAAGAAATTATATCTATTTATGTCGGATTCATACACGATTGAACAACTTCCGACCATATTCATTTAGAGTAACAATGTAAAATTCCGGTATATAGATATATTTAAATTCGAATTTTGAGAATTTATGCCCTTTAAACGGGAAGATTCATCTCAGTGTTCTTGCTCCAAACAAAATGTTCGGCCTTTCCAACATTCTCCCACTCAGACGCAAACAAACACGTTTATTCAGAAATTAAACATACATAAATCAGCCAAAATTTCATAAAGTTTGTGTCTTGATCAACAAAAGCAGCGATACAGTACAGCGATACAGTGCATACTTACATGCCTTGGTTAATTCTAAATTTCCTCTTAAAGGGTGCGGCGTGTCGACGCGCCGAATTCCACTGGTACTACTTACGTACAGACCAAAAGGAAATTTTTAGGATTTGCTCATCGTCCGAAAAGGCCAAGGTCAGATAGTTAGTTTGGACCATTTAATTTCCTTACCATTTCGGATGACTGACTCCAGTAACCCAACCAAAATTACTTACATACCAAAAGCATGCACTCCTTCCCCTTCAGGCATAGGTTGCACAAAGAGATATCCATTCCGGTAGCGCTGACTCATTTTATATTTTGTACACATTACATTCTGCCTGTAAAACAATCGCAAAACAGCCTGCAACAAGATCGGAAAACAAACATAAAGGCCACGGTTAAACTTGGCCAGCTGAACAAACAATTTCTATTGCTGCGAGCTCTGCACTTTGGCCTTGAGCGCCTCAATGACCGCAGAGAAGTCCTGGTCGGCGAGGCCGAGCGATTTCGCAACCTTGTACAGCTCGTTTGCAGCGGCAGCTGTAGGAATGGGCTGGGACACCGATTCTGCCAGGGCCAGCGCCAGCCTCAGATCCTGTCACGCGTGAGCAAAGTTTTTTCGTCAGTGCCGGGAACAGATGAGGTGCGAAATGGCAATGTCTATTTCAGTGCCTTATAGGCCGACGTGCGAGGTAAGCAGGCGCTACCTTCTGCTGATGTTTCAGGGGAAACGCGGTAGGGTATGCAGCTTTAACCATGGAAGGGCCCTTCAGGGAGAACATGGGGGCATTGATAGCACCTTGTGAAATAACCTGTTGGAGGACCAGAGCATCCTGGGTTAAATTCTTTCTTGTTAGGGTATTTCAGCTTTCTCAGTTTTGTTTCAGTAGAGCTACCTCGACGATAGTATTCTGGTCTAACCCTACTTTTTCACCAAGGAGTAGCCCCTCTGCAAAGGAGACCATCATGCTGCAGTGTTTCACCAAAAGGACCAGGTGAAAAAGGGATCCAAAGTTTTGATAATCTCCACATGACATAAGAAAATGTGATTTCAGATAAATGAGGTTCGATTTTACCTCCCATGACCATGTTAACCACAAGCTTCATTGTTGCGCCATTCCCGACATCCCCAAGATAAAATCTTGACTGCTTTCAGAGCAAGGAAAAGTAAGCACATATCCTGATCAACATGAGGTATCAATTCAAGTGCTTATTTATGATTAGAGATGTTAACCTTGCCCATGACATCAAGTAGGGGTGCCACTCTCTTGTACAAGGATTCATCACCTTGGCAATCATATCGACAATGTTTCAGGTATCAGATAAAAAAGGTTGTACCAACTACATTTTATCAACTAGATATTTTACCCGCGGTAAGAAAGATCAGCAATCCATCTTCCGCTGGCTTTTTTGAGCCCGAAACTGGAGCCTACTGAAAAGCATCAAGTGAGCACAGGACCAATAGTACAGGTACCGAAATTACATTACCAGTGACACATTCTAACAGGAAAATCAGCAATTCGATACAAAATTGCAACGACAGGGGCCAAACACTACCTCAAGGAAAGATGCCCCAGTACTTGTAATACGTTTGCCGATCAACTTAGATGTTGCATCGTCGACTGTCGAGACATCAACGTACCTATGACAGACAAGCATGAGAAACTATGAGCGAAAAACATGGACATCATATCTATGACACACAACCATGATGATTTCAAGTTCTACTGCTGCTGTTTTTCATACGCTCTTGGCTTTATGTTCATTTTTCTTCAGCGCAATCGGTTACTACTTACCCTTTACCTGGGGCCATCCCTTCTGCGGCTCCATTGCTCCCACATGCAACCTCAGCCTGTGGAACAAACCATTTATAGACACAATTAGGTCAGTCATCATGCTGAGCCTTCATGAATAGAAGAAAGGCGACCAAACTCTGAAAGGGAAAAACTGTACCGCGCTTTCTGGATCAGCAAGCATCGCAAAGGTCACGTCACAAGATGATGCAACTCCAGCAGGTGAAGATTCGAACCTGTAGGAAGCCAGCCTCTTGTATTAGCACCAAGCGGAATGTTGCACACATCTTTTGTTACATAGGAGTACGATACTGTCACTTAACTTTGGGTCAACATTAACAACATGAAACCACCTAATAGACTAGTAATATAAAGGCTTTGGTCTCTTCAAGTAAGACAGTTTAGAATGGAATTTTAGGAAATCATAATATTTTCAAAAGAAAGTAGAGAAGAATAAGGTAAGCAGAGAGAAAGCGGAAAGTCATTTTGCCTCCTGAGATTCGGTGCTCCCTCTGTTTAACATTCAAAAGTCATATTTATAAGTTTTAGAAAAATCTGAAAAAACGTTCCTTCATGTTGTCAATGATGTATCCCTCGAAAGTGTAAAATCTGTTTTAAAATTCTTTATATCCTGAGCTACACAAAAATGATAAATCTTATATATTTTGGTGATTTGAAAGTGTACATTTAGATCTACACATTTGTCATTTTTGTGTAGGTTAAAATGTATAGTATTTCAAAACGAGATTTGCACGTTTGTGGGATACATAATTGACAACATGCAGGATTTGATTCAGTTTTTTAATTGACAACATGCAGGATTTTTTCAGTCTTATAGTATTTCAAAACAAGAAAGTATAAAATGTGTTTAGTAGTGAGTGAACATGTCAGAGTTTTATAGCACGATCCAGTTTCAGTAAAGAGGCACTGTGGTTTCGGCCATTCCACAAGATTCAGACTTAGAGTACTACAGCACGAATCAATAGCCCAGGTAGTTGTTTTGTCAGTGGCACACATTTCATAAGTAAAAGATGGTTATATTTGAGGTCGAGCATACTTGGCACCGAGGCTGAGAAGAGGATCACACTTGCTTTGGGTCCTGTTCCAAACTGTAACATCAAAACTGCAAATCACCATGAAACAATTCAGACACCAGTCATGAGTCGTGGGCTCATGGCCAAAGCACAAGCATAAGCATAGAACCAATACATTTGATTACCAAGAAATTTGGAGAAACTTCTAATCCATACCGATGAAAAAATGTAAAAGTTTTGTGTGCCCTCTGTCCCAACAACCCCAAGACAATTAGATAAGGTACTGAAGTAAAACTGTCTCCCAGCAACAACACAAAAAAAGGGAATAGAAGAAGAGAGGCAGAAGAAAAATTATCCGCAGAAGGAAAAGGGAGAATCACCCAGCCTTGATGAGGTTTGATGCCATCGGGGCGCCCATGATCCCGAGGCCCAAGAAGCCCACCCTTCCCTGGAATCCCACCCCTCCAGCAGCATCTGCGGGGCACAAACAATCTGTTAATTACACTGAATCTGTCAACTGCAGTACTACACAGCTGCAGTTCTTGTTTGGGATGGGAAAGGGCTCTGATGGAACCAAAGAACGAAGCCGACACCTGAGGAGGAAGAGGAGCAGGACACGAGGAGGCGGGATCCTCGGCGCAGGGGCACCGCCAGCCTGGGGCAGAGGACGAAGGCCGCGGCCATGGCTGCTTAAGCGGGATAAGATTTGAGCTGCGCACCGACGAAGCTGCAGGCGCTGGTGGTCGCGGATTCGCGGTGGGAAATGCGAGCACGACGATCCACCTGGGCCCGAGCCCTGGTTCGGTGATGCGTCCTGGTCCTAGTCCGAGACTCCGAGGCCCCGATTCTAACGTCAAAGTTGTTCCTTTTACAGTGGGAAATTATCGTGACTAGTTGAAGTGGGTTTTATAACTGTGATGTAAAACCACCACCATTTGAATTGATCTTCCTTGCCCTCTCGTTCCGAATGTTATCCTCCTGAGCACTGGGCAAACATGTCAAGTCCGTAGTGAATATTAGAATTTGAAAACGCTAAAATGAAAAATGAAATATTTATGGATGGACACATTTTAAATGTAAGCAAGCAAATAAGTTGATTAATTAAGTCGCATAGCCTTTTATTCCAAGATGGTCATGACATTATCTCATAAGTTAAACCCTATTTCCCACGGACCGAGTACACGATATTTCTCTACCAAGCAATGCGATCGTTTCATCAAACGGTTTAGTAGTGATTTGGTGCCTCCGACATCTCTATCCTCGTTGTCACTATTGCTTCAAGCGATTAAAGTTATTCATATAAAACATAGAGAAATTCATATACTCAATTATGTGTAGACTAAATAACTTCCTCATTTATGTGTATACGAGGAAAAAATGTACTCCTTTGCTATTGTGAAGTTTGTACACACTCCACAAAATATTTTTTTAGAATGTTTTGTATGGGTGTGGCGATAATATATTGCAGTGATACCGTATAAGCCCATCATAGCGTCCAGGTGAATACGCTATGAAGTTTTATTTCGAAATAATACGAGGCACATGACATGAAAGAAGTTATTGTGCCATGTGACATCAATACAAATTGTTAGGCCAAACTCTCTTTGTCCGTTGTCGCTCAAGGGACAATGGATGGTGAAACAGCGTCACCGACATGGCCATCGCGCCAACCGGTTAACATATAATTCTGTTGTCGACGGGTTTACATCGGAAATGGGCAGCACATCTCTTGTCAACGAGCCCCTGCCGTTCACTTAGTGACATGGTCCTCACCGTGGACTTGGAGCCCTTCTCCCTTGTCACATAGGGTTTTGAATCGTGTCACCTCCGTAATAGAGCGGAATCATTGGCACGAGCAACCCAACTGGAGTCCTAGTTAGGTGAGGGAGGGATACCTTCCTTGTTTGGTCTCTCATTCTAAGCACGCTCGTTGGGCCATCGGGGATTAATTACTCATATTATCGGACGCAACATGTTTTACAACTTTTTTCATGCGGTTTAACTGAAAAGTGAAACATGTTTAAAATATTTCGAAACTTGGAATGAAGCATCCTAAACTTTTTTTAATCCTAATCCACTGCTTTATTGAACGGGATAATGGTTACATTCAGACTGAATAATATCAGCCAGAAATCCAGGTATTACATCAAAGCGAACAAAATCTAAAACGCTTAAAACTTCTTTGGCACATCTATGTGCCGCATTATTTGCATCATGACCGATAAAAAGAAACTTGACCTCCTTGAAGCTTGCCCCACAACGCCTTCATCTCACTAACAATGTGAGCACCTTCAATTCTCAAAACTTTCTCATCTTAAACTGTGTTCGACAAATACTATGGATTATTTCCGTTAATTTACCCAGAACACAATCGATCGTAATGGACAAACATGATATGTTCGTGAGTTCGTACAACTCCGGCTGTGATTTTCTCATATTATCCTACCAGAGCCAGGAGGAAGTGGTGTCCTGGTCTGACCTGTCCGCCCCTAAAGTTTGTGCAATATCAAGTGGGTTAATTTTCTTCCCATCTCATTGTTCGCCAGAATTTTTTTTTTCAAGAACATGCACGAATGCATGTCATGACATTAAGATTAGAAGGGTATTACATATTACAAGTGCAGCCGTACTGCCCGCGAAAAAGAACGAAAAAAACAAAGACGACATCTACTCCTCTCGTATGTCCGCTGGCTGCCTAGCTAAAAACCAGAGCTGAAACTCTTCTCTTATTCTCCGGATAATGATCTCCTCTTTTGCCTGCTTTCTTTCAAAGTGGCGATCGTTTCTTTCTAGCCATAGTCGTCTGCAACCTGCAATGATCAGGGTAGCGAGTTCTTTCCTTCTGTTATGTGGCCGGCATAAGGCCAAGCTTTGCCACCAGTCTCGTAGGTTGCTGTCATTTGTCGGCACATATCGACTGAAACCTGCATCTGAGAGGATTTGGAACCAAATTGATCTGGAGGTTGGACATTGCACTAAGAGGTGGTCGATTGTCTCGGTGCATTGATCACACAGTAGGCACTTCGCAGGTCCTTGAAGCCCTAGGGCAGCTAATCTGTGTCCTGTCCAACATCGATTTCTAAGCGCAAGCCACATGAAAAAAACCTCTTTTAAAGGCGCCCAGCTTTCCCAAAGGAGCTCCGCATAATCTGCCTGTGTTGATCCCAGGAAAAACCCATTGTATGCTGAATGTGCTGTGTAGGAACCATTAGAGGACAGCAACCACCTGAATTTATCCGGCTCCGTAGACAGTTCAGGAGCTAACTGAATCTGCTGCCAGAAATACACAAACTGCACAATAGCAGGCACCGATAAAGAGCCCTGAATTGTGGAAATCCACTTGTTATCCGTCAGGGCCTCCCGAACCGACATTTGCAGGGCATTGGCAGGCTTAACAAAGGCAAGGAGGTCCGGGGCAATCTCCTTCACACTCTTTCCATCAAGCCATCGATCTCGCCAAAAACATGTGAGCTCACCATTACCAACTAAGCACTCGGTGGCTGCAACAGCAAGTGCTTCAGCTTCATTCGAAAGTTTGAACTTAAGACCACTCCATGCCCTCAGCTGCCCTACTTTTTCCAGCCATCTCCATCTAATGCGTAATGCATCGTTGAGCATACGGAGGTTGTGAAAACCCAGCCCACCGAGGGTTTTTGGTTTACACACCTGTACCCAGGCGACCTTGCAGTGCCCTCCTTTACAGTCATCAGATCCTTTCCAGAAGAAACGCCAACAGATTTTGTCAATGGTTTTTATTACCCAAGGAGGCAAATCCAGTGAGAGCATGTGGTATACTGAGATCATCATCAGAACCGCGGATACTAGAATGATCCGACCTCCTTCTGTCAGCATGGCTATTTTCCAAGCAGCTAAGCGGCGTGCCAATTCATCCAATAGGGGCTGCCAATCGATCTTGCGAAGAGCTTTTGGAGAGAGCGGTAGCCCAAGATATGTGCAAGGAAATTGAGCAAGTTGGCATGGAAACACCGGCAGTAAACCCTCGGTGACTTCCTCATTACAGCTGATCGGCATGATGGCGCTTTTTGCCATGTTTGTTACTAGGCCTGATGCATCACCAAAACAGTGCAACAGCTGCCGTGTTGCTATAAGCTCCTCCTCTCGAGGTCTGATGAACATAGCTACATCATCTGCATAAATTGAAATGCGGTGCTGTATGCCCCATCTGTTCAAAGGTTCAAAAATTCCAGCCTCCTCTGCTTTAGCAAACACCGCCGTCAGGACATCCATGACCAGGATAAAAAAATTGAGGTGATGCTGGGTCACCTTGCCTCACTCCGCGAGCATGAAAGATCTGATCACCAGGAAAACCGTTTACCATTACTCTAGTATTCGCCGTTGCAAGAGCAACAGACACCCAATTGCAGAAATTTCTCCCGAAACCTCTTCTTCTCAGGACCTCCAGCAGGAAAGGCCAAGAGAGGAATCAAACGCTCGTGCAATATCCAGTTTCAGAAATACAGCAGGCGTGCGCCTCTGATGAAACGTTTTCAGAGATTGATTTACCAGCATGAAGTTGTCCTGAATTGTACGTCCTCTGATATAGGCGCTTTGATTCGTAGCAATAAGCTCGTTCAATTTCGGAGCCAGCCGGTTGGAGAGTGCTTTAGAGAAGATCTTAGCAACACTATGCAATAGACTTATTGGCCGGAAGTCAGAGATGTCTGTCGCGCCTATCTTTTTTGGCAACAGCGTGATGAAGGCACTGTTAAGGGATCTGAAGCTGCGTGGATCGTTCTTTGTGAGATGTGTGATGGCTTTCATGAAGTCCTCTTTGATGATTGACCAGCAGGTTTGATAGAACTTCAGCGAGAAGCCGTCAGGCCCCGGGGATTTGTCCGGAGGCATGCTTCTAATTGCATCCCAGATCTCCTTCTCGGAGAAATCCTCCTCAAGTTCTGACAAGTCAACTGTTGGGAAGTTCAGGCAATCAAGATTTAACGCTGCTGGCCTCGGCTGTGGCGTCCCAATTTGTTCCTGAAAGAAACTAGTGGCTATCTCGTTCATGCCCTCTTGTGTTGAAGCTGTCAGCTCTCCTCGTTTCAACTTAAACATGTGATTTTTCCTGCGTCTGTTGCTGGCATGAACGTGGAAAAAGGAAGTGTTGGCGTCGCCCTCCTGAAGCCAGAAGAGGCGTGAGCGCTGTCGTGCCATGGTACGTTCCAAGGAGGCAAGTCCCAGAATTTTCTTCTTTAATTGCTTTCTCAGCCAATCTTCTCCAAAGGAAAGTTGTCTGTGTTCCTGTGCTTTGTCCAGCTGAAAGATGATCTCATTTGCCAACAGTAATTGAAGCTTCACATTGCCAACCCTTTTCTGTCCCCAAGACGCCAAGGCACGCCCAGTGGCTCTGAGTTTAGTGTCAAGAATGAGTAGGGATCTCTATCTGTAGTTGGGAGTGCCCAAGCATGTGCAACTGCGTCCCTGAAACCTGGTTGCGAGGGCCAGAAACTCTGAAAATGAAACCTGCGTTTTGTGTGGAAGCACACATTTGTTGATAGCTGGATGGCACAATGGTCAGATATGTTTGTGGAGAGCGCTTGAAGCAGGCTGTTAGGAAAACATGCGTCCCAATCAGATGAGTGGAACCATCTGTCAAGCCGAACCAGAGTTGGGGTAGCACGCTCATTTGACCAAGTAAAACGCCTTCCAGTGAGAGGTGCTTCCGAGAGTTCGACATCATTCAGAAACCGCCTGAATCGGCCCATCATTCTCCGGTTAATAACACCCTGGTTTTTGTCCGCCACATCAACGATCAAGTTGAAATCACCAGCAACTGTCCACATACCGTTGCAGCTCGTACGAATTTCGCGAAGCTCTTCCAAGAAATCAAGTTTCAGAGTGTCATTATTGGGGCCATACACCGTAGTGTGCCACCATTCTCCACCATCCGCAAAGGAGAAAAAAGCCGCAAGCGAGTAGGAATCCACTCGTGGGTTAGAAACAGTGACCAGGCAAGATTGCCAAGCCACAAAGATGCCGCCAGCAGTGCCAACCGCCGGTAAGAAGAGAAAACCATCATAGCGCGGCCCCAAGATTTGAATTATTAGATAGCGGTCTACATGTTCTACTTTTGATTCTACCAGACAGATAACTGAGGCTTTACAATCATCAGCAAGGTTTCGTGCCGCAATATGTCTATTTTTATCGTTAACCCCGCGGATATTCCATATCGCAATTGTGTGATTCACCCAATCCATTGCAAAAAAACTGCAGAACAGCGGTGAAACATGGTTCAGACCATGTCGGCTGCGTCCGCCTCATCTGGCACTGTGAGGCCAAACAGTGCAGCAAGTGCTTGTGTCTGTGTCGGAGCCATTGTTCCCTCAAAGAACTTGGCGTACTGCCTCAAGTGTTCGTCCGAGATCTGCTCTTCAGGCTGCGCAATGCCGAGCTGAACCATCAGCAGCTGCTGTGATCGTTTGGCAGCTGAAGCTGGCCGATGGCGCGCCTTGGCAGCCAATCTGGTACTCCGCCTCCGCTCGCTTTCAGGAACAAACTTGTACCTGCGTCTTCGTATGGCTTGCACGTCTGGCAGAGGTAACAGGGGCGACACAATGTGCTCGCGAATCTGCGAGATGAGAGCCTGCAAATGCTCGGGATCTTTGCTTGTGTCTGGCTGAGGCACGGGGGTGGCAGGTTTGAATATCAGCGCCGTGGGCTTCAATCTGCTGGCGACGTGGGCCTTGGACTTGGAACATGGATCCAGGCCAGAACGCGGAGGAGAGGCCCGTGAGGTCACATACCGTGGACTGGAATGGGCTGCCAGCGGGCTCTCAAGAGGTCCCATCTCAGGGCCAGGGGACGGCGAGACGCTGAGAACCACCTCCAGCGAGGGCCGGATTGGGGAGCCGAAGGAGTTGTTGGACCAATGAGCGGCGTCCAAACCAGAATGAGCGCAGTGTCATGTAAACAGCTCCTATCATGGTGTATGAGGCGCGGTTGTATCTTCACCCGGTGTGGTACGATATGTTCAATGTTTTAGTCACAAAAATGTATCATATGTTTCGCTTATTGTATATTCAGAAGAAAGTGTTTGAGAAATCCCTCACGGTAACTAGAAAACCTGAGGCCGTACTTGTATCATCTCAACAAGGAGCGAGGCTAATCTTCCGTTGGAGGAAATCATCCCGAAAAGAAGCAACAGGAAAATAATTGATCGATATTGGAGGATGATGGAAATGAAGCAACAATATAAGATGATCATGTCTCATAATTTTTATTCCAAGGTGGCTAAGTCATACATTATTTTTCAACAAATCTCCGCAAAAGAAAAGAAGAAGAAACATTATTTCTCACTAGTACTCAAACACGTCATGCCCGCTTAATCGACGGCGTTAGGGGTGAGTGCAGGTGGCCAGTTGGGGGGGAGGGAGGTGGCAGCCGCAGCCTGTCACGCATTTCCGTTTAGTCTCAAAGCAAGGCTCACCCTCTAGGTCTGAACAGCAGTAGCACAAATTGTTTGGGCAGGGAGCAGGAATTCTTTCGCATATACATATCTGCCTCTTGTTGTCACCCATCTCATCAGGTGTTCGACCTGCATACAAGAAAAAAAAGGTCAATTATCTTTCACTGAAAATTAGAATCAGTTCGTCGTCCTTCCAAACCAAGCTGTAGGCGATCAAGTAATTCTTCAAAACCCCAAATAATAAAGTCACCTGATTATTTATACGTACTTTTTTTTGCGAAAATTATTTATATGTACTTACACTGTGAAAGTACTGCCGTACATGCGAGGCAAACCATCATAAGCATGACAACCCTGCTTCCCTGCATCTTGTACTTTGCCTTACAAGAAGAAGTCATGCTATTCAGAATGTTGGTGTATGTACCAGAACCACGGTCAGATAGCCCACATATTTAAGGTCAGAATCAGGTCATCTAATTTTAGTAATAAATCATTGCGCCAGGCTGGTGGCCTGTTCCTTAACGCCTACGATCCAGTCATTAATGAAGAATAAAAATGACGACTACTCCTGATTCTGCATTAATAGCTTTCCAAATTTTCAAAGAAAGATACTGTAATATCCTTCCTAATTTTAAAAATGGTTGTCCCCTACGATCGAGTATATTTCGATAGAAATAATTACGTATGGTAGATAAGTACCTCTCCCTCCGACAACAGATGGACAGGTAACTGTACCTATCCCTCTCCCCAGACTGACCAGATGCAACAATTCATAATTTTAGTTTCTCTCGGGACGGATACAATTTTTTTTTTTTTGACTTTGTGTGTTTAAATAATCCGATATAAAACATAAAGGTAAAAAAATTAAATTGTGCCTCGAAATCCGCCAGCAACACTGCCCATGTAGACACCGTGCCCAATTGCCGATGGTTCCACGCCACGATCACCACAGAACAACAAATCACCGTACGGAATGTCGTCCAAACCCAGATCTGGCATAAGAGCCGCAGAGACCTGACGATACGTCTCAAATTCTGGCCAAGGCACTGCCGACACAGCCCGAGTCCACCGGCCCAGCGGCCTTCTCCGCCGCCTGCAGCTCGCCATCCCACGCACGAGGTGGGTGGCCCGTTGTCGCCGACTATCCCTAGGCATTGCCTAGCAAGTGCGAGGGGATGGAGTGAGTAAAGGGAGGTGGGCTTGGGAGGTGTGGTGATGCTGGCTCTCGTCCGTGTCGACCCCCATGTGTGACCCCGACGCGAGACTTTTGTCAAGGCGCTATGAAGTTTTATTTTGAAATAATTTGAGGCATACACAGGGTCACCTTTGTACTAGAGCGGAATTCTTGGCACGAGCAACCCAACCGGAGTCCTAGTTAGGCGAGGGAGGGATACCATCCTTGTTTGGTCTCTCATTCAACCACGCTCTTTGGGCCATTCGGGATTAATTACTCATTTATCGGACACACACATTTGACCCTTATCACCAGTAGAGAATCATATCTTTCATTTGCTATCATGAACGACCGATTTGTTCGTTGCAACATATTTGCACGTGGACCCTTAATTTTGCCAATATCAACCGGCAGTCCTCCCTAGAGAGATTTCATAAAAGTATTTCACTGAGGTTTCATATGTGTTTCCGAATGGATGTATCACGCTAAGTGAAACAAGTTTGAAATATTTCAAAATTTGCTGTTTTCGCAACATGTTCTACCACTTTTTTCATGCGGTTTAACTAAAACGTGAAATATAGTTAAAATATTCTGAAACTTGGAATGAATCATCCTAAACTGTGTTTGACATATTAAGGATTTTTTTTCCGTTAATTTTACCCAGAAAACAACAATCACAATGGACAAACATGATATAATCGTGAGTTCGTACAACTCAAACCGTGATTTTTCACATTATCCTATAAGAGCAGAGAAGAGAAAGTGGTGTCCTGGTCAGACCTGCGCGCCCCTAAAGTTTGTGCAATTTTTTTTAGATAAAGGGATTTTATTATTTAAGAGTTTTAAGCATTACACCCGGTCTCTTCATAGTTAGGATGCACACAGCCACAAGTTGACGAGTTCACAAGTACCCAATGCTGAATCAAGTTTGTGCAATATCAAGTGGGTTAATTTTCTTCCCATCTCATTGCTCACCAGAATGAGCGCAGTGTCATGTAAACAGCTCTTGTCATGGCATATGAGGCGCGGTTGTATCTTCACCTGGTGTGGTACGATATGCTCAATGTTTTAGTCACAGAAATGTATCATATGTTTCGTTTATTGTATATTCAGAAGAAATGTTTGAGAAATCCCTCACGGTATAACTAGAAAACTGAGGCCCTACTTCCGTTGGAGGAAAGCATTCCGAAAAAGTAACAGGGAAATAATTGATTGATATTAGAGGAGGATGATGGAATTGACGCAACAATATAAGATGATCACGTCTCATGATTTTTATCCCAAGGTGGCTATGCCATACATTATTTTCCAACAAATCTCCGCAAAAGAAAAAAAGAAACATTATTTCTCACCAGTACCCAAACACGTCATGCCCGCTTAATTGACGGCGTTAGGGGTGTGTGCAGGTGGCCAGTTGGGGGGGAGGTGGCAGCGCAGCCTGTCACGCATTTCCGTTTAGTCTCAAAGCAAGGCTCACCCGGTAGGTCTGTACAGCAGTAGCACAAATTGTTTGGGCAGGGAGCAGGATTTCTTTCGCATATACATATCTCCATCTTGTTGTTACCCATCTCATCAGTTGTTCGACCTGCATGCAAGAAAAAGGTCAATTATCTTTCGCTAAAAAAATTATAAGGAGCTTTTTAGAATCACTTCTTTGTCTTTCCAAAGCAAGCGGTAGGTGATCAAATAATTCTTCAAAACCACCAAATATGACAGTCACCTGATTATTTCTACACACTTACACTGTGACTGCACTGCAGTACATGCGAGGATAACCATCATAAGCATGACAACCCTGCTTCCCTTCATCTCGTACTTTGCCTTACAAGAAGACCTCCTGCTATTCAGATAATCAGATTGTTTTGTGTATGTATGGCAAACATATACCAGAACCACGGTCAGATAGTCCACATATTTATATCAAGAATCGGGTGATCAATTTTGGTAATCAATCATTGCGCCAGGCTGGTGGCGTATCCCTTATCATTAATGAAGAATAAAAATGACTACTCCTGATTCTGCATTAATATATTTCCTAATTTGGATATAAAGATAATATCCTTCCTAATTTTGAAAATGACTGTCCCCTACGATCGAGTTTATATTTGGATAGAATAATTACGTACAGGCTGGTAGATATATCCTTCCTAATTTCACGTGTATTTGTAGAAAACGAGCTTTGACACCTGAGCACAGATGTTCCCTCTACAGTAGGTGGGATAGGCCACCTGCCTGGCGCAATGTTTCATTAAGCTAATATACCTTCACCTCGGGCTGAATTTGTTTCATGTAACTTTCTTTGTTTGCGGCCTAAATTTTACCTTTTCAACCCATGATGGAGACTTTCCAACTAATTAATTGTGGTAGAAAGCGGAATGCCGTCAACACGATGCTCACTAGAGTATGTACCAATGAGCGCAACGCGGGAGAACGAGGTGGAGGGAAAGATGAGGGCCGCGACGGACAGGGTTCCGCCCAAGCCACCCCCAAGATCCACACAGGAGACGGTGTATTTCTGGAATGCAGAGTAAAATGTACAGTTACACTCATCTCTGTAACTTAAACATCCAAATGTAAGCATTCAGCACAAGGGTGTTCAGAAATCAGTACAGATACGCTTGACTGATACATCAAGAACAATACAACACCCCACAACGAAAACAATACAATACCAATGATATAAGATGACAGTGCATTCCAATGATAAGTTGTGCATGACAATAATCTAATTTAGACCTAGAACATTAGGAGTGTTCTATGGCAGTAGAACTGTTCCAGGGCATGACTTCAGCTGCTCGATGAACTGATGCTGCTCCTCGGAAATCTGATGATGCAAGACATGAATTAGTTGAATAGTCGTAAATGTAATACATATACCTTTTCATGAAATCTGAAATGTACTACAGAGTGGTTTCAGGACAAGGAAATCATGTGTCCGTCGACCGTCGTAACAATCAAACCATAACTCAGATATTTGGCCTGCAAAGTTGATGTGTCTTCTTTTTCTTGGTCCATATTTCTTACAATGAGCACCTACCAGTTGCATTTTAGATTTTACATGTTCTTCTGGTTTATGGTGCTCTACAATTCTGCCTAACTGCCATCCTTTTACTTTTGTTAATACTTATGAGTGTGATGCCTTTCCTTAATACTAAGGTCATGGCGCACTCAGAATAAACTGGATCCAACTATATATCCATTATCTTGGATGGCTTTCTCCAGTATCAACACAAAGAGACGAGTACAGTGCATAAATAAAGTGCATTCTGTCTACATTCGTTCTAGTAAGAGAACCTAAATCATCTTATGAAACAATAGGAAATACTTTCACAGATATTTTAGGAGTTGATCAGTACAATTAGAGCCTAACAATTGTTCACTAAAGTTGGCAATGCTCTATTTACTGATTTTACACATGCTTTTAAATTAAACGACTAACCGATTAACCATCCGGTCATAACAGGGGGCTCGAATTTGTCTGGACTCGACTAGGGGAGCTAGTCGCGCGACTAACTGGCTAGTAACCATGGGTGTATCAGAGATGAAACGGAAGTGGCCGCGAAAGATTGAACCCTATGATCCATCCATGGGTCTCGGCCTACTGCCTTCAAGTTTTTTTTTTGCAATATTGGTGTATATTAGTACTTATCGACTAGTCAACAATTGACAAGGCTAAGATTGGCACTTCTCAACTAATCCACAAGGCGGTACCCAAACGACTCATAATTCCTGATTTCCTAATGCTACCAAATATATGGAATTAATGAAAAAATCTATCTGTTACCTAACTGAGAACACAAAAGTAGTCTAAAGCACCAAATCACGATAGCAATTCATTATACGACATACCTTCCGTGATACTCTGCTAGCAAGCGGTGGAAATGGCACATAAGATGAGGTATGTGCGAGCATGATAGCAACTCCAGTAAGTGCTGATAGTTTGTATGATCCGTGCCCAGAACTCACAAGATTCTTATCGGTCGACCTAGCAGCACGAACCGACCTTGCACCTGAAAAACACATAAGTTGTTAGTCACAAAGATGACAATGTGGAGGATTAAAGTTAAATTGTCAGAAGAAAATTCGAGCTTACAATCAAAATTCTTCCAGCCTAGTTGCATGTTTTGCAGATATGAACAATGATCTTATCCATCAGAACAATATCTGAGAAAAAAGAAATATTTAGTAGTACAACCCAACTTTAAAGGGGGATATTCATGTTAATACGCTTAATCCGATAAATACCACTACCAAGTGTTTTCAAATGTCAGTACAAAAATTCTTTTGTGGAAAATGCTACTGCAGCTATTTGATATATCCTCAGATGCCATTATGGCCTTTCCAACTAAAATATGGACCAACATGAAATTTATTCCGTATATTCATACTCATAAAATACCCTTATTACAATCAGTTCTTCCCCCTTCTCCAATCGTCCCAGTCACAGCCTCATTCGTAAGGTCCCAGGCTCCCAGCTCTGCTGTTTCTACTCTCTGTCGCTGCCACGCCCCGACAGCCCAACTCTCATCCCTCCACGCCTATAGTCCTCCCCTCCTCCTCCGTCGCGTGTCCTTTCCCGCAGACATGTCCGCCTTCGCTGCTCTTTATCTACTGTGCCTCTGTGCCATCAATCTGTGACCATAAATCCATGGCTGCAGCAATGTCTGAAGCATGGCTCACATCTGAGTTGCATGCCAGGAAAAGGCAGAGAGGAGTTGCGGGTCGTACCACATAGCTGTCAGGTCACTGCAGTGGTACAACACATACAAGAGGAGGAGAGGAGCTGCAGGCTAGCGGAGAGCTGTAGGAGATGAAGTAGCTGCAGGGGAACCTTTGGAGCCCGAGTAGTCTCTACCGCCTAGCAGTTGAATAAATCTTATAGCTGCCTGGTTGGGTCAAGTCACAGACAGGGGTTTGGGTTGACCTGTTTTTAATGATATGGCAGGGGGAATTTCTGTTGTTCATGAAAATATAAAAAAATGTTGTATATTAGTTCCATTCGAATTCAAAGTTAAAACTGCTGCAAAGGCATTTGTGGATGTATCTGATGGTTCATGTGTCAATTTTGTTAACTGACTTTTGTATCACACTTCGAATATGCAGCGTTGGCTGTGCCAATTATTAAATTAACCCTTGTTAATAATGGTGTTGAAAATTCAACATAGAAACTCACAAATCAAATATGCAATGTAAGGTAAGATATGAGTCGATTCGACTAACCTCCAAGTATTGTTACTTGTGTATCCTGGTTCCTTCTCCATGCAATGCAGTATGTTGTTGTGTCCTCCTGTAAAACATATTGTCATAACATGAACGTGTGAAAACTGAAAAGAAGTCCAGAAACATTTAAATAGATATATGCAAATTTGTACAAATTCAACATTGAAATACTTTCCAACTTACAGAACGGAGATAGTTTTGCGGCTCCAGTGTCATTGCAGCACCGCCAAAAAAGTGCAGTATCAGGGTTGGAAATGATAATTCGACACTGGCCAAGCACATTAATGAAAATTAACCCTTGCCATAGGTAAGAAAAATTGAGAGATCTTATTTCTTTTCCATAAATAGGGAAAATACCTGCTGGATGTAACAAAACACTATCCCCATTCTTCATCAGTGGGCTCACAGACGGAGATACTGCAGCAAGAATCTATAAATACGGAAGGTAATAGGTTAATAATTTAGATAGGATAGTCGTTATAACCAAGGAAAAGATTAATTAAAAATATCGCTGATCTCACGGCATCAACAAATGGATTGAAAATGCCATCTGCAAGGAATGCCAGTTTTGTTCCTGAATCGATAACAGTTCTTTGTTCATGTGGATCAACTGGTAGCTCTTGACCATTCACCGAAAGACCATTCACCGAAATGCTCTCCAAACGCACTTCATAAAATTCCCTGTATGTATCTAAAGTTAGTTCATAAAATTTCAGAAAATAGAGGAGTACCCAACATGGTGGTTGAATATTCCGCTTGACTTGACTTACTCTCGGTGCCATTCACAACCTTAGTTAAAATAGAAGGAAAATTTATTGTCAAGTGCTAAGTTTTAGGACAGACAACATATCTCTCTAGAAAACTTTAGTCACTATTTTTTTTGGACATTTATTTCAGTCATGTGTTATCCTATCGCTGCATAATATTCGATGCAGTCTTTGCGATGCTTATGGATTATTGCACATGTAGGAGCATATACTGGACTGAGAAACTTACTGTGAAGGTACCAGTGAAGTGTACACAATTCCTGGTTCCAAAATTTCGCCAAACATAAGGATGCCACCACCTGAACTCTTCATGCACAAAGAGAACACACCAGAGGATAACCCCTGCGAGTGCATCTGGGAGCTGAAGGACATTAGATATGGCCCGAAGCCAAAGATGCCATCAAATGTCCCCCCTGCCAGTTCACCCGAGAGTAGTGTGCTGCATCTGTTGCAGCAAAAATTAAAATGAAACCATGAGCTGATGTACTTGCCCTGCTGAGGTATTTAATCATTCATTTCAGTTATAACTGAAAAGAACTTAATAATGCCGGGCACATGATTATGACGATGGGTAATCGAAGTTATAAATTTCAGCTAACGTGTGTGACATAGAGGTTTAGGAATTGTTCGATGTTAGACATAGACGTCCATGTAATTAAGTTATACCGGTTCACAGGCTTTTCAATGTTATTAAAACATAAAGATTCAGGATCAAGATAAAGCTACAACTGAAAGTTTGCTTAGTTATCATGGCCATGGCTCTACCACAGTACTGTAGCATCTGCATTTGCCACTGGACAAACGAAATCATCAATAACTAATCTGATTTACGAAATCTAGGCTTAAAAGTTGCAGAAGCAAATTGACAAATTGGATATCTGAACTCAACTCACGGCGGTCACGGGCTCGCGGCTGCTCTATTGACTGAGTGCCTCCCAGAGATCGGAGCGCCGGGCTCCGTTGACGCGAGGTCACGAGCCCCCAAGACCGAGGTCGCCATCTCGCTGCTAGGTGCGAGCAGATCCCCTACCGCTGCAGACCTTATTTTTTCGACGGAACTGCATCGGGAGTCCAGAAGGCGTCTAAAGGGCTGGTTGGTGTTGGGCTAAAGTTGGACTTGTAGAATGCTGACTCGATCAGTTTTATTTTGGCGGGTGATTTCGGCAGGGAATATAATTGTGTGGGCTTATGTGGAGTAATTATTTAGACCGAGATCCCTAAGAATAACATTTTAGCCAAAACAATACATCTCATGTTTAGATAACAAATGCTTCTAAAAAAAACATGGGTCAACATATTTTCATCAGGGATAGTTGAATATATATGCAAAAAAAATTGTAAACCAAATGTTATTTAGCGAAAAATCTTGAATTATGGCAAGTCCACAACTTACCCAAAGATGACATGGGCACTACTAGGGACTCTCAGCCCATTTCCCTTGACAGTTTCTAACAGAGCCACTTCAGATAAGTAGTATCCACTTGATCCAGAAGATCCATTAGACCCAGGACCAGTACCATAGTCGGCATAATACCCGCATGAACCGCTCGATTTGCTGCACATTGCACGCTCTGTACGGACCATATCTTGGCACCTCGTGTCTGAACATGCCAGGGGAGAAGATGTAGATGACAAACTTGGGTCAAATGATGTTTGCTGGCTCTGACAAACGAATAGCACAACTTCAATTATTTTGATCACAAAAGAAATTTTCTTGTAAGAAGAAGAAGAGCTTGTGGGTGAAAAAATTCTCACACTCAGTTCCGGTACACCCGGAGTATGGCAAGTAAGCCAGGAAAGACTACTGCCGGTATCAATGACCACACTGAAATTTTTTGGTGGAGTTCCCAGTTGCACACGAGCTAGATAGGCCCTGCAGAAACACAAATTCAAATATAAGTACAAGATAGTTGCTAATCTGTACAATTTGGGAGGGCTACCTGCCACGCTCATATAATTGATGTGTTCACTGATGTATGTCTAGAGCAAAATTAGAGAAATTGATACCTATGGCTTATCTAATCAAATTTCACAAGCACGAAAAATCTAAATATGACATGTTTTGTTCTGCTCGTTTTGCATGATGCACAAACCTCCCTTTTTTTAATGTTTCCCCATTCAACTGCTTTTTTTGCAAACCTCTGTTATAAGATTGCCAACATTTACTCTATTTACGCATACATTCTTTATTCTTGGATTACACATGCAGCATAGCTTTGCATAGACCTGGTACAGTTCAACTCGACAGACTATTCCTTTTTATTTATTGCTGCTGCTTATTCCAAAATCTACCTAAAATTGGTTGACACTACTGCTAGTTAATTTTCTCGGTGATCATATGGATGTCTAAATTCCCAATATGGAAATTCCGAAATGTACCTATAATCTTCTAGTTAAGATAGATACAACATGTCTTATTTTTCTTCCAATCATGGTCAGATCTTACCCTCCTGCCATGTCCGGGTAGGTGTAGCCCTTTCCAGTGACGGGGAGTTCTGCAATCCCACCGTCCAGTCCCTGTATGGTGTGTCTGAGTTGATCCATCCTGACCAGCTCCTCGGTCGACAGGTTTGTGAAGCGACGCTCCAGCTTCATAACTGCGTGTTCATCTGCCCCGGCGAGCACAGCCGCCAAGACGATGAACACAGTTGCTGCAGGCCACACGTTAACCATCATATGCAGTCCCCTGTGCAAGGTAAAGGTTGTCCGATGTTAGTCTCTTCAGAAAAGATACTCGCGTGTTTGTACGATCTGGAAGCACAACAAGTCAATAACTAGCTACACTCTGAATATTTAGCACTATGACCTATGGTTTGATCTGTGCATCTAAACACGATTGTGCAAATGGGAAGTTGGATAGGAAAACAACCGAATATGCAAATGCACACACGAAGGAGAATCTGCAATCGCTCCTTCTCCTACTCGCTCGCTTGCTCACAGGAATGAACTGGTGCGGCACACGGGAGAAAATAAAAGGGGACAGAATGGCACGGCAGGAGAAAATAAAGAAGATTATGGGGCGGTCGGAACTTGGAAAACACAGTTTAACCACGGTTTCAAACCGGTGGCCGACGTGAAGAGCGCGGCGGCGTGGTGTCGGAGTTGAACTCGACGTCCCCTGCCTCGGGTTGTGCTGATACATAGAGAGCGCGGACGGGGACGCGCGCGCGGCGGCGAGGTGGTGCGGCTGCGGGTGGTGGGCGAGGTGGGCGCGGAGCACGCTGCCGGCGAGCTTGCCGCGGCCGAGAAGGAGGTGGAGGTCCATCATGAGGCGCTTGTGGTAGAGGCCTCGGCGCAGCATGTGGTACAGCCACCTCCTGAGCCTAGCCTCCTCCGTCCGTCACCCGTCACCGACGGCCGGGCGGACGTAGTCAGACATTGGGAACGAGGATGTTGGCAGATACGGCTCAATTTCTTGCATCTACCGGACGTATTCAACGCTGGCGCAGTTCCTGGACATGAAACTGGTGAGGAGGGACTTCCTACCTTACTTCTGAGCAATGGAGAGTCGGCGGCCGGAGAGTCGTGGAGGCAGCAGTCGACGGAGCCGGCTCAGGGTGGTGGTGGTGGCGGAGGAAGAGCTGCTGGGAAGTGGGAACTGCTGCTCTTGTTGTTGTTGAAAGCACATGGAGCTGGAGCGGCCGTCGCATCCATGGTTTCCTAAAACAAACGAACAGATACAGGTGTCACTGTGTGGCTTTTCCCGAAGGAGGGATACGTGAGCTTTTTATTTACTCCGTTAAAAAAAGGGGTTCCTAACCGAACCCCTACAACTTAACTCCAAAAAAAATTAGCACATTTATTTTACTTTTGGGTTATGGAGTTAAACTTTGCTACTCAGTAATTTCTTAAACAACATCTTGGTCTTATACTTCACCATTTTTTAGCTAACAGAACGTATCAAAAAAGACAAAAAAAAATACACACTTCAATAGGGACACAACATTATTGATTCCTTATTATGTTCACTGGCTACATGGTTGCTCTTTTTTTTTCATTGACTTCTCTAGCTTGCACATCTCTTCTCTATCTTCTTAATGTTAGACACTGCATCATATGTAGTCTCATCTATACCAACTAGTGCAACAACATCTAGTACATTTCTTTTGATCGCACAAAATTGCACTCACTTGGTTCATTTCACACTTGAAAAAAAATCCATTTGGGATGTTTCTCCATGCTCGAGATCCACGGCTCCACCAATCTTCCGTAGTCACACTTGATGATTGTAGAGGCTGGTTGACGAGATGTTGGGCGAGGGTTAAGCCCGGCCGACCGCCGGTCGTGGATGTGCCGGCTGTTGGTTGAACGGCAAGATCCGCTTAGAGGAAGAATGCATACCCAGAGGTGGTCAAGGTGGCTGTATGGTTCAGTCCCCGACGGATCCCGTCGAAACGCGACGACTTTGGTCGTATATTTGGCGGATCCGGTGGCGACAGAAGTGGTCGAAGATTCGCCGAATTCGGCGGGAACGACGAGCGGTGAGAGAATCGAAAAAGGGAGGAGCGGGGCGGTGCTTTGGGATGTCAGCGGTGGCGCAAGTAGGCCGGCTGAGGCACGAAGGGCAGCGCTAGAGTGATCAGGGCCGAGCAGATGACATCGGCTAAGGGGAAGAAGGGATTTTTTTTTCAAGAGACCATGGTCGAATATATTTAAGAGTCTGCTAGAGATCCCTAATGGAAATACCACCATGTAATATTTTAAATCAAGAGCCTAACCACGTACAGCCCTTGGTGCATCCAAGTTACTAACAATCATTCATGATTCTCTAATCGGTAGGATACTATTTCTAGCTATGAAAAAACTTTGCAGGAAAATGGGTACACTGTGCATCAAATGGTTACTTATTTCTAGCTAACATTGCCATCGACTTGATGGGATGTGACAATGCTTTTCTCTCTTTTTTTTTGGCTACCTTACCGTGCAATGCATTCTCTCCCCAACCTTTTGACTGGAAGTAACATGTATGCACTCACCCTTGTAGATGGGCGGTGCAATCAAGACAAACGGTTATTTGCAAAAGTAAACTATTTTGTGTATACTCACACAAGTCACAATAATACGATATGCATTATTCTCGAGTTAGAAACGCCATGAGAGTTTATGACTTGAGAACCTACACTTGGCTCATTTTTCTACCGTTTCTGGCAGGGATCACTTTGAAATTGAATTTACAACTTGTTAAGCAACAATCTATTAAAAGAAAAACAATACTATCCAAGATAAACGAATTTCGAGATGGCTGAATCAGAGGTTTTGACTGGCAGTTTAACAGCTTTCGATCTAGGAAACAGTAGGCTATGTTCTTATACTTCATGATGGGGACCTGAAACTATTCTTTCGACTGAAAGAACAACACGAGTGAAGCTTTATACTTCCCTACACACGGTGCGGGGTCGAGATTGTCCACGTCCACCAAACCTAGCAGGCTAGCACCATCAAGAGTTATACTCCCTTAGTTCTACAATATAAGATGGGTTCTAGCCTTTTTCCACGTTTATATGTGTATATACGTATTAAAACACGTTTTAATATATATGCCCACTCATTTTAATTCAAATTTAGACAACATGTGGACACCTAAAACATCTTATATTGTGAAACGGAGGACATACATGTTATATTTCAGTGCATACGTTACTACTGAACAAATTTAATAGTTGGTTTAAAAATGTTTAGCTTAACTACTCGATTCATTATAAGGATATTACGCCTTTGGTCCATTATTTTTTCCCTTCCACTAGAATATTACACCTTCAATCCATTATAAAAATGACACGTGATGGGGAAGAGCCTCTCTAGTCTTATTAATTAAGGAGAGTGGTGTGAACAGCCCGTCATTACAAGCAGGGAGGCTTGAACCCACGTGGCTAAGGGTAACTCCAACACGGCGAAACATTTTGTCTGCTCATGTATGTTTTTGTCCGTGCGGGTAAAACCGCGGCCCAACGCGATGATGTAAACAGATCGTTGTTCGCTTTGTTGTCTAAAAAAGTCCAAACACAGGGTAGACATCTGTCCACGTGGTGATCCAAACGGTCAAAAAACAGAACTATTTTCATCAGTTTGACTCGGCCTATTGGAGTTGACCTAAGGACATATCATCACTGTCTTACCATCCGGCCATGCCACGGTTCGTTGGATATTAACCGGATATTAATTATGTATATACCCGAAATGGTTTTTGGCATAGCACCGCCATGCATAATGTTTTGCACGGCTAAGGTTGTCAATAATCAAAACTAGTAGCTGAGATGGCTCTTTTCCGGATGGCGTTGACATGGTCAGCGGGGGACAAATGAATACCGCATAGACCCCACCAATGTTACACGTCAATCCTGTGTGGGCCCCACATGTGTTACGTTTCATCCCATATCTCTCTTCTTTCTTTCTTCCTTTCTCCATCTCTTTTCTCTCCCATTGCACTTGGTGGTTTTCACTCTGTCATGGCTCTCTTCTACCATCGCGGCTATCGTGAAACAAGAGTGTGTACCGCGAGGATGGGGCAAGGCGACGGCGAGAAATAGACTTAACGTGGGAGTGTGGGGGTGCACCGGCTAGAGAGGAAAAAGGAGATGGAGGAGTTAAAAGGGATTCCCAGGGCGGTGGCAGATAGGCGGAAGCATAGATCAGACAGGACATGGCGTCAAGGCTGCCGCGGGGGCGCACCGGCCACGTGCAGGGAGGCTGGCAGTCTAGCAAGTGTCAACAGCGAGGGAGATGGAGGTGTCCGTCTCTTCTTCCGACTCCTCTTCGATGGTGTGGCAGCGATGCTCTATCTTCTCTCTCTCCTTCTGCGGCGTTATTCTTCCCTCCCCTCCATCCCCCATTCCGAAAAGGAATAACACCCGTGGGTTGTCTGAATCTGGATCGGGCCATGGGCCGGTGACTGTAAGCTAGCAGTGCCAAGTTACTAGCTAGGAGTCACCGTATGGGTGATGCTCAAATATGGTGGTAACTCCAATCTATGATGAGTGTCTTGAAGAGGCAATGACGCAACAAAGAACGTAACAAAAAACGTGAAGGTACCGGCGCACATATGCAAGAAAGCAACATGTCATAGTACATAATGTAAATTGATTGCTATTTCTAACAACAAAGATTTTTGAGATATCATAGTTTTTGTTTTTTGAGATATCATACTTGTTGAATCTTGAGTTTGATGGTGGAATTTTTTACTTGTAATATAATGAAGGGTTCTTTGGTTCAAACGATTTTCAAAGGAATTGCATAAGATTTTATCCTATAGAAAATTTCTTATAGAGTGCATTTGGTTCAAAGTAATGAATCATCCAAAATTTCTACTATGGATTGGCTTTCTACACTATAATCCTATAGGATTTCTAGCAAGAGGTGGGACTTCGTGAAAAGAGTCCTATGTGTTGATGACAACTATGGCATGTACTAATCCCTATAGAAATTTTCTCTGTTTTTTCCTATGGTGCAACCAAACAATATGTGCTACTAATTCTCACGTTTTTTGCTCCTATATAATTTTAAGTAATGTCATTGTATTTCTATGATATTCATATTCCCGTGTTCGAACCAAATAGGTAAGAAGTGTTTTGTTTTGTATGATGTGAATGAAGACTATTGCATCAATGCGTGATGATTGACGCTCAAAACAGTGGGGAAGGCCCCCACTGCGTCAATTTTTCATTTATATTAAAAGAGTAAATATTTACATACAATCAAGTGTTCCGAAAGGAAATCCCTATAGACTGGGTTTAACCCTAGCTCTGTCTGATATCTCCCACAACAACTTTGAAGAAGGCCGAACAATTATTCAGATTTCTATCTTCATTGTCAAAAATAATCTTATTCATGTGATTCCATATACTCCAACATCCGGCTATCATGGCAACTTCAAAGAAAGTGTTATCTTATATGTTCTTTGCGTCTAAAATCATCTCATGAAATTGTAGATCGGTATTGCATGATTCACCAATTATCTCCCAAAAATCAGTATTGAATTTTCATGAGAAGAAAAAGATGTGGCATAGTTTCTAGCACAGAATCCTCACAAAGAACACAATCTGTCGACTCAACATGGAAGTTTTTTCTGGATAGCAAATCTCTCGTATTTACTAGGGTTTGCCTCCGACTCACTCGAGTGAGACATAAGATACGTCTCACTCGACTGACGTCATGGTTGTGTTGTTAGACAAATTCGGCCCGTTTTCTCTCGTCCAGTTGTTGTTGGGCCCGTTACTAGGCTCAGTTGCAATCGCAGTTGAAACTGGGCTTCCAAAAAACAAAACAAAAAAATAATTAAAAATAAATGAAAAAACAAAATGACGAGGTGTGGACTCGGCAAATCCCTGGGTTGAGTACCCCGGTTGATTGAAGGGGAGAGAGAGTGCGCGCTGGTAGTTCCGTCAGCTGACAAGTAAGGATTTACCCAGGTTCGGCCCCTCATGGTGAGGTAAAGACCTACATCCTGCTTGTCTGATCTGTATAGATGATGATATGAAGTTACATGGTGGCCGCGAGGATGATTGTGTGAGACGTGTCTCGCTAGGGCTATGCCTATCTGTGTCGATCCGTCTAATGGGGTGTCCCTGCCTGGCTTTATAAAGGGAGCCAGGTAGGGTTTACATGAGTTTCTTGTCTTGTACTCCAAGTTGTAGCTTGTTGGGCTTCATTGGGCCGCCAGGTGGGCCTTTGTTGTCATCTTCTAATAGGCCGCATGTTGGGTCCTAGTCTTGGCGTGCACCAGGTATCTTCACCGTGGGTAGTCGAAGGATAGCCCCACGACAGGAGCCCCCGAGTGCTTGGTCGAATCGAAGATTCGGGTAAGGACTCTTTCCTCCTGGGCACGTCGTCGGGTTCCTGAAAGGGACAAGTAAAAATGATTCGACTCCGGCCGTTGAGGGCTTACAGAGGATGGTTTAGTCGGTAATGTTTCGACTGAATATTGATCTCATGCTATCTGGGGCGCGACAGCGCTCCCGATGGGAGTAGCCCCCGAGATTAAGCTGAATTGCTTGTAATTGAGGTTAATCTTAATTAGCCTTCAGTCGAAAGCCGGTTATTGCCATACTCCCGATGGGAGTGAATGAGGGACTCGATAATGAGTAGTCTCGTTCAGCCTGTTGGCTTACCGTGTATTTTTATTCAGCCTGGTGGCTTACTGTGTATTTTTATTCAGCCTGGTGGCTTACTGTGTATTTTATTCAGCCTGTTGGCCTACTTCTCTATGGGCACTCGAAAGTTGTTCGAATGCTCGTTCAGCCTGTTGGCCTACTGAATGATTTGTTTTGTCGATGACTGTGAATTGCCAAGACGAATTTGTTATGGCATGTGCGGCGTAGCACCCGGAGATCATCGGGTACGGCCAAGGCGAGTTTGTTGTGGCCTGTGCGGCGCAACACCCGGGAGAGCATCGGGTGCGGCCAAGGCAATTTTGTTGTGTCCTGTGTGGCGCAGCACCCGGGAGAGCATCGGGTACGGCCAAGGCGAGTTTGTTGTGGCATGTGCGGCGCAGCACCCGGGAGAGCATCGGGTGCGGCCAAGGCGATTTTGTTGTGTCCTGTGTGGCGCAACACCTGGGAGAGCATCAGGTGCGGCCAAGGCAAGATTGTTGTGGCCTGTGCGACGCATCACCCGGGAGAGCATCAGGTATGGCCAAGGCGAATTTGTTTGTTTCAACGCGGCGGACCGGAGTCGACGCGGCGGACCGGAGTCGACGCGCGGAAGTAGTAGTCGACACGGCAGACCGGAGTCGACGCGGCGGACCGGAGTCGACGCGCGGAAGTAGTAGTCGACGCGGCAGACCGGAGTCGACGCGGCGGAGGTAGTCGACGCGGCGGGCCGGAGTCGACGCACGGAAGTAGTAGTCGACGCGGCGGACCGGAGTCGACGCGGCGGAAGTAGTAGTCGACGCGGCGGACCGGAGTCGACGCGCGGAAGTAGTAGTCGACGCGGCGGACCGGAGTCGACGCGCGGAAGTAGTAGTCGACGCGGCGGACCGGAGTCGATGCGGCGAAAGTAGTCGTCGCGGCGGACCGGAGTCAACGCGCGGAGGTAGTCGACGCGGCGGACCAGAGTCGACGCGGCGGAGGTAGTCGACGCGGCGGACCGGAGTCGACGCGGCGGAAGTAGTCGACGTGGCGGACCGGAGTCGACGCGGCGGAAGTAATCATCGCGGCGGACCGGAGTCAACGCGGCAGAGGTAGTCGACGCGGCGGAAGTGATGAAGGTGAAGCGCCAGCCCCCGAGTGTCGGAGACGGGCTGATGAAGGCGAGGCCGCCAGCCCCCGAGTGTCGGAGACGGAGCCGATGAAGGCGAAGTCGACGAAGGCGAGGCCGCCAGCCCCCGAGTGTTGGAGGCGGAGTCGACGAAGGCGGGGCCGCCAGCCCCCCGAGTGTTGGAGGCGGAGTCGACGAAGGCAAAATCGACGAAGGCACTCGAGTCGCCGGTCTGTCGAGTGCACGCGGTCGAAGCTGATGTTGTTGTTGATGTCGAGTGCAAGGACCCTAAGGTATGTAGTGCCCTTCTAGGGGCAGGCTTTTGGTGCCGGTACGGCGATGATAACGAAGTTGTTGCCGTGGATGTCGTCGCGGTCGAGTCGTGGACGCCGAGATGTGTGCGTGTTGATCTCGAGCTGACGGTAGACGTGCCCGGCCGCGCCCGAAAAGTTGACGTAGATCCAGCGTAGCATGTCCTTGCAGCAGACCCGCATGTACCCGTGACCGGGAGAATCATGGCAGCTGATCGGATCGTAGTCATGAAGAAGTCCATAGCTTGTGCTCCTGGCTATCAGAAATAACACATCACGGCATCGAGGATTACCGAAACATTGAGGAAAATAAAGAAAAATAATTGTTGAAGAGTAGAGAGTTCCCTGGATCGGAGCCAACTATGCATGTAGTTAACACGCTGGCCGGAAAATCCATGCATGTGATCGATGCATGGATGGATCGTTGATTGCTTTTTGCTTTGATCCTTGCTTCATGTGTGATGAGTAGTACCAATGATTCGCGTTGGCGAGCACGGTTGCAGGCGTTCGCGAGTGGCCCGCGCGTGAACCTGCACCACGCAGCAGAGTCGACCCCCGTGTCTTTGCGCTGATCCGTCTGGGCAGCAACACCTAAGGCGAGGGTGCGTCGAGCCCCCGGGCGTTGAGCTAGTACAGCGAGTCGTCGCTATTGTCATTGTAGATTGGATCGTAGCGTCCGCGGCGCCATTGCCAGATTGGATCGTGGAGGCCGCACGCCGCCGCCAGGAAGTTGAACACGCCGAAACGTATGAGTTTGCCAGATGCAATCTGGTCGTCGTTGTTGATGGAGATTGGAGCCGCCGGAACCGTGGATCCAGCGCGCGTTCTTTCCCACAGACGGCGCCAATTGACGAGGTGTGGACTCGGCAAATCCCTGGGTTGAGTACCCCGGGTTGATTGAAGGGAGAGAGAGTGCGCGCTGGTAGTTCCGTCGGTTGACAAGTAAGGATTTACCCAGGTTCGGCTCCTCATGGTGAGGTAAAGACCTACATCCTGCTTGTCTGATCTGTATAGATGATGATATGAAGTTACATGGTGGCCGCGAGGATGATTGTGTGAGACGTGGTCTCGCTAGGGCTATGCCTATCTGTGTCGATCCGTCTAATGGGGTGCCCCTGCCTGGCTTTATAAAGGGAGCAAGGTAGGGTTTACATGAGTTTCTTGTCTTGTACTCCAAGTTGTAGCTTGTTGGGCTTCATTGGGCCGCCAGGTGGGCCTTTGTTGTCATCTTCTAATAGGCCGCATGTCAGGTCCTAGTCTTGGCGTGCACCAGGTATCTTCACCGTGGGGTAGTCGAAGGGTAGCCCCACGACACAAAATAAAGAAAGAAAAATCTCAGTTGCAAGCTCAGTTGCAGCTGGCCCCACCTATCTCAAGAAAAAACACTCAGTTGTAAGCGCAGTTGAAACTGGCCCACCCAGTTGCAATCGTAGTTGAAACTGGGCTCAGTTGCAATCGCGGTTGAAACTGGGCTTCCAAAATACAAAAAATTAAATAATAAAAAATAAATAAATGAAAAAACAAAATAAAGAAAAAAATCTCAGTTGCAAGCTCTGTTGCAGCGGGCCCCGCCTATCTCGAGAAAAAACACGCAGTTGCAAGCGCAGTTGAAACTGGCCCACCCAGTTGCAATCGCAGTTGAAACTGGGCTCAGTTGCAATCGCAGTTGAAACTGGACTTCCAAAAAACAAAAAACAATAAATAATTAAAAAAAGAAAAACAAATAAAGAAAAAAATCTCAGTTGCAAGCTGGCTCCACCTATCTCGAGAAAAAACACCCAGTTGCAAACGCAGTTGAAACTGCCCCACCCAGTTGCAATCGCAGTTGAAACTGGGCTCAGTTGCAATCGTAGTTGAAACTGGGCTTCCAAAAAACAAAAAACAAATAATAATTAAAAATAATAAAAGGAAACAAAGAAAACAAAGAAAAAACAAACAAGCCCCCTCACCCCCGCCGTGCTGAACACGGCCCAACAGCCCGCTAAGGAATTCGGATATTCGGGGGAAAACTAACAGGCCCAATAAGTGAAAGACCAGTCAAAACGGGCCAAAAGGCACAAAACACGAATCGCGGAGCAAAGATCAAATCGAACGGCTGTGGAGGTGAGTGAGACGTAAGGTTCGTCTCACTCGAGTGAGACATAGCAAAACCATATTTACTATGTCTTGTATCATCAACCAGAAGAAGAACTTATGTTTTGGAAGACATGGAGATTTCCAAATCCATTTGAATATCACATGAGCATCGGGTATTTTATTGAGTTCCAGATATACCTTCCTAGTAGAGTAACAAGGAGTATTCCACGGAAGTTTCCATATATCTTTTTCTCCACTATTATGGATGTTATTGAGCATATCTATCAACACATTGCTCTGTTCAAAAGCAGTCATGGACAGCGGCAAAGAAGAATAAATCTTGTAGCCTTTGATTTATCATTAGTTTTGCTTCATTTACTGTAATCATCTTGTTTTTTCGCAAATGAATGCAATTCTGGGAACTTTCTCACTAAAGGAATAAAATGACGGAGGAATGAGAATACTAGAATTAAAACGGTATGGGCGGGTTTATAAGGAATAAAAACCTTCCGTCGATTTATCCACACTTCCATGACTTCTAGAGGAAAGCTAACTGCTTGCTGGCTGGGAGCTGTATGAGCGGTAACGTCCACGTACGGCTCCGTGAGAAGGTGGACGGAAATGGCCTTGCTGTACCTCAGGAAGAAATGTGCTTTTTGTGCGTGCTTTTTTTCTCGCAAAAGCAAATAATCTTGCAGCCATATAATTTGGAAAAAGCTTTCAAAGAAAAAGAGCAAAAAGGAAAAAGGAACTTCAAAATCCCGCCTCCTTGTTAGGAAAGGATACATATTCTATCAAAATATGGATATCACATATGGATCCCGCATGGTCGGATGGTCCATCAGACAGGGTATGCAGGGGCGCACGTTACAAGTAATTGAAGTTTCACTCGATTGGCAAGTGTACGTGTCTGAGAAAGACAGCCCTGTTTAGGAAAAGAACAGTGACACGTCAAGTCTTGCATTCTTTACCACAGAAGTGATGTCTTGTAGCTTGCCTATCCCACTGTTCGATGAGATGTGTACATAAATTAAGAAAGATGTAAAAGTTACAAATGTAAAAGGAAGTACATGTACAATTTGGCGAAGTATCCGGTGAAAACCATCATTCGGTGAAAACCTGAAAACTACTAAAATGTGGCCGACAAGATTAGAGGTGGAACTCCCTATCAACAAATTAACTATGTTTTCCACATAACCCCCACTCTCTGAAATTAGCTGCAGGTTTTGGGGAGATATGATCGCCGCCCAGTTCCCAATCTGCCAGTGCTGGCGAGGTCGAGATCAACTCGCCAGGAATGATGACGACGTGGAGGCCCTGGCGCCGGTGGCTCGGCGTCCTACCCAGTTCAAGGATGCAGATCCTGGCCTCGCAGTTGCGCCAACGCGGTGGTGGGTTGGCGTATTTTTTTGCCAAATCTGGCCTCTTTCGCGAACTAATGACGCATCTGGCCGCTCGCGGAAACTATTTGCAAATCTGCCCACCTGAGGTCGGCGCCAACGCAAATGGAGCCGAACTTGTGCAGTTCGGCGACCGAACTGCACAAGTTCGGCTCCATTTGCGTTGGCGCCGACCTCAGGTGCCAGATTTGTAAATTTTGGATGGCGCCGAACTGCACAACGTCGGCTCCATTTGCGTTGGCGCCGAGCTCAGGGCTAGATTTGGAATTAGTTTCCGGGAGCGGCCAGATGCGTCATTAGTTTGCGAAAGAGGCCAAATTTGGCAAAAAATACTGGGTCGGCGGAATCAGACTGATGGACAGAGACTGTGCCCACTCACTGGCGGCTCGTCTCGGCTCGGCTCGGCGACATCGAATCGACATCCATGGCGTTACCCAATGAAATGGCACGCGAGCCTGAAGTTCATTAGTGTCTTCGTTTTTCTGAATTTTGATTGCAATCTTGCTGGTATACTGAATTTCGTCCTGGCAAAATTGTACTCTGCATCTATTACGATGATGATGTATTTCTCAATACTCAGTGTCCAACGTTATTGGATCGATTGTGTGAAAATGCTTGCTGTAACCGGGGTTGAGCTTTTTACTGATGAGTACCGGGCACGTTTGTTGCAGCATTTGACAGCTTCGGCTTGGTCAAAATAAGATGATGCATCGAGCTATAACTGAAAGAGGAAATGAGAACTGAGGTACCAGATCTCAAGGTAGAGGCATGGTCATGGGCTTCGCCTTCGAGCACGACCGCCGGTTGAGTCACATGGTATGGAAGAGGCAGGGGCATGGGAAGAGATGGAGTGGCAAGGGCGTCAATCACCAGTGCCGGCGGCAGCACATGCTCAGAACGGAGAGTTTCCATCACGTCTGGAGGAGGTCTAGGGCTCACGGCCGGCGGCACCATCTTACCGCACGCGAGATCGAAGAATAATCGATTTTGATCGTGGGTAAGGTCAGGGGGTTAGATGCAAAACATGATTAACTACTGATCGAGAATTCCGCCTCCAATCTGGTCCATCTATTGACCATCGAAAAAAAAAACATCCGGCTAGATCAAGCTCGCTCCCGTGCCGCTCCAGGGCGGCACCGGGGCGTCCCCACCTTCGCCGCCGCCAGGGCCCCTCCGCCGCCCCCTGCTCCCGCCGCCGCTGCCGCCGCCGGCCGCCGCGGTGGCGGCGGGCCCCCTGCCCCCAAACGGTGGTTGGGGGATTCCATGGTCGCGCTGCTCCGGAGCTTCCTGGTCGCGTGGCGGCGCTCACCGGCCGGACCTTCCCCGTCCCTCTCCTCACCGATGGTGGTGGCTCTGGGTGCCCCTCTCTGCTCTCTCCTGAGTCCCGCCTCTGGATTCGTGCGTGGCACGGCGGATCTGGCGCAGCCGTGCGCTGCCCAGATCTGACGGGCTCTGGTGGCGGCTTGTTCTGCCCTGGGCCTGGTGCACGCATCCTGAGCTGGGTGGAGGTCGCTCTGGGTGGGCCACTTCGCTGGCCAGCGTGGTGCTGGGCGGCGCGTTGTTGCTGCCGGCGGTGTGCCGGCCCTTCGGGGCCGGCCGTGTTCTCTCTGCAGTGGTTGCAGTTGTCTGCTCTCCTTCCAAGCACACAACGGCGGCTGCCATGTCAAGGTGCGTATCCGGGAGAAATCCTGCTCTGGTTTGCACCAGGGCGTCCACGGCGGCGCAGGTTTGCGTCGCTAACCCTTGTTGAGGGCGTGGTTTGGGAGGTGCACCTCATGTCAGATTCTTGCTGTGGTTCTGAGCGAAAGCTCCGCGACGACGGTGCCTGATGGCGCCGTTTCCCTTGTTGAAGGCGTCGTAATTGAACCTCGTGTTGCTTGTTTGGTGGCGGCAATCGGGCTTTCTTTGCACATTTCGACTTCAGCTCTTGTTGGCTGTGAAGCTTGGCAAAATCCGATGGGGATGGTAGCCGCATTGTCGCGAGCTTCGTGTTGTTGGTGCGGTCTCGGTTGATCAGCCCCCTTCGGCGGCGAGGTCGCCTCCCCACCTTGCAAAGTGCTTGGGACAGCCCCTTTGGCTGAGCTCGTGGTCAAGGTTCGTGATGCTGGTAGAATCTCGGTCTTGCAATGCCCTTCGATAGCGTTGGCAGAAACTCCTCGCTGTTCTGGCACTATCAGCTGCGCAAGTTTCGTGTCTGCATCGCTCTCTCGGTGGAGTAAGGCCCTTCGGCTATACCAGCTTCACTCGTTGGTCCCCATACGCTCCTGGTTCGCCAGCTAGTGGATAGTCGCCATGCAAGCAGGTGGTGGTGCTGCAACCTGCAATGTGTCGGGATTGTGATGCCCTTCGACGACGTCGGACGCACTCCTCGACGCACTGTCCTGCCTTTCTTCCTGGTGATGGTCATCATGCGAGCACGCCTGATAGTGCTTCTCAAGTGCGCCTGTAGCCCACCCCACCCCCATTTGTGTGTGTGTGTTTTTCTTTTATCTCTCCCCTTTGTAATCCCCGTATTTTCTGGTTCATTTGAACCCATCTTGTAGAGGCTGCAAAGCCTCAAGGCAAATTTGAAATATATTTAGGTGGGGATTAACTCCCCCGGTGAAAATTCAAAAAAAAAAATCTATTGACCATCCGACGGACCAGGTCGGTAGTTTTCAGGTTTTCACCAAGTCAAGGTTTTCACTTGATGGGTCACCTTTCAATTTATATGCAGAAGTTAATAGTGTATGCATGTAAGGCCCGTACAACCACGCAAAAAAAAAGTAAGGCCCGTACAATTTCTCGCGATGGACCAAGTCTCGGCACCCCCTTCTTTTGAATGGTGCGGTGACATGGGAAGTCAAGACGGAGACGTCCTTCCTTAAGATGGCGGTATCGGTTGAGACGTGGTCTTGCTCTTAGATTAGGATAGGCTTTTACTTGTGTTGGTTATGGTGTGTGTCGGACTAGCCGGCCGGTGTGGAGTGGTGTTTTGACAGTGTTGTACGCAACAAATTGTCATCTTCTTATGCTTAAACCTCTGCCTTCACGGTACACATTTGCGTATCATCAAAACAAAAAAATCGTTCGGCCACAAAGCAGCGAGACAGTGCTACAACAGTTCGAATGAGCCCAGAATGGTGTCGTGTAAAATCAACATTTCTACATACAATTGTATAGCTCTACAAGTGAGACATTTAACGGATCAGAGGCAGTAGTTGATAACTTGATACGTGTTTTCTCCTTATCAATTAGGCAATACTCTTCATGGAGCCAGCCTCTATTTACACTTTCCGATACTTGCATGTCTTTCCTTAGCTACGAGCCTACGCAGGGGCGGAGCTAGGCACAGTCAGTGGAGTCAAATGACCCCAACGACTTCATGGAATCCCTTTTTTTATTTTGAAACGGAGGCAAAAATATTTGCCTCATATATTAATTAATAAGAAGAGAGGTGTCCGGTTTATTTCCGAAAAATTGGGCAAAAACCGTTTACAGACTAGGCCAAAAAAAAGTAACCAAACCACAACCCTACAAAGAGGACTACTCCCAAAGGATGAGACCACATGAACCCATGTGTATCATCTCACGTTGGTATACAAAGACTTCAAGCACGAAACTCCTACAACTCCCGCACCTTGTCGGCAGAACGGTCACACCATCACTAGTGGTAACTTGAGAAAAACACATCAGCAAAGGAAGAAAGCACTAGCACATCAGCATGCCAAGACACTGGGAGTTATCCATCAAGCAACGCAATCGCCTTCCCTTTAGTGCCACTCTTCTTGCTTCTACACTTGTTTGATTTCTCCTTCATCTTACTCTTCCCGTTGTTAGCATTTTCCTTCAACAGATAACCAATCGTCTTATTTGCTCCAGGGTTAGCAGTAGCAAGAGTGGCGAAAAAATCACAAATCTCTTTGGGCAAAGAACCCGACACTCTAGACGACGCCACATTACTTATAGGAACCATGTGCTTGTTGGACTCGGGCAAGATAGAGACTGCAACATCCACATCACCGCTCTCCTTGAAGTCTAGCGCCTGACTCGGTGCTGAAGCAACAACCAGGATCTCGAGCGAGTCCACCTTCACTTCTTCCACAGATAAAGGCAAGATTGGTTGCCCACATAACTCATGAATCTCAGGCATGATCTGTGATACGTCCATTTTGCATCACTATTTTATATCATAATTTACTGTTATTCATTGATATATTTCATATTTAGAGATGATACTTATGTTATTTTACCTATTTTGCATGTTTCATCATTATTGGAGGATTATTCACCGGAGTCAGGATTCTGCTGGAAAAAGCATCGTCAAGATACGATATTTCTGGAGTTCAACAATTCGAGGAAAATATACAGAAGCTTCTATTTTGATGACGGAGGGAGCCAAAAGGGGAGACCAAGGTGGGCCACGTGGGCCCTCCCCACACGGTGGCGCGGCCCCCTATGCTGCCGCGCCACCATATGGGGAGGAGGCCCAGGCCCACCTCAGCCGTCGCCCCTTCGCGTACTTCATCATCCAGAAACCCTAAGACCGGGGATCATCGAGGATAGACAGCGCCGCCTCCTCGAGGCGGAAAACACCAGAGAGAGAAAAGCTCTCCGGCAGGGAGAAATCTGCCGGGGAAATTCCCTCCCGGAGGGGGGAAATCGTCGCCATCGTCACCGTCATCGAGCTGGACTTCATTGGGATCATCATCACCATCATCTCCACCGCCGACACCGTCATCTCCACCGCTCCACTCCGTTCCGCTGTAACATCTAGGGTTGAATCTTGTGTATTTCATAGGGGAAACTTTCCCGGTGTTAATTACTCCTTGTGGTTGATGCTATTGAGTGAAACCGTTGAATTAAGGTTTATGTCCAGATTGTTATTCATCATTATATCACCTCTGATCATGATCCATATGATGTCTTGTGAGTAGTTCGTTTAGTTCTTGAGGACATGGGTGAAGTCTAAATGTTAGTAGTGAATTATGTTGAGTAATATTTAATGGTTTGATATTTAAGTTGTGGTGTTATTCTTCTAGTGGTGTCATGTGAACGTCGACTACATGACACTTCACCTTTATGGGCCTAGGGGAATGCATTGTGTATTCGTTTGCTAATTGTGGGGTTGCCGGAGTGACAGCAACCTGAACCCCCGTTGGTATATCGATGCATGAGGGATAGCAGGATCTCAGAGTTTAAGGCTGTGGTTAGATTTATCTTAATTACTTTCTTGTATTTGCGGATGCTTGCAGGGGTATAATCACAAGTATGTATTAGTCCTAGGAAGGGCGGTGCATTAGCATAGGTTCACCCACACAACACTTATCAAAACAATGAAGATTAATCAACTATATGAAGCGAAAGCACTAGACTAAATTCCCGTGTGTCCTCAAGAACGTTTGGTCATCATAAGTAAACAAACCGGCTTGTCCTTTGCTGTAGAAAGGATTGGGCCACTCGCTGCAATTATTATTACCGCATTTTACTTACTTGTATTTTATTTATCTGCTATATCAAAAACCCTAAAAACTTGTCTGTGAGCATTTACAGTGAATCCTTCATCGAAACTGCTTGTCAACACCTTCTGCTCCTCGTTGGGTTCGACACTCTTATTTATCGAAAGTACTACGATACACCCCCTATACTTGTGGGTCATCAAGACTATTTTCTGGCGCCGTTGCCGGGGAGTGAAGCGCTATTGGTAAGTGGAATTGGTAAGGAAAACTCTTACTGTACGTGCTGTTTTTATTTCTGCCTGCTGCTATATTTCATTATGGAGAGGTCTTCTCTTGAATTCCTATTTGGAAAATCTACTACTACTGCAAAGGTAGTGGATGAGGCGCCAGGTGAGCAAGTAATTCCATATAAAATACCTATGAAAATTATTGAACGTGTTACGAATAACCGCTATGAAGGGGATGGAACTGTCCATCCTGGAGATCATTTACTGTTTTTACATGAATTATGCGAGTTGTTCAAGTGTGCAGGTATTTCTATGGATGAAGTTAAGAAGAAACTATTCTCTTTGTCGCTGTCTGGTAAAGCGGCACATTGGTATAAACTGCTGAAGAATGGGCGTTCTCTTGATTGGAAGGAAATTATGCCTCTATTTTATTCTAAATTCTATCCTCCAAGTGAAATTCACAAAGACCGAAACCGCATATATAACTTCTGGCCTCATGATGGAGAGAGTATTGCCCAAGCGTGGGGGAGATTGAAGTCATTAATGCTCAAATGCCCCATTCATGAGCTTCCTGGTAATGTCATTATTGATAATTTCTATGCAAGACTTTCTTTTCAAGATAAAACCTTGCTAGATACTACTTGTTCTGGATCATTCACGCGCAACAAAGAAGGTTTAAATGGGACCTTCTTGATCGGATTCAGGAGAATACTGAAGGATGGGAGAACGACAAAGGTAGAGAGTCAGGTATAAAATATGATTATGAATGCATTAAAACTTTTATGGATACTGATAAATTTCGAAATATGAGTGCTGCTTATGGTCTTGACTCTCAAGTTGTTGCAAATTTTTATAAAGCTTTGCCTCTCATTTCGAATTGCCTAGAAGAGTTTTAATAAGTATCATGAACCTTATAAAGATAAAACTGATTTGCCTATAGGTAGATGTATTGAAGTTAAAACTGTTGATCACATTCTTCCTGAAGCTTATATTGAAAAAATTCCTTTTCCTGCTAAAGTGAAGGAACATTCTGTTATAACTAGTGTGGTTAACAAAAGTGCAAAGAAACCTATAGAACCTGATGAGCAAATAACTGTTGAACCTGCTGTAGCATAATTAAGGACCTTGTAACTGAAAGTGTAGAAGATGGGCACATCATCTTCTGTGAAGATGCTTCTAATATTGTTTCGCATCCTAGTAAATCTAGGAAGCTAGTGTTCCTATGCTTTCTGTTAGAATAGGTGATCATTGTTATTATGGTTTATGTGATATTGGTGCAAGTTCCAGTGCTATTCCTTATGAGCTTTACAGGGAAATCATGCATGAAATTGGTTCTTGTGAACTTGAAGAGATTGATGTGGTTATTCGGCTAGCTAATAGAGAAACTATTTCTCCTATTGGTATTGTTCGAGATGTGGAAGTTTTATGTGGTAAGATTAAATATCCTGCTGACTTTTTGGTACTTGGTTCTGCTGCTAGTAAAACTTGTCCTATCATTTTTGGTAGACCTTTCTTAAATACTTGTGGAGCTATTATAGATTGCAAGAAAGAGAAAATTTTGACTAAATTTGCTGGTGAATCTTATGAGTTTAATTTCTCTAAATTTGCCAAAACTCCTTATGAAACCGAATTGCCTAATGAGGATTTTAGAGTTGAACAGCTTGCATCTATTGCTCTTGCTCCTAATGATCCTTTGCAGCAACATTTGGAGGATCACGAGAGTGAAGTCTTTAGGGAAGAAAGGAATGAGCTTGACGAAATTTTCTTTCGTCAACCCATTCTTAAACATAATTTACCTGTTGAAGATTTAGGTACAACACCACCACCAAAGGAAGATCCTGTTTTTGATTTGAAACCTTTACCTGATAATCTTAAATATGCTTATATTGATGATAAGAAAACATATCCTGTTATTATTAGTTCTAAGCTTTCAGGTTTTGAAGAAGAAAGATTATTGGAAATATTGAAGAAACACCGAGGAGCTATTGGATACACTCTTGATGACTTGAAGGGGATTTCCCCTCTATTTGCCAACACGCCATCAACATGGAAGATGATGCAAAGCCTGTTGTTGAACATCAACGTCGTCTAATTCCTAAAATGAAGGATGTGGTAAGAAATGAGGTATTAAAACTTCTTGAAGCTGGTATTATATATCCTATTGCTGATAGTAAATGGGTAAGTCCTGTGCATTGTGTTCCTAAGAAAGGAGGGATTACTGTTGTACCAAATGATAATGATGAGCTCATCCCTCAAAGAGTAGTTGTAGGATATAGAATGTGCATTGATTTTCGGAAAGTTAATAAAGTTACTAAGAAAGATCATTACCCTTTACCTTTCATTGATCAAATGCTAGAAAGGTTATCTAAGAATACTCATTTTTGCTTTCTTGATGGTTATTCTGGGTTTTCACAAATTGCTGTTAGAGCTAAAGATCAAGAGAAAACCACTTTCACTTGTCCTTATGGAACTTATGCTTATAGGCGTATGCCTTTCGGTTTATGTAATGCCCTGCTACTTTTCAAAGGTGCATGTCTGCTATTTTTCATGGCTTTTGTGAAAAGATTGTAGAGGTATTCATGGACGATTTTTCCGTCTATGGGAATTCTTTTGATAATTGTTTGCGAAACCTTGATAAAGTTTTGCAGAGATGTGAAGAAACTAACCTTGTTCTTAATTGGGAGAAATGCCACTTTATGGTTAATGAAGGAATTGTTCTGGGACATAAAATTTCTGAGAGAGGTATTGAAGTTGATAGAGCTAAAGTTGAAGCAATTGAGAAAATGCCCTATCCCAGGGATGTAAAAGGTATTCGTAGTATTCTTGGTCATGCTGGTTTCTATAGAAGGTTTATTAAAGATTTCTCTAAAATTTCGAAGCCTCTTACTAATCTTCTTCAAAAAGATGTACCTTTTGTTTTTGATGATGATTGTAAGGAAGCTTTTGAAACTTTGAAAAAGGCTTTAACTACTGCCCCTGTAGTCGAACCACCTGATTGGAATTTACCTTTTGAAATTATGTGTGATGCTAGTGATTTTGCTGTAGGTGCTGTTCTTGGACAGCGAGTAGATAAAAAGTTGAATGTTATTCATTATGCTAGTAAGACTCTTGATGCCGCTCAAAGAAATTATGCTACTACTGAAAAAGAGTTCTTAGCTGTAGTTTTTGCATGTGACAAGTTTAGACCTTATATTGTTGATTCAAAAGTCACTGTTCATACCGATCATGCTGCAATTAGGTACCTTATGGAAAAGAAAGACGCTAAGCCAAGGCTTATTAGATGGGTGCTCTTTTACAAGAATTCGATTTACATATTGTAGATAGGAAAGGTGCTGATAACCCTGTTGCTGATAATTTGTCTAGATTGGAAAATATTGCTTATGATCCCGTACCTGTTAATGATAGTTTTCCAAATGAACAATTGGCTGCAATAAAGGTGAGCTCGCGAGATAGTCCTTGGTATGCTGATTATGCTAACTTTATTGTTTCCAAGTACTTGCCTCCAACCTTTTCAGCTCAGCAAAGAAGGAAATTCTTTTATGACTTGAGGCATTATTTTTGGGATGACCCACACTTATATAAAGAAGGAGTGGATGGTATTATGCGAAGATGTGTCCCGAATATGAACAACAAGAGATATTGAGAAATGTCATGGTAGTGTTTATGGAGGACATCACGCCGGAGATAGAACCGCACAAAAGGTTCTACAATCAGGTTTTTATTGGCCAACTCTCTTTAAAGATGCAAGAAAGTTTATTTTATCTTGTGATGAATGTCAAAGAGTTGGTAATATCTCTAGACGCAATGAAATGCCTATGAATTATACTCTTGTTATTGAACCGTTTGATTGTTGGGGATTCGACTTCATGGGTCCTTTCCCTTCTTCAGAAGGTAACACTCATATACTTGTTGCTGTTGATTATGTTACTAAGTGGGTGGAAGCCATACCTACAAAAAGTGCTGATGGTGAAACCTCTTTAAAAATGCTTTTAGATGTTATTTTCCCTAGGTTTGGAGTACCTAGATATCTTATGACTGATGGAGGTTCTCATTTTATTCATGGTGGTTTTAGAAAGACCCTTGCTAAATATGGTATTAATCATAGAATTGCTTCAGCTTATCATCCTCAAACTAGTGGGCAAGTAGAATTATCAAATAGAGAAATTAAATCTATCTTGCAAAAGACTGTTAATAAATCTAGAAAAAATTGGGCTAGTAAGTTGAAGGAAGCTTTGTGGGCTTATAGAACTGCTTATAAAAATCCTATGGGTATGTCTCCTTATAAAATGGTTTATGGAAAAGCTTGTCATTTGCCTTTAGAATTAGAGCACAAAGCTTATTGGGCTGTGAGAGAGCTTAATAAAGATTTTAAACTTGCCGGTAAGAAAAGGTTGCTCCAATTGAGTTCTTTAGATGAATGGAGAAGTGAAGCTATGAAAATGCTAGACTTTTTAAGGAGAAAGTTAAGAAATGGCATGATAGAAGAATTATTAAAAGAGAGTTTAATGTTGGAGATAAAGTTCTATTGTATCGGTCTCGTCTCAGATTTTTTGCAGGAAAATTACTCTCAAAATGGGAAGGACCTTATGTCATTGTGGAGGTGTATCGTTCAGGGCAATAAAGATTGCTTCGCTGAAAGATGATGCTACACAAGTGGTGAATGGACAAAGACTCAAACATTATATTTCTGGAGATTCTTATAATGAAGACGTTGATGTTATTCGAGTGGTGACTCCGGAAACTTTCATCAAAGATCAAATTGGTGGGACTGCTGAGTCTGATTTCGAGTAGGTAACAGTTTTGGTAAGAAAAAGTTCGCGTTTAACTTTCTGAACAATATTTTTGTTGTTTTTATTAAATATGGAAAATTACGAGATCGAAACGGGTGGAAAAGGTGCCCGAGGGCACCTCCCCACCTGGTGGCGCGGGCCCACCCCTGGCCGCGCCGCCATATGGGGAGGGCTCCTCGGAGCCCTTCTCCGACCCGGTTTCTCTCCAGTACCTTCCTTTTGTCGTGAAAGTTTTTGCTATATAATCCCCCGGACCCCCCGAGGTCCGTATATCGCCTTTTCGTCGTGTTTTGTTTCGAGCTGTTTCTGCCAGGATCTGTTTTCAGTTTTAGAAGCACCATGGTCTCCAACAACAACAACAAGGGCAAGGAGCCTTTGGAGGAAGATCCTCAAGACCCCAAGTTGAAGGAAGAAGTCAAGAGTGAAGATGAAGGTGAAGTAGAGGAAGATCCGCGCGTATACCCGCGCGCCACCGTCGCAAGCATCGGGGTGGTGGCAAATCCGTTCAACCTCAAGAGAGGCGCGCGGATGAGCACCGGAGGAAAGGTTCCGCGTCGCTTCCTAGCTCCAAGGACGTCTTCTCCAGGCATCAATAACCCCTTCCACAATCTAATTCATAAGAGTCAAATTGAAAGGATTCCTGAGGCAGAGTTGCCTAGTGGTTGGAATATGGATCGTTCTAACAATGCAGGAAAGATGAAATCTGAAGCTGAGGAGTGGGGAAACAACTCCAAGAGTTGGGACTCGTCGTCTGACAAATTCATGAACCGCATCGAGCACAACTCGGAGCTGATTCGCAACCTCACCTACAAGATTGATGAACTAAAGGAGCTTGTTGATAAGCTTATCAAGAATTCACCACCACCGAAGGAGTAATTCATCATTGGTATTGGCATCCCCTTGGCTTGTTCCAAGCTTGGGGGGTGCCGCGGTATCACATCATTATCTTTTACCTTTTTACTTTCAATCAAGTCATATCATGAGTAGAGAAGTTATCATATAGGATGGTTTGCAGTGTGGAAGTATCTCTCCTTTAGTTGGTTGTCTATGTATCCCTTGTGTGAGTTGCCGTTATGAATATTAATGAGAAGTTTCATCATTTACTTTCTGCACTTCTTATTTTAGTTTGCAATTTCTGTCATATGAATGATCTTGTTGTTAGTATTGGCATCACTTTGGGAGTATTTAGTGAATCAATTTGGTTTTGGCAAACTTAGCATTGGTCAGTAGCAACAATACTTTGAGGCTTAAGTAGAAAAGAGGGAAGTGCATGTAGATATATTATTTCATTATCTTTCTTTCTTGTTGGCTAATGAGCTTAGTATTCTCAAGTTAAAATTATTTGTGCTTACAAGGAAGATTGCATGATTGTTTTTACTATATATATGTTTGTTTGCATCCCTCAACTCTTATGCTTGCTACCTAGCCTTGCTAACCGAAACCTGTACTGAGAGGGAATACTTCTCGTGCATCCAAAACCTTGAGCCAAACCCATGCCATTTGTGTCCACCATAACTACCTATTATGTGGTATTTTGCGCCACTCCAAGTAAATACTTCATGTGCTACCTTTAAACAATTCAAAACCTTATTACTCCTTATTTTGTGTCACTGTTTATTAGCTCATGAGGGTTATGTAGAGTTTCTCTATCACTCTTGTCAGACAGACTTTCACCTTTGGACTAGTGGCATATACATCCGCTTATCTAATAACTTGCAAAAAGAGCTGGCAATTGGGGTGCCCAGCCCCGAATTAATTAAAGCTTTTCACCTTTTAATTCTCTCCACATGCTTGCCAATGATTTATCAGAAGCAAAACCAAATGTTAAACTATCAAATAGGCACTCCTCCATGGTATGTGATTGTTGGAAGGCACCCGAGGATTCGGTTAGCCATGGCTTGTGTAAGCAAAGGTGGGGAGGAGTGTCAAACCAACTTATAAATATGCATGTGTAAACAAAAGAGAAGAGGGATGATCTACCCTTGGGTAGAAATGACGTCCTTCATGGGAGCCGCTCTTGAAAGTCTGGTTGACAAGGGGATAGTGTTTTCTTTACTGCGATTCGTTGACAACGACATACATAGCTCAAACATATATTTTATACTCTCTATATGATTTCAAAACATAAAAAGCTCTAGCACATGATTTAATCCCTGCTTCCCTCTGCGAAGGGCCTATCTTTTACTTTCATGTTGAGTCAGTAAACCTATTCCCCTCTATCTCAAGCAAGCATTTGAGTTGTTGTGATTCAATCATCTATATGTTATTACTTGCAATCATGTCTTTTATCCTTCCTTGTTTAGCACAAGTCTTTTATCTGAATGAATGCAACTTTGAAAGTTATCAATGATTGTAAGGAGACCGTTGTAGTTGAGCATGCAAGTTCTGCAATATAAGCTCTAATATAAAGACTCTGATCGAAAGATAAGTACAATCTGTTAATTGTTCTCTGACCAAGAACGAAGTTTGCCATCACCAACTATGATTTCCTTTATGCACCTTTATTTGTGATTTCCCTTTACTTGTTTCAAGTTAAGTTATATGGAGGAAGTTGTTATCTAAATGGCTTGTGTGTTAATAAATGTGATGCTTCTTGTCCGTATTTTATTTATCGACACTTCACTCCATAAACATGTGGTCTTGTTTACTGAGCTCAGTTTTCGCTTGGGGACAAGCGAGGTCTAAGCTTGGGGGGAGTTGATACGTCCATTTTGCATCACTATTTTATATCATAATTTACTGTTATTCATTGATATATTTCATATTTAGAGATGATACTTATGTTATTTTACCTATTTTGCATGTTTCATCATTATTGGAGGATTATTCACCGGAGTCAGGATTCTGCTGGAAAAAGCATCGTCAAGATACGATATTTCTGGAGTTCAACAATTCGAGGAAAATATACAGAAGCTCTATTTTGTCAGATGACGGAGGGAGCCAAAAGGGGAGACCAAGGTGGGCCACCGTGGGCCCTCCCCACACGGTGGCGCGGCCCCCTATGCTGCGCGCCACCATATGGGGAGGAGGCCCAGGCCCACCTCAGCCGTCGCCCCTTCGCGTACTTCATCATCCAGAAACCCTAAGACCGGGGGATCATCGAGGATAGACAGCCCGCCTCCTCGAGGCGGAAAACACCAGAGAGAGAAAAGCTCTCCGGCAGGGAGAAATCTGCCGGGGAAATTCCCTCCCGGAGGGGGGAAATCGTCGCCATCGTCACCGTCATCGAGCTGGACTTCATTGGGATCATCATCACCATCATCTCCACCGCCGACACCGTCATCTCCACCGCTCCACTCCGTTCCGCTGTAACATCTAGGGTTGAATCTTGTGTATTTCATAGGGGAAACTTTCCCGGTGTTAATTACTCCTTGTGGTTGATGCTATTGAGTGAAACCGTTGAATTAAGGTTTATGTCCAGATTGTTATTCATCATTATATCACCTCTGATCATGATCCATATGATGTCTTGTGAGTAGTTCGTTTAGTTCTTGAGGACATGGGTGAAGTCTAAATGTTAGTAGTGAATTATGTTGAGTAATATTTAATGGTTTGATATTTAAGTTGTGGTGTTATTCTTCTAGTGGTGTCATGTGAACGTCGACTACATGACACTTCACCTTTATGGGCCTAGGGGAATGCATTGTGTATTCGTTTGCTAATTGTGGGGTTGCCGGAGTGACAGCAACCTGAACCCCCGTTGGTATATCGATGCATGAGGGATAGCAGGATCTCAGAGTTTAAGGCTGTGGTTAGATTTATCTTAATTACTTTCTTGTATTTGCGGATGCTTGCAGGGGGTATAATCACAAGTATGTATTAGTCCTAGGAAGGGCGGTGCATTAGCATAGGTTCACCCACACAACACTTATCAAAACAATGAAGATTAATCAACTATATGAAGCGAAAGCACTAGACTAAATTCCCGTGTGTCCTCAAGAACGTTTGGTCATCATAAGTAAACAAACCGGCTTGTCCTTTGCTGTAGAAAGGATTGGGCCACTCGCTGCAATTATTATTACCGCATTTTACTTACTTGTATTTTATTTATCTGCTATATCAAAAACCCTAAAAACTTGTCTGTGAGCATTTACAGTGAATCCTTCATCGAAACTGCTTGTCAACACCTTCTGCTCCTCGTTGGGTTCGACACTCTTATTTATCGAAAGTACTACGATACACCCCCTATACTTGTGGGTCATCAATCTGCACCACTGAAGTCGTCACTGTTGAGCTGGCACTCGAACGAGGAGAGAAACAACCATAGAGGCTCACTCCATTCACGCCCTTGAAGCCAACATCATGCACAACCAAAGGGCACACCTCAGGATCGATGGTCTGCAACATAGGCGGCGCCAAGGAGAGCCTGCCAAGTGCAATCTCAGCCCGCTCCAGAAAGCTCCCAAATCATAGCATCCAACCTTGCAGGGAGTGATGGCCCTTGAAGAGGTTGATCTACGGCTCCAGAAAACAGTCTTGATCTCCGGTGCATAGTTATCTGCGTCAAAAGTAAATGGGTTAGGTTGAGACTCCAAGTACAGAGTGTGTAGTAAGTGGAAGACGTGTTTTCCCCACGAGGGTGACTCGAGGGTTTAATATCGAACTCTCGGGGAATCAGTAGTGAAAAGTTTATCTCCTTATCCTTCCTTTTGGTCACCTCCAAAACAGAGTTAAATGTTTTGGTCCTCAACCTCACCTGTGGTTGTCAAGCACAAGGTGTAAGAATGATATGAAGATAATTGTGCAATGCAAACAAGAAATAAATATGCAATGGTGGTGAATAAATGTGCAAGGATGATGATAACAATGATAAATGATATTTTTTGGTTTTTTTTATGATGAATGCAAGATGTGAAAGTGTTTTTGTATTTTCGGATTTAATAATTGCAGAAAATGGAAAAGTGGTAAAAGTTGTTGGAAAGGTGTTTCTTATGATTAAAAATGGACCGGGGTTCATGGTTTCACAAATGCACTCTCTCTTTAATAAAGTGGCAGACAATGGACACATAGAGTTGACATATGAGATTGCAACACAGGGTTTGATATCAAGTTACTAATTATATGGGCATCACGTCCTAACATAGAGATCTTTTGGTTATTAATCTCACTTATACTCCACCAAGATGCGAACTAAATCATAACACCTTAGTAATTAAGATAACTCAGAGTATAGCTTTAAGTATCGTGACATGAAGTTAAAATAAGAACATGCTAGATCTAGTCACGGAGAAGTGGCAAGTCACCCACAACCCTGTTTGTTGGATATATGCCCAAAAGGCAATGTATTTATACATGTGACAATGTATTTATACATATGTATATCTGATTCATACATTATTGATTCGTATTCTCTATGCTATAACTGTAGTGATTTCTAAATGCGTGATTTAGGGAAAAGCTCACCTGCACGTGTAGAAAATATGAATACGTAAAAAGTACCCTAGTTCTTTATGGACTAATTCTTAATGCTAGATGACGCGGATTTTCCTAGTCATGGACATAGAGTTTATGTCAGCATCAAGGATGGCATATTATTGGACTATAATATGGCTGGGTCACCCAAGTGTTGGTATGCTAAGAGATTCTGTTAAATAGTCTTTTTGTCCTTAGCTTTATCACAGAAAGGTTGTTATATAACATGTCCTTGTAACCATGAGGTTATTGGGATCATGCATATTGGAGGAGTTGCTTTGGTGCTGTTAACCGTCACGGCCGTAACAGGGTGACCATAAAGGCAGTTGTTGGGTAGCTTCAAAGGTGTGTGTGTATCCAGATGTTCTGAGATGGGAAATTACTCCTCTAGGTTAAGAGAGATACTTCCAGGGGCCACTCAGTATTATATACATATCCACTTCGTTCTGCAGACAATGCACGGTGAAGTTACACCGTGTGGGATATCATAATACGGCAACGAGTAAATGGAACTTACCGGTAACGAGATAGACAAAGATGATGTGAATCAATCCTTGATTGATTCATGGTATCATCATGAATCTATATCTCGGGTGAAGTTCAGTGTCGTGAGTAATGGGATTGATATATGATAATCAACAGGTTCAACAGTAGAGTTATTCGCATAACGATAGCAGCCACACAGGACGTCCTTGGAATTGTCACTGGCCGGTGATTGGTTGATACCCAACCAATTATAGCTACCCGTTATCGGACCTGTAGGGTGGACACACTTAAGCTAGGATTGGTTAGTTGTGTTATATGGTTGGTCTGGAACATGGAAACAGTATCATCGGCATGGTGCTTGCGTGATATGACATACCTTGTCAAGAGAGAAAATTTGTGATAGAAGTTCTATCACGGTCGGATTTATTCCGAGGAGGTTTATAAGAGAGGATATATTTGTCCGGAGTATTTTGTCTGCGGACACTAGGTGTCCCGGATCATATGAAAGGAGTTTCATATGATAAGTAATTAATTCGGTGAATATTCTGTAAAAGGAAATATTCAAATGAGAATTAATATGACAAAGTATTATTTAATTATATGTTAATTAAATATTCATTTATTTAATTGATAATATAATTATGGGAAAAATATTAAAGCCACACCACCAAGTGGTGGTGGGCCGAAGTGCCGTCGGGGGAAACCCCGGCCGAACCCTAGTGGGCCGAAGGCCCATGGCGGGACGAGGGGCGACGACGGCGGCCAAGTGGCAGCCGGCCCAGGCGGGCCCCACCCGCCGGGTCGGTGGTAGCCAGGGCGGGCCCCACCAGGACGTGGCGGTGGCCAAGGAGGCGAGGCGGGCCTAGGGCGGGCCCCACCTGCCAGGTCGGTGCGCCGGGGTTGGCCCCACCTGCCCTAGGTCGGTTTGGCCAAGGGTGGGCCGCACCCGGCCGGCCGAGCTAGGAAGGGAGAGGGGAGGGGAGGAGTTGGAGTTCCACTCCAACTCCCCTCCCATGCTGAATTGGGCAAGGGGAAACTTTCCCCTTGTCCAATCCAAGATTTGTTGGACAAGGAAAGGTTTTCCCCCTTGCCCAAGTCTCCCTACCCCTTGGACTCCTTTATAAACCCCACCCCTCTAGTTGTGGAAAGACAATTTAGATAGAAGCAATTGAGACGCAAGTTGCTCTCAAGTTTAGATCTCTTCTAGTTGGATTAGAGGGACCTCTAATTAGAGGCGACCTATCCGATTAGACTAGATCTAATCTCTCTCTCTCTCCTTCTCATGTGTTGAGATCTCCACCTTCATATACACCAGCAGACTTCAAGCTTGGACGGCAAAGCCCTGCTGAACCTTTCCAGTGTACGTGTGCAAGCTCTCGGAGGGATTCCTCGTCATAGACGTTGCGTCCTTCAACTGTTGAACAAGGTGGTGAAGCAAAGGAGAAGAAGGCGTCGAGATCTCTCTACCAGGCTTGGTTGAGAAGAGACCGCGATTGACTACATCGACTACGTCATCAACACGTTCTTCCGCAATCTACGGTGTTGGTAACGTATACTAAACTAGATCTTTGGATCTTCGTATTCGCATGTATCTTCATAGTAGATCTTGGAAACAAGGGTTGCGTAGCAATACGTGAAATTTTAATTTACCGTACGTGCAACCCAACACTTGTAGCATGATATTTTTGTTTATCCCTAGTGAGGTAACAAAGCAAGGTAAAACACCCAAGTGGATCGCGATATTACAGTGGTCAACTTACCGCACTCACCACCCCCCGTTACTCCAACTAATGCACACATCACCCCACACACGCTCTCATAAACATGCTTGATCATAACAAGTAGATAAGAACGGGTACATAATATGCATCTATAGTCATAACTGAAACAAACATTGCAATCTCAAACATATATTAACTCACAAAAATATCCACCACATAGGAATTACAACGATGACTGTAATCATGTTCAGCAGCTCATACGGTACTAATTAGCGAAGCTCAAGAGAGGAGAGATACATAAGTTACTTTCACAAACCCATAGTCCAGAGGTGGACTACTCCCTATTCATCATGGAGACGGTGGAGATGTCGATGGAGAAGATGGAGACCATGCCGGCAGCGCCCCGCCAGAATTTTCCCCCTCCAATCTGCAGCTCCAGATCTCTGTTTTCGTGTTTCTGTCGTGTGGCGGTGCTTGTTTTCGAGAACGCCGTGGGACTTCTTTTATAGGCGTTTTTAGGTCAAGACGAAGGCGATGGAGAAAAGATCGACGGCAGCGGAGCCTCGAGGGCCAAAAGGGTGGGCCCCATGCGGCCAGGTACAGAGGCCGCGTGGGACCCCCTCTTTTGGGCTTCCGGCCTCCGTTTGTTTGCTTCCTTCGCTCCCAAGTCTTCCTCCTTCCAAAATAATGACGCCTGTATTTTTCCAGGTTATTTGGACGTCGTTTGGATCCCTGAAACTTAAAAGGAAAAAATATGGTTTTCTGCCTGCGCAGAGTTAATTCCATAAAAATGGGAAAAAATATTTTATTCCCAAAAATCATTATATAACAGTGATATAACCCTTATATGATGCAAATATGATTGGAATATGAGTGATATAGTGCAAAGTTCATATATGCATTTTACATGCATCAAAGAGTCAACGGCATCACATAGAGGTTGGACCGTCTCCTCGAGTTGTAGTGACAATATGGATCATTAGTGGAATCCCTTTGCAACTTTTTGAAAAATTAGTGACAATATGGATCATTAGTGGTTGCAATCTTACTGGTATACTGAATTTCGTCCTGACAAAAGTGACAATATGGATCGTCCCTGAGCCCACGAGTTGCTGGTAAACAACTTGCATAAAGTACTCCGCTCGATTTACCCATGGAGGCGGCAGGCCATCCGCCTCGTCTAGCAGATGTAGGATGGTGTAACGTCCCGTGGCCGGCGGTGTGATAGCCGCTGCTAGGGTTTGTTAGATCGAGAGAAGGGGGTCGAGGAGAGAGCAACTTGGGGAGGAAGAAGAGAGAAAGGACAGGGAACTAGTTCATTGATTTTCCATGACAGACCAGTTTACACGCGCACCGTTAGAACAGCCGGTCGCCACACACTCACGGGCCTAGCCCAGCTACGACCCAACACAGGCCCACGGCCTTGACTACCTCTCACGCACACAGGTCACTGCTCTGCTGGTACATGTGTGACAGATGGGCCTGAATTTTGCACGCGGACGCGGATATAGCCGAGTAACTATTCGAATTTTGCCTTGTCCAGCGGATGTAGCGACATAGCCATGCATTATTATGCAAGGGGACTTGGAATATCGTCCACTTGCTAGGATCTTAGTAGTCAGCTCCCCAAATCTTTGGCAGCCAGCTTCCCAAAATCTGAGAGAGAAGCTGTCCCGAACATCCAAAATCTGAGAAGCTAGCTCCGAGAAGCTTGCTATATAGCAGGTACAAATTGTGGAGCTAGCAAATCGGTCCGCTAGAAAAATGGAGAAGCTAGCTTTGGATGAAAATTACGGCCGCGTGTTTTTGATGGTCTTTTGTTAGCACGCAGTTGGGCACCGAACAATTACGGCCGCGTGTTACCCCGAAGCCCGAAGTGATCCACCGAACAATTTTCTTTCTTATATTTCCCTTCTTCTTGCTCCTTCTCTCTCCCGTACCATTTCTTATTCTCCTGCTGGCTGCTGTCCACGGAACCCTAACCTAGAAGCCCGGGGCTAGGGTCCGGCCTCTGTCGACCAAGTTGCCGTTCCTATAGAAGGTAGTCCCGGGGAGATTGAAAAGGAGGGTGAGCCTGGGATCTATATTGGCATGGAAGTCGGTGGGTGGGAGCTTGGGAACCAGCCAAAATAAAATGAGTTCGAATTGGACTTTTGTATTCAGATATGGAAGTTCTAAAGTCTGTTAGGAAAGAACAGAAACATCACGTTTGAGGCTGCCTCGTGCGCCAGGGGCTGCTGCGCTTGGTGGGCCGGCCCATGGTGGTAGAGGGGAGAGGGAGGAGAGAGGAGGAAGTGGAGACGGGAGATTGAGCCAATAAGAAAAGAAAGAAAAGAGAACAGAAAAATGGGATTAGGATATCAGCCCCTTTCGGCCAGGGATGAAAGGGAAAATATCATATATTAGAAAACATGAATTGATTTCTGGGAAAGATTTTATTTGTATACAGTAGGAATAGAAATATATTTTAAAGAGAATTTGCACACAAAAACTCATAATCCAATTAATTTATTTGAAAACTTTGCAAACACAAAGAAATAATTTTTAGAAAAACAAATTGTATTTTATTTATAATACAAACTACAAAGTAACAGAGCAATTTTCTCAATAAAAATATGTTTCAAAAGTAAAAGGTTGAGAAAATTGGGATGTTACACACGCCCTTCACAGGAATACACTGATCAAGGCGCAACCGCCTGTCAAGCTCGTTGTCATGGCAGTGTTGTCCCGCACAAGCAGAATGCGCTCCCGGCCTGCACCAACATCACAAGCGCGAGAAGAGAGGGTCTCGCCGTTGTCGACGCCCGCTCTGCGAGAGCGATGGACGAGCCCACGTCGCCATAACCGCGCCGCCATAGGAAGAGAAGGTCTCGTCGTCGTTGGCACCATGCGGGCTACGCCCGACAGATCTTGCTAGTGGCAGCGAGGGAGGGAGAGGAGGAGGGAGGCGGGACGCGACGTGCTAGTGTTTTCGACTTTCGAGCATGCGTCGCCCACGGGGACGAGCATGTGGGCATGTCTTAGCAGCGCTGGAATTAGTTAGTCCAGGTTGACGGTCATTGACTCACTGCATCATGCTAATGTAAAATTAATGGCTTGCTGACGTACTTTCGAAACAAGAAAAGTGTGGAAGGGTGTTGCACTTAAATCGTAATGCTCAGCTTCGTGTCACTTGACCTCACCTACGGACGCACGGTCTGCTTTGTGTTTTTTGTCGAATGCCGACCAACGCCATCTCGGCCTCATTTGGATTGCAGTTTTCTCCCTCCTGTTCGGTTGCTAATGTTGATTTTTACTCTCTCTGCATTCCATGGAATGATACCCAGGAAAGAGAGGCCTCGAACTATGTAGCAACGCGCAACCTCGTCAACCCGGTCAGCACAGGGTGATGTGGCAACGTAGATCTTGGCTTACATTATAAGTTGAGTAAAAGAATCAATGTTTTCTAACTTTGACCAAGGATATACACAAAGTATAAAATTTTACAATACCAACTCAATATTCACCATAAGACATACTCCTACTTTTACAATATATTTATATCACATTTTAATTGTCGATACATTTTTCTTTATAGTTGATCAAACATAGAAATGTTTGACTTTTAAACTGAGCTTATGCACCACCGATATTTAGAAACACAGAGAGAGTATCATCGAAACTACTCGGATCATATGACCGTTATGTATGCTAAGCATGTGCGCTTAGCAGTTCACTCCGAGGTCCCGTACCCAGCCCCACCAAACCTCCACTGAATTCTCACAAGATCAGGTGCGCGTAGCAATTCTTCCGTCTCCCTCGCTCCAGAATTGTACCGCCAGTCTCTCAGCGCTCTAGAGAGAGGGTGACGTCGCCTTTAATCCCCCTCTCCCTCATCCTTTCCCCGACACACGTCATGTCGCCTCGCCGCGCACAAACCAACGGCCCTTTTTCTCACCTTCTCTCCAGGCCCAGCCGCCTATCAACAGTCCGCTGACACGCGGTCCCGGACGTCGACGGGCCCGGCGAGTCAGCTGCCAGCCACGGCACAGCTCATGGACATAGAGCCCCGGAGACGGAGGAGGAGAAGATAGAGCCGACGCGAGCCAAACGGAAAAGGAAATCAATCCAGCCTGCTAGCTGGAGCTCGCCTTCTTCTTCCTCCGGTGACGCCACCGACTCGCGTGCACGCGCCATCTCGCGTAATCTTCTGGCTGCAGGTTTTTACTGTGACGACCAGCTGCTGATTCTTTGAGCCAGAGCTTGAAAGGACGAACTGTGGCGTAGATCTACGCGGCGGAGCAATTTTGTTTGTGAAGCAAAGCCAGCAAGCAGAGGGCAAAGAAAATCATCATATAGACTATACTCCAATAAATCCACATACAGTGTGAGAAAAACCGAAACAAAAAAGAATCTCTCCGTCCCCAAATGCATCCATCCGCTCGTGTGTCAAAACGACCAAATCCAGATCTTCACGCGGAGCTTACACTTTGCGTCCGTCGTCGTCGTCGACCCGCTGCTGCCAGAGGACGAGGCCAGCCGCCTGATCTTCGACCGGACCGGCGCGGGGGCCGCGGCCACGACGATCGGTGCCGGGGAGGGGGCCGGCGGCTTGGCGAGCCCCGCCGTGAACCCGCTGCAGAGGACGCGCACGTTGAGCCGCTTCGACTTGAACCGCCCGATCTGGAACCCCACCTTGGAGTCCATCTCCACCGACATGGCGTGGGACTTCTTGGATCTGAGGCTCGCCGCCTGCACGGGGTCCACCGTCGCGGCCACGGCCGACGCCGAGCCCTTGATGACGGTCGTGTTCTCGGCCGGGTGCACGAACCCCGGCACGGTGCCGGACCCGACGTCCGTGCCGTCGGCCGCGAACGCCGCCCAGATGTCGCCGTACGCGAACGCGATCTTCTCGTTGGTGTTGCGGGCCGTCACCGTGAACTCGATGCGGGAGGTCACGGAGTCCGCGTCGGAGACGTTCAGCGCCGCCAGCCGGAGCGACGTCACCGCGAAGGTGGGCAGCTGCGGGTGGTACACCACGTAGAACACACCCAGCGCGATGGCGCCCAGGAACACCAGACCCACCAGCACCAGCGTCAGCCACAGGCAGCACGCGCAGCACCAACCGCGCCCGCTACGCCGGCGGCGAGGAGGCGGCTGCATCGGCTTCGGCCGGTACATCGGCGGGGGAGGGACGCGGCCGGGGACCATGGGCGGCGGCCGGGCCTGCGCTCCGCCGCTGCCGTTCGCCGAGCCGTTGGCGCTCCGCGGCGCCGCCACGGGCACCGGCTTCGAGGACGGCGCGTACGCCCGGTCGCCCATTTCTCTTTCTTGGCCGCCGCTGCTGCTGCTTCTGCTCGGCAGCTGCTTGGAAAAGGAGAGGAGTAAAAGAGACTGAGGTGTGGGGGAAGAAACGCGGAGAGGAGGGGCGCAATAAGTGGCATCATTTATATATGTACGGTATATATTGGTGCTCTATGTTTTGCTTGCTGGAGTGAGAGTGATGTTTTCTTTCCAAAAATGAGTGAGGGTTCATAGTCACACAAAAATGAGTGAGGATTTTCCCTTTTCTGATTATATTTTCTTCCCTCCTGCTCGTTTCATTGTTTCTTTTTCCGAAGAGTAATACAGTTACGGGGTGAGAAATTGCATTTGTTATGTTTAGGTAGGTTTCTTCGCATGCGTGGTCTAAGCGATTACTAGAGTACATGTCAGTCATACTATAAAAACTTGGATTATTAAGTACAACATCCAAACACCAATACATGTCAATGTTAGTTTATTTTTCTAATTAAACTAAAAAAAACTTGGATTATTAAGTACAACATTCAAACACCAATACATGCCAAAGAGTTTGTTCCAATTCACTGAATAAATCAAGGAACTGCTTTGTATCATTTTGAGTTTATGGTACAAAATATACATACCAACTGAATTAATCGTATTTCAAAATTCATTGTTTCCATGAGATCTCATAACATGTATCTCACTATAAAAAGAGCACATCTAAAGAGTATAATCATGGGGGGGTAGGAGGCTCACCGTTGCTCAGGAAATGTGGACCGTAGATAAGGATTTACGGTCGATCTCAGCCGTCCGATCGCGCTGTTTTTTTACTGTGCCTGGTCCCGCCTGTCATCGACTGCGTGGCTGGAAATTTCGGTGTCTCTGCGGGCGCGGTGGCAGTGGCCGTTATTCCGACGGAGCCGCTCTGGGCAAAATCGTCTTTTCGCGCTGGGATATATAAACCGCGTCCACCAGTGGAAAAACCCTAGCCGCAGCCACGCCAATCGCCCGCGTCGTCTCTCCCCCAATCCGCCTCGCTCCCGCATCCTTCGCGTCCTCTCTCCTCCAATCCCGCTGCCTCGCTCCCGCGCCCTCTCTCTCGCTACCACGCGCCGCCGCACGCGTATGCTCTCTCACATCAAGCAGCGCAGCCGGCCGAGCAGCGCAGCCGTGGTGCTCGCCCGCAGGTATGCCCTTGTGGCCTCTCCCTCCCCGTCTCTGCTCTCTCTCCCAGCTCACATCCTCTCTTCCTAAGCAGCCGGAGGCGACGAAGCAGAGGTGCCGCACGAGAGGAGCTTGACCTCCGCTGGAGCGTCCCCGACCCCATGGTGGCCGACTGCGCGGTATCTGGCCGCGAGCGACCGTGTGTTGAAGCTCGCCCGGACGGCATCCTCCTGCAGCAACTGGCGGAGGTCCCCTTCTCCACCCCCACGATTGTGCCTCCCCTTGCCGACCGCACCGTCTGCGACGTCCTTCCTGATGGTTGCTGCCGGGTTTGAGGCTGGCTGAGGTTTGTATGGACACGTTTCCCCCCATCCCCTCTCTAGATCTGAATCTCTACTGCTCTCGATCCCCTAAGGCAGCGCTTCTTTGTTGTTTTTCTGATGTGTGCTCGCTTGTTCATGTGTTCTGCAGGTTCGGGCTCACCTCTGATTTCGAGTAGGGGAGCCGTGCTGCTCATGTTCTCCACCACATGTGAGATATCTTTTGGAGGCCCCCAAGTTTTGCCTCTTAGTTTATGCGATTGGTTGCTGAACATATTGCAAGGGTCTGGGGCTGTGTGCATCGGTGACCAGTGGGCTGGAGTATGCCGAGTATGTATGATGAGAAAATTCCAGCTTTCCTTTGCATTTGGATCTTCCAGTCACCTAAGATGTTTTAGTTACCCGAGCTGTCCATTATTCACGTGTACGTCTTTCACAGGTTGTGTTCACAAGACGTAATAGTTGAGTCAAACCAACCAGTGTGCCTCAATGGCTTCCAGTTAACAAAAGGTATATAGTACCCAATTAATTAGTCTCTTATGTAGCCTAAGATGATTTTAAATATATGTGATGTTTTCTTAGGCATGCTTGCTGATATGAAAACATCATATCTATTTTTTGTGGAGCTCATTACCCATATTATATACATTGCCCACTATTTTCAGATTTCAAAATTTAATTACCATACATCTAGGAAAACATGAACACTGAGACATATGCACCTGCTGGTTCACAACTTTTCCTTGGTTATATGTATGACTAAATTTGGAGCGATCATTTTTATGCAATTTGTCTAATGTTTCAGGAAATCACATGGTCGAAATAGTGAATTGAGGTAGAGTAGACCGATGATCCGGTATATTTGGCCAGCTATGGAAAGAAAAACCTTGCATCTGCTCCCCCTAAACTACCATTTAGTCCAGCGGATAACAGGTACGAGTATATAGTGGTCCATAGTACCTTTATGCAGTTTTGTTCCATTTGCACTAACATCACAGTAAACCTGAAATTGTAGTTCTATTGCATTTTTTAACTATATAATGTGGATATCATGTCTATTCTTTCAGTTGTGACAACGGAAAATCTTGTGCCTGGTGCGGTTCATAAAAGGCATATCCAGTGAGCTTACATCAGCTGCGAATATCAACATATTTTGGACAGGTTGGTAAGCTCCCTTTCCTTCACCGAATGGTTCCCTTGGGCCATATATTTACTTAATTTTTTCCTGTCTTCATTATTCAGGTTATTATGCTTCTTTGTTCTTACTTGATCAACCGTCCTGTTTGAGAGAGTATGCACATATAGTGTTAAATTTGTTTATGTGTGTTATGTTTTTGTTTCTGCCTAAATGTCGCTTCTCTGGAGGAGAAGTTTCCTTTGGCATGTCTATAGTTATTGCCCTTCTGGTCTTGCTGGCTCAGTTGTCTCCACTTTCTAGATAGCTATTTATATCTTCATCGCCTGTATTTACATGGTAGACATTCGGTTTTTGTTTCATAATTTCTTATTCATATTATATGCACCGATTGCTTAGGGCTAATGACATATGTTCTTTGTGTTCTCCTTTTTTTTGTTCGTTGGGTATGTCTGGAGCATCGTCGCCGTCGTCCTCGCGCCGAGAAGAACTCCGCCCCGAGCTCTAGAAATCCAGAGCACCCCTACCCGTCTTCTTCTTCTTCGTGTTTGGATCACGACATCTATGATCGACGATGGCTCGGGATGCCGGTTCAGGTTTGTGCCAAAATGACCCCTCCTTCTCTTGCATGTTTGATTTCTTGGCCAGATCTGACGTGCTGATGTTCTTCCCATTTTTGTAGCGTGATTCAACGGCCCTGTGTCGGGAGAGAAGTTGAGCAACACGGCTGATTCAGGTACTGGCTGCCACAGAGAGAGGCTAATGTATTTTGGTTCACCTTCTCTTATTCGATTTTTTATTATTTTACATATACCTGGTCGGTCCTTTTCTGCTGAGATTTTGCTGCTATCTAAAGCCTAAAAATATTGTCTAATGCTTCAAAATTCAATGAGAAAAAAGGTTAGAACAAAAATACAATGAATGGGCTAATAGATTCTCTCTTCCTCTCGTGTTGAGGCGTGAACCAGAAAAAACTTTTGATAGGCGGGCTGCTTTAGAGGTGAAAAGATTTAGGATTTTCTGAAGAGTTTAGCCTTCTTCAAATACAAATTATATCATCATTTGTTGATATGAACCGTACTTTAAAACTAGAAGTTTTTTCGTGAAGTAATAGTTGAGAGAGGGGAAACTCCCATCAATTATTTTTGGTAAATATGCCATATCTCTAGAATTCATGTGGAATAGTTTGCTAATACTGCAAAACAATCTATTTTTCCTCTTTGCATGGTCAACTTTTATACGCTGTCCCCATGTTAGTATTTCTGTGCATTTAAGCTTTAGACCTGCTCATAATATATCTCCTGCGATCTTATTTCTGACCAAGTAAGCATTTCAAGTTAGTTGTGCTTGAACCTTCAATATATTCACTCACGTGCAGCTTAACTGTTTGCTGCATGACTGGCATTTGCCATTTCGTTAGTGCTTTACATCTTTCACTAATAATATAGGGTTCTGGAAAAGCTCCAGAAGTAAGATTGGCTTTTTTTGGAGATGGATGTTTACTGCATATTTTCCATTTCGTCGACATGGTGATATTTCCATACTTGCAATAACAGATCAAACCTAGGACATCTTTTGGGTTGTATATGTTTGTTTTGTGAAATATCCAATTGAAAATGAACCATGAGATAATTCTTATTACTCTAACAATTCAACATCATATTTTTCCTGGGCATTGTCATCATACTCTCCGTTTATTATTCTGCTTTCGCAGTTTGTGAATGATTTTATCTTCATTTAGGATATTGCTTTGTAGGAGCACTATTTGTCATGTTCTCTTTCTTTCTTATTTTAACCTTGCATTTTTATGTTCTTTTTCCTTCTCGAGAACTATAAATGTTCTCTGTTTTCAGCTTAATTTTTTGGGATTGAGGCATCTTGAATAATATATTTTTAGAATGATCAGTGTTTCTTAATTCATTTCCTTGCAATTTGAGAATCTTTCAAGATTGTCTGGATGAGCGCATGTATGTTAGCTTAGATTTGTAACACATGTGCCGGTTGGTCTTCTTTCCTTCTACTCCTTCCTCGCCCGCTTGCAAAGTAGGTGGCGCTCAGTGTGAAGTAGCTGTAATGGCGTGAGGTGAAGAGCAGTCATAGTTACGACTTACAACCCAGGTAAATTTAATGGCCTTATGTATGTAAGTATTGCTACTTTGTTTTCACACTGCCTGGTATATTTTAAGTGCAGATTTTCTGCAATTGCGAGTCTGTGACAAGTTAGATAACGAAACTCGATATGTTAACCACATGAATGTTATTTGTATTACAGACATATGATTCAGTTTTCATCTGCTTTTAGCATGCACCAGGTTTTGTTGTTTAACGAGTTCATTTGGATATCTATGTTTGGTTGGTACTTGGTGGATAACTTCCTGTTTTCTTAAGTTCTTCAGTTAGGCACCATGAATGTGATGTGAGCAAGTGGAAGATTCATGCAGAAAAGCTAAGGTCACTGGGGTTTCCTGTTTTTTCACCATGATTGTTTTTTTTTGTTCAGACGTGTTATGGAAGAAGATGAATTTCTAGAGAAGATGAGGCCTTGATGTTCTAGAGGTAATCGTTACAGAACCTTCAACCCGTCCTCCACGTCTCAAGCAAGTTGTTGTGCATGATCATTCCTATGTCTCTTCTATTTTGTGTGTGCTTATGAAAATAGTAGGCTATTAGCTTTAATTTGGTCTTCTGTGAACCAAGAATAGGGGTAAAAGTACCTGCGGTAATACCGAATTTGCTCTGAAATCTGATATGTTCTCATTTCTCTCTTTTTTTTTTGGTTTAGATGTGTTATGGAAGAAGATGAAGTTCTAGAGAAGATTAGGCCTTGGTGTTCTACAGGTAATTGTTACAGCTTTTTTTGATCTGAACTGTAGTGCAAGCTATTGGATTTAGTGGTGCGAGATATGTTCGTGCTGCCAGCTTTGCTTAATTCTTTTTCCAGTGATTCTCAACTGTAGTGCAAGCTAAGGGTTGTTGACTTTGTATGGTTGCGTTAGATGGCAGCAAGGTGGCATATTGGATTCGGTGGTGTGAGATATGTGTGTGCTAGCAGCTTTCTTATTTTCTCAGTGCTTACATCATGTACATTTATGCTAGATCAAATACCATGTAACATGATGCAACAAAATATTGTTATATCCACCAAAATTGAATATGTGACGGATATAGTTTCTACACAAGAGATTGGTTATATATAGGTGTGTATTACATTCTACATGAAGTAAATAGGTGGTCCAAATGAAGAATGACCGGTTTCCCTTGCAGGAGATCCATGCCATGTTCGTCCGTCATCGACCGCCGTGTCCAGCGACGATCCATCATTCTCTCTCCAATGCCTTGCTGCCTCGCTGCGGCACCTGTTGATCTACAGGTTCTCACCTCTCTGTCTCTCTCAAAGTTCACTCACAAACATCTTCTAGATATATCTTTGATTGCAAATCATTCTCAGGTCTCTTTTTTATGAGTTGAAAAATCATTCTCCTGGCATTGCTGAAGACTCTTTCTCCTCTAAAGATTGCTATTGAGTACATGATGAGCCTGGTTCCAATTGCATTGCTTGAAAGACGAACATGTTATCTTCTCAAAAGGAGCCTACTGCTATATTTAGATTTATGCTCATTTTGATCCAATCAAGCTGGTCCATGGATATGAGGTCATCATTGAGATACTTTACTTTCACCTTATTACTTTTTTTCTTCAGACAAAAAATTCAACCTGATTCCTAGACCACCTCAATTGTTTCAAGTCTGGATTATTTGTACATATGTCTTGCTACCTTGATTGTCAGACCAGTCCACATGTTTAACCTATTTATCTCCTTATAGATGCTCATAAGTTTGTTTATAAGATTTTATACATTGCTTTGGTAAAATTACCTTTCTGCATATCTTACAACACATTGTCCTTTCAAAGTATATCATGCTCTTAGTGGGGATATAGCTATGGGTCTGTTGTTTTTGCTCTTATGCCATGTTATGCACAAGACATGGCATGCAACCATCAGCCTACATACATTGGAAAGAAAGATTCTTTTAGTATCAAGAAACATCATCAACTTATATTATCTGTTTATATTAGTTTATAAACCACATCTGATATTTCAGCTATCCGTTTATATTACTTTATCAAAGCTAGCAGAAGTTATGAATAGATAGAAGTTATGAATATTGAATTTGGTTCATTAGATTTTTTTATTCATGACTGACGCTTCCATTTTGTCTGCAATTCTGCAGACTATGCTCTCTGCTCCTTACTGCCCCAGCTGAAGCCAAATAAATGCCACTCTTCAGCTTAGACGATGTGGATTTGTGGAATGCCGCAGGTCATTGTGTTCATCTGGCTCGCGTGATTTGGAGTCCATCAACTACAGAGGTAGGTTTATCGATTGAAACACATCAATGAAGTCACTCTTTCCATGTGAGTACCTCGAAAACGCAGCAGCTAGGTCACTCTTTATGTTATCTTATGTTCTTATTGATTACTTCCCGATGTTTCCTCATCAGTACATGGACTACTAAAAAGGATGGCTTGGTTGGGTTATTTGAAGGTACTCTATCGATCTTGATATGTTGGAAAAATCGTTCTGCTGATTATGTATCCACCAACTTATAGGTTATCTTTTCTCTTATTTATATCTATGTCATTTAGATGATCGAATAGGTTGCTTGTGCAATTGGATTTGGTGTTACGTACTGCAAATAGGGGTAGATGGTGTATATTTACTATGGTAAATCAGATGCACATATTTCAGTATTTCACAGTGAAGTGTTGTAATTGGTCTGACAGTAAAAGCCTCATCTGGTTTTCACCCAAAATAGACCTACCTTTGTGGCTCATATATGATAAGTGTCATACAACTCTGGATATGCTACTGCTTTAACTAAGATTTTCTGTTTTCAAATTCATTGAATGTTAATGACATTTCTATTGTCTTGAGTTCTTACAGCATGCCAAACAATTACTCGAGGACAAGGCAATACAACGATCTGGTCCATGTAAAAACGGCGCTTTGTTGGCCTTCTGTGCTTCCTTGCAGAGGTTGACCTCCTCATCAGTTCCTCAGATAGTCTTAATACTTTGTTTGTATGATGTTTCGAATACTCATTTCATGTTGCTTAAGGCTTTCATTGTATAATGTTCTACCTTCTCATTTCACATACGCTTTCAAATGTGATCAAATTCATATGAATAGAAGTGTCCTTCAAATGATCTGTAGAAATGGTTGTAACCACGGGCAAGAAATTTAAAGAATAAACAAGCGCTGCGCGGCGAGTCGCGCCGTTCAAATCTAGTTAACTACATAAATAGGCATCATACTGGCGTGGCGCTCGGTCTATCAACCATTCAACCTTAAGAAACCTTTTGTGCACCTAACACCTTAGGTCCTTAAGAACTTGCTATTTTCACATATCGTGGCTTGTTTAAATAACCCACGACTAAAGATAATCTCATCTCATATGATGCCCTTGCATAAACTATCTTGTAGGATTAACAAATGATCTCACATCAACCATATATATCTAGTGTTGTGACATCCACGATCATTGAATATTTTTGTGTCACGAATTTCAACCCACTACAAATTGTAAATGGGAAATAATCCTCGTGATTTGATAGACATTAATAAACACATAATTTTAAATAGCCGGTTATAGCTGGCTATAGGCTTTTGAGCATCTTGGGACTAAATGAATTCATGTACAAATTCCGGCTGTACCATAGCCCCGTTTTAAGGGTTGTGGCTATTCTCTGGTAAATAGTTTATGTGGGCTTGCGGCCATTTCTTTAGCTGGCTATTTAAAACATTTATAGACATCAGATGATTTCAGGTAAAATCATATTGTATTGACTTCATGCATCCCTACAGATTCATAATATGTGCTTCATGATAATAGCGGCACATTTTTTACTTGAATTTACATGTGAGAAACTTCAAACTTACTCAAGTTTACATGATTCCAAGTACAAGAAACTCTTTGCTACATCATCATTGTTAGTTTTGATGAGATGTGCTTCTAAATAAACATACCTAAGTAACTATTTAACGTTTCAACACCTATATTATTTTGTAACTTGTTTTTCATTAGTTTGATTTGAAAAATGTATCTTTTCTGCTTGTCACCTCCATCAAAACAAGCAACACGGCACGTAAATATGTGGCAGCCTTTTTTGTCTACAAGTTAATGGAAAATAATGTGGTTTTATTATATTGTTGACCCTGTAGGCTGTAGTTAATATTTATATCAAATTGGAATAAAAGTTTTATAAACTCCATAATGATTAATATTTATGGTGTTGTTAGTGCCATGTTGGGCTGGACTAATTTAAACATACAACACGTATATGAGCTAGCAAGTCTTTTCTACAAATAGTTTGTAAGTAGGGAACATTGCTTGCACAAGTTCGAGAACAAATGAATAATAACATAGGAGTAATTACTAGTATTATAAGGGTAATTGGTGTAACACCAAACATGCAACTGGAGCATTCTCTTTTGTTTCCCAACATACCGCCATAAAAAGTTGACCTCTTTGTGAAGAGGCACATCTTAGTCACATCAAATAAAATTTACATTGTTAGAGACGCCTTATCTTAGTCCCATTTTTTTAGGATCTTGCCATAATATAAGGAGTATCCAAAGTATAAATGTTGGAGATAATTAAGGCTTAGAAATAATTTATTATGTAACATGTTTTTGGCTTCTCTAACGTTATTCGTTTTTGTCTTCTCTAACAACTTGCGACAAGTAGCAACAACCAAGTGGTAATGGTCGTAGTGTCGCACGTCGATGAGGCCTTGTTTATTCCAAGAGTTTTCTATGGGATGAGGGGATTTGATGAACACCCAATACCCACAAATATTTACAGATATTTTCCCATACAATACACTAGTATGGATTAAAGTTTCTGTTTAGGCAAAAATGAGATGGTTGTTGGGGGATATGTAGGGATTATCCCCTCCAATCTTTTAAAATACACTAGAATTAAACATAGCAGTAGAGATTTTCCGGCATTCGGGATAATCTCTCCAATACCGTAAAATAAGGGCTGAGCGAGGTTCAATTCATGCCGAAGGTGAAATTCGGTTGCTCACCAATGTGGTGTCTTCCTTTACAAAATTTAATGGTCTATGATGTTACACTAATTTTTCAACGACTTACAGTGCCTAAAACAAAAATTTCTAATCGAGCACTGTAATTTGTGCTCTAGTTGCGGTCGGTGATACCATTGGGCCCACATTAGGCGTGTACAGATATCGACATGTATACGTACGTACAAGGCTACAAGCCAATTCATGGCATGCCATCAGGTACAGCCAGGCTGTGCTAGACGATAGGATTCTGTTTTCCATGCATGCACGCGTCCATCCATTTCATCGGCGGTGTCCATACATTTCTTCTTCTTTTGTCCACTCCGGACTCGATCGGTGTCTACTTGCTCTGTGGTTATACTGGAGTATGAGTAAGAGTACGTCGCTGTAGCTTGCACACGTAGACAGTATAGACGCGTACGTCACAACGAACCGATGAACGGCTGCGATGCCTTCAGCAGCATGGTCCATTCCTGACGTTGTGGGACCGGGCGAGTTCAACGGATAAGGGAGGTTTGGGTTGTCATCTACGCGTGGGGGCAGACAGAGCGTTATTATTAAGCACAGATCAGTGTTGTTAGTGGGTTTTTGTTGTCTGATGGAGACATCCAGGCATGCATTCCCTGCTCTGAAGCCTCTCCTGCGGCTCACCGCCCACCAAGTTATTGTCAAGCTCAACCTCGACGTCCATGTCCAGCTCTAGCACACAGAATCATTTGACATGGTAGAGGCCTCCTGTAGCAGGGGGATAACATATAGACATGCGTGGACGGTCCACTTGAAGACTCGATTTGGTCCAACCAACCAAAACCAAGTTGAAAATTGAGGTTTCCTGCGCATCAGATTCTTTTGCTTGCAGATATTCTTCTCTTTTTTATTCCACCGAATCACGACCTGGACAGCTAAAGACCAGTGAATTGAACTAGCGGTGTCTGTTGGTACCTACAGTAGCAGCTCCTAGCTTAGCCACTTCTCTCAAGAAAAAAATGCACCGGAAACCTCAGGCCGGGCCGGCCTAACTTAATTACGAGCTAGTACAAGTCGTGACTTCCTACGGCACTTGCCTTCAGCAACTTGTACTATGTCATGCTGCTGCCAAGGAATTAGATCGGTGAGATGCCGTGTGATATTTTCATATTACCCTTTTTTTAGCGACTTGTTTGCCAGTACTAGTTTTCAGCAGCAGGATTGTATAGACTTGGCAGGGTTTACGGTTCCTCCATAGTCTTGAGTTCCCGAGAGGGGATTTCTTACACCCGAGTACCAGTGAACCCGCCAAGGTGGAAGTAGCTGATTGGTTCGTTCTGGCTTGGATATTTGTGCCAAAGTGCTTTTCTACTGAAATACGGAACGATGGAAAGCAAAATACCAACTGCTTCATACCTGCAACTGGTAGGTTGACAGCTACTGCTCTCATTTACTACTAGTACTACTCCATAGCTCTTACAGATTGATGTGACAGTGCGCTGACTTGGTGCAATTTTTAATCTCTAGGGAGGGACCTATTGGTATAGCCGTAGAGGTATAGGTATATGTGAAGGGACTGTGTGAAAACTGAAAACTAGAGACGGCCAACGACAAACTGAACAAGACATTGTTGGACCGATACACTCGTTATGTAATTATATTTATTATAAATTTTAGTTTAAATGGAAATTCTAAAAACAAATCTGATGATCATCCATATATTTTATGTTCATACACAAAAATCCACGAAAATTACATTTTTTTTGTTGTGTAAACAGACAAGAAAATGATTCTTGCAAAGTAATTTTAAAACCCCGCGGATTTTTCTTTTTATAACTTTGTATAAAAATGTCTTTTTCCTTTGATTTTTTTGTGCTGTATAGAATGCCCAAATATATACCTCAATTTTTTATTAAATATTTCTTACATTTTAAAGTATGGATTTTGCATAGTGGGAGCATATACTACTATGTCCCAAATTAAATTTCCGACATGTGTGCTTCTCCTATCGGCCTCTTTTGTTGGCTGGCCCTAGAGATTCGGGCAGGAAATGGGATTCATGGACCATACTTTGGATAATGTTTGATTGGAGTCATGGCATTAAATAAGAAGCAGTCCAATAAAAAGGGAAAAAAATTAGAGAATGTTGAAGAACGTAAATAACAAATTATAAATTCAGTTTACGTAGTATAGTTTTCTTGACAATTTTCATCAGAGAAAGTCTAGTCTAGCCCAATTTCTTTTCCAGGAATGATACCATCAGAACTGTGAAGAATACGGTGCGCGTCTGGTTGATATATGAACCCGAACATCACTGTGCAACGGTGCACAGTGGGTGGCACTGTGACCAAGGGAGAGGGTCAGTCTCGGAGACGGACGCGCTGGCACGGCAATAAATGAAGAGCTGCATGCATGATATACGGCTCTATACGGTGGAATATGGAGAACTGTACTTAGTTTGCTGCAGAGTGCACGTAGACCTGGACGATAAAGTAATGTAAATGAGTGGTGCGGGAGCACTGATGCCCGAGTGCCAAAGAGGTTTTCCGTGAGTTCCCCTCTTATCAGTGACAAATGTGCAAAAGAAGAAGCTTCGATAGCTTTACGGCGTTACGACTTGTCTATAGCCGCGCAGATTGGAAAAAAAGAAAGTCTCTCAATCGGTGCGCACATATTATCTTGTGACCAGTTTATGCGAGCCTGTCTTGCTGGGTTCCGATCGAGACGCCCGCTGTACGTGCATACGTGGAGCTAGTGCCTCATATGTTTTTTTGTTTTTGTTTCATGTTTGGCAGGATCAATACCTACAGATATTCCAGTATTCTTCCTGATCCAGCTGTATCGGACCCATTTGCTACTCTCTCCGTTCCAAATTAGATGACTTCCATTTAGACAAAAATGGATGTATATGAGTACTCCACTCTATATACGTGAGGCGACAACTCTATATGTACATACGTGTCTCGTCTTGCTTATGTACCGGCCGTAATCCAACTGTGGTACGTACGCGGAACTCCTCAACCACCGCCCAACACTGTACGCGTGTATGTGTCGATAGAGAAATCAATCAAAAACAACACCTCTTCTCCTCCCATAGCACACGTATTATTTTTTGAGGTTTAAGACGGTCGTATCCGTCATTCGATTAGATAGAATAGAGTGTTATGCACAGAATTTCGAGCTAGGGAAAGCGACTCTGCTCATCTCTGAACTCTAATGGTACTTCATGTAATGGATGGCCGCTCGCACGTATCCGTCAGTCGTGCGCACCGTCAACTCGGTAATGTCGCTAACTAAGACAGCTAGGTGCATTATCCGCATAATATGGTGTATAAATGGTATAGCTGTAGGTCATTCTAGAGCTAATGTGTGTGCCGTCTAATAATCCTGGTTAAACCTATAGCCATTGACGGGATTAATATATCCACCAGGATATACTTTCATGCCGCAGAAAACGCTGAGGTAGCATCCGTTGAAAAAACCTCTCGCTGACAACGACGGACGGGCTCTACAATTAGTGAGGGTAAATAATTTGAAACGGAACCTGAAAGCAACGGCCGCGCAAAAGAAATGATTTACAGTTGGCCAAAAAAGATTGGTGAAAGCGCAATGTGACAGCTACGAATGAAAGATTTGGCCAGCAGCAAGTCACTCGAATTCAGCTACGGCGCTGTCGTCTTCCTGTACTCGGTAGAGGCGAGAAACATACCGAATACATGAAGCTCCATGCATGTGCAGATATATCCAGCATCTGATCGATCTTGTTCAGACTTGCGATGCATGAGAGGAGGGCTTGCGACGAATGGAGAGTCATGTCCATCTCCATCACCAGCTAAAGCTAGCTGCAGCACGAAACCACTGTGAACGGGCAATAACTTCTCAATGGCTGCACCTTCATATGTCCTTCCCAATTTCCCATGGTAACCATGGCCGCTGCTGTTACCGTTCTCCACCTCTTAATTCAGAACAGAGCAAAGCTGCGCAGGCTTAATCAAGCTGCCGTTTCTTGGTCCTGGCGACATCACATGACTCGTCGTCTCAGATCAATCCAACCACTCGAGAATCGGAGTACTGCTACTACTATCAGCCTGAATTTATCGCCAATAAAGCTCCTCCCTGGTCCGCTTTAACATAAAGCAAGCCTGGTCTGGTTTAATTTGTTTCATTTCGTTTTGTTGGTTATTTACGTTGGGTCAATAAGTACTCCCTCCATATGAAAATACTTCCTCCGTATCAAAATATAAGACTTCCTACCAAGTTTTCATACACATCTATTTAGACATGTTTTAGTGCAAAGTTCATCTAATCTTGCACTAAAACATGTTTAGATAAATGTGTGTAAAAGTTGATAATAAGTTTTTTATTTTGATAAAGAGAGAGTAGTTCTCATGGGAACCTTAGCGGAAGCATGGTGTAGAAGAATTTCCTTATCTGATACTGATTAAAATGTGCTTCCCTAGTTGGGTCTGGAATTCTTCCCTGTGTGGCTATGTCTAAGTTGGCTTGTGTATTGCCTGCGAGAGTTCCTTATGGGCGATAATAAGATAGTGACATGGTTTTACAGATTAGACGTTAGTTGAAGCGGCTTGGAACGACAATTATCGGGCCGATATGGTACAAGATTGTGGTTCTCGAATTTATCTCTATCTCTCTGTCACACTGATGATTCTAAAGGATTTATCGGCGAAAACGTTAGACCGATCTAGTGCAAATATATCATAGTATGGACAACCACCACGGAGATCAACATGCGCAGATTCTAGCACGGGCTATCACTAGGCACTAGCAACGAAGGTGCTAAGCTGCCTTCCCAACTAGGGAATTTTATGTAATTGGCAATATATTTGGTGTTGCTAAGGAGAAGTTTGCTCCTACAATACGGGCCTAATCTTTATGGTGTGTAATAATGTCAAGCTGTGTTTTCCTTGTATTTAAGGGGCTAAGGTGTCTAGTTTGTTACAAAAGATAGCGAAGAAACGATTAAGAGCGGAAAGATCAAACCAACGGGGCCACGAGATTTAACGTGGAAAACCCCTCTAAATAAGGAGAGGAAAAAACCACGGGCGCCAGCCAGCAATACTTCACTATATCGGGTGATGTTACAAACGCCGTCGGTTTACAATGTGTGGCTTACCCTAACCGGCGGCTTACAAGATGTATTTATAGCGGGGGTGCAAAACCTAAGTCGGCTACAGTCCGACTCAGACACGATCCATACCGTACCGCGGGGGCTGCCGCCCCCGCACCCCTGCGAGCGCCCAAGCCTCCGGCGACGGGCCTCCGCTTCGCTCCGAAGTTAGCCACTCACTTATATCGTCATATAAATTTGGATCAGCATAAAACAACACATAGTTAGATAGATGACGCCTAATGTAAGATGTTTCTTAGCGGAAAGTGTTCTTTGCTCTCAAGTTCCAGTGCTACCTCCACTTAAAAAAACGTAAACTATATTTGTAAGTTTCAGTTTAAATAATAATAATCACGGGTGTAGCCAATGGTGTATCCCATAAAGATGCAAAATGTCAATTTGAAACACTCTATGTTTTGGGCTAAAACAAATAACAAAATTTAGTGAACCTTAGAGATTTGACACTAGACATATTATATCCATAATTTAGCATTTATGTAGCTTAAAGTACAAAAGATTTTAATTTGATATTTTGTGGAATATAGTATTGGCTACACCTAGATTTTTTTCAGAACTTTCCGAAACTCATGATATTTTTTTTTGAATTTTTCAATTGAAGGGAGCAATGGAATCGGGAACCAAAAGTATGTACTCATTTCGTCGTGGGAACTGCCAATCCAGGCTGAGCCGCCCTTTATTTTGAAAGATTCAACATTCGCATTTTAAAATGTTCAAAACTCTAAAAAAAATCTTGGACATTGTCTCATACCGAAAGTATTCTTTTTTTGAACTGAACGGCAGGAGCTTTGCCTTTACTTTGTTATAGAGAGGGGAGAAGACAAATACCAACTGGTTTACAACACTTCAGTCTTGACTGGATACAAGAACTGAAGGACACACACACAAATAAGTTGTAGCAGTGAACACTCTAATACCGAAAGTATTCTATACTACACAGAAATTATAAAAGTGTGGATCTGTGTATAATGAATAGTGCACAGTTCAAAACTATAAAATTTTATCAGTTTTTATTTTATTTTTCTGTAGCACGAAAATTCATAGAATTTCGCATCGAGATTAAACAAGTGCGTACAATACACAATTGTGCATTCAAACCTTTTTGTGGAACCTTTCAAAATAAATATGAAATCGTGTAAATTTCAAAAATAAAATGGTCGTTAGATGTTGACCTCCATTTGCCCGCTCTGTTTTTTTTAGCTTAGGCGTCAGACAAGCTAAGCCTAAAGTTTCAGTTCGATGAATTTGGTCGCTCCGTCCATCCTAAGCGCAAAAATTAAGGCTGGTGCCAACATAGACCGTAAAGCCCATGAAAAATCAGTTTTGTGCTGGTGCTAACATGGACCGTGAAGCCCGTGAAAAGTCATTTTGCTTCCTAGGGAAGCTAAAGGAGGCCCATTGGTGTCTGTACAAAAAACTCGTCCATTGCATACTTTGTTGGCCTTGGTTTACGGTTCGAGCAACCCAGATAAACGAGAGTGCTGGTTTGGCTCCAAGGTGCCTTGGATGGAGCTCTCCCACTAAAAGAACAAAGTTGCCTTGGAACTATATAATACTACAAGAAATTTACATTTTGAAACAGAAAAACTGAAAGAAAAAAAACATATTCATTAAGTAGTGTGCATGTGCATACTTCTAAAATCTGATAAAAATATGTTCAGTTGTGCAGCATACCGAAAACAAACATATTGATTTAGGACATCATTTAGCCTCATAAATTAATACTCCCTCCGTACAAAACTATACGCCTTACATTCAGAAATGGAGGGAGAATTCCATTACACGTAAAAATACTAATATTACGAAAAATTTACGAATATGAAGTAAGAATCTATATGATATATGTAGTATACAAAAATTCTGTTCTTTTGATATCCATACATCAGAAGCTATCCGATTAGTTTGCCCGTTTACTTGTGGGGGTGTCTTTGTATGTTGTTGTCGACTCGTCGTCCACTCTTCTTTTGCTGCTACTGCAGATATTGATTCGGTCAAGTTCAATTCAAACATGGGTAGCCAATATTGATTCTATCAAGTTCAGATATGGATAGCGGATAGTACATACGCCAACCTAATAGCGTGAAGAGAGAGTGGCAAAATTCTCCTGATTAATATGTGTGGTGCCTTCAGCCTTCATGCCTAAAGGTGGCAAGAATTTTCCTGATTAAGATGTGTAATTTGTTTGTAAATAAACTTCGTGTAGCTTGTGCATTGGTTACAGGCAGTGACAAGATCAAGACCGGTGCTACTTGCACGGGGGCCAGGTGTTACGTCTGCGGCTGCTTCTCAGGTCGGTGCAGCTAGCAGACCATGAAAGCGAGGAAAAATATTTAAAACTGGCCTAACCTGGCATACCTGGGCTTGATCTAAGCTTTACTATTACCGCTTTGCTGATCCGGTGATCCCGAGGCCAATCACCGAGCTGACAATCTTGACGTTGTTACTCAAGCGCGTGTGGTCACAGAGATTGCCGTTTGCTTGCATGTGCGGCGTTGCTGGATCACGTGCTGCTTGTCGCCGTCAGGGGACGCCGTGCCGTTGGTAGTCGAGCGAGAAGATCTGCGCTCACGCACTGCTCCCATCAGATTTGTCCACATCTAAACTCCTTATTCCATCTCCCATATCTCCTGACCTCATGTGCTTGTCGTCGCATCATGATTAAAAAAATCATGATCAGCTAATGGGAAAAAAATTAGAACCTTGGCTCAGTGGTTAGGCATGCTTTTGCGCAGCCTACCTCTCCCGGGTTCAGTTACCCGTGATGCATAGGGATTTTCCCCATTTAACTTCCTTGAGCATCAAGCTTGGTGCATGAGATATAATCCATTAAGATAAAAAAATCTTTGTACTCATAAATAAAAAAATCTATGAGGATAATAAATGATGAGTGGTGAGATTGCACATTAAGATAAAATATTCTCGTACTCATACTAAAAATGGATGTGCATCTCTTTGATGCATAGTCTGGAAAATTGAAATTCATCTATCATTTTTTGGTAACCTAAAAATAACCATCGGGTGAAACTCCTCTCTCATCGCCCCCGCGAGGCAATTAGGAGAAAAAACTAACCCCCGCTGCCGAACCCTCCCCTCCTCCTCCCTCGCCCCTCCTCTAACCAATTACAACAATTTGTTTCACTTGTGTTTGCGGTTTAAGAGGCTATGAACTCAATATTTAAAAGTATCTTAACTAACACATCGGCCACCAAAACATTTTTCCATTCCACAATGGTCAAATATTGTTGGTTTGAAGGCGTATCTCCTGACCTAATATCCTCCCAAAACAAGGTCTTCAACCGTCGGCTAGTACGGAAGCCTTTCTCATGAAAAACCAATGTATCAGGCCACACAGTTGGCTGAAATAACGTTTAAATCGTAAGATAGTACATTCATAAAGCGTGGGTTTGGGGCTCCCAAGTACCAGTGTGTCCGGGTATTTTTTGGAATTTTAAATTTGAGTTTTAAAAATCTATTTTTTTTCCTGTGATTCATATGCATGTTTCCTATGTGTGTGCCAATTTTTGGTGCAAAAACAGTCGTATTCCAAGCTATAAAAAGAAACAAAAATTTGGGTAAAATAAAGGGAAAATGGTACATTGAATGTGTCAGACATTTCTGTTTCTTTGTGTAACCTAAAATATACGGGTTTTTTTACGAAACTTTTGACGTATGTACATATGTATGTATGCATTTGTGTACCAAGTTTCAGAAAACCGGAAGTATATTTTTCTAAAATTTTAAAAAGGGCACACCGGTGCTCGGTGCTCGAGAGACACTACCGATGTTTGATATTTCATAACACTATATAGCCATTTGTAAGTAAACATGTTTTTTTATACCAAACATCTCCACAAGAATGAATTATTGGAGGCCGAGCTACATGGTGGACTTGTTTTGCATATTAGAAATCGACATTTAATAGTTTCCAAAAATCGCGAAACAGTTGTCGAGATCTATAATCATGCAAATTTTAACTCCAAATACTTTATAATTTTTCAAATAATATGTACCTCCAACATGTTTTATCTTATGGAAGGAAGGCTCGAAGTGAGTCCGGCTTTGAATTAACGAAGCCAACAACCTGCTAAGAGTTACAGGTGTTACAACACACACTGAGGTTACCAGCTAGAGATACAAGCACAAACACAACTAAAAAACCACAACAGATGTGGGAAAGAAGCAAAACTAAAAAAGCTAGCTTGCGTCCGAGGATTGAACCAAAGTCTTCAGTTGCACTCGAGAGGCGCCGACCTTGATCGAAAACAGCAAACCTCACTTGTAGGCACCATGAGAACAGACGTTAGGTCAGCCGCAAGAAGGACTCGGGTGTCGGAGGAGAGGGTCTTCGAGCAGCGCCTCCAAGGAGGGGAACAACGCCCAGCAGCGTTGACGTCGTCGGCAGAGACCAAGGTCTTGCAAAGCTTTCGCCAAAGCCCCAAACCAGCACATCCATCGAGCTCGTACACCCAACCACCAAAAAGACAGTCGAGGTGACTCCAAAGTCACGGCTGCAGAAAAACCAAACAAAAGTTCATGTAGGTGGACACAAGAGGCGTGATCCGGCATATCGGAAGAGATAGACAGCACCACGACGCCCTCAAGGGGGAAGACGACGCCCACTGGCGTCGCTGCCGCAAGCAGAGGGCACCCTGCACAGCTTTCACTGGTGTCTCATCTACCTCCAATAGCCAGCCACCGCCACGAGGACGCGAAGCCGATACAGGGGATGAGACCTCCCGGACCTACCAGCCCAAGGAAACACGGTGGCGCGGCCCCTGCCAGGAACACCGGTGACACGCGTGAACGACCTTGCAAGGACAAACTCCTGCCAGACAGATCGAAACTAGGCCCGGCCCGAAACCACCAAGCCCAGATCTGGCCACCGACCCGACGACACCAGATCCAGCTGAACGCCACACCGGCGAGCAAGCCTCCGGCACTCGTCCATCCTAGAGCAGCGCACGACGGATGGCGCAGCACCACCCCTGCGACGCCTCCAATCCATGGTGCCCGGTCGAGCCACACTCCTCAGATCCACCCCTTGGATCTGGCGGGGGGGCCCACACCCGGGTGGGGGCAGAGCTGCTGGCGCACTGGGACGCGACGGAGGAGGGAGCCATGGGGAGGAGCAACAGCCAGCCGAAGGAGCCAACCAGAAGGAGACGAGGCAAGGTTGGCCATGGCGGAAGAAAGGGACGAAGCCCTGATTTGCGTGCTCGGGAGGGAGGGGTGGGTGTGAGACGCGGCGTGGTAGGGGATCCCCGCCGCCGTCCCGCAGCCCGAGCGGCCTCGACGACGTCGCCGGCTACAGCACCCGCGCCACGCGAGGGGACTGCCTCCGCTCAAGCGGATCACGGCCACCAAAGCACAGGGACGGGCGCGGCCCGCACCGCACCGCCACACCTCCGCCACCCTGCCGGCACGCCGGCGGTACCACGAGGCGGTGCGCCCCGAGACGAGGACGGCTGCTGGCCATCCACTCGAGGGCTAGCGCCGCCCCCACGTCGCGCCCGAGGAGGACGCCGACAGCAGAGCGCGTTCACCGCGAGCTCCCCCCGCCGCCTTTGTGGAGGAAGGGGGCCGCCACCACCGCGGCATGGCCGGCGGCAGCGGCGGGGTCGAGGCCGGCGAGGAGGGAGGCGTCCGGCGGCTAGGGTTTGGGGTGCCCCGGTGCCGCCCAGGGGCAGCACGGGAGCGGGAGCGAGAGGTCACGTCACATGTTTTATCTTATAGTTCACTCATAGTCAGTCATCGAGTCTTCTTTTGTCATTTGCGGGGTATACTTATCGTATTCCAGGGCACAAAACAATAGAGCTAGAACTGGCCGTAGGAGTGGAAAGCAGTCCAACCCCGCTCTTTAAGCTGCCGCTCCTCTAAAGCCAGTTTCGCCGTAAGGAAAAGACGAAGTACCAGAAAATAACATTCCACTAAATAAATTATATTTCTATGATTAAGATGCAATTCGAATGGGGACAAACATCCGAGGTCCATAAAATAAAAAAAGCAAGATCCAAAGTGCGAAAAGGGTTGAACTACTCCAGCGTGGGCGGCACCGACTGGGTCGATTATAGCTGGCTCGCGTGGCTACTTTGGCATCGACGGCCACCTTTGGGCTCCCAGCGACTCCGATTTGATGAAGGCCACACCTTTATTTATTTTTCTCTTCGAAAGATGGCGAACAAAAACGTCAAAGACCTTTGTCGTGACTACATTCATGTACAACATGCAACGATTGCAATCACGTGGTATATTTAGCAGACGAATGCGCAATCATATACCGCTAGTTAGTGGTTATTGCTGCGATTGTCATTTCTGATACATCGATCGTATATTTGATGTACTGCCTCCGTTCGGAAAATATGTCTTAGATATATGTAGGTTTTAATGTATGTGGACATGTTTTAACGTACACATACATTCAAATCAAGATATATCTAAGACATCCTTTTTCGAACGGAGAGTAACAATTACTCTCGATTTGATGATCAGTTCTTCCCTTTTTGAAAGAAAATATGAAGTACACTACTACTTACAACTTATGGCTCCCCGACTTAGGTGAATCATCCTTCTTGAAAGACACATAAAATGACTCCATATTTTCGTCCTTTTTTGTTTCTGCAAAGCCATGAAGTGCTTCTACAATGACTCGAGCTCCGCCTGGCGTTTCTTTTTTATATTGTTGTCAGGGTGGACATCAGTGGGTTAGCGATATTTTCAATCTTCATATCATCCGATGATAAATTGTTGCCCCCAGTGGAGTGAGCAAATATTCCGTTGGCGCGACCAATTACACATATCATGTCCTCGGGTATCTGCAAACGGATGATGTATTCCAAGATTCAGCAAGAGGCCGAATTACAACGCGATAGTAAGACATCGACGCTTTTCAAATGAAACACCCACTTGCATGGGAGGGACCCGTTAGGGCTCGCGGCTAGGGGTGTGCATAAAAAGCCGAATATCGAACACCAAAAAACTGGAACCGAAGCCCACCAACACCGAATTAAACAAGACTAATTTTGGTTGGTTAATGTGATAAACTGCATTTGAATGTGTTAATTTGTTTTTAACCCATAATAAATCGATGGAACTAAAGAGAACTGAAAATAGACAATTAAGAGCATAATCTTTCTATCAGGCGCCGAGTGTTGCGTCGTTCGCACTAGCTTATAGTCAAATTGACAATAAAGACCACGACAATGAGGGCGGCATGGTGGTTGGCGAACAACGTGCCTTGGCGATGGTTCAATGTGTCGTTTGGAAAAGATATGTGCCCCGTATAGAAGGCGGATAGTTTGTGCCAAGGGAAAATCCTTACCGGGGTCTTCTTAGGCCGCGGCGGCGATGTCCATGGATGCCATGTCCCTCTTGAAGGTGTTGTATCGGCTCCTCTCAGTCCTTTGAAGTCCTAGATGATGATACGAGGATCCTCGTATCGGGCGGTGATGACACTCTGATACCCGATGACGTAGTTACTTGCGTCAAAAGAATATGGGTTAGGTTGAGACTCCAAGTGCAGAGTGTGTAGTAAGTGAAAGATGTGTTTTCCCCACGAGGGGTGACTCGAGTGTTTGATACCCGTAGAAGTGATAGCCTTCAGTAGCTACCTGAAATGAAAAGTATACGGGGTTAGGTTGAGCCTCCAAGTGCAGAGTATGTAGTAAGTGGAAGACGTGTTTTCCCCACGAGGGTGACTCGATGGTTTAATATCGAACTCTCGGGGAATCAGTAGTGAAATATCTATCTTCCTATCCTTCTTTTGGTCACCTACAAAACAAAGTTAATTGTTTTGGTCCTCAACCTCACCTGTGGTTGTCAAGCACAAGGTGTATGAATGATATCAAGATAAATATGCAATGCAAACAAGATATAAATATGCAATGGTGGTGGATGAATGTGCAAGGATGATGATAACAATGATAAATGATATTTTATGTTTTTTTATGATGAATGCAAGATGAAAATGTGTTTTTATATTTTCGGATTTAATAATTGCAGAAAATGGAAAAGTGATAAAAGTGGTTGGAAAGGTGTTTCTTATGATTAAAAATGGACCGGGTTCATGGTTTCATAAATGCACACTCTCTTTTAATGGTGTGGCAGACAATGGACACATAGAGTTGACATATGAGATTGCAACACAAAGTTTGATATCAAGTTACTAATTATATGGGCATTACGTCCTAACATAGAGATCTTTTGGTTATTAATCTCTCTTATACTCCATCAAGATGCGAACTAAATCATAACACCTTAGCAATTAAGATAAATCAGAGTATAGCTTTAAGTGTCATGACATGAAGTGAAAATAAGAACATGCTAGATCTAGTCATAGAGTAGTGGCGATGGTCACACCCACATCTCCGGTAGTATGGTATTTTTGTTTATCCCCAGTGAGGCAACAAAGTAAGGTAAACACCCAAGTGGATCGCGATATTTCAGTTGTCAACTTACCGCACTCACCACCCCCTGTTACTCCAACTAATGCACACATCACCCCACACACGCCCTCATAAACATGCTTGATCATAACAAGTATATAAGAACGGGGTACATAATATGCATCTATACTCATAACTGAAACAAACATTGCAATCTCAAACATATATTAACTCACAAAAAGATCCACCACATAGGAATTACATATATGACCGTAATCATATTCAGCAGCTCATACGGTACTAATTAGTGAAGCTCAAAGAGAGGAGAGATACATATGTTACTTCCACAAACCCATACTCCACAGGTGGTCTACTCCCTCTTCATCATGGAGATGGTGGAGATGTCGATGGAGAAGATGGAGACCACGCCGGCAGCGCCCCGCCGGAGTTTCCCCCTCCAATCTGCAGCTCCAGATCTTCATTTTCGTGTTTCCGTGATATGGCGGCGCTTGTTTTCGAGAACGCCGTGAGACTTCTTTTATAGGCGTTTTTAGGTCAAGACGAAGGCGGTGGAGAAAAGATCGACGATTGCGGAGCTCCGAGGCGCAAAATGGTGGGCCCCACACGGTGGCCGCGTGGGCCACCCCCTTTTTGCCTTGCGGGCTCCGTTTGCTTGATTTCTTCGCTCCTACGTCTTCTTCCTTCCAAAATAATGACCTCCGTATTTTTCCATATTTTTCTGACGACGTTTGGGTCCCTGAAACATAAAAGGAAAAAAATAGGGTTTTCTGCCTGCGCAGGGTTAATTCTATAAAAATAGGAAACACTTATTTTATTTCCTAAAATCATTAAATAACAGTGGTATAACCCTTATATGATGCAAATATGATTGGAATATGAGTGATATAGTGCAATGTTCATGTATGCATTTTACATGCATCAGTGTTTAATATCGAACTCTCGGGGAATCAGTAGTGAAAGATTTATCTTCTTATACTTCTCTTGGTTACCTACAAAACAAAGTAAATGTTTAGGTCCTCAACCTCACCTAGTGGTTGTCAAGCACAAGGTGTGAGAATAATATCAAGATAATATGCAATGCAAACAAGAAATAAATATGCAGTGGTGGTAAATAAATATGCAAGGATGGTGGTAGCAATAATAAATGATATTTTTAGGTTTTATATGATGTATGTAAGATGTAAAAGTGTTTTTGTATTTTCGAATTTTTAAATGGCAGAAAATGGAAAATGGATAAAAGTTGTTGGAAAGGTGTTTCTTATGATTAAAAATGGACCGGGTTCATGGTTTCACAAATGCACTCTCTCTTTAATAAAGTGGTAAACAATGGAACACTAGATTTGACATATGAGATTGCAACACAAAAGTTTAGTGACAAGTTACTAGTTATATGGGCATCACGTCCTAACATAGAGACCTTTTGTTTATTAGTCTCACTTATACTCCACCAAGATGCGAACTAAATCATAACACTTCAGTAATTAAGATAACTCAGAGTATAGCTTTAAGTATCATGACATGAAGTTAAAATAAGAACATGTTAGATCTAGTCACGGAGAAGTGGCCTGGTCACCCACAACCCTTGTAGCATGGTATTTTTGTTTATCCCTAGTGAGGTAACAAAGTAAGGTAAAATATCCAAGTGGCTCGCGATATTACAGTTGTCAGCTTACCGCACTCACCACCCCCCGTTACTCCAACTAATGCACACATCACCCCACACACGCTCTCATAAATATGCTTGATCAAAACAAGTAAATAAGAACGGGTACATAATATGCATCTACTTTCATAACTGAAACAAAACAATTGCAATCTCGAGCGTATATTAACTCATAAAAAGATCCACCACATAGGTATTACATAGATGACCGTAATCATGTTCAGCAGCTCATACGGTACTAATTAGTGAAGCTCAAAGAGAGGAGAGATACATAAGTTACTTCCACAAACCCATAGTCCAGGGGTGGACTACTCCCTCTTCATCATGGAGACGGTAGAGAAGTCGTTGGAGAAGATGGAGACCACGCCGGTAGTGCCCCGCCGGAGTTCTCCCCCTCCAATCTGTAGCTCTAGGTCTCTGTTTCGGTGTTTCTGTGTTTCGGCGGCGCTCCTTTCAAGAGGGCGTCGGGGAATATTTTTATAGCCGGTTTTAGGTCAAGACCGAGTTTGCTTCCTTCGCTCCCAAGTCTTGTTCCTTCCAGAAACCGATGCTCGTAAATTTCCAGGTCATTTGGACGTCGTTTGAGTCCCTGAAACATCAAAATATAGAAAATAGGGTTTTCTGCCTGTGCAGGGTTAATTTCATAAAAATAGGAAAATTATGAAATATTTCAAAATTCATTATAAAACATTGATATAACCCTTATATGATGCAAATATGATTGGAATACAAGTAATATAGTGCAAAGTTCATGTATGCATTTTACACGCATCAACATCCCCATGCTTAACCAATACTCGTCCTCGAGTATGAAGGTGATAAAACTAACATGGACTTTGCAATTTAATACTATCAATGGATATCAAAAGATGATTACTATTGCTACACGAAGTCAAATGATTCATTCTTAAAAGGAGTAGCAATATGCAAGATAGTTTATGAAGTGATATCAAGTATTCAATGCAAGGATGTTCAGTGATAATTCACAAAGTGTAACATGAAAGAAAGTAATATGGACCACATGTATGCATAATGATAAGTAAGAACATCCTACAATGGTCATAGAGTATTGATGAAAATCTGAATATAAAAGGTGGACACTTTGGAAAGATATGTATGAGTAGAGGTAAAGCATGCATAAGTTTCATCTAACTTCCAAACTCTTCTACTTAAGTTAATGATTGCAATGTGATAATCCTTGGTGTAAATATCTCATTACCCCTATCATAGCATCTTGAATGATTAAAGTTTAAAGTGAAAGAAAATATGAGTAGTGTGTTTGACAAAGTATAGGTTGAATGTCTCATGCCCCTTGAATACAAGTACCTACTCCATGTGTTACTCAACTTGGGAAACAAAGCAAGTTCAAGTTATATATCATTGTAAGTAATAATAGTATCTTAAAGAGCGTCAACTGGGGTACCTCTTGTCCCAGAATATGGATCAAGCCCATATCAAAATGACAAGACAAACAAACAAAATGAACAACCTCAACACCCTTTTTCTTCACCATTGGAATAGCTTTTTATTGTAAGGTGTATCACTGATGGTTCACCATAGTATGTAAGTAAATTTCCACCATGAATAATGCATGTCTTAGATTAGCGGGCCATGCGTCTCTCTAACCATTTATACAAACTCATTTAAACTTGCTTTATCTCCACATTTGTTTCACCCATGATAAGCATCCATAAACAAAAGTACATGATATCAACGAAATGAAATGAAGAGCATGTTGAAAACTTGCCATGTGACAGCACATATGAGCTAACTCTCAACCCAAGACATTTGTCAAGTCCACAACATCATAATCTTAATTACAATGGGTCATATTTTTGCTGGAGATATGCCCTAGAGACAATAATAATTAAGTTTATTATTTATCTCCATGTTTATTATTAATGTTTATATCTTTATGCTATAACTGTATTGGGTACTTGTATATCAAATACAACATATGCAAGAGGAAAACCTCTGATACACGTGTAGAGATATGAACGGAAAAAGAGTTCCTGGTCTTGTCTCTAAGACTAGTCTATCTTGTTGTTTAATGATCGTGTTTTCCTGATCATGGACTTTGTATAAGTCATACAACTATAGGAGTGGATTATCGGAATGATAATAGCACTGAACCGACCCACCGTATGATCTTGCTATGAGACAAATCATCAACGATGAAGATAGCAAAGATCATCTATTTAGTTATCGTTAGCTATATTCGTATGCTATGAGAATATCTTGTGACCGCTTATTCGACACTCGAGCTTTGATTGTCATCAAACGTCTTGCAATAACATGGGACTATGATAGGTGGCTTTTGGGTTTGAACTAGAATAATGTATTGTAACAGAGATCGTTCAAGAAGAGCACTTACTCCTCCAGGCGATGGAGAGATACATCCTCTAGGCCATCTCAGTATTTATGTTGTCACCCAAATCGTCTGGCCAGACACAGCATGATTATTCACGGGACAACATATATACGGAATGAGAAAAGAGAATGATATTGGTACGAGAATTATATGTGTTATGATCAAAGGTTTGATCACACTAGAGCACATTGTTTCAATCTCGAGATAACATTGGTATCGTGTACGTAAGGGGATTAAGCGTAATGAGTAACGCACAGGTTCTGTCGATCACTCACGGACACAAGGGTGCCAGTACGAATGCCTAACCCACTGCTGGTTATTGTTCGGTAAGCTCCCGAACAATACTTTGTGTTTGTTGAACCTATCGGGTCACACACTTAAGCTGTAGGTCAATCTTTGATTGAGAGAATAAAGTTGTAGTGTTTCGTGGTTATGAGATTGTGTCGGAGTAGCTCCGATGTCACTGAGACTTGTTCCGGTGAATTATAAGTTAGAGAGAATGCGGACATCCAATGTCCCGGGATGATAGGAATGGCTTCTATCATCGGCGGATTTATTCCGGGTGTTTATAAAGTAGGAAATATTGTTCCGATAATTTTGTCAGCGGATACTAGGTATCCCGGTTCATATAAATATGAGTTATATGATAAGTAATTAATTATGGGAATTTTCTGTGAAAGGAAATATTAATTTAGGAATTAATTAGACAAAACTATTAATTATTTATTTAATTAATAAAAGGAAAATATTAAATAAATAAAAGTAAAGGATTTTCTTTTATATACCCAATAAAAGGAGGCTGCCTAAGTGGGCCCATGGGGCCCACATGGCAGCCGCACCCCACATGGCATGTGGGGGTTGGGCCGAGTCCGAGTTGGGGAGGGACTTCCCCCTCCCCGGCCAAACCCTAGGGCCGGCGGCCTAGGGCGGGCCCCACGCGGCAGGCGGCCAAGGCGGCCCCACACGGCAAGGCGGTGGACGGCCCGGGGGGCCCACCCGCCTAGGTCGGTGCGACCTAGGGCGGGCCCCACCCGGCGGCGGTGATGGCAAGGAGGAGGGAAGGAAAGAGAGGGGAGGGGAGTTGGAGCCTACTCCAACTCCACCTCCCAAGCCGAGTTGGGCAAGGGGAGTTTCCCCCTTGCGCAAGCACCTCCACCTCTTGGCCATCTATATAAACACCACAAGCCCCTTAGGGTTTGACAAGTAATAGACAAGACAATTGCAAAGCTCTCTCTCTTGTAGATCTCATGTGTTGAGAATTAGACGTCTCTAATCTTTTCATATAGATCTAATCTAGTTGATTAGATCTACCACCTAAACTATGCCGCAAGGCTGTCTCTCTTCACCACGTGCTAGTAGCTAGGCGGTGAACGCACGGGGTGGGTTGACACGGTGTATGTGTGGATACCGTTAGAGCGGGATTCGCGCCAGCAGTTCCTCGTCGACGGAACAACTTCATCAACGTCTACATCTACGTCGACGTACGGCAACAATCTCACCTCCCGGCGCAGTTGTGAGATTCTTCATCAGGCTTCACCGACATCTACTTCGACAAATAGAAGATCCTCCGCAAAGGTGTTTGTAAGTATCTTGATCATCGCATTATGGGGTGCAGCATATCTTCATAGAATAGATCTTGGCGGCAAGGTTACGGATAATTTTTAAAATTTTACCCGCAACTCAATAATTTTATTAATGCAATAAAAGTAAAGTGTGCATTAAGTTCGTGAGAGCTATATAACCAACTTTTTCCATAACAATCAACAACACAAGCATTTTCATTCAGAGGTATAGATAAACACAAATATCATGATAAACATACTCGGAATAGCATAAAGAAAATAGGTAGATATGGTGGACTCACTGGAATAACTTTGGTTGAAGGTGTTGGAAACAAGTTTTTACTTGTTGGAATTTTTGGGCTAGCAAGAGGGAGAAAGTTGACCATCTAAATGCATGCATGAGTGTCCATAGAACTAACTAATCCATGTTAAACAAAGTAAAATAACATTCAACATCAAAGCATGAATAAAAGATAGCTCTTAATAAAGCACTTGCAAATTATTACTCATTAACAAGCTCATGAATCATGCAACTATATGCATCTTTTAAAATCAACTCAAATATCCCTTTCCCAATCTTATAATATCCAACATAATTCAACCCAAATTTCCAGTAGCTCTTTCATATATAGATGATAGTGTGGTGGTCTCACAAAAATAAAAATAAAACCAAAACAAACAAAAAGACGCTCCAAGTTTATGCGATAAAGTGTTTCGATCGAAAAACAGAAGTTAGACGTGTGCAAACCAGGAGTGTGTAGGTCCATTGGGGTTGTATTCACATCCCGAAGCTTATGATCTTCACCATCCTTGGATAGCTCTTTTTCTGTGGGGTGCATTAGTAGCGATAAAAAATAGATTTCTTGCTGCATATAATCCTTAGAAAAAAATTCATATAAATGTCCAGAAAGTGTATAATGTTGTATGCCTACTCATAAACTCAATTGGATAAAAAAGATTCAAGTTAAAAGTTCAAAGCATGCATCAAACAAAATGGGACAGAATCTGTCCAGAAAAACAGCAGCAGCAAAACGTATTTTTCTACACTACTAAACTTTGTTGAAAAATTCCGAAACAATTTATGCATACAGAGGATGAAAAGTTACAACTACAGTTAAAATATGAGCTCATTAGGAGTTACATAATAAGAATTAAAAGTCATATCGTGCATAGATTCATGCAGGAATAAAATCTCCAAATGCTATAAGCAACTTTTTCAAACCAAAATGAGTAAAACTTGGCACTTGATTAAAAATTCCAGAAACTAAAATAAAAACTAAGTCTCTTGTTACAGCAAGAGGACACAAAGCAAATCACACATAAAAATAACTGGGTTGCCTCCCATAAAGCGCTTTCATTATAGCCATATAGCTAGGCTTCTTACTTGTTGTTTATTGAAGATGAAGCTCATGAGGGAGCTTGAACTTTGATGTGCCCCTCTTCCTTGGGAAGTGTTCCACACACTTCTTGCGTGGAAACTGAAACTTCACATTCCCCTCTTTTGAATCAATGATAGCACCTGTAGTACGAAGAAAAGCTCTTCCAAGAATAATAGGACTGCATAACATAAAAATAATCAAAGCATATATAACGTTAAAATAAGAACATGCTAGATCTAGTGACGGAGAAGTGGCTCGCGATATTACAGTGGTAAGCTTACCGCACTCACCACCCCTCGTTACTCCAACTAATGCACACATCACCCCACACACGCTCTCATAAACATGCTTGATCAAAACAAGTAAATAGGAATGGGGTACATAATATGCATCTACTTTCATAACCAAAACAAAACAATTGCAATCTCAAACATATATTAACTCATAAAAAGATCCACCACAAAGGTATTACATAGATGACCGTAATCATACTCAGCAGCTCATACGGTACTAATTAGTGAAGCTCAAAGAGAGGAGAGATACATAAGTTACTTCCACAAACCCATAGTCCAGGGGTGGACTACTCCCTCTTCATCATGGAGACGATGGAGAAGTCGTTGGAGAAGATGGAGACCACACCGGCAGCGCCCCGCTGGAGTTTTCCCCCTCCAATATGCAGCTCCAGGTCTCTGTTTCGGTGTTTATGTGTTTCGGCGGCGCTCCTTTCCAGAGGGCGTCGGGGACTATTTTTATAGTGGTTTTAGGTCAAGACCGAGTCAGTGGAGAAAAGGTCGACGACAGCGGAGCCTCGAGGGCCAAAATAGGGGGGCCGCGTGGGCCCACTCAACTTGGGCCTCGGGCGTCCGCTTGTTTGCTTCCTTCGCTCCCAAGTCTTGTTCCTTCCAAAAACCGATGCTCGTAAATTTCCAGGTCATTTGGACGTCGTTTGGGTCCCTGAAAGATCAAAATATAGAAAATAGGGTTTTCTGCCTGTGCAGGGTTAATTCCATAAAAATAGGAAAATTATGAAATATTTCAAAAATCATTATAAAACATTGATATAACCCTTATATGATTGGAATACAAGTAATATAGTGCAAAGTTTATGTATGCATTTTACATGCATCACACTCTCATGATGTTTTCTTCTGGGAGTTTACATTGGCGGCTCTCCGAAAGTTGTACATGAACGTCTGCGGTACCTTGTATCAGAGCCTCGGCTCTCTTTTTGGGATTTACCGCCTAGAGAGTAAAAGATGTCGTTTAGAGAATTAGTGCACGATCCCACTTTTATATTCGATGGCACAAATTATGATGTTTGGAAAATTCGCATGCTTAATCTTTTTAGGGCCATGGGTCCAAATTATATTAAGAGGATTGTAGATGTGAGTTTATCTCCTCCAAAGGATTCCAAGAATTATCTTTAGAGGATGAGATAAACTCTCATCTCGAGACTCAAGTTACTAATGGTCTTATATGTGCTTTGACCGATGTAGTTCTTGCTTCAATCATGCCTTTTCGAAATGCACATGAGCTTTGGACCAAGCTTCAAGATATATATGAAGTGTCCAAAATTATTGAGGATGATTGTTCTCCCTCCACCTCCGGCCGTGATGAGTTCACAACTTCTTCCACTTCACCAACATGTGATTTGTCACAAGGTAATGATATGGTGAGTGGTGATAGAAATTGCATTGTTGATGGTGAACTTACTATTGACTATACTTCTTCTCTATCACATTGCAATGTTCTATCTTTGGACTTAAACTCTTCTAGCACTCCAAATGTCATACATGCTAGTGTTGGTCCTTGCATATCATGTAATAGTTGCTTAACTAAATCTAATGATGATATGCTCTCTATGTCTTGTTGTCATGAAAATAATGCTTCCATATCCTCTAGTACTTGCATGACTAACAATGTAGAGGAATCCCAACATTTGTTGGAACAAGACATGGACCTCAATGGTGCTTCAAGTAATTCTTCATCCTCCTCACCCATTAATCATGTTTGCCTCATGGCTAAGGATTCCAAGGTAACTTCTACCTCGAATCCCGAGATATGTGATGATGTGGTTGAGGATCCTCATGGAGAAGATTTTGACATTGAAACCTTAACCAAGAAGGGTGAGATTGTTCTTGGTGCTCTTCCCAAAGGTAGTGAAGCTATCTCTTCTCTATGTGAAATCGTTGCTCATGGTATTAAATGTATAGAAATCATTGAGGATTTGGATACTCAATTTGAGGAAAAATGTAAAATTGAGAGAGAAGATGCTAATGAAAAGCATCCTTAGAGAATGCCCTTGAGGAAGAGCAAGAGCTTCGAGTGTCTCTTGAGGAGAAACTTGAATCTCTTGATGAATCAAATGATCTTATCATTGCTAAAATCATTAAGGAAAGAGATCATGCTATTGCTAAATATAAAGTGCTTAAAAAGGAAAAAGTTGAATTTGGTGTTGGCAATGCTAGACTAAGTGAGGACATAGAGAAACTTGACAAAGCTCACAAGGCTTTAGAAAGTGAACACTCTCTCCTTATCAAGTCTCATGATCAACTCCAAACTCAACTATCTAAGAATGATAAGCTTGCCAAATTGTCTTCTTCCATTTCTAATGATAATGATGCTTGTGCTACTAACTCCACTTCTTGTGAAGCATCTATATTGAAGGAGAATGTTGAGCTAAGGGCCAACTTGAGTTGCTAACTAGCAAGTATGGGAAATTGGAAGAAAGTCATGAAAAGCTCTCTAGCTCTAATGAGATCTTCTAGCATCCCATGCTAAGCTAAAGTTAGCTCATGAGGCTATTATGTCAAAGGTAACATCTTGTGAGCCTCATGTGGACAATGGCACAACTTCTTCTTAATGCTATATTGTCTTGTGCTAGTCCTTGTGATTCATCCACTCACAATGTTGCTACATCTTGTGATGAATTACTTTCCATACCTTGTTGCTCTAACAATGAAGCTTCTACTTCCTCTAGTATTTGTGTTGATACTAACCATGTAGAGGAATTAAAAGAGCTCAAGGCCCAAGTCACTTCTTTGAAGAAAGACTTGGAAAAGCGTCATGTTGGGAAGTCCACACTTGACAATATGTTGAGTGTTCAAAGACGCCCCAATGACAAGAGTGGACTTGGATTCAACTCCAATAACAAGAACAAGTCCAAGATCAACAAGAAGAAAAAGGGCCAAGAACAAGTCAAAGATTCGGCCAAGATTGTTTGCTTCAAGTGCAAAGTTGAAGGGCACCATGTTAGATCTTGCCCTTTGAAGAAGAAGTGTCTTAGTGAGAAGCAACAAGGGAAGAAGCCTCAAGTTCAAACTCAAGTTGAAGAACGACCTCTTCCCAAGAAGAATCAAGCTACTCCTCCTCAAGTCGAGATTCAACCAAGAAGAAGGAGGAAGTCGATGTTGCTACCTATGTCGTGAAAAGGGTCACCTTGCTTCTTCATGCACAAATGGTACCTTATCCAACCCCATTATAGTTGATGATGTTTATTCTCTTCGGAAGGATAAGGTTGGCAATGTGTTTGCCAAATATGTTGGTACTCAAAGTGGTGTCAAGAAAAGAACCATTTGGGTTACCAAACCTATTGTGACTAACCTCTTAGGACCCAACTTGGTTGGGGACCAACAAGCTAAAACTTGATCAATAGGTGTTGTTGGAGGACATTGGAGACTTGGCTACATCATGAAGAATTAAGGGATCTTCATCAATTATATTCTCTCAAGCCAAGTCATTTGGGTTACATTGTTCTATCTCTTATCCAATGTTCCTCCTTGCGGTAACTTGTGCTTATACCATATATTCATTGAAAGTTGCTTGCACCCTTGCATGTGTTAGGTTTTGTACCTTGTTTTATGTGTTGTGCTCTCTACTTACTTATCTTGAGAAATCAAGTATGTGTATTTTGGTTTGCACACCATTTACTTGTTTTGAGCCTTATTGCTTTATTTGCTATCTTATCTTGTTGGCTCTCTTTGAGAGATTAATGGACTATCCATTTTTGGAGAGTGATATGCTTCGTGCACTTCACAATCCTAAATATGTGTGTACATGAGGAATACCACTTAGTGTTGATATATCAATATTATCTATTCTCTATGTGGTATGTCATGCTCATGAGAAATTCAAATTCTATAATGTCCATTAATTTCTTGAGTTGGTTTTGTTTGCCTCTTGTTTTCAAATAAATGGATTATCACATTATGGGGGAGTAATAAGCTATGTGCATATTACAAGCCTAGAAAATGTGAACATGTGAGGTTTTGCCACCTAGAATTGATATTGTCAATTATCTTGTTCCTATGTGGCATGTTTCTCAAACAAGTTCCATATTTGCTTAAATGCCTTTTATCTCTCATCTTTTGGATCTTGTGTGTGAGAAAGTTTCTTGGTGCTTTGCATGATCGTTGATCAAATTGAAGCCGTCAAGAATCTCTATCTAAGCATGTGTCAATTCCTATCTTTGACATATGCTTTATTTGTTGTGAAGTTGGTCTTGTTATCATTCTATATACCACGAGAAATATCTCCATACTCCTTGTCCATGACAAGTGATACTCACAATTGTGGTGAATTTGTAGACCATCTTCACTTTGGCTATTGCTTTGAATTGCCTTATTTTGTTGCCAAAACTTGTTTTATCAAACTCTTTTTGTCTTCTTTGTATCCTATGGATCTTATTGTTCTTCTTGAATTTGACTAGTGTTTGTATAATATATATGGTGTGTGATGATCCCATTGGTGTGCATTTGTATTCAAATGCAAAATCATAAATAATGCACACATATTGGGGGAGCTATCCTATATGTTTTTGAACACTATTTGTCTTTAATTGGTTTTAGATCCCGATGATATGTCTCTTTGAAGACAAGCATTTTCGTCTTGGTACTTTGTGCCATCATGAAAAATGTAGAGGGTTTGGTTATTCCTTGACCATATTTTCATTTGGTATCTTTTCTTTTGGTATCTTCAATCATGTGTTGATTTGGGTATTTGATATAATTTGGACAAATTCTTTTCGTGTCACACTAATGTGTGCTCTCTTGTTTTAATTGGTGTTTTATCCAAATTGTATCTCTTTTGGTTCTTGAAAGTCTTGTGCATGCATATTTACTATATGTATTTCTTTGGCATGCTTACTTTCGTTGATCCAATATATAGGATAAACTCCATCAAATCCTATATGGCTAAGATGTGCATGAAATTCAATTTCACATTAATATGCACATATTTATGTGGAGTTTGTCCTATGTATTGTAGTTGCTCTAACTACTTTGGACCCAATGAGTTTGGGTACCATGTTGTACTTGAATTTGTTTTAGGTACATTGGAAATGCATTGGAAGCTTGTGTCGCAGCAGTGGAACACGGGGTTCCCCTAGTGCTGCCAAAGTGGGTCCACCGCATGTGGGCCCAGCACGAAGATGGACAAGATCAAGACACGACGCAAAGCTGGCGGGTACCCCTCGTACCAGCCAAGTCTGCCGGGTGCGGAGGACCCCGGGGTCCCTCGCACCCCGGAAGAGCAAGAAGACCCCGAGAGCCCGAGACCCCGGCAGAGCCGGACTCTCACTCGGGTACCAGGCTATACCCGATGAAGTTAAGGCTTCCACCGCCCTCCAGAAGATGGTAGAAGAGTCCAGAAGACTTGGGAAGCAAGGCGCAGGCAGGGGACACCACCTGCGGTGTGCCAACCCTTTTCCCACCTCGCTTTCCCTAAAGGGCGGGGATCTCACCAAACCGACGGAAGATACTTGGAGGAGGAGAGGCCACGTCTCCACCTTAACCACAGAGAGGGGGAACTTCCCGCCAAGACCCCCTCACGCTCCTCGCATGACCTCTGTGGCATCCCCTTGTCTATAAAAGGAGGACCAAGTCATGGCGAGGAGGGAGTACAAATCCAAGGCAGAACCCAAGCAAGAGCAGAGCAAGAGATAGCTAGGGCAAAGAGGAAAAGGGAGGTGATCTCCTCAGGGCCAGGATCTGCCCTTTCTCCTTCCTCTCGCCAAAACCCTTTCCGGGGTACCTCGCCGAAGACTCCATTGTAGCCATACCATGATGCTCACATCCATCCAGACATGCAGGAGTAGGGCTGTTAGCCTTCGGGCGGCCTGAACCTGGGTAGATCGCTGTGTCCTTTGCTTGCTTGCCATCCACGCTAAGAGAGACAGACGGAGAGCTTGCCGGTGGTACTTCTCCGGGAGACGTCTTCCAGCCTCCTTCGCGCCCCTACCGAATCTACAAAGGGGGTGTCCTTCATCCCCGGTGTCCGTCCTTCGTGACACGACAACTTGTCTCATTTACAAGGAAGGTGGTGTCACCATGTGTTCTTTGGAGCGAAGTTTGGATGATCGTTAACTCTTATGTTCTACATCACCAATGCTATCTCGGTAACAAGTATCTACCTGATGCATATGTTTCTTGCTTTCAACCTTGTGTAGGTTGTATCTTGGCATGAATCTCTTTTGTTGCAACTAATTTGGTTCTTGCAAAACGTCTTTATTGCAAATGTGAGTAAGCTGGGATGATTACATATAAGGGGACTATTTATTCATTTCTATGATTCATCGATCCCAATTATGTCAATCTAGCACTTTCTACTTAAAGTCTCGCATGTGCAACATTGATGATTTTTCAAAATCATTTACGTTTTGTGATACTTGTTAGCTTACTCGGAGCATCCATTTGTTAACCTTTATCCCTTGTGGATAGTTTTTGATGCTATGACGAGTATGTGTTGGAAGTTCATTTATATTCCGTTAAGATATATTTCGGCTTTGTGCTTCGTTTTTAAGCAAAGATCTTATTGGTGTATTTATGACTTCCTCGTGGATATCATGATCTTTACCCTTGTATCTATCTTGTGTGTACATGTTTATTTGTAGACCCATATCTTAGTGATTCGTGTCTACTTAGAAACTTATACACATGAGAATAATACATCTTTAATTGATTTTGATTCTTTGGTGGTTTCTAAAAGGCACAAGTTTTTTTTTGTGTTATGCTTTTTTGCATCTTACTAAGCTTGTGGAGCTATTTTGATTTATCTTCTTTTGGTGTGTGGGTATGGAAAATACATGATATGCACTATGTGCAACTCTTTTTGAAAGACTATGTTGATGCTTTTGCTCATCCTTGTATTAGTCTCCTAAAATGTCTTCTTATCTCACACCCATCCTTATTTGCCGCTCCTTGCTCATGTTGCAATTTTTTTTTGTTGCGAGTTGTTTGCCTCTTTTCTCATTTATATTCTCTTGCATGTGCTTGTGTTCGAATTAATATAGGAGGGAGTGAGGATTCCATGTTGTGCACACTATACTGAAATACAAATCCTAATTATGCACGTACCTTGGGGAGTTCCCTCTTGATATTTAGAACACTTTTCGGATCCTTTTGATTGCTTGCTTCTTTCGTTGAAGTATCTTTCTATTTGATATTCTCTTGCAATCATTGGATCCTCAATATAGTTTGATCTCCCTCCTTCTATTCTTCATTGGATATATGCATTTGATTTCACTCACATTACGAGAAATGCACACTTTATGTGGGAGCTCTTATTATATCGGCCTTCTTATTTTTCACCCATTTCGACAATCGATACCAATGGGGAGAAATTTAGAGGGTTTAAGGGAATATGGGTTTGTTCTCTTGCGGTTCTCTTGCATTCTTGCTCTTTGTGTTGCATGGTTGCTTAAATTCATTATATAAACCCTCGTAAAAGGGATTGTCATCAATTACTAAAATGGGGAGATTGAAAGTGCATGGTTGCCCCCATGCGTAGTTTTGGTAATTAATGACAATCCTTATGGACTAATGTTTACATTGAGATATTCTTATAGATCTTGTCCATGGAAAATATAGAAGTTCATGTATTGGACTCTTGAAGATGACATGATGACCAATGCTCTATTCAAGGGTTTATATGAAGAATGGTCATGTGTAGAGTTGTGCTCATTGCAAGTATGGCTTGGAAAAGAAGACGGAGTGAACAATCATGTTTATCTCCAAGCCATCATACATATCAAGAGAAGAAGATGAAGTACAAGCTCAATATGATGCATCTCAGAAGATATCATTTGATTGAAGCTTGCAAAGGAGACATGAAGACAGAGCTTAGCGAGGCCCTCCCATAATGGAGTATGGGGGAGCATTTGGAGAAGTCTTCATCAAGCATGTGCTAGCAAGCACAATCAAGAAATGTGTTCCAACTTGATAGAGTCAAGATCGTCATCATCGAGATCAAGTGGAATGCGCAAGGCAAAAGTATGATCTTGATAGGTTTTCTATTTTAACGGTCTCATGTTGTTAGTGGGAGACCGGGTTTTAGGATAGACGTCGTACTATCAAGAGGGGCTCTCAAGTGAGTAACTTAATCGCATCTTTGTGAAGAGATCAAACCTTTGCATTCTTGGCATTCCATCTTTCTTGGCTCTTATGTGGTTTTTCTCCTTGTTGGGTTTTGGTGCTTGTCGTGATCTTCATGACAAGCCCAAGTTCTTCGAAAACGGATTTCTTTTGGAAACTTGTTGCGTTTTCGTGTTGGAAATATTATCGGTTTATCCTTGAGTAAAGTTCCACACCTTCTAATGTGTGCCAACTTAACTCTATTTATGGTTCTTAATATTTGAGAGTGAAGGATTTGAGCACTTGTGCTCTTGCCTTTTGCATTTGGTGCATCGGTGTGCTCTCCACGAGGATTCGTGGAAGTTGAAAATTTGTGAGCGTGTTACTCTTGGGTCCTTGGACCCTAGACGCCCGTGTGGTGGTTGGACCTTTGTGGTCACTTGTAAAGCCGTTCGGGAGCCCCCGATCCTGTTGTGGGTTGTGCCCGGATTGTTGTTAAAAGGCTCCGGATTCCGTCTCGAAGGATTCTGATAGTGAAAGGTGAACCAAACCTTTGTGGTGCGGTTTATCAGAGAAGAAGGTGAAACCTTTGTGGTTATTGAACCATTGTGTTGGTTCACACCTCTCCAACGAGACGTACTCCCTTAACAAGGAGGAACTCGGGAATACATCCTCGTCTCCGCGTGCCTCGGTTATTTCTATGCCCGAGCTTTTTTACTTATGCACTTTACATTGTGATAGCCTTCGTGCTTGAAGTATTTTATATTGTTATCACCTTGTTGCTTTTCTTGCTTAGCATAAGTTGTCGGTGCACATAGGTGAGCCTAGTTTATTTAAGTTGTCGGCTTGTTAATTTAAACTCCTAGTTTTATTTCGCAATTAGCAAGGCTAAACCGGAAAAGTTTTAATCGCTTATTCATCCCCTCTAGGCGACATCATTGTCCTTTCAGTACTTTTGTGTTGTATCTTCGTAGCGCTTTCTCTGGCAAAGTTTGTATCATGTTCTGCACATTGGCGTTCATTCGCTTGGGCCTTCCCTATTGAGCCTATCAGTGCAGTACGTGGACGATGGCGACGATGTTTGTGGTGGAGCTGCCTTCAATGGTGTAGTCGGCCTCGGCGGTCAGTAGCATGTGTTAATGTGCGCAAACTCTAACATGAGCTACAGACGACTTTGTATGTCCTCTTTTTGCCGTAGCTCTCCTTAGATGGTCGCGCCCTCTTTTTTTTTCACGGTAATACGATTCTCATTGATAAATAAAAGACGAGATACAAAGTACATATACACCGATTTTACATATCTATTTCACGGAGTCGACTCTAGTCTCCTTGATACTCTCGTTTCTCATATGTACAATCTTTTGTTATAAATTGGGCTCAACACATTGTATCTCTATCGGCGATTTTCACGTTATTACTTTTCGATCATAACCATTTTTTATTTAAAAATATATTAGGTTCCCTTCACCATGGCACACTGAATCCGGAACATCTTCCCTTTTCTTTCTCCTTCTGCTTGCCCCTTCGTGCTTACCGTTCATATCAGACCTCCCCTCCTCCTTTTCGAAATTCACAAATTACCGACCTCCCCTTAAAAAGGCCCTCATCGCCGTCGTGCTCCACCTCTCTCTTCCTCCTCGCCCCCACCACCTTCCCCCAATCCTTCGCCGCCGACGCCGACCGCCGGACGTGCGGCGCAATCTCCGCGGTGCGTATTCCTCCCCCTCCCGCCGATCCGACGAGCGCCTCCCGGATCGCACCCTCGCTTCGTCCCGGGGTCTCGGATTTGGATTCCCTCCCCTGCTTTTTGTTTTTGTTCGTCATCTCGTTGTACGGTGATTTGCTTCCTGATAGGCGGCCAGATCGATGCGGGGAGCTGCTCCAATCCCCGGCGGTGGCCGCCGGACCGGTAGATTTACCTGGTTCCCGGTTCGGTTTGGGGGTTTATGCCTTCTGGGGGATTCGGGACCGCGGCGCTCGATCCGCCTGGAGGTCGCTCCGCGTGCTTGGATCTCCTCCCGCTGGATCGGCTCGGGCTTTTTTCTAGCTTCCCCCTTTGATTTCCTGACCCCCGGTCGTACGATCTCGATAGGGCTAATGATACTTGCTGTAGCACTGCCACTGTAAGTTGCCGTGGAACCTCCTTCTGGGAGTATATATGTTCAGGGATTGCGTGATCCGCGTAACATGCAGTATCTCTGTCTGGGTTGCGTGCGTGCTTGTACGCTGTGCAATCTGTAGTTATAATTGTAGTAGTGAATCGTAGCTTGACCAGAGGAAAGCCGTATAAGAGCATGCGTTCATCAATTTCCTCCCCACAGTACATTAGTAGCATTCGACTGCCCATAGCTCTCTCCACCCATTTAATGCTCCCGTTATCATTTTACAGGGGAAATGCACTAATCATCACCTGATAACTCCCAAAAGTTATTTCTTTCACAATTTTTTTTGCGTATATGTTCCAGAAGCTGCATTGCAGTGCCCCTTGCAGCCCTAAAAACTAAAGGACTCACACTGAGATCTGCGTTTTATTTTTATTCCATTTGTTCTTTCTGGAAATTTCGTAGGCGCTCTGCACTTAGAACCCCAATCTTCGCTTTTGGTTTCCCCTTCCCTAGCTGAAATGTGATGGTTTTATACCTATTTGTTTTGCAGAAATGGAGGAACCCTGTCTTTCCACGCAGCTTATTGATGGAGATGGTGTTTTCAATGTATCTGGATTGGAGAGCTTCTTGAAGGAAGTTAAATTGGCCGAATGTGGGCTCTCATATGCTGTTGTATCAATAATGGGCCCACAAAGTAGTGGTATGATTTGCTCCTTTCCCCATCCCTGCTAACCCGTTTAACTTTAACCAGTTATATGTTATACCATCGGTTCTCAACCCCCTCCCCACCCCAATGTTTTGCAGGAAAGAGTACACTTTTGAATCATCTTTTCCGCACGAATTTTAGGGAGATGGATGCTTTCAGAGGAAGGTATGTTGTCATTCTGTTATATTTACATGCCTTTTTAATATATGCTTTCTTCTCTTTGATGGAATCAAATTTTCTTCTGTCCACTAACTAGCATTTATTCAAATTTTCAGGTCACAGACAACCAAAGGTATATGGTTGGCGCAGGCCCAGAATATTGAACCATGCACTCTTGTAATGGATTTGGAAGGCACTGATGGAAGAGAGAGGGGCGAGGTAATGAACAAATAAGAATCCCCCAATTCAGAATTGATTGAAACATGTATTATCATAGAAGCACATGCTTAAATTCACTCTTTTTTCTCGACAGTTGACAAACATATTTTGTTTCTCTTGCATCTTATATTATATATAGTATTAAATTAGGGAGTCAGGTAGGGCGCCTCCAATAAGCTACGCTATATTTTTCTTCAGCTTACAAGAGGCCCCCCTTTGATTTTATTTCATCATATTTCCAACTTGTAATGGTTGATGAGCTCTAGCTTATTGAGTAAACGTGATAATGTGCTGGCTGTTGTGTCTTGACTTCTGCTTTTAAGTTCACGAGCTGAAGCTAACATGTGCTCGCTCTGGCCCATATGATTGCTCATGCAAGTCAGGGAACTGAGATAGTTGCTAGTTATAATGTTTTGGATTATGGAGGTTCTATTCCACATTGTACTTGTCTAATTGATCCACACATAATTTCAGGATGACACCGCCTTTGAGAAGCAAAGTGCGTTATTTGCTTTGGCTGTTTCGGATATTGTGTTGATCAATATGTAAGTTGTTCCCCTAATTGACGATGCTGAACTTATTAGTCCTATTGTTCAATACATTTAATTTATCGTTTTCTTCTATTCCATAGGTGGTGCCATGACATTGGGAGAGAGCAGGCTGCGAACAAACCGCTTTTGAAGACCGTCTTCCAGGTTATTTTTTTCTGTCATTTTCTCCTATTTTTCCATGTTTGGTAAAACTGCACTGGGATACTTCTGTATCTTTTTCTTTGTTTCACTCTTTACGGGTGTGCACCGTTATTATATTCTAATATATCTTCTATCTGTGTAGGTCATGATGAGATTGTTCAGTCCTCGCAAAACAACAATGTTATTTGTTATTCGTGACAAATCAAAGGTGAGGGCTTCACACAGTGCATTCTAGGCTATAAACACTGACATTCTTTGAAAGAAACTGTTAGTAACCTTGTTTTTATTTATTTCCTGCACCTACTTTTTTTTGCACTGAATTATTATAACACCCTTTTTTGTTATAAACAGACACCTCTGGAGAATCTTGAACCTATTTTAAGGGAAGATATTCAGAAGGTACGTAAATCATTGATAATCTGTGTCCTACTTATGCCTGACCATTAGTTTTTTTTGCTTTCAGCATGCTAAACTGTTTTCACCTGTTTGCAGATATGGGACGGTGTTCCTAAACCCCATGCCCATAAAGAAACTCCACTCAGTGATTTCTTCAATGTAAAATCCTTACCACACCTTTTTTTTGCTTGTTTATACTGTATGCATCAGCTAGATTTACACACTGTATTTTTCACATACAGGTACAAGTAGTGGCTCTTAACAGTTATGAGGAAAAGGAAGAGTTATTTAAGGAGCAGGTCGGTGTGACTACAATGTCTATTCCTAGACGACACTAGATTTGTGCTCGCTGCTTATTTTCTTTGAAATATGAATAACATAGTACGTTAAATTCTTGAAGGTTTCCAATTTGAGAGATAGGTTTCAACATTCTATTGCTCCTGGTGGACTAGCTGGAGACCGGCGTGGTGTTGTTCCAGCATCAGGTTTTTCATTCAGTTCACAGCACTTTTGGAAGGTCATCAAGGAGAACAAAGACCTTGATCTACCTGCTCATAAAGTGAGCACCCTCCTCCATTTTCTAATTTGAGTTATCAATATGTTGTGTATTGAAATATTTTAATATGCATCAATTCAGGTTATGGTGGCTACTGTCCGGTGTGAGGAAATCGGAAATGAAAAACTTGCCAGCTTTACGGCTGATGAGGTGATTTTAGTACATCAAATTATTAAGCTTAAATCAATGCTGCTTAGGCTCATGAAACCACTGATACTATATATACAAATTTATAAAGGAATGGCAACAATTCGAGGAGGTTGTTCAAAGTGACTATGTACCAGGGTTTGGGAAGAAGATCAGCAGCCTTCTTGATAGATGTTTATCAGAGTGAGTTTTCATTTCCTTCTTGTGGTTAGTAATGCTTTCCTTATCCTGGTTATGGTTGTCCAGATCAGAAAATTTATGTGGATTGACTACAGCCATTTATTAGTCAGATTGGTTGGTGGTGCACCCAAATGCCAGTCAGTCCTCCTGATTCTAGTCAAATTTAGTCGAGTGAAAACATGTTGACATGTATTTTCTGTAAATTGTTGCAAGCCAACCAGTCAATAGCCCCATGTGTATGTTCCTTTTGCTTGTATGAACAACAGTTAGCTCCTTTAAAAAATAAATCATGCCAGTGAGGGTTGGGTGTTTGCAAATGGAAAAGCAGTCCATAAAGCATATTTTATTTGTTTATAGATGATTTACATAGGTAATCATCTATCTGAGATGCAAGCCATGCTTATTTTTGGTGTACGTCAGAGTTTTTTATGATGGAAAGCCGTAAGGGTGACCTTGACTGTGTTTTGAGTAACGATAAGCGCCTGGACAATTTTCTGTCGTTTCAAGTATTTTCTTTTGTGTAAATTGCAGATATGATATGGAGGCTATATATTTTGATGAAGGTGTCAGAACCTCAAAAAGACATCAACTTGAGTCTAAACTCTTACAGGTTTGCACTTATGTCTTGTTCTAATCTCAGTCTCTTGTATCAAATGATAATTCCTCGCTGCTTGCTCCAACCATATAATCAACAGTTTGGTTATGTACTTTTCTTATGCATAACGTGAACCAATCAGTCGTCTTCATACAGGGGCCAGTCATCTTCGTGCACGTTGTAGTCATCTGTATACATGGATACACCATACTTGTCATGTGGACTTTAACCTAGAGAACAAACCTTTATTCTATTTTCTCGACACAGTTTGCCATATTTTTTGAAAGAGATTAGTGGAAGAACAGCATAGCGGTACCTTGAAATTAACCCTCCGGAACTAATCTAATGCTAATTTTTTTTATAAAGATTGCCATATTTGCTGTAAGAGATAAGTCAAGAGTGGGCACTGTTTTTGTAGAAAACTGAAAACCTAATGTTCAGTCCAAGAATATTCTACTGTACTCGTTTTCCTGCCATGAATTATGTTATGTTCTAGATTTTTTTCCTCATCCTGACTGCAAATATTGTTCATTGGTCTTGTCTCATGTTCCATTCATTGCTTAGTTGTCCAGTTTTGGATTTATGCATTGTTGTCAATGTTAAGTGTTCTCTGATGACTTAATGCTTACATGAATTTCCATTCGTGTCCTAGCTTGTCCAACCTGCATACCAATCTCTTCTGGGCCATTTACGGGCTAGAACTTTAGAAGCATTTAAGGACTCTTTTGACAAGGCCCTTGAAAAGGATGGATTTGCTGTCGCTGCTCGCGATTCTATCCAGATTTTCCTGGAGAAGTTTGACAAAGGATCTGAAGGTATTTCTCTAGGAATGTTGCAAATATACTTGCTCTGTTGCTCGTGTGCTTGTAGGAAATAGTGATACGCTGTTGTAGGAATTAGGAAAACATTAATGTTGCAAACCAGTCAAATACAGGTATAGGTGGTGTTGTGGGGCCAGAGACAAGATTGTCAAAGTTTTTACCTATATTTGTTTGGATTTTTTAAATAGAAACACACACAAGTATATGAAGGATTTGCTGAAAACCTGTGGGGTCAGCTGACCCCACAAATACAATGTGGATCCAACCATTTGACACTAGTTACTTGATATTTTCCTGCCTGATGCCGTTTCTTGATTTTATTGCTGTCACAAACGACTAGTTATATTTCTGGTTCCTGGTGTGAAATGGCACCAGCCAGACGAAGCTGGGGAGTATTAGTTAAACCTTGTAAGAAGCATCACAGATTTGCTGTTTTCATATTTGTGTCAGTTGAGATAGGTACACCATCAGCCATCTGAGGAACTGCTGTGCTAAAATTAGTGTCACGTTTCAAATACTAACTGTAATAATATTATAATATTAGCTAGAAATGAACACGTGCTTTCAAGTTTCAAGTATATTATTAGTCCAAAGAATGTTATTCCTTATCTTGCAGTCTGCTCCTTTTCTGCATAAATGCATACACCTTAAGGTCACATACCTGGATATTATACAGATGCTACTATTGAACAAGTGAATTGGGACTCCTCGAAAGTAAAGGATAAGCTTAAGCGTGACATCGAGGCACATGTGGTGTCAGTCCGTGCTACAAAACTTTCTGAACTTTGTTCCCGATATGAGGTTGCCTTCACTTTCCAATTTTGTTTGATTACCTTTTCGAATGACTGGTGTAACTGTCAGGACAAAGAACATAGTTTTTTTTAATTCGAGATCTATTGTTTCAGGGGAAACTTACCAAAGCTCTGGCTGAACCTGTTGAAGCCCTTCTAGATTCAGCCAGTGAGGACACCTGGCCAGCTATTAGGAAGCTTCTTCAACGTGAAACAAAAGCTGCCGTTTCAGGTCTTGAATCTGCTATTTCAACTTTTGAGCTCGATGAAGCTACTGAGAAAGAACTGCTTTCGAGGTTGGAGAATCATGGAAGGGGTGTTGTTGAATCAAAGGCAAAAGAAGAAGCTGCAAGGGTCTTGATCCGCATGAAGGACAGGTGAGTTGTGCTTCAGCTCCAACTAAAGAAAGAGACATCTTCTGTGCGAAAAACTAAATGTGTAAAATTGTACAGGTTTTCGATGTTATTCAGTCGTGATGCTGACTCCATGCCAAGAGTATGGACAGGAAAGGAAGACATAAAAGCAATTACTAAAACTGCTCGTTCAGCTGTATGTCAAATGTTAATACTGTCCATTGGAAATGTAATAACTTGCTTAGGAACTGAAACTTGAGACTCCTCTCTGTACAGTCCATGAAGTTGCTTTCTACAATGGCTGCTCTTCGGTTAGATGAAGATGGCGACAACATTGATACCACTCTTTCCCTTGCTCTAGTTGACGCCGCGAGGCCTGGGACTACAGATAGGAGTATCCAATCGCTTGATCCACTTGCCTCCAGTTCATGGGAAAGGGTGTGTAGGCAATATGTTATATTTGTTTGTGCTTGTCAGCTGAAGCAATATTCTGCGCTTTTTCGTAGACCATTTGCCCATAAATTATTGCTTTGTTATTTGCTAATGGATGCCATTTATATGAGCAGGTCCCAGAGGAGAGAACTTTAATTTCCCCTGTCCAGTGCAAATCTCTGTGGAGGCAATTTAAGGCCGAAACCGAGTATACCGTCACACAAGCCATAGCTGCTCAGGTATCCTTGCGAGCAACATTTCAACAACTATTCATTTTGCGCTATCAAAATTCTGTGGTTGTTTCCACATCTCCAATCCCTTTTTGGTACTTCTGGAGTTTCTTTGGAAGTGAAGTGCTCTTGCGTATACTGTATACTACTATTACTAACCATTTAATGTTCCTTTCTAAAGGAAGCAAATAAGAGAAACAACAACTGGCTGCCTCCTCCATGGGCACTTGCTGCGATGGCCGTGCTTGGATTCAATGAGTTTATGACATTACTGAGGTACTTTGTTTTGTTTGCAGATTCATGCATGAGTTTTGGTTAAGGCATCTATCCATTTCGTATGACTGAGATTTCATTTTCATTTGATGGACAGGAATCCGTTGTACCTGGCCGTCATGTTTGTAGTTTTCCTTGTTGGTAAAGCCCTCTGGGTTCAACTTGATGTTGCCAATGAATTCCGAAATGGATTTGTGAGTATTAAAGCACCAGTTCTGTCTTGCTATTTTCTTGCCAGGAAACCACATTTGACCTAATATTCTTACTTGGATATTACGCAGCTTCCAGCTCTACTCTCTTTGTCCGCAAAGTTTGTACCGACAATGATGAACATTCTGAAGAGACTAGCTGACGCGGGGGCAGCGCCTGCAGCCCCAGAGAGGCAAAGAGAGATGGAACTCCAGCCAAAATCCACAAGGAATAGTTCAAACAGCAACGTCACATCAGCAGGCTCCTCCAACATAACCTCTTCGGAGAATGGACCTGAATATTCAAGCCCGATAGCGCAATGATCAGTGGATAGCAACGGTTTGAGCCTAGGAGATCGAAATGCCTTGCGGTTTGAGCCTAGAAGATTGAGGTGCCTTGCGGTTTTTGCACGCTTGCCCTTCCCGACCTGATGTATGGAAATTACATGGAGCGGTCCACAGTGGTTATATATGGAATTTTGGGCTGGGAGTCGTTTGTACGAAACATTGTAGAATAACTTTCATCTCCTTTCTTTTGTAAAAGCTTATATGATGGTTGTATAGAAGATTTGCGATTATTTCTATCATTTCAGCCCATGCGACTAGGAGAAACACAGCGTTGCATTCCTGTACTATATACTTGGTTGCATATATTGCGATTTGCAAGAAGTATGTATATTTCTTGAAACTCTGATCGGATTGCTCTGCAGAATCATCAGGTCGCTTAGATGACAAGGAGATTTTTTTTTTGGGATATTGTAAGTTGTTTTCAGTTCCAATTGCAGCTTTAAGTTACATTTTGCACCATTAATATTTGAGCTTCACCTGGTGATTTTCTGAGATAGTGTGGTTCCTTGATGTAATGTTCCTTTTTGGAACAAATATAAGCAGCAGCAAATTACCAATTTGACTTCTATGGCCAGATATCAGGCTAGTAACTTCAAACATGGGCCCTGAGGAGGGGTAAATACCCTTCACATTTTCACTACTATATGTAGGATTTCAAGCGAAGCTGATAATGACCAGTTGTGAATTCCAAAAGAATATGATACAAACAATATTTCTAGCAAAACCATAATAAAGCCATTAAAGCATACAACATTGTAACAGTCAAACAATTACAAATACAATTGACTAGCTGAACCGTACCTCCAGCCGTGTTAGAATTTAAAAGTAGGCATGCTCGTCAAATGGACCCGGTAACTCAATAATTACTAACTGGTTCATATTAGATTTGACATTTGACTAATATATAGATTGGATAATGTGATCTGAAACATTTGGATATTCCTAATTATTTTTTGGATAATCGATGTCCGCATGCGATTAGCTGTACCATATCATATACGGCAAAGCTACTCTAGATTTAAATATCCTTATCTGTCGTTTTCTTTACACCAAATATGTAGGGGAGCGACGTTTTGGTGCCCGGGCGCAAATGCACCCGGAACAGAAAACAACGTCTCTGATGTGCAAGGTGGACCTGGCATTTCGATGTCTGATGGACGGACGTTTGCATGTCGATGGTGGACTGTGGGGACATGACAGACAGTTAGCATGGACCGTGGAATATAAGTTACAGAATAACCACAGCCCGTTGGCCGCATTCCAACGATGACGAGCTCGTCGGTAACGAATGACTATGACTCTCTCATTTGGTGTTACTCAAGTAACGGGGTCTATTCTTCTAGCACTTCGTATAAAATAGTAAGTTTTAGAGGGGTTACCCAAATCTATACTCCAGTGGTTTGGTCACTGAATATACCACCCAGAGTACAAATCTTTCTCTGGCTCTTGTCAAAAAACAAGCTGATGACAAGAGACAATCTTCTTAAAAGGAAGATGCAGAAACCTGTAGACTGCATTTTCTGCAGTGAAAATGAATCTGCCTCTCATTTATTTTTTGAATGTATTGTTGCTAGATTAGTTTGGGAAAAGGTCTCTGAGTTTTTTGGCATTAGTCTAGGGTCTGATTACACATCTGTTGCCAGGTTTTGGGTTTCAAATAAAAGACACTCTGCTCTCAATGCTATATGTGCTGCGGTACTCTGGAGTATTTGGAAGCACCGAAATGCCTTGATATTTGATAACACTTCCTGGTTGTGTATGAAACAGATCTGGTGGCTGATTCTCAGAACTCTCAAGAAATGGAGGCTGGTTTTCAAACAATCGATGCTGGAAACGATCGACAGATTCTCCCTGTTGGTCATGAACATCCTGAAAGAAAGAGCAGCTCTGACGTGGGGGTGATCAAGGCTCTCACTACTTTGAAGCTGTCCCAGCTCCCCAGCTCCTTCGCGCCGCACACACCACCCAGCATACTACAGATGCCAGTCCCCGCGACATCCAATGCCTGGAGCAACTGCTTGGGGAAGCCGCTGATGCCATCTGCACTGCTCCCGCCGCAGGAAACGAAGGCGAAGCTGCTGGAGGCAGTGGAGCGCTTCCGCGCTTCATAGTGACCGTCTCCAAAAATCTATGTGCGGTTACCGTCGTGATGCTTCCTCAGAACCGTCGTTAAAACAGTCCTGTAATAATTAAGCTAGATGCATAACTTCGTCTCAGTTTAGCAGAACTCCCCCTTTGTGGTTTTAGTTTTAGTTTTGAGGCTTTTTGAACTCGGCCCTTTCGGCTGCCTTCCTTTAGCTGGTTTCTGTAACTCTGGTTTCGTTTTATGCAATAAAATGGGACCGGGCTCCCTTCGGGAGGGCCCTCTAGTTCTAAAAAAAAAAAAACGAGCTCGTCGGTAGTAGCTGGCCTTGTCAAGCCGCCTCAGCACACCGTCGATCTTCTCCATGTCGCCGACGAGCTCCTATTTGACATGGAGATCTATGTACTTAAGTGAGACGAATTTGACAAAATTTGTCATTTCGCTCCAAAATTAAGAACGTACACTGCACAAAACTCGAAACCGATGACGGAAATGAAACCTACTTGTCGATGCGCACATGTTTCATCTACAAATTATTTCGAAACCAAATTTATTTGTGTGAGATAGAGTATATGCCAAACATATAGCATTACATTCATCCATGTGTTAAGCTCTCACATGTTCATAGATACACCGGCCATCAATTGCACACATGAGTACATCCAAGAAAATGAGTTAATTGCACTAGCGGTCACACATCTCGTCACGTATGTGCACTTAAGTTACACATCTCAAAAACTGGTTTTTTGTCACACAACTCAACATTCAGGTGCATTTTGGTCACAACCCGAAAATGGTATCCGGGTTTTTCAGAAGGTTATGGATCCTCGCCACCCGAAGTAGGTTGTGGTAAGAATCAACGAGCATTCACAAACAATGCGCCTTGGGATCGACGAACAAGCACCGCCAATGGCGTAACATTTCTACTCCAGAGGACGCACATAAAAGCTTATGAGACGCCTCAATCATCCACTTTGGCAGGTATATTGATGATGTAAATCGACGTGGCCGATAAGACCGCCTTGACCAAAACCGAATGCCCCTTAATTTCCAAGAGTGAGCCCTCCACGTGGATAGACGACACGCCAACAGATGCCCACAAGGTTGGAACTGCTGCTTAGTAAAACTGGTCGACTACATGGCAAGCCCCAGATAAGTGCAGTGAAACAAGGCTGCATCACACGAGGGCAACCAAGATTAACATCCACATCGAGGGCCTCACATTGAATCAGGGTGGCTGAACTCTTCGTGTAGTTAGCATGAAGACCAGATGCTTTGCCAAATTGATTGAAGATGCTTCTAACACACACGATTTCATAAGCACATGCTAGCGAAAAACTATCGAGCCCAGACACCTTATCCGCCGAACCTCCTCCACCGACCACGACCCTTCTAGCTCCAAGGGATCAAGGGTGGGAAGGCCAAGTCCCTCCAAGGCAACGAACGAGGGGGAGATTCCACAACGGCACAATGCCTAGTTGAGCTTCCATCATCCACAACAGGGGGCAGGGGAGAACAGGTATGGCCTATTGCGCGCTCAAGAGAGGCAAAGCCAAGGGGCTTCATTTTTTTATTAGAAACTATGGGGCAAAAGCTTTGCCACTTATATTAATTAAGAGAGAGTTGAGACAACAAGTTTAGGACAACTGAAATAAAGATACAACCGGATTACTCTCCCGGCAAAATTTCTCCCAAACGTTTCGTACCCGCAAGAACCCAAATCCTCGCCTCATGCTTGATCTTGGAGATTATAGCTTGAGAAGAGGCATGCTTGTTGTGAAAGACCCTAGCATTTCTCTCATTCGAAATCTCCCAAGATGTTAAGAGAACAAGGGAGACCAACGCCTTGCGGTCGTGGACGCCATTACCGGACATTTGTTGCCACCAATCTTTGAGGGTTAAAGTGGGCCAAGTAGATTGGTCAAGGTTGAGGCCAAGCCAATCTTTCAAGATGGACCAAACTCGAGTAGTAAAGCGGCAATGAAGAAGAAGATGGTCGGCCGTCTCCGGCGTCGCCTTGCAAAGAGGGCAAAGCCCACAATTGTCCCAACCTCTACGGGCAAGGCGATCCGCCGTCCAAAGATGGTTTTGGAGGGCAAGCCACGCAAAAAGCTTCGTCTTCGGAGGGGACCAAGCCTTCCACACCAAGCGCCTCATGTTGGAGGGCGGAGCGTCCACGAATTGTGCTAGATAGGCCGACGTGGCTGAGTATTCGCCATTTGCCGTGAGGTTCCACACAATGGAGTCCTCCATGGAGTCGTCGAAGGTGCAACTTTGTATCATGGTCCAAAGGTCAACGTATTGGAGAAGGTGTTGCATAGAGAAGTTCTCATCCAACTTAATTTTTTGAACCCAAGCACCGTTGAGCAAAGCTTGACGGATGTTCCAATTCTTCCTAGAGGAGGCAAGGAAGATAAGCGGCGCCACGAGTCCTTGGGCTTTTGCCCTCCAAGCCACGGAGCTTCCCAAAAATGCGTCTTCGCCCCATCTCCAACGGTGATAGTAGTTGAGTCGTTGAAGAGGTCCATGTCCTCCTTCGTGCAAGGTGTTCCCAAACCGGCCCAAATTTTGTTTGGATCCTTCCAAAGTAGCCAAGGCCACCGAAGCCTCAAAGCCCTCGCAAACTTGTTGGTGTGAAGGATCCCTAGGCCCCCGATGTTGGTGGGGCGACAAACATCTCCCAATTAACCTTGCATTTCCCACCGGAAGCCTTGTCGGTGTCCGCCCCGGTAAATCTTGTTGAGCTTAGTAGAGATGCCCGGAGTGATGACCAAGGGTGTCAAGTGGTAGATAGCTTGCGAAGCAAGAACCGCCTTGACAATAGCGCCCCGGCCGGCCATGGTGAAGAACCTCCCATACCAAGCGGGAACCTTACCGGCACACTTGTCCACAAGGGGTTGATAATCGACAAGCCGCAATTGCCGGAAGCCCGTCAAGAATATTGTCAAGGTTCACACCACCACATCGGATTGGAACAACGGAGCTTTTTTGGAAGTTGGTGCATAGGCCTGTCATGACACCGAAGCCACGAAGAATCCCCGCAAGATTTTGGATGTCCTCTTTGATAGGAGCCACGAAGATGGCTGCATCGTCCGCATAAAGCGAGGTACGCAAGACGGTGCCCCTCCCACGGATTTTGTTTTCAATTGTTTGTGCAACCTACACTGAGCCGGAGAGAGGGATGTCGCCTCTTGCGCAACCTCGAGACATAAGATAACCTCATGCACCATTAGCAACCGGAGCTTTTTAGTGACATGACAATTTTTGTTAGCTCCACTTGTCATGGCCATTAGAGCATTTCCACCGGGGGCCTCCAAACGACCCCCCAAAGGGCCTTTGGGGGGCCGGACACCGAAAACCGCCACTAGCGGCCCCCCCAAAGCCTCGCCCCGAGCGATTTTGTGTCCGACACCCCCAATAGGGCCTCCAAGTTTGGAGGCCCTCCTGGGGGTGCCGGACAACGCCTCGAGCATGGCCCTGACAGCGCTGGCCCGCCCGTCATACACACGATGCGCCGCGCCCGTGTTAATGAAGGCGCGCAGGAGGCCGTTCCGCCGCGTTAATGGCGGTCAGTCGCCGGCAGTCTCCCAGGCGATGGGACTGGACGGGAGGCGATGCAACGAGACGGCGGTAGGCCTGCCAGCACGCGTCGCATTAACGCCGGCGACAGCGTGCGCGGCAGTCCACGCGCCGGCGTCGCGGCGTTCCCACGCAACGCATTTACGCCGGCGCGGATGCTCGCGCACCGCCCAGCTCCCCTCCTCTGCCGCCCTTAAATCGCCTCTCCCACGCCGCACTCTCTCCCACGCCGCACTCTTCTATCCCTCTCCCACACCCTCCGTCGCCCCGTCTCCCACTGTGTGCATGGCGAACAACTGGGAGGGCAGCAGCAGCAGGCGCAACGGGCGCACGGTCTCCACCGAAGAGGCGTGGGACCTGTACCGCTATGGCCTGCTGGTGCCACCGGATGCGCGTCTGCCCTCAGGGTGGCACACGTCTCCCCACGGCGGCCTCCCCGTGTCGGCGCTGCCGGAGACGCCGGACCAGATCCGGCGCGACATCGCGCGTCGCCGGTCCTGGCTGACCCCGCACGAGCGCACCCTCCCCGAGTATGACGACAACAATTGGGGAGCGTGGCTGCGGCGGTTCGAGCGCGAGCAGACGGAGGCGCTCGCGTTCTACGATGACCCGAGAAGGCCGGGCCGCCACAACACGGAAGGCCGCCACCAGTGGTGGGGCGGCACATGCCACACCGTGGGCTCCGCCATCGCCGCCGTGCGCCAGCACGCAAGGGCGGGGAACGCCACCCCGTTGCGGCTGCTGCCCGTGCGGCCATGGTGCCAGGAGGTGCAGCAGCAGCAGCGCCGCAGCTGCCGCCGGTGAAGGAGGAGCTGCGCTCGCCTCCGCGTCATGGAGGAGGAGGCACCGACATCGTCATCCGCGAACGCCGCGAACAACCGCGTTCGCCACCACGCAGACGGCTCTACCTGCGCCGCCCTAGAGCCATGACGCCTCCACCTCCCGTGGAGACGATCCTGTACGGATACGCCGTGTCGTCCCCGTTGCGGAACGAGCACGGCGGCGACTCGCCGGGGTTCCTGGCCGCCATCGCGGACTAGGTGACCACCATCGAGCGCGACAGCCCCGGCTACATGGCCGCAATGGCCACGTCGGTGGCAACGGCGGCCTCGTCCTCCTCCGGCGGCGCCTCTTGCAACCGTGCACCGCGTTGCCATGACGACGCGTCCACCAGCCACGGCGGATCCGGCTCCTCCTCCGCCTACATTGTGGTCGATGACGACGGCGATGGCAGCGGCGACGACAGCGACGAGGTGTGGCTGGAGGCCAACTTCAGCGACTAGGGCTAGGGTTTAGGGTAGGGCGCCTAGGCCGCCCAAGTTCAAATTCCATTCAAAATCTTTGTAATATATAAGAAAAATGATTGAAATTTGAACTTTTTATATTATTTTGCAATGTTTTTAAAACACCCCCGAGATGTTCGACAATTTGCTCGCGATTGGGGATGGGCCTTTGGAGAGTGCCGCTGTGGACGGCCTCCAAATGTTGCCCGGACACATGTCCGGCACCCCCAAAGGAGACCCAATTGGGAGTGCCGGATACCGATTTAGAGCCCCCGGTGGAGATGCTCTTAGACGGTAAAAACCTTCCTAGGCGGTAAACCACAATTTGACAATCCGCATCTACCGTTTCTCGGCTGCTGCCTCCAAATTTGACCTTCCCAGCAGGTTCTCGTCTTGGCTCGCGTGCATCCCATCCACGACTTTGACCTAGCAAGCGCGACTATTCCACACTCAATATGCTACGTAGATTTTACCCCCACTTGTGGGCACTGTACACGACCCACCAACTCCGTTCCTTCCTCCTGCCCCGCCCCGCGCTGCATATATAGCAGCTCCGCTGCCCCGCTGCATCTCCCTGCTCTGTCTCGCACTAGCAGCAGCTTACTCATCCATCGAGCGAGATCGAGTTTTAAGCAGCTCCATTCATCAGTTAATTAAACTTGTTGAAGGACCATGGATGATGTGTGGTGCAGCCTGGACATGCCCGTCGACATCGCCGGCCTCGGCGATCCCTTCTGGCAATCATTCACCGAGTATGTCCGCTGGCTCACACTTGGATTATAATCTTCATTTTCCTCGAATCTTCACTAGTGAACTAATGGAGTATCATGCTCTTGTTGCTAACATTATTTCATTTGATATCCATGACCAGCTCTGCGGTGAGCTCCATCGTGGACGACAATGCCTACTTCGGGGTCGCCGACGTTGATCTCATGGTTTCGACTGATGAGGTGAGAGCAACAAATATCCATGTTCTTGGTAGTTGATCCCTTTGCAATTTGGATCGTCTCGCTTACGCAGATCGGGGTTTTGTTTCATCTGAGTGCAGGTGGACGGCATGGCGGACATGGACGCGACCGGCTTCTTCGGAGGAGGGGACGGCCGCTTCGTCCTTCCGTCGTCGACGTCGTCCTCGCTCTCGTCGAAGCGCTCCCTCTCCCTCGACAGCGGCGGCTCCTCGGGGTCCATCACGCTGGACCACGCCACCGCCCTCGCCTCGCGGCAACACGCGCCGCCGCTGTCAGTGGCGCACCAGCCGTTCGACCATAACGACGAGGCGATCATGAGGGCCATGATGGCGGTCATGTCCTCGTCCTCGCCCTCCCCATCCTCATCGGCCTCTTCGCCGGCGAGGCCCTTCTCTCGGGACAGCAGCATGCAGCAGCAAGCATCAGCCATGGCGCCACAGCCGCGTGGAGGAGGAAATGGTGGCCACCACGTGATGGTGAAGAGCAGCCTCGCCTCGTCGCCGGAGAGAACCAGCAGCGGCAGCCGGGGACAGCATCCAGAGGACCCAAGAGCGGCGAGCTGCAACAGCGGCCAACTCTATCACATGATGTCAGAGAGGAAGAGGCGGGAGAAGCTCAACGACAGCTTCCACGCACTTAGGTCGCTCCTTCCTCCGTGCTCAAAGGTATAAAAACATCACCATCACGTACACTCGCTCCAAAATCTAAACTATACTCTAGCTAGTACTTCTTTTTGCTCCTAAAGAAGTTTATTTTCAAGGCAGCTCCTAAAGTAGTTAATCTAAGGCGTCGACGGTCTCCTATGATAGAATGAAACTATAAAATAAAACAAGCATAATAACTCCTTCCGTTCCGTAATTCTCGTCGTAGTTTTTTAGTAATTAAAATCACGACAAGAATTATGAAACAGAGTCAGTGTACATGCATACAAGTAATTTTATGCCAATGCATCAAATACAAATATCATATCCAATTTCGTCAAACTTCAGTCTCTTGCTTGTTGATAAGATGGCGAAAATGGCTAAATAAAGCATATAAACACATAGTCCTCCTTTTGTTCATAAGGCAGAGGATCCCCCCTGCTCGCTGCAATTTTCAAAGGAGACTTGGTAGAACAGGAGTAGTCTTGGTCCCTTCGTCCTGACTTGTCAAGATCGTTGTTTGCTTGTTTAAATCACAAGAGACAAGGACATTGACACAGGAAGGTGATTAGAAGGACCACTGGATTTTGATAAGATAAAAATAAAGATATGTATGTGGGGGACAAACTCGAAAGGTACATGCATGGAAGCTTCGGAAAGAAAGTAGACGTACTCCACTAAATTCAACCTTAACTTATCTTCTTATCCTTTTCCCCGTAAAATTAGATTATGTACGCAATTGTGCATGGAGAGTCGCATGAAAATGACTTTAATAAATACAAAAACATTTTACTTTTTTGCGGGGAATACTAAAAGATCTTAGTTAATTGACGATAATATTGTTAAGGTTAAGCATTCAATTGAACACCTAAAGCAAGAACTCAGGAACGTAGAGGTAATAATATAAAAATAGATCGCAACTTTAATGATAAGAGAGGGATATGTTATCTTTAGTTTCTAGGATTCCAAGGATAATATAAACCTTGCCAACCTGGAAAGGAGGACTTCGTCGAGAGTCAAGCACATTTGTCTAGTCAACAGTTCTTGTTTTTCCTGCTAGTAAACATTAGCAGCTTAGGAAGGCGATAGGAAGGATGGTTATGCTTTCTAGTGGCCCACAAATAGACAGGTTGACAGCGGTGGGTGCCCAAGGTATCAAGAGAAAAGGCCCGAAAGACTAGATAAACTACTCTTGCCACCTAGACAAACACATCACCTTGTAGTTTTGAGTGGTTGCCAGGAAACAGCGAAGGTTTTGTCGTATGGAATCGAAGTACTGCAAAAGCTATCCTTTTTCTAAGTGAGCATATTAGGCAGATCTTGTCCTAAAAAAACAAATTAGGTAGATCAGCCATTTGGCAAAACCATTCATTCTTTCAGGCTAGCCTGCTGATTTATAGGTTCTATTATACTGATTATAACGTGTCAAATGATACTATGGCAGAAGGACAAGACGACGGTGTTGACCAAGGCAGCCGGCTACCTGAAGACCCTGGAGGCACAGGTCTCAGAGCTTGAGGAGAAGAACAGCAAGCTGGAGAAGCACATCCCGGCGTGCGAGGAGGACGGCGCCACGCAGCAGCCGAGGCGGCAGAGAGCCAAGGTCCAGATCAGCAAGGCGTCGGAGGAGGTGGTGAGCCTGACGGTGATGGTGATGGTGGAGTGCGACGTGGTGGAGCTGGTGCTGCGCATCCTGGAGTGCCTCCGGTGGATGGAGCAGGTCAGCGTGCTGTCCGTCGACGCCGACACCTACTCCCCGCAGGTGCTGCTCAAGGCCATCGCCAGCATCAAGCTCCGGGTCGTCGACGGCGACTGGAACCAGGCGTCCTTCCACGAGGCCATGACCAAGGCGGTGAACGACGCGACCTCGTCTCCGGTCGCGCTCACCGCGTAGCACGCAGCTCGTTGTGTACTCGAGGCAAGCCCTGGCATGCAGGAACGATTCCTTTGTCGGGCAAGCCCGGCCGCGAGCAGTCGTACTTAATTAGAAACGGTAATCTGTCAGCAGTAGGACTCTGGAGGTTGGTGAAGACCACGAAGACTTCAGAGTTTAGTGGGAGCAGTAGATATGTTTAGGTTTTGGTTGGCAGAATGGGGCATTTGTACAGAGTACCTGTCAGTTGATGGCCTGCCGCTTCAGTGCTACTAGAATATACGGGAGTAGTTTCTTTTTGTGACATTAAACCTTGTTTATATAAAGAAAAAAAATCATTTGCAACCAGATGATTGTGTAAGTGAACGCATAAAAGCTCTAAACAAAGAGGAAACTGCAGTAATTGACCATAAGCCTCAAACTTCTCGACAAAGCTACAGCCAAACTGGTCATAACTGTGTCACCGTAGCTCTCACTTGCGATGAACAACACCGGAAAATTCGCCCAATGAAGTACCTACAAAGACCTGCAAATGATGATTTGAATCGCCGCACTAGTAGAACGTTGCATACAATGGAGAAAGGCAGGAGCACCAAGCATATAGTCAGGGGTATCACACCTATCTAGGCAGGCAGCCTCGCTAGCATCGCCAGACTAAGCCATGGATCTTGCTCGCAAAGCTCAAACGAAGAGGTTGTTGAAGACAATATTGTCACCCATGGAGTCACGCCAAGAACAACCCGGTATCCATGAAGACCGACGAGGACAAAATCTTCAGAGCTCCGTAACAACACCAAACCATGCATCGCTAGGACGGGATCGGAGCCATATGACTTTTATACGAATACGATAAAACACCGCCATCAGTGTCCGAGCGGCGTCGCAACAACACCCATCTTGCTACACTGGATGAGAGAAAATGATCTTCTTCCCTCTGCCCCACGACTTCAAAGTGGTGGACGATGAAAAAAGGGAGGGGAGATCGAACCTAGAGATGACGACACAAAATGTACTAGTTAATGTAAGTAGAGCGCAACCCATAAGTTTCTTTTCCTAGACCAAGCCAGGACGATAAGCCAACCCCATGATAAAGCATGTGGATGTTGAGATGTTCCGTTGGTTGTTCGAAATCCGATATCATCTTGAGAGAAGTCAAGAGTGTGTAGCGAAGCTTGACGAGAAGTTTGTCCTAACGAGATCGACATATCGCCCCACAGTGGAAACCAAGGCAGTCAAGATCACAATTCTATCACACATTTTACTGCTTCGTGATCTAAATTGGTTGAGAACCCATTCAACTACTATAGTTAGTAGAATCCACGACTTTGCAGCTGGTAGTTATGATCATAAGATTTGTGGTCTTACTGTAGAGGCCAATAAAAAAATCGTGATTCTAATTACCTTGGTGGACGCTTGTTGAAGCAATAATTACTTATGTCTCATATAGGAGGGGGGGGGGGGGGGGGGGGGGGGGGTATTTGTATTTGTCGTGCTGATCCAGATGAATTTGAAAAACGAGACGAACTAGGAGTAGCCCTTGATGGTTTAATTTTATAGAAAAATTGTTCCGTTGTGAGAATTCCATAAATTCGCTCTCGATAATATTTGAACTTTAATTGTTAGATTTAGCCACAGCTGCCTTTACGACTGGGCCTCTGCCTCATTCTCATCGGATGGATTTGGCGATAGAAGGATCTCAAAGATAAAACTCAAACAAGGCAAAGAATGTGGAGGCCCCAATGCAGATAATAACGTTGCTCGGTGCATTTCGATATTTTCTTACAATATATGAAGATTTCACTGATGAGCATGGTGGCTGGCCTACTACGAACCCAAGATTTGGTTGGTGCAACTTGTCCAACTTGATACCAAGTCCTTAAATATACACCTTGCTTCGATCTTTAAGTTAATGGCAATCCAATCTGGCAAAGGGATCGGGCTAGGAAACAATCCATGGTCACGAATAATTTTCCCTGTAAAATAAGGTCAGGCGAGAATCTATCTAATCTACGTAGTCAAGTCATTTTTTCCCAGACTTGAAGCTTAGACATGAAGCTTGGCACAAGTTACTATGCCGACTAGCTTATGTCAATTTGACATAAAGGGTCCGACGAGTTTCGGTGGAATTTGCGTAATTACGGTAAATTTTACGTGGACTCCATATGTACAACACTAATCCAGCCGAAGTGTCGGTAGAAAATAATAAGAAAATCTGAAAGATGAAAATTCCACTAAAAAGTAAAATTTGTGCGTGGTATCTTCGTCCAGAGTTATTTTTTACTAAAGACAACCTTACAAAACGCAATCGGCATGGAAGTAAATAGTGTGTCTTCTGTCATAAAGACGAGATGAGCAAACACCTATTCTTCGAGTGCAAATTGGTAGTTCTATATGGTCTATCATCCATCATCTAGATATGTTCTACTATTTACCCACCTAAAAGCATTGCCAATATTTTTAGCAATTGGCTGAATGGAGTGGATAATACGTTTAAACAACTTAACAAGATGGCATCGCTTATCGTAATATGATCACTTTGGCTATGTAGAAAAGATAAGGTTTTAATGATAAAAATTGCTCTCTTATGCAGTTTATCTATATGACTACTGCTACACTTGCATAGACACATGTTTATGGAGGTCCGTACAATACTTGAGAATACAACGAGTGAGAGAATTTTTATCCCAACATGGATGGCGACATAATTTGCGGATTGACCCTCCACTGCTATAGACGTCTTTACAATTTCTCACTTTGATATGTAATTCATCTTTTATGTTTCGTACTACAAACTTGTTTCATGTTCATCTTAGTTATGCAGAGGTTGGGTGCAACGCTTAAACCTTTTAGTAATAAAGCTCCCTTTACCTAAAAAAGTATTTTTTGGATGATATATGAATACATGGAAGGACATGTTAAATTAAAATAATAGTACTGTACAAAACTTCGAGGGTTCCACATATTTCGTACAAAACAACTGGTTTCATATAAACAGAGAAGTACCAGGCAGGGTAGGGTGACCCTGAAGATATGGACAAAATTTGGCACGCGGCACCAATACAGCTTTTGAGACAACAAACTGGATGGAACGAACAGAGTTCCTATATTTCTACAACAGAACAAAAAAGAATGACATACAACATCACAAGGCAATCGCCATTGCTTTACAGGAACATAAATCCTACCTTATAATACTTAGATACTTGTGGTAGCATCCCACAACCGAAGAAGTCCATTCCGGCCACCACTGCATATTCTTTTCCTATCCAGGTCTGATGCTATACATCTTACCTGTCACAAGGAAAATTGAGGATGTAAAAATACTGTCCCAAATTGAATAGTAAGTACCCTATTCGAATTTAACATGAAAACTTCCAGAAGAACATCAGAACATGGAGCATTTGCCCACCATGAAGCTTGGTGCTTAGAAAAAATTGATTTAATGACATGGCTAGGAACATCATATGCTAACAGGATGAATCTATCTACAATCATGCTTGGGAATAATTGGTTCGGTGGTAGATTAATCAACACAAGGCCATGCTATGAACATCACTGCTAGTGAGACACCTCAAGTACGAATAGTAACAGATGTCGTGCAAGCATCATTGCTAAAAGCTGATAGCTTTGCTTGTAAGAAAGCGATTAAAAGAGGGGAAGACATCTACCATCAATGTATTGGGCTTCTAATGTGTGAGGTTCTCTCTGATCCATATTGCAAATATTTTATGAAGGAAGGAATTGAACAAAGCAATGAACAGTTATTACCACTGCAGATGTTTTCTGAGGAGTTCTATAAAGCTGCCATCCTGCAACTTTCGATCCTGTATTTGAGAAACTTCCGAATCTTTCCTGTGGTCGATGGAAAAGAGACATAGAATTGTCGGCAGCACCAATTCCAAGCCAGTGATCACTAGCGCTAATGGACAGAACCGATGCCGAGTGAAGCGTCAGATTCTTAACGCATCTTATTCCTCCTACAATGAAAATGAAAACGCCTGAGTTTCACTCACCAGTTTTTGCCACATGTACTTTTATTTTATTTCATATACAGGATCTGCTCATAAATTATACAGATTAAAACATAATGACACTGTAGTCTACTATCTTTTTCCTTTTATTGGCAAATTTTGACTAAATTTGTATTACCTCTGTTCCAAAATGTAAGACGTTTCAGTAGGCTATTTTAGCCTACTAAAACGCCTTATGTATTAGAACGCAGGTAGTACTCCCTCTATATCAAAATATAAGACTTTCTAACCTTTTTCTACATACATGTATCTCGACATGTTTTAGTGCAAGGAACCTTGCACTAAAACATGAACTAAAACATGTCAAGATACATGTGTGCTCCTTGCACTAAAACATGTCTAGATACATGTGTGCAGAAAAAGGCTAGAAAATCTTATATTTTGATACGGAAGGAGTAGGTTCCAGCAGATACGCAGCAACACAGTTCATTATATCTAGCTCTACTGATGAATGGTATGTTTGCCTTGTGTATAAATAAGCCAAATAAGGTACAAAATCTGATGCGTTAAAAAATCAAGTTGTTTTCACAATCCATAAGGCATCACCTTCATTTTCCCAAAAACGTATAAGCCCATCAGAGGAACCTGTCATATTCATCAAGGATCAGATATCTGAAATGGATATAGTTTGGCAGAGCTCATGCCACCTAGCTTTCAAAATAAGCAATGGTCACATACCAGTGATAATTCCTTTATCTGAAGGTGCGTATTCAACACAAAGTATGGGACCAGCATGGCATGCTAATACAGCATCACATGTTCCCCGGGCAAGAGACCACACCCTAGCCGTCCAATCATCACTCCCAGTAATTATCGTTTCCCCAGTCATTCTCATTGATCTTTAATTGACCAGAATTTGTGTCAGCGTCTGTAAATTATTGGTCGAAATAGCCAGCACACAGATATGTGAATGCTCAACAGTTAAACAAACGCATTACCTTATCCACTTTGTATGCCCTTGAAGCTTGAACATCTGCTTACTGGAACGAATATCCCAGACATGTGCCACCCTGATGGAATGAACTTTTCAGAACAGAATGTAACCCAAGTTGCTTGAGCTACTATTGAATCAAAGCACCAAAAACATTTCAAAGTTAAAAAAAAGTACATACACGTCTCTCCCAGCAGCTGCCAAAATTCCAGTTGAGTCATCATATTCCATACAGAGAACTGCACTTTGACAACGACCCACAGTAGCAACACAAGTATCAGTCCTGACATCCCACATCTTTACAGTACCATCATGAGATGCAGTGAGAACACGTTCTCCTGAGAGCATCCGGACAGAACTGACCTGTATCCATGTCAATTGTACATGAATATGCTTAGTAAGGGTTGGGTATGGAGGCATGATGTGTAAGTAACTACTATTTATAAAGCTAACCGGTGCATCATGGCCCTTCAGTTCTTCCAAAAGCTTAAAAGTTTGCTTATCCCAGACTATAACGGATTGATCATCAGCTCCAGAAACTATTTTGCCGCGATCTGAACTAATTGCACGAACTGTCCTGCAAGAATTGAAGTAAACAGCAGTAAATCTAGACTGAACTTGGGCAGCCAAATTCACTGGGCCAAGCTAACACCCTGGATATTCTAAGATACCGCAAGAAAGACAACGACCAATCAAAAGTAGTTGAAGATATATACCAAGTCAGGTAACCACAAAACTACCAAGAATGTATCAGTACTAAAACCACAAAACACCTTTACAATACTTTGCAATTAAAAATGGTTCATCCAATTAATTTACTGTCGTCTTAAGATTCATAACAACTTTATGGAGATCAAGCACAATGCTCGTCCAGAACCAATGCATGCATATTCTTTTCCCGTAAGAAAAACAAGTGTAGAACTGATCAAATGCTCGGCAAAAGAAAAGGAAAAGGAAAAAAAGGCCAGCATGTACCTTCATTCAAAAAACAGAACTTCAAACATAACGGAGCCATGCTTTGACAGGGGGAGATATAATGGGTGAAACTGTTACGTGCAACCCCATGTCCACGCATTGGCAAGATGATTCAAGTTGCATTATGCAAAAATCTCTCCAAATAATGGTAATAACATACATGTTTGAACACGTTAACAGAAGAAAAGTTTTGACTGTTTGCTGACATTATACTGTGTCCCGGATGAACAATTCTAGTCAGTTAGTTCACTAGACACCGAACTACAACAAGATAAGAGAAGTGATAATGAAATATCGACACAGCTACAGTTGCATAGAGTAATCTGGATGACGGTTTCTACCTAGTATGCCCTTTAAGTGTTGCTCGAAGTTCGGAACCACGCAAACTTGGATCCCAAACTTTGACCTGTATGGAGAACCAAAGTATCACATAATGTCCACATCAGACACATATAATCACAATAGCTGATCAAGAGATGTCACTGTCATGCAGCATTAGCTATAAGTAGAATAAAGCAATGATCAGAACATTTAAAAGGTAAACATAACATGACAACAAACACTGCAACAATAAACTTGAAACAAAGTGCACATGAATTTATATTCAGTTTGACAAATATAAGTATTGACAAATAAGATGAAGATAATGAACAACCATTACGCAGATGTTACTGAAGCCCTCAAATAGTAAGAAGCACTAAGAGCAATCGCGACCCAATTTTTATTTAGAGTGGAACATACTGTATTGCTAAACTTACAAAAGCATTGGCTGTAAACGATAGGTGTACATATTTTGGCAATATTTTACGGAAGCACAAATAATGTTACCCAACATGTTATACAGAAGTAACCAGCCGATTCCAAGCGATCCTGGGAGATTTTGATTTTCTAAATGTGGCTATTTTACCATCATAATCCAACTTGAATGGGACTTTGACTCTTTTCTTAAACTGAACGCGAAGTGTTCCTAATTTGCCTAGAAGGTCCTAACTTTGATGAAAATTTGATAATACCATAACACACTTGCTTTTTCCTTGCAGAATTTTCTCCGCTCTTAGTATTGGTGAAATTTAGAGAGAGCACATCATGCTACAACAAAGTTCTATGGGCCATGACATCGCTGCTGGTGTGATCCATAACAAAATGAACAATGACACTAAAGCAACAATTGCAAATAAAATAACCATGACAGGAGGAAGCTAACCGTGCAATCTGTGCTTCCACTGATGAAAAAACCAGCATCTTCACGATCGCCAACAAGGTCCCACACCTCTTTCCTTGTGACACAATGAAGAGCAGTAATAGCACCTGTGTGTCCTCTAAGGATCCTCATATTTGTTTGAGTTTTCTTTTGCGCAGCAGCTAGGTCTGTTTTTCCTGCGGTAGCACCAGCCTTTGGATCACCTGGGACAATCAATTGACAAGCCATATTAGCGAGATATGGTGATGTCAGGATAATACTCCATTTAGGTCCTTGAAGGGGGAAGGTTGGGAATAGCTGAAAACTTACTAGCATGGTTGAAAGAGCTAGCTCTTAAGCTTCTGTCCCTACTGAACATACTGTGCACCCAGCTTCGACCTAACACAGATGCCTCAGCAGGTTGTTCGCTTTCATCAGATATATCAAGCGCACGAGGGGAAGCCATGCCGTATGATGGCAGTGGTTGGCTTTTTCCTACAGGGACCCCCCAATAGCCAACACGGAGTTGTTGCAGATGTGTGAGCAATGCTCTAAGTTTGATCTGAGGGAAGTTAAAAACAACTATCAAGAAAATAGGTTTATAAAACAGGCATTTATCAAAACATTGTCATGTCTAGTTCGACTTACAAGCTGCTTATAACCCAAATTGTTTCTCTCTGCTATTTTCTCGATCATATTCCAAGAATCAATATCAGGTAGTCCCAATCCAGCCTCCATTATAGACAAAATGAACAGTAAGGATAGTAATTTTGTATTTTACAACAAATACAAGATATAACCTGCTAAGTACCATGTGAGTTGCCATGACAATGAGCTGTGCAGTAACTAATGTTACATAGTTTGTTGACCTGAAGAAATAGAAAAATGCGCAAGAGATAAGATAAGGAAAAATATAGATACTAGATTTTGTGCTTGTATTGGTGCCATCATTATTTCATCCATGGAATGCGCCCTGAGAACTGTGTGCTCTCACCATACATTGATTGCACTAGGGTGAGACAAAGTGCACCACTCTCAAGGAGCACTTCATGGTTGAGAAGTGGGAGCACCCACACATAGAAGTACAAGGAGTTCCCCAAAATAGATGCATTGGTACTTTGCTTGTCCCAACTACTAAAACTTGTCTTGGTAGAGAATAGATGAACTTTGACGTTGACACACAATATTTTTCATGTTTCATTTCAATCAACTTAATGCAATTTTATAAATCTTGAGATCAACTACACGGGTTTTTTCGTCTAGAAGATCATGGAAGCATAACAAGGCAACAGTTATTTTGCACAGCGCACACACAGCACAGCACTACCATATACATGTAAAATGTTCCTTACTGTTCGTTTTTAAACTGCATCAAGAAATTCTGCTTGTCCTATGTTGTGTAGCGAACAATACTAACGCATGATGTCGAAACATACATAACGAATTCAGAAACTTACTTGTTGGAACAGTTTTCCATCAAGTATTCAAAGTAGCCATCCCAGAAGCTGCCAAAGAAAAACAATCATGTATCATATTCATACCATAGATGGACACTGAATGACTGAAATTACACATGGAAATAAACTTACTAGAAACAGAAATGAACACATGGAAATGCACCTAAGCAAACAGAAGAATGAAAATTGGATCTCCCATCTATCAAGTGCGATCCACCTGATAAACCTTCAACTTACTCCAGAGACTGTGATCAACACAGGCCACTGAGTAATCATGCGGCTGACAATAGGCAATATCTGTTTGAGTCTCATGCAACTTATTTTCATTATCTTCACTTATCAGAATTCCTTATTTTTTCCTTATAAAGAGAACTGACCTACATGCTATTTGTCAATTCAAGCCTCAAAGTTCTATTTGAGTCATAGACACCCTCAACTTATTTCAAAACAAAGCTGGACGACATGCCAAGCTAATGTGTTGTTCACGGTCAACATGGCAACACTTGTAGATTAGAGAATGACATGACGTATGGATTGCACCATACAAAATTAAACTTAAGAGCAAATAATCGCATGCTAAGCATGACATACCGAAGCTCCTCCCATACTGATAGGGATAATAGATGACGCTGAACGTAGTCTTGAACGTTGTTTGGGTCCTTCCTGTACATTTCAGCAGAAACTTCAAGAGCATCTCTAATGGTTGACATGTCATCACGAGAGCTGGCAAGAGTTATAGCCGTCTTAAGCTGCAAGAAGAGAGAATGATGAGGAGTTTGCAAGAATCAACACAACAAAGAAAAGATAAGCATATTGACAGCTTTGCACGTATATAAAACATGCAAGTTGTACAAGGCTGTAAAAGGAAAAAAGCTCGGCGTAGCTTTCATAGCAGTGAAGTTATAATTGGCCGGTTAAGATTCTATTGATAACAGCAGCCCAAGTATGACACTGAAAAATATAGCATTACGGTTATCTTTTAAATCGGGATATAGTGTTCTAAAGGCAGTACCCACCATCACCTGATATGCAACTCAAATTTTTATAGCAATGAAAATAGAACTGAACAGTTATCACAACTAGTTTGCAGATTTACCTACATCATACCCGACAGCTAATATCATGGCAATCAGTGACCTGAACAGGAATAACTGTTTGCAAAAACCAGTACTTATACCATGCAGAATGTGTGGCTAGCTACACAGAAGAAATAAACCTCACCAGTTCTTTTACAGCAATAAACTGCTCATCAGTCAAGCGGCATTGCCAACCCTATAAGGTAGAAAAGTTATATATGACCTGGATCAAAAAGGGGCAAGGTATACATTCACTAGTTATAACTTATATGATTCAGATTACCGAATGAATGTGCTCTCTGATGCATTCAACAAAGCCACTCCCTCCGATGCCTTCTGCATCAGACTCAATCAAAGCTGCAAAAAGGCAACAAAAATCATGTTGGGTAGGTAGGAAATCTAGAGATAAATAGGTTAAGCAATGAAACAATATGGTTTGAACTTGAAACTTCAAGATACCAAGAATTGTGCCATATTCGAATGATGAAAGGGGATCCTCAGTTGCCCCAAGTCTCAGAAGACGAAGCCATAGTCCCTGAAGATACAAAAAAATGCAAATAACTTCATTAATTACATGCTTATAGTGCATGTATGAAGCAAGAATCTGTAATTTCTATGTAGTTACCAATTCCATGACAATTGTAACCTTGGGCCTAGGATAGAATGTTCAGACTAAAATTCTTTATTAAGGGAGGAGTTTGCAGCACCCAAGAGTTCGAAATATATAAACTGAACAACATTGTTTTAAATTGCAGGATGTAATGCAAGGATGCTTAAACATCACTATTCGAGGGAAAAGAGTTCCTCGCAACCATGTTCAGGAAGTAGGTTCTATTCTGAAACTGAATAGGTGGTCTTCCTTGCTTCAAGGGAGATACCACCGTCTTGGTAAGAAGATGAAAGTAAAGTCTTTCATCGACTGGCCAATTAAATTAATAAATTAATTAATAACAACTGCCATAAGGAAAGAAGGAAAGCAAGAGGCGTGGTTCCTCGGATAATCAACGACACGGAAAGTATGGTGACAAAGTGTAGCACCTATTTTGCTGATCTAACCTTAGGAGAGTTTGGCAAGTAATATGTAAAGAATGGTGGCAAATTAGGATCTGAAACAACAGGCCCTTAAATACAAGCCCGACGATCAAAACAATCAACTCAATACTCTTAAGGTCTGCAATAAAATCCAGCTGGATAATTTTCCTACTGCTATATAGGATTATTACTTTGCACTTTCGAGTAAGTATTGCAACTTGCACTTCTAATTTGGATACAATCCTCTCTATTTAGTGTTTTTTGGAAGTTCCGCTGTAATTCAGTTGAAGACTGATACTCCTTCCATTTCACTATATTTGTCAAAATCTCACCAACCGCACAGAACAAGACACTAGATCTAAGAATGATACATACCCATGCATACCACTATAAAATGGCAAGCTACAATGGCATATAACATATATTTGAACAGACTCCCAACGCCATGAAAAGTTATAGCGAATGGTGAGACGGACCAAGTAGTAAGCAGTCATACTCCTCTTCACAAATCTAAGTCGCTTTTTCACACACTCCAACTTAAATATACAAGCAAATACTACAAAACCAAATCTTACAAACGAATTTGCAAGATAAATCCAACACATTAGTTTGGAATAGTAAATAAAATAGTTTCGCAGATAATATATGTTACTGCTCAAAGTTTCAAAAGGTTGACCACATGGATCCCACTGCAATATATATTTAGGCAGAGTATATAAACGGTTTATAAACATGGCATCCAATAAATTCCACCATACTTTAGATCATGCTGAGTACCATTCTTTCTGGGCAATACCACGAAACCATGATAATCATGACTTACAACATGGTAAAATGTAAATGAGAGCAGTTTGAATGGTCAGATAATTACCTGGAGCTTTACTTTTATATCCAGGACCATCCTTTCTCTCTCAGCCTGTATATTGAAACAAGGATCATTACCATTTCAAGAAAAGAAAAGCTACTCTGTCATGCATGTACACAAACAATTGTAGAGTTACATAGCAGTACACATGACTTACCGCCCTCTCTCTGGGACTCAGACTTTCTGGCTTTGGACCTCCACTGGTTCGAACAGCAGGGGAGCTGAAAACACATCAGTTGACATGACAGTTATAGTTACTGGAAAAAGTTAGTAGTGAAAAACTTGCAGGTATGGCATCGTACCTTGGTACTTGCTTACTAGCCCCACTAGCTAATGCTAGAATTGATTTACGTTTTTCTTCTTGTTCTTCTGTTCTTGCACTTGCTGGAAAACTTTTATAACAGTGATTATTGCCTGGTTCTGCAGAAGAGTTTATGGCCAATTATGTTTCCCAAAATAACAAACGTGCAGCACTAAATCAGCCCCCACAACCCAGGCATTACAAGTCAGAATGAACATCAACATGGAGAAAACACAATAGTTACATGGTTCCTTCAATTAATAAGTTTGAACAGTACTGGGATACATAACTCAAGTTGTCTACAGAGCAAGTCCAGACAATAGTGTATTAGATATATACAAATTGCACAATCATCTGTGTAATTCTAAATGGGTGTGTTCCTGAGGTCAACTGATGCTAACAGACATATGGTTTAAACTGCTAGAAACGCAGTGGTTAGGTGTGAAAACACGACGGAGAGAATAGGTGTTAGGCAAAAAATAACACGTAGATAAGTACCTGAACCTTCAATCTCAGAATCAGCTATTGTTATGATCTCAGGATCAGCAACATGAGAAGGAAAGATGGCCAGAGGGCTTTGTCCTCTCCCAGTTGCGTCCTGCAACTTATCAAGAAGGTTATTGGTGAATTCTTCTGCACTGTTGCATCTTTCCAGATAATCCAAGAATCCCTGAGTCTCTATAAACTGCATAATCTGCCAAACGAACATCAAATTTAGTAGTTTCTTGAGGATATTATCAAGCTGGCAAACAACGAAAATGTTAAAATGCAGACACATGATATAAGGTTTGGCCATTAAGGTACTCTTTAGTTAACTATGTGTATGCTTTACCTACCTGGCTATGAAGAAAATAAATAACATAACTAACTTTTAAATAGAAGAGTGGCCGCTGTTGAAGTGTATATGCGGATTGTACTATCCTGAGTCTCTATAAACTGCATAATCTGCCAAACGAACATCAAATTTAGTAGTTTCTTGAGGATATTATCAAGCTGGCAAACAACGAAAATGTTAAAATGCAGACACATGATATAAGGTTTGGCCATTAAGGTACTCTTTAGTTAACTATGTGTATGCTTTACCTACCTGGCTATGAAGAAAATAAATAACATAACTAACTTTTAAATAGAAGAGTGGCCGCTGTTGAAGTGTATATGCGGATTGTACTATCCATTTCCATCAGTTCGAATTTTTGGGATAATTGTTGCATGAAACATGACATGGTATCAGAGCCAAGGTCTCGAGTTCGAGTCCTGGTTTTCGCAATCATAAAGCAGATGATAATGAAAGAAGTTGACATCAGGGGAAAAAAATGAAAGATTAAGTTCTGTCAGCAGGATCAACAAGTTTATGAGCACTTCAAGACTGATTTCTGGTGGCACACCCCCAAACAAGCACCACGGAACGAGGGGGGGGGGGGGGGGGGGGAGCTACACACCCAAAAGCTTCGATTATCGATCACCAAAGCACTTGGTAGATAGTTTATCAGATGAGAACAAAGTAAACTCTCAATTTCGGGATGCGTTTATCCCATATATGCAGATAGCAGACTCATGATAAATGTTGAACTGATCAACAAGAAAGGAACCAAGGGATTAGATTTTAAGACTCAGTGGGAGAAATTTTATGCTGACAGTTCGTGATCAGGCTTTATGTGTCCTAAGTTTATGGGGGCATTATTTTGGTCCCTGGACTTTGGAGGTAAGTAATCAGATCTTCTGAGCACTGGCAAATTGCCTAACAGATATTTAGTAGATACGTGACTCTTTTATCGGAAGGGGGAAAATTGCGCTTCGAATCCAAAGTTCCTTTGACCAATGGTAGCATTTAGAGTTTAGGGTCCAAATAGAGGCAACCTACGTTGAGGAACGAAAAGATACTTGGTTCAAGTTTTCCTTTCATTTCATTTCACAAATACTCGAAGATATAAATGGCCAATGATGATAACATTGCAATCAGATAAGAATGGACAACATAGACACCAAAAATAAACAATAAAAGAGGGTAAAGCAGGAATCGTAAGCATACCATTGACATGGACTCAACAGGCTGATTTGTTACTCGAGAACGCTTTTTAAGGAATGCTTGAGCATTGAAACCAGTTTGTAAAGCATTATCCTGACAAGCAATATCGAGTTACCGCGAAAGAACTTAGTAGACAAAAAACACTCGGAAATTTGAGTAGCATGATGGCTTACAATGAAGTTACGGTAACCACTCATAATCTGTGCAAAGAATCTCAAGAATATCAGCCTGCACAAAAAATCATTTAATAAAATAGTTACATGATGCCCAGTGGAAAAAGTAGTCCTAAACAAGACCATGGCTTTCAGACTTCAGGTTTGTAGTAATATGAAGACCCAGAATAGTCTTCGAGTTAGTTGACAATCAAATCATGCATTAAAGAATAATAAAATCCATATCTGATAGTGTTGAACATGTTATCTTTAACTTTCAATTTCCAATAATTTTGCAATGCTCTAGTGTCAGGTTAAGCTGCTTGATCCAGAATAGTCCATAAACTGATATTGGTTTCATTTCCATGTGTATATATTTTTGTGTGTACACTATAAATTATCTATTCACATTCTTGTCCAAGGTACTAGGCTACCTTCAGTAGAATGTGAGTGTGGTACTAGACCTACGTTCAGTGGAATGGTTGCATGGGCATCATATTAATGAGTGCACAGATACAAATTAAACGTTAAAAAGTAGCAAACAATACCTAAGCTGAAAATCATGCTCTTGTCCCCATGATTTCGTGGCAGCCCTTAAAGAATGGTCACCCATACTGCCAAGATTGATTTTCATGTAATCAATGCCTACTACATTAGGTTGTAGTAGCTTCAATATCTCACCACGCAAAAAACTATGTTCGCTTTCCGGTATAGGAGGAATTTCTTCTGTAGTCGTTATCCGATTGTATTCAAGATCAACCACCACTACCTGCGATCGCATGTATATTACTATCATTACATCACTGGCTAGAGTTTGAGATAACAAACAAGCAAAAAAGTAAGTTTGCATTGGTTGGCAAAACTAAGTAACAAAAACTTGGAGCGATAGTGCCGAATCTCAAGATACTAGTAACAAATTCTTGAAATAGGTTGAACCAAATTTCTTCACTCTCAAAACACCATAAGATAGCTTGCACAGACCCTAGCGTTTAGTTCAAGGTTACAAAACTAAACATTTAGAGATTATGTGGTGACTTTATGAATCAAATAGGAGCGATGAGGCATTCAAACATCGGTTCTGAAGAAAAATGATCTAATCAGCAAAAAAATCAGTGTGGCAAAATCTAAATAAAGCTATTTACACCTACTAAAGTTGTACATGAGAACAGAGATATGCAAAGACATACAATAATAGCTAACGGAAAGTTCATATTAATGTTGCAACTTACACCATCCATTGTTACGCCAGATGTGTCAACACCTGAATGAAGTCCCATCATGTAGGGAGTCGGAGCATCAATGTAGTCAACGCCACTGGAGAATATAATTGGAATGTAGACATGCTGCAGCATGTCCAAATAAAATAATTCACAGCATAAGCATAGCTTACAATAATGAGAATTTCTGTAACAAACATGAATGAATTCCTCAATCACAACAAAAAAATTCACATATTTTGTGAAACCCACCCAAACTTTAGAATAATAATAAGTCATAGTTGAACGAAACCTACCTGCCACCGAATAGGGTATATTAAATGGCATATGGCTTCTGAAACTAGAGTCAATAGTGTATACCTGCATTATGAAACAAAGCGAAAGAACATCAAACTTTAGATAAACTTCAAACACTTCCACCACTCAACTTATTGTTCCAAAGTAACAATTCATTCATTTCTAAAACTAATAATATGTAGAGCTAAGACTGAGATAGTAGAATGTAAGAACGTGGCCAAAGTTGCATTGTGAAACTCAACGGACTTATTTGATCTTAGCAATATCCTTCTTTCAAGCAGAACAGCAGTGAAGAGCAGTATTAGTTTGTCAACATCCAGACACTGCACCAATGGCTGGAAAGATATCTGCAATGACAGTAAGCTTGATATTACTGGTTGGATGTGAGCACAGTGGAGTTTCCACAAGTACAATGGTACTGGAAATATGGTTAAGAAGCATAACAGGACATGGAAAAGGATACCATACATCAGCGTGAGGTAGCCATTCTTTTGGAGGAGTTTCCGCAGAAAGAAGGCAATTATCAATAGCAAACAAAACACGATCCTTTCCTGGTGTTGGTAGCGGAACATTTGACACCACATGGGATATTATGTCCCACAAAGGTTTACTGGAACCAGAGCCGACAAAAATTAAGCTATGAAAAAGTTGAATCCAGAGTAATATAGGCAAAGGCAACGCATGAACAATAAAGTTTACCTACAACCGGCAGGAGAAAAACAGAGGACAAATATTTCCTCTAGAGCATCGCGAAGGACTTGGAAACAAGGAGAATGGGACACAAAGCAGATACATTTATCAGCAAAAGAGTTCGCCGGAATTTGGTAGGCTTCAATTATATCTTCACAAACTGGATCCCGAAATGCAATACAGCTGACGTAAATTTTTGAACCATCTCCCTCTATAAGAAATGAGAATTATGTCAAGAGGTTAATATGTATACATAAGCAATATAAGTTTAAACTGTAAGGGTTGGAAACATGTTCAGAGTTAAGGAAATGCCAGCTATCAACAAAATCAGTTAAGTGTTGAATCGTACCTGTCAAAACTATGGGATAGCTCCGTGGATAGGTTGAGACATCATTGGCGTCCAACCCAGAAGAGTATATTCTTACTCCCGCTGGCAAAACACACTGCAGTTATCAACAGTCAATGATAGAAAGGTTCAGATTAAGATAAAACAAGATTTGGGGGATAAAACGGAGACATGGTATCATGATTGCCACTCAACAGTTTAAAAGTATTCTAACAAGAAATCGTTCACATTCCTCTTGTTAACAATATTCTCTTCTATTTTCAGTTATCTGACAATATCTCCACCATTTTATTAAAGTTAAAAGTTCAGACGCTGGGAAAATGTCATGGAATTATCCACCCCATTGATAAAAAAACATCTAATGGTTAAAAGTACGTGCATAGCACATCCTGCCCCTTCTTCTCTGTCCTATGTGTCATTAACGTGTTTTTTCGACAATATGCGGCTTACAGATTTTGACAGTGCTAACTAATTTTGGTGCAAATTATATGTGCTGGTACAAAAAGGTCACCCTGTCAGGGAAATGATTGAACATGCTAAAATAGCAGGCCCTACATACATCACATGATGACAAGATAACAATATCCTTCCATGTTTAATCACCTCCAAACACAAAGATGTACTGAAGCCCAATTCTCTGCTAGCACCAGTTTACATAACATTTCCCCATAAGCGCACAGGCAGAGAGACCACTGGAGCAAGCTGGAGCACTTGGCCTAGAAATGCAGCATACAGAAGCCGACAAGGGACCGTTTCCCAGCTACAGATTTTTCCCAGATTTCAGGAGTTGGATTTCAACAAGGAGAGTGAAAGGTAATTGTCCAAAGAGGAATTCTCTGTTGGGCACAACTAGGTTAAGGCTCTAGTAGTCTAGTGTGCAAATTGGCTTGGGTGCCCTACACACTCATCCTTGAGTCGAAATCAATCAAACTTCAAACCCAACCGAATCGGCTTGATGAAAACAACGCTAGAGGCAGCACAAACCCAGTAGGATGGCGAGCAAGCAGTGGAATGGTGCAGCAGCCTAGCAAAAGAACATCCCCAGCAGGCCAGCAAGTGTTCAGACAACACTACCACGCTGCAGGCCAACAATCCACCGTGCAGCGCAGAGGCCTAGAACTTGCGTAAGCGTTCTTAAATTTCTGTCTCCACCGATGCACAGTTGTGTGCACGACTGGCATATACACGAGTAGTAAACTCAGTACACAAGAGCATCACGAATGAATCGACAGAAGGACTACCTTATCCTCTCCCCGAGCTCTCACGACAGGCGAGCCCCCGCGCGACTCGACCTTAGCCGCCGCCGGCCGGCCGGCCGGCCCGCGCCGCCCCTCCCTCCCCCCTCCCCCCCACCCCCCTCCTCCGTCGCGCAGCCGCGCCGCCCCCGCGGCGGCCGGCTACGGCTCGGCCCACCCCGCCCGGTCTCCTCCATCTCGCTTCCTCCCGTCGCCGCCGTCGGCAGCGGCCGCCGGGCGCGGCCCGCGCGGCGCCGGCGGCGGCGGCCTGTCCCTCCCCGCGCCGGGATGGGTGGAGGCGGGGCTCCGCCCCCTGGCGAGGGTGTTCTTCGGTGCGGCGGCGGCTCGGTTTTGGCCGGGAGACGGTGTGGCGGCGGCAGGCTACGGCGGCGGCGGCTCGTCTACACGGCTCTCTCGACTGCCGGAGGTGAGCACAGCGGCGGCGCCAGTTGGTGGTGCGGGTGGCTAGGGTGCCGCCGGGGCCCTGCAGGCCCAGATCTGGGCCCTTTGGGCCCGATCTGGGTCAGTGTGGGCCCAAGCTAGACCCGGCTACCCGGTTTAACTGAGGGACGATGCGTGTGACAGAGCGGCGGCGACGACAACACCTCTTCTGCAGCGTGGCGCCGGGAGCTTCGCGGATCCTTTTGGGTCCGGCCGGGCCTTTGGTGCCGATCTTGAGGGTAGCAGCGGCGTCGGCCTACGTGCAGCAGCGTGGTGGCGGGGACTTCACGGACCCTTTCAGGGGCCGGCCGGGCTCCCCAGCCTGGTGTGTCTCTGCTACCGCGTCCGGTCGGCACCCGCCGATGGCGGTGGAGGTAGTCCTCCAGGTGGCTGTGCTGCAGCCGTCCTCCGGCTCCAATGTGGCTTGGTATGCTCCTGCGTGCTGCGTCCGGTCGGTTACCGTCTATGGCGGTGGAGGTCGATCCCTCCCACGTGGCTGTGGTACTGTCGCTCTGTCTACGGCGGGTTCTTCTCGGTTCGACCGGTCGTGTTGTGCTTGCCTGGTGATACGACAATGGTGACCTCAATTCCGTGGTGGCGTTTGTTGGTGGGTGGCAAGATAGGTGGAGCATGTCGAATTGTCCAGGGATGTGGTTTTTTCGAGGTCGGGAGAAATCCTTGTCATTTTGACACCGCCGCGGTGATGCTTGAGAGTGTCGCTGTTCCTTCCTGAAGGGCGTCGGATGTACCTCTTCCCCACTACCTGTAGCGTACCGGGGGAAACCCTAGGATCTCTCCGGACAGCAGCAGCGTCATCGTTGTTTTCCTTCTTGGAGGTGTTGTTTGGTACGCGACTTCGGAATGCGAGGATAGTGGTGGGACTTTGCCGGAGAGAGCGCAGCGGTTGCGAGTCGCCTTTGTTTTCGTTGATCCGCCTATGTCGGCTTTATTTTCTTTTCTTGTTCTCTTTCTTTTCTCTTGGCATGAGTGTGCTGTTTTGCCCCAGCGGTGGTCTCAAAGCTTGTATCGGGTGGTTGCTATATTAATATAGCGGGGCGAAAGCCTATTTCTTCAGAGCATCACGAATTCACCTCTAATGATCAACCATTTCGAGGTTAGCAAGACGCCAGACAAATGAAACGCTCTGCAGGACTGTTCTGCAATGACAACCAATTTGGCCATTTCACGGAGAATTCGAGCGCCTACGCAGATCATGAGAGGAAGAATGGGGGAAGCAAGCGGAGAAGGGCGGGATCTGTGACTCACGGTGGGGAGCTGCGGGGCGGGGGCGGGTAGAGCGCGTGCCCCGAGTGCGGGAACTGGTCGATGAAGGCGGGCATGTACATTTCTTCGGCGCCATGGAAGCCCTTGACGCCGTCCAACGCCCGGATCTCCGGCCCCAGCCCGCAGACCACGAAGTACTCGAAGATCCGTGACGTCGGCGACATCGCCGCCGCCAGCTGTCGATCGCCCGCCGGCACGCCTCCCGAAAGGGGTCCCCGGCGCGGCGGTTGGTCTCCTTCGATCCTCCTCTAGTCTCGACTCTGCGGGGACGGGAGGAGGCCGCGGGACGAAGGAAGGCGACGAAGCTACGTGGATCGGGTCTTCCCTCTGTTTGACCCGTTAGGAATTTGGGAGGAAGATGGGACGGGTTAGTGGCGTGGGCTTTTTCTCGGTCCATTTGACTATTTGCTGAGTTCTCGTTGTTGGGCCCAAATCGGAAAACTACTGGGTGGCGTTGGGCTAGCTTTATTTTTTTACCCCTAAAAAACCTTTATTTTTTTGTTCTTTATCCTGTGGTGGTAAAACAAGCATATAATCATAGTTTTGCTTTTCCCTTTCTCCTTATCTTTTGTTACCTTAGTTAATCGTAATCTTATTATTTTTTATTTATTTTTATTTGTTCTCGGTTTCCTTTCATCTTACTTTTGTGGGTTTGTTTCATTTTTTATGGGATGTTTTGTGCTTTCGTTTGAGGAAGAGCCGGTCATCGTAAAGGTGTCTACTTCCCAAAGCTATCATCGTTGTTACAAAATATATGTAACAACATCTAAGTTGAACGCGGGTTATAACTAATTAAGCCTGAAATGCACACGGTGTGGAGTGGCGATTTATGTTTCCTGAGCTCCATTGCTCGCTCTATTTTAAAAAATAAATCATATTTTCATGTTTTCATGTTTAAAAATCTGATAGTAATATAATGCATTTTGTCATGATTTATCCAACGAAGGTGTAAAATCTAAATTTAAAGTACTTTATATTCAGAGCTGTACAAAAAAGACAAAGTGTGGATCCAACTAATCATATTTTCAAAATCCTAAAATATATAAGATTTTTTCATTTTTGTGTAGAACATAATATAAAGAATTTCGGATTGTGAGTTTACATGATTCTACGGTGCCTCGTTAACTACATCCATATTTGTTTTCAGATTTTTGAAAAGTTTTAAATATGACTTTATTTTTAAAAATAAGAATAACTAGACCTCGCGAGCCAAAGTGACTTTTGACGTTGTGTGTAACTATACTTGTATTGTATATGGGTTGTAACTACGCCTTAGTTGCACACACCATGTGTAACTTTTTTTTTTGAGTGTAACACCATGTGTAACTAAACCTCTATTTCATACGAGTTGTACTAAGCCCAAGATGCACAAAGGGTGTAACTACGCCCCAGGATCTTCTAATGTGTGTGTGTTTTTTTTGGTTCTCAGGTAACTACAATGTTTGGTCTGATCTAGATAATCTAAAGAACTTGGAGGTGTTGGCTCTGAGAAAATTTTCTCTTGTTTGAGACGCACTGCATTCAGTTGAGAATATCGTGATGGGGAGTGCTTCAAATGGTTTCGGTACATTGAATCTTAGTTATTTTCAGATCAGTCTTGTACGTGTTCCTGAAGTGCCCATTCTCTTGCGCTTTTTAGTTCAGGTGCAAGACGTTGTTGCTATTGTTTGGGCTAGCTTGTGTTTGTTACCGGTGCAACACTTGCTTTCTGTTGCTGATGTGTTTTTGCGTTGTGCTAATTTTTCTATACTCCTCAGGCAGCTGGAACTTTTGTAATACAAGCGTGTATGCCTTTAACATCTTCAATGAAATGCTTTATCACGCCATTTATTCTTCCCAGATTACGCCATCCTCGAAACTCGAGGTGCTCAGCTCTCCTGGATGACCCTTTTGCCACGGATGCTAGGTTTTATATTAAACTATGTGACACCGGTAGAGCCGTGTCTACGGCGATACGCCCTTTCCACCCAGCTCCCTTTGGTCACTACAACTTGACGCCATGTATGTTACTACCACTGAAGTTGTGACGGTCTTCTCACATGGTACTGTAGTTCCGTTTTCTTTTTTTTGAGGAAAGGATCCGACCCATATATTAAAGTAGCACAACACTTTACAAAAAGGTCCAGAAGAAACCGAAAATTACAACAGGACCCCCGCAAAGCAGAGGCCACCTCAAGCTACCAGAAGAAGCATCGCCGGATCCACCGCCGCCGCACCCCAAACTCCTAGAGGACGCCGGAGCCGCCGTACCACCAACCAGCAGGAAGAAGACACCACCACCATATGTAGAGGACCGCAGCATCCACCCGCCGCGCAGCGACGAGATCTAAGCTCAATGAACGAACACGGTCCGAGCGTCGTCCTCCTGAAACCACCCAGCATCCAGCCGCCTCCGCGCCAACCAGGACCTCCACCAGCATCACCCACCTCCACAGAGCCGTTCCCCTCGCCACCACGGCCGGCCGGAACGGGATCGTCGGAGAAGAAATCCACCTGCAACCCCCCAACCAAAAGCGAATCGACCCCAACCTCCTCCTTCTCCCTTTACCTCCACGGTCAGCCGGAGAATCGAAGCAGGACGAGAAGATCCGAAGCAGAACTTGACGAAGCACAAACCCCCTCACGGGCCGCACGCCGCCCTCAGAGAAGACGACGCGATGGCGACCAGCCCGAAGGTCAACAACTCCACAAAGCACAGCAGCCGACGCCGCCATGGTAGCCGCCAGCCCAGAGTACACAAACTCCACCACCCTCCCAGCGAGCATGCCGCCGGACCGGAGAGAGGGGGTGGAGGACTTATTCTTCATCTCCGCCGGCATCCCCTCCAGACCAACGCCGACGAGGAAGGACAGGAAAGTAGACAAATCTAAGCCTAAACTACTGCCGCACGACGAAGTCCAGCAGTTCCCCCCACCTCACAACGCCGCGGCGGCGCCGGAGGTGGAGGGAACCAGCGAGATCGCCGGCGGAACTCGAGATCGCCCTTTTTCCGCCTCTGGCTACTGTAGCGGGGAGGGGAAAGTGTCTTCTTTTAATGGTTCTGTAGTTCCGTTTTCATTTGTTTCATCACACAAGCTGGTATGGAATATATAAGTTTTCTACTTGATAACTTGATTATTACTACTCCCTCCATCTACAAAAAGGTGTCACAACCTAGCCCAAATTTTCAATGTCTAGATAAATCCGCCTTCCAACCGATCATCGATAATGTAGACAAGTACTTGAGGGATGGAGAGCTTCTCTTCTCTCCAAAGGTGGAAGATTGGTTCTACTTGCATCGGTGCTAGACAGCCTACCTACACACTTCATGTCGTCCCTTGCTATCCCAATTTTGATCATCCAGGCTATTGACAGTAAGGGTAGGGCTTTCTTTTGGGCTGCCGACCACAGGTGCTCAGGGGCTCAATGCCTTGTGGCGTGGGACAAGGCCTGTACTCCCAAGATAGTAGGGGGTCTAGGAGTCAAAAATTTAAATGCACAGAATGTTTGTTTGCTTTTGACTTTTCTACAAATTTTTACACGCCACAAACACCGCTTGGAAGGATTGGCTTCTCCACCACTCTCCTTTCTCAAGACACTCTACCAAACCCTCTGAAAGGATCGAGTAGGTTGACTAGAGGGGGGTGAATAGGCAACTACCAATTTTAATTTTCTTTTCAACAAGTTAGGGAATTGCTCAAATATAAGTTCTCTAGATATGCAACTAGGTGAACAATCCTATATGGTGAGCAATAAACTAGCTAACAAGATATACTAAACAAGATAAGCTGGCAATACAAGTAAAGGTATATAAAGAGACAAGCACAAGGTGACACGGAGATGATTCCCGAAGTTCACTTCCCAATGGAAGCTACGTCTTCGTTGGAGCAGTGCGGGGTCACAAGTGATCCCCGAATAGCCGTGATATGGCACACCGTATCTCCCTCGTGTTATCCTCCAATGAGGAGTTCCACGAGCCACTATATGATGCCCTCGAGGTCGGCAGCAAACCTTTACAAGGATGAGGCACACTCCACAACCGAATTGGAGGCTCTCACCAAATTCCCACGGCTCCCAAAGCCGCAAGAATCACAAGGCCGGGGCACGTCTCCACAACTCAATTGGAGGCTCCCGGCTTTCCCCGCGGCTTCCAAAGCCACGAAGAACACAACTTCCGTCTAGGGTTCAACGAACCCAAGGGTAACAAGATCCTCTAGGGATTAAATGGGGGAATCGAAATTGCTTTGGTGGAAGTGTAGATCTAGACCTCCTCCATCACTCCTCAAAGTATGAAGGTGTTTGGACCGATGGAGTGGGAGATCTAGGAGGTTGAAGCTTTTCAACAATGGTGGATTTGTATTTGGGAAAGCTTGGCTTCATTGGAGAAGAAGACCAAGAATATATAGGTTCACCAAAAATTTGGCCGTTGGCCACAGAACGCGCAGGCTCGGTAGTATCGGCCCAATGGCCGGTAGTACTGGACCGCAGACAGCGGCCAAGTCAAACCACGAAGTTTGACTTGGCGATGCATCGGCCCGGTAGTACCGGGCCTGACCCCCCGGTACTACCGCTTAACTCCCTTTAAAAACAGAGAGAAAATGGTGATCGTCGTACCAGGCTCGGTACCTAGCTTGGTACTACCGAGCGAGCTCGGTACTACCGGAGCCTCCCAGCCGGTACTACCGGTGCCTGGGAAAATCACCAAACAGATCAAGTATCTGTCAGAAAAGGAAACTCGGTACTACCGAGGCCTCATCCGGTACTACCGACGCCTGGGAAATACCTCAAACTGAACAGATCTTTGTGGGAGTAGGATGGATGTGGAGGTATTTGTGGTTTGTGCATAATAGAAGTGCAAACTCGATTCCGCCCAAACATCCACAACGGATCCCCCTCTTGATAGTACGGTTTTCCTATAAGATACAAACTAGGAAAACTACAACTACATTCTTTATGCTTTATCGAGGGAAGGTCCAACCATCATCCATCATATGTACCTGAAAACCTTTTAGCACACAATTAGTCCGCTTATTGTGTTGTCAACAAACATCAAAAACATATAGGGATAGAAATGTCCTTTCAATCTCCCCCTTTTTGGTGTTTGATGACAACACAATGTTTAGCGACAAAAGATTTGCAAAAGACAAGCGGGCTCCCCCGGAATGTGTGCATTATTTGTAATTTGCGTTTGAATGCAAAACACACCATATTCATGTGGAGGGGCACCCCTTATATTTTACAAACCTAGAAAGTAAACTAGATAATCATATGAATAATAACTTGCCAAAAGCATAAGACATCAACAAGACTAGATAGCTAAATAGATCTCTATTACAACATAGTCTTAAACAAATAGGTTCACACATGTCTTACACCATGCTTAACAAAGTTCACAAACCAATTAACCAAATAGAATGGAACGCAAGCGATAAAGAATCAAAGCAAGAGCAAGCTTGTGTCCCTCCCATGCAAATCCCCTCGATAACTAAAACTAGAACACATTCTCCCCCTTTGTCATCGAAATGCCAAAAAGGGAGCGAATAAACATCCCATGGAGAATCACTCTCCACCCATGCCGTGGTGGACCGAGGTGTGAGCCGGATCTTGATACTCGGGAGGTCATCCTCTTCACTCCAATAGCCATGATTTGTGATCCACTCTTCCTTGGGGGTGATGATCTTGTCTCTAGGGAGTTCAGGAGAGTGTGTGATGTTCATAGCCCTCATCATCTCTTTATGCCTCATGGTAGACTTCTTTTGATGGACATGAGCCTCATATGCACGGTCCACATTGAAGCAAAGAGCTCTCTTGATCTTGGTTTCAAACTTTTTGAACCACGAAGGTTCCTCCTCAAGAGGCGGTGCACTAGAACTTGCCCCAACATTCGGAGCACGAGATGGATCACTTGATGAGCGTTGAATAGCTTTGCCATGCCTGTCCTTGGGTAAAATGTGTGTCTTCCTTTGCAGTTGCTTGTTGTGGTGCTTGACCACGGGCAAACCACACTTCAAAAGGTTCTCATTCTTCTTTGCACTCCACTTGTTGTAAATGAGTGCCATGATAAATGGCGCATAGATGGGAACCCTTCTATCAAGGACATTCAACCACATCTCTTGATAGATAAAATCCATGATATCAAGAATGTTGCCCGTTCCTTGGTTTTACTTTGAGTGAACTAAGAGGTCAATAGTGTAGGAGTGCACTTGATCCCAATTCCCAATGCGAGGAGCAAGGCACTCACGATAGATGCGGTGAAGGATCTCAAATGTTTGAAGCAAATCCTCGGTTTGACCCGGTTTGCCGCCTTCCATAGTGACTGGTTTGAGCACCTCCTTGCCACCGGATTCGAAGTTCGAATGGTTTCTCCAACCACGTGGAGAACTTGGACCACCATCATGATATCCTCCCAAAACAGCTCCAAAATCCTCCATTGTAGCTTCAAGCATAGTGTCGTTGGTCATCCATTTGAGAGTTCGAGCATTGTCAGCACCAAAATGGACGGTTGCATAGAATTGGTGAATGTAATACTCAATGTATGGATGATTTGTGAGCATAAGGTTGATGATACCAAATTCTTCACACATAGCAAGGGCTTCGGCAAAGTAATCACTCAACTTATCCTTCTTCATGTGAGCAATATCAATAGAGTGTTGAGGGACCACTTTGTGCTTGTTGGTTGATTCCACATTGACTTCTTTGTATACCCGTTCTTGCTCATTTGTGTGGAAGTGAGGGTTCCTCACACTAGAACTCCTCCTTGAGACATAAGGATCAATCTTCCTATATTCTCGATACTCTTGGGTGCGATACTTGGTGAAAAGCTTTGGAGCGGTAACCTTGTGGACAGGCTGACAGCCTTGAGTTCTTGCAGTTGTTCTAGTTGGCACAACTTCTTCAGACTCTTCTTCAATTTCAGGTTCTTCCTCACCATCAGACTCATCAACCCTAGGTCTCTTTCCTTTAACATCACCTCTCGCACCACCGCGTTTACCACGGCGAGAACCACGGCTACCTGTGAAAGCATATATGGGTACAGAGGGAACATAGATAAGTGCACAAGTTCAGGGGATTTGTAAAACAAACTAGTTACTAACTGTAGAGATTAGTCGAAAATTCCCAGGTTTCGGTGCCGGTAGTACCGGCCGAGGACGGGCGGTAGTACCGGCGTATGCATCACGCGAGCGTGGACCACGGGAAGCACACGAATCCGAGAGAAATCAACAAAATAACTACAAAAAGCAACTAGTACAAGCTATCCCAGGCCTAGGGAGACTCCCCCCCCCCCCCACGAATTTAACCACAAAAGTGGAGCTACCGGTGATTTGCCCTAACACATCAAATGAGACCAAAATAGCGCATGAATCGGGCAAATACCGGAGGCCGTCGGAGAGGAGAGGAGTAGGAACGGCTCCCACGGAGCAGATCTGGCCGGGGACGGTGAGGAGGAGTCGCCGGAGACAGCGGCCGGTCGGTTCTTGGAGGGGAGAGGCGGCGGGTTGACATCGAAGGGGCGAGGTCGATTTGGGGAAGAAAGAGCTCTTCCCCGACCCGCACCCTTTTCAGCCGTTTCCGCACGCCCGGTAGTACCGGGCCGAGGGTCCGGTAGTACCGGCCGCTCGGGAAATTCGCAGTTTTTCAACTGCTACTTCCCAGGCGGCGGTAGTACCGGTACTCGAAGTTCCGGTAGTACCGGGACCTGGACCAATAAGAGCCAAATTTTTGAAAATTTGAACTTGTGCAGGGAATTTCAGAGAGGTTTATGGAATAAGATCATGGCATGTGTTTGGATATATGTCACTGAAAAATAGCTTGGTGTTGCAAGATACAACAAGGAAAGGCCAACACCAAGAGTTTCTCCAAAAGATAGAGCAAGGTCTAAAAATACCCTAATATATCAAATAAAACCAACTCCTCAAGAAAAGAGGAGGGCGGTGGCCGTAGCCACCATGTTTGAGTATGTATGACTTGTAGCTTATATCTTGGGCTCAACATCACTACTCATCTTTTGAAGCACGTTTTAGTCACAAAAAGTGACAATTATGCATGATTTGTCTATTTGCGCATTATGGGGGAAGTGTTGACTCATGAGTTGAGCTACACTCCCCCTATGTCCATGCCTACATCCAAACCAAATAAATATCATCTAATATGGGTAGGTATGTGATGTCTACGCACGCTTCTTTTCTTGTAGACAGTGTTGGGCCTCCAAGAGCAGAGGTTTGTAGAACAGCAGCAAGTTTCCCTTAAGTGAATCACCCAAGGTTTATCAAACTCAGGGAGGTATAGGTCAAAGATATCCCTCTCAAGCAACCCTGCAATTAAGATACAAGAAGTCTCTTGTGTCCCCAACACACCTAATACACTTGTCAGATGTATAGGTGCACTAGTTCGGTGAAGAGATAGTGAAATACAAGTAATATGGATGATTATAAGTAGTAATTGCAATCTGAAATAAAAATGGCAGCAAGCAAACATGTAGCAGAACTTGTTATAAACGGTGTTTCAATGCTTAGAAACAAGGCCTAGGGATCATACTTTCACTAGTGGACACTCTCAACAATGACAACATAATTGAATAAATAAATGCTACTCTCAAACACTCTCTTGTTGGATAACAAACACCATTCATTGCGTAGGGCTGCAAAAGCGCACCTCAAAGTCTGAGTAAACAAACACCGACAACGTCATAAAGGAATCACACACGATGCGCACACTGTCACCTTCACACCGTGGAGAGTGAATCCGGAGTTCATATTAAAGTACCTCTAGAGTGGCATAATAGATAAAGAGTAACATCTACTTATTCAACTAGATTACAAAGCTCATGATCACATAAAGATCACACCATGGGAGAGAGAGAGATAAACCACATAGCTACCGGTAGAGCCCTCAGCCTCGGGGGGACTACTCCCTCCTCATCATGGGAGACAGCAACGGCGATGAAGATGGCGGTGGAGTCGATGGAGATGGCTCCGGGGGCACTTCCCCGTCCCGGCAAGGTACCGGAACAGAGACTTCTGTCCCCCGAAACTTGTCGTCGATGGCGGCGGCGCTGCGGAACCCTTTCTGGAATATGACTGATTATTTAGGGTTTTCGCGTCTGGGGAAGAAATAGGCGAAGGGGCGACGTCGGTGGAGGCGCGGGCCCGCTCCCCATAGGGTGGCGCGGCAAGGGCCCACCCGCGCCGCCATGTGGGGAGGGCGCCCTGCTGCCCCCTTCGTCTCTCCTTCGGACTTCTGGAACGTGTCGAAAAAATAGGCATCTGGGATTTTGTTTCGTCCAATTCCGAGAATATTTCCAGAACAGCTTTTCTGAAACCAAAAACAGCAGAAAACAGAACTGGCACTGTGGCATCTTGTTAATAGGTTAGTTCCATAAAATGCATAAAAATGCTATGAAGTGTGAATAAAACATGTAGCTATTGGTATAAAACTAGCATGGAACATAAGAAATTATAGATACGTTGAGACGTATCAAGCATCCCCAAGCTTAGTTCTACTCGTCCTCGAGTAGGTAAACGATAACAACAATAATTTCTGAAGTGACATGCTACCAACATAATCTTGATCAAATAATATTGTAAAGCATATGTCATGAATGAAGTGACTCAAGGCAATGGTCTATAGTTTGCTAACAAATAGATAATGAGTAAACACTGAATCATATAAGCAAAAGCTTTTCATAAATAGTACTTTCAAGACAAGCATCAAAAAGTTTTGCATAAGAGTTAACTCATAAAGCAATAGATTCTAAGTAAAAGGCATTGAAGCAACACAAAGGAAGATTAAGTTTCAGCAATTGCTTTCAACTTGTAACTTGTATATCTCATGGATAATTGTCAACACAAAGCAATATAATAAGTGCAATAAGTAAACATATAAGAATTGTTGCACACAAAGTTGACACAAGTGTTTGCTTCAGGGATAGAAAGGAGTAGGTAAACTGACTCAACAATAAAGTAAAAGATAGGCCCTTCGCAGAGGGAAGCAGGGATTAAATCATGTGCTAGAGCTTTTTAAGTTTTGAAAACATATAGAGAGCATAAAGTAAGTGTTTGAGAGGTGTTTGTTGTTGTCAACGAATGGCAGTGGGCACTCTATCCCCCTTGTCACCCAAACTTTCAAGAGCGGCTCCCATGAAGGACGTTATTTCTACCCAAGGGTAGATCATCCCTCTTCTCTTTTGTTTACACATGCATATTTATAAATTGGTATGACACTCCTCCCAACCTTTGCTTACACAAGCCATGGCTAACCGAATCCTCGGGTGCCTTCCAACAATCACATACCATGGAGGAGTGCCTATTTGATAAAGTTTAACATTTTGGAATTTGCTTTTGATAAATCATTGGCAAACATGTGAAGAGAATCAAATGGTTAAAGTTATAATTAATTGGGACTGGGCACCCCATTTGCCAGCTCTTTTTGCAAGTTATTGGATAAGCGGATGTATATGCCACTAGTCCATTGGTGAAAGTCTGTCATGAGTAAATGACAAGGTGATAGAGTAAACGCCACATACTTCCTCATGAGCTATAAAACATTGACACAAATAAGGAGTAATAGCTTTTGAATAGTTTAAAGGTAGCACATGAAGTATTTACTTGGAATGGCAGAAAATATACATAATAGGTAGATATGGTGGACACAATGGCATGGGTTTTGGCTCAAGGTTTTGGATGCACGAGAAGCATTCCCTCTCAGTACAGAGTTTAGGCTAGCAAGGTTGTTTGAAGCAAACACAAGTATAAACCGGTACAGCAAGACTCACATGAAAACATATTGCAAGCATTATAAGACTCTACACTGTCTTTCCTTGTTGCTCAAACACTTTTACCAGAAAATATCTAGACCTTAGAGATACCAATCATGCAAACCAAATTTCAACAAGCTCTACGGTAGTTCTTTACTAATAGGCTTTTAACTACATGATGCAAGAGCTTAAACATGAAATACTTGAGAGCTCAAAACAATTGCCAAGTGTCAAATAAAACAAGACAATGATCTATATGAGTGTCTTTTCGATATACCATCTACCACATGCAGCATTTTCTGAACCAACACATCAACCAAGCAACTCTCCAAGTAATTTACAAAAGAAACAAGAGAGTACTTTCCACAAGAATTAACAGCTCTAAAAGAGATGCATGAAAAACAGGAGCTAAAAGCATAGCAGTAGCTAGATAAGAATACTCAAAAGATATAAGTGAAGAATATGAGTATTCACATGAAAAAGCGGAGCGTGTCTCTCTCCCACACAAGAATGCTAGGATCCAACTTATTCAGAAAATAAAAACAACAAAGCAAAAATAAAAGCAACAGACGCTCCAAGTAAAATACATAAAATGTGGAAGAATTAAAATATAGTTTCACTAGAGATGACCTGATAAATTGTTGATGAAGAAGGGGATGCCTTGGGCATCCCCAAGCTTAGACGCTTGAGTCTTCTTGAATATTGCTGGGATGACCCACGGGGGCATCCCCAAGCTTAGGCTTTTCACTCTTCTTGATCACATCATATCATCCTTCTCTCTTGCTCCTTGAAAACTTCCGCCACACCAAACTCAAAGTAACTCATTAGAGGGTTAGTGCATAATCAAAAATTCTCATATTCTACTGTGACACAATCATTACCAAAGCTTCTGGACATTACTACAGCCACTGATGTTTAATGGAGCAAAGAAATCCAATCAAACATAGTAAAAGAGGCAATGCAAAATAAAAGGCAGAATCTGTCAAAAACAGAACAGTCTGGAAAGACGAATTTTTTCGAGGCACTTAACTTGCTCAGATGGAAGAAGCCCAAACTAATGAAAGTTGCGTACATATATAAGGATCATGCGTGATTTTTTTCAGAATTTTTCGAATTTTCTGTAGCGCATACAGCTCAAAACGGTGGACAGCAAAAATCTGTCACTGCGCAGAAATCCAATTAGCAACAACTTTCAACTAGAGACTTTACTTGGCACAACAATGCAATAAAATAAAGATACAAAGGAGTTGTTACAGAAGTAAGCAAGCTCCTTGACTCAATAAAAGAAAATTCAGAAAATAAAACAATGGGTTGTCTCCCACAAGCGCTTTTCTTTAAAGCCTTTTAGCTAGGCATGACAATTTTGATGATGCTCTCATAAAGATGAGATTGAAACATAAAAGAGAGCATCAAGAAGCATATATAAAACATGTTTAAATCTAACACTCTTCCTATGCATAGGAGCCTTGTAAGAAAACAAGTCAATGAAGAACAAAGTGACTAGCATAGGAAGGCAAAACAAGTGTAACTTCAAAAATTTCAACATAAAGAGAGGAGACTTAATATTATTGAGATATATAAACCGTGTCTCCCTCTCTCATAAGGACCAGTAGGTCTTAAAGTACCCGGCAAATAAAAGCAAATCAAGAGAGAGCTCAAAATCTTCATCATAAAGAGAAGAAATTTAGTAACATGAAGATTTCTATAACCATATTTTCCTCTCTCAAAATAATTTTCAACGGCATCATGAATAAACTCAACAATATAGCTATCACATAAAGCATTATTATCATGATCCATAAGATAACAGTACCATTACTCTCCACATAAGCATAATATTAATAATAGTGGGAGTAAAAGTATCACATCCATCATTGTAATCATCATAAATTGGAGCATAGAATAATCATAATGAATTTTATCCTCAATAGTAGATGGACTGAGAATATCATATTCATCATTGTAAACATCATATATAGGAGGCATATCATAATCAACATAAACTATATCCTCAATAGTAGGTGGACTGAAAATATCACAATGATTATAATCATCATATATTGGAGGCAAAGTATTATCAAAGCAAATTTCCTCCTTAAAGCTTGGGGACTAAAAATATCATATTCATCAAAACCAGCTTCCCCAAGCTTAGACTTTTCCATAGCATTAGCAATAATGGTGTTCAAAGAATTTATAGTAATACCATTGCTACCATCATGCAAACAAGCTCCATAGGTTTTTTAATTTTCTCTTCAAAAGCATCATGTCCTAATTCAATATAAAGTTCATAAAGATCTCTATTTTTTTTTTCCATTAAGCCTAACTAGTGAAAATAAAAACAAGAGACAAAAAGATATAATTGCAGAATCTAAAGGAAATACCTTCCAACACTTACCTCCCAGGCAACGGCGCCAGAAAATAGCTTGATGTCTACGCACGCTTCTATTCTTGTAGACAGTGTTGGGCCTCCAAGAGCATAGGTTTGTAGAACAGCAGCAAGTTTCCTTAAGTGAATCACCCAAGGTTTATCGAACTCAGGGAGGTAGAGGTCAAAGATATCCCTCTCAAGCAACCCTGCAATTAAGATACAAAAGTCTCTTGTGTCCCCAACACACCAATACACTTGTCAGATGTATAGGTGCACTAGTTCGGCGAAGAGATAGTGAAATACAAGTAATATGGATGATTATAAGTAGTAATTGCAATCTGAAATAAAAATGGCAGCAAGCAAACATGTAGCAGAACTTGTTGTAAACGGTATTTCAATGCTTAGAAACAAGGCCTAGGGATCATACTTTCACTAGTGGACACTCTCAACAATGACAACATAATTGAATAAATAAATGCTACTCTCAAACACTCTCTTGTTGGATAACAAATACCATTCATTGTGTAGGGCTGCAAAAGCGCACCTCAAAGTCTGAGTAAACAAACACCGACAACGTCATAAAGGAATCACACACGATGCGCACACTGTCACCTTCACACCGTGGAGAGTGAATCCGGAGTTCATATTAAAGTAACCTCTAGAGTGGCATAATAGATAAAGAGTAACATCTACTTATTCAACTAGATTACAAAGCTCATGATCACATAAAGATCACACCATGGGAGAGAGAGATAAACCACATAGCTACCGGTAGAGCCCTCAGCCTCGGGGGAGAACTACTCCCTCCTCATCATGGGAGACAGCAACGGCGATGAAGATGGCGGTGGAGTCGACGGAGATGGCTCCGGGGGCACTTCCCCGTCCCGGCAAGGTACCGGAACAGAGACTTCTGTCCCCCGAAACTTGTCGTCGATGGCAGTGGCGCTGTGGAACCCTTTCTGGAATATGACTGATTATTCTAGGGTTTTCGCGTCTGGGGGAATAAATAGGCGAAGGGGCGACGTCGGTGGAGGCGCAGGGCCCGCTCCCCATAGGGTGGCGCGGCAGGGGCCCCACCCGCACCGCCATGTGGGGAGGGCGCCCTGCTACCCCCCTTCGTCTCTCCTTCGGACTTCTGGAACGTGTCGGGAAAAATAGGCATCTGGGATTTTGTTTCGTCCAATTCCGAGAATATTTCCAGAACAGCTTTTCTGAAACCAAAAACAGCAGAAAACAGGAACTGGCACTGTGGCATCTTGTTAATAGGTTAGTTCCAGAAAATGCATAAAATGCTATGAAGTGTGAATAAAACATGTAGTTATTGGTATAAAACTAGCATGGAACATAAGAAATTATAGATACGTTGGAGACGTATCAGTATGCAAGAAATCCACTAAGTCCAATTGCTTATGTCAACCACATTGAGTTCTCCTCTCAACTCCTTGAATCTTGCTTCACCAAGAGGCTTTGTGAACATGTCGGTGAGTTGATGCTTGGTGTTGACATAGTTGATTGCAATATCACCCTTCTCAACATGATCTCGAATAAAATGATACCAATCTCAATATGCTTGGTCTTCTCATGAAGAACCGATTGTGAGCAATTTTGATGGCACTTTCATTGTACACAAAAGAGGCACTTTGTCACAAATGACACCATAATCCTTTAAAGTTTGCCTCATCCATAATAATTGTGCACAACAACTCCGGCGGCAATGTATTCGGCTTCGGTGGAGGACGAGGCCACACAATTTTGCTTCTTGGAAGACCAACTCACAAGGACCTACCAAGGAATTGGCAAGTACCCGAAGTTGATTTTCTATCCATTTTGCAACCCGCCCAATCCGCATCCGAATAACCAACAAGATCAAAGCTTGTACCATGGGGATACCAAAGACCATAGTTGGGAGTATCCAACAAGTATCTTAGAATCCTTTTGACCGCGGTTTCATGACTTTCCCTAGGACTTGATTGGAATCTTGCACACATACCCACACTAAACATAATATCCGGTCTAGATGCACAAAGGTAAAGCAAAGATCCAATCATAGAACGATAAAGCTTTTGATCAACTTCCTTACCATCCGGATCTAAGTGAAGATCCGCCTTGGAGTCCATGGGAAACTTATATGGCTTGGCATTGTTCATATCAAATTTCTTGAGCATGTCCTTAATGTACTTGGCTTGACATAAGAATGTTCCTTCTCGAATTGATGGATTTCAAAGCCAAGAAAATAATTCAATTTCCCATCATGGACATCTCAAATTCCTTGGTCATTAGCTTGGAGAATTGATCACTAAATTCATGGTTAGTGGAACCAAAGATAATATCATCAACATATATTTGGCATACGAAAAATTCTCCATTTATTCTTTTTGTGAAAAGGGTGGGATCTATTACCCCAATTGCAAAGCCACGGTCTACTAAGAACTCCTTGAGATGATCATACCAAGCACGTGGAGCTTGCTTGAGCCCATAAAGAGCCTTATGTAGTAAGTAGACATGGTTAGGAAATTGGGTCTTCAAAACCCGGAGGTTGTTTCACATATACTTGTTCATTTAGTGGACCATTTAGAAAAGCACTTTTAACATCCATTTGATATAAAGTAATTTTATGAGTAGATGCATAGGCAATAAGTAAGCGAATGGATTCAAGTCTAGCAACGGGGCATAGGTTTCACCGTAGTCGACTCCTTCGATTTGGGTGTAGCCTTGTGCAACCAATCTTGCTTTGTTGCGGATGACTTGACCATTGAGTCTTGCTTGTTCTTGAATATCCACTTGGTTCCAATGACATTATGGGAGGAGTCATTGGGTCTTTCCACTAATGACCACACTTTGTTGCGCTCGAAGTTGTTCAACTCTTCATGCATAGCCGCAACCCAATCCATGTCTTCAAGAGCATCATATACCTTGAGAGGTTCTAAGCTAGACAAGCAAGAGACATGACCACAAAAGTTAGCTAATTGATTGCGTGTGGACACACCTCTACGGATACTCCCAAGGATATTTTCTTTGAAGTGTTGTTGATAATCCAATTTTGATGCACGCCGGATGACCCGTTCCATGGCTTGACCAATTGTTTCACCAACACAAATATCTTCATCATTGCCTTCATCTTGATCATGGTCAACCCTAAGTGGAGTTCTTGGAGTTGGGTTCATTTCTTGTTCACCACTAGAGTTGGGTGGGTCTTGACCATTTTCTTGATCTTCATGTTCTTGTTCTTGATCATGGATAGCTTGTTGATCACTTGTTGAGGTAGATGGCTCAACTTGGGTAGAACTTGTTCCTTCTTCTTGAGTATAATGGTTCTTCAATAGGAATAGTTCTCCGATGCCCATAGTTCTTATGGCTTGAGATGGCTTCATCACCTACATCATCATGATCAATATGCCCGCTTGGGACCATTATCCTCGTCAAACTCCACGTTCATAGATTCTTCAACACACCCGGTGGATATGTTGTAGACCCTATAAGTATGAGAGTTTGCGGCATATCCAACAAGAATACCATCAAAAGATCTAGATTCAAATTTAGCAATTTGCAACCTTTAATGTAAACATGGCATTTGCAACCAAATACTCGAAAGTAAGAGACACTTGGCTTTTTACCGATAGGAGTTCATATGGTGTCTTTTCCATGAGAGGACGAAAGAAGAGCCGGTTTGAATAGTGGCAAGCGGTGTTGATGGCTTCGGCCCAAAAGTTGTATGGGGAATGAAATTCGGCCATCATAGTTCTTGCCATATCAATAAGAGTGCGGTTCTTCCTTTCGGCGACACCATTTTGTTGGGGAGTATATGCAGCGGAATATTGGTGTTGAATGCCCTCCCCACTTAGGAAATCATCCATAGTGTAATTCTTGAACTCCGTACCATTGTCACTTCTATTGCCAAAATCTTGGAGTCATATTGGCGTTGAACTAGGGTTGCAAAGTCAATGAATATCTTTTGAGTTTCACTCTTCTTTTGATAGAAAGTCCAACAATATCTTGAATAATCATCCACAATCACCAAACAATATTTCTTGCCACCAAGACTATCATATGTGGGAGGCCCAAAGAGATCCATATGAAGAGCTCCAAAGGCCTCTTAGTGGAGATAATGGTCTTCTTGGGGTGATTCTTTCATGCATCTTTCCGGCTATGCAAGCACTACAAGGACGATCTTTGGAAAAATTAACATCGGTTAGTCCTACCACGTGTCCACCCTTTACAAGAGTTTGTAAATTTCTCATACCGACATGGCCAAGTCGGCGATGCCAAAGCCAACCCTTGTCGCCTTTAGCCATTAGACATGTAGCGATTTGAGTGGTCTCTTTCGAGAAATCAACCACATACAAACCGTTTTCACGAAATCCAACAAAGGCGACATTGAGTGTTTGAGTGAAAAGGATGGTCACGTGGTATTTATTAAAAATAACGGTGTAACCGGCATTGCATAATTGACCAACGGAAAGTAAATTGTATGAAAGGGATTCAACAAGGAGGACCTTCTCAATGGATAACTCCGGAGTGATCACCACCTTACCAACTCCCACTACCTTGAGTCTTGCATTGTTCCAACGGTGACATGAGAGAATGAGAGTAATTGTTTCAATAAGTCCTTTACTAGTTCTTTGCTTCCGGTCATATGAGATGAGCATCCACTATCAATGAGCCATGAAGATCCACCGGAAGAAAACCCTACAATAAATCAAGTCTTTGATTTAGGTACCCATTTTGGAATGGGTCCTCTTTTGTTAGTCACAAGGGTCTTTGGAACCCAAATAGCATAGTGATAATCATCTCCATATGAAGTGCCAACATATTTAGCAAAAAACAACCATTTCTAGATTTCATAAGAACATATGAGGGTTGTATTTTCCCGCAAAGTTATTGTGAGTGGCATTGCCCCTAGTGACATTACCACTCCCAATAGAGTTGTCATTTGCTTTGGCCAACTCCCCCTCCTTCACAAAAACAATATCTTTGGAAGGGGAGTTAGCTTCTTCTTGTTGTTGTTGACCTTCTTGGAGTTGGGTGCGAACCCAATTCCTTCTTTGCCAACCACTCCCTTTTGATTGCTCAAAAGATCATTGAGGTTCTTTCCCCTTGGATACAAGTGGCTAGGCCCTTCTCAAGTTGGGCCTTCAACCTAGTGTTCTCCTCAATAAGAGATGCCTTGACACATAAAGGGTTAGAGGTACAAGCATTTGCATCTTTATCATTATGAGAGTGGTGAAGCTAGCATAGATAAATTGAGCTTGTAGTTTAGCATATGACTCCTTGAGTTAGTGAGCTCACTTGAGGTTACCTTGTGGGTTTCCCTAAGTTGCTCAAAACCCTCAAAGAGTTTGTTATGACTCTCTACAAGTTCCTCATTTTTACTTTTTAGATCAATAGCAATTTGAATAGAGGTTTCACGAGTTTCTTTTGCCTTGGAAAGATCCATGGCTTGTGTCTCCTCAAGTTGCTCACGGAACAATTGTTCCTCAACAAGTTGATCTTCTAGCTCACCAATTTTGTCGGCATGATCACATGCATGCCCTTCGAGCTCACAAATCCTAACTTCCTTCTCATTAAGAAGGTTCTTGGCTTCTCCATATTGATACATGAGGGCCTCAACCATTTTCTTGGTTGGACCTTGTGAAAGTGCATGTGTTGCCCCATGCGTGGTTTTGGTAATTAATGATAATCCTTATGGACTAATGTTTGCATTAAGATATTCTTATAGATCTTGTCCATAGGAAAGATGGGAGTTCATGTGTTGGACTCTAGAAGCTTATAAGATGACCAAGATCTTATTCAAAGGTTTATATGAAGAATGGTCATATGTAGAGTTGAGCATATTGCAAGTGTGTCTTGAAGAATAGAATACCGTGGATATTCATGCTCATCTTCAAGACATCATCATTGATCAAGAAAGAAGAAAAGATACAAAATTGATCAAGGCTAAGTGGAAAGGATGGATTCAAGTGATCAACACACAAAGCTACATGTTGTACCATGTGGGATCTTGTGATCTATTGGTATGGTAAGCAATCTTCTATATAGCTTTGTGAACTATCCCATATATATGTGTGTGGAGTATCTATGTGGGGTTAGGTATCTTCCCATGGGCGTGCATCAAAAGGAAGTTCCATATAACCCATGGCGGATGACGTCAAGCGGTGGTCGTCATCAAGATAATGGCCAAGTGAAGATGTTCCTAAAAGTGGCTCTCCCATATTGTGTATGGGGGAGCATTTCACAAGACTTCACCAAGCGGAGCGCAATCAAGAAAGGTGATCCAACTTGAGGTGATCAAGATCGTCATCATCTAGCTCAAGTGGATTGCGCAAGGCAAAGGTATGACCTTGATAGGGTTTCTATTTTACCGGTCTCATGGTGTTAGTGAGAGACCGGATTATAGGATAGATGCCACACTTTCAAGAGGGGCTCTCGAATGAGTAACTTGATCGTATCGTTCGGAGAGAGCTCAAACCTTTGCATTCTTGGCATCATCTTTCTTGGTTCTTATTGGCTTTTATCTTTGTGAGGTTTTGGTGCTTGTCGTGTTCGTCATGACAAGACCAAGTTCTTCGAAAACGGTTTTTGGTTTGAAAACTTGTTGCGTTCTCGGTGTTGGAAATATTACCGGTCCTCCTCGAGATAAGGTCCACACCTTCCATGTGTGGTATCTTCTCTATATTTGTGACCCTTAATATTTCCACTTTTTGTAGGCTTTCTCCTTGTCGTTACCTTTTCAACAAAATTGGTTTCACCTAATTTGGAGCTTCCATGCAAAAGTTGTTGCCGTTTTGGTGTCCGCTCTTTTCGTTGTTTTGCCTGTCAGCGGTAGTACCGCTGGGATAGGCGGTACTACCGCCAGTTCCCTTGCGGCGAGCTGCTGAAGCGGTACCGCTGCGGGTACCGCTGTTTCGGTGTTCTGGCGCGTGTTCCGGTACCGCCGGCGGTACCAACTGGTACCGGGGGCGTGGGTTCGGAGAAGCTGAAGGCCAGTCGTTGACTGGCCAGAGGCTGCGATGAAGGACCCCAGCGGTAGTACCGCCTTTCCCAGTGGTACTACCGCTGGCACGGGTTTCTGGCGCCCAACGGTTGGATTCGTGGGAAACCTTTTTAAGGGGTCTTCTTCCCCAATGGTTCCCCAACCATTCTTGCAAGTTTTGCTCTCCATTGTTGTTCTCCAAAAGCTTGCTTTCTCTCAATCCCTCCAATGATTCTTGCTCATTCTTGAGGGAAACAAGAGAGGAGATCTAGATCTACTTCTCCACCAATCAATCTCTCCTCTAAGTGAGGGGAGCATATTGGATCTAGATCTTGGGATTCATTTGTTGTTTTCCTTGCTCTTCCTCCCATCTTCCTCCATAGCATTAGTTGCTTTGGTGGGATTTGAGAGTGAAGGGCTTTGAGCACTTCTTGTGTTCTTGCCATTGCATTAGGTGCATCGGTTTGAGTTCTCCACGGTGATACGTGGAGGTGAAGTTTGAGAAGCTTTACTCTTTGTGGTACTTGTTACTCCTTGGGTTGGTTGTAACCCTAGGAGGCTTTGTGAGTCTCGGAGGGAGTCCGAGGCATTGTTGGGAGGCTCCAACTCATTGTGGAGTTCCCCGACCTTTGTGTATTGGTTTGGTCAACGCCCTCAAGTCGACCTCATAGTGGAACGAGCCAATCCCTCACGGGTGAAGCTCACGGAGAATAAGGTGAGCACATCGGTGCTATTGGAGTGCCTAGGAGGCTCCACACCCCTCCAACGTAGACGTACTTCCATTGGGAAGGAACTACGGGAAACATCTCCTCGTGTCCACTTTGCGGTTACTTCTATACACAAACTTTTACTTATGCATTTACCTTTGTGATAGCCATCAAGCTTGAAGTTATCTATAGCTATCACATAGTTGTTAATCTTGCTTAGCATAAGTTGTTGGTGCACATAGGTGAACCTAGCTCGTTTAGGTTTTGTGCTTGATAAATTAAACGCTAGTTTTATTCCGCATTTATTCAAGCCTAAACCGTAATTATTTTAAAACGCCTATTCACCCCCCTCTAGGCGACATCCTCGATCTTTCACCTTGGAGCTTGCTAATGAAGATAGAAACTTTATCCTCTTCTTCAATTTTCCCTACATCCTCAACACAATCCAATAGTGATGGGTTAGAGGAGATAGTAATTTTTGGTGGGGAATTCACCTTTGTTTCCTTGGCCATGAGGCACATAGGCTTGGAGATCTTGTCGTCGTTTGGATATGAGAAGAGGTTGGCCAATGATGGAGGAAGGTTGCCCATTGCAAGAGCTGCCATTCCTACTTCTTCACTTGTGTCTTTATCCTCCTCACCTCCGAACTCGTACTCCTCTTGATGGGATGCCACAAATGCCTTTTGAGGTGATCTCTTGATGAATGTAGGCTTGGGGTGGTACTTGTTCTTCTTTAGTATGAGTTGACCACCATTATCCTCTCTTCTTTCATAGGGGCAATCCTTCACAAGATGATTGTCCTTTCCACAATTGAAGCACATTCTTTTTATTGGTAAAGAGGCGTTGCTCTTGTTCTTCTTGTTCCAAAACCGGGTGGCGGCAAGAGCAAGAACTTCATTGAGCTCACCCACCAAGTCTTCTTCACCATCAACAACCGAGCCTTCTTCATATCTTGGATGTTCTACAACATGGGCCTTCAAAGCAAGAGTCTTTGTGCCACGGATTTGGTTGATGGAGGACTTGGATGTGGACTTCAATGTATCATAGGTGACAAATTGAGCCAAGATGTCATTGGATACATTGTTGTGTAATCCGCTATTGCATGAAGATTCATCACCATAGTCTCACTATATGGAATAATTGCTTGAAGGAACTTGGCCTTGACCCATTCATCATCCATATCCTTCTTTCCATTTTCCCTACATGTCACCACAAGCTTGGTGAGTCTTCGGAAAAGATCGGTCGGAGTCTCTTCCTCTAGCATGATGAAGTTGTCAACTTGATGTTGAAGGACGACCGCATTGGAGCGTTGAATGCCCTCATTTCCTTCATACACGGTTTCAAGATAGAGCCAAGCCTCATTGGTGGTCTTGAAATTTCGCACTTGATCTTCATCATTTGCGGTCATAGCACTCTCAAGAATGTACTTGGCGTTTGCATCAAGTTGCTCATCAATCTCTTCTTGCTTGGTCAAGTTGTTGGGATCAACCGGGTTGAAACCTTGTAGAACCACCCTCCAAAGATGCACCGAAGAGCTGCGAAAATAAGGCTGCATAGATTTCTTCCAAGTGAAATAACGAGTATTATCAAACTTAGGAGGAGGTCTACTAAGGTTGGTTATATGAGGTTGAGTGGGTGTAACTTGAGTTAGATAAGAGCTAGGTGGAGCAAAGTTAAGAGGGGGCTTCTCATTAAGTTTGTCATTTTTATCCTTAGTACTAGCTGCCTTACTAGGGGTAGTAGTTGATGAGGAGCCATTTTGATTAGAGACCCGAGTATACACCTCATCCACCATTTTGCTTTTCATGAACCCAAAGAGTTCAATCATGACCTTCATGGTGATTGGGGCATCATCCTCAGGAGGGATTATTCCTGCTTCACTTAGTTCTTTGTTAAGTTGTTCTCTATCAAGTTTTTCTTGTTCCTTGGCAAGTTTTAACTCCTCATCTTTAGCTTGTTTTATCTCCTCCGCACTAGCCATCCTCCTCTTTAGGCGATTAAGCCCTTAATAAAGAGACCTTGCTCTGATACCAATTGAAAGGATCGAGTAGGTTGACTAGAGGGGGGGGGGGGTGAATAGGCAACTACCAATTTGAATTTTCTTTCCAACAAGTTAGGGAATTGCTCAAATATAAGTTCTCTAGATATGCAACTAGGTGAACAATCCTATATGGTGAGCAATAAACTAGCTAACAAGATATACTAAACAAGATAAGCTAGCAATACAAGTAAAGGTATATAAAGAGACAAGCACAAGGTGACACGGAGATGATTCCCGAAGTTCACTTCCCAATGGAAGCTACGTCTTCGTTGGAGCGGTACGGGGTCACAAGTGATCCCCGAATAGCCGTGATATGTCACACCATATCTCCCTCGTGTTATCCTCCAATGAGGAGTTCCACGAGCCACTATATGATGCCCTCGAGGTCGGCAACAAACCTTTACAAGGATGAGGCACACTCCACAACCGAATTGGAGGCTCTCATTCTCACGGCTCCCAAAGCCGCAAGAATCACAAGGCCGGGGCACGTCTCCACAACTCAATTGGAGGCTCCCGGCTTTTCCCCGCGGCTTCCAAAGCCACGAAGAACATAACTTCCGTCTAGGGTTCAACGAACCCAAGAGGTAACAAGATCCGCTAGGGATTAATGGGGGGAATCGAAATTGCTTTGGTGGAAGTGTAGATCTAGACCTCCTCCGTCACTCCTCAAAGTATGAAGGTGTTTGGACCGATGGAGTGGGAGATCTAGGAGGTTGAAGCTTTTCAACAATGGTGGATTTGTATTTGGGAAAGCTTGGCTTCAATGGAGAAGAAGACCAACAATATATAGGTCCACCAAAAATGTGGCCGTTGGCCACAGAACGCGCAGGCTCGGTAGTATCGGCCCAATGGCCGGTAGTACCGGACCGCAGATAGCGGCCAAGTCAAACCACGAAGTTTGACTCGGCGACGCGTCGGCCCGGTAGTACCGGGCCTGACCCCCCGGTACTACCGCTTAACTCCCTTGAAAAACAGAGAGAAAATGGTGATCGTCGGTACCAGGCTCGGTACCTAGCTCGGTACTACCGAGCGAGCTCGGTACTACCGGAGCCTCCCAGCCGGTACTACCGGTGCCTGGGAAAATCACCAAACAGATCAAGTATCTGTCAGAAAAGGAAACTCGGTACTACCGGGGCCTTAGCCGGTACTACCGACACCTGGGAAAAACAACAAACTGAACATATCTTTGTGGGAGTAGGATGGCTGTGGAGGTATTTGTGGTTTGTGCATAATAGAAGTGCAAACTCGATTCCGCCCAAACATCCACAACGGATCCCCCTCTTGATAGTACGGTTTTCCTATAAGATACAAACTAGGAAAACTACAACTACATTCTTTATGCTTTATCGAGGGAAGGTCCAACCATCATCCATCATATGTACCTGAAAACCTTTTAGCACACAATTAGTCCGCTTATTGTGTTATCAACAAACATCAAAAACATGTAGGGATAGAAATGTCCTTTCACCCTCGTACTTAGGGAAATTATTTGCCAAATATATGCCCATGCTTTCTACGATTACTCGTTGCACACTTGGCAACGGCACGTCCATTTTCTTTCGGCATGACAGATGGTTGCTCTCAGAACCATTAGCTGATGCTTTTCCTGCAATGTACTCACACCATGTAAAACAAAACGACCTTGTTGTGGATGTTCTGCAAAATGGGGTCGAGATGGACCTCCGTAATCGGCTAACCAATGCTGCCACAAACCAGCTTGCTCTTCTCTCTCAGTTCTTGCATGGGATAACAACTTCGGACGAGCCTGACGGATGGACGTTGTTGGATGGATCCACATTCTCCACGAAGGGAGCCTACCGCTCCATGCAGACAGCGCTGCAAAACACGGATGCTGAACGTGTGTGGAACTCCAAGGTCCCAGCCAAGGTCAAAGTGTTTGGATGGATTCTCTTGCTCGACAGGCTCAACACTCGAGCAAATCTACATCACAAACACATCCTCGACTATACAAACTGCCCAGGATGTCCAACTCTGACCGAAGACATGACTCACCTCTTCTTCACCTGCTCTTGTGTGGCCATTATCTGGCAACGTTTGGGGATCACACATGCAGCACAGCTGTTTGACTCCATATGGGACTACACCCTCCCTCCCGGCCTCCCACACGTTATCTGGGACTTTGTTCTGTTGATCATACTATGGAAAATTTGGGATGCTCGTAACGCTATGGTCTTTAGAAAAATAGACCAAACTTGTACTGTAACAATTAGTAACATCATTGAGGACCTCACTCTTTGGTCTCGCCGTTTCCGCACGCCGGAAACTAGAGTGGTAGCCGACCTGTGGCGTGACCATCGCACCCTCTGTAATATGTAATTTTCGTGTTTTTGAGTAAAGTTCAGGTGGGGATTCTCTCCCCCCCCCACCCCCCGGTGATAGCCTAAAAAAATGTCTAGATAAATGCGAATTTGGTCTAGGTTGAGACATCTTTTTATGGACGGAGGGACTAGTACATTATCATATTTAGATTCCTAGAACTTCTCAACTCCTATAGTGATTTTTATTTCACATAGTACTAACATTTTTATCATGAGATGGGATTTGGTTCATCTCAGTTTAGTGCTTACTGCGGATACCTTTATTTTCGGTTGCATTTTACTTGATCTATATTCACGACGAGATCAAAATACAGTTATTATCATCTCTTATGGGATTTATCTTCCTTTCCTAATGCCCATTCCTTCACCAAACGCTTATAACTCATTTTCATTCCCTTCGACGATGAGGACAATGTGGCGAGCATTGATGTCTGGGAGACCAGGAAACCTACTTCGCTATTTCGTCCAAGCTTTCATCATCAAAAATATGTCGTCCAAGTAGAATCTGTTGTCTTCCATGTATGTCCAGTGTTGCTCCTATGTAAAAAGATTTAGCCATATCTAATTATGTGCATGTATTATTGATGTAAAGCAATACATGAGCGGTGTAATCAAGTCTAGTTATATATTACTGATGTTGCTTCGCCATTGGTTAACAACACTGAAATAAAACCTTTACAATCATTAATATCACCAGCTTCCTAGTTGTAAACAACATTACGAGATGTCATTTTTATTACAATGAACATACCATCATATTTCTGCAAGCTTACCCGCAAACACAAATCTGCAAGCTAGCTACTATCGGTATCTCATTCTTGTTGTTTTGGCCCGCACACATTACAGATGCATCCTCGGGGTGTGCACTCAGCTGTCCAATTATACCCGTTACATCCATCAGGATAAAGCGCAAACGCACGACAATAGTTCAGGCAACTTAGGCTGGTGCCACTGCACCGCCCGGCTATAGCCCCGCCACGTCAGCTTTTACCCCCACTCTCACCTCACTCTCACCTCACGGTGCCAGTGCACGGGCTGTAGTGGCAGGCTGTAGCAACGTCAGCTTCTCTCTCCTCCACGTCAGCATTTTCTTTTCACATTTAGTTATTTCACTCGCTTTTGTTTAGACATTTAAAATAATGCAATAGAATTATTTTATTCAACTAAAAAAATTACATATAAATAAAAAAATTACATATAAATAAAAAAATTAAATAATACATAAAAAATGTAAAACCTATACCACTGGACATATCCTTCCAAGATAGGAATTTACAAATTTGATTCACTCGAATCGGAGCTGTGGTTTGAGAGAAAATGGCGAGCGAAAAATAACTATCCGCCGCTCACCTTTAAAGCTAGCATGTTTGAACGATCAGAACACTGCAGCGTGTTCTTCTTCTTCCTGCACGTACGCGAGCACGCACGGGACGCGGCCCTCTCGCCGCGCTCTCGCCGCCAGTGCGGGCGACAGCGGGGCGGTAGCGCCCGCTACCGCCGGGCGACGGAACCGTCGCCCGCCGCTGCCGTCCCGCCCGCCTCTCGCCTCACTCCCGCCCCTCCCCAGGCGATATCGCCTCCACTCCCGCCCCCACTGGCACCAGCCTTAGGCGATCACAATTTTCCAATGAAAGTATTGATGTACAGTTCTCAATGCCGGTCACCGTCCATGCCACTACAACATCTTAAAAAACATGGATAAACTAAATGAGTCAGTCATATCACCGATAGCATAGTGGAAAAGTAACATTGTACGCCCATCCATCACAAGCTGTCCAATTCTTGAAGCAGCTCTTCCATCGTGGGTCTTTGGTCAGGGGTTTCACTGGTGCAGACCAATGCAATCTTCGCCAGTTTAGCCGCTTCAGCTGCTAAGTAAGATCCTTTAAGGTTACCGTCAATGAGCTCATCGACGCTGCCGGACTCGAAAGGCAGATGCATCGTCTTCCTTTTACCCGTGAGTATCTGGAACACAATTACCCCGAACGCATAGACATCACTCTTCTCCGTGAACCTGCCGACGGTGGTATACTCAGGTGCAAGGTACCCCATGGCGGCGCTCGCCTTGAGGGTCGAGAAGACCAGGTCGTCGACGAGGAGCTTGTGCAGGCCTGAACCAGATATCAGAGGCTTGTAGGTGTAATCCACCAGAACTTTGTCCGCCGATATATTTTGGTGAACAAGAGGAGGCTTGTTTGCCATATTACTGTGCAGATACCCAATTCCTGCCAAAGAAATATTGGTAAGCAACATTGCCTTGCAAAAATACTCAAACATTGTCTGCTGCCAGCATAGTACAGGTTGCTTAAGACCATCGTTTTCAGTAACGATTGCAAATAACAGGTAGCCACAGTTATTTGTCAGTGTGGAGACACATCAGAGTGAGTGAGAGCTCTTTGAGTACCTACAAGCTACATTCCAAAATGTGACTATGCTACGTCGTATCACAGGTTTCCCCAAAAATATGTGAACAACCAGGACAGTCCTAGCATCGATAAACAGATAGGCCATCTGTTTCAGTGTGTTTGCAGTAAAATGTACTACGCAATGCCTCACATCTACGCAGAAGGCAATTCTGCTAATCTGAGCCCAAATGTTGCTTGCCATTTCTCAGTAAGAGATGACAACTAGCACCAACTTGCCATTTCTCAGTCAGAGATTAACTGATGGCTATCTGTTTCAATGTTTTTGCAGTAAAATTAAGTTGGCAATGTCTCACATCTACGCATAAGGCAATTCTGAGCCCAAATGTTGCATGCCATAGGCAACTAGCCAGCATTTGATCAATTTTGCTACTTTTGTGGACAGTATGAATGCAGGAAGATTTGGTCATTAGCACCATCCATTGGCTGGTACTAGAGCACTCTAGGGTTGTTCGAGAGCTGATAGCTAGATAGTGACAAATGGCATGAGTGGAGCTCCACTACCACTATACCTTTAGCAATGCCCTTGATGATGGACACCCTCGTGGACCACTCAAGGACGTGCCCGCCATGGCCACCACCGCCGGCGTCTTCACCTCCGACGTCCAAGAACTCCGACAGGCTCCCGTTGGGCACGAAGTCGTGCACTAGGAAGCACTCCCCCCTGGCCCTGGAGCAGCAGAACCCCCTGAGCCCCACGACGTTGTCGTGCCGCAGCTCGGCGAGCAGCTTGAGGCCCTTGAGGAACTCCGCCTCCTCCTGCTTGCAGCAGGTCTTGCCGAGCCGCGTGACGACGACAGGCGTGCCGTCGCGCAGCGTGCCCCTGTACGTGGCCGCGAAGCTGCCGCCGCCCTTGGAGCTCTTCTTCCCCAGGAGGTTCAGCTCCGAGAAGTACTGCGTCGCGGACTCCACCTCCTCCATGTTGAACCGGAGGCTCGGGGACACCTCCTGCGAGAACCCGACGCCGCTCCGCCCGTCGGCCAGCGGGTCCCAGCCGTTGGAGTACTCCAGGCTCACCAGCGTGGACGACGCGCTCTTGCGGAACGACTCCTTGGTGGTCGTCGCCTCGGTGCTGCACCGGCCGCCGACGGTTGTCATCGGCGGTGCGCGTGCGGCCGTCCTCTGCTTGCGCCACCGGTACCACGAGAACGCAAAGAGACCGGACGCCGTCGCAGCGAGAAGGATCACCGCGAGAACGACGACGGCGGCGAGCGCCCTCGTCGATGGGGGACAATGGGTTCCGCTGCAATGCCCACCGGAGCTGTTCTGTGGCGGGATACCGGCGCTGAACGGCTGGGGCCTGTCGGGGTCGATGAGGTCTGACGGAGTGCACGGCCGGAGATCTTGGAGCCCGGTGCCGCAGAGATCAGTGTTGTCCCCGTACTGGAATCCACCCTCCAGCCTCGCTAGTTCTGGCAGGAATCAAACCAAACGAACCATACATGATTAGCCAAACTGAACGGAACACACATTAATTGCAACTCAAGAATCGATTTTTGACAGTTGCTGCTTGCGTCGTGTGGACTAGTTAATTACCGGAGGGCACACTGCCGGTGAGCGAGTTGTTCCTGACATCGAGAGCCGCGAGGCGAGGCAGCCTGGCCAGCCTCACCGGGATGGAGCCGAAGAGGTGGTTGAAGCTCAAGTCCAGCCGCATCAGCTCGGGCAGGTCGCCGAGGCTGGCAGGGATGGCGCCATTGAGGTGGTTAGACTGCAGGGCCAGCAGGCGAGAGCGGATTTCCCACTCGTCCGTTGGCCCCCCCGGACTATCTTTACCATTCGTTTGCTGTTGGAGATTCGTGCGGGTCAACTAGTCAAATATCCGGTTTGTTTTGCATTTTAGCCCCTGTAAAAGAATAGATTCAACCCGCAGTCCATCGCTCCTATATAAGGCCACCAAAACCCTAACCATATCCCATTTTCCCCACCAGCTCTCCCGTCCCTCCCGTGCGCCGCCGCCTCCGGCTGGATCCCGCCGCGTCGACCTCGACCTCACCGGGCGGCAACCTCCGGCTAGCTGCTTTGAGTCAGCTCCGTCGCTGAGCAGCCGACCCTCTTGCGTGCTTGCAGCTCGCGGCAGCCGCCCATGGAAGGCCCGATCTAGCCATGGCGTGCTCAGATCGTGGCTTGGTTCGCCTTGATCTGGCCCCTATCTTGTTTTTGGTTTTAGTTTGGTCTGTGCAGATTTTTTGTCTTTGTATTATTTGTCTCTGATTTTTATTTCCGTTTGTATTCCATGTGCGTTTGTATTCCGTTTGGATCTTAGTTTGGCCCTCAGATTCGTTGCTCTGGCGGCAACATGCGTGGCTCTGGCCACCACATCCGTCGCTCCGGCCGCTGCATACGTTGCTCTGGCTAGATCTCTCTCCGGCCTCGTGCATGCAGGACTGCCCGGATCTTGGATCTCTTGGCCTGACTCTGATATTCTCTTTTTTGCTTGGATCTGATGTGTTAGTGAAGATTAGTTTTTTTCTGTGATCTTGTCGCAGCAACGAAGGGGACGGGGACGGGGCTGGTTTCTTTTTTTTTCTTTTGATTTTTTGATTCAGTTCTTGTTACCCGTTTCTTGGATTTTGACGTCACCATGCGATACAGATACGAGGACAGCATCGCAGGATCTGTTGGCTCCAGGTCGGAGCTGCCGCCGGTCGAACGGCCGCAATGAGCTGGGCCTGGATCTGGGTTCCCTTTGACTAAATCTCGGCATCCCGATCTGACCCGATCTGGGCCTATATCCTCTCCAATGATTGTTTTTTCGCATGTCTTTTTGGATCTGGTATGAATGTTATTTTCTCTCATGTCTTATTGGATCTGGTATCGTGAAAATTATTTTTCTCGCATGTCTTATTAGATGTGGCCTTTTTTATTGGACCTGACCCGAAGTATGTATAGAAAATGTATAATTTATTCTGTGAAAAATCTTATGTGAATGTTTATAAAACTTATATGCAATCTGAGGGCCCTCCTTTTATTTGATTTTATTCCTTGTTCTGTTTGGATTTTTTTATTGGGATCCGATTTCTTGTTGATTTATTTGTGAAACTCCTCCTTTTATTTGTTTTTATTCCATTTTCTGTTTGGAATTTTTGATTGGGATCTGATTTCCTGTTGAAATATTTGTGAAACTAATCTGAAATATTTGTGAAACAAATAATGCATTGATGACTGGATCTTCGGATCCAATCCAATAAATTCTCTCTTCGAATTTTCCTTGGAAGTGTCTTTAATTATTTATTGTATGGACTCCCAGATTTGGCTCTGTGATTCTTCTGTTTGGAGGGATTCGAATTTGAATTTTCTGAACATTTCTTCGTATGGACACCCAGATTGCTTTTCTATTTCTTAGAGTCTGATTATACAGGTACGAGCAGATCTTAGCTTGGAGGGATTCGGATCTTGGCTTCAGATCTTAGCTTGGAGGGATTGCTTTTGTATGAATGTTTGTCAAATCCTGGACTGAATCAAATGATTATGTATCTTCTAATTTTTCCATTTCTGTGATGATTGGATCTTGTTTAACTGAAGATTCATGGATAAGTGAAACTGAATTGAACTTTCACTGCAAGTTTCTTTGTTCACACGGGTAAAAAAGTACTTGTATGTGTTGCTGGATATTTTGATCTGGTTGCTTACATGATTCAAGAATCATTCTTGTATGTAACAGAATTTCTCTTGATAACTACATTGTTTTTTTTTGGATGATGTGTTGTACCGTATCATACTACATTGTAACAGAATTTCTCTCGATAACTATGTGAATGTTATATAAGTATGTGCAGGGAAAATGAATTTATATGTGCTGAATCCATATTTTTCTGTGTGAATCAATTGTGGATCATTGTATGTGACAAAATCGTTGCAAGTATTTCTGTGAGACTGTCCCACATTTTTGGCATTTTTTGTTGAATCTATGTTGGTTCACTTGTATGAATCACTGTCAACAGAAGAATTTTCCTTGATATTTATATAAAAATGTGCAGGGAAAATGTATTTATGTGTTGAATCCATATTTTCCTGTCTGAAATCAATTGTGGGTCAGTGCCACCATGGGAATATTTCTTTATATTTACGTAAATATGTGCAGAGAAAATTAATGTATGTGTGTTGAAACCATATTTTCCTATCTGGATCAATTGTGGATCAGTGCCACCAGGAGAATTTCTCTTAATACATATGACAAATTGTGGATCAGTGCCACCAGGAGAATTTCTCTTAATATATGACAATTTCTCTTTATGAACCGACGTAAAAATACTATTGAAATATGCTGAATGGATGTGAAAATCCATGGAGTAATGATGATTTGTTCCAGTTGAATAATAATATATTATGTTGTGCGAGGAATGGTGATTCTTTTTAATCTATGATCTTGAAAATTTGTTTACGAAAGTGTGCGAAAATGTTTATCCTATCCAGAATTCGAAGTCTGCGAAAACACACTCTTTACATAGAAAAAGAAACATGAAAATGTCGACACAAAGAAAAGAAACCTGGAAACTATTCTTATAAGGAATGGTAAGCTTCACAAAAAGTTAGAAAGATGAGGGGCATTGTGCAAAATGAAATGGACTTGAAGAATCGGGTGGAAGGTTTGATCTGCAAAAAGTTTGGCACCAATCTCCAGGTTTTGGACGTGAGAGATAGTCCGGGGGGGCCAACGGACGTGTGGGACTGACTCGCCGAGGGCCAGCACGGTGAGCCCGGTCAAGAGCCCGAGCTGCGTGGGGATGCTCCCCGTCAGCTGATTGTAGCACAGCTGCAGCACTGCACACATCACCATTAACAGCAGCATTAGGGAAGGGTAAATCAATCCATCTAAATCATATTCAGGAGAATGTAGCTCAAGAACGCGTCTTAGAACATGGAACGCTAAGCAGAGTAGACTCTAGACTGAAATAAAGAAGAAGAAGGAATCGAATCAATCCAAGGCTCCAAGCAATGCTGATTTGCCCGTGACAGAGAGAGAGTTCACATGCAACTAGACGAGCAAGAATCTTCCAAGAAACTGCACGCACACGAAGATGGCATGGCCGGAGGAGACAATGCGAGGAAGCAGAGCTCTGACTTTTTTGCTCTAGTACCTTGAAGCGAGGCCATGGCGCCGATTGCGGGCGGGATGGGCCCGGAGAAGTTGTTGACGTTGAGGTAGACGTCGGTGAGCCGGGTGAGGCCGGCGAGCTCCCGGGGCACGGACCCGTGGAGCGCGTTGTAGTGGAGGTAGAGTCCGGTGAGCGAGCGGAGGCCCGCGACGGCCGGGGAGAGCGTCCCCGCCAGGCCCTTCCCCTGCAGCGAGACGTTGGCGACGCCGCCGCCGGCGTCGCAGGCGACGCCCTCGAACCCGCTGCACGGGTCCCGCCCGGGCGCCCACGATGGCAGCAGGCGCTCCGTCGGGTCCAGGGACGCCTTTAGCGCCAGCAGCGCCCGCGTCTCCCCGTCGTCCGCCGCGGAGGCTGGGACTAGCAGAGAGCGGCACATGAGTGCCATTGCCGCGAGCGCGAGGATGCGGGCGCAGGCCATTGCCGACTGCCGTTGCCGCGCAGGTGCTCTCGCGGTGGTGACACCGTTCTTGGTGCGGGAGGAGATGGGAGGGGTGGAGGAGACAAGAGCGTGCAGGGGTGAGGTGTTCGAGGTGGAAGACGAGTAAATACGTGGGTCTGGTGTGGAGCAAGCACCTAGCGGGGCTGTGTGAGTGTGACGAAGCTGGGCCTCTGTTAACAACCAAATACTCAACTCACTGAATCACTCACAGATACATGGATTTGGTAGCTAGATACAAGATGAACAAGCAAGAAGGGATCGGGGATTAGAGCCGAGGTGGGAGAGAAGGAGCCGCCGCCGCCGTTGCCGTGATCCTCTGGATAGTTTCTTCGTTGCCTCCTGCTGAGTATAAGAAGCGATGGGTCTTGGCCCATCGGTGCTAGCCCATGACAGCAGCCCAACATCCGTTGACAGCAGCCCAACATCAGGTACCATGCGGGGGTCCTAACATCCCTCCCTCCTTGAAACTCGGCTTGTCCCCAAGCCGACATCATAGAGAAACCACCTGGATCCCATTGTAGTCGACGATCTTTGATTTGGTTGGACTCACGGTAGCAGCCCAAGTTGGGGTAAGCCTCAACAAGGTAGGAGTAGTAGTTGTCGCTGGCACAAACTTGGTTAAAATCGAGGTAGTACTTGTGGCGGGCAGAAACTTGCTCCAAGAATGTGGTTACCGCTATGGCATTCCTCCCTCCTTGAAATGGAGCTTGTCCAGGACACATGAAGAACTGCAAACCATCAATAGTCCCTGTGACAAACCTGATCCGGAATGCACAGGCAAGCCGTAGTGATGACCCACTGGAGTTCTTCATGGCAATACATAGGAGGAGTCCACCTTTTTCCAGAACTACATAGTGCAAACATACAGCCTCCAGGATCCCATTGAATATTCCACTTTTGATTGTTTGTCAGCCACTGAATTAGTTCACCACACCCCTCTGATGGCTTCATCCTCATGCCAGTGCACATGTGGAAGCTAGAACTGAAAGAAACATCAACATACTCCTGTTTCAAGAATGGTTCCGGTGCACGTTCTTCACCACTGTGATGAGAGGCATAAGGAAGTCGTCCCACACTGAAGTATATGTCTTCTTGATAATGACCAGAATTTGAGAACTTGTTGTAGTCCGACAGCCGTTTTTGTTTGGACTGACCAAGTCAACTCCATTTGCATAGGAGACCTAGCACAAAATGTGATCACAATTTCAGTCAAACTAGCAGATGCAAGCCACCAATAATCCATGCAGATCAGCACAACAGACTGGATAATGGGGAGCAGAGCATCACAGCCAATTGCCGGCTGCGCACTTTGCCAGCTTCGACTGTCTTTGCTGTCAGGAAAAACAAGAGCATGAACAGCTGCACAAACTGATCTCACACATAGTAACCTTGACCTCCTTGTATCAGCAAACAAATTATACTTTAGGGAATAATCAGGAAGCACACTTGCCATTATGCTCTGATTGCAAAGATACCAATCATGCAGGATATTATGCTGCTGAAACTGAAAACCGAGGCTTAGTTCCTCTTGTTCCCACACCCAAGGTAGTAGCAGCACGTGTGAATTCTTCTGTCCCTTCTGAAAACGTACCAGTATCATCCTGTGACCAGCAGCAATAACTAATATCTTCAGTTGATAATTATTCAAATAATGGCCAGGCTCTTGGGAACACGCCGAACAGATTGTTGCCAATGCACTCCAAGGAAAAGCCAGTAGGTGCACATCCATAGTATCAAGCCAAGTAACAGATTCACTTGCAATGAAGAAATAAATTGGAGACTGAACTGAAAACTCTGAGCATCCGACAACCGAAGAACAACCAGCACTCAATGAAGAACCAGCGAAGTGTATACTGTCGACAACTAAGTGCTCGCAGCTCACGACAACAACCGGATGGGCTGATGGCACACAAGCACTTCCAAACCACCCATATTCGAGCAACAAGAGCACATCATTCCAGCATCTCAATTCTCTAGCACTGAACATGTCATGGATAGTGATGCAACTAATTGAGAAGCAGATATTACCAGAGTAGTTATTATTCCCTAGAAGATTCACAGCCACAGAAGTGCATCGCCAGGACTGTTTCCTGATGGCTTCACTAGGAGATTCAGAGTCATTAATCCCTGTGAACGCCGGCCATGGCAGGGGCTGTGCCTCATTAGCATCTGCATGAACACACATGAAAGAAGGCCAGGGACTGGGTCGATGTACCGGAACTATGCTTATGACGTGTTGACTAGAGCTCGGCTGGAATAGTTCACTGCCGTTGTGGAGTTGCTGCAACTGAATTATCGGCGCGGAAATCACAGGCGCTGAAACTGGCGGCAACGCACCCGCTATGGTCAGCGACACCACTTCCACAGGGACGCCATTGGTGCTGAGGTTGTAGTCGTTCCTGGTCGATGGCGAGGACACATCCAGCGACATAACGGCCATTGGCTCCACTGAAAGCTCAGGAACGCCCTCTTGTATCAGGGCCACCGTGGTGACTGGAGCCTGGATGGACTGCCACGAGGATGACGAAGAGGACACGACCAAAGCGAGATGCTCGTTGGTGTCAGCTATGGACGACTCCTCGCAGATGCCATGCTCGCCGGCTTCATTGTCGTGGACGACCTCGGTGGAGACCACGTCGTTGGTGACGGACGTGTCAGGTGACGACGAAGACCCAGAGACCCACGGAAGGAGCGTCGTCGTGGTCGACGCGGTAACGGCTTGAGCCACGCATTCCGTCGAACAGGACGCGGGCACGACGGTGATGGTGTCGATTGGTGCCACGGGAGCGACCCCGAGTGCCTCCCCTATGGCATGGACAAGAGCCGGGAGCTGGACCTCCCTTGCCGACGCCGTGGCAAGCTCGGTTGCGCTGGAGCTCGGCGTCACGGGCTCGATGACGCAGCCGGCGATGGCAAGCTCGGTAGCGTCGGTGCTCGCCGTCACGGGCGCGGTGACGCAATCGATGGTGTGGAGCATAGATCGGTTAAGTGCATCCATGCTAGCCCGAATGTTATGGGAGATAGCATCGACGTATGCCTTGAGCTCGGGATCCATGGCGAGATTGGAGGTGGGTGGAAAAAATTTGGGAAAAATTTGGGGAAGGGTGGAGAGGAGGCTCTGATACCAGATGTTAACAACCAAATACTCAACTCACTGAATCACTCACAGATACATGGATTTGGTAGCTAGATACAAGATGAACAAGCAAGAAGGGGATCGGGTTTAGAGCCGAGGTGGGAGAGAAGGAGCCGCCGCCGCCGTTGCCGTGATCCTCTGGATAGTTTCTTCGTTGCCTCCTGCTGAGTATAAGAAGCGATGGGTCTTGGCCCATCGGTGCTAGCCCATGACAGCAGCCCAACATCCGTTGACAGCAGCCCAACATCAGGTACCATGCGGGGGTCCTAACAGCCTCGCATGTCAGCTCGCGTAGGTGGGAACTGGGACTGGCTACGTGCACAGGCCAGGCCAACCAACATGTTGCACGAACCGAATATTTTGCGTGGTGCAGACGTGCAGTCAGGCGTTCCGTGCAGTGGCGGAGCCAGGAGTAGAAAAGTGTGAAGTCAAACACACGTATTTCACTATTTTTTATACATTTTTCATGAATGTTTTCATACATATGAAGTTTTCGCCAAAAATATATGTTGTCAATTGACTACACAGGTTAGGCGTGGGGAGAATATCTCTTGCACCCAGTCTTGTGGTGCTACCGGTGCACCAGCACATTCAAAATTGTTTGAAAAACACTAGCATATTGACACGACATTAATGTACGCTATCAAGAAATTGCATATGAAAATTCAAAGTATTATTCAAGATATAAAAATGTCAAATTTGACATCAGTGTGATAGTGGGCCAAACCTGAAGCCCAACATATGTTACATACTATTTAGTAGTGTTGAATTTGTCGTTTTTGTTCTCCGTGATATGTTTCGCCATTTTGATTTAAAATTATGTGACAATGTAAATGGACGTTGTCTGAATGTGCTACCTTTTGTTAATGTTTTTTTGGTCATTTCAAAATGTGCTACACGAGTTTGGTGGAACAGTAGCACCACAAGGCGGGGTGCATCACATACAACTCCATTAGGCGCCACGGGTTTCATGTCTTTGTCTCCACTCTCCCCGTGATTCGTAACTTAAACTCCGTATAGTAGTGGTCGTAGAGCTCCTCAAACATGTTGTCGCCAATAAGTTAAGGGCATGTTGTTCGCAGAAAACATATGAATAGAAAACACATGAAAAATATAGAGCAATATAAAATAAAGGATTGAAAAACAAAGGAATTTTATAAACTTGGTTATTTGTTTCATAGAAATAGGAAACACTGACGATTCTTAATAAACATGGCCAAACCAAAGTCAAACCACATGGAAAGAATATTAGGATGTTACTGTGTCACAAGAGAACTCATTCCCATTCTTCATGTGCACACAATTAAAAAATAGGCCCAGATGGATTGTAAAATTCTTGTATTTTTCTTTTCAAATGGAGCTCAAAAGAATTTTTCATGTATATTCTTTACTCTGTTCTTCTGAATCAAACAAATGAATAGTGTCACCACATAAAATTTATTATTCCTCCATTTTCTCTCTGAAGCAAACTAGCCCTTAAAGTGTGGCTTCTCCTATTGGATTGAGACTGCATTGTAATTTATTCTCATAAGACTTTTTGTATTTCTTTTAGTTTTTGTTGCATCAGATGAACTAGCTACGTAAATTATCTATTCGTGTTGAACGGGGTCAAGGGATCGATCCCCCAACTGAAACGTAGGCGTACCCTCCTGACTGATTAGCTGAATACCAACATATATTATGTGTTCGTGTTTAAGGTGTTTATAAGTATAGAATATGCATGCGTCGGTTCATACGGGGTGAGTGCATGCGTGTGAACATCTATGTTGTATTTTCTTCAAAAAAAAAACACCGGCTTAAGTTTCATTTGCACCGGCCACCGAGCCGTCAATTTAATTATCTGCAGTTCTGCACGGCCGATACATCTTGGCTTCACTGCGTTGGGTGTAGCTCGGCTTCCCGGAGTCGTGCCCGGTCGTCCGCAGAAATTTTTAGTGCTCATCAATCGGCGGGCAGAGTGCAGGGCCCTCCGACACTCCACAGTCTGAAGGCCGCAAAAGGGAATCTAATCATCAGTGATTCAGCCACACACCATTGCCAGGACATGGAAGTGAGATATTGTTTCTGTTTGACCTTCTGTACAACGGTGTGCATCGGTACTACGTGCTTGACACGAGCACACGCACGTGAGTTATGCAAATATTCGGACATATTCTAGTACTCTCTCCCAACGTTCTAAATTAATGAATTTCATTTGTTTATATATAGATGTATCTAGATGTGTAATAAGCCATAAAAGTTAGCTATTTTGAAACTCAGGGAGTACAGGGTAAACCTACTGTTTCTCTCCCCACCTTTACAACCAGAAAATGTACTGTTTTTCTAGACCAAAACGGTTCTCGCCCCAAAAGGCGGAAACATGTTTTATGGATAATGAAAACCAGGCTACACCAACGAAATGACAAGTCACTACTAGCTACAACCAGGCGCAAAAAACACACACACGTAGGCAGTAGCCAAACCAAAACGTTTGCTCAGCTTGGTGGTAATTTGGCCAAGGTTCTTCATTTCCTCTGACTCCTCATCGAAATACCTCCTAAAGATTAAAGAAGAGTCTAAGTTCTTCCTTTGTTGTTATTCCTATGCCACCTATCTCGGTTGATGACTTCTTTTTTGGTGTGCCTTCGACGTTTGCTCCGACTCATGAGAGTGTGGCTAATGATGATGTTGGTTACATGTTGTTTCTCTTATGTAGTTATGTCCCAATAGCTTAGGTTGCCAAGTTTCTCACCATGACACATATCATGTCTCTGTGTTACCCTTTGTTTATAAAGATTTAGGGAGAGCTTCAACGAAACTAATTATGTGCACTTTCCATCCAAAAATAAATAAGCGGATTAATTTGGGGAAAGCTTTGCTTACATCGCGTATAAAACAAATTCACCGCTATTGATCGAGCTCGAGCTACACATAGCTCATGTTTCTCAAAATTCAAAATTGGAATTAATGAGTTTCAAAAATACGGAACAAAGATCCTACATGTAGATAATGTCTACAACTACCACTACAAATGCTCAATAAAAAAATCATTATTGTAAATTACACTAAAAAAACAAATCTGATTTTTTTTCAACTTTTATGGAGGAAGCCGTGAACTACCCTTGGGCCACTTAAGCAAAATATGGTTCAACCTCTTTCAATCACACAAACTAAAAACATGTTCATACTAATATGTTATTATACACTCTTTTGAGTCAAGATGATTACACTTGTGCTAGTCCGACCTACATTTATGCATGATAAGAGATCGGGGCAGAGGTCCAGTGGTTGGGGTCGCGGTGTGGTGGCTCAATGACCTAAGTTCTATAAATATATGCCACCAAGGGCTTGTCCTGGTTGGTTTCATTTTATTTATGAATGGTAATCCGTTCTCTTTAACTGTAAGAAGGTGACACGGTCCGATTATAGTTTACAAAATACCAAATAGATACTTTTATCTACAACAGCTTGTTAATGTCCAAATATTATATTAGCATAGAAGAAGTAAATTGTAACGGCTGCCAATCTAATAGTACAAATAACCAGAATATACTGCATGTATGTTGTTTTGGCCCAATGAATTTCTGTTTTATGATACCATATGTTACCAATAGAACAATTATACCAAGCACTTTGGTGTTACAGTTAAAAGTATTCCTCCACTGGAGACTTTCCAACGTTCTTTGTGCTTTCTAGAATGGGAAGATCATACCACCACCAAGGATGAGGATATCAACCTTCGCCGGCTAAATGAACAGATAAAAAAAGGATGTATCTGCTGACTTGAATTTCAAAATGACAAGGCATGACCGAGGCATTGTCTTTATCATTCTATCCTCTTTGCCTTTGAGTGAGGAAGGGGCACCTGCCGGCAACAGCGGTTGAGCTGCAGCAATGGGTTGTCTGACGCGCCGGGCAGCAGCAATTCAGCAAGGCATAGGACGAGCTGCCTCCTCTCCATAACTACTCCCGAGCGCATAGGATAGATGCGGACAGCGCCGAAAGCTCGCGGCGTTCGGGCGCCCGACGAAGGAGAGCTCCAGCCATGCCGCGGCCGGCGGCGTCGAAGGATGCGGTGGGGGCCGGGCGGCGACGCTCTGTCACGGGAGAGGACGGGGAGCTCGAGGCGTGCGGGCGGCCGGCGGCGGAGAACTCTGGAGGTCGCGGTAGAGGTTCAGCTGGAGGAGCTCCTGTCGGGGACGGCGCACGTCGAGAGGAAGCCACTGCTGCATGTCGTTCCTCAGGCCACCACCTTCTTCTCGTCCTCAGGCCGCCGCCCGTGTGTCGCGCCCCGTGGTGCTCCGGCTGGACCACGTTCCTCGGAGCCGAGCGAGAGGTAGCGCGGAGTCCCTGCTAATCGAGTGTAGCGAGTTCGCTGAAGAGGGACGCGCGCCCGGCGCGAGGTGGAGGAGGCTAGCGGCGGCGGCGGCGGCGCTGGTGTGGTCGCCCGTGTGGTGAGGACGAGAAGAACCTGGCGGCGGCCAGGGAGAGGAAGAGGAAGGGATCGAGAGGGTCAACCACACGCTGGATTTTGTTGGGCTTGGCCCATTAGAAACCAGACAAGTTAAACTGGGAACCAAATTTCTCTTTTAGATAGGAGAGAAGAGAAGAGATTTTAGATAGGAGAGAAGAAGAGATTGGGAAGGAGTTAATTTGATGTTGGTGGACAACGGGTGGATGGATCTTGAGCTTCTTCCGCGGTTAACAAAACAAAACGTACTCCCGGCAGAGACAGCATTAGTAAGCAACTAAGCATAGTGTTTTGTGGCATTTCGGATGACCATTTTATGTAGAGCAAATTGTTTTTCAGGATTTTGTCCTCGCTTTTAATTTGTCATGATAAATCTATTGTACACTAACCTACTGTCGCTCTACAAACGTGCTACATTTTATTCAAACCGATGATTAATAAAAAAATCACCAACGAATATAGTCGATCATTAAATCTGCTTTCAACACAAAATCATGTTAAAATAATCTTTTCTTGATGGATTTTCTGAGAAACACCGGGATGCAAAAGTTCGAGCTAGATATATTGATTTTTATAAGTACTTTTCCATTTTCTGTTATTAGAGATATTTACTCTGCACACATGTTATAGTTTGTTCGATTTCATGATCAATAGAGTTCCGCTAAAATAATGGAGCTTTAATTCTGTTTTCTACTCCAAAACCTAGCACAAAATTCTCAAGTAACAAAGCACGAACGCAGAACTAACATAAGTGCAAGGTCAAATCCGTGAGTTGAACCCGAATGAACTGGTTTGACTACAATGCACGTGTTTCTAAGGGCATCTCCTGTCGTTGTGCCCCCAAGCCGAAAAACAGCGCTATTTTGGCCGGCTTGGGGGGAAACAACGCTATTCCGAATCCTGGGGTGCATTTTCCAGCCGTGAACCCAGGCCACCCCCAACCGGTAATTTTGGGCATATTTTGGCATAAACAAAGGCCGACACATTTGGGCATACAAATTCACACATAGAAATAGTTTAACATATAAATTCACACACAAATAAATAGTTCAACAATGCAAACCAATAAAACAAATCATACTAGGCACTGACATCGCCATCATTGGCATTGTCATTGCCCTTGCGCTCACACAAGTGCTGCACCAGATCATTCTGTAGAGCTATATGTGCTGCAGAGTCTCGAATCTCGCGCGTAGCGAGGAAGGCTGCCAATGATGCCGGCACCTGGTGATCAACATATGTAAGAGGACCCTATTGGTAGTATGGTGCCCTCGCCTCAGTCTTAGACACCGGATGATCCTGCTCACTTCCAATGATCATGTTGTGCAAGATCACACAACATTGCATCACCTCCCACATGTTGGATTTCGACCAAGTCATAGCTGAGTACCGGACAACAGCGAATCGAGACTGCAACGCGCCAAATGCCCGCTCAACATCCTTCCTGCAAACCTTCTGGCACTTGGAAAACCAAGCTTTCGCGCTTCCTGGCATAGGGTTGGAGATGATCTTCACAAATGTTGCCCACTTCGAGTAGATGTCATCTGCAAGATAGTAACCCTTTATGTACTGGTGCCCATTGATCTCATAATTCACAGGGGGAGCATGACCTTCCACAAGCTCGGCAAAGACATCCGAGCACTGCAATACATTGATGTCGTTGTGAGTTCCTGGCATACCAAAAAATGAATGCCAAATTCATAGATCATATGTATCCACGACCTCGAGAATCACCGAGCACTCTTCTTTGTGGCCCTTGTACATCCCCTCCCAATCAAATGGACAGTTCCCAGGAAAGCCTCTTCCTTCATTGCAAGCTAGGATGCGAATAGTGTTTTCCGCATTGGGTGATCGCAAGTAGGTTGGCACAAACACTTCAATCACTGCCCGGCAGAACTTGTTCAAGCACTCAATGGCTGTGGACTCGCCCATGCGCAGATAGAGTCATCATGTGCATCAGCGGGAGCACCGTATGCAAGCAACCTCATGGTTATCGTGCACTTCTGAATTGAGCTAAAGCCTACCGTGTCGGTGCAGTCCTTCTTCAATTTGAAGTAGGTGTCGAACTCCCGGATGGCATGCATGATCTTGAGGAAGTGCACGCGGTTCATCCTGAAACGGCGCCGAAACACATGCTCGTCCTGCAGGGGATCATCGGCGAAGTAGTCGGAGTAGAGGATGCAGTACCCTCGTAGCGCTGCCTCGGCTTGCTCTTGCGGCGACCATACACCGATCCAACACGTCGCGGCATGGCATCGTTGGCGAGCAGGCCGACGAGGCAGCTGAGGATCACCAAGTGTTCTTCATCTTCGACAGCGCTGATCTTCCTCATCGAACAACTCGGTGAGCATCTCCTCGGCGTCGGAGTCCATGGCTGGGTCGGACGAAACACCGAACACCTTGCGGGCGGGGTGGACACGTTTCGCCCCGAGAATCGCCCTGGAGGCTAGATCGCGGCGGAGGGGAGTGGGCGGCGCCGGCGGCGTGGCGGGGCTAGACGGCGTTTTTTCTAGCTGCTTGTGTGCGGCGGCGGAAGGAGGGGTGGTGCCGGCGGCGACATGGCGACGACGAGGCGGGCAAAGAAAAAGGCAAGCTTGGCGGAGAAAATGCGTTGTCTCGCCGACAGCTGTCCCACGCGTGCTTTTCCTTCCGCCGCCCCCCCCAGACGGAACCCAGTGGGCTGGGTTCAACCTGGAACCATCGACGCTAATTTCCGCCGAAACAACGCTATTTAGGCTTCTAGGGCGCGACTGGTAGAATCGTCGGGCTCTGGGACGACCGGAGATGCCCTTCTACGTTTCGTAAAAAAGAAGCTGGAATGTTGTAGATAACACCCTGGGAATTTATAGTATCAAGTGAGCTGCTTTCCACTCGAAAGAAAACAATAAAATCGAGTGAACTGTGCATCGTCCCCAAATCCGTCGACCTTCAAAGTTGAAAGCTGAGCTAGGGTTAGCATTTCTCGCGGGCCTTTTACACCGGCAACGCGGCAAGATGCACAGACCACCGACGAGGTGCTCTCCGCCGTAGGAGCTCCCGCGACAAGCTGAAATTGGCGCAGGCTTTGAAGTCGTTGTGCGCGGCGGCGCCATTGCGACGGAGGGTCGAGACCGGCGGCCGCGGCTCTGCAGCTTCGGGGAACGTTGACGCCTTCGCCGCCCATCTGCCGATCACCTGAGGCAGAACGATAAATCAGGTGTGTCTCCGCCACGAATTTACTTCTTCCAAGCGAATGTATCATGGGTCGCAATTTCTTCCGAATCACTTGGTTATCGCCGTATTGCCAGTATAGACTTGCCCATTCATGTTAAATTAGGCCTGATAAGGTTGATCTGTTCAGTTTTGGTTTGTTACTCGATCGCACATTCAGTTGTCCCAGTTTCGTCTGCTTGCGTGTGTTACACAAGTGTTAGTGACTAAACAATCGCAACAATGAAGATGAAGGAAACAAGCGTATATCTATAAATGTCCCTGTATTACACCGATTAAATCACTTTTTTATGTATCGATGCAATTGATGAAATCAAAGTGGAAATATTATAAGTTGTTACCTTTCCCTATTTCGAACTGCAATTGTAATATCTTCTGCAAGATACATGTAGATAGTGAAGGACAAGTCTTGCTTAGGTTGTTGGTCTACAATGGCGTTAGTACTTGACCCCGACACCAACACTTTCATGGTAATTTCCTTGCCTTCGTTAATTGCATGAATGTAAGCCTGTACCAGATAACTGGTTTTCTTCCTAAAAAAATGACAACTTGTTTCCTTATCATACCATTCTGCTAGGGTGACACAGTACCAGGCACACAGGTTGGAGATTGTTGCGTTACACCAAAGAGAACAAGTAGCCTGGCATTTTCTGTAAGTATTTCGTATTGTTACCTGACCATCTACTTGGTATCTCACAACTCATAACTTATTGTGCTTGCCTAGGAGTTCACTTCTGAGCATAAGTGTGCAGAAAGTTTATAACCCAGAATTGGCATGGAATTTGATAGTTGGGAGGATGGTAAGGCTTTCTATGAGCGGTATGCTCATGAGGTGGGGTTTTCAGTTCGTACATATACGCAGCATAAAGGAGAAGGTGGTGTGCCGGTGTGGAAGCGTTTTGTTTGTGCAAGGGAATGTTGGAGGAAAAAGAATGATATCCTGAATGGTTTAGGTAAGAAGCCTAAGAGGAATGTCAAGCTTACTAGGTGTGGTTGTGAGGCCATGATTGGATTCAGGAGAAGAGATGACGGCAAGTATGAGGTTGCCCGGTTTGTTCAGCCACACAATCATCTTCTTGTCTCCTCAAGTATGAAACAATTCTTACAATCAAATGTGGAAGTTAATAGTGATACGAGGAGAAGGCGTCAAAAAGCATTGGCGAAGCAAGATTCGCAGAACAACTGTCATGATTTCAAGGTGATAGTTGAAGATATGGATGCACAGACTATTATTGATACTATGAAAAGTAAGCAAAGGATCAGTCCATCTTTTTTCTTTGATTACCAAATAGATGACAACAACAAGCTAGCACATATTTTCTGGGCTGATGGGACCTCGAGAAAGAGTCAAAGAACTATGCACTATTTGGTGATGTGGTTTTCTTTGATTCAACTTACCGCACCAATCATGACGACCTAATATTTGCCCCTTTCACTGGAGTGAACCACCACAAGTCTCTTGTCACATTTGGTGCTGCATTTATCGCAAATGAGAAGATTGAGTCATACGCATGGCTATTCAAAACATTTCTGGAAGCAATGGGAGGAATTGCACCTAAACTGATCATCACCAATGAAGACCTATACGTGAAAGCTGCTATTAGAGATTCATGCCCGAATACTGTACATAAACTTTCTATGTGGCATATCCTGAACGAACTACCAGTTTGCGTTCAAAACAGTAATGAAGATGATTTCCAGGGTCAGTTGAGAGTATGTGTGGGGAGCTCGGAGACTCCAGATGAGTTTGAGGCAGAGTGGTCTTCAATAGTTTCAAAATTTGGCCTAGAAAATAATGCATGGTTGACTAGTAGGTTCGAGATTCGTCAATTATGGGTACCTGCGTACTTTCTAGGCATACACCTTGGTGGAATATGTAAGACTACATCGAGACCTGAGGATGAAAGCACTTTCTTCGGTCACATTAGGAGCCGAAGGCTCACTTTGCTAGAGCTTTGGATAAGATTGGAGACTGATTTAGGGGAACAACGGCGAAAAGAGTTGGAGGATGATAATACGACTCTCCATACTCTCCCTGTACTTGAGACAAGTTGGAGCATTGAGATGCATGCTAGGGATGTCTATACTCACACAATATTTAGCCTCTTTCAAGCTGAGGTGATTGCTGCTAGGGACGATTGTGATGTACAGAATATAGAGAAAACTGGTGAAGTAAGAACCACGAGTATAAGCGATGGAAGTGGCAAGATTAGAGAAGTGATGTACAACACATGTACTAAAGTTGCACAATGTTCCTGCAAACTGTTTGAATCTGTGGGAATTCCTTGTTCTCACATCATCATTGTCCTTAAGAGGGAAAAAATCAATGAAATTCCGGCGCATTATGTACTGGAAAGGTGGACTAAACTGGCTACACAGAAGGTAGTCCTCAATGCCATTACCAATGGCCATGTCCTGGAAGGGCCGCCTACATACCTTCCACCTGCCATTAAGCAGTTATGCTCCGAGACATGCTCCAAGTTCAACACAGGCATGATTGCCGCTAGACAATGTGAAGAGAAAATGAAATATCTGCACAGGGCTGTTGATGATGCCGTTGACCATGTATTGAATATGGGACAACTGAGTGATCATAGTAAGGTTCAAGAGGTTGAGTCATTTGCTGGGATAACATTTTCAGAAGACATCAATGTTCATCCACCTGATACAGCGGGCATACAACAAAATGAGAATAGGTTGTGGTGCAGTTTATAGACTGCAAGTGGAAAGGAAAAGGAGGTAACACCAACAATCCATCCTAGTCATTTCTTGTCTGTTTTTAAGGTGTATCTGTGATGCATTTGTGTGTCTATGTAGGTTAAAGAGCACCAAGAAGGCCCAGTTTGCCGAACCGGCTGTTCTATTTGATCATTGTTAGTATCGAATGCTTGGATCCAAAAGTTTTGTAGCCGTTGTTCTGATGCTTTTTCCTGTCATTTCTTGTCCTCTGCTGTTCTTGTAGTTCTGATATTTTGTTAGGGATAACGCAACGTGAACTAAAAAGAGGTCACAAGCAAGCTGTTCTGTGGGTTTTCGTTTTCTAGAAGAAGTGTGCTCTGCAGGAAGCGGTTCATCGCGGCGGACTCATTCCCATCCAATCCAATGGAATGGAATATGCACGGTCAGGCAGTCATCACCCCTTCCCAGCCAGTTTGCAGTTTTTTTTTTTTGAGGGTAAGCAGCCGCCACTTTATTGATCAATAATGTTTATAGGGATACAAAAATCATCTGGTGTCCGGTTAAGCCAGACATGGCGACCAAAATCACGATAAACAGCCGCACGGGCTACACCATGAGCTTCCATATTCGACGTCCTCCTTTCGTGAACAAAAATCACAGCAGCAAAGTCTGGAGTACGAAGCCTAATCTCCTGGATGATGGTACTGAATCTTCCCAGATAGCCATCTTCCATACTTGTGATTACTTCCTTACAGTCAGAAGCGATCTTGACTCTCGTCAGCAACAAATCTGAAGCCAACGCTAGCGCCTCTCTACAAGCAAGCGCCTCGAGAATTCCAGGGTCTCCAATACCTTGTAGAACTACCGATGAAGCACCTAAAAAAGTGCCATCATCTGACCTGCAAACAGCCGCCACAGCGCCTATCCGCCCTTGCTTTCTCAACGCAGCATCGACGTTGATCTTCGCGAAACCAGCTTGAGGAGGTATCCACTTCTGAATCTGTTCCTTCATGGATTGCTTGACGTCTCGCGAAAGCCAGTTTGCAGTTGAGCGCATCCTTTCTAGCCAAAAAATAGAGAGACTTTGCAGTCCACCAGGGCCACCAAGCCATGATCCATTTGTGCAGGCAGCTGCTTTTGCCCGAGGGCCTCTCTGAGCCTTTTCTTCCCTCGATCTCCCAAGTTGTGCCTTTGCTCGGCTCGTTGAGCCCTTGTTGTTTCCTCTCTCTCTCCATTGATTCATTTCCCGACCTTTGGCTACGCCTGCGAGTCAAACAATTTCTGACGAATTCTGTCATCCATCTTGGGTCAACCTGACAGGCACCGTCAGATTGCCAAGCCGGTGACCAGTGGTTCCCCGAGCAATCAGTGAAATCATCACAGGTTTCAGCGAAGTTGTAATTAGCGATATGTGATTGTATTTTGTTCTTAGCAGTGCTACATAGTAGCATGACTTTTTTTTTTTGACAGGATCCACACTGCGTATTCAACACAGATTACAAACCAGTAAACAAATGAAGAACAGGAATACGCAGACGAACAGGCCGAAGAAATCCAGCACAACAGCGAAGCCTGAAGAACTCGAGAGGCCGACCGCTGAACCACCACCACGCCTGGAGAAGAACCTCACCGCCGAAGAACCGCCGGAGAAGAAGATCCCAGACCGCCGCCAACCCCGGGAAGGAGACACCCAACTCATGAAGAAGGCCGCATGAGCCACCCGCCGCAAGCGACGGGACCAAAGCACTCTGAACGAACACGGCCAAGGCGTGTCCTCCCCGCAACCACCAAGCTTCCACCACTCCCTGCACTGGACTCGAGCAAGGCCTGCCGGAGCCGCCGTCGCAACCCCGCCTTGACCGCACCTCCTCCCCTCGCCACCACGGCCGGCCGGAGAAGGACGAAGCAAAACGGAGATGAAGCAGAGCATGCTGACGGAGACGCTCCAACCCAGGCCACCATGGCCAGCCGGAGAATCCAGAGCAGCGCACCAAAGGTCGACGAAGAACTCCGAGATCCCGAAGAGGCTGCTCCTGTACAGGCGGAGGAGACGGCCAGCGCCAGGCGCTAGCTCCCCGCCGCACCACCCCCAGCACCCCCAAGGCAAGGCCAGGAGAAACCAAGCCGAGACGAAGGAGGGGGCGAGGGACAGAAGCTCCGCAAGCCAGCCGCCACCTCCGCCGCGACGACCGCCATCAGAGCACAAAACCTCGCCGGATCCGCCGATCCGGGAGGGAACCACGCCGGAGACTCGCCGACGCCGCCCCGCAGAGGTGGAGATCGAGCCCCGAAACCCTTATTTGAGAGCGCCGCCGCAGCAACCACCTCTCCAGCGCCGCCCCGACACCCTAGCCTACTATAAACAAGCCTCGGGCACAGATCCGGGGTCTCCCCACTCTCCCACCGCCGCGCCGGCGGCCGGAGAGAGAGGAGACCACCGAATCGGCCGTCGGCGGGACGAGGAACGCGAGCGAACTCCCTTTTGCCTCTCTCAAACAGTAACAGAGGGGAGGGGAGGGGAAAGCTGTGTGTAGCTGACTTGACTAGCACAACCTACTTCTGCCCAAACAATCTAAAACATGAGCATCCTTTTCATAATATCTACTTTTGGGCGGTCCGCTCTCAGACAGGAACATGATGGATAACGGTCACTTGATTAGTCTGTGTCATAATTCATCTCTATTGATCATGAAGAATCCTTGCAGGGAGGCCCCACTCCCAATTAGGATGATATGTCTACATCGATCATACTATCTTTATGCTAGATATTTCGATTTTTTTGCGGGAAACCGTAGATATTACAGCAAGGACATTACAGAGAGGACCTCCAAGAAGATCAAAATTACAACCAAGTCCCTCTGCAGAGCAGAGCCACCATCACAGAGCAGCACGTTCCGGCGGCGCGCCGCCGCCGCATCTTCACAATCGCCTTGGATACGAAGATGTCCCCAAGCAGACGGGAAGTCGTCGGTCCTCGAACTCCGGAGAGCCTCCATCCTGCGCTGCCGGTCGCCTTGCTTCCTTGCCACAGCATCCACAGCTTCGGTCTTCAGATCTGGAATCGCCGCCTCGATCTCCAGAGCGGGGAACTTCGCCCACGGCGGCCACCAGGGGTCGCGAGCGCGAAGAAGGGGGTGCTCCACCATGGAGCTGCACCGAGCTCCATCGCCGGAGAGGATGAACACCACCTGCAAAACCCGACGCCGGCACGCCTCCACCTCCAAGACGCCGCCGGCCAGGCACCCTACAACTCCTACACTATGTACAGCAGGGAAACGAGGTTCCCCCACCCTCCCGCCGCCGGAGCGACCGGCGGAGGGAGGGGGAACCGGCGGTTCGCCGGCGGCGAGGTGGATCTGCGGGGAGAGAAAAAAGTCGCCTCTACTGTAGCGGATAGAGGAGAGCGTCCAAGGTCGCTAGATATTTCGATTGTTCAGGCCAATGCACAATTTCTTCTCTGGTGTTGCGTCAAGGGTTCATGCATGTTTGTTTGATTTCATGATCCTACAAGGAAATCAGAACTGAATGCATTTTTCAGTTTACACTTAGGGCGCGTTTGGTAGCATGCAGAGGTTTCCCACCTTAAAGTGCTTGGTTGCCCCCATGCGTGGTTTTGTTAATTAATGACAATCCTTATGGACTAATGTTTGCTTTGAGATATACTTGTAGATCTTGTCCATAGGAAATGTTTGGAGTTCATGTGTTGGACTCTAGAAGATTACATGATGATCAATGCTCTACTCAAGGGTTTATATGAAGAATGGTCATGTGTAGAGAAGATGAAGTGCAAGCTCAATATGATCCATCTCGAAAGACATCATTTGATTGAAGCTTGCAAAGGAGACATGAAGACGGAGCTTAGCGAGGCCCTCCCATAATGGAGTATGGGGGAGCATTTGGAGAAGTCTTCATCAAGCATGTGCTAGCAAGCACAATCAAGAAAGGTGTTCCAACTTGAGAGAGTCAAGATCGTCATCATCGAGCTCAAGTGGAATGCGCAAGGAAAATGTATGATCTTGATAGGTTTTCTATTTTACCGGTCTCATGTTATTAGTGGGAGACCGGGTTTTAGGATAGATGGCGTACTATCAAGAGGGCTCTCAAGTGAGTAACTTGATCGCATCTTTGTGGAGAGCTCAAACCTTTGCATACTTGGCATTTCATCTTTCTTGGTTCTTATGTGGATTTTCTCCTTGTTGAGTTTTCGTGCTTGTTGTGATCCTCATGACAAGCCCAAGTTCTTCGAGAATGGTTTTTGTTTGGAAAACTTGTTTGTTCTCGGCGTTGGAAATATTACTGGTCCACCTCCGAGTTAGGGTCCACAACTCCCATGTGTGGTATCCCCTCTATATTTGTGACCCTTAATATTTCACCTGTTTTTTGTGGGTTAACACTCGTCGTTATCTTTGCAACGAAATTGGTTTCACCTGTTTTGGAGTCCGAACGAGAAAGTTATCGCATTTCAGGCTGTGCTGTTCTGTTGCTGCTTTTCAGGCCGGAATCTCCGGCCTACTGGGCCGGAGTCTCCGGACCCAAGGATTTTCGTCGGAATCTGTTTTTCTTGTTCAGCCCCTAGTGGGGTCCGGAGTTTCCGGCCCAAGGGGCCGGAGTATCCGCCCCAGACCGGAGTTTCCGGCCCCAGGGGACCGGAGTTTCTGCCGAGCTGCTCCTCGTCTGTTTGTGGTTCAGCCCCTGGTGGGGGCCGGAGTTTCCAGCCCCAGAAGGCCGGAGTTTCCGCCCCAGACCGGAGTTTCCGGTCACTAGGGCCGGAAACTCCGGTGCAAAACTGGCTGCAACGGCTTTTTTTCTGGGAGGGGTATAAATACCCCTCCACCTACCTCCAGCCAGCTAGCTCTGCCCAGCAACCTTTGCTTTCTCTCTCCTCCATTGTTGCAAGCTCATTTCTTTGATATCTCCCAATCCCTCCACCCAAACTCTTTGATCTTTGGAGGATTGAAGGAGAAGAACTAGATCTACATTTCCACCAATCAATCTCTCCTCTAAGTGAGGGGAACATAGTGGATCTAGTTCTTGGAGTTCTTGTGTGGTTCTCCTCTTTGTTCTTCCTCTCTTATTCCCCCATAAGCATTTGTTGCTTTGTTGGAATTTGAGAGTGGAGGATTTGAGCACTTGTGCTCTTGCCTTTTGCATTTGGTGCATCGGTGTGCTCTCCACGAGGATTCGTGGAAGTTGAAATCTTGTGAACTTGTTACTCTTGGGTCTTCGGGCCCTAGACACCTTTGTGGTGGTTGGACCCTTGTGTGGTCACTTGAAGCCGTTCGGGAGCCCCCAATCCCTTTGTGGGTTGTGCCTCGGATTGTTGTTGAAAGTCGTTCGGGAGCCCCCAATCCCATTGTGGGTTGTGCCCCGGATTGTTGTTGAAAGGCTCCGGATTCCGCCTCGAAGGAATACCGATAGTGGAAGGTGAACCAAACCTTTGTGGTGCGGTTCATCGGAGAAGAGGGTGAACCCTTTGTGGTTGTTGAACCGTTGTGTCGGTTCACACCTCTCCTACGAGACGTACTCCCTTTCAAGGAGGAACTCGGGAATACATCCTCGTCTCCGCGTGCTTCGGTTATTTCTATACCCGAGCTTTTTACTTATGCACTTTACCTTGTGATAGCCTTCGTGCTTGAAGTATTCTATATTGCTATCACCTTGTTGCTTGTCTTGCTTGGCATAAGTTGTTGGTGCACATAGGTGAGCCTAGTTTATTTAGGTTGTTGGCTTGTTAATTTAAACACCTAGTTTTATTCCGCAATTAGCAAGCCTAAACCAGAAAAGTTTTAATCGCCTATTCACCCCCCCTCTAGGCGACATCATTGTCCTTTCACCACCTCGCTGGGGCAGACTCCAAAGGGCCCTGCTGACCAAATGCAGGCTCTAAACCATGTTGCTGGTTTTGTTTGGTAGCCTGCACCAAAGAACGTGGCATTGGCTTAGCCACTCTGACTGCCTGTTTGGTTATGTCGACTGCATGCTCAAATGCAAGTAGGCATGTGTTTGGTTGTATGCAATGCTGTTGCTACGTTAACCTCTTCCAGCCTATGGCGAGGTTACCAGACTATGAAATACACAGAAATGAACATGATCGACATAGAATTGAAATACCATAGTTTTAACCAAGTACCATAATCGAGATACAAAAGTAGCCTAGCACAAACTTAGTCTGATCTACCAAGTAGGACGAACATTCAACAGTCTTCGTCTTTCTTGAAGTTCAGTGGGTTCTCAGGGCATTGTCTCACCACGTCACAGCCAGATTTGTCAAAGATGGTCACCTTGTACTCCATTGGACCAAGCTTCTTGAACATGACCAGATAACCAAGATCTAAGCCATGTGCTATGGCAAATGCTGGCCATCCTTTGACGAGGCAAGCCCTTCCATTGACATCAGCAACGGTTATAGTCCAGATGCACCCGGTGTTCGTCTTGACTGTGATATCACCAGGCACCTCACCCAAGTAGGGTCTAAAGGCAGCAGGAACTAGGAGGAGGTCAAGTCCGGGTGCTAGCACCACTTTGCAGAAATGGTTGGGGGAGGCTGTGTACTTGATCCATCCATAAGCTGCCTTCCTTCTCTTGAATACGGTGTCAATGTCATCCATGGTCATTGTCATCTTCGAAGCCTGGCACAGAGATATTGGTTTGGGTTATAACACTTTGTGTAGTCCCAAGTTTGATCATTGTAATGGAGATTGTACTGGCTGGCCTCAGTTTGAAGAGACGGTTGAGACAACTGGTCCACCAGACTAGCCAACAAAAGCAAGTATAAGCCACAACGATCCGTGACTGGTTCTCAATTTTGTTGGATGTCCGGTGGTGATGGTTGTGTCCCAGCCCTTACATCATTGGCCTTAAGACTTACACGAAAAGCATAGTTGCAACTCAAAATCGAATGCAAAAGAAGTGTTGCTTGGTCTCAGCAGGTGTAGAACCATGTTTGCGCCGTCTGAATAGCCAGCAAAAGAAACGAACAACCACATAACATGGTGACTGTTTATAGCTTTTGCTGGCACTCAGCAGGCGACAGCTCTAACACATTTCATCATGGACCTAAATTGCCTCATAAAAAATAGCACATATAGTTCTCGGAGAGACGACTCTGTGCAGGACCACGAGGTATGGACATGAAATGCAAGTGCACAACGCTCAAGGTCCTACGCAAGTCGCCTCTCTGCACACATGTTATGCCACAGTATATAATCATCGACTGAATCAAGATGCCTCAGTTAGCTACTATATCGAGTTGTAGAATCAAAATAAGAACCGCATGACAACCAACAAAACCGAGCAGAACACACAAGTGAAATTGTGCAGGCTGCTCAATTTTGGTGGCTGCCTTGTGGTTGCAATGCATTCTTTGACTCCTTAATGCAAAACCATTCATCATTGGCGCAAAAATCTACATTCAAGCCTCATATGTGAAAGGTATCAGTGGGCAAAAAGAGTGTCTACAAGAACGAAGTACAAATAATAACACTCTGATTGCCATTACCCTTGGTTCTGTAGGCAATCTTCTTGCAACTAGGATGCTTTCAGTTTAATCATCGTCTATCATGGAAATTACTCACGAAGACTATGAAAAGTTGCTACAAATATAGGTCTCAGACTTGCATTATGACATGGTAGGTTTGAAAGAGGTGATACTACTGAACCAAGAACACATGATAATCAATTAACCGTACGTTGCACAAGGTTCAGTACCACAACCTCTATCACGAAGGGCGCGTTTGGTAGCTGCATATTCATCATAGGCCAGAGAAAAATAGATCGGACTTTCTAACAGACGGTAAAACCATGGATCCAGTATGAAGAGCACCCCAAACTGAAGAACACACCAAATAAAATGCAACCTGCTTTCAATGCAAGCATAGATCTGTAATGAACCCTAAAACCATGTAGATCTACGGTGCATGTCATAATACCGTAGTAAATGAAGCCGGATCTACAGATCTATGCTGCGTAAGATAGATAGAAGGACTCCAAATCATCATACTGCCATTGAGGAAGAACTCGACGAACTCGGGAGGACTCAGGGCTGGCGATGTGACAACAAAGCTCCGCTCTGGACATGGACGAATCGACGATGGTCGGCCTTCTTCTCCCGCCAAAAATGGCCGCCGTTCAGCTAAGATGTGCCGCCGGTGAAGCAGCCGCCGACGAAGAGAGAGAGGTGAGAGGAGAGCGAGTGCAGTTGGTAGTGGGAGAGTGGGAGGTGAGGGGAATAAATGGCGCGTGTCCCCGAAGGGATGCGGCGTCTCCCCGTGTGCGACCTGTTGCGACCCCTTGCGCTCCACTCGGCATGGTCCCAAGAAAACGGCCGATTCAGCCCTTCCTGCAGGCCTTGCTTTGAGGATCGTGTTGTGCAGGCCCAAGAGGAAAAACAGAAAACCAAACGACAGGACCTCGCTTCTGGCGGGCCGGGCCACCCTATCTGCAGGCTACCAAACGCGCCCTTAGGGCGTGTTTGGTTCACGTTTCCCTCATACAGTCATTTTTGCATCCCAGGGCCAGGCCCCCCAGAGCCTGTCCCCGCACAGCCTGGCCCGGCCAAGGTCGAACCAAACGATGTGCATATTTGAGCTTGCGAAGAAAAGTAGGTGGGGGTTGGTAGATTCGCACGCAGTTTGTAAGCACGGTGTTTGGTGTGGTTGCGTTCTTCATGCGGTGTGACAGACGCATGCAAGATTCCCTGGGACCCTGCATGCCTCGTGTTCTGTGTCGCCTGCGTGAGAGCCTGCATGAGTGGAAACGGCCGAATCGGCCGTTCCTACTCAGCCAGGCCCAGAGCTGCTTTAAACATCATGTCATGCAAGATATTTTAGCTCGTTGGCAACCAAACTTCATGTCGCCTAAAAGATTCCATTTTCATGCAGCGTACCTACTTCCATGCATCGTACCTACTTTTGCTACATGAACCAAACGCGCCCTTAACCTTGTTCATGCATCTAGAGTCCATGTATATGCTCATGTACAAATAATGCTTCTGAGACGGATGCAGGCTCCTATATATCTCCCATCTACCTTCTTTATCTCACCCCATGAGTTCAGAAAGAAGGCTTTGTGCTTAATTAGTGTATGCAGTGTAATATTTAGACCTTACCGCACATATGCAATGGTTAGCTGAGAGATTGGGAGATGCCAAATCACCAATAGGACTTGAGTGCATCTTTTGAGCATGGTTTAGCTTCAAGAGCAACTACCAGCGCGTTAGAGGTGTTGAGAGGTGTGGATATAGGTTGTCGTCTGTGAATCTATTTATCTTTTTTACATTCAATATGTTGCAACTAGTTGGTTGATGTTGTATGCAGTTGAGATGTAAAGAGACGAATGATTTGAAGTACTGATTTCCCGTTCAGGAGAGACATGGGAAGGGATGTGACGACTACACAAACCGCAGCCGTCAGTCGCCCGCTGTCACCGAGTGGTTAGAACATTGCAAATGAAGAAGAGCCCCTTGGCTTTTTTCCATGAATGCAGTGAGACACACAACTTTTGCATTTCTTGAAGAGAGTTTGTACTTAGTTTACAACGCTTTTGGCCTAAACCGGAGTAACATCTTCATATAATTTCTTATTTATCTCATTTTCATGTAATATTTTGTACAGGATCCATATATATAATTAGGCTATGCCGGAGGAAAAGCACGTCTCAGGCCCTTGGGGGAATCCTATATAACTAAATAATTCATCCCCACTAACATATTTCTCTACACATGCAAGCTATACACATCAGCAGGTTTTTAATTGGTCCACATCATTCAGCTATCCACTGCCATGCAAAACTGTCACGGCACACAATCACTTTGTTCAGCCTGGTCATCTACACGTCCTTAATTATTCTCAACGGACTATTCCTCTTCTCCAACTCCACATCAATTTTCCACTTCCTCTCCTGGGGGGGGGGGGCGCCGGCGCACCCAGGCGAAACCCAACCCACTGGGTTCGGCCTGGGGGGGGGGGGGGGGGGGGGGGGGGGCGGAAGGAAAAACGCGCGTGGGACAGCGCTGTCGGCGAGACAACGCCTTTTCCCCACCCCGGCTCGCCTTTTCGTCTGCCCGTCTCGCCGTCGCCACGCCGCCGCACACAAGCAGCTAGGAAACCCGCCGTCCAGCCCCGCCACGCCGCCGGCACCGCCCACTCCCCTCCGCCGCGATCTAGCCTCCGGGGAGATTCTCGGGGCAAAGCGCGTCCACCCCGCCCGCAAAGTGTTCGGCGTTCCGCCCGACCCAAGCCATGGACTCAGACACCGAGGAGATGCTCGCCGAGCTCTTCGACGAGGAAGATCAGGCCGCCATCGACGACGAAGAACACCTGGTGGTCTTGGCCTGCCTCGCCGGCTTGCTCGCCAATGATCTGGTGCAGCACTTGTGGGCGGGCAAGGGCAATGGCGATGGCAATGGCGATGCCAATGCCTAGTATGATTTGTTTTATTTGCTTGCATTATTGAACTATTTATTTGTGTGTGGATTTATACATTAAACTATTTATTTGTGTGTGGATTTGTATGTTAAACTATTTCTATGTGTGAATTTGCATGCCAAAAAGGGCCGGCCTTTGTTTATGCCGAAAAATGGCCGAATCGCCGGCTGGGCGGTTGACGGCTGATAAACGCGCCCCCCAGGGCTCGGTTTCTCGCCGTTTCGCGCCGCGGCGGCAAAAAAATCACGATTTTGGGTCCTGGGGGGGGGGGCCGAACGACTGGAGATGCCCTTAGATATTTGTATGTTAGTTTCGATTGATGTATGTTTCGTGAGAACTCTGTATTACATTTGAGCACTACTCTACTTTGATTTTAATGTGATGAACTTGTATTAATTAATTTGGTCACGTATCTCTATTCATTATTTAGCTGGTGTCATGGTTTTTGATGTATTTATCTAATGCAGATGAGCCGAGAATGGATGTACGGTGATCGACGCTGTCCCGAGTTCATTGATGGCATGCATCGTTTTCTCGATGTGGTTAAGTTGAACAAGCTGGAGAATGGTTTTATGATTTGTCCATGATGAATGTCGGAATACGAGGAATTACCCGAGCGTAAGAACCATACACTCCCACTTGTTGCGATAGGGCTTCATGCCCAATTATTTTTGTTAGACCAAGCATGGAGAAAGAGGGGTTATAATGGAAGACCCTGAAAAGAGGACGATGACAACTATCATGTGTTCTCTGAACATGGTGATACAACAATGGGGGAAGACCAAGTTGAGCTCGAGGTCATTGTTGATCAGTCTGATGATGATGATCTTCGTCGGGTCATTCTTGATGAATAGATGAAGTGCGGAAGTGAAAACGAGTGGTCGAAGTTGGAGCGCATGTTAGAGGATCACAAAAATTGTTGTACCCAAATTGTGAAGATGGCCAGAAAAAGCTGGGTACCACCCTGGAATTGCTGCAGTGGAAGGCAAAGAATGGAATATCTGACAAGGCATTTCAGGAGTTGCTACAAATATTTAAGAAGAGTCTTCAAAGGAATAATGAATTGCCGCACAATACATACGAAGCAAAGAAGATTGTCTGCCCTCTAGGATTAGAGGTGGAGAAGATACATGCATGCATCAATGACTGCATCCTCTACCGCGGCAAGAAGTACGAGAATTTGAATGCATGCCCGGTATGCGGTGCATTGCGGTATAAGATCGGGCGAGATGACCCAGGTGATATTGTTGAGGGCGAGCCGAGCCCCAGGAAGAGGGTTCCCACGAAGGTGATGTGGTATGCTCCTATAATACCACGGTTGAAACGTTTGTTCCGAAATAAAGAGCATGCCAAGTTGTTGCGATGGCACAAAGAAGACCGTAAGGAAGACGAGATGCTGAGACACCCCGCTGATGGGTCTCAGTGGAGAAACATCGACAGTACGTTTGGGGAATTTGCAGCTGACGCAAGGAACTTAAGGTTTGGTCTAAGTACAGATGGCTTGAATCCGTTTGGGGAGCAGAGCAGCAGTCATAGCACCTGGCCCGTGACTCTATGTATCTATAACCTTCCTCCTTGGTTGTGCATGAAGCAAAAGTATATTATGATGTCAGTGCTTATCCAAGGCCCGAATCAACCCGGCAACGACATTGATGTGTATCTGAGGCCATTAGTTGACGAACTTTTACAGTTGTGGTCTGACGAAGGCGTACGTGTGTGGGATGAGTACAAAGAGGAGGAATTTGGCCTACGAGCGTTGTTGTTTGTAACCATCAATGATTGGCCTGCTCTTAGTAACATTTCAGGATAGTCAAACAAGAGATACAATGCATGCACGCACTGTTTAGATAAGACTGACAATATATATTTAGGTAACAAGAATGTGTACCTTGGTCATCGTCGATTTCTTCCAATCAGGCATCCCGTAAGAAAGCCAGGCAAGCATTTCAAATGTGAGGCAGATAACCGAACGAAGCCTACACGCCCTGATGGTGATGTTACATATGGCATGGTCAAGGATTTGGAAGTAATATTTGGAAAGGGTCCTGGCAGTCTAAATGTTCCGAAAGACGCTAACAATCGCGTACCCTCGTGGAAAAAGAAATCTATATTTTGGGATTTACCCTATTGGAAAATCCTAAAGGTTCGCTCTGCAATCGACGTGATGCACGTGACGAAAAATCTTTGCGTGAACCTGCTAAACTTCTTAGGCGTGTATGGGAAGACGAAAGATACATCGGATGCACGACAGGACCAGCAAAGTGCGCACGAACGAGACAACCTGAATCCGGACAAGTACCAAGATACTGCCAGCTACGCTCTTACCAAAGAAGAGAAGGAGATCTTTTTTCAAGTCCTGAGCAGTATCAACGTCCCGTCTGGCTACTCGTCGAATATAAATGGAAAGTACAGAACGACACATCGGAAACGGGCCAAAAACCCCTTCGGCAATGGAGAAAGGGTCCGTGTCCCCGACTCTGTCACTGATGTGAAGCCTCACAATGGCAACTGAGATTTTGATCGTTTGCAATAAGTTTAGCAACGGGCATAATATAATCGTTGTCTTTAGTCTTCACATCAGATACGGAGATTAGTTTTTGACCGTTTGTAATGAGGGCTAAAGGAAAAAAACCGGTGACGCCTGCTGCGCCGTCGACGGAGCCCTGTGGTTCATGCTTGACGGCCGCGGTTCTTCACCTTCCTCTTCGCCCAGCTTCATTGCGTGGTCTTCTTCTGCCTATTTAGTACTGCACAAAAGTCTTGCTCCTGGAGGCGCCGGCTTCAGTGGACCGTGTGGACGGAGCCCCGCTCCTACGTCTTCACGGCCGCTGCACAGTCACCAGGTTTCCTCCTCGCCCTAAAGGAGATGAAAAAAAAAATCAAAATGTAAGCTCCTTCATCTCTATACACAAGACAGATGCTTCTTCATCGGTATTACAGAAAATATAGAACTAATTACAACTAGAACATAGCCTAAACAATGCCTCATATATAGGTAGATTGGACACAAATTCTAGGGATGGAGCAAGCGAGCCAAGTAGGATGCACAAGATCGATGTGTATTTGTGCATATCACAAGGATCACTAGCGCCACCCCCGGATCACACGGTGTCACCTAATTTTAATCATCGACATAACAGAAACAAATCTAAAATCAGAGCAAATGCCTACTATAAACAGATCAAATCTATGGAAAAACAATTAGCTACTTACAACTAGAAAATAGCTAAAATTATGTGTAAACAATGCCTACTAAAAACAGAGCAAATCTATGGATAAACAATTAACTACTTACAACTATAGAAAACAGCTAAAATCTACGTGTAAACAATGCCTACTAAAAACAGAGCAAATTTATGGATAAACAATTAGCTACTTACAACTACTCCCTCCGTATCAAATTATAAGTCGCACCACAACTTACCACACATGTATCTAGACATGTTTTAGTGCAAGATTCAACATGAATCTTGCACTAAAACATGTCTAGATACATGTGTGGTAAGTTGTGGTGGACTTATAATTTGATACAGAGGGAGTAGAAAACAGCTAAAAAATATGTGTAAACAATGCCTACTAAAAACAGAGCAAATCTATGGATAAACAATTAGCTACTTACAACTAGAAAACAGCAAAAATCTATGTGTAAACAATGCCTACTAAAAACAGAGCAAATCTATGGATAAACAATTAGCTAATTTCTACTAGAAAACAGCAAAAATCTATGTGTAAACAATGCCTACTAAAAACAGAGCAAATCTATGGATAAACAATTGGCTACTTACAACTAGAAAACAGCTAAAATCTATGTGTAAACAATGCCTACTAAAAACAGAGCAAATCTATGGATAAACAATTAGCTACTTACAACTAGAAAACATCTAAAATCTATGTGTAAACAATGCCTACTAAAAACAGAGCAAATCTATGGATAAACAATTAGCTACTTACAACAAGAAAACAGCTATCCTACTGAACTGGGGTCTTACATTAGGCGAGGCGGGTTCGCTTAGCGTCGCCGCCGGCGACGGAGCTAGCGCCGGCCTCCCCTGGCGGCGCCTTGCCCTCGCTGTGGACCAAGAGAGGGCTATGGCGGCCCGGAGGTCAGACTGGTAGACCGCCTCCTCGGCGCGTTCGACCTGGGTCGAGGCCTCGGAGAGGAGGACCGCCGCCTCCAGATCGGCCTCGCCCTGACGACGCTTGGCGTCATCGCGCTCGAAATCGGCGCGGAGAGTTGGCAAGCGATCTCCAGATCACGACCCTCCTCCTCTTCCTCTTCCTCTTCGTCCTCGTCGGAGGACGAGGACGAGGAGGAGGAGGAAGACGGATGGCGGCCGGGGTACATCGCTTGGCGGATCTCGCGGTAGCTGCAATGGTGGCCAAATGAGCGGGTGCGGCCGGAAGGGTGCGGATCACTGGAGTCTTCGCCGTGCGGACGAGCGCCAAGGGTGCGGGACCGGCCCGCGGGGGCCGGAGCGGCGGCGGCCTGTTCCGCAAGTTCGTCCCGCAACACCAGCTGACGCTGCTGCTGCCTGAAGGCCCGGAGGGTGGGGCGGCCACGGCCGCGGCCGGATCTACCAGCGCCGACGGTGGAAGCCATGCGAGAGAGTGGAGAGAGAGGAGACTGTGCGGCTAGGGTTGGAAGTGAGACAGTGAGAGTGAGAGTGAAGGGCATAGTAGGTTCTTATAGGCCGGCTGTCGGGCTGCTTCTAATGGCAACAGAGATTACGAAACTGTCCGTGTGCGATGAGCACACATCGGTAATGGAGGTAAACTAACCTCCGCTGCCAACATATATTCCACTATTCACCCGTTGCCTTTGTTGTGGGCCTGCTTTACGGCCCAGTGCAGGCACGCGGGGGATGTCGCGATTTACCGTCGCCTAACTCCTGCCATTGCCATAGTGGGGTATCCGATGTGTCGTTCTGTACTAGTGCAATAATAAGCATGGCAGAGAAAAAGTTCCAAAACCTGAAGTCTCATGACTGTCACGTGATTATGACACAATTACTTTCGGTTACATTGAGGGGGCTTCTACCGGAAAACGTTCGAGTACCCATTGTGAAGCTATGTGCATTTCCTGAATGCAATTTCTCAGAAGGTAATCGATCCAGCAACTCTACCAAGTTTAGGTACGGGTGTGGTCCAATGTCTTGTCAGCTTCGAGTTGGTGTTTCCACCGTCCTTCTTCAATATTATGACGCACCTCATAGTTCACCTCGTCGAAGAGATTTACATTCTCGGTCCTGTATTTCTACACAACATGTTCCCCTTTGAGAGGTTCATGGGAGTCTTAAAGAAATACATTCATAACCGTGCTAGGCCAGAAGGAAGCATGTCCAAGGGCTATGAAACAGAGGAGGTCATTGAGTTTTGTGTTGACTTTATTCCTGATCTTAAGCCGATCGGTGTTCCTCAATCGCGCCATGAGGGGAGACTGCGTGGAAAAGGCACGCTACGAAAGAAAGCAACAAGATGTATGGACGGGCATTCTTTCACTCAAGCACACTACACAGTTCTACAAAATTCCAGATTGGTGGCTCCGTATATCGTGGAACATATGGATATTTTACGCTCCCAATACCCGGAGAAGACTAACTTCTGGATTAAAGAGAAACACGTGGATACTTTCGGCAGTTGGTTGCGTACACATCTCATTAATAACACCACTGTTGGACAAGAGCTATACTTGTTGGCCAAGTCACCATCCTCGACTATATTGACTTTCCAAGGGTACGAGATAAATGGGAATACATTTTACACGGAAACCCAAGACAAAAAGAGCACTAACCAAAATAGTGATGTCCGCTTTGATGCAACAAACGACGATGGGACAAAGGACACATATTATGGTTGCATACAGCAGATATGGGAACTTGACTATGGACCTTCTTTTAAGATCCCTTTGTTTCAGTGCAAATGGATCAACCTGTCAAGCGGGGTAGAGATAGACCGGCGGTACGGAATGACTACAGTGGATCTCAAGAGTCTTGCGTACCGCACCGAGCCATTCGTCCTAGCCAATGATGTGGCTCAGGTTTTCTATGTGAAGGACATGTCTTCCAGACCGAAAAAAAGAAAAGATAAGCAAGCCGGTACATCATACGATGAGCCAAAGCGCCACATAGTTCTTTCAGGGAAAAGAAACATCGTGGGAGTGGAGGACAAGATAGACATGTCAGAAGATTAAAATAAGTTTCATGAAATTCCGCCCTTCAAAGTGACAACTGACCCAAGCATCGTGTTAAATGATGAAGAATGTCCATGGCTACGGCGCAATCAGAAAAAAGGGACACAGAAGAAGAAAAAGTGAACACTAGATATTGATGTTGCTGCTGATGTGTAATAATGAACTAAACCTTTTATGTAACTATGTTCTAAAAACTCAGAAGAGAGATCTAAACACTAATTTTTGGTTCTAAAAACTCCAAAGGCTTAAAAGCGCGAGAAAAAGTTGGATCAAAACACACGGCTTCCCCGTCATACAGCACAACGGTGGCTCGTGAGTGCCCTGCATATCAAATGCACCGTTGGGCTATATGACGGGAATCCGAATGATTTGTATTCGGTCGATGAACTGGAGTATTTTGTAGATAGAACAAAACACACGGTTTCCCCTGCATACAGTCCAACAGTGGCTCGTGAGTGCCCGCATATCAAATGCACTGTTGGACGTATGCAGGGAATCCGAATGCTTTGTATATCAAATGAGTGTCGAACATGCTCGAGAGGGGGGGGGGGGGTTATATAGGTTCATGTGGATGATCCAACACTGGTTTTCCCTCAAAAGAAACACACCCCCTGATCCAACGACTCACAAGTTCTTCAAAGAAACACACCACTGATCCAACGGCTCACAAGCGCTTAAAAAAACACACGATCCGTGTGCTTCTTTACTTCCGGTTGGTGTTACCAACCGGGACTAAAGGCGGGCTTCGCGGTCACGACTCGTGTCAGACACATGTCCTACCCCGGCGCTGGGGACGACACGTGTCCCCCCTACGTATTGACATCGTTGGGGTTAACGATGTTTCTAAAATAAATAGATAATCATTATAAATTCTAAGACAATTAAATTACATAGAAATAAAATAAAAAGAAACTAGAGAAAAAACAAAACAGAAACCAAATAGAAAAAACAAAACAGAAACCAAATAGAAAAACAGAAAATAAAAAAACAAATAAAAGGCCCATTAGTACCGGCTGTAGAATACAACCGGTACTAAAGGGTTGGGCTTCGCGCGCGATTTTTTGCGTGGCCCAAAATTGACCCTTTAGCACCGGTTGTACTCTACAAACAGTACTAAAGACCCTTTAGTACCGTTTGTAGAGCACAACCGGAGCTAAAGGGTTGTTTTGGGCAGTTTAAACGGGGGAAAATCCCCAAATCGCTAAGTCTCAACACAACCTCGCGTGCCTCGCCTCCTCCGCCGTCGTCACGCCCGTCCTCGCCGCCGTCGTCGTGCTGCCCGGCCGGCCCGCCACCGTCACGCCTGTCCACCGCGCCCCTCCGCCGCCCTCCGCCGCGCAACCCCGACGCCGCCTGCACCGTGCGTGCCCCCGACGCCCCCGACGCTGCGCCCTCCGCCGCGGATGCGCCCCTCGAGCTCGCCGTCGACGCGCCGCACCGCCGCGGCCCTCCGCACGCGCCCCTCGCCGTCGACGCCGCCACGCCCGTCTACCGCACGCCTCGCCGTCCTGCGCCCTCCACTGCCCCTGCTCCGGCCGCTCCACTGCCCCTGCTCCGGCCGGCGCCAAGGAAGGTAATTTTTTCATTTTTTTATTTTTGTACTGTATTAGGTTGAATTTAGATTATTTTAGTACTGTATTAGGGTAATTTTTTAGTGGAGTAAATTTAGGTTGAATTTAGGTTGATTTTTAGTGGAGCAAATTAGGAAATTTTAGTGAGTCATTTTATTAGTGTAGCAAATTTTAGTAAAGTCATTTTATAGTGTTTATTCAAAATTTAGGTTGTTATTTTACGTCTTGCAAATTTAGGTTATTATTTTAGAAAATTTGAAAAAATATGTCGCAAATTTTTGCAAAGTTAGAAAATTTCTCAAAAATATGTCCAACACGTGTTACCAACCGGTTATATTTTTGCGAAGTTAGAAATTTGAAAATATAGAAAATTTAGCAAAGTTAGAAAATTATTGTATAAGATAAAAGCAATGTTACTTTTAGTTGCAATATTATTGTGTATAAGAAATTTAAAGTTGTTTGCTATGAATTACAAATTTGCAGTGACATTGAGCTATGGAGGACGATGCCCCCATCATCGACACCCCTTCATCAGAGATTTGGAGGAAGAAGACCGGATGCAACAAATAATATATAATAGGGCTGCCGGACCCAATTCTGATGGAGAAGATTCCGATGGAGATTCCGACGAAGAAGACGCCGAAGAATTCAGCGCGAAATGTTTGAACGACTCCGGTGAGGGACTTGAGTTACAAAACTTCAGAGACGGCGACAACGACGAAGAAGAACTGTCGTTAGAAAACTCCGTAGAAAACTCCGGATCACTAGCTAAGTACGACTCCGGCAAGGTATATATTAAGTCTTGTTGATCACTATAGCTAGATGCATTAATTGATTTATATGCGCACTTATTAACGAAACATTTTTCTTTCAGCCCTCTGGATCTAAGTCGTCAATCCCTAAATGAGGCCCGGCCCAAGGGTTAAAGCTCCCGGATGGTGCAACGCTGTCGATCGACGAAGTTACCATAAAAGGCAAACCGGAGAAACCCGATGGAATCTACACTAAATATGTAGCTCAATGCGGAGTTCTTGTAAGGGACATGGTCCCGATCACCGTGGCAGAATGGAATGAGCCGAAGAAAGCCAACATTGGCGCAAAATATCTCGAGCAAAGAATTAAAGATACCCTTTGGGACTCGTTATTGGCTAAATTCAGCCTACCGGCAGATCTCCCACAGAGTAGGAAGGATACAGTCAAGGAGTGGACTCTTAGCAAGATGGCCCAGCAATTCAACAACTGGAAGAACATATTGTGGAGAAAATATGGGAACAAAGATATAGTTTTCACTGGACATCTAGAGAAGCTAAAAGATGACTGGCCTGAATTTGTGGCGTATAAGAATTCGGCCGTCGCTGTGGCCCGATCGACCCAAAATAAGTTGAATGCGGCGAAGAAGAAATATTTCCATCGTTTCGGCTCAGGTGGCTACAAGACTGCCTTGCCTAAGTGGCTAGCCTATGAAAATGAGCTGCGTCAAAAAGGGATCACTCCACAGACAGATGACTGGCCGACAGGTCCAAGTTCTGGTTGTTCGCGCATGGGGCAGTGTTGGACCCAGACACAGGGCTGATTGTTGCAAAGGGAAAATGGCGGAAAAGAATTAATAGAGTCGTCAAAAAATTTAAAAAAGTAATAGTACTAGTCAAGGAGGGAAAATATGTTCCCGATGGAGAGGACGACGAGCTTTCACAAGCCCTCGGAATAAAGAACACTGGGGACGATGTCGAGGCAAAGGAGGCGGGGTTGGTTTTCTTGAAGGGTTTCCGGAGGACGTTGCAACTTATAGAAAACATTGCAGAAGTAAGAAGAGGGAGGCGGAGAGGGTTACTGCATTAGAACGCACGGTGCAGGCTGTGCAGGAGCAACTGGCCTCAATTACCCAGTAAAGGGAATCTCAGCTGCGAGTAGAAGATCCTGCAGTCGATGCTACAAGGGAATCTCAGCGGAAAAGCAGCGTGGGTTCCACGTAGTTACAAGATCCTGCAGTTGATGAACCAGTTGCTGAACCGTCGGCGGCTCACTACCCCGTGGATGATATCACGGAGAAGACAAATTGTGAGTTACATGCGCCAATGAAGAACATTAGTTTTCCGGTGGCGATTGGCTATGCTTTACCACATCAAGTTGGAGCAACCTTCCATTTAGGTGAGATTCCGGATGGATTTGCTCGTGTCAGGGTCACGAAAGTTATGTCGGGATTCAACTCAATAAATCTTGACATTCCTGGAGCTGAAGGTGAGAAGACATTTTGGAGAAGTCGAACTTGGTATCGTTCTATGGAAGAAGAAATACATCAAGTTTCCAGACTCGGCGCCAAGGCCACTGACTCCCCGGCTAGAAATTCACCACATCAAAGTCCACCCGCCTCCCCCGTGGATTGGGAGCCCACCGCGAGTCCATCGCCCGCGCCGTCCCGTCAGCCGACTAATGCGCCCACTAGTAACTTGACAAAGCGGAAGCTGTTCACGTCGTCCCCTGTCAAGAAACGTGGAAAAAAAACCCAAGGAAGTCAAGGCTCCTGAGAAGTTAGCTCCTGAGATGACTCAGGAGGAAATACATGTGAGCCTACGTGAAGAGTCGATCGCCTTTTTTGAGAAAAAAAGGAAAGACTGGAGGCAAAACTTGACCCCATAAAGGAACTTCTGAAGATTATACCAAATGAGGTAAAGGATTGCACCGTTGACAACCTATATGACCCTCCACCGCTGCCCATTTCAGACTATGAGCGAGGTATTGACAAGGTACTTTTCTCGCAGATGGAGCAAGAAAAAGTGTGCGGGAAAAGAGTTGCCCAACTCGGAGAACAAGAAGCACAATCGCTCGCCCCGCTCATTGTGCCTTCTGAAGCTCGAGAAATCGAGCATGGAGAAGTTGTCGTTGGCGACACAGGTTACCCCATGGCGGAGTTTACCCCACGATATGAATTTGAACTCGGGCTGCCTCTGGTTGAAAATCCGAGTGCTCTAACAACACAGTTATGGAATTTGCATTGCTGGTACATGACCGCCGCAAAAGAAGGGAGATTCTATCTCATGGCGGCGGTTAAGGAACAACGGTACTTCCGAGAATATGGTGTGCAGGTTGAGTTCGAAGAAGTTTTTCAGATGTACAATCAACGTGCTCTCAACAAATCTATTATCAGCTGCTATTGTCTGTAAGTAATTTATTCGTGTAATTTAATTATTTATAGTTAAGAACTCGTTCATTGCTTGTAATTATCCTCACAACATTCTTTTGTACGCTAATTATGCAGAATGAAGATACGTGAATGCAGAATCGGAGGAATCTGGGACATTGGGTTCATTGACCCAGATAAAGTTCATGTCAAGACCATAACTGATAGTCCCGAGGACATAGAGGACGTTTTGCTAACGTTTTTTAAGCGACAAAGTACCAAAAAGGAAATACTTTTTCCTTACAACTTCGGGTGAGTTTTACTGTCTTGTACACATTCTATTTTGCTTTCCCGATATTAAGTGTAATCGATAAGTTCTGAATACCTGCGTATATAAATGTGCGCAGGTACCACTACATTCTGCTAATCATTAGACTCGAGGATGGAGAAGTTGAAGTCTGGGACTCATTAAGGAAAGATCAAGATGAATACAAAAGTGTGCGTCTAATGCTCAAGAGGTAACTTCAATCGCACTATATCGGCCTCTTTCATTCATTTCCGGATATCAAAAGTATAAGTAATAACTCCTCAATTCATTTTATTTTCCGGACAGGGTTTACAGAAAGTTCAAAGCGGAAGAACGCGGTGAATGGCCAGAAAAGCTGGAGTTCAAGTCTAACTTAGTAAGTACTACTACATGTATCTTTCTAACACCATTATCATTCTCTTGATTATTATTTGATTAAATTATATTCTTGTATATATATTGTGGTGTCTGCGACAACCACAGGGGACATAACTATGTGGATACTAAGTTTGCGAGTACATTCACATGCTGGTCAATGAGAGAGTCAATAGTGTAAGAAATCGAGAGGTACGTAAACATCATACACAACTTTTATTTTGCCACCATCAATTGTGTTTAGTTTCGATCATAACTGATTTGATTTCCTTCTTTTAAAGATGTCAAAGAAGTGGAACCGACTCCTACCAATAAACCGCGTAAAAGCTATCGCGGAGGAATTGGGGTGATTCTTGCTTACGCATGTCATAGATGAACTCAGTGAATTCCACTTTGTCGACAGACCCCCTCCACCCCCTCCATGCATGTAATAGCTAGCGGTGATCTCCATTGTAATTAGGAGTACTTTATATGTAACGAGAGTACTTTATATGTGTATAATGAGTACTTTATATGTGTAGTGAGTACTTTATACGTGATCTCCTCTGAAACCCTGAAAAATGAGCGAAAAGAAAAAAATAGAAACCCTAAGCCCCGAAAAATAATCGAAAAGAAAAAAACCAGAAACGAAACCCCCCGTGAAAAAATAAACAAAAAAGCAGGAACCTTTAGTACCGGTTGGTATACCAACCGGTACTAAAGGTCCTCCGCTGCGCGCGTGGCTGTTCGCCCACGTGCAGACCCTTTAGTACCGGTTTTAGTTTTGTACCGGTACTAAAGGGGTACCCTTTAGTGCCGACCCTTTAGTACTGTCCTAGAGCCCCAGCAGCCGTGGTACGAGGCCATGGAGGTGGACCTGCCACCGGCGCCACCGCTGCCAGCCGGCCTTGTAGGGCAGCGCTGGGTCTTCAACGGCGGCGCCTGGGAGCTCGAGCGCACACCGCCCTTCGAGAGGAGGCGCAGGAGCAGCTGATGCCCACAAGTGTAGGGGATCGCTGAAATCTTCGTTGGGAAGTATTACCCAAATTTATAGTCCGACAAGATGGGAACACAAGAATATCAATAAGACTTTGGCAATTGAGGCGTCACTCTCAACCACACCTGTATATCAATGAACTTGCAGCAGCAGTAGTTATGGCAGTAGTATGATTCAAGTAACGAGTAGAACAGTAGTAGTAAACAAGTGTTTCCCAGTTTTCACCGAAAAGTGAATGTGCAACTCAAGATTAAAACGTAGGCATGAGGTGACAGCGGGGTGTTGCATGAATAAGATTGATCATATAATAATATATAGCTAGCCATGGGTATCTCTAACTCCGATATATGTAGGTATGTGTTCCATAATTAGTTGTGCGTACTAACCAAGAGAATTTGCACAACATCTATTGTCCTACCTGCCCATTTCACCGGGGCCAACTTGGAACTACAGGTAATTAAGGTCTACCCTTTCGAATAGACCGGAACAATGCATTAACACTTCATGAACACATAGAATCCTCAAACTAAAACATCTCCCCCTTGTTTTCCCTATATGTCACTTTTAGGGTTCGCAGGTTCAACATAATAGCAGGTGATACACTTTGCAGATAAATACCAAACTCAAATATATGATGAGGCAATATAAGTTCAGTACTGAAATCATGCCACTCGGGCCCTAGTAGCAAGCATTAAACATAGCATAAGTGCATCAACACAATACAAAAGTATCCTCAAGATAAACCCCTAAAATCTCGAACAACGGGTAGCATTACATGATCAATCTCATCCAATCCCCATCCACCTCATGTGCCTACAGCGGACTACTCACACATGGTGATGGTGAAGGAGCTCATGGTCGATGGAGATGAAGGCGTGAAGATGGCGGTGAAGACGGCCTCCGGATCCCTCCACCGGAGGAGAAATCCTGGATCAATCTGTCCCCGAAACGAAGATCGTGGTGGCGGCGGCGGTGTGTTTCGCGAAAGCCCTCCTCCTCTAGGTCAAGCGTTTTTCTGTATATATGAGGGGGTACGTCGAAGACCGAAGGCGAGGCGGTGCCCGAGGCCCATTTGGGTGGGCCCACGCGGCCAGGTACAGGGGCCGCGTGGGGCACCCTCTTTTGGCCCTCCGGCACTCCCTCGTGTCCATCCTTTGCACGTTGTCCTCCTTTTCCATAGAAAATGACGTGGTATTTTTCCCGATTTTATTTCCTGCAAAAATAGCCAGAAAAGAGACTTTGCTAAAAACAGCGTCAGATTCAGCAGTTTTATTCAAATATGGGAAGATTCCGGAGCAAATTATGAAGCAAAGTGCTTGGAAAAGTAGATGCATTTTGGATGCATCAACTCCCCCAAGCTTAGCTCGTTGTTTGTCCTCGAACAACTCAAACGTAGTGCAGAAGCGATGAAAAGACTTTGACAAGAACTTTGCTTGCATATGTAACACCGCTTAATACCAACAAGTATCAAACATAACTTCAATAACAAATAACAAGATGCTAGCAAAGGTATATCTAATCAATGTTAAAGCATTTATATTGCTGCAAGAGAAATAACATGTAATGTCAATACTTGGATGAGTTTGCTCAACTGTAGAAATAAACAAAGGTTTTTGCATCGCTATTGATTGAATCATGTCAAGATTTTTGAGATCTTTTGATTCTTTCTTTTGTTGACTAGTGAAATCATTGTGCTTACAACCTTGCTCTCATTTTTAACAAACCATTTGTGTTCCCTATTATGACTCATATGCTTGACCAACTCATGGTTGAAAACCTCATGCCCCGTGAATACGAGTACCTACACCATGGCTACTCAACTCGGGCCACTAAGCAAGTTCGAATTTTTCAGTCATTGCAAGTAATAAAAGCGTCATCAAGAGCGTCAACTGGGGTACCTCTTGTCCCAGGACCTGGACAAGCCCATGTCCCAACAACAAGACAAACAGACAATGAACAATCTCAGCACTCTTTTATTTACTATTTGTGTAGCTTTTTATTATGAGTGCGTCATAGAATGTTCACTATGGTGCGCTGCAAATTTCCACCATGAATGATGCATGGCTTAGGTTGGCGGCCCAGGCGTCTCTCTAGCCAATTATTCTCACTCATCAAACTTACTAAGTTTCCTCCTTTATTTCGCAATGATAGCCATCCATAGACCAAAGCACATGATATCAACTAAATATAATTTAGTGCAATGTTGAAAGCTTTCCATGTGTCAGCACATTTCAGCTAGTCCCAACCACTAAGCCTGTCAAGCATATGACTTCATGTTTAACATTTGAAAAACTCTTTTACTCTTTGGTTGGCAAGTTTAGCAAGCACAATGGGATGCGTAGACCTTTGTTTAGAGCCACAATTATTCAACACACAGCCAAGTATTGTCACTAAATAATATCTCACTTGCATCATCATATAACATACTAGAACATGGAGAAGATAAACATTTGCTACCACTTCCCTAGATGTTAAAGAAACCATGATGTGCTCACTTGCTGTTATTAAAAAGTCTACATAAGCACGGCAAAGGTGTCATACCTTTCATCCACTTCATGCACATCAACTTATCATCGTTGTTCTCCTCTCCCAACTTGAACTGCGCAATAAAAACTCAAATCTGCCATAAAATGTCACTGCATACAGTACTGTTTTTACCCTACCTAAACACCTCAGAAAAATCTCATAATTACAGGTGTGTGGGTCATGATATGTTGCAGCAGTGGTTAAAATTTTAGCTCAATCGGAGTTACAGGGAATAAATGAAAAATGAAACAGTGAGCAGATTTCAGCAATTTCAGCACTTCTGTTTTTGCGTTTGTTTCAAGAAAACGAAAATATTTTTGTTCTTTTTGGTTTTTAGATGCATAAGATAAATGACCAGAAGCAAATAACCAAAAGAAACAAATGAAATCTTTTTGTGTTTTGTGATTTTCAGAATAAGAAACTAAACATAACAATGCAACAGTGATATAAAACAACGAATGGAGAGGAAGAGAAGCACTCCCCCAAGCTTGCGATCAAGCTAGTATCCTGGATAGTGGCCGTATCCACCACTTCCACTTCCAGGGTAGTAACCATATGGGTATCCTTGCATGCCTGGGTATGGTGGCATCTCTTGAGGTTGGTAGCCTTGTACCTCTGGAGCTTGTGGCTCCTCTTGTGGCGGCCCTCCTCTACCTTCCACTTTCCGGTACTCCTGTCAAAAAGGTCAGTACAGGGGAGCCTAATGGGCACTCGCTGCCCATTAGTGCTCAAATATGTATACAAATAATTCCCCATACTTCACACTTATTCCATGCGAGTAGTCAAAGTAAAATCAAGTAAATTTGACCTTCCCACACGAGTACCCATGTTATCATCATAACCTCTCTCATTTTTAATGTACTTATACACTAAAGTAGCAATAGCACCAGCATAAATAGGGGTTTCATCGGTGATATTCCTACTCACAGCGGTGTGCAATGATCTAGCAAGAATAACTCCCAAGTTGTACCCACACGGTGTGTTTTCTTTTGCACATTTTAGTAGATAAACAATCGGTCCAGTGCAAGCAGAATTGTTGTCCCTAGCAAGAAATCCTCTTGCGAGAAACAACGCAAAGTACCTCAAACTTGGGTGCTGTATATGAGTAAATTTTCCCCTATTCAACCTATCATGAGAGCTAACAGTGATAGAGTGCCAAAATGCAACAAGCTCAGGTTTAGAATCAGCACCGGTTTCATCCAACTCCCCGTGGTTGCCACACCAATGGCATTGCAAAATTCCTCTAGAGACATAATGAGCGCTCCCCTCTCATAGTAAATTTGCAAACAAAGGTAGGAGGGGGTGCCTTACTTTTCTTACTATGTCTGTGGAGCTCAGGACCCTCAAATCTGAATGTAGAGAGGAATTCTCGCGAGAGTTCCTCGTATGTATCTTGTGGGTTTTGAGTAAACCGAAGTAGCCAGTTGCAGCAGCGAAGATGTTGAAGTCCTCTTGAATCCCCCACTGTTCAAGAACATGGGGATCTTGCCATCTTGTTGTGTGTATCTTCAACTTCTCTCCCACAAAGTATGCGGAATCCTCCCAAAGATGTTGGTCATCAAGGTTGAGGGAGACTTTGCATGCCTTCTTCTTGGTCTTGAGCTCATCCCTATCAATGCCTTGCCCTTGTTGAACATGGTACCTTGCTGCCCATAAACAATATTCATCAAAAATCAAGATGCAACACTCTAAAACAACATTGAGCCATCCATAACTAGTCTCCACATCAATATCATGCATCAATATCAACTAGAAAACTTAAATCTATGGATTTCCCAAGCATAATAGGTGACACCAAGTGCAGCAAAATACTTCATACATGATGCATAAGAACAAAAAATAATTGGATGGGTGGAGGAGTCACATACCAATGAGCAATCCCACCAAACAGATTTGAAAAATCTGCCCTAAACTTGGAGATCCAAGGATAGCAGGAAAGGAGCACGGGAAAATTTGGGAAAAATACCTGGAGCTGTTTTTTGTCGAGGGGAAGGAGATGAGCACAGACCCCTCACCTAACTCCCCTGTGGGCCAAAGTAGTGGGTCCCACGCGGCCAGGTACAGTGGCCGCGTGGGACACCCTATTCTGGGCCCTGGTGGCCCTCTGGTGTCCCCCTTTTGGCTGTTAGTTCCTCTGGTATAATAACTTACCTCCTAATTTTTCTGGAATTTTTCGAGAAAATTTTCTGAACAGAATTTTTCAAACTACAGTTTCTGGAATTTCTGAACTTTGAAATAATTATGTCTAGGTAATATACTCTAAAAATTCTAAATAAATAGAATTAAAATGCAATGTAAATTTGTGGGAATCAAGTTTGTATCATTTTCACATTAGTAATGAGGTTGATCAAGTCTCATTAATAATATGTAAAAGATATAACAAATGATTCTTTTATTCATAAAGATAAAGAAAGATTTCAAGCACCTCATATTTGATTGGAATAGTTCCAACCATCATGATAGCATATTTTGGTTCAGGAGGTGGTAATGGAATTTCAAAGCTTCCAACGATAAGAGTATTTCTTTTAATGGAATTCACACTTTGGCTTACCATTGTAACAGCTTTCTTCTTGGGGAAATAAATGTATGCTCATTTCCTTTGACATTAATGTCACTTTGCTTCAGTGCAATTTATCACAGCTCCTGCAGTGTTTAAAAAGGGTCTTCCAAGATAATAGATAGATTATCATCCTCAGGCATTTCTAATATAACAAAGTCTGTAGGAATTAACACATTAGCAATAGAGATAGGAACATCCTCACATATTCCAATAGGCACAGCAGTTGATTTATCAGCCATTTGTAATGAAACTTCAGTTGGAACCAATTTGTTTAGGTTAAGTTTCTTATATAAAGAGAAAGGCATAACACTCACACCAGCTCCTAAATCACATAGTGCATATTTCACATAAGTTTCTTTAATATGACAAGGAATAGTTGGTATACCAGGATCTCCACGCTTTTCAGGCATTTTCCCTTTAAAGGAATAATCAGCAAGCATAGCAGTAATTGCATCAGTAGGAATCTTTCTTTTATTAGTGACAATATCTTTCATGTATTTTGAATATGGAGGAATTTTAATAGCATCAACAAGAGGAATTTGTAAACACAAAGATTTAATCAACTCAAAGAATTTCTCAAATCTAGCATCATCTAAAGTTTTTATTACCTCTTGAGGATATGGTATGGGTCTTTGTACCCATGGATCCCTTTCTTTACCTTTCTGTGGATTTGGATGGTTCTTCTTCTTGTTCTTCTCAGTAGATGGTTGAGGGTCTTCCTTTTCAGTAGCTTCAGGTTCTTCATTTTCCTTCTGTGCTCTTCTTCAGGTGGAGGTGATTCTTCTTCTTCATTATTTTATCTTCAGTCTCAGCATCAGAAATAGAAATATCATTATCTTGTTCTTCAGAATCATCATTATCTTGGTTTTCATTGGGAGATTTGCCTGCAGAAAGTTTCTTCTTTCGAGCCTCTTGCTCTTTCCTCTTGGGATGGTCTTCAGGATAGTCAGGATCCTGCGTACTTGCACCTCCCCTAGTATTAACTCCACAAACCTGTTCCTTCACAATAAGACTTTCATACAATTGATTTTGAAGAGAAATCATTTGTTCAACTTGATTATTCATCATCTCACAATGTTTAACAATTCTTTTTACCTCTCCCACATTAGCATGTAAACTTTCACGAAGAGATTTAATTTTGTGAGAATTCTCCATAATCATCATTCTAATATTATGCTCCTCAGGATTGTGATGATAAGCAAAATCATTCATATAAGATACTCAATAGGAGATGTTACCTTTTCATTACCTTTCGTGGAGCTAATAGCATTGACTTGAATTGGAAAACATGGTTGATCATCAGGAAGTTTGACACCCATTTCAGATAATTCCTTGAGATGAGAGGTTTTAATTCCCTTCTCTTTAATGGCCTTGAAGCTTCTTTCATTGTCTCTTTGTCTAATTTGAGCATACCTCCTTTCTTTTCCGGAAATATCTCTTCAATATTCCAGTCTTCATAGTTTCTTGAGATAGTTTCCAATAGCTCGGTTGCTTCATCAACGGTCCTTTCCCTGAAAACATTACCTGCAATACCATCAAGATAACCTCTAGTGTTTTCGGTTAGTCCATTGTAAAATATATCAAGTATTTCATTACTCTTGAAGCCATGGGTAGGACATTTCCTAACCATCTTACTATACCTCCCCCAAGCTTGGGGTAAATCCTCCTTCTCTTTCTGTGAAAAGTTGCTAATCTCAATAGTTAGACCATGAATCTTATCAGCAGGGAAATATTTATTATAGAATACTGCAAACATTCTTCCTTGCTAGTAATACATCCAGGTTCTAAACGATTATACCAAGTTTTAGCACTTCCTCCCAAAGTGAAAGGAAACAACTTTAAGAAATAGTAGCGTTGGTTAATTTCATCTTTCCCAAATAACACAGATAAGTCATGCAAAACAGCAATGTGTTCAAAAGGAAACTCATCCTCTCTCCCATAAAACTTATACTTCTCAGCCTTTTCAATTATTTCAGGATCAACACTAAACTCATAATCTTTATCTTTAATTTTAATAGCTGGAGCATTCATTTTCTCAGTAACAGGGAAAAATCATCAAGAGGAGAATTTTTATAGCTATCAAGTTTATCCAATTTATCAAAATCCGAACACATAAAAGCCATAGCAAAAGCATCCTCTTCCTCAGAAGAAGTTTCCATATCATCACAATATTCATTATCTTCTAACTCAGATTCCACATTTTCAATAATAGAAGATTCAAGATTTTCAGGTGTTTCAGTTATCTCAGATGTTTCAGGTATTTCAGGTGTCACTTCTTTGTCTATGCTACCATATTAAATCACTTTCATTACTAGTAGACATTTTAGACAATGGTGAACTAGATAAAACTTTTCCTTTTTTCTTAGGAGCAACAGCAGAAGCAACATTAGGTGAAAAGTTTGGCCTACTTGGCAAATCCGTACCTCTGCGAGTGGAAGGCCTCACTTCCTTCGGAGTAATCTTTTCCTTACCCATGGTTAGGAACAAGCAAATGCAGCAAATAATATGATAACAAGTTGTCTTACCGATAAAGCTAGGTTCCCCGGCAACGGCGCCAGAAAATGTCTTGATGCCCACAAGTGTAGGGGATCGCTGAAATCTTCGTTGGGAAGTATTACCCAAATTTATAGTTCGACACGATGGGAACACAAGAATATCAATAAGACTTTGGCAATTGAGGCGTCACTCTCAACCACACCTGTATATCAATGAACTTGCAGCAGCAGTAGTTATGGCAGTAGTATGATTCAAGTAACAAGTAGAACAGCAGCAGTAAACAAGTGTTTCCCAGTTTTCACCGGAAAAGTGAATGTGCAACTCAGAGATTAAAACGTAGGCATGAGGTGACAGCGGGGTGTTGCATGAATAAGATTGATCATATAATATATATAGCTAGCCATGGGACGTATCTCTAACTCCGATATATGTAGGTATGTGTTCCATAATTAGTTGTGCGTACTAACCAAGAGAATTTGCACAACATCTATTGTCCTACCTGCCCATTTCACCGGGGCCAACTTGGAACTACAGGTAATTAAGGTCTACCCTTTCGAATAGACCGGAACAATGCATTAACACTTCATGAACACATAGAATCCTCAAACTAAAACATCTCCCCCTTGTTTTCCCTATATGTCACTTTTAGGGTTCGCAGGTTCAACATAATAGCAGGTGATACACTTTGCAGATAAATACCAAACTCAAATATATGATGAGGCAATATAAGTTCAGTACTGAAATCATGCCACTCGGGCCCTAGTAGCAAGCATTAAACATAGCATAAGTGCATCAACACAATACAAAAGTATCCTCAAGATAAACCCCTAAAATCTCGAACAACGGGTAGCATTACATGATCAATCTCATCCAATCCCCATCCACCTCATGCCTACAGCGGACTACTCACACATGGTGATGGTGAAGGAGCTCATGGTCGATGGAGATGAAGGCGGTGAAGATGGCGGTGAAGACGGCCTCCGGATCCCTCCACGGAGGAGAAATCCTGGATCAATCTGTCCCCGAAACGAAGATCGTGGTGGCGGCGGCGGTGTGTTTCGCGAAAGCCCTCCTCCTTCTAGGTCAAGCGTTTTTCTGTATATATGAGGGGGTACGTCGAAGACCGAAGGCGAGGCGGTGCCCGAGGCCCATTTTGGGTGGGCCCACGGCCAGGTACAGGGGCCGCGTGGGGCACCCTCTTTTGGCCCTCGGCACTCCCTCGTGTCCATCCTTTGCACGTTGTCCTCCTTTTCCATAGAAAATGACGTGGTATTTTTCCCTGATTTTATTTCCTGCAAAAATAGCCAGAAAAGGGACTTTGCTAAAAACAGCGTCAGATTTAGCAGTTTTATTCAAATATGGGAAGATTCCGGAGCAAATTATGAGGCAAAGTGCTTGGAAAAGTAGATGCATTATGGATGCATCAGCAGCCGGGAATGCCGCCGGCCGCCGTCCCACAGCGAGGAGGACCGCCGGCGCACCTCTGGCAGGAGCCGCCGTACATCATCCTCGAGGATGATGATGAGGACGACAAGAAGAACAAGTAGAAGCCCACAAAGGGCAAACAAATTGTCGTTTTAAATATTTTTGTTTGAAAAATTATGTAAACAAGCCGTTTGTGGCCCACCTCCCCTATCTATCAATGAAAAAGGCCCATATAGGGCCTGGTTAGTTGGAAAAAAATGCAGGGCAGACTCGATGCGTCGTGCCGTTGGGCGCACTGGCACCAAGGGCGGACAGGGGCGGACTGGGCCCGTCCTTTTGCCGACGCAAATGGACCAAACGCGGACCAAACGCGCGTCCGTTTGCGTCGTCCCGTTGGAGTCATCCTTAGGTCTGCATTTAGAAATCCAACGTGCTTGACAGGATATTACATCCCAGTCGACCCCACAACTGCGTAGATATTCTCTACAACTTCTTTATCCTCCAAGAACATAGTTTTTGATCTGTTAGGTTTGCATTTAGAAAGTCAACGTGGTTGACAGGATATTACATCCCAGTCGACCCCGCAACTGCGTATGCTGTATGGGACGGATCTCAGAATTTGGATATTTGAGCCCTCACCACTCACCAGCGTACCGTCGCCGTGTCCTATTTCAATCCCCTCGTTGTACCAGGTCAGTGCAGATCCGCGTGTACCATGTTCCTGCTTTACGACAAGAATAACTTGCAGTTGGTCTTTTGATTACTGTGGCATGACTGCCTGTGAGCAGCTTGGGACCTGGATGCAGCCTACATTTTTTAGATAAAGGGCTTTATTACTCAATAGTTTAAGTATTACAACCGGCCTCTGCATAACAAATGCACACAACCGTAATCCAACTGAGAAAGTAAAAAAGATGTATGAAATAAGACGAATTACAATCAGCAAGGTAAAACGCCTATGACATGGCAAGCTCATCTGCCTATGGAGGACCAATCCGGCGATTAAGCGGCCGCCCATGTTGTGATAAAATGTCCCTTGCCACCTCCGCCAAGCGTGCACACGCCTCCGTAAAGAGGTCTCGATGTCCCACACGCTGTAAGGTGGACCACGTACGAAGAGTACTTGTGCATCTGTAGAGTACCTGCAAAAGAGAAACATCTTTGCCATTAAAAATCTTGTTATTTCTACGAAGCCAAAGCGACCATATAACGACAATCACTCCCACCCTAATAACCATTCTAAGCTTCTTATCTATCCCATGTAACCAGTTGCCAAAAATATTTGCAACAGACTTGGGTGGATATAAGTTAGATGCTATTTGGATAGATGACCATATAGAACGACCGAAATCACACTCGAAGAATAAGAGTTTTATTGTCTCTTGTTGCGAACAAAACATACACTTGGTACTTCCATGCAAATTCAGTTTGACAAGATTATCCTTGGTTAAAATGACACCCTTATGAAGAATGCACAAACGCCCTATACATGGAGTCTACTGAGAACTTCCCATTCCCGCATAAGTTCCATCGAAATTCATCGGAACCTTGTGTAAGTTGGACAGAAGCCAACCGTGCCAACAAGGCATTCCAAGAAGTTAGTCTTGCGCCGAGTAAATCACATCTGAACGTCACATTGGGGGGCGAACACGTGGCAATAGTATTCCCTTTGTGGCGTACAAAATTGTATAGAGCTGGATATTGCTCCAGAGGGTGGTATTACCTAACCATTTATCCTCCCAAAATCTAATCTCCGTGCCATCCTTAATATTAAATACACCAAAGCAAAAGAAATGTTTCTTAGTCGCCATTAGACCGGCCCAAAAGTCGGGGTCACCAGGTTTCCAAAACACATGTGATACCGCCTTCGTGCCTATGTATTTTCTTTTTAGGAGTTTTTGCCAGATACCATCTTCGGTTAGCAACTTAAACAACCACTTCCTTAGGAGGGATGAATTCTTGATGTCGAGATCATGAATACCCAACCCGCCCTGATCCTTTGGTCGACAAACAACATCCCATTTAGCCAGTCGATACTTCTTTTTCTCACCATCCCCTTGCCAAAAGAATCTTGATCGGAAATAATCCAATTTATACAAGACTCCTTTTGGTAACTGGAAGAAAGATATCATATACAGTACCATGTTTGTAAGTACTGAATTAATGAGAACCAATCTTCCTCCCAGGGATAGCAATTTGCCTTCCAACTAGCTAGCCTCGCTTGCGGACGTTCCTCGACATGCCTCCATTCCGCATTAGTCAGTTTCCTATAGTGGATTGGGATACCCAAATACATTATAGGAAATTGACCCTGCTCACAGCCGAATATATCATCATACCGAGCAGCTACTTCCTGTGCGTCGCCAAAGCATAACAATTCACGTTTATGGAAATTGATTTTTAATCTTGATAATTGTTCGAATGCCGACAAAATCAATTTCAGATTCGACGCCTTACCTAGATCATGTTCCATAAAAAGGATTGTATCGTCCGCATATTGAAGAATAGAAAGACCTCCATCGACTAGATGAGGAACAACTCCTTCAATTTGGCCATCCGCTTTTGCCCGTTCAATCAGGATGGTCAACATATCGGCCACTATATTAAATAGTATAGGCGATAGTGGATCACCTTGTCTTAAACCCTTTTTTGTTTGGAAGTAGTGACCGACGTCATCATTGACTTTTATCGCAACACTACCTCCCTCCACAAAGTTACGGATCCATTCACACCACGTATCCGAGAACCCTTTCATTCTCAAGGTTTGTAGCAAAAATGGCCACTTTACTTTGTCATAAGCTTTTTCAAAGTCGATTTTGAAAATAACCCCATTAAGTTTCTTCGTATGCATTTCATGTACAGTCTCGTGTAGAACCACGACCCCATCTAGTATATTCCTCCCTTGCATAAAAGCAGTTTGGGTAGGCTTTACCACATGATCTGGTACATAATTCAACCTAATTGTCGCTACTTTTGTAAAGATCTTGAAGCTAACATTCAGGAGGCATATAGGCCGATACTGTTGTATCCTCTCGGCCCCCCGAACCTTAGGTAGCAGGACGATTTTCCCAAAATTAAGGCGAAAAAGTTCGATTTGTCCAGCATGTAAACAACCGAATAACTCTAACAAATCGGGATTAATAGTTTCCCAAAAATGCTGGTAAAATTCAGCTGGGAATCCATCAGGCCCAGGTGCCTTATTGTGTTCCATTTGGAAAACCGCCTTGCTTATCTCTTCTTCAGAGAAGGGTGCGATGAGCAAGTTGTTTTCTTCCAGAGTTACTTGGGTAATATCGTCCGTTCGTGACTTCTCAAGAGTGAAGTTACCTTCCTCCGGAGCACTGATACGTCTCAAACGTATCTATAATTTCTGATGTTTCATGCTTGTTTTATATATCAATGTCACATGTTTTATATACACTTTATATCATTTTTATGCATTTTCTGGGACTAACCTATTAACAAGATGCCACAGTGCCAGTTCCTGTTTTCTGCTGTTTTTGGTTTCAGAAAAGTTGTTCTGGAAATATTCTCGGAATTGGACGAAACAAAAGCCCAACCTCCTATTTTCCCGAGATGTACACGAAGCCAGAAGGGCAAGCCCGGGGGAGGCCCACGGCCTCCTCCCCATAGGGTCGCGCGGGATGAATAGTAGCCGCGCCACCCTATGGGGAGGGGGCCAGGACCTCCACCGACGTTGCCCCTTCGCCTATTTATTCCCCCCAACGCGAAAACCCTAAAATAATCGATCATATTCCAGAAGAACTCTCGGAGCGCCGCCGCCATCGAAACCTAGTTTTGGGGGTCAGAAGGTCCTGTTCCGGCACCTTGCCGGGACGGGGATTGACCCCCGGAGCCTTCTCCATCGACGTCACCGCCTCCATCATGCTCCATGAGTAGTTCCCCCATGGACTACGGGTTCTAGCTGTAGCTAGTTGGTACTCTCTCTCCCATGTACTTCAATACAATGATCTCATGAGCTGCCTTACATGATTGAGATCCATATGATGTAATTGGTGTTGCGTTTGTTGGGATCCGATAAATTGTGGAATTGTGATCAGATTGTTCATCATATTATCATACTATTGTTTATTTAAGATCTTGCATGCTCTCCGGTACTTGTGGTTACCCTGATCAAGTAGTTGCCTGTATCTCCAAGAGGGAGTATTTATGCTAGATAGTGGGTTCAGTCTCCATTTAATCTGGGGGAGTGACAGCAACCTCTAAGGTTGTGGATGTGCTGTTGCCACTAGGGGTAAAACAGCGATGCTTTGTCTAAGGATAATTGTGTTGTTTACATTATGCACTATACTTAATGCAATTGTCTGTTGCTTGCAACTTAATACTGGAAGGGGTGTGGATGCTAACCTGAAGGTGGACTATTTAGGCACAGATGCATGCTGGATAGCGGTCTGTGTACCTTGTCGTAATGCCCAATTAAATACTACAGTAAACTTTATCTTATCATAGCATGCATTGTCATGCCCTCACAATTATCAATTGTCCAACTGTAATTTGTTCACCCAACGCTTGTTACTTGTTATTGGATAGTTACCACTAGTGTAGATAGCTGGGAACCCCGGTCCATCTTTCATCATCAAATACTCACTCGGTCCTACATGCCATTAGAAGTAGTATCAACTATTTTCTGGTGCCATTGCCTCTGTGCTACTGCTACTGCTGATGTGTTACTGTTACTATTGCTCTCATATTACTGCTGCTTTCACATCACCCCTGTTACTAGTGCTTTTCCAGGTGCAGCTGAATTGACAACTCAGTTGTTAAGACTTATAAGTATTCTTTGTCTCCCCTTGTGTCGAATCAATAAATTTGGGTTTTACTTCCCTCGAAGACTGTTGCGATCCCCTATACTTGTGGGTTATCAAGACTATTTTCTGGTGCCGTTGCCGGGGAGCATAGGTCTACTCATAAGTTCACCTAGGGAGTACACTCTACCCTCTCTCTCTTTTTATTTTATTTTGTCTTGTCTAGTTTACTATTGTCTAGTTTATTTGTGCTTTGTTTATTTCTGTCTAGTATTATTTTGCTTAGTTTACTTTTGTCTAGTTTATTTTTGTCTTGTTTTATTTTTGTTATATACCCGAAAATCCATAAAAATTTGAAAAACCAAAAATCTAAAAAACTGTTGCTATGGAAGAAATGCTAGAACCTCTATGGAACTTAAAGAATTATATATGAAGTATAGAGAATCAAGAAAGGGTGAAGTCATGAGAGGCGTGTTACAAAAGTTGAATCAAATTGCTAAAATTTTGCTTAAACGACATGATATAAATTGTTGCTCTAAACAGGATACTAAACATCTTAAATTTCAATGTGGCTTTAGTAAAGAAGATATAATTATGAGCTATCATTGTTATAACTATGCTTATCTGGGAGCTGAACAAGTTGAACAATTTGTTATATTTATGGGAGCCTCTAAAATAGAATCCTTCATGGCTAAAAATTATGAAACTTGTGTTGCTTGTAAGGACCTTAAAGATTATGTCTCCTATATCCTTGATTATTGTCTAGAAAATTTCAGCAATAATTCTTATATCATTGATTATAAAGAGAGACTCATTCATGCACAAGAATGTACTCACCAATTGCAGGAACCTGTGGAAGAAGAAATTTCTGAAGCTGAAAGCTCATTAGATGAAAAAGAGAAGGAGAGTGATGAACAAAAGGAGGAAGAATGGATTAGCTACCCATGCCAACCTTCTAATGAGAGTAACTCTTTATCTCTTACACTATTTAATTGCCCTCCATGCTTACCAAAGGAGGATGAATGTTATGTTCCTGTGGATTCTCTTGAAATATTCCCTATGAGTAAAAGGTGTGAGAATAATTATGCTAATGTTATTTATGATAATCCATGCTATTTCGAAAAATCTTATGATAATCCTTTATTTGTGGCTGATATCTAAATGCATGGTACTAAAGAGTTTTGCTTAGAAAATGTTTATGATAAAGCTCTAGATGATGGTCCTATGTTACTTGATAATATTAATTGTACTACTAATGAAAATGGGATTGGACAGGTCTTGACTTTATCTATGATTCCCATACCTTTTGAGAATGATCAATCATCTTGTTATATTATTGATAAAAGTGGGTTTGAAAGTTTTAATCCCACTATTTTTGAGCTTGATAAAAATATGTGTTTGTAGATCATGAAAAGCATGCTTTATGTGATAGTTATATTGTTAAGTTTGTTCATGATGCTACTGAAAATTATTATGAGAGAGGAAAATATGGTTGTAGAAATTTTCATGGTATTAAAACACCTCTCTATATGCTGAAAGTTTTGAAGTTATTCTTATTTTATCTTCCTATGCTTGTCACTTTGTGCTTCATTGATTTATTTTCTTACAAGATTCCTTGCATAGGAAGGTGGTTAGACTTAAATGTGTTTAATATTTTCTTCTTGATGCTCCTTTTTGTTTCACTCTCATCTTTATGTGAGCATCATAAAAATCACTATGCCTAGCTAAAAGGCTTTAAAGAAAAGCGCTTGGGAGACAACCCATGTTTTATTTCTGTAATTTTTCTTTGCTTTTGAGTCAAGGAGCTTGCTTACTTCTGTAACAACTCCTTTGTATCTTTACTTTTCTGAATTGTTGTGCCAAGAAGAGTCTCTAATGATTAGATGATGCTAGATTTGGATTTCTGCGCAGGGACAGATTTTTGCTGTCCACCGTTTTGAGCTGTACGCACTCCAGAAAAATTCTAAAAAAAAATCACGCGTGATCCTTATATGTATGCATCTTTCATTAGTTTCGAGTTTTCGGATTTGAGCAACGGAAGTGCCTCGAAAAAATTCATCTTTACTGGCTGTTCTGTTTTGACAGATTCTGTCTCTGTTTTTTGCATTGTCTCTTGTGGACTTTAAGTAAGGCTTTCTAGACGTGGAGGGATGTAGCTAATGTTTTATTGAGTTCTTACAATGTGTCACAACAGAACCAAAGTGGATTAATGTTTTTGAGTACTAACCCCTCTAATGAAGTTTATGAGAAATTTGGTGTGGCGAAAGTTTTCAAGGGTGAAGAGAGAAGGATGATATAATGTGATCAAGAAGAGTGAAGAGCCTAAGCTTGGGGATGCCCCCGTGGGTCACCCAAGCATATTTCAAGAAGACTCAAGCGTCTAAGCTTGGGGATGCCCAAGGCATCCCCTTCTTCATCAACAACTTATCAGGTCATCTCTAGTGAAACTATATTTTAATTCTTTCACATCATATGTGATGTTCTTGGAGCGTCTGTGTGCTTTTATTTTTAGTTTGTTATTTTTATTCTCTGATCATATCAATATTGGATCATATCTATCTTGTTTGGGAGAGAGACACACTCCATTTTTTCATTTGAATACTCCTATTCTTCACTTATATTTGTTGAGTATTCAGTTTTCGCACTGTTTAGCTTCTAGCTCTTGGTTTTCATGTATCTCTTGTTCAGAGCTATTAGTTATTTTATAGAAACTACTCTCTTACTTCACTTATATTTGTTTGGAGAGTTGCTTGGTTGATGTGTTGGTTCAGAAAATGTTGCATGTGGTAGTGGTATAATGAAAAACTTGCATAATCTTGTAGATCATTGAACTTTGATAACCTGATTCTTTGCAAACGTTTTGAGATATTTAGATGGTAAAGCTTGCTGGTTAATTAAGTTAAAATCATTAGTGGATTGTTGTCTTTAAGCTTGTACCGTACTACAAACTCTACTAAAATTGTTGAAGGTGTAGTTGGACTTGATAGCTTTCCATGTCTAAGGTGATTCGTAATAACTAAGTTGTGCTGAAGGTCGAGGGATCTAGCGGGGTACTTGTGCCGCCGTGAACGGCCCTCTTGGAGTGAATTTTAATCATGCTCTTAATGTTGAACCTGCTATGTTTGCAATAAGCTTGTGAGTTCTTTTTACTAATGTTGAGCTACGGTTTTTGGCACTTACACCATCCAAATTTGCTAGCCTCTTCGGTGCTGTGAATTGCCTTCTGCTCACATTGAGAGTTGTGCATACTTCGCCAGTACATCCAAACCCATGGGAGACTTTCTGTTGTTCTCCTACACATAAACCCATACATCTTCTCAAAACAGCCACCATACCTACCTACTACAGCATTTGCATAGCTGTTCCGAGATATATTGCCATGCAACTTCCATCTTACATTACATGACTTGTTGTCATTTATCATTTATATATTGCTTTGCATGATTCTATACAGCTGATGTGTGGTTTACCCATGTTACGCTAGATCATTGCACATCCTGCTACACTGGCAGAGGCATACAGTTTCATACATCATGTTTTGTTCATTATGAGTTATTTGTACCAAAAAGTGTGTTGTCATATTATAGTGTTGCCCCTAAAAGTGAAAAGAGCCATGGAGGCCATCGAAAAGAGAAACAGAAAAAGAAAAAAAATATAAAAAAGAAAAAAAAGAATAAAGAAAAAGGGGGCAACATTACTGTCCTTTATCCAGACTTGTGCTCATGTTTTAGCACCTGCAGTATACATAGTCATCATTTGTGCTCATGTTTAATACCTATACTCCATGTGAGAGAGTTTTCATGTTTTACTAGTATAACTATGTGGGGAATTTACACTACAGAACTTGGGTTGTATATTCCAATGATGAGCTTCCTCAAAAGTGCTCTAGGTCTTCGTGAGCAACCAAGTTGGATGCACCCCCACTAGTTCCATTGGAGAGTTTTCATACACATATAGCTCTATGTGCATCCGTTGCATGGCAATCACTACTCCTTACATAGCTTCGATTATAAGACTTCCTCTTGTCTAATGATCACTTATTGCTTTGTGAGACTTTCTTCCTTTGGCCTTCCAAACCCCCATTAATGTTCTCTTAGCCATAACATTCTGGTGTCAATACCAAATGCTTACGCTCACCGGTTGAGTAGACTTCGAAACAGTTGATTCATGACGTTCATGTTTATTTTTACTTGATTGAATCCTTCTATGTTATGAAAATTTGCTTGATGCTTGGAATTGAAGGATAGAATTCCTACACTGGATACTTAAAACATCTTTAATGAACCTTGTACGGTTTCATGTCTTTAAAGCAATCATTCATGAAAACTTTTAGCTTGTTTAACTAACTTGCTTTATTATCTCTTATTTAATATCAATTATAGACATTTGCTTTGAATGATTTGATCTCAGCTCACATGCCTTACATCATTATTGGATCAAGATTATGTTGGTAGCATGTCACTTCAGAAATTATTTTGTTTTTATCTCTTCTTCAGAGAAGGGTGCGATGAGCAAGTTGTTTTCTTCCAGAGTTACTTGGGTAATATCGTTCGTTCGTGACTCCTCAAGAGTGAAGTTACCTTCCTCCGGAGCACTGATACGTCTCAAACGTATCTATAATTTTTGATGTTTCATGCTTGTTTTATATATCAATGTTACATGTTTTATATACACTTTATATCATTTTTATGCATTTTCTAGGACTAACCTATTAACAAGATGCCACAGTGCCAGTTCCTGTTTTCTGCTGTTTTTGGTTTCAGAAAAGTTGTTCTGGAAATATTCTTGGAATTGGACGAAACAAAAGCCCAACCTCCTATTTTCCCGAGACGTACACGGAGCCAGAAGGGCAAGCCCGGGGAGGCCCACGGCCTCCTCCCCATAGGGTCGCGCGGGATGAACAGTAGCCGCGCCACCCTATGGGGAGGGGGCCCAGGACCTCCACCGACGTTGCCCCTTCGCCTATTTATTCCCCCCGACGCGAAAACCCTAAAATAATCGATCATATTCCAGAAGAACTCCCGGAGCACCGCCGCCATCGAAACCTAGTTTCGGGGGTCAGAGGGTCCTGTTCCGGCACCTTGCCGGGACGGGGATTGACCCCCGGAGCCTTCTCCATCGACATCACCACCTCCATCATGCTCCGTGAGTAGTTCCCCCATGGACTGCGGGTTCTAGCTGTAGCTAGTTGGTACTCTCTCTCCCATGTACTTCAATACAATGATCTCATGAGCTGCCTTACATGATTGAGATCCATATGATGTAATTGGTGTTGCATTTGTTGGGATCTGATAAATTGTGGAATTGTGATCAGATTGTTCATCATACTATCATACTATTGTTTATTTAAGATCTTGCATGCTCTCCGGTACTTGTGGTTACCCTGATCAAGTAGTTGCCTGTATCTCCAAGAGGGAGTATTTATGCTAGATAGTGGGTTCAGTCTCCATTTAATCTGGGGGAGTGACATGAACCTCTATGGTTGTGGATGTGCTGTTGCCACTAGGGGTAAAACAGCGATGCTTTGTCTAAGGATAATTGTGTTGCTTACATTATGCATCATACTTAATGCAATTGTCTGTTGCTTGCAACTTAATACTGGAAGGGGTGCGGATGCTAACCTGAAGGTGGACTATTTAGGCATAGATGCATGCTGGATAGCGGTCTGTATACCTTGTCGTAATGCCCAATTAAATACTACATTAAACTTTATCTTATCATAGCATGCATTGTCATGCCCTCACAATTATCAATTGCCCAACTGTAATTTGTTCACCCAACGCTTGTTACTTGTTATTGGAGAGTTACCACTAGTGTAGATAGCTGGGAACCCTGGTCCATCTTTCATCATCAAATACTCACTCGGTCCTACATGCCATTAGAAGTAGTATCAACTATTTTCTGGTGCCATTGCCTCTGTGCTACTGCTACTGCTGCTGTGTTACTGTTATTATTACTCTCATATTACTGCTGCTTTCACATCACCCCTGTTACAAGTGCTTTTCCAGGTGCAGCTGAATTGACAACTCAGTTGTTAAGGCTTATAAGTATTATTTGTCTCCCCTTGTGTCGAATCAATAAATTTGGGTTTTACTTCCCTCGAAGACTGTTGCAATCCCCTATACTTGTGGGTTATCAAGCACCGAACAGACCTTTATAGTAGTCAGTAATATAAGCTTTGAGCATGTCCTGACCCTCGATCAGGCCCTCATCTTGGTGAAGAGAATGAATGAGTTTCCTCCTATGTCTGCCATTAGCGACATTGTGGAAGTATCTCGTATTCGAATCCCCTTGCAAAATGAATTGTGCCTTAGATCTTCGGTACCATTTAAGCTCTTCTTCTCGCAACATCCGGCCCACCTGCTCATTCGAGTTACTTTTTAGGTCACTCTCATTTGCCGATAAGGGACACAGTTCTGCAAGTTTATCGAGCTCATCAATTATGGAACACATACACTCTTTTTCTTTTTTAAGCACACCAGTTGTGTGCCGTGCCCATCCACGCAGGAATTTACGCAAATTGCACATCTTTCCATTCCATCGTTGAATAGCATTGTTGCCCACGACCGGTTGAGCCCATATCCTTTTAACCAAATCATCAAAACCAGCACGCAGCAGCCAACCTAATTCGAATTTGAATTGGGGCTTAACGGTCGGTTTCAATATACCAGTAGAAAGGAGTATGGGAGCATGATCCGAAAAAGCCTCAACACGCTCTAAAGCCCGAACCGATACAAATGGATATTTATCCTCCCAACGGGAATCCGTCAGTACCCGGTCCAGCTTTTCGAATGTCGGCTCAGGGAGACTATTAGCCCAAGTGAATTGTCTCCCCGTCATGTGGACCTCCCTTAGAGACAAGCTATCAATTACAACATTGAATAAGAGAGACCAATGACCATCGAATCTGCCCTTGCTTTTCTCGTGACGGTATCTTAGCATGTTGAAATCCCCTCCTATAAGAATAGGGTGTGGGTTATCCTTAGCTAAGTTAACCAATTCTCGAAGAAAAGCAGCCTTAAACTCTTCTTGGGCAGCACCATACACAACAACCAAACTTCGTATAAAGTCGTCGGACTTGTTTCGGATATTAAATTTGATGTGAAACTCACCATCCGAACGGTCCAACAACTCCACGGTATCCGTTTTTATGCCAAGTAACATGCCACCCGATCTCCCTCGAGGGGGACAAGAATGCCAAGTAAACTCCACACCACTAGAAATGCGATCTAGTAGAGTGCTTGGAAAATCTCGTCTACCCGTCTCAGAGATAGCCAAAAAATCCAACTTATAATCCCTCACATGATGCGCAATATTTAAATGTTTAGCCAAGTCGCCAAGAACTCTGCTATTTTCAAATATGCCATTCATTGGGAAACTATTGGGGATTTCGACTTTCTCGCGCTTTTACGCGAAAATTGATTCTTTTTATTTTTAGCGGAATTAGATCTCCGGCCGGTAGCATACAGGTCATCAAAAGATCCCAGCTGAGCCTCGTCTAAATCCAACTCCGTAACCTCTCCTACAAGATGTGATAGAAGTTGTCCATCTAATGTGTCATTCGCTTCATCATCATCTACATGAGAAGAAACCGCCCGACTCGAAACACTAGGTGATACCTTACGGCGATCATATTCTACATGTCTCCTTAGCCAATAAAACCACTTCCTTTTCACTCCTCCCTAAACTGACGCCTACACTAGATAACTAAGCAGAAAGTTTAGATGGCGAGAACGATAAGAAATACTTCTGTGCTGAAGACGTACCAGGGGTTTTCGCTAAAAAACAGTGCCCATACATCCGTACTTTTGTTAAAAAACTCGCATAGGGAAAAGTAACCATATCTATCTCATCACATTTCATGTCATCTAATGTCCATCTATTTACATTATTGTCGAAACATGCTATTTTGCTTCATGTGCAGGTTCTCCATATGATTCACAGCAGATTCAAAAATGTGTAATACATTGCTCCATAAGAAATTGTATGTTGGGTGCTTTATATTCGTTATACTCGGAGAAGCTCGCAAGTGATGGACCTTATCATGTGCAAGCTATTCAACAATTATGTTGACTTCTAAGTAAATTTATGCAATTTTCACATGATAACGATTCTGTAAATGTCCCTATATTTTTGTACGACTTTTTACATTTCATCTATTCTGCAAATCACTCTGAGTCTATCTTGCATGCGAACGTGCCACGACAAAGGATGACTATCATCTTTACTGCATGAGCACTTCTGAAAAAATCCACCACAAATTCCCGCTGCAACGCGCGGGGTATCCTCTAGTATTATTATATTTTCCGACATTTATCTTTACTAGCTTCATAATACTTACAAGCGAGAAGACTTAAAAAATCCTTATTATGTTACTACCTCTGAACCGAAAAAATTGTCGCTGGTTATATCTACAACTTGTACATGTTACGTTGTGTACACCCGACAATTTTATGGGATCGGAGGGAGAATTATTTATTGGAGTGTGTTGAGCTCAGATATTGAACAGAGCCAAAACACCACTGGCACTACAAGTCTAACCGTAATCCATACCCTCTGTATCCGACTTGCACCCGTTTTTGCTAACAGTCGGATAACTCTCTTCTCGTGTACAAGTCCTGAGTAGGTAGTTGTGCAGGTTTCCCGAATGAAAACAGCTTCACACCTTCCCTGTTCGGTTCGTAACTATAGACACTAGTCATCAACCCGTGCATCCGCGCGGGCTTAAGTTTATGTGATTTACTTTGTTAGTACAGAAAAAATATATGGACCTAAAATTGTTTGCCCATATCTTAGACCACTAATATTGTCTATATGTTTCTTAGGCTATAATCTATTCATTGATAAATAAATCAGCTGTATGCTTGAGGAGTGATGCCACCCCAATTCAATCGCATGGAAAAATAGGTGGTGACGAATGCACTTAATTCTGTGCTTAGTCAATGCAAAGTCAGGATACAGAAGTACAAAGCTCGCAAAACTAAGCATTAGTATTTTTTTGTAAGCACTAAGATGCATTAGTGACATATCCAAGATATATTTTAATGCATATATAAACTTGAATATTTGATTGCATTTTACGTACCACCCGTGGTAAGTATGTCACATGATAATACTTGTTTAGCAACTAAACATATTATTACAATATGCTCACATATATCTTAGTTTATCTTATCACATTGAACTGTAACTGTAGAAATAACATGCGGAGTTCCTTAGAGTAATGATAAATGGACAAATGTAAACTACGTTTTTCATATATACACCACTTTGCGTGGCAAATAGCAATGAAGATCCGATCATGTCAGATAAGACATGGATTCCACATGGCATACTGCAATTTTTATTTTTTGCCACGCGTTAATGTGCATGTGAGTTACCTACTTGACCAATTAAGTGACATGTTATTTTGGATAATTTTCTTCATCATACTTATCAATCATCAATCACTATCGATTACTGGTTTGCATCTCCTCAACTTCAACAACATTATACTTAAAGAATCAATATGTTCTCCTCCATGTTTAAGCAAGCAACATGTTCACCAACTTCTCATTGGCACAGTCATACTCATGACCCTTGTCGGTCGTCTTGGTCTTACCAAAAGGAATTGCTGAGATTAAGAAAGACCGGGCCGGGTATTACTTTCCAAGATTTAGAAAGCTTGTGGTTTTTTCTTTTTCTTATCATCATACGTTTTGATACGGAGAATTTTGAGGACTTTTTTATGTGAGTTTTGAGGTATCCATTTTTCTGGATTTTTATGTTGTAGCAATAAAATTAGTTCTATTACTACATTTCATACTCTGTAGTAGTTTCATCCCATGGTGTAGGAGGCGTCCAATGCCCTGATAACTAATTGGAGTTGATTCTAACTGTTGTAACTCGGCCATATGGATAATTACGTGGATTGCCATACGGTAGGTCTGATTAAAAGCATATGCATTTTGGAAAAAATATACGTAGGCCTAAAGTTCAAGAGTAAAAGCTATAGAAAAGCTAACCTCTCAAATTTGCATGTTTCATATATAGATACGTGCAAATTTGGACAAAGTTGACACTTTTTTTTGTTAACGGAGGGAGTATGTGCTATTCATAGTGACATTAAGAATATAATACTCTGAGTACAGTAGCATAGAAGGTATTATTTCCTTCGCTACTACATAGTGTCGTATTATTGTTAATTATCTTTTGAAGATTGCTGCAAGTAAATTATGAGAGATACAAAAATCTACTGAATACTTATTTCTTATTATTAGCAGCACCACAAAATATTGCTTAGTTAATAATGTGAAGGTGTATGTACTTTTCCACTTGCACGTGACACCACAAATCGTTGAAATCACACTACAGTACTGTGTAATGAATTAATTAATCAGTGTAACAAATTAGTCATGAAGATGGGATAGAACCATGCTTGAGCGTGCAGACATGTGTATGCATGCATGCAACGGTATGCAAAGGAAATAATCAGATGATCAAGCCAGCCTCCTATAGCATGCATCCAGTTTTATCACCTGAGATTTATTCCGTCGCGGCTGCGGAGGCTATCCAGCATCCTCTGAACCTGATCAGAAAGATTACTGCGTAATAGAGATTAGAATGCAGCACTCTTTGGATCCGAGTGTGTACTGTGCAGATGAGGGCACAAATTAAATTCGCTAGCTGCTGCCTGATCTTGACCCGATGCTATCTATAGTAGTACGTGGTGACGGTCCCTACAACTCCCGTCGCCATGAGATTGGGCGAGAGGATAATTTGGTTGGTTATTCAATGCCTAATTAATTAATATGGATGATATGGGATTCGAACTCATGTCTACCAAATCGCGCTAGAGGGTCACGCGACATGCCTTGGGCAACAGATTTAATCCGACGGGCTTTAGACAGCTTGCCTACGGATCGTACGGACAACATTTGTTAATGTCTAGGATTAACGTGGAAGCTCGTACGGTGTCTCCAATTAGTAAATATAAGATTTCCTTTTCTCGAGTGAAGGGTCAAAATCCTCTTCCTGCTTGCAGACTTGCAGTTGGAGGCAAGTGTTGTACTCGGCGCCACCGGCAAACCCTGATTGTGGACCAAATTGGCAACAGAGTATAACCTGCCAGAACCAATCCATGCATGTAGTTTCTTCTCGGGCTTTTGTGTCATCCGTCCAGCAAGCGAAACCTTGATCGTATTCTTTGCACGGGGAAGGATGTACTGTGCAACCAGCTGACAAGCAAGCGAACCGCCAAAAACTTTCCACCTGCGAGCGAGAAGAAGAACTTTCAAGGCATCATCGTCGTCGGTCAGACCGCTAATCGTGCAGTGATCGCTACGTCGCTTCAGAGGAAAACTGCAAGTAGTCCGTGTGCCATGGCGATGGGTGACACATACCAAACAAGCTAGCTAGAACCTTTAATTTTTATCACAAGCATGTTGTGGTCGTACGACTGCACACACATCATACGTTGTGCTCATGCATGCCTTGTTTTGTCACTGTTTGGGTCGCCCGTGGAAGGCCGGAACAGCCTAACAGTGACAGCCATTAGGTTCGTTCATCAATTTAGCGTTGTCACGGATGTGAACTCTTAGGTTGATGTAACACCCTCGACGCTCTATTTTTGGTTTTTTTTAGGACCCGGCAGCCGTTTGCCTTTCGATTAGATAGAAATAGAGTGTTTATTTACATACACAAATCCAGTCTCCTAAGAGACCTAGACCTGAGGTAAACCACAAAACAAAAAAGAAACTAGCTATCTCCAGGATCATGTGAGTGCGCAAAAGCCCTTTGCGCCATCTCCTCTCTCACCAACGCCGCGACGGCGTCCGGTTGAAGCGCCACATTCTGGAAGGCCCGTCTGTTCCGCTCCTTCCAGACTCCCCAAAGTGAGTACATGATCGCCCCACTCGCTTCCCGCCGCTTGTCCTTTGGGAGGCCGGCCAAAGCCTTGTCCCACCAAGCGTTGAGGCTGCCCCCATTCGTCGGAGGAGCCGCCCCAATCTGCCCATGCGTCAAGAAGACGCACTCACGCACCATGGTCGAGAAACTGCAGTCAAGAGTGAGATGTTGCACTGTCTCAGGATGAATTCTGCAAAGCTTGCAAATTGGGTCGTGTGGCCATCCACGGATAGCAAGGTTGTCGGCCGTGAGGATCTTGCCATGGAGAGCCATCCATGCAAAGAAGCGGCATTTGGCCTCCGCATTGCCCTTCCAAAACTTGGCCGTGCGGAAAGGAGCGCAAGAACCCGCAAACTGGCAGCGGTAGGCCGTGGCCACCGAATATTCCCCCGACTCCGTCCAACGCCAACGGATCGAGTCCGGCACTGGGAGCAGCTGCACCCCCTGGATGAGAGCCCACAACCTTGCGTATTGGTCGAGTTGCCTTGCTGTGGAGATCTTTGCAAGAGAGCGGATCCAGTTGTTATTTTCCATCTCCTTCTTCACCGATCTTCGCTTTCTTGAAGCAATAGCGAAGAGGTCCGGGAACTGCTGGCGCAAGGGTCCCCCATGCGCCCAAGTGTCCCGCCAAAAGCTGCACCTCACCCGTCCCCAAGCGTGATCTCCGTGGATTCACGGAACAACTCTCTATCGATCTCGTCGCACGGCGTTTGCATCCCTCGCCATGGTCTCACCTCGTCCGTCCACTCTAGCCACAACCAACGGAGCCTCATGGCCCTCCCAAACCGGTCCAAATCAAGCACGCCGAGACCTCCTAGCTCCTTAGGCCTGCAAACAGTCTTCCAGTTAACCAACGAGTGCGGACGAGAACCCAGAACAGCTCCTGTTTTCATCCACAGGAAGTTTCTTTTTATCTTCTCAATTCTCTTTATCACCCACTTGGGGAGCTTGAAAACTGCTAGGTGGTAGAGGACCATGGAGGTGAGCACGGATCGGCAAAGCACCACCCTTCCCGCCCTTGTGAAGTGCTTGCCCCACCACCCAGTCAGTCTAGCTCCGATCTTGTCAATGAGCGGCTGAAAGTGCACAATCTTCAACTTGGAGTGATGCAACGGCAGCCCCAAGTAGGTGCACGGAAAAGACCCACGTCTAGCTGGGAAAATCAACAGCGCTGCTGCAACCTGCTCCTCTGTGCAGCCAATCGGAAAAGCCTCTGATTTACTCATGTTGGTGTTCAACCCCGAGGCTTCCCCGAACACTCGGAGAACCGTACATACCACCGTCATATCCGCCGCCTCCGGCCCAACAAAAACCCCGGCGTCATCGGCATAGAGCGAGACCGCAAAGCGCACCGGTGCAGCCCTGAAAGGAAGAAGCAGCCCTCTCTCCGTTGCAACCCGAAACAAATGGTGGATGGGATCAATGGCCAAGATGAACAGCATCAGCGACAGTGGATCCCCATGTCGCAGTCCCCTCCGATGAGAGATGCGTGGGCTTGGCTTCCCATTCAACGCCACCCGGGACATGGCCGTGGAGAGGAGGAGGCAAATCCATCTCCGCCATCGAGGGCCGAATCCCAGGGTCTCGAGCAACTCCAGCAAATACGCCCAACTGACAGAGTCAAACGCCTTCGATATGTCTAGCTTCAAGAAGAAGCCCGGCGTCTTCTCTCGGTGCATTGCCTTGATCATCCCTTGCACATGCAGGAAGTTGTCATGAATACATCTCTTCTTTATGAACGCCGACTGACAAGGTGAGACTAGAGCAGGGAGCAACGGTGCTAGCCTCAAAGACAACATCTTGGAGAATATCTTGGACACGCTGTGGATCAAACTGATCGGCCAGAAATCAGCAATGGTCCTCGTGTCGGCCTTCTTAGGCAGAAGCACAATGCTCGCTGAATTCACCAGCCCTGTGGTCGTCCCTCCTCGTTCTGCCATGTGCATCACTGCGTCCAGTAAGTCATCATCAACAATGGCCCAACATGCCCTGAAAAACAGTCCAATGAACCCGTCTGGGCCCGGCGCCTTCTCCGCCGGCAAGGAAAAAACTGCAGCCCGCAGCTCCTCCATCCCAAAAGGAGCCTCCAGATGCGCCAGATCATGTGCCACATACCCCCAACTCAGCCCAATTCAAGCTTGTGGATCGCTGCTATACAGAGCCAAGGAAACGTGAGAAGTGCTCCGTAATTGCAGTCTCCTTCTCCTCATGTGTGATCGCAAACCCCTCGCTGTGTGTAGGCTCTGGATGAAATTTTTCCTCCTTCTTCCGTTGGCTCTTAGGTGGAAAAGGCGCGTGTTCGCATCCCCCAGCTTGATTGTTGTCAGCCGTGATCTTTGCCAGATCCGAACCTTGTTGATCGTTGCAATCCCAAGAATTTTGGACCTAAGATTTATTCTAAGACGTCCCTCCGCCGCCGAAAGTGCCCTGTCTTCCTGTGCCACATCCAGCCTCTGAATCACCTCTCTAGCAATGGCAAGTTGTAGCTTGAGGTCCCCAAACTTTGTCTTGTGCCATCTTTTCAACGCCTTTGCCGTGCGCTCTAGCTTGACATGAAGCCGACGGACCGGGTCGGCCGTGAGCACCTCCTTCTCCCAAGCCTCAAGGACCACCTCCTGAAAGCCTTCCATTTTTAGCCAAAAGGCTTCAAAACGGAAGGTGCGGCATCGCGGGATATCCGCTGCTCTCAGGAGCAGCAGCGGCGCATGGTCGGACAGAGAAGAAGGTAGGGACTGCAGAATCGCCGATGGGAACGCCGAGTCCCAGCCTTCCGAACAAAAGAACCTATCAATCCGGGTCATTGTCGGAGCCGCCTGCTCGTTTGACCAAGTGAACCTTCTACCAGAGAGGTTTAACTCCCTCAGCCTCATTGCATCCAGTGCCGCTTTAAATCTTCTCATCAGCCTTCTGTTAAGATTGTCATTGTTCTTGTCTTCTGCTCTGTAGATTAGGTTGAAGTCTCCAAATACCAGCCATCTTGCCGGGCTTGCGGCGGCGAGTGCACGGAGCTCAGCAATGGACTCAGTCTTTCTTGCTTCCCCCTGAGGACCATAGACCCCCGAGGCAGTCCAAGTGGATCCATCCGCCTTATCCGTGATGAGCGCTGAGACGGTGTTCGGCGTGGTCGACGGCGTGGACAAAGCAAAGAACCTGTTGGAAGCTGCAAGGAGGACTCCTCCCCGGGTGCCATCGGCCGGCAGGAAACAAAATCATCCGCGAACTCCAAACCCAGAGTCCGGATCACTACCTGTCGATCGATGACCTGTAACTTCGTCTCTTGCAAACAGACTAGAGACGCCTTTGAGTCACGTACCAGCTCAAGCACTGCCTCCTGTCTTGCCAGGCAATTCAGCCCGCGGATGTTTGCATTAAACAATCTAAGATCTTCCTTATCCATCGGCACAGAACCAACAAACCTAGAACCTGGGAGCTAGCAGAGCTTGCTCGACACACCACCAGCGCAATGGCAACAAACTGCCGCGCTTCTTCAGACCACACAGCAACACAACACCCAAAAGGGGACGTCTGGGCAAACTAGCAGCCCGTCCCACAACCAAACAGCAAACCAAACTGACGCAAGGCAACAGACTGCCGCGCTCGACACGCTCAAAGAGCAAGATCCTAACAGATCCAGAGCCAACAGCTCGACACAGCAGCAGCAAACGATCTTCGTTCAAACAGCCAGCGGCGCAACGCGCGGCATGGCTTCCATCTCCAGCACGGGCATCTTCTTCTTCGTCTTCTTGATGGTGAGGACGAGTTCCTCGATGGCCTGCACGGCCATGTCCGGAGAAGCCCACCGTCGAAAAGGGCAAGATAGGCTTGCAGCAGCCTTTCGGAGAAGCCCACCTCCGGAGGAAGCGAGCCCAGGCGTCTGGCCACCGCCTGGCGAGCAATGGTCTCGATCGGGACCCCCACATTGGGTCCCTTGGCAAAGCGCGCGCTCCGGCGAACTGGCAGCTCCTGCCCCTTGCCCTTCTTGCTCCGCACCGTGCCGGGCGCCGGCTGTCGGAGCTCATCTCGCCGATCGGCCGCACCGTTCGGCTCACGCGTGACCGCAACAGCGACGGCGACGCCATGGCGCGCCTCTTGGACCGAGGTGACCTCGTCGTCGTCTGCCCCGAGGGCACCACCTACCGCGAGCCGTACCTGCTCCGGTTCAGCCCCCTGTTCGCCGAGCTCAGCGACGACGTGGTCCCGGTCGGCGTCGCTGTCGAGACGGCCATGTTCTACGCGACCACCGCCGGGGGATTCAAGTGCCTCGACGCGCTCTACTACATGGTGAACCCGAGGATGTGCTACACAGTGCAGTTCCTGGACCGGGTCTCCACGACCACGACGACGACGGTGATGGGGAGGGAGGTGCCCAGCAGGGACCTGGCCAACCTCGTGCAGAGGAAGATGGGCGACGCGCTCGGCTATGGATGCACCATGCTCACCAGGAAGGACAAGTATCTCATGCTCGCCGGCAATGACGGCGTTGTCAAATCCAACGACAAGTGCTCTGCTCCTCCTCCTCCTGTGCTTGGAGTTAGAAATAATATGTAAACTGATAACTGATTAGTCTGTTCTAGCTAGTCATCTCTGGTCCTTATTTTGTCCTCTCATTATCCTGCCGCTAGTTTAATTTCATTCACCTGAACTTTTGAACACCATACACCATGTGAACTTACGTATGGTAAATAGACCCCACCAAGATAAGTGAAGTCTTTCCTTTTTTCAGCAATTCAGCTCTACTTAATACAGTAGCAAGTAGCAGTGGATTGTATATTTCTCTCTCATGACGAGCCACTAACTCATGACAATTTGACAAGAGAAAATGGATATATGGGCTACTTGGCCTAGCGCATGGGCACAAAATTCCGTTGAGTGGACCTTAGAGCATCTCCACCCTCCAATTGAGCTCTTTTTGGGGGGTGCCGGACACACGTCCAGACGGGGGAAAACAAATTTCTCCAGCGGCACACTCTAAACAGCACCCTCCATTCAATATTTTTTTCCAGTCATTAAACCAAACAACTTGTGGGCAAGACAATCCCACAAAATCAAATCAAATACAAAGAGGAAGAACAATTAGCAGAGACAAATCCATGGGAGCTAAATACATTAGACATCCTACAACTTGTCCGCTACGTGCAAACTAGTCCTACAACTTACAAATGGTGAAACTGTGGTCCATAAACTTGCACTACCGGTGCAAAACTGGTCCAACTGGTCTTTGGTGCTAACACATGGCGGCATATCTTTTGCGGAAACACCCTTGAACATTTTTCTTTGGCATATGCTGCCTTAGTGCTACTAGACATGTGGGTCCCGCCTGTCAGTGGTACAACAATGAACTAAAACTAAATGCGTTGCGCGAGGGACTCGAACTCACGATCTCAGGCAGGACGTGCAATTGCCACCACCAAGTGGTTCGCACTGATAAGTCGTACATTATGTTATTTGTAAATGGTAAGCAGAGGTACACTTGTCAAAAGCACCGGTCATGCGACATGTGTACGCGTGGACATGGCTGAGTGTGGCGTGACGGCGCCGCGCCCAAGTTCCATATCGGCCCCGTCGACGCCAGCACGAGGGATGACGTAATTTTGAAATCTTGATTTTAAAATTTAAAAAGAATCCAGAAAAAACTAGATGTAAGCAATTATGTACACCACGATCGTGCAAAAATTTAGTGTGAAATAACTCATATTTTGGGCTGAGCATATAGAAAAATCAAACAAATTTTGAGTTGTTCACGTCAAGAGATATGCGCATTGTCATTTTTAGGCTAGAATATTCTTTTTTCATTAAAAAATTATTCATAGGTAGAATGAATAGTTGACTATATACTGATTTTATTTTTGAAATATTTTAAGCTTTCAATATGATTTCTTTTTTAAAAATAAAAATGACTTCGTAGAGCCAGGAGCCATATTAGCGCGACGAGCTAGCATTAGAGCATCTCTAGCAGAACCCGCAAAACCAGAAACCGCAAAAGTATTTTGCGGGTCGCGTTTTTGCTCGGTATTTCGTGCAGCGAAGAACAGAACCCGCAAACGCAACCTGCATTTCTTCGATTTAGAAATTTGAGAATTCGCGGGAACGAACTAGTTCATATTGGACAGCAGCACGAGTTGATTTTTACACAAAATGCGGCCTAGTTCGCCGCCGATCAAACCTAGCATACATCTACGCTAGCCTAGGTCGCCGCCGATCAACCCCTACTGGTCAAAATGCGGCTCCTCACCGGAGCCATGGGCACGGCAGCGACGCAGCGGCGGAGGAGCTTCACTCCTCGTCGGAGACGAGGTCGATGACGGGCGGGAGCGTGCTGATGACCAGCGCCTGCTCCAGCAGCCCCTGGTTGATCTCCGCGGCGACCTTGGCGGCGGCGGCCTTCTCCTCCTCCTCGTACTTGGAGCGCATCATCGCCGCCGCGAGCTGCCGCTCCATCTGGTCGTCGGGGACGAAGTCCTCCGGCCCGAGCGTGATCCCGAAATGCCCGGGGTCGTAGTCCTCCGGCGGCGGAGCACCTGAGGCCGCGGAGGAGCTGCTCGCCCCCGCGGAGGAGCTGCCCTCGCCGTGGCGGAGGCGCAGTTGCTGGCGGCAGCGGATCTCAATCTCGCGCTCGCGCCGGAGCCGGTCGAACTCCGGCAAGTCGCGGCGCACCGACCCGCCGCGACTATACTTCCGTGCGCCGCGCTTCCATGCGCCGTCGCTGCGGACGACCTGCGCGCGCTTCTCGTCGGAGTAGTCTCCGCCGAACCGGTCGTCGCCGGGAGCGCCGCCTCTGGTTCCCTCTTCGGCGCCATGGCTCAGCGTCGCCGGATCTGCGGGAGGGGCGGCTGGATTGCTCGTCAGAGACGGCGGAGGGGCGGCCGGACTTCTCGATGCGTGCGAGGAGGAGTGGGGATTTCGACCCGCATCAGCGGTCGCAATCCGGCTAAATACGGGCTCGCCGCTTCGTTTCTCGGGCCCCCGCAAAACGTTTGCGGGCTGGGCTAAATATGCAGGCTCTGGTCTGGCCAAAACGAGCACCAAACCCGTAAACTCGCCGGAATTATGCGATTCTGCCCCTTTTGCGGGTTCTGCTAGAGATACTCTTAACGTGTATGTGTATGTGGGCACAGTATGCTACCACTGTCGAGGCTATTTGGAGTGCCTGCCTCTGTGTTCCTGGCCGCCTAAAGTATTAACATAATGAACAATTTAATCATTACTTCAACTGGTCGTTGTGGCTGAAGCGCGTCATGTACTAGCATCCTGAGTTCGATTTCTATCCAACCATGCAGTTTTAATTATTTTCTTGTACTACTGACATGTGGGGCCAGCATGTAAGTAGCATTAAGGCAACATATGACAAAGAAAAATGTCCAGGGGTGTTTTTGAACAACGTATAACGCCATGTGTCAGCATCAAAACCACTTGGACCAGTTTTGCACTGCTAACACAAGTTTATGGACCACAGTTTCACCATATGCAAGATGTAGGACTAGTTTGCACGTAGCGGACAAGTTGTAGGATGTCTAGTGTATTTAGCTCAATCCATGGACACAGGCTCAAGCAGCGAGCACATCCACGCGAGCACAAGGCAAAGCACGCGCGGAGCACAAATACATAGACGCGAGCACAAGCTCAAGCACAACCGGGGCACAAATCCAAGCACGCACGCATGGCCGGAGACCAAGCACAAGCAGAGCAGAAAGAGAGAGAGGAAGGAGCGCGCGTCGGCGGTCATTGTGCTAACCATCGATCCATCAAGCACCATGGTGGATTTTTCTTCCGCTTGCAGCCACACCACCGGAGACCGGCACCCATGGCGAAGTGGAGTATGCAGCCCATGGCGTAGACCGGCGCCACGAGTCCAACCTCGTGCGCGCGCGGCGCGGTGAGGCCGGCCCCGATGGCCTGCAGCTGCCTCGACGCCGACCACGTCCGGGACACGCTCCACGAGAGGCCGCGCGAGAGGCGGCGCACCAAAGGGTCGTCCGCCTCAAACTCCTCGGACTGCCCCCGCGCGCGCGCATCGCGGCCGAGCCTCTCGGGAGCGTCGACGCAAGTCGATCTGCCTCGTCCGCGCCGGGCGCCGCCGGGCTTGCCTTCCTCTGCCCAGGCCGTGCTATGCGGCGCCGGCGCAGCCCTGCGGTGAGGGAGAGGTGGGTGAGGGAGAGGAGCTGCGGGCGAGGGAGAGACCAGCCATGGGAGAGAGATGTGAGAGAGAAAGATTGGGGATAGAGTTATGTGTCTGACAGGCGGGACCAGGGCAAAATTATATGTCCAGATGATGTCCGGTACCCCCTAGAGGCCTCCAAGTTGGAGGTCTCTTTGGGGTGCCGAACATGTTTTTGGTCCACTGCTGCCTTTGGAGGGTGCCGATGGTGAGTGTTTTTCGTGTCCGGCCCCTCAAACAGCTTTTGGGGGTCCTTTGGAGGCCCTCGGTGGAGATGCTCTTAGGGAGTATATATGTCCCAGCAAAAGCAAGAGATGATCTTTTGGAAGTTTGAGATTTCCTTCCTGAAATCTGGACAGTTTTAAAAAAAAATTTGCTCGACAATAATTCAGATCATGGCATCTTGACATGTATGAGAACCAGAATTAGACAGAACGAATAGAGTAGTAGCACAATTCCAGGTGTCCCAATGTAGGTTCAAAACAACAACTAAATATAGCATATCATAGAATTGATTAGCTTCATGCTGAGCCTTATGGCAAGCACGACAGAGAAGCTATGCACAACAAGATGTCAAGATATAAATGGCACTTGAAATTGTAGGAGCATGCCTATGAAACAAATGGTACTCCCTACTTGATATCATCCATTAATCCGAATATCTAATCATGGAACAAGGAAGAGCATTCCTGGATATTGCCTACCAAATCTAGTACTGCTTAATATTGATGGTATCAATGCTGAAATCAGAATCACACATTAAACTAAAATTGCTATGGAGCCATCCATGGGCCAGGGCGATAATTAAGTGCCAGACCCAAACGAATGAGGGGTGCATCACAAATAAATTCTGGTTTATATATGCAGTTATGAGCTGAAGCATTAAGAGCCCTTGTGTTTAGTTCTCTAAGATCCTCATAACATTTTTTCAACTGTTGCTAACATCATGGGTTAGTTTTGTAATAATATACGACAAATAAAGTTGTTTGGAGCAGATACACACAAATTTGTTGTTAACTTTATCTCTCGCCTGATTAGAAAGTAAAAAGTGCAAAAAATAGACATTCGGTCAAACGCGCCACACCGATGGAGTGTGCATCGTACACGACCTGGTCATTAATAGATATCTTACAACTTAGTAGATATGAGATGACATACTGAGTCCTTCGTATGTAGACGATTAATAAATAATCATGGGGCATGTATGGCAGACATTGCATGCATATAACAAATAAAACCAAGAAAAACAACTTAATATATATATGGATAAATTTTCTGCATATGTAAGGCACAATCATTTTTATAAGAATATGAATCGAACACCAAAAAACACTACGGAACTGTATGAGAACATACTAAGTGCAAAGAGAGCGTGCAATGTCAACTAATTGTTTGACTTGAGAACGTGAAAAAACATACTTGACCATGCACAAATTAGTAAATGAGCATGTAATAATTATACAAAAAAACCTCATAGATATTTTGTATATTCTAGAAGTTTCTATTTACACATTGATTGTTATATCTTTAATTTACTTTTACCTTAAAGAGACAATCATGCATTCGAGAAAGGTCAATCATATTTAGAAGGTAACATTAGGATATTTAAGAAACAAAATGAACATAAAGACGTTCATATATTTTTAGTTCAACTAATTGGCATGAATTAATGTGTGAAGACATGCGATTTTTCTTTGATCTAAAGAACTCAGTTTGACCAAAGAAGTTTACGAAGCTTTATGTCAAGAAGGAAAAATAACTTTATTTTATAATTTATGCAAGAAATTTAGTGCAAGTGTAGTTTTAAATGACGAAGTTAAATTCCGTAATAAAAAAGTAATATCTTTCATATAACTTTTACATGTTAAGTTTGCCAACTATTGATGCATGTAATTGTTGAAATAAAATTCTGAAAATGCATAATAGTGCAAAAGGTAACAAGGTTTAGTACAAATAAATGATAGTTTCCCTATGGCCCACTATTGGCCAGGACTAAAAGTTGGCCAAAACTAAAAGAATTTTCGACAAAAAAGACCAACTCACCGAATGAATTGCCAAAAAATACCACCTCCAAAAATTATTATCAAAAAAGACCGCCTACACCGTGGCGGCATGCGTGCCAAACGACACGTGTCTCCTGCCGCCACTGCCCATGGCGGCCATCGCCTGCCGCCACCGCCCATGGCGGCATACATGTGCAGCGATGGATGGATACTTTTACTTTCCTTTTATAATATCAAGTGGTGGGCCCAACCACCACACATGTTGACTTGACTGCATGTAGACGTGGCTACAAATTTGATGGGCCATGCCGCCACAGCCCATGGCGGCATCTTGCCTGTAGCATGGGCAGGTTCAATGCGTGAGTGCTTGTGGGCCCAGCCGTGGTGGCCGCCACAGCCAATGGCGGCAGGGGACACGTGTCGCCTGGCACGCCTGCCGCCACAGTGCAGGTGGTCTATTTTGACAATAATTTTCAGAGGTGGTCTTTTTTGATAATTCATTTGGTGAGGTGGTCTCTTTTGTCAAAAATTCAAACTAAAAATTGGCAAACTCATATCTCCTGTCAAGATAATCCTGAAGCAATGACATGTATTAGTAGTAGCACAGTTTGAGCCCATGATGTAGAAAATCGAGCAGACCAGGCAAAGTTTCATTTGGACCGACATTTTCATTGACATCCACACAGACAACCGCAAACATCACCGTCTTCTGACCGTACCGCAACATGGTGTGGTGCCTCCTAAGATGCTTAGATACATATATAGATGGCGGGTCTTATAGGAAGCTCGGGTGGCCATTGCTCCACCCTCAAACTTAGTACCAAATTTTCAAGATCTATTTTGCATTTGTTCTTGTTTTGTCTTTCCTTTATCCCTCCGCTAGCTTAGAGGCTGTTTGGTTCACGCCCCAGTCAGCCCCGCCAAAATTGGCACGCCAAAGTTTTGGCTAAGGATTTTGCCGCCAGCATCTCGCCCAAGCGCCGGGCGTAGAAAGTGAACGGAGCGGCCTTAATACAATAGTAGTGGATTAATTTTTTTTTTTTTTTTGATTTTCCATACTTGTATTAAACAGCAGGAAACGAAATACAGATCGGAATACAAGGAAGAACGGAGAAGATCCAAGAAAAGCGGAGCTGAAACCAGCCTACACCACCCACAACCAAGGGAGCAGACGAACTCCTAGCCCGAAGGCGTCGAAGAACCGCAGGAAACACCAGCTCCGAAGAACTGGCACTGACGACGAAGAAGCCGCATCGGTCGGGGGGTCTCCCCAAGACCGGCCTGCTCCAGATCCGGGGCCTGCGCCAAACCACCTCACCGGAGATGGCCGGATCCTCCAACTGCCCAACGCGAGCCCGCTCAGCTGCCTCCTTGAAGCTCCTCCACCACCAGACCCGCTGCCACCGCGGATCTGACGGAAGGCAGACGAACTCGACCACCACGCCGGGCGTCGAGCTCCTGCAGGTCGCGCGCGACGACGAGGAGCCCCGAAGAACTCCACCGCCGGAGAAGACCACGGCGACACCAAAACACCCACCACCAGCACCCACTCCTCTAAGGCGCCGCCGGCGAGATCTCCACCCTACCCTACCGTATGTACAGGCCGGAGACGGGGATCCCCACCCTCCCGCCGCCGAGGCGGCCGGCGGAGGGGAGGAATCCCACGCCTCAGCGGCGCAGACGCGGTGGATCGACGGAGTTGCTCCAAAAATCGCCTTCCTCCCACGAGCTACAGTGACGGGGAGAGCAAGGAGTACATTGCTAAGACTTATGTACTAAGGACTTTACTTCGCTGGGGGCCTTAATACAATAGTAGTGGATGAAAAAGAAGACTCCCCCACTCCGGCACTCCCCCAGCGAAGTAAAGTCTTCTTTTTCAGCATTTCAGCTCTACTTAATACAATAGTAGTGGATTAAATATTTTCTGTCATGACGAGCTAATAGGTGATGACAGCTTGAGATTTGCTTATTGAAATTTGGCCAGCACCGTAAAATAAATCTTAACCCCTGATGGATAAAAAAGTACTGACAGTGGAGCTGCCGAAAAGGATTCTGTCTGTTGCGTCTGTCGGGAGTCGAACCCGGGTCTATTGCTTGGAAGGCAATTATCCTAACCGTTGGACTACAGACGCTGTTTGAGGTTCAAGTGAAATACATATTAATCCTTTACTGTGGATTAATTAATCCATAGGGAGTTTGGAGGAAGACCCGATATCCAGATCGAGTGCAATGGGAGAAGCAGACACCCAGCTTGGTAGGATATGCTCCAGGGACCGACAGCCCGGCCGTCGAAAGCAAGTGTGGGCAATCAGGCGATCGATCAAAGCATTCAACGGCGACGCATACGTGCGTACTATAGCGCAATATCATGCCGAGTTTTAATTAAGACGGCCATTGATTGCTTGCTTTCCTCCGGGCTCCGGCCGGCGCGCATGTCCCGGCGAGCCGAGCATGGCCGCCGACAGGCACCTGCACATGCCCCGGACGGAACCAGCACACCAGCCAGCCAGCCCAGGGGCGGAGGCAGGAATAAACATGGACAGGGGCCAAACCATAGTAATCATGCATTAGGGGGGCCATCATGTTGATTTGCCCTGAAAATTCTCTTTCAACCTATGAATAAAAATTAGTTTGACCTTGCATTGCATAGGGGCAGGCCCCTGGTCCTCCTAGCTCAGCCAGTTGGTTGACCAAATAGGTTCGTACCGATATATTAATATAGTAACCATCCATATGGCTGAGACGATAACCAACACACACCTAAAATCTATACCTAATAATACTTCTTCTCGTATGTCATCAGAATTGCCCCTAAGTTGTAAATAATTACCCACCCGTGCCACCCGTAAGTAAAACAAAACGGTTCACGTTTATTGTTTTGTTTCGTACGTTGTCTCTCATGATCACGATCATGCGTCTACCATCTCAATACGGACTCTAACTCAGAGCGGAACTCTTCCCATAAATACGTCTCCCGAGAGGTGGAAGTATGGCACGAAGAAATCGAAGTATGGCACGGATGCCATGGAGGAAGAGTCGAGCCGAGCCGAGGTCAACGGCGACGGGAATCGAGCGGCGCGACAACAGCCGGGGTCGATCTGGGATGGCAGGAATCGGGAAGCAATGCCCAATTTGAAAGTGGGAGACGGTCGACGTTTAGCGGCGGCAGCCCTCCGTCTCCGTTAGGGCGGCGGCGGCGCAGGGATACACTCACATTATTGGCCTAGGAACGATTAGGGTGTCTGATTCTGAACAGCGAAGAGCTCTCGCGGGTCCCTGAGGGTGACACAATATTCATCGATCTCCTTCATTGCTTCGTAAACGAGCGGAACATGTGCAGCGTCATGGGGCTGCCGGCGGCAGTGTCCACGGTCGACGATTATCATGGTAAACGAGCGGAACATGTGCAGCGTCATGGGGCTGCTGGCGGCAGTGTCCACGGTCGAGGATTATCATGGCACTTCCGAGATCCCATGGAGCGCCGCTTGCAACGACTATGTCTCACCTGCTGCCGCCTGCCGGCCCATCTCTTCCATGGCGCGCCGCCTACCAGGTACCAACCCCTGTTTCTTAGACGATGTGCCCTTAGCCGCCTGCTCGCCAAGTTCGCACACATAAGGCGCACACACTCTTGGTGGAGGACTAGAGGTAGGAGTAGGGGATGATGAGCTAAGCCGCGTGGCCTGTAAATTGTATATGTTTAGGTGAGCTGACCTCTCTTGGCCTCTCATATTTAGTGCCATTCAAATTTCACCAAAATCCCCAAAACTAATGTCTTGTACTTGACTTTGTAGGCAAGTCTATGTCGAGAAAATGAATGATGAACTATCCTAACCTTCCGAGGGTCACCGGCTCTACAGAGGAGGTTGAGAGCTATACACGTCAATGCTGAAGGTAGAGCAGACTCCCATGTTTTCAGACAGAAGAATTTCTATTGGGATTCTGGATTGACGATATCAGGTACTAATCAGATCATTCTATAGGATGTTATTGTGCTAATCTGATAGGTCCTCCGACACAGGTATGTAAGGCACATGTAAGCATCCTCGAGAAAGGAAACAGAGGATAAAATGAAAAACAAAATCCAAATCCTTTCAAAAAAAAATCACATTAAGAGATAAAAAATGAAGACATATTTAATTGCAAAGATAATACAAATTACAAATAAAACAATAATTTATAAATAATAGTGCGTTAAATACAAACAGATTATAAAATACTAAAATGTACTTTAAAACTCTTATATGAATTATTATAATGTGTATGGGGATAGTTGCGTCGATGTTGAGATTTCACGAGTCTGTAAAATTGGGGGCAAATTTTCAGTTTTACCAATAATTTACATACAAAAGTTTAGGGCATGGGCGACATTTTTAGTGTTAAAAGAAAATTTTGGGCCGTTCTGCATTTATTGACTAAAAGTTAAATTTATCAGTCCCGTTGCAACGCACGGGCATTTTACTAGTAAGAAAAAGAAGAAGAAAGATAGAGGCGGATTGACTAAGTGAAGGTGATTCGCAACCACTGCACCCTCTCCGACGAAATACCACCACACTTGTAGCACCTAATCGACGAGTACGAAGCAGCACCTTCTTTAAGAAGGAAAGTCACGCTGCCGCCCGGACCAGCGCGCTGGTCTTAAGGTGTCCCTCGGCACAGAGGAAACAAGATGAAGTTAGCCACGACGCAATTCAGTAAAGAAAGATGCCACCCGAAGGCGGCCCCGCGTCGGTGTCAGACGAAGGATAATGACTTCTTTCGAAAAACCGCATGCACAACCTGGCGATCCGTAGCACAGGATCCCCACGAGGACGAGCCCCAACACCATCGGACTAGCCACCCACCAACATGCACTCAAACTATCCCATAGCCACTACCGTCGTCTCACCGAAGTAGCCGCCACGATGTCTACACGACGAAAGTGAGGAGAAGTATGAATCGGGGACAACACTATCGCGGCTGAGCTGGAGGTAACAACCTCCACTATCGGAGACGGTAGTCGACCGGATGCGGTAGCAAAGCACACCAGTACTCATTAGATCAGGCCAGATCCAGTGAGCACCTAAAGCCCCGACGGGGACACACCAGTCCTGATAGGTCCGGCTGGGCTAGAACGGCCCCAACCAACTCCCCTGTTCCATTCTCCTCGGTCTGAAATATCTCCCGATACACCCGGCATGTTTGTTTGCAGAAAAGCCTCGGTCAGCTGGTAGGAGGTACCTGAGGAAGCAGCGGAAGAGTGGCGAAATGCCACCAACTGTTCAGCGGCACAGCCTTCAATTCTATGCGAATCAGACAACTTCTCTTTTATCCTCATTTTCTGCTAATCGATTCAAGGAGAAAGGGTGACCGGGCCGCTCAATCATTACAGGGACCGAAATAAGGTTTGAGTGCTGGACCAAAATGACTACCGGTTGATATACCAATTAATTAGAGATGATGCATCCAACGGTTTCGGCTTATCTGTGCAGCGTATCCTTCTCTGTTCTTGGCTCCCTGTGCATCGGCTACCTACATCAAGGAGTATATCACTATCCCCTAAAATAAAAAACGAGTATATCACCATACCATGATGATCCAACCAACACCAAGCTGGCTCTGGAATACAAACACGAGCCGTCTTAAGGAGAAGATGTCACAAATTCAAAAGCAACGATTCCGCAAACAAGACGAGCAATGACTCAGCAAAGAGAACTAACAAATCAGCACGACATTTCTCAAATCATTAACTCAGATCTCCAATCAAGAACCGCAACACCGGGCACGGCAAAATGGTGATGATATGTAGCATTACTATCCGAAGTCTCCAATCAGCTTAATTATGAACCTGTTGAAACAACAACTCACCCCCGACCTATCCCACCCCCGTGTGGCGGCGCTGCGCCACACCGGGGTGTCTCCCGCCGGCCGTCCCCGACTCCTCCCCCACAGCTCTCCTCCCGCCGCCGTCGCTGGGGGCGTCGCAGGCTTCTGCCCGTGTGGCGTGCCGGCGGCGGCGGCGGTTCCCCTCGGCCGCGATCTGGATCAGACTGGCGGCGCTTTGCTCCGGACGGACTCAAGGCAGTGGCGCGGCTGGCGGCGGCCAGGGTTGGCGTGCGGCGGCGGCAGACGGGATGAAGGCAAGAGACGGTGCCGATCTGGGCCCGACGGGTCTGGGAGCGCTGGGAACTTGTCCTGACCTCCATCTCCATCAATGGCGTGCAGATCCTGGGCTACACCCGCAACACGAGGATGTCGAAGGCTTCGGCCCTGGGCATGGTGGTGGTGGCCTCCTCCTTCGCCGGAGGTGGTCGACCGGCTGGCTATGGTGGATCCCACGACCCCACAGTTAGCCCCGGCGGCGAGTTGGGGAGGCGTAGTTGCCGGTGAAAACCGAGCTTTGAATTCGTTCAAGCAGGCGATGGCGGCGTCTACACGTCGTGACCTTGGTGAAGGCATCACCGTTGCAGCTATTGTCTATCCGCTTGCGCTGCTCCGGGGGAAACCTCAGATTCCAGGGTTCCTGGGTCGGACAATGGCGGCGCTATCGGTGCCGCTCTCCCTCTTGGGGGCATTGTTTTTGGAGCAGCTGCTGGAGGGAGGTTGCAAGAAGTGGAGCGGTTTACATCTACCACGTTGACGACGACGAGTCTCGGCGGCGTGGCGCAGCGGGGTCTCGGCGACGAGCGTTTGATGATGGACTCGCGCAGGATGGTGGAGCTGTCTGGCGTCGTGGTGACGTCGATGGCAGGCCTTGCAAGGTCATCATGTTGATCGCTCCTGAAGATGGGATGGCGGAAGGTGGTGGCAGCGGCTTCTGTTGTGCGCATGCGGCGTGCACGGAGGATCGGCTGGACCGGTTTGTGCTACCGGCGCGCTGTCGGGCGGCCTGTTTGAAGCCTCCGGATTTAGATGATATGCGTAGGTGCGTGAGATCAGGGCATCGGCTCTGATTGTTCCACCCCCTTCATCAAGGTTTAGGTGTAGCGAGTTTTCGTCTGGATGGTGGTTTTTCTGGTTGATCGATGTATTTCTTTGTAAAGCCTAGTGCTTATTGTTTTACCACATTAATAAAACTCGGTTGTGTGCATCCTTTGGATGCAGAGGCTGGGGGCACACCCTCCATTTCTAAAAAAAAAATTATGAACCTGTTTTTCCCTCGCCAATCTTACAAAATCTAGCATGCCGATATTACAGCCCCTGCAACCCATTCGCTGATCACGTTCACCACAGTATTGCAGTTATGCTGGCTGTCGTTTAACATTTTACATGTCGGGACAGAGGAAGCAACATTCCTACATATGGGTGCATTTTGGATAAATCGATCAACCAAACAGGGTGAACTTCCCTTTTCCAGAAGCTACTTAAATATGGCACATAATGTCTGTCTAAGCGAAGAGCACAATCTTATGGATGCAAGGCCACACATTTCAAGGTTGCTACACTATCCTAGCCCGCTTGTAGTTCGAACTGTCACCATCTCTCACCTCTTTGCCTGTCACTGCATAAGGTGTTGAAGCTACCGGAAGTGAAGGGGACTTATCCAGGTATGCACACCGCTCGTTCCCTTTCCAGTACAGAATCAGTCGGTTTGTGCTTGAGTGGGACCAGCTGTCACCTGCATAACAGCATTGCATTCTGTTCATTTCCTAGAATGAGTCAACTTGCAGATATTCAGAATTTTCACTACAATCTTACTACCCGAATCATTAAATATTCATCTATTAGCATTGCTTTACTATATGATTCCACTTGGAAAATAAATTATGTGAAGAACCAACAAAACCTTTGGAAATACTGTCAACTTTTAGATATTAAGATTTTTTAGTAACTCATCGGCACATACACTATACTAATATTTTGAGAAATGGCCAGAAGCTACAAGCTACTTGCAGTTCATGTTTAAGAGCAAGCCCAAAAAGGCGGAAGAATCAAAGTTTATGAATTGTCACTGCAAAGCAAGGGAGGGCAGACCTGTGTACAGATGTCAGATATAACTGCACACCACATGCAATTGCATGTGTTACATTCATAGCATTTTGTTTAAGAAAAGACTGTCATGTAAATTAATAATACAACTTGGGTGTGTTCGGTTTAGCTGTAGATCCTGAAAAAGTTGCTGTGAACTGTGAAAAACCCGCTGTAAGATGAGAACTGTGCCAAATCTGAAAGCCATTTGGCTGAAACAACTGTGAAACTCTGAATTTTTATGTGAATCATCTGTATTTCCCTAAAACCGTGGGAGAACCGTCGCCATGCCTCGCCGGAGTTGGTCGGATCTCGCCGAAACCTCGCCGGAGATAGGGGAAGACACGCCAGACCTCACCGAATTGCCTCTGGCCACCTTGATATCGCCGGACCCCCGTCGAAATTGGTCGGACCTCGCCGGAGTTGGCCGGATCTTGTCGGAATTGGCCGGACCTCGCCGAAGATAGTGAAGACATGCCAAACTTCGCCGGAGTTGGTCGGATCTCACCGAACTTGGCCAGCCCTCGCCGGAGTTGGGTGGACCTCCCCGGAGATGCAAAAAAGTTTCATGCATGAACACGCGTATTACAACATAGTGCAGACTCGATCTATCAATTGCTTTCGGCAGAGCAACATAGCGCAGAGTCGATCGGTGGATTAGTGCTAGCTCGACTTGTTCCTGGCAGATTTCTTTCTCGCCGAAAGCTCACGTACAAAGCTAGCTCATCTAGGCTAGATTGATTGGCAACGTAGAAGCTAGCAACAACGAAATGGGACGGAAGTAGCTCAGGACATGCAAAACGGAATCAAAGTTACAGTGCACCGTACTGGACGCCCTCGTCCCAGCCAGCGCTGTATTCCATCCCTGCCGGAGCCAGGTCTATGGCGTAATTGGCGACGCAATATCTACGGGAGGGAACCGACGGCCTGGAAATCAGAAAAGGGCCGATATGACCGGGACGGCTGTTCGACGGCGCAAAGTGGCCGCACGCAGGGCAGCCGGATGGGGCGAGGAAAAAACGACCTCCTAATTAGAAGAAGCGAACCGGTATTCACTTATGGGTGGCAGTGGTGGGTAATTTTCATCCGTTTTTGATTTTCACAGCAGCAAAAGCAGGGGTGGAGCTGCTTTGGAAAATACACTACAGGAAGTTGCTGACTTTTAAAAATCTGCTGTGGAGAAAAAACCCTTTGGTTTGCTTTTGACTTTTCTACAGCAGAAGCAGGTTAGAAAAGCTGAACCAAACACACTGAGTCACAAAATTGAGATTTTCACCAATGACATCGTTTTCTAAACTCAGTTTTGGCGACCAATTATATTGTAACATAAATTTTAAAACCTAAATATTGCATCATTATAGATAAAGTACTTTTAAGGCAATACTAAATCTATAATTTTCACATTGACAATCTAAACATCATAAACATATTGTTGTTACAGATTAAAATAGTCCGGTTGTCGCATTGTAGAGTCACTTTCTTTGACAGGAGGTAGTTAACTCACACATTATTATGATCAAAGGGAGCCAAATGACTTGAGCAGCACTGAATCTCGTATGTCATAAAAAACTCTCTATTCTACAATAGATGTTTCAGCGTAAAAAAGAAGACCCAGGTTTTGACAGTCCATTAATTTCACAGTCATAGTCATTGATAATTTATGTTCTGAACCCCAAGTGCAGCTAACATTGTTAAGAACACCACCGCAACAGGAAATTAACATTGTTGATTTCAGAAGTTTTTATTAGAGAAAGGTAAAATTAGGGGTTATAGTTGTAAAGATAGGAAATTTACCTAGAGCAAGAGTTAACTGAAATGATCCTTCAGTAAATTTAGTAGTTACTTGGTTCAACAAGACAACCTGGTCACAGAAAAAATGATAAGAATGTTAGCCTTATTGAGTATGGTATCTCTACCTTGAGGGAAGTCATCATTGAGTTGTTTTCTAGAGAAAATTCCATGAGAAATTGGTCAGTTCCAGATAAGCCGCTCCAAAAAATATCCATATTCTGAATAGACCTCTCAAATTTTGTGGCAGATCCAGATATGAAACTACCATCAGTTCACTGGGTGTTGGCTGTCAGTTTTTTTGCCATATTGATGAAGGTAAAATATCCAAAAGTATAGTATTCTGAAAACAGGCACAACAGCCTCAATTACTAATATGCCTAACAGAAGAGGCCACGGGAGACAGATAGCGTAATGACACGTCAGATCTTGCAAATGTTGAAGAAAAGTACAAACAAAATCACAACCATCTGTCTACCCAAACCTGACCCACGCCTAATTACCTGCATCAGTGTCAAGACATATGGTAGGAACTTACTGCCAAGTTATATTCCTTTGAAAGCTTCATCAACTTCAGTGATAATCCACTGAGCACTCTAGTCCTCAAAGCCAGATCATCAAAATCTTGGCGAAAGTGGAAAGTAACACTATCGATTATAACTATTCTCACCTGTAAAGTAGAAGGAAAAATAATGGTCATTTGGTAACAATGAAACAATTGCGGTTAATTATACTGAAGAGGGAAGGGCATAAAGTAATTTCAGTAAGAATACAGTTGCCAGGAAAACTAATTGTAAGCCAAAATAGAGGTGAAGAACAAAATGATGGGCATTATTCAGGTGATTAAACTTGAAGACCCAATTGTTCAAGAATAATACATCTTTATGTTCTCTGAGGAATTTCTCCAGATAGTTTATCACTGCAATCTGTTCAGTGTAGCTGCATATTCGAAAGTAATAGATGCCTGCCATGAAACGCTCAGGCTGCAGATTTCCTTGGCCAGATGAAGTCCTGTCATGGTGGTATGGAAAGTACTCCATTATGTCACTGATACACCCTTCGGCAATTTGATAGACACGTTCAACCATGAAACTGCCTTCTGTATCTGTTACAATGAAAGGTAATATTGCTACAGGTTTCTCAATAAACACAGGATAGCAATTATTTGCTGTGACACCACCATACCAATATAAACCGCTTTGCCGCCAAGGCCACCATAGTCCACTGGAATTTGAACGTTGATTGCTAGCTGAATCCTACAAAAGTTAGTATTTAGTACAGTATTACTCTTCTGAAATTGCATTGGTTCAATAGTAGGCACAACATACCCCAGTTGAGTTTTGCCGATTCCTGGAACACCACCTGAATAAAACTGGTAGCTGATTAGCCTAGTCACCACAGCTAAATGAATGAACATAACCATTTTATGTGAACTCAGCAGACAAAACTGAAAGGCGCCATCAGATGTCCATGCACAAAGTAATAACCAGATTGAAGCAAAGACTCGCTAACCACCCACAATTAATCACAACAATAGATAAAATGACCAACATACTAAAAATTGTCCAGTTGATTATCTGGTTAACCACGAGTTCCTACTCATTCCTTCATCACGGAGGATGTTCAAAAGGCACACCTATCTCGGTAACTTCTTTACAGTGAATCCCTCCACCAAGTATACCATCGAGGTCACTGGAACCAGTAGTGATGTGTTTCTGCGATTGCTCCTCAGATAGCATATCCCATGCATTTTGGGCTCCTGTGATGTACTTGAATGAGTAAGATGCAGTACTATTGAAATTCATTGTTATATCAAAGATATATACAGCATCAGAAAATCAAGAGCAAAAATGCAACGGCTTGCAAAGCTATTGAGTCCTGTGACTCGTTGGTAGCAGGGCATATCACATACTGGTAGAAGATAAATCCACACATTGTTAGCTCATTACGACAAATCAATTAGATGAAATATAACGACCTCAGATAGATCCATGAGAATACCTAATAGACTAAGACTAGAACATGCATATCGATTATTCAAAATATCTTTATCCTAGCTCCACGATTACCTTACTCAGAGTCCAAAAGGGGAAATAATTTGGCTGTGTAACAAAACAGGACAGACAAGTATAACACATTTTATAAGCAATGGCCAATAAACGGCATCGTGCAAGGAGTACTTTACCTATGAGAACACCGCTAGGTTCCTCCACTCTCTTAAACTTGTTGGCGCCCTCCACGACCTTGAGAATATTAACAGCCTTCTGCATCTCATTGTTCATATCTGTACAACAGGACAGTACCAACATGGTGTGTGATTGTACATCGGCACACCAAAAAAATCGTGGAGCTTTGTTGGGGTTTAATTAAGTAATAATTTATGGCTAAAAGCTCGTACCTCGACCAATGTCCAAGATTGCAGGTGAAGATAGCAGGGACGTGTGATGTCACTAGGAGGTAGAACAAGAAGGGTGATGGAAGAAACACGCTTGAGAGGCTGACGGGCTTGGGGTGTTAAGCACCGGCAGTGACGCTAAGGCACCAGGGCAGCTCTTGGGATGGTGGAGAGGAGATGTCACTGTGGAGAAAAAAAAAGAGTTTTCGGGATGGAGAGTTGATTTGAATTTGATCATCGAAAGAAAACAGACTAATAGAGGAATTCTGAGTCTGTAATATTCTTTAGGACTCCATTTGGATGTCAGAACTGTAAATGGTCTGGAGAATTCAAAAGACAGTTTCGATACAGCGCAAAAAGGAGATGATATGTAATTCCAATATTGTTTGGTTAAGACTCACACTTTCTTGGTGAAATCAACACAAGTTGCAACTTCCATTTCCTGTTTGGATGCATACTTATGCTGACTTGTTGCCTTCTCAGAGTTTGAACATGTCAACATATGGTTATTTACCTCCCTTGTAACGCTTCTATTTCGACACATATACCATTTACTTATTCAATGGAAACTGTTAATCTCACAATTTTAGGATTACATCACTTGGTATTCAGAAAAGTTTAGCAAAATTTCAGACACTTTGTCATAAACATGATGAACAACATTGTAAATACCATATGGTCAGTACATGAGAACGGGAAACAAGACTCAATTACTGACAGAATAAGAAAACATGCCACCATATGTAGATCATAACTTAAAAATAACAATCTATGCTTCCCATTACCTAAACTTGACCTGCCTTGCCACTGAAAGCTGGTCTGCAACTCCAATTGACCTGCAAAAGGGTTTGAACATCCAAGAAGGAGATTAGGGGTTCAGGAGACTACACAGTTCCTAGGGTCTCGAGGAGACAGTGAGCAGAAGGTCCATAGGAGTAGCACAACACAAGCAATATGATGGCACGGGAGGGGAGATGGAAATTGGAAAGGCGCCACGGGGGGCTACGAGAACGAAAGGCTCCACGGGAGAGGGTGAGAAGAGGCACTAAGTGGGGACGCCAGAGAGAGGAGAATGGGAAGCGAAGATCACCTGCGCCGCTGTCGCCGCCGCCGTCGGTGAGGTAGTTCCCTGCCGCCGTCGGTGAGGGGTTCCTCGCCGCCGTGTGCTTCCAGTTCCCGTTGTCCCACTACACTACAGGCGCCTCTGGGCCGACGCAGCCCACTACAGCCCAACGCTCGGCCCAACGAGCCCAAACTCCGCACCGATCGGGTCAGGCTGCACCAGTCCGCTCGCCCTTCTCCTTCCTCCTGGCCTTGCCTGCTGCATACGACCCACCACCGCGAGCCCGCGAGCAACACCACCGCTCTCCGATCTCCGGCGACGCCGCAGCCTTCGGCAACCAAACTACGGCCGACGGCTCCTCGGTGGCCTCCCCCGGGGCACCTCCGACTTCCAGGACCTGCCCGCCCGTATCCCCCTGGCTGCTCTGTTCCAAACCCTAACCCTAGCTCCAGGCGCAGGGCTGTGTAGGTGCGTCCCCCGCTCAATCCAATGCTCCTTTCGGTACCCTTCTGCGTTGCGCCGTTGCCTAGGGTCACAATTGAGGTGTGTCGCGTAGGCGCGGCGCTGCTGAAGACGTTCTGAGTGGCGGTACTGTGCTGTTGCTCTAGAATTGTGCTTCATTTGTGCTGGGCCAATGCTAGTCTTCTCTACATATTCAGCAATGTGCATAAAATAGCCGTTGGCATGTGTGGGCCTAAAGTGTGCCATAGTTTTCAGCAGTCGGTGCTCCAAGCGCGCGAGATGGTGTCGACTAGCTAAAACTGTTCTACTTTGTCCATGTTATGCGGGGCATGATCTGTTTATTAATGGATAGTGGTTATACTTATTACGGGATCTGTCATTATGTTCACTTTGTTTGATTATGCAAAATGTTGTCATGTCATGTGTGTGATTGTTTGATTGGGCAATGGAAGGAACATGTCATGGTTGGGTAAATGCTACATTTTCTCGTGTTTCTGAAATCTCTTTGTTTTAGTAAGTATTTCTTCTGAAGAGGTTTGCATGTCCATGCTTTTATATTGTTATTATTGTTTTCCTTACTTGATGTATGACAGTCTGTTGCTTTACAGGCCAGTTTTTTATCTTGGTGTTTTATGTGTTCGTGAGGAGGTCATGCTCGTTGGATGGCTCGGTGTTCTGAGTGAAATGTGCGTGCAGTGATGGCTCGCTGTTCTGAGCCGCGCTCTATGGGAGGAATTGTTGAATGTGGTGTGAACACTGACACAAAAGCTTCCCCTCGCCATGCTGCCATAGAGAAAGCTCAGGAGGAGCTGAGGTACGTCGACCACAATGTTATTTTTGACTAGTTTACCCTTTCCATTGATACCTAATACTCTTATATACACAAATTTCAGGAAGGAATATGATGTCCGTGAAGAACGGAGAAGGGAGCTCGAGTTTTTAGTGAAGGTACGTGGAAACAATAGTATTATGGTTTGTGCATTGTCTTCTTCCCGTGGTTTATGCACCTATTCTGTAGGGAGGCAATCCTCTGGATTTCAAACTTGGACATGTAGCCTCGCTCAGTGTACAGTCCACTTCTGCCACAGATCAGATAGCTGAACAAAATGTGATAAGGTGATAATTAGTTCCTGGTCTGCCGTGTGATAACATTGATGTAATTATTGGTTGATTTAAGCCTTTTGTTCTTCCTTGCACCGACTGCAGTGAAGCTAAAGGCAGTTTTGCATTTGATGCATCACCTCATGGAGATTCTGTTGAAAGTAGTGGAAAGCCAGGAAGTTCATCATGTCGTGAAGCCAACACAGCTGATAATCTTATGCTTTTAGATGGAGATACCAGCAACATAGGTGGGGAGGAACTTTTCAAAAGAGGCACTAAAAGAACTCTCACACCTCAGCCTGAGCTGTCTTTATGCAATGATGGCCAAAATAGTGTAAAAGAAGTTGAAATTCTGGTTTGTTTCGCCTTGGGGCAAAGAGCCAAGCGTATGCTCGACGCAGGTCCAAGTCAGTTAGGGACAGCGCAAGTACTGGGCATGTTAGGTCTCCACCAGTTCCTCCTTTAAGTTCTGAGGGGGAGATGCAACAAGGTTTGTACAAGAAGCAAAAAATGATGATCATGACGCCTCATCCATTGCGTCTCCAAAACCAAAAAGTTTAAATGGCAATGATATGTTGAATAATGCATCGTTAAACAGTCAAGTGGCAATGGAGATAGGTGGTGCTCAAGCAATTCATGATGGCAAGCAAGAAGAAAAGCATGAAATAACGAACAACAGAACCAGCATGCTAGCCTCAAACAGCATATCTGGTAATTCACAGCGTACTGGAGGTGGCCAGATGCCTAGTGCAGCTGCTTTTGCAGAATCTCCTCGTGCTATTCGAAAAGAAGCTTCTTCAAGGGCAACTTCTTTCCCATCTAAGCACAGCGAAATATTAAGAGAAGCACACTCTCCTGAAAAGGCAAGTAATGGCTGTTCTGACAAAAATATGGTTAATACCAATGCAGATGATATGGAAACTGAGGCTTCTGTTCTGCACCCTGCCATACAAACAGTAAGCTTTAGTGAAAATGAAGAGGATTTAAGTTGTGCAGATGCCACAAAGACTGTTGATGAGCATCCAGGTAAAAATGATAGTTTCTTATCAATGGAGGTTGGTAAAAATTCTGATGAAGGATTAAATAACGCTGCACCTTGTCAATTGGAAGGCGATAGCATGCTGACTGACAGTTCTACTCGTGTAAAACAAGAAGTAAGCACTGCTGTGAAAGATGAAGTTGAAGTTTGTAACAATGTAGTTGACACAGAAAAGGATATAGGTAGTATTGCTACTTCCGATTGCGACACAGTGGATAAGGAGGCAGCTTATGATTTGGATAGAAACAACAAATGTTCTAGTGCTTTGAGTAGTTCCGATAAGTTGCCTTTGGTTGATGTGCCCCTTTCGTCGCTCACAGAGGATATGCCTAATCCTGTACCATCAACAAAAAATTCTGTGGATAACTTTGAAAATGATGTTACAAAATGTAGCCGAAATGACACAACAGTGACAAAGAAGGAATGTGAAGATTCTATCATGACAGCGAAGGAATATGAAGATTCTATCCTTGGAAAGGCTCGGTTTATAGAGGTACGACTAGGTTATATAATATGCTCTCCTTTTATGCCACTGCTCTCGCTTCTGAAAAGGAAGTCATTGCTTGACAGGTGAACCTTAAAAGAGCTGGTGAACGAGCTCTCTGCAATGTTTCTTTGGAGAAGAAGCGAAAAAGCCATTGGGAGTTTGTTCTTGAGGAGATGGCTTGGATGGCAAATGACTTCATGCAGGTACTTTCTCAAGTCATCTGTGTTTATTTATTGACCTGTTCTTACGTTGTTGTGTGACATTCGCTTACTCTATTTACGTACATATAAGCTAATCTTATCTATTAATTAGGAGCGGCTGTGGAGAAATGCAGCTGCAGCCCATATGTGCTACTGGATTGCCTCCAGTGGCCGAGCAGCTTTTGAAGAAGCTAGTGTTCACAGAAAGCAGAAATCTGTTGCTAAAACTCTGTCCAAGGGCATCGCGAGTTTTTGGCGTTCAGCTGAAACTTTACGAGCTACTAGTGATGAGATTCCTAAAGCATTGCAAGTAGAGAAATCAAAGGGGCTTGAAGAAATGAATCTGGCTGGAACCAAAGCTGAAAAAGAACTGGTATTAAAAATCAATACAACATTGATGATTTATCTTTTTTCTATTTTTTTGGGCTCTGATGGTATTACTTGTACTGTCTTGAATGGTTTAGATTTCATGTATCCTGATAAGCCTCAGTATGAAATAGCTGCAAATGTTGCTTCATCTCTGGACATTTCCTTTTAAGCTGCATAGACATTGTTCATGAATTGTTGGCTTGATATGTTCCAAGTTGCAACTGCAAGGTTGATATGATCAATGTATTTGAACAGGGTGGCGAATCCTTTGAACACGAGAAGTCTAAGTGGTCCCATCAATCTCCTATTCAGAGTTACGCTCTAAGGTTTCTGGAGTACAACTGTAATGTGTCCGCTTGTCTTTCAGTAGCTGAAGCACCACCAACTCCCGAGAGGCTTAATGATTTTGGCATTTTAAAAGTGCCAGATGAACTTTCAGATGTAATTCATCTGGCTTTATATGCTTTTAATATTTTTTTCTTGCATCCTGTTTCATTCTGTGTGAACCTGCTCAATAAAGGCTGGTGCCACTCTTGTTAGTATGAGAAGAACATGCACATAATTTACCTAAATATTGATCAATGATACATATCTTATTTTCAGACAAATCTCTTTTACGAGGTAGCCCCTGGTGCAATGCATGCATACAGAGAGTCTGTGGAGTATCAATCTGTTTATAATAAGGTAAGACAATGCTTCCAGTGCACCAAAGAACTAGTAATTTGTTTATGCCCCTTTTCCGTCTCAGGGGCGTTCTGTTAAAGTGTTAAAACTGCAGTGTACATTGGAGCATTTAATTTGGGCTGTTACTATTCAGTGTTTCGCCTTGGCGTTGAATCTGGAAGTATATAAAATTCTCGACTTGGCGCATTTAAAGTCAGCATCGTGTTGTTTTCAAGAATTTAGTTGGCATTGGAATGTTTTATAAATTGTGGAATCACACATATACATAGTATACATGTTTATGTTAACTATAGGCATCATTCTATTTTTATCCCAAAGTTAAATTCCTTGTATCCATGTACTGTCAAATTAACTAGTTGGCTGTGCATTCCAGAGGTTTGCTAACACTAGATACAAGGAGGATTATGAGCCATCTACATGCGATTCTGTTCCAGGTTTAAATATCACTACACCACTATTTCGTAGTACCTGTATTATGATGAAATGTTCTTATCAATGCTTCGTTTTTGTTTAGATGTGCATAGGGAGAATGGTTATGATGATGAAGGCGAGGCGTACACTTATTTATTGCATGGAACATATGATGGTGGTTTGGCATCAAAATCGGGTCATAAGAAGAAACAACAGATGCATCAGAGGATGAATGTCACAAGACCGTATGACAATGGTGTTGACCCGCCTTACGACCCATCCCTGGAGAACAAGACAGGAAACCAACCATTTTTATCGAATGGCAAAAGACCTCCAGATTTCCTTTCCATTCCTACAAAACGCATACGAACAGCTGCTAGACAGCGAGTTTCAAGCCCCTTCTCTGCTGGTGTTGCTGGAACCCCTCAGTTCTCAAGTAAAACAGATGCCTCTAGTGGAGACACAAACTCTTGCCAAGATGATCAAAGTTCATTACATGGCGGATTTTTCTCCAGGAAGAATGCAGATATTGAATCCACTGTTGATTTTGACAGACAATTATTGTATGATGGCAGTGAGGTGTCTACTAAGTCTAAAAAGAAGAAAAAGCCTAAGCACCAGGGGTACAAGGCACCCCAAAGTGCGACCGAGTCGTATACCTTAATGGCTGGAAAGGTCAATTTTTTTATGCCAACTCTCTTAATTGTATTGCTTACCCTGTTTGTAGAGCTAGTTCCATTCTGCTGATGTTTCAGGGCGTTGCCCATGATCCTAGACCAATACTTCACCAAGAAGTAGCGTTCTTCCAAATAGCCTCGTAGTGGCTAGATATACGTTTTCAGATTTCTAGCAACAAACTAGTGAACATCATTTTCTAAATGATGTTTGAGAGCAAGTAACTGTGGCATAACATAATTTTAGTCATCCTTTTATGAATCATGGGTTTTAATGTGTGGCTATACAAGAAAGGACTGCATGGAATAGAAGCTAGTACAACACCGACTAAGGTGGTTTAGGCATGTCCAGCAGAGGCCCTCTGAAACATAATAGTTGGATTATAAGGGTAGGGAAAACACGATGAGGGTCAAAGGTGACCAAAGTTGGCATGAGGAGGTGGTAAATAAGGACTTCAGGGATCGGAATGCACCTATATATTTGGCTCTTGATATGACTACATGGAAATCAGCAACCCATGTGCCGAATAGTAGTTTACTCGTACTCTGTTACTTTTCCTCTCTCTTTCATGTTTTGGTTTCTATTGTTTCTGTTGGGTTTCATATGTAGCCTACGCAACTTGCTAGGGACAATTTGAATAAAATACAATAAGTTTGTAGTTTCACTAATCTCTGATGGATACTACCTTTTCTATACCAGAAGGATTATTTGAAGAAGAGACCGGAGGCTTATCAGTTTGATCCGAATGGGAATCTTGGTAACTTTCTTTGTCTCTGCTTCAGATATCGTATATCTATCGGCATGTAATATGAGAACAAACACTGCTTATTTGAGAGGGCACAAGAATAACTTCTCACATGTTAGATGCTTTTATCAACAGCGCTAAATGGTCAGCATGCTTCTAAGAAGACTAAATTGTTGCATCAAGCACCTGATATTTCATTAGAGGCTCTTACACCAGTTGCATCTCCGGTGGCATCTCAAATGAGTAACATGGTAAACCCGACAAAGATTATAAAGATCATCACTAATCGGGATCGTGCAAGAAAAACTAAAGGCTTGAAGGTATCCATATATTTTGACATTTTGGTAGTATATGTGTTTTGCACCTTTATCTGCCTATAGCTATATACACTATTTTAATATGCTGTATCTTTTCCACTACAAGTAAAACCTTTTTTTCTTTACACATATACGTTACTTTTCTCTCCTTGCAGTTAAACTTGTTTGTGTTTGGATTCATTATTTGATAAAACCATACATATGTTTTGCTTAGTTTATAGAGTTCAGGTCGTTGTGCAATCAAGTAGATACCAACAGCTCATTGCTTCCTATGCTTTTCTTGCTTTTCCCTTTTGTTCTTTGTTTTCTTTGTGCATTTTGCATTAGGATGAAAAGCTTTTTGAGCTATCTTAGCTGAATGGACTAACCAATTATCCACAGAAGCTTTTGCCTTCTTATTAGTCTCTTAATTTTAGCACACACTTCCTTACATTACAACTTTTGTTGGCTAGCTGAGTTCAAGATAGGACAGCAGGCTCGTCATGAGCTTGCCTCAGTTTACATTCTGGCTTGAATAAAGTTCTCCCGCACGACTAGAGGGAAGCTTGGCCAAGATTTTGTGCTGCTTGAGTTGGGTTAATAGTTTAACTCCGCCTATGTCTTCTAGGCATAGCCGGTCCCAAGTCCGGATAAAGGAGGAGGGTTGTGATAGGCTTGGCGAGCCAACGTAAAAACTAGCCAGTCCCATGGATATGAAACCCACGAGAGTAGTACTAGGGTGGGTGACCTCCTGGAAAGTCCTCATGAAAGGTTTCATATCTAAGGGTTGTGATAGGCTTGGCGAGCCAACGTAAAAACTAGCCAGTCCCATGGATATGAAACCCATTTGGGAGAGAGTAGTACCAGGATGGGTGACCTCCTGAGAAGTCCTCGTGACAGGGTTTCATATCTAGCCTACCCCAACTTGTTTGGGACAAAAGGCTTTGTTAAGGTAAGGTAAGTTGAGTTGGGTTAATAGTTTGTTTAGAACTGTTACCTCCAAACATACCACCAAATACAATAGTAGTTCTTTATGATTTTGACAATATAATGTATCAGTGAAAAATATTCACATGATGCGCATGCTTTGTAACAAGAGAAATGGAAAATTTGTTCATTTCCAAACTTCACCGTTTTGAGTAAAGCTGAGGATGGTCTCGTAACTGCATCATAACTCAAATATACCCACGCCCGTAGCCAACCAAACCCATTAAATATCAATGTCAGACCAACCAAAACTAAACCCAGTTCATTTTCTACCCCAACCGAACTAAACCTGAGTGCAGACCCATGGTTCAAAACCATTTCACTACCGAACAGAGGGACAAAATGCGACGGGGTTGTGCAGGCGTGCGGCTGCCGTCCGCACTACGAGAGCGAGGCAGCGAGCAAATCCAAAACACGAACCGGTTAGCAACCACGGTTTCAGCCTGTTTGGAATTGGAATCGTTTTAGCCCATACCTAACCATACCCAACTTGTTTTTGTACAAAACCGAACTGGACCTAACTGTTGGCATACACAGCCCGTGAGCACCCAAACCAAAAAGCCCCATATGCACAAACTGAACCAATACAACCGGTTAAACCAGAACCATCCCCAGATTTAGTTTTGAGAAAGTGTGTTTCACTTCTATGTGAGTGGAACTGTGGATTGAAGCCATGACTTCATGCTCGTCCGCCGTCGCTCTTGACCCCCTGAAATCTATCCAGGTCACATGAAATGACAGTTAATACACCATAAATCAATTATTGTAGTATAAGGGCAAGAAGTTGGGTCAGGTTATTGCCACCAGGAGACTAGATTTTTTGGGTGGGTTGGGAATCATATATTTAGTACATCGATCATTCATATTCCAGCTCGAGCCAAGCTCATTTGAGATCAAAATTAGACCAAATTTTCTTCATACTCAAGCAGAGAGATGAGCTCATTCTGCCCTGGTCCTTCTATGACCGAGCCAAAACTTTTAGTATTTCTTTAACTTCCTGTTTTTCCTGCTTAACATTTTTATTTGAGCTAAGATGATTATTTGGCACGCAAACACTGCCGCCTCCGTCATTTTGCTCATCAACCACTTCCTGAAATGTTCATCTCTTGGTTAGATGGCTGCTGTCCACTCTAGATTGAGCCAGCCCAAACGTTTAGTCGATCTGTAACTTATTATTTTACCTGCCTAACTGTTTTAGTTGCTAAGATAATTATTTTGCATGTAAAAATACTTTCGTCTTAGGCATTTTTTCTCATCAACTATTTTCTGAAATGTTTATCTCTTGGTCAGATGACTGCTGGCCACTCCGGTCCTGGATGTCCTTGGTCAAATTTTGAAGATCAGGTTATTCTATGTCTGAAATTGCTTATTTTTCCTATCTTGCTATATTTTGTGGAAACCAGCTAACACCTTAAAGATACCAGGCTCTTGTTGTGCTTGTACATGATATGGGTCAAAACTGGGAATTAGTTAGCGATGCACTGAACAGCATCGTCCAACTGAAGGTAATAACAGATTACAATTTTCATTTCTTTTGGCAATATCAGCCTATTAAAATGTTCTAATATCATGCAAAGTACTCCTTGCCTAATTCATTTTTTCACCATCACTGTTATTTTTCACATTGTTGTAGCAATTTATACCTATCGGTGAATTTATGTTAATGTCTTTTAGAAATGCTGGGTATTATTTTCTTCCTTATACGTGGGTATTTTGTGGTATGAAATTTGTCATCATATTCTGGTGGCTACAGGAATGCTGGTTAGTAATTGCTTACTGACTCGTGGATTCTTCCATCCTGACATTTGCAGTGCATATATAGAAGGCCCGATGAGTGTAAAGATCGTCACAAGCTTCTCACAGATAAAACCTCTGGTGATGTGCTGACAGCGCAGATGACTCAGGCTCGTCGCAACACTATCAATCCACATTACCTGGCATTCCAAAGGTTTGTGTTCCCATTTATGTCATACCTTTTAGCATTTATACAGAAAGGTTGTTACATGTTAGATCCTTGATCTTTTGGCAGTAGGATTTCTGTAAATCTGCTATCAGCTTTAAGCAAAATTGCTATGAATTTGAAGAATAAGTGCATGCAGATGCACAAAATATTTCAACTCTTCAACAATTAACACTATGGACAAAATATTCTTATTAATAAGTGCATGCAGATGCACACAAAATTTCAACTCTTCAACAATTAACACTATGGACCCCCATGTGAATACCAGGGCAGCGCCAGACAGCTGTTTCAGCGCCTTCAAGGACCGTTTGAGGAAGAGACTCTTAAGACACATTTTGAGAAAATAATATTCCTTGGGCAGAGATTGCATCCATGTCGCAGAAAGGTTTGTATTATCCTCCTTTGTAGAACCTTGTACTGTTTTGAGTTCACGTGAGGCATAATATGTTTGTAATTTTGCTTGCACGTAGCACCAGATTTCTTCCCTGTTAATGTGTTGTCTGATCATCTTTCTGATGTTTCCTCTCAATTTGCTCCAATTTTTGTGTTTTGGCAGTAGGATTTGCTTGCTGACATGATTGTCTTCTCTGTCTGTCTTTGTGTGTATTCCTTTTGTGTTCATTAAGGGGGAAAGCCAGGAGCTTAAGCCGATAAATCCTCTTCACACTTCTCATGTTCTTGCACTTTCTCAAGTGTGCCCAAGCAACTTCTCTGCTGGTGTTTTGACGTATGTGCCATACCCTTCAAGCCTCCCCTTTTAATTATTACTTGCACCTACTTTGTTATTCAATTCGTTCTTATCTATATACAGCTGATAGTGGTCATTTTATGCTCTGTGCTGCTATCTAATTTATCAAAGCTTTAATAGGCCGCTTGATCTTTGTGACACAATAACTTCAAGCCCGGATGCGCTTCATGTTGGTTACCCGGGATCACATCATGGTTCACTTGGTCCTACCCTTCCAACTTCAAATATGAACGCTAGGCTACCAGGCTCTCCTGGTATGGTACTGGGCAGCAGTTTGCCATCACCTTCAACATTGAGTGCTCCCACTAGGTAAATGACCAGGTTGTCCTCTTGTGCTGATATTGAATAAATATATCTTATAATGTTTGTTTCTGCAAATATATCTGTTTTAGGGATGCTCAGAGGTATGGTGTGCCTAGGCCTACCTCTTTACAGAGTGACGAACAACAAAGAATTCAGTACAACCATATGCTTAATAGCAGAAATCTTCAGCAACCTGGAGTTTCTGTTCATGGTGTGTTGCCCGCTGGAGTTGATCGTGGTATTCGAATGATGTCTGGTGCTAATGGTATGGGAATGATGACTGGACTAGCTAGATCTGCGCCTATTGCGAGGCCGGGCTTTCCAAGGCTCGGTTCCCCAGGAATGCTAAATATGGTTTCGCCTGGAAACATGCTATCCAGCAATGGGCAGACCATGCAAAATTCGGTAAATCTTCACCCTGGTGCTGTACCTGGCCCTGGAAATACGATGTTGAGGCCACGTGATCCGATGCAGATGCTTCGGGTACGTATTCTCTTTCATACCGTATTATGATTTTTAGATTTCAGTGTATCTACTGATTTGCATTGACCCTTGTGGTAGAACCACCGTAGCAGCAAGTACTGCGTATGCCATTTATATTTCTTTCTTACCATATGTTTGGGGTCGTGGTTTAAGAAACCAAAATTTAGTTTTCCCTGAGGTGGTATGTGGTGCAAAGGTTAATGGCGGCTATTGAATGTTAGTTTTAGTAGTACATGAGACCGTGAGACCAATGACTTTGGGAGGTATCATAGTGTCGATTAATCTTGGATGCTACGGCTGTTGGATGCTGATCTAAGCGGCAGATCTTGAATAATGTGATGGCATGCCGCCTTGTCCCATTCCTCCAATTAAACACCATAATTGGATCGTCCTAGGTTGCCCAATCAAACACCCAAGTAAAACCATCTCATTCAGTTATTCTCACCCAACTACCAATGCCGAAACGGGGTGTAGGTTACCCTATTATCCCTTCACATTATCTTATCCTAAAAGATATTCTGTTGATGTCCCTTGCATGTCTGCATAGTGCATCCTCCCCTCCAGACTAAATAACTCACCCCTGAGTTTGAAATCTCGCTTTTACACCTATCAATTTCGACCATAATGTGATTGTTGGAAAGGTAATCTTAGCCACACCACAACCTGATCGAAAATTCTTCAAGATGTAAGCATCACATAAGCCACATGATATAAGCATCACATAAGCTACCTGCTGATCAATGGACCCAAAAATGGATGTATCAACAATTATCTTGTCATACATGTCATCTCTGACAAGTGACAATTACCAATTTGAAAGAAAAAAAGTTTGTTCATTTCCATTTTAGATCAGAAATTTTGTAGTTCTGTTATCACACTTGCCAAAATTTGAGCAGAAACTTTAAGCGTGACATATTAGACTACACATGGAATGAGTTAGCATGTACTACCAAAACTGGTTGGTTTACCATATAGTCAGATACCTGTTCAAGAATCCCTGCAGTAAACAGGTTAATTGGTTGCACTTGTCATTATCTTTCCATCTGGTGAGAAACCTGTGGACATAATGTGTATTGCACTTTGTAATCTTTTAAGTGATGCTAAACATACCACTTTCACCCCAACGCCCTCCAAGCTATATGTCTATGCCCTTTGATGTGTGTAAGCATGACAAACAAGCTTCTTACTACTACTAGACTAGTACTATGAATGAACTAAAATACTGTTTTCATTTCTGTAATAATTTTCTGGTAAAGTGATTCCTAGATGTAAGAAGGTACTAGTCCCAAGATGGCACAATACAAATCTGAATGGATATCTCATCTAGATAGTAAGAATGTAAGATACTATTGTTTCATTACAATGTCCTTTGGCATCTTTTGTTCTTTTGATATGACCCACTTAAAGGTGTTTGCATCACTTGGCGTAGTTGTGGTGAGCTCTTCTTTGTTATGTAATTGTTGAGAATACACCTGTGTTTCTTGCAGCCTGGCCAGAATTTGGAAGAGCACAGGCAGATGACGGTGCAGGAGTTTCAGATGCAAGTCTCACAGGGAAATGGCCAGGCTGCCCATTTTGGTAGCACGCCATTTTCCAATGCCGGAACATCTTCACCTGTTCAGTCATTTCCTGTTCAGCAGCCCCAACCTCATCAGATGCCACAGCAGATGCACATGTTTGGAAATACACAGCATTCTCATATCCGAGGAGCAAACCAGTCAAGCCCACAGCATCAGGCTTATGCACGGTTAGCTAAAGAGAGACACATTCAACAAAGCATGATGCCCCAACAACAACACCCACATTCAGCAGCTGGTGCAGTGCCAACTGTTCAGAATGGTTCCCAAATGCAACCGCAATCTGCAGTAAGTGCTGTCCCATCTTCACACTCACATCATAAAAAGCAGAACCCTGCACAAATTCCACAAGATAGCTCAGTGCTTCCCAATCAGCCAGCCAATAATATATCACATAAGCAGAAGAAACAACAGGCTCAGCAGCAGTCAAGGCAAAACCAACAGCAACGAAATCAAGGTAGCCAGCAAGCTAAGCTTATGAAGAGTTTAGGCCGAGGGAATATGATGCAGCAGAATTCTCCCGCTGATGCTACTCAACCAAGCGGCATTAATGCAACCTCAAATAACCAAGTTGCTGATAAAAATATGGTGCAGCAGGTCCCTGCGTATTTGGCTGGTAATAAAGGATCGATTCCATCAGTGTCTCAACCTGGGAACCAACCAAAAGTATATGCTGCTCATGTACCGCAGTCACCAATGCAATCATCAGATATTGGCGATCAAGGTTCAGTACAGGGTTCTCCCAGTCAGACCCTGTTAGCTCTCCATCAAGCTCCAGTCCATTCACCATCGCAGTTGGTTACACAGCAGCAGCAACAACAGCGGCCCATGAATCCATCACAGAATAATATCCCACGATTGATGATGCAACAAAACCGCCATATGAACAACGATGGTAGGATAGAGTTGCCTGTAGATCAAGTTCAACCTAATCAGGTGATTCTGTCTACATCCATTGCAAGGAGTACAGTTTCAGGTAGCCCAGGTATTTCATCTATACAACAGCGGAAACAAGAGTCACCTCAAGATCAAACTGCAGCTACCTCGACCTCACAGCTAGCCAGCTCGCCACAAGATACCCTTGTTGGAAATGAAGCGTTGTCAGCATCAAACCAAGGCATGTTGCAAAGGCAAATGTCAGGGGGTGCTCCTATACATGGGCATGTTATTGGCGCCCAGCGGCAGCAACAGCAGGCTCGGCAACAACTTCAGACTCAGCAACATAGACCTACTGTTGAAGGCAGTTTATATGATCAACCTTCAAATTCTGGACCAGGGTGATGATGGAATCACTCGGGGTCGACACATTCTGCAGAACATTGCTTTCCCTTGTAAATTACTGTACAGGTATGCCTCCTTATCTTAAGTTATTCCTTGTTGCTGGCGTAAGTGTGATCCTAGATGTTTTGGTCAAATCCTGAGGATGTTTGGTTCTTTATTCCTTCAATTCAAATGCATGACATCACATGTTTTATTATGAACTGGAGCATAAGTTTTTTCAACCAGTATGGAACCTGATACCAACCACTCTTTATTTCCCCTCTACTATTTTTTTTCTGATTTTGGTGCATTGACAACTAAGGCGTATACTAGTTTATAAACACCACCTTGATTAGTTTCATTTGGTAATACATTACCTCACTTATTATGTCGTTTGCCTAATGTGAAGGAAAATGCGCATATCATGTAACTGTTTGTTTTGGAGTGCATAGTAAAGGCCAAGTTAATCATGTTAATGTAACTGGATACAAGACGTGGTAATGTTGTTGGTATGCCATCTTCCGAGCAACCGAAAGTATTATCATGTCAATCTTAATTTCTGATTACCAGGTTTTGCTTCAATTTTCCAACTTCCTGCCTTGTTGTGCTTTGCTAGGTGTTTTGTGCGAGAAGCTGCACGAATGATAGCTCCCCGTTCCCCAGCTTTGAAGCTAATTGTAGTCACCTCAATGCCAGGTGTAGATAATTTTTTGCGTTCCCTTTTGGCTCCACCTTACAAGCATCTCGGTTCTGGATTAGATTGCTGGAGATGGCTCTTGTAACGGCAAATTCCTTTTGTTGTTGAATAGTACAGATCTGGGCCCGGCTGTATATTGTCTTATGGGGTCCATGTTGTTAGAAACAGCTTCTCTTTTGTATAAGCCTGTACATTTACTTATGTAGATCACAAGTCTATCAATGCAAAAGTCTTTTCTGTTATGGCAGAATGGAGATGGTTAACTAATTAGAAAGGGATGCACCTGAAAGGGGTTTGTCTGGAATGAACGACTTTCAATGTTTTGCTGACCGACAGCACAAATTCGTCCTTTATGTTACGACGTTGCACGGTGTGCCAAGCTGTATGTAGCTCTCAGGCGCAAGTCCGAGAGAGTTGGGTGAATCTTGTCCCTCCGTTTTAGGAGACAGGGTATCGGCATCTTTTCTGTAACTGGTATCGACGATGGTGTTTGTTTATCGGCATGGAGTAGGAAAATAGCTTGGCTGCAAGCCACAGATCCTCGGCTCGAGAAAAGCAGATATTCTAGTTGCAAACTATCAACTACAGCTTAGAATGTTACATGACATTCTAGTTGCAAACTATCAACTACAATGCATTCAGAATGAGGAGGTCAGTTTTTAGAATGTTACATGACATTCTAGTTGCAAACTATCAACTACAGTCCACTTCTCAGATGTCCAGTGTAGAATCACTAGCTCTATTTTTGTGGATGTTGGGGGCACCCGAGTCTAATACTCAAGCCGCAGATCGTTTTGAGCGTAGTGTTTCTACCGTCAGCAATAAGTTTCATCATGTGTTGGACTGTGTAGATCGTATGGCTGGTGATTATATTAGACCAAATGATCCTACTTTCACCGAACCTCATGCAAAACTTAGACATCCTAGATATTGGCCCCATTTCAAAGATGCCATAGGAGCAATTGATAGAACACACATCCGTGTCACGGTTGCTGAAAAACTGAAGCAACAATACACTAACAGGAAAGGTTATACAAGCCAGAATGTGCTAGCAATATGCGATTTTGACATGAGGTTCACATTTGTTGTTGCTGGATGGCCTGGATCTATTCATGATACCCGTGTATGGACTGATGCTCGGCCCCATTTTCCCAATTATCCGCACCCTCCTACTGGTAATCTTTTTGCATATGTAATATGTAGTATCATTATTTCTTGATATTTTGCTCATACTACCGTATTTTTCCAGGAAAATACTATCTTGTTGACTCGGGATACCCAAACAGAACTGGCTATCTCGCCCCATTCAAAGAGCAACGTTATCACGTTCCGGAATTTCAAGGGGCACCTCCACGAAACATGATGGAGAAAATCAACCATCTTCATTCATGTCTTCGAAATGCTATTGAAAGAGCATTTGGTGTTCTGAAAATGAAGTGGCGCATTCTACTTGCAATGCCACATTTCCCCGACCCTCTGACGCAAACGAAGATCATCACTGCGTGTATGTGTCTACACAACTTCATTCGCGACAGTAATCTATATGATGACCACTTCGACAGGTTTGACCGGGGCGCATATGTACATGAGGAGAGTGCATCTTATACTGGTGGAGCCGCTCCCTCTTCATCTGATAGCGTCATGGCTGCACTACGACAGAGCATTGCGCAAGGAATAGTAGCTTAGTTCTTGTTATTGTAATTTGAATCATTATGACATTGCTTTTATTTTGACATGTACCGAATCATTATTGTAATTTGAATCTATATGATGCGATGTATTTCATATTATTTTGATTCTATGTTTTGCTCATTTATCAGATGCAACACAACAAATAAGGCGAGGTTTCAATTTATTAAGTACACATATCAAATCCAGGGGCATTTCAGCCATCTCACAACTAGACATATAAATAAGCCAACTCTGCAGAAGCCCAAAAGAAGTCTCCAGACAGTTTCTACGAGCTTCTCTCCACCACAGTTTCTCCCCACCAAAATCTATAAGCCAGTTTATGGATAAGCAAAAGCTCAAAAGAAGTGCCCATAGCAGTATATCTACAGTATGAATGAAACTCAATCATCCGATGTTACGCGAAGAAAGCGACTTACTAGTACTTTTGAGTCTCAGTTCCCTCGGTTCGTCCCGTGAGTGACGGTGTGGTGCTCTCGTTGAGCGACAGTAAAGCGAAAATAGAAGTTCCCAGAAAACTCCCGATCCCACCCAAATCCAACAATCTTTCTCAAGTCTGATTCCAGTGTAGTGCTCAGATTCGTGCTCGCGAGTGAGTTTCCTAGTCTCCTAGCCCTGAAATCCCACCACCATACAGCCTTCGAGGGTGTTGCGGGGGCGTTGGCGGCGGGGATGGAGAATACGGAAGGGATGTTGAGAAATCTCATACTCTCAGAGGTAGAGATGGCAGGGCTGCGGATTTCGGAGAGGCAGATGGAGCTGGCGGATGGTATAGGAAGGGAGGAAGAGGATCCGAAGGTTTTGGTGAAGGTGCTGTCGGAGAGAAGGGTGTCTACAGAAGGATTGAAGCAAGCTTTGGGGCCGATCTGGTGCCCAATCCGGGGCATCAAATGCTCGAGGAAGGGGGAGAACATCTTCATGATCACCCTGCTACAACAATCAGGTAAGAAGAAAGCGCTGGATTGTGGCCCCTGGATGTTCAATAATGATTTAGTTGTGGTGGAAGAATATGACCCTGATAAATCAGTAGAGGATTACAAATTTGATGTAATTCCCATTTGGATCCAAGTTCTGAAGTTACCCCTGGGTAAAATGAACAAAGCTACTGCTGAGATGATAGGCGAAAAGGTGGGACAATGGATAGAGGCAGATGTCGGAGAGGATGATTTTGCGGCAGGGGAACATCTGAGAATTAAAGTCAGAATCAATATTATGAAGCCACTGATGAGAGGCATGATGATTCAGTTGGGGGAAGATGGCAGAAACAAGTGGTGTCCTTTTAGATATGAATTCCTTCCGGAGTTTTGTTACAACTGCGGTATTATTGGTCATGATGAAAAATACTGCTTGAGTCCAATAAACAAAGGTGAGGCAAAACAATTTGGCAGCTGGCTCAGGGCTTACATTCCCAAAAAACAGAGTGGTGCTGATAGACAGAAGTGGAACAATGAAGGCAATAGTGGAAGTGGAGATCACTCTTGTGGCCTTGGGGAAAAAAGGGGTATTGTAGGCAGTAATAGTCTTTCCTGGAGGAAGGAGGATTTAAACAAATTGGTTCAACCAAATGCAACTACAAACAAAGTTGATATAGAGGAAGAAGTTACAACGCCGGCGAGGTCAACTATGCAGAAGGAACAGCTTGGTAAGATAGAGAAGAATATCTCTGTGGGTACAAAAAAGGATCTGGACTGGGCTACCCTGGTTGAATTAGAGGAGAAGGGCCAAATTTTAATAGGTGAAAATTTGAAAATGGCGATGCATAGGGACTCCTCCCAGTCAGAAGGGGCTGAAGACAAGTTTTCAGAGAAACAATATCAGCTGCAGGCAATTCAGGGCAGGATGACAATAGATAAACAATCTGAACAGAATGCTTGAATCAAGATGGTTTGAAGACAAGGAAGGGAGTAGGAAAGGGTAGTACTTTTCAGAGAAGAAACAGACCAAGGGAAGGGAGTGTTCAGAAAACAGGAGTGAAAATAGGTGAAAAAAGAAATCAGGACCAGATGGAGGTGGATGAGGTGGAGATGCAGGTGTCCAAGAAAGGAAAGATTGCAGAAAACTACAAGTATGTTGATAACGCGGGGCTGTCGGGACAGCCCTGCGGGGACCAATGAAGATAGGAAGCCTGAATTGCCGGGGATTGGGGAATGGCCCGGCAATTCGAAATCTTCTGGAATTCCAGAAGAAGGAGGACCCCGATATACTTTTCTTATCTGAAACAAAAATGGATAAGAAAAGACTAGACTGGTTCAGATGGAAATTGAATCTTACAAATATGGTGGCTAAGGACAGTAAAGGACAAAGTGGAGGACTTGCCTTATTCTGGAGGAAAGGTATTGATCTAAATGTTGGTCTAATGTCTAAATATCATATTGATGCTACTATTGTTCAACCTGATGGACTCAAATGGAGATTTACTGGTATCTATGGAGACCCAAAAACAGAATACCGACAGAAAACTTGGAGACTCATGAGACTGATTAAACACCACAGCAAACTTCCATGGTTATGTGCTGGTGATTTTAATGAGATTTTATTTCAGTTTGAGAAAGAAGGAGGTGCACCCAAGCCACAAAATCAGATGGATAGATTCAGGGAAACTCTTGAAGAATGTGGGTTACATGATCTAGGATTTCTAGGTGACCCCTTTACATGGAGGAATAATAGCCATTGCAGCAGTACCTATATAAAGGAGAGATTGGACAGAGCTGTGGCTACAACAGATTGGTGTAATCTTTTTCCAAACTACAAGGTGATAAATGGAGACCATGGACATTCAGATCATAGGCCAATCATCATTCATGTGGATGAGGAAAGAAACAACGTTATGACTAAGAAGGAGTCTAGACCTTTTCATTTTGAGGCAAGGTGGCTAGATGAAGAGAAATGTGATGAAGTAGTCCACAATGCTTGGAATGAAGCAGATAAAGTGGGCTAAACTCAATCACACAAAAAATGCAAGCAGTGACACATGATCTAAGAAGATGGAGTAATTCATCTTTGGGAGAAATAGAAAAACAAATTGCTAAAGTCAAAAAGGACTTGGAATATTGCAGAAGAAGGACCATATCTCAAGACCAAGTCAATAAAGAGCAGGTGCTTCGATACAAACTTGAAAAGCTGGAAACACAAAGGGACACTTATTGGAAACAGAGAGCTCATGTAAACTGGTTAGAGAAGGGGGATAAAAATACAAAGTTTTTCCATGCTTATGCCTCAGAGAGAAGAAGAAATAACAGAATAAAGAAACTAAAGAAAAGCAATGGGGAAATAGTGGAGAGAGATGAAGAAATGAAGACAGTGGTCACCCAATATTTTCGTGAACTATTCACTTCTATAAAAGGTGATCGAATGGAGGAACTTCTGAATCAAATAGTACCCCGTATCACTTCAGATATGAATGAAAGTTTAATCCAGGAATTCACTAAAGAGGAAGTTAAAATGGCATTGGACAGTATTGGAGATCTAAAAGCACCAGGACCTGATGGATTGCCGGCTATATTTTACAAGCATTACTGGGATCTTATTGGCGATCAGGTAACTCAAGAAGTACTTCAAGTGCTGAATGGTGAAGACATTCCGTCCGGATGGAATGATACCAATGTGGCCCTTATCCCTAAGGTAAAAAATCCTGAACAAATGAAAGATTTAAGGCCTATTAGTTTATGCAATGTCATCTATAAATTGGTTTCGAAGGTGCTAGCTAATAGACTAAAACCCATTCTCCAAAAAATAATAGCACCCAATCAAAGTGCTTTTGTCCCAGGCCGTTTAATAACTGATAATATCCTTTTAGCCTATGAGGTTAATCATTTCTTACAAAACAAAAGGAATGGCAAAGTGGGATATGCAGCACTAAAATTAGACATGAGTAAAGCCTATGACAGAGTAGAATGGCCTTTCTTGGAGGGCTTGATGAGGAAGATGGGCTTCCATGAAAAATGGATCAAGTTAATTATGAAATGCTGCTCAACAGTTAAATATAGATTTAAGATAAATGGTCATCTCACTGAAGAGCTTATTCCTGGAAGAGGTATTAGACAAGGAGATCCCATTTCTCCTTATCTATTCCTAATCTGTGCTGAAGCTTTTTCTAGCATGCTAAACCAGGCAGATCAAATGGGGAAACTAGAAGGAATTAAGATCTGTAATGAAGCCCCAAGCTTTAACCATCTACTGTTTGCAGATGACTCACTTATCCTTCTGAAAGCTTCAGAGGAAAATGTTAAACATCTGCAATATATACTAAACCTTTATGAGGTTAGCTCAGGGCAAACAGTCAATATAGATAAATCATCTGTGGTGTTTAGTAAAAACACAAGTAAAGAGGAACGAAAAAAACTTATGGCCAGGTTACGTATTATTCGAGAAGGCTGGAATGGGAAATATCTAGGATTGCCTATTTACATAGGAAGGTCCAGGAAAAAAACTTTTAATTATATAAAGGAGCGCATATGGCAGAAAATTCAAGGCTGGAAGGAAAAAATGCTTTCCAAAGCAGGTAAGGAGATCTTAATAAAAGCTTGTGCTACAGCTATTCCCACATATGCTATGACTTGTTTCGACATCACAAAGAGCCTGTGTGAAGAAATAAGTAGTATGATAGGCAGGTTCTGGTGGGCTCAGCAAGATAAGGATAACAAAATACATTGGCTAAGCTGGGAAAAGTTAACTAGGGCAAAAAAAGAAGGTGGTTTGGGTTTTAAGGATCTGCATGCTTTCAACCTGGCTATGTTAGCAAAACAAGGTTGGAGGCTACTCACAAACCCAGAATCACTAAGTGCTAAAGTAATGAAAGCAAAATATTATCCAAACAGCTCTACTACAAGCTGAAAAAATGAGTGGTATTTCCTATGCTTGGAGAAGTATTCTCAAAGGAATAGATCTCCTGAAAAAAGGCATTATTAAGAGAGTGGGAGATGGGACAACAATAAACATTTGGGATGACCCATGGCTACCTAGATTATGGAGTAGAAGACCAATTACTCCCAAAGGAAAAAATATCATAAGCAAAGTTTCAGAACTAATTGATCCGAGTACAGGCTCCTGGGATAAAAATTTAGTCCAAGATAGTTTTTGGAGCCAAGATGCAAATATGATATTGGCCATTCCTTTATTTGAGGAGTTTGAGGATGAATGGGCTTGGCACTTTGAAAATAGCGGCCAATTCAGTGTGAAATCAGCCTACAGACTCAAAAGGCAAACTGAAGAGATAAATATAAATGGGCAGATAGAAAATCAATATGGTAACTCCAGAATGAACTGGAATACTATATGGAATCTAGAATGCCCAACAAAAGTCAAAATGCTTATTTGGAGAATAGCCCATAACAGTCTTCCTCATAGGCTAAATTTGAAAAGAAAAGGCATGGAAATAGATCCAATCTGCCCGGTTTGTAATAGAATGAATGAAGATGGAGCCCATCTTTTCCTAAAGTGCAAGGTGGCTAAAACAAGTTGGAATGAGATGCAAATGAATGATATAAGAGAGAAACTTCTGGAAAGTCAGGATTCGATACAATTCATCATGGAAGTAACACAGTTAGAAAAGAAACAGAAACTGAAAACCCTTGGTTTAATATGGTGGTTATGGCAATCCAGAAATAAAACAGTGGCAGGTGACCGAATAATAACTCAAGATTCCATTCCAGTTCTTGCCAGAAGAGCAGCTGATGAATTTGACCAATATTTTAGTAATGACAAGTGTCTGAAACAAAAGAAAAGCCAAACATGGAACCCACCTAAAGAAGGGGTGCTAAAAATTAACATAGATGGCAGTTTTCTACCATGTAATAATTCTGGAGGGTGGGGATTTATAATTCGTGATGCTAATGGAGAATCAGTGGGTGCAGGTGCAGGATGTATTCCTCAAGCAAATGATGCTTTACAGACAGAGGCCATTGCTTGTCTTATGAGTCTACAATGGGCACAATCTTGGGGGATCACAAGAATTCAAGTGGAAACTGATTCACAGCTTTTGGCTCAAGCGATAAAAGGAGAATCTCAGAACCTGGCAGTAAATGGACATCTATTTAGAGAGATCAAATATCTAGCAAATATGTACTTTACTTATTTTGATGTTTGTCATTGTTCTAGAACTTGCAATAGTGTAGCTGATATATTAGCTTCCTTTGGTGTAAATTTGGGTTCTGATTCTCCAGTCATTTGGCTGGAGGAGCTACCTGAATTTGTAAAAAACCTTGTGGCCAGTGAGGCTGCTGTATCATGTTGTTAATGGAAGCTTTAGTTTCAAAAAAAAAAAAAGACTTACTAGTACTTCGTGCATAATGATTTCTTAGCAAAAAAAAAAAGTGGTAATGAATACATGCGCTATAGCAAATCATGTCCATTAAAGAAAGATGGAAATGCGTGTTTGAAGCAGGCAAGCAAATCGTTTCTTGCTCCGTTTGGTTAAAGCGAGCAAGGCAGAGGGAGGGAGGTGGCATCTGCCGCCATGGACTCGCGCTTCGGCTTCCGCCTCTCCTCCGGCTCCGGGGACGTGGTGGGTGGCCGCCGCCCTTGGATGAAACCCAAATATTTTGTATTCACTGATTATTTAATGTCGTCTTGTTTCATTCTGGGTGGTTGCCGCAGAGATCCGGGAGCTCGCTGACGTTGGGAGAGCGGCTCTGCGCGGTGATCCTGCCCTTCGTCGCCGTCGCCGAGTTCGTCTTCTTCGCCCTCACCGACTGCCTCGCCGACATCTGCCCATCCCCCTCCTCCTCGCGCCTCCGCAGAGACCCCACCGCTTCGTCCTTCTTCCTCACGCCGGCCAAGAAGACCCACCTCCGCCGACGCGGCGGCCCGGGATGCATATCCTTGGACTTCCGCGACCTCGCCCGCCTCGCAGACGAGTCCCGATGCTGTACTGACAAGAAACCCACGCCCTTCTCTCTTTTTCCCTGGCGTTATTTGCAATGCCGTCTGATACGGTTCTTCCTTTTTCTTGCCGATTGAATCAGTCTCGGTGAACGAGGTGGAGGCGCTGTTCGAACTCTACAGGAAGATCAGCTGCTCCATCATTGACGACGGACTCATACACAAGGTACCCCAGAAAAAACAAATCTTACCTGTCTTCTTTTGTTCTTTAATTTCGAGTAGCTGGATTCATCAGCTTTTTAGTCTCATTTCCGTCCATAATCTGATATCCCCCGCAAAATAAAAAGACATTCATGATTTGATAGATCTGAAAGTACTGCATCACATGTATGGATTGAAGAGACACTGTTATCTGAGCTGTATAGGTGGAGTAATTTAAAATTCGGTTCGACAGCCCATAGAATTATTTGCCAGGTTAGCATGTTGTGTGGCTTCCATGTGCAGTTTGACAGTAGTATAGTGCCTGCATATTCGAATGTTTGGTTGTCGAAATTCTTCTCCCTGCCAATCCTGAGTGAGCAAAAATAATGTTGATTACTGATGCATGGCGTGACTAACTTTTTTATTGAGCTGCTGCGGTAGTAATTTTTACATTTTATTTAACTGGTGTGCAAGCCAAAGACAGCAAACGACTATTAATAAATTTAAATGCCAGAACGATCTGTTATGTGTGTACACATAACGTGTGGGATCGAAGTATAATTTAGTGGAATAAAAAAAGAGGGTACAAACAAAAGTTTGAATGCCTTTTCTTTTTGTATACTATTATTGAAGCGTCAAAGAGATTTCTTCGTCTTACCTATCTTGTCCGTTGGATTTTTATATAGGAGGAACTTCAGCTAGCATTATTCAAGACTCCTTGTGGACAAAATCTTTTTCTCGATAGGGCAAGTGTTTACAACTTCATTTTTCTATCTTTAAATGCTGCAAGTTCATTATTTACAATGTCATACGCAAAATATTGTTCTATTGATTAATATTGAATTATTCTCATTGCAATGTGCTTATACCATCCAACTAAAGTTACCCTATGTGATCCAGGTTTTTGATTTATTTGATGAAAAGAAAAATGGAGTGATAGAATTTGACGAGTTTATTCGTGCTCTTAGTGTCTTCCATCCATTGGCACCTGTAGAGGACAAGATCAACTGTAAGTACACTTCTTGCAGAAACTGCATGGTCCACATGAATCTGTTGAGATATATTTACAGTTAGTGCTGTCTTTCTGGGTTGTTTCAGTTGCATTTAGGCTGTATGATTTGAGACAAACTGGCTTTATTGAGCGTGAAGAGGTTAGTTCACGATAGTGTTCACTGCACCATGCATCTAATTTCTTTAACCTCAGCAAGGTGATGAGTTGGCATGCTTATTTCCTAGGTTATGCAAATGGTTATTGCCATTTTAATGGAATCTCGTGTGCAATTGTCAGATGACCTTCTGGAGGCTATCCTAGATAAGGTAACCAATCATTTCCTTGGGCTTCTCAGGTTACTTGTTTATGTTTAACATGGATGTAACTTTCGACTGGTTTCAGACATTTGAAGATGCTGATACCGATAGGGATGGAAAAATTTGCCAAGAAGAATGGAAGGAATTTGTATTACGCCATCCTAATCTTTTGAAGAACATGACTCTACCCTATCTAAGGTTTGAATCTGAAAACTAAGCCAAACAATTGTAAATATTGTCTTCCACTTACATGCAACATGTTTAGAACTAGTCAGAAATACATCGGCATTTCTTTGACACAAGTTAGTCGATGTTTAGTTGTCTGATTTCTTGTCCATCTGTAACCTCAGGGACATCACAACAGCTTTCCCTAGTTTTGTCTTCAATACTGCGGTTGAAGACTAAACATTGCAAGACTTGTACTGGATGGTGACAAGTTGGCTGTTGATTGTGACAGAGTTGAAAATTTGTGATTCTGAGAAACAGGATTAGCCATGATCTCTTACCAAAGAATTGCCATCGGTCACTGTTGACTGAGGATGGCCATCTGAAATCCAATTTTCAAGCAACCCGAGGCGGCGAAGCCCGTTCATGACGGCAACTTGGCAATACCTTTTGCCCGTCTGCACTGTGTTGTAAGTGTGCATACACCATTGCTTTAGGTCACAGAAGCACAGAACAGCTGTACATACATACAAACATGTATGAGCAAGTGAAAGTTCCTTAAATGCCAGCCGTTTCTTCAAGTGCCTTCCTGCAATAATACACAATCTTCTGAATGGTTCAGTCGTCCATTATTCAAACTATCTTAATGTCAACATGTCGTGCATGAGCCATGATTGCTGTATATTGTTTTAGTGAAAACCTTGCTGAGACGCATGTTGGTGAGGCCAAACATTCAGCCAAGTTATTCTCTCATGGACCAATCATCCATCGGCGATATCTAGACTGGAAGTATGTATATATATTTTATTAATCAGACTACCAATCGTTTGGTGTTCTTTGGGTGGTGCAAGGGACAGTTCTGTAAACAAACACCAGGAAATGTAAATTTTATTTCGATTGGGATAAGATTGCACAGCATGTTGATCCAGCGTGGAGCCCTTTCAGAAAGCGAAGTCACACGGCCACCAATCACGAAATTTCAGCACTGCCGTGAAGAAAGCATTATGCTTACTTGAGCAGTTACAGGTTGGCGCACTAAATTTGGTGCCGTTAGCAAGTTAGATTGAGAAGAAAGGCTAAACGGTCGATGTAAAACATATGACCCCACCCTTGTTGAGCATCTGTTCTCCAGCAAAAGATGTACTCCCTCGTATCTGATAATACTGTCGCGAGAAAACACTGTAAGAGCATCTTCACTCGCGGCGCCCAAAGGCCTTCCGGACAGCGCCCAACCGGCGCATTTGGGCGCCGTCGCTCCCCACTCGTGTCGCCCAAAGGTTATTCAAATACTCCCTCCGTTCCTTAATATAAGGCGTCTAAGTTTTTGAGGAAAATTTAAAAATATAAGGTGTATTACGATTTACGGACAATTTTACCCATATAAAAACGAGTCACAAATTGAATTAGTGGAATTTGATATATTGTTTTCAGTTTGTGGCTAATAGGGAGTTCTGTCTCTCGATTTTTATCAGTAGATAATTACGCATGTAAAATGTTGGTGTCCTAATATCCATGCCAAAACCTTGGACGCCTTATATTATGAAATTGAGGGAGTACGATTTTTTTTTATATGAAAGATCTTACATTTATAGAAATTCGTTAAAAACATACATATTTCATTTAAACTAAAATCTAGACCTAGATCTAGTTGGCCGGGTGGCACGCCGGGCACCGACAATTGGGGCAGTCGCCGGCCCTTGCGGCGGCGAGCACAGGACCCCGACGGCAGCTGTAGCAGAGGCAGTAGAGGTAGCCGGAGGTCGCCGCTGGAGGCTGGGGGGTGGCGGTGGTGGTTGAGGCGGCGGCGGAGGCTATGTCTGCCTCAATGGCGAGCTGCATGTGGCCGGGATCCCACTCTGGCGTCGGTGGCCAGCTGCAATCCTCGGAGCCGTCATCATCACCATCAACCTTCTCCGTCTCTTGTTCAGTTGCGGCGGCGGAGGTTGCACGCGGCCTTGTTCTTCTATTGCGCGCCGAGCCTGCTCCGCCTCCTCGTAGCTAACCCTCTCCCTCTCCATGCCCGCCGCGAAGCTCTCGTCGGTGGTGTTGATGAGGACGTCGTCGTCGGAGTCGAACCAGTTCACAGGCGGCTCGGGGGCGAAGAAGGAGGTTCGGTGGTAGGTGTGCTCGAACTCGATCTGCTCGTCGCAGTATGCCGAGTTCGGCTCATACCTGACGTCGTCGTACATCTCCGGCGGCATGGTTTGCATGCACATGGCGATGTAGTCCAGGCGCGCCTGGCCAGCCAGCCTCGGTGCAACCGGGACGTGGACTGGGTTTGTCTCCCATCCCTCAGGGAGGCGGCTGTTCGCCGGCACCGGCGTGTTGGTGCGGATGAGCTCGCGCGCCTCGGCTTCAAGTGAGCAGGTTCGCCGGTGGTGGAGGTGGTGGCGGAGCAGAAGACCCCGCCTCGTGGTCGTTCCGCAGCGCCGCACGCACCTGCTCGCGCATGCGCGCATTGTCGCGTCGGCGCCGGTGGGCCGCTGTCTCTTCCTCCGTGGAGCGTCGGGCAGGGGCCACGGCTAGGTTTTCGGTGGGGTGGAGATCGCCTCTTCCTCGGTGGTTTTCGGTGGAGATTTTGTGCTGGAGACGGCGAGGTACCCGCTCTATATAGCGGCCGGGGAGGCGAACGGATGAGATCGCCTTAACTCCGGCCGGCCAACGGCTCGCCTGCCACACCATTAACGTCGACGCTTCAAAAGGAGCGCTCGCCTGGCACTGACGTCGCCGTGGCGCAGACGCTTCGTCGCTGCAGAGATGAAGAGACGTGTCGCTGCGCCCGGCTAGGAAACCGAGACGCCGCCCGACATTAATATAGCTGACCAGGACGACCGACGCCTCGTGTCTCACTGCCATGCGTGCCCCAAGCCTCCCCAAGTTGAGGGCGTGGGCTGGGCGTGCCGGACAGAAAACTTGGCCGCGCTGGACCGAAAATGAATTTGGTCGGCGCGACTGGGGAAGAAAACATGTCCGGCACGCCCCAAAAGCATTTGGGCGGCCGTTTGGGCCCCCGACTAGAGATGCTTGATAATCCACAAGTATAGGGGGTGTATCGTAGTACTTTTGATAAATAAGAGTGTCGAACCCAACGAGGAGCATAAGGTGTTGACAAGCGGTTTTGATGAAGGATTCACTGTAAATGCTCTCAGACAAGTTTTTAGGGGTTTTTGATATGACAGATAAATAAAGTACAAGTAAATAAAATGCAGTAATAATAGTTGCAGCGAGTGGCCCAATCCTTTCTACAGCAAAGGACAAGCGGTTGTTGTACTTATAATGACCAAACGTTCTTGAGGACACACGGGAATATTGTCAAGTGCTTTCGCTTCATATAGTTGATTAATCTTCATTGTTCTGATAAGTGTTGTGTGGGTGAGCCTATGCTAATGCACCGCCCTTCCTAGGACTAATACATACTTGTGATTATACCCCTTGCAAGCATCCGTAAATACAAGAAAGTAATTAAGATAAACTAACCACAGACTTAAATTTTGAGATCCTGCTATCCCTCATGCATCGATATACCAACGGGTGTTCAGTTTTCTGTCACTCCGGCAACCCCACAATTGGCAAATGAATACACAATGCATTCCCCTAGGCCCATAAAGGTGAAGTATCATATAGTCGACGTTCACATGACACCACTAGAAGAATAACACCACAACTTAAGCATCAAACCATTAAATATTACTCAACATAGTTCACTACTAGCATCAAGACTTCTCTCATGTCCTCAAGAACTAAACGAACTACTCACAAGACATCATACGGAACATGATCAGAGGTGATATAATGATGAATAACAATCTGAACATAAACCTTAGTCCAATGGTTTCACCCAATAGCATCAATAACAAGAGTAATCAACACCGGGAGAGTTTCCCCTATGAAATAGACAAGATTCAGCCCTAGATGTTACAACGGAGACGGGATGCAGCGGCGGTGATGATGGTGTTGGCGGTGGAGATGATGATGATGATCCCGATGAAGTCCAGCTCGATGACGGTGATGATGGCGACGATTTCCCCCTCCGGGAGGGAATTTCCCCCGGCAGATTTCTTCCTGCAGGGGAGCTTTTCGCTCTCTGGTGTTTTCCGGCTCTTGGAGGCGGCGGAATATTTCGATGGCCGTCCTCTGTGTGTTAGGGTTCCCATGGGGTCAAGTACACGAAGGGGGGATGGCTGAGGTGGGCCAGGGCCCCCAAACCACCTGGCGGCGCGGCTGGTGGGCCCGCCGCGCCAGCTGGTGAGGAGGGCCCACCTTGGCCCTTCTCAGCCTCCCCTTTTGGCCTCCTTCGTCATCTGGTAAAATAGGGACTTCCATATGTCTCCTTCGATTTATTGATCTTCAGAAATAGTGCATCTCGACGGTGCTTTTTCCAGCAGAATCCTGACTCCGGTGTCCAATTCTCCATTATTCATCAAACATGCAAAATAGGTAAAATAACATAAGTAACACTTCTAAATATGAAATATATCGATGAATAGCAGTAAATTATGATATAAAATAGTGATGCAAAATGGACGTATCAATGCTCTAAGTAGTGCAACCTGTATGTACGACCTCCGACGTTTTGTTCTGGATCGGAGGGAGTATTTCTTGTGTATGTTGTAGCAGCGGCAGAATTCCGCTACGATCGAAAGTACTAGAAGGGTAAGGCGCGATGCCGCGCCCAATGTATATTAAAGTATAACATGTCTTTAATACTCCATAGATATAAATAAGTGTATTATCTATAAACCTATTTGTTGCTATTTTGTCATCTTGATTGTCTAGTAACCGTTTTTTTTGCTGTCACAAACCAAATTGACTTCACACAAAACATTATTGGTAAACAAAAAAATAGAAGCTATAGATATGTCTTGGTAAGTTTTGAAATAATAAAATTCACTCATATAGAAAAATAATTGCGCCTGCAGACACATTTATTATCTTATATGTGAAAATGTTGCTTAACAAAATTGAGCGAACCATTTTTGTACCAAAAAGTTTCAAACAATTACTATCTAAAATTCTAGGTCATTCTCAAAAGTCAGAAAAAATACTGTTAGACCGTAGACATAATTGTCTTAATTTACCACTACCATGTTGTGAAACAAAACACAAAAATTGCATGCTCCATACGTGTGGCTTTGGAGTTGATCCCTTTTAAAACGTTCTTTGGGAAAATCATAATAAATTGAGAATTAGCAAAAAAAAACTTGTAGAAGAAATAGTTGCTGCAATGCTGATCTTCTCGCCCACGCTGCTCTAGGGAGAACTCTAGAGCAAGGTTTCCCATATCAGACGACGGTGGTATACGGCGCCCGGAGAGAGAATTGCGTTGAGACACAAGCCCATAAAAGCGAGTCTCGACAGTGTAGTGCAGCGGGTTCTCGATTGCGGACCCGTATTGATGGTCGCACGCAGGAGGGTGGTGTTGTCTCGCGCGCGCGTCGTCGCTGCATTGCAAGGTCAATGTGTTGATTTCCTAAAAAATGGGTAGACTCAAGAGGGAGGTATCAACTTCTAATGTGTACGTAGACAATGCGTACTTTACTGGACCGTTTTAGGTTCCTGGCTGGGCGTTGGTTGGTTTTGTGAGTCATCTGATTTACATGACGTGGATTGGTGTGAGGTTAGCGTACTATAGATATCGAGAAAAATGACTTTGACCGATTGATATATTTTTTGTGAGACTTTGTTGCATAATATAATAAAAATGTTGTATGCTCATTTTTATGCCATGCAAATTCATATCAGGAGAATAACTTATCTGTAGGATTTTCAACACTAGTGTATTGTAAAAATAGGGTGTACGGCTAAGTGCATGTTACAAAACAGCACTGTGTAACTGTGTAGCCGGCCACATAATTGCGGAACGACCCGTGACCAACTAGGTAAGAACACTTTTTTTACGACATGAAACGTGGAACCATAAGCACCAAAAATTATATATTTTAGGAAAAAAATCACAAACTGAAAGTGCGGCCACAATTAAGATTTGATCTTTATTTTTTTTTGGAGCTCCACTTTTTTATCATAACCTGACAAGTGTGGACACAAGTGTGGACACAATTAAGGAGAGCTATCTATTTGCCCAACCTAAAAAGTGGGGCCACAACTAAGAAGATATATTATTTTTTACAAATAGCTTAACCGTGGGCCACAAACATAAAGAGCTATATACTTTTAATTTTTTTTATTTTAACTTGACAAGTGGGACCACAATCAAGGAGAGGCCTTAGGGAGCTTAGTATTCCTAAGAGATGCATAAGAAACAATACAGCACATACAGCACTTACGTACCCATGCTATGATGTGTGTGTCAGTGTCACCATGCATATGATAAAAGTTTGTGGATAAGAACAAGACGGGGCATACCTAGGTAAGGTTCATACACGACGGGGTTCCTTGTCGGGCTGATGTCTCTGTCTTGATACATAATTTGCCAATTGGATCGGTGGCGTTCCTGATCCATAATATGGCAGTACGACATAAAATCGATCGGTAGGCAGTACAGATGAATTCAATAGACAATACAATATCGTGCATTTATTTCAAGTTCGGTTGGATAATCAGGCAATGATTAGTTTAAGTTATGTTGCATAAATAGGCAATGAGCGTGTACGAAGTGGTACGTGAGGAAAGAGAGAAAGCAGCGATCGTCCAGCGATAGTAAAGTCCCATCTAGGGTTTCGTACCCCTCATCGGTGACGCTGCTGGTCCGCTTCGTATTCGATGCCTTAAGTTCTTGGAGGCATGACGGATCACGGTCTCTCGTAGACGGGAGGGTACCGTTCTTTGTTTAGGTTTTTTCAGTGTCTTCTTCGAGATGTAAAGGCGGCGGCTACATCTTGAAGCTAGAATAAGATATCCCGTCTTATCCCCGCCCTGGTGGTGCGTCTAGCACCAACGGAGGGGGCGTGGAGGCGTGCATCTGGCGGATCTCACGAGATTCAATCCGTTTTTCTGTTCGTCCTTGTGGTTGCAGGTTTGGCCCTTCCGGTTGTCATCACTGGCAATGATTACTGCTCCGTTGCGCTGGTCCCTCGGGGCCTTAGCACGACGACTTTCCATTAGTCTATTATAACAAGTTCTATTATGACAAGCTTTACCTGTCTATGGTGAGGCGCGTCTTCGGCTCGCTCTCAGTGTATATTAATACCCGCCTCTTGTCATGCGTATGGGCCATTTGAGATTTCAAAAATTAGTTATTAAGATTCCCATAAATGGGCCTAAATTCTGACAATCCTCTCACAGATGTCAAATTCTTATTTGAGATTTGCCCTTATTTATATACCAGTGACATCAAAGAAAACTAAGTTCAACTTTCGGCTGGACTTTTAAGTTATATCTCTCAGCAACTTGAACAATGGACTAAGTTTTAAATTGCCAGTTTTGTGCAAATAGATTTTACCCAAGTTATAACCAGTAGCTAGCTGTTAGTAGCCTACCCGCGGGTGGATGATAGTCGTGCTTTGTGGTCTCTTCATGAGCTTTTTAGAGATCCCCAAATCTGATAAATTAAGACGTTTATCAGTCACACTCAAATAGATGTGTTTTTTCAAGAAACTCTGTAGTAGGACATCATCTTTGCTAAGAATGACAATAGAAATACAGTAAAATAGGTGGCCAATCTGAGTTATGCATGTTCACTTATTCACTAGACAACTCAATTAGTAGCATCTACATATTATTCTATCATATGGCTAGCTTGTGAGTATATCCAAAGTACTCAACTAGCTTATTGATTTGGTGCGACTATGGAGATAATAAGCTAGTGGATGGGTATGATGAAGCCATCTAAGAGTATCTCTGACACATCCCTTACAAGTCTCTACCACAAAATTGTCAAAAACAGTTTAAGGTATGCTGGAAAACGATTTACTCGTTATTGTGGGGTTGAATTCAGTTTCTCTTAAAAACTTAATGGGTTTGCCATATATTCCTGGATAATATTTGGTACATTTTTATTAAACAAAAAAAACCATTAAAACGATTATTTAAAGTTTTGCATGTTTTAATGATTATGTTAGTAAGCGAGCTAGAGTGTTGCCCCTTTAGTTGTAACAGTTGTTCTTGTATGTTGGTGTTCTGCTACCATCTTATGTTAAACTTCGGCCTTGGAGGTGATTATCTATAAGATTTGAAATATCGCTTTATTTAGGTATGACATTCGATATTGGGAAATTTTATTTTTTTCACACTAGGTTTTGCCCATTTTGCTTTTCTCGTTCTAAATTTTAACATTTTGCTTTTGCCATTTCGAGGGGCAAAAACGAAAGCAAAACAACTGCAGTTTAGGCATAAGGAAAACAAAATTTTACCATTTTCATTTTGCTTTTGCCCCCACAGAGGGCAGAACTGATGTATACCATGAACTTACAGGGTAAATGCAAAATGTTTAAACTTAAAGTGGCAAAAGCAAAATGGACAAAACTAGTGTGGCAAAAATAAAAAAAATTCCCTTTGATATTATAGTTATCTGTTAGTTTTGTTGGATCTTAGACGGATCAATTCTTCTTTCAAACCTAGTGTATGCATTTAATTTAATTGATTAGGTCGAAAAGAGTTAGTAGATAGTAGACCGATCATGAGATCGCTGTTCCTTACTAGCATGATGTTTCGGTTAGCTAAACCAGTTCCAAAAAAAGAAGGACATCTCACACACAAAAACGATCACGATGAACGGCCACGGTTTTAGCCAGGCGAAGAGGAGAGGTGACAGGTGAGTATTGGCCGTCAAAAGGAAAAGGAAAAAAAAAAAGGAAAGGGTAAAAAGCTTCACGCAGCTGTCTCTTCTCGCCGCCGCCGCCGGCACCCTTCCCGCTACCTCGTCGTGATGGCCACCCCCGTCAAGCCTGAACCGGCCGCCGTGCCACCGAAAGCGCCGCAGCCGCCGCCGGCGGTGAAAGGGGCCATGATGCGCCGCATCTTCCCCTTCCTCCTCGCCACCAACGTCTTCATCGGAGGTGACCAGAGGCCACACCCCTTACTCGATCTCTTCCATTCCCAGTATTATGCCTCTGCATTTGTGGAACAATCTCTTTTTGGGGTCGCTGCGGTTCGTTCAGTGCTATTTGCTACTCGGCTAGCCTGTCTGCTAGGGTTCTTGGTGTTCTTCCCTGTGCAGATTTGCGCAAGGAAGATCGAATCTCGATAGTTCCCAGTAAATTATACTTTTTAGCTACTCCCTCCGTTCGGAAAAGGATGTCACAAAAATGTGCTATGAGTACTACATATGATTATGATCGGTTTGTGCCTGTCATGTAGCTGTAACCTCTTGCATAACGATTGTGCATCTGTGCCACCTCAGTTTGCTCCGAGTGTTCTCCTGGAAGGATGTATTACTAACAGTGGCAGTGGATGTGGGATGATGATATTGAGAGGATTATGAGGGACACCTGTAAATACAAGTTGTAGGACTGTCGGAATCGGATGGCTTGACATGACTTCCGTGCCTAGATACTCTGAACCTGGATAGCCTGATGCGACATAAGAAATGTGGATAGAGTTTGTTTTACGCTATATGTTTTAATGTGACCACATGTCTAGCTTCTCGCATGATATGGCTGATTAGTTTGCGGAGATTTGTTTAAGCCATACTTGCGTTAAGACTAAAGACCTAGAAATGATTGACCAGGTGAACAAAACTAGAGACATGGGATTAGCATTGGGTATATCGTCGTGGCAATTGAAATTCAATAATGCAAGGATATTGATGGTCCAGAGGATGGAATGGGGTAGCAGCGCATGCCAGTGATAAAACATGAAATAAATGATGAAGTTTATGCCCACTACCTATTTTAGAATTTAGGTATGATGTTTATGTGGAATTTCAATTTTCTTATGTAAAAAATTGGGGGAACATGTGGTCACTCTATTGTCTAATAGGACAGTCATAGGTGACATAAACTCCACTTGCACAATGATGAGACTCCAGGGAATATGAACGAGTTTGGTTTTATTTCTTACAGATAAATTCCATATTTGTATTACTGAGTCTTATCATTTTCACTATTAGAATTGATCCTATAGGTTAGTCACCATTCCTTGTGGTGTTCTGAATGGTACATAGTACTCTAATCCTGTCATGCGAGGGTATGAGCCCATCTTGGTGCTTGCTGTATTTACTTGTATCGTGGATTGAGATTGATGGGATAGATATATAATTCACAAGTTGCAGGACATATGCAGTACTCTTTGAAAGTAAGGAAAGTACTGTAGCACACATCTTCATGATTTGACCATTATGTGGTCAGAAACTGCAAAACAATGTTTGGATAAGGAAAGGAAAACACAGCTTTGAAATAAAACATATGAAATGGAAATGGGGGTATAAATATATGAATAGAAAACATTGAATATGAGGACAGAATTTGTATTGGGAATGAAGGAAAAAAGAAGGCTAGGAGAGGTAGGAGCGGAAATTGGTTTTCCGTTGAAGACGCATTTGAGAAAAACTTTCCATGAGGTAACTAAGGAGAGACTTGTTCATTCCAAACGGCATGAGAGATGGCAATTCCTTAGGAACAAATTTTCGTTTGCTTTTCCTACGTTTGTCCTCCGTCCAAACATGGTGTCAGGGGTTCCTGTGCTTTGGAAACACAGAAACTCATAGCAGTTCAAGGATTTCTTTTGGTTAAGTCAGAAATACACAATACATATATAGGCTACTGTTGTCCAGGATCAGTAAAACTATATGCAAATCTCCAATTTATGGCAGCTAGAACATTTCTACTATACCATTTATAGCGCAGTGTTGTTTTGCTCTCCATTTTGTTAATGTCTGTGAAGGCCTACTGATAACTAAATGCTGCTCTCAAGGCGATTAGGAGTTGAGTTTGCTATGAGATGCGTATCAATTTTCTATTTGATGACCTTTCTGTTATTGCGCTATATCCTTTCCTCTTTTATTCTCCTTGATCACGTTTTCACATGATAATTCAGTGATCTAGTTTACTGAGGCACGCTAAACACCTTAACATACTTAATCCATGTAGTTATGCCTGCTGCATCATGATTGAGCAAATGCACTGTATTGTATAGTGTTTACTGCTGGGGCATCAATTTTTGGGATCTGAGAGTTATTGTGGTCCGGGAATATGTATTCTAGTACTCTTGTTTTATCTGATGGTGCACACATATTTCATTAAGTTGACATCCTTGTACCATGCAGTTTATGTATTTGCAAAGACCTACAAACGAGACCAGGACAAGAAAACTGCTGATGCTGCAGCAGCAGCTGCTGCGGCAGCAGCATTGTCATCCCCACCTGCTCCAATTGCTAAGCCTGCAGAACCTGCTCCTCCACCCAAAAGAGTGCTCCCACCATTGTCCCAAGATGAGCAGCGCCAGGTCTACAAGTGGATGCTCGAAGAGAAGCGGAAGATCAAACCACATAACGCTGCTGAGAAAACCAAAATCAATGAAGAAAAGGCTCTTCTCAAGGAGATAATCCGAGCCGAGTCTCTCCCACGTTTGTGGTGATTTCATCAGTTCTCCTGCTGGCCTTTGTTATTTTGTCCTCCTGTGATTCAGTAAGGGCGTGTTGTCGATGTAGTGTTGTTAGGTGGCACAGATAGTATGATTTTGTAGGCTGATACGTCGGCAGTTGATGGCAAAGAATATTGAGCAACTCCAGTCTACAGATAGCTGTTTCCTATTGTAGCAAAATTATGATAAGGTCTATTGTGGAAACCAAGGGGCTATTTCGTTCGTCTGGCCTGGCCGGGATGTGCTCGGAGATGAGGGCAGGTGGCCGGGCGTTGTATTTGGTTGGTGCCTCAGACTCTGGGACATCTCACCTCCAGCCATCTGAATTTTGGCTAAACGGTCGACATTACTAGATTTAAATTGTGATTTTTTTTTTTGAAACGAATCAGACTTGTAAATAAATGTGTCCATGTTTTCGCGTGCTTCTGATTTCTATATGGGGCGTCCAGTCTAAACGATACATGGTGACTAAAAAGTTGCTTTTTTAAGCAATGCACCCGTGGTTTTTTCGGGACACAAAGGTGTTGCTTGGCTGCAGTGTGCAGAGTTGGAGCGGGTGGCTAAGAGCATCTCTAACTGGAATTCGCAGATTCTGCTCCCAAACTGTCCGTGACACGTCGAGACCTGATCCGAGGAAAGAGACAAATTTCAAATGATGTGTTCTCCAATCAGGACCTCTAAATTCTTCCTCATATCCAAGCAAATTACATGCATATTGGTTCTTTTGCATAGTGAACATTATCTTCATATGAAATCTAACTCTCTTTTTTTTTAGTTTATATGAGATCTAACTAATGCACAAAGTTAAACCATACATAGCAACTACAGTTATAACGAAGATAACTATAACTCCCTCAAAAAAAAGCAAGACCTAATCGAACTACGCCCAGACCAAGCTCGCGTCCACTTCGGCAGTTCCCCTGATTCCACATCGCCCCGACCTCCGCCAGCACTAGCTCGATCCGCCGCGATGCTGCCACGGCGCCACGCCGCCGTTCTGCGCTTCAATATTCCTCTCTCTCGTCTGTGGTACAGTTGTGCGCGCCTGCGCCACCTGTCGGCCTCCGCCGTCCAGTGGCGGAGCTAGACTAAACTTAACCAGGGTGCACTACCATGTCATATCTACTGATTTTTTTTTTTGAAAGGAGCTCGTGTACAAGGTCAAGAACAGAACGAACAAGCACACACGAACGGCAGCAAGAGCCACCCCACGCACGGCAAACACGGATCCACCACGCACACCACGCACCCAAGCAAACGCCTCGACCAACCTTGTTGAAATGCCGCAGGATCCATCTGCCGCAAGCAGCAGAATCTGAGCGTTGAAAGAACATCGGCCCCGAGCCGCCGCCAGAGCGTCGTCGCCGTCTCACGCCGGAGACGAGAACGAAGGCGCCAACCATCTTCCGCGAAGCCCACCGCGTCCACCGACGAAGGAGAACATCCCGCCTGCAAACTCCCAGAGAACTTTAGCAAAAGCACCACCCTGCACCGCGGTGCAAGGCGAAGAACCCCGAGGACAAGAGCTAGCGCCGCCACCACGGCCACCAGCTCGGGGGGAGGCACGCCACGGCTCCGAGGAGCAGCGGACGCACCAGCAACGACAGATCTACCCCGAGCGTCCACCGGAGCACCCAGGACAGAGGAGGGCACCGCCGCCGCCAAAAGCCTCTCCGGCCACGCCGCCACCTCCACAGCGCCGCCGGCAGGCACCCCACGCACACCTAAACTATGTACACGCCGGGATCCGGCGATTCCCCGTCCTCCCGCCGCCGGAGCGGCCGCGGAGGGCGAGGGATCGGCCGGATCGCCGGCGGCGAGCTGGCTTGCACGGGAGTCGCCCAAAAATCGCCCAGTTCACTGTAGGTGGGGAACGGGGAAGGGGTCCAGGTGGTTTGCTTGACCATATCTACTGATTTAGCTCACCTGGGTGCACAAATCGTTGATTACACGGGTGCAAATAGTGATTTTTAGCTAATTTGCAAGGTAAAAAGGAAAGCTACCGGGTGCCTGTGCACCCGGCTGGTAGCATGTAGCTCCGCCAGTGCCGCCGTCAGCGATGCATTTCCTGGATAGCCTAGCAGCGGAAGTTTGGGCAGTGGCACGAGGAGAAGAGGCATCAGCGGCAAACGTTGTCGATGGCAAAATCTTCAAGACATTGCAAGCGGTCACATCACGACCAACAATCAACAGCGGAAACAAAAGATTATTCACCACTTTTATTTCAGTTTTGATATCCAGAGTAGAGTAGAAGAACTGTCAATGTCAATTTCAGTTTTGATGTTGCAGGAACATCCACAAGCAGGTGCTTCCGAAGTATTTGATCCAGCAAGCGTGTTGATTGACCAACCATACGTATATAATTTGCTATGTCGAGAGATAAATATTTATTTGCAAAAACTAATGAGAGCAGATTATGCTATGTTTTCATGCATTAAGGATCAGCAAGGACCCTTTATTTTGTTGAATAGACTTCTTTATGTGTCTCAAAAAAAATTGACCTCATGTGTTCGTCCCTCCTCGTCTCAGTTCCTGGCTCCCCCACTGCATGCACCATAAGGCACTTGCAAATTATCCAATAGTAGTATAACCATATCATTCCTTTGTCACCTGAATAATCATGTGATTGGCTTCAATGCTGCAATACATTGTTGTTGACACTACTTACTCATACGGTATGCATTCCTCTATGCGCCAACCCAATGCTAATCTATCGTGAGTCACACAAAAAATTCTTAGCCGCAAAAAAAATTCAGACAACCACATTATTACTATACATAAATCCTTGATAGTACACATATTGGGCGTACAAACGCATTACTCGCTAAGCACGAGGTAGCACATGGGCTTAGTTCGCTGTTTCCTATGTAAGCTTCTCTCGCCTTACTGAGCTTAACATGTCTATGTCTAACCCTCAAAGGAGCGGCGTTTTGGCACCTGGGAGCATATGCTCCCGCGGTATTGTAAGAAAAATAAAAAATAGATTTTTTTTCAAAAATTCCGAAAAAACTCACATGCGTGCCTGGTACGAACAATCGTGTGAATTTTCATAACAAACTGACATTGTGGCTTACCTGTGCAAAAAAAAGACAAATCATAGGTCTGAAAATTCAAAATTTGGATCTCATTTTCTGTCAGAAATTTGTCTTTAAGAAATTTGTCTTTATTTCACAGGGCGGCCACGGTGTCATTTCGTTGCGAAAATTCACACGCTTGTGCGTGCCATACTCGGGTATGCCTGTGATTTTTTTCGGAATTTTCTGAGAAGTTTTTTTTTATTTGCCGGAAAACAGGGAGCATATGAGCTGTGTTCCATTGTGAATTTCCCCTCAGTACTCAACTATTCATGTATCTTTTTTGTCTGTATGCTATCACGAGACAAATCTTACTAGATGTCACAAGACATAATCTTTGAGTCAAATCACGTCACTGTATATGATTCTTTCTTGTTTGATTATACATAAAACTGTTTCCGAAAGTTTTTAACTTGTAGTGTTTTGTTTCACACAACCACCGAGGCAAACAATGCCATCCAACGCACCATGCAAGGAGGGAGCAGTCTTGCAGCACCATCTCTAATTGCTAATTAATCCCTCCATTGTATAGCTCATTTTTGTGACATCCTTTTCCGAACGGAGGGAGTAGATGACTTTTATTAGTCACAAGAGTCTGAAGCACCATTTAACCAGAATTCATTCATCATTTGCTAGGTATCCCCTTCCTGCAAAGAAAATGGCAGTGTCGATTAAATGCCTCGGTGAACATATTGTGCAAACAATACCACGGAGACCAGCGGAGAATATGGCATTTGCTGATACCTTGTTGGACATAATGAAATCCACCACAGCAGCGGAGAGTTCTTTACGATGTGCGGTATAGCCGTGATCTGCTCCGTCAATGACACTCAATTTGTGAGTTGGTATATGTTTCGCAAATTCATATGCGTCTTCCACCGGAATGATCTCATCAGCTGAACCATGAACCGTGAAAAAGCTGAACAAAGAGAGTAAAAGTAAGTGGAAATTTGCAACAGGTGGTTTATAGCACAATATGGAACCTTCGCCCAATTGCAAAAAACATTATGTTTTCTATCCTGCAAGTGCGTGGGAACGACAACTTCACAAAGCAAAATGCGGCACGTTGGGCCACGGGATGACGCTTCAGCTGGTAACTCAGATATAAGGGTAATAATGCCTAAATTGGTTTCTGACCTGCACTCTTTGCTGATGGAAAAGCTCGTTGCACGCATATCAGTATTCAATCTTTCCATCAAGCTGTCTTTTGTTACCCTGTATAAAACCTTTCCTACATTGCAACCAACAAATAGTCAATATGACCATGAACGACAAGTATGATACATACACATCATATGGAATTGTTTCAGAAAGTAGCTTTAAAAGTGTAATGTAAATGCTCGTACACATTCATTACCTGACTTGTCTGTGACGTCAATGTAACCTTCCTTGTTTATCATGTCAATAAACTCTTTCCCAAGGCGTTCTTCAATGCCTTTCTCCAAATAAAATCGGCCAGACAAGTTGACAACCATGTGGACATCGTCATACAGGGAAGCATACAGAACGACCACATCTCCTCCTGGATAATTGTTTTTGCAAAATCAATGGCTAAATTTTCTAAATTACGAGCTAAATGTGCAATGAAAATTATGGTAAGCATTGACGGCTGTTAATGATAGATAAGAATAAAGATACTCCCTCCATTCTGGTTTATAGGTCATGCACGTGTCCCTAGATTGTCAATTCGATCAATGTAACATTAGTTGTATAACACAAAAAATATATCATTACAAAATATAACATATAAAGTTTCAAATGGTATTTTTCCTAATATTTAACTAGTATTATGTTGGTCAAACTGATGATCTAGTGACGCGCGGAAGACCTATAAACTGGAACGGAGGGAGTAAGAAATATGTATATTTAGTCAGGCAAGATATCAATTCGGTTATGATGAAAAGGGTACGGTATTAGGCAGTTAAGGATCCTATTTTCAGGGGCCAAGTCAGCCCTTTTGGTAGAAGGGATAACATGTAATCCATATGAAATATCCGAGCAGCGAGAATAAACACAGGAACAAAACACTGATGTTAATGTATTGTGCTAAACTGAGAGCAATATACTTGGATGAGAGATGTTCTAAGTGTACAAGGCAGCAGTGCCAGCATCACAAACAAATTTGACCCACGGACATGTGCCAACTTGGCTTTGATGTTTATGAACAGAGGCAAGAATATCTCTACAGCTACCTTTTTTAACTCTTGCATAGACTGTACCTCCAAGGCTCCAAGCTGTTGAAGAACTAAACAAATTCTTTCATCTTCTAATTACACATACTCATTAAAACTAATTAACAACAGCAATAATAAACATGACTACACAACAAAAAAATACAATGTATATCACCTACCCTTGCTGTGACCAACAATAGCCGTGACGTCATACTTGTCCTGATAAAGATATGAGACAACAGAATGCAAGTCGTCAGCCTCTTTCCTGTAGTTGCCGTATTGGAACTCGCCTTCACTTTCTCTGAAAACATATGATCAAAGGCATATTCTGAATGAGGTTATGAGCTATCCATGTTTGAACTTAAGTTACATAGCAAAACTGTTGCATCAAGAAACAAATATTCCAAATTCTTCATAATTTATTTGTCCATGAGAAAATTGTAGTTGTACATAAGAGTATAAGACTACCTTCAGACAAGATAATTCTATGAATAACTTACCCATTTCCACTGAAATCAAAGCGGAAGATACTAATCCCTTCTTTTGTAATTGCATCTGCTAGATCAACAATGACGCTATCACTCTGAAAGCAAGCATTTAAACTTCATTATCCAGGTTATATAAATTACTCCTATGATGGTATAATTCGCTGCATCTCACATAGCAACATGAAACTTGGAGATCCTTGTCTTAACGAGGAGAAGGCAAACTTCTTCTGGTGACGAAATGGTTATGTACCTTGGAGGACGTAAAGCCATGGCACAAGACTACAATTTTTTTCGAACCCGTGGGATGCAGCATTCCCACAAGTTTCTCTCCGTGCTTGTTCGTTATCAACACCCTCTGTGTAGCAGCTGTTTCAGAAAACCACGTAGTGTCAACTATTTGGGCTCAAGATGTGTTCCACGTATGTTCAACTCTATGCCAAGAATATAACTAAAAATCACAATAAGGCATCATTGAACTGAAACTATTAACATTTTAAAACCATATGTATTTGCTAAGTAAAATAATTCCAAAATCCTTAGGGTTGATGTGGCCATCTGAGCACTTCTCCAGAGCAGCAGAAGAAACAATTCTAGCCAAAGATTGGCTACGCATATTGTTGAGATCAAATTTGAAGTTGCTCTAGTAGTTACCCCTCACTCGCGCACCCAAGAGAAGGTACGAAATATGAAATCAAGAAAGGGACTTACGGGGACTGGAAGCATGCTGGCAGGAAGCGGTGAGCGGCTGCGCCATGGATGACGGACGGCGGCAGCGACCTCGTGCGGTTGGGATGGAGGAACTCACTGCTCGAGGCTGCTCACGCCGCCGGCTGCCGCGGGATCAGGATGAAGGGATTCGCCGGTCAAGTGGAGGAGGGGGAAGGAATCGAAGGAGTCCAGAGAACGGAGCCCCGCAGAATCATCAGCTGGCTAGTGGCTGCTAAACCGTGAGTGGCTGGAAACCGTTGGATTGGTATCTTGGACGATGCAGACTGATACACGTTAGAAGTTTTTAGGTTCTCCCACGATTGGCTTTGCAGAAAATGATATGCACAGTTTCACATGTTATACAGATTTGGATTAAAAGGTCTACATATAGACACTAAAACGTGTCTAAATAAGATAAAAGAGTGTTTATTAATATCGCGGAGATACAAATTACACCTAGCCTCTCCAACAACGCAATAACCAAAGCTATTACGGATGCACACAGCCGAAAGACAATAAGAAGAAGAAATTAAAAAAAAAGGTCCCGCTACAGAGTTACAATCCTTGCAGCCGCCGGACAACCACCACCAAAACAACAGCTGATGTCCAATTCTTCAAAAGCAACGCCTTCAAGAAGAACAATGTCAGGCACAACCAATTAAGGCCAGACCTTGGGTTTTCACCCTGAAGATAGTCATCGCTCTCAAAACAATGTCTTCAGCAGGACCATTGTCAGGCACAACCAATTAAGGCCAAACCTTGGCGATTTCTTTGATGTCGTACTTATGTTTGGTTATGCGAGGACCTGGTTCTGCTTTAGGACCCCCTCCCCTCCCTCCCGTGACTGCGCCGCCCCCGCGGCAGCCGGCGCGGCTCTTTCCCTTCTTCCTCCTCGTTCCTCCGTCTCGTCTCTCCTCCTCCGCCGCCGTCGGCGTGAGCCGCCGAGCAAGGCTCGGGCGGTGCCGGCGGCGGCGGTTCTTCTTTACCCGCGCCTCAAGGAGACTGCGCAGGGCGGCGACCTTCCGGCGGCAGTGCGGCTCGGGGGGCGGTGGTCCCGCCCGACCTGGTGGTGGCGTCTCGATGGTGGAGCTCAGCTGCTGCGGGGCGGCGCAGTGGAGTGATGCGCACGGGGACGATGGCATCTAGGCCCTGCGGCCCAGATCTGAGCCCGGCGGGCCCCATCTGGGTCCGGCTGGCCGCACTGCTCCTTGTTGTGTTCTGCAGTTCGTCAGTGAGGTAGAGGTTGCAGGGGCAGCGGTGACGGTGGCTCCGGTTGCAGCGTGGCGACGACCTTCACGAGCCCAGATTCGGCCCGGCCGGACCCTATTAGGACTGGTGTGCCCCGATGGGGCTTTACGGGCCCAACGGGCCCGGCCGGACCTGACGGGACTGGTTTTCTCTGCTGCCGCGTCCGGTCGCCTACCGTCCTTGGCGGTGGAGGTGCTTCCCTCCCGCACGGCCGTGTGATACCCGATGACGTAGTTACATGCGTCAAAAGAATATGGGTTAGGTTGAGACTCCAAGTCAGAGTGTATAGTATAGGAAAGACTGTTTTCCCCACGAGGGATGACTCGAGGGTTTAATATCGAAATCTCGGGGAACTAGTAGTGAAAGATTTATCTTCTTATCCTTCTCTTGAAAAACTACAAAACAAAGTAAATTGTTTTGTGCCCTCAACCTCACCAAGTGGTTGTCAAGCACAAGGTGTGAGTATGATATGAAAAGATAATGAATGCAAAACAACAAATAAATATGCAATGATGATAAATAAATAAATATGCAAGGATGGTGGAAACAATGATGGATGATATTTTTGGGTTTTATATTGTGAATGCAAGATGTAAAAGTGTTTTTGTATTTCCGGATTTCTAAATGGCAGAAAATGGAAAATGCTTAAAAGTTGTTGGAAAAGTGTTTCTTATGATTAAAAATGGACCGTGGTTCATGGTTTCACAAATGCACTCTCTTTAATAAAGTGGTAGATAATGGAACACTAGAATTGACATATTAGATTGCAACAAAAAGGTTTCATGGCAAGTTACTAATTATATGGGCATCACGTCCTAACGTAGAGATCTTTTGTTTATTAATCTCTCTTATACTCCACTAAGATGGAAATTAAATCGAGTCATCTTAGTATTAAGATAAATCAGAGTATACCATTAAGTTCTATGACATGAAGTTAAAATAAGAACTTGCTAGATCTAGTCATGAAGTAGTGGCAAGGTCACACCCACATCTCCGGTAGCAATGTATTTTTCTTTATCCCTAGTGAGGCAACAAAGTAAGGTAAAGTACCCAAGTAGATCGCGGAACTTCTGTCACTTTCACCGCACTAGCCACCCCCCATTACTCCATCTAATGCACACATTCCCTCTCACATGCTCTCATACACAAGTTTGATCAGAACAAGTAAACAAGAACGGGGTACATAATGTGCATCTACTTTCATAACTGAAACAAAACTATTCAATCTCAAACATATATTAACTCATAAAAAGATCCACCACAAAGGTATTACATATGACCGTAATCATGTTCAGCAGCTCATACGGTGCTAATTAGTGAAGCTCAAAGAGAGCAGAGATACATAAGTTACTTCCACAAACCCATAGTCCAGATGTGGACTACTCGCTCTTCATCATGGAGACGGTGGAGAAGTCGTTGGAGAAGATGGAGACCATGCCGACAACGCTCCGCCGGAGTTTTTCCCCTCCAATCTGCAACTCTAGGCCTCTATTTCGTGGTTTGTGTTTCGGCGGCGCTCTCCTCTGAAAGCCATCGATCGGGGGACTATTTTTATAGTAGTTTTTAGGTCAAGACGGAGGCTCGGGGAAGAAGATCGACGGCATCGGAGGCTCGAGGCCCAAGTTAGGGGCCCCACGCGGTCAAGGAATCTGAACGTGTGGGCCCACCTCTTTCGGCCCTCGGGTCTCCGTTTGTTCGCTTCCTTCGCTCCTACGCTTCGTTCCTTGCAAAAACTGACGTCCGTGAAATATTAGGTCATTTGGACGTTGTTTGGGTCCCTGAAACGTAAAAATAGGGAAACTGTGAAATATTCCCAAAATCAATATAAAACAATGATATAACCCTTATATGATGCAAATATGATTGAAATATAAGTAATATAATGCAAAGTTCATGTATACATTTTACATGCATCACCGTGATCTGCTGACCCTAGTTCATACTTCTCTTCGCCCTCGTCTTGTTGACCTCGTGACGACTACTTTGGGGAGACGGCGGTGGTGGCCTCGGAATCGCTTTGGCGCATGTTGGTGGACGGCTTGTCGGGTGGTGTCGAGGCTCGTCCTCGCGGGGCTTCGTTGCTACGGATCGCTAGGGTTGGGGATAGGGCTTTCGGGTGAAATCCTTGTCGGTTCGTCGGGCACAGACGCGGTGCCGCGCCCGGTGGCACATTTCCTTCATGAAAGACGTCGTGGCTACCCTTTATCCACTTCCCTCTGTGTCGGGGAAACCCTAGAACCAGTGCGCTGATTCGGGCAGCAGCATGGCTTTCGTTCTTGAAGGTGCTGCTTGGTACTCGTCGATTCGATTCTAGGAGCGTGGTGGTACTTCGTCGGAGAGGGCGCACCGATTGCGGGTCATCGTCGCTTAGTCAATCCGCCTATGTCTCCTTTTTGTTTTTCTTCTTTTCTTCTCTTTGGGTGTTTGTTTGCTGCCGCCCCAACATATCGTGACTATTGGTTGTATCGGGTGGTTGCTATATTTATATAGCGGGGATACGGCCTATTTTTCATCGTGTTTGGTTATGCAAGGGAATTGTCTTTGCTTGACTGATTGTTTGCTTGGAACACGTCATGATGCATTGGTTTAATTCTGGGTTGGTTCTTGCAAATGTGCAGATCGTATCTGATGATGCTGTCCACGGCCGGATATTGTTCCGGCTGCTGAGATGCTCACAATTAACCCTTTCAGTTCATATTGTATTTAGCAATCTCTGGCTAAACCCCTTACATGATTTCTTCTCTCTGAAGCATGCAGCCCATGTGGCTCTGCACCCGTGGTCTCTAACCATTACTGCACTAGCAGCGCTGATGTTCACATTTTCCAACATTCAGCTGGTAATATTTCTCGGTGTGTGCATTGCGGACAGGGAACCCTTTTGATTAAACGATCCAGAAAACTACCACAACTTTTACAATGTTGATTGATGCCTTATCATTCCACGTTTTGTTGTCTCTGTTGCGTGTAGACGTGTAGATTAAAATGAAGATACCTGATGTGCAATCAACAGCAGCCTCACAGCACCAGTACTGCAGTACACACATGCCAGATTTTAAGTGATATATTTATTGCCAAATTGTCAGCTTCATCCTTTTTTACCGCCCAACTTAACGTCCAGCTAATTTAGATTCCTATCTTCGTACTATTGCAAATTTCAGGCATGAAGGAAGGGGTGCATTAAGTTGACACTACTTCGTCAAGTTAAGACTCGAGGAAGGGATGCTTAACTTGAGGTACTACATTTTTTAACACGATATCTCCACCACGTGCTCCTCCAAAAAAATTATGTGACATTAGTTTGTTAGCTCCTACACATACAACAATGCAATTATATGGATGTTGTTTCTTTTGACCACTTTTTCGTTTCATTCCTATGCTTTTACTTTACTGAATATCCTCAAATTTACTAAGAAAATATTACTACAAATTTCCGCAGCAACGCGCGGGGTATCTTCTAGTTATTTACTTGCCTTCGCGCGTGTGAAGTTTGGGCAACTTTGAGGCTTCAGGATTACATAACTCAAAACTTAGATGGTGAGAGATCTGGTTCATCCATCCTTGAGGCCTTAATATGTCAGCCAAAGCAAAGAAATCCGGTCCTGGGTATGCTCCATTTGAGGAGTCTATAGCAGTAGCATGATGGTATATTAGGTGGCAACGCAGGGAATTTGTTAAAGGCGAGAAGGTGGCAGATCCGACTCGAACAACGTTTGCTATTAGTGCATTAACAGCAAATTTTGTTCCAGCGTCTTCTCCCAAATCAGTGGAACCGGATATTAGGGCATGTACAATGCTAGAAAAGGCTAGTCTTCTCTTAGCCCTCCACGTCACTTAGAGAAGACAATAAAATGTTAATAATGGAGAGCATATGGTACAATGGATAAAATAGTCTTCTCTTAATTTTTAAGAGATCATCCCTTAACTAAGGGAAGACAACCATCTCTCTCTTCATTCTCTTTCTTCCAACTAAGCAAAAATCTGACGTGACATTTATAAGGGAAGGCTGACGTCACCGCATTGTACATGCCCTTAAGTGATCAAAGCCAGTTAGAGGTGGTCTAAAGTTGAATATTGATACCTCGTTTCATTCTGACGGAACGGGTGCAGCTGTTATGGTTTTAAGATATCATTGTGGTGAGGCAATCGCTGGGTATGCGTGTTTGATGGACCGAGTGCTGAGCGGTAGTACCACTGAAGCTTATGCTTTATTGGAAGGACTGAAGTTTTTGGAAAGATTGGGAGTTTCCACGGTTATAATTGAGTCTGGTTCTCTTGAGCTAAACCAGGCATGCAACGCTGTCATAGAAGTGTGGAGTCCCTTTTCTGTTGTTTTCGCAGAATGTTTCATGTTGGCTTATAATTTTGGTTCAATTGCTTTCAAACATTGTCCAAGAGATGCTAATCAAGTGGCGCACTAGCTAAGTATTCTTATTATACGAGGTCAATAGTTAGATGGGAGAGAGATCCTCCAGGTTTTATTCTACCTTTTGTAATCAAAGATGTAACCTTTCTGGATGCTTAAAGGCGGCAAGTTTCTAACGCACTCTTTTCCTTACCAGGGTACGTTAGGGGACTGGTAAGGTTTTTATTGAGGCGGCTTGCTGACCTTAGTAGGTATGACTGTTGGCACCACTCATCAGAGACCTCGTCAATACGAACAATCGGTGCTATCTGCAACGAACCAGTACAATACCGGTGGAAAGGTGAAAAAAAATGCTAGTGGCTTTACGAGTTTTGTTCCGTTGACATGAATCCGGTGGGGAAGCCCCACAACGAGTTATTTTTAATAATTTTAATAAATAATAAGAACCCAATTTCTCATCTATATGGATTTAAAACATGGTTTTTACGAGTTTCTTGTGCAATTGTGGTGTTTTTTGTTTGCAATTTTCTTACGCTCTTACCAGAGTTAAGGCCACTCCCGTTCAAGCTTCTTTCTCATGTGCTCACGCTTTTAACGTTTCACTTAACAACATCATCGGCATGGGCTTCCCTTACCACCACGATCATGGCCACCTTACAGCCGTCGCTTGCACGCCTTCCCGCCGCCCTGACAGCATGCCTCTCTCGGGCAACTTCAGTCGAGAAGAAAAGAGGCCTCGCCTCATTGTGGGTCTCTGAGAAGCATTATACGGTGATCACGCCACCGAAACCCCTTCTTCAAACGACGACAAGAAGGATGAGTGTGTCACACCGCTTTGGCTCTCTCAATTATGCCATGGTGTGTCACGGCGTAGTACATACTTTTGCGCACGTCATGGGGAGGGGGGGGGGGGGGCGTTTGCGGGCAGGCACGACTTTTACGCATCTTTGGCATCATCTCCTACGCGACGGAGCTTGCTACTCCCTCCGTCCAAAAATAAGTGTCTCAAGTTTGCTCAAAAGTATAGATATCTAGACATGTTTCATGTATAGATACATCCATTTTTTGTCAAATTTGAGACACTTATTTTTGAACGGAGGGAGTACATCGCATTTAACACTCGCCGGTCTCCTCTCCTCTCTGCCATAATGTCCATAGCCTACTGGCAGTCGCTGGAGGTCCAGTGCGCCACTCGGACTGCTATCAGATGTCCAACATGATTGTCGTACCTGTCAAAGGATGCGGCTATCTAGCCGGTTCTCGTGCACCGTGCCCAGACATGGGGCGGGGTTCTATGTATGGATCGGATACGGTCGAACAGTACAAGCGGGAAGTGCGTCCGTGGGCATTAGTCTAAGTTAATTCACATAATAGGAGGCTGTGTTTTTTTCCTTTTTCTCTAAAAGAATATGAAACGGAATAATATGTGTTTGATCCTCTAAGATGACGAGGCGTATGCCCTGTGTGCTTATATTCCTCTGCCCAAACAATAAACTTACATGTAAGATGTTACTGAAGAATGCGTGTTGGATCATCTAGAGTCGTGTCTGCGCTCTGCCCGGCTCAGGCGATTTGGTATGGACACAACAAACAAGTACGAGTCCTCTGATCTTGTAAGGGCACCTCCAACGGGTTAGCGCAAACGGATATCAAACCAGACACATTTTTGTTCGTTTGGTGGCGGACTGCAGACGCATTTTGGGCCTCGGTCCGTTTGGGGTGGGGTGCCCCCAACGGCCTGGCGCATGTTTGCCCATGGTCCGGAATTTGGCTATGTTTTTCACCAAATAGCTAAATAGTACACAAATTATGAATAGAAAATAATAGCCCACAAATAATAAATAACACGGTTTATTACAATAAAGTGCACAAACTGAAATAAATAGTTTGTTCGATAAAATAAAATTAAGGAGGGCACGACTACTGGTTTCACATGTCGTCCGTCCCGTTGGGGTGGGTTTGTGTGGCTGGTCATTGGGCCCGACGCGTACAGGGAGGACAAGACCGAGATTTTGTCCGTCCCGCCCCAAAGCTGGATCAAAGTTGGGCCGCGTTTGGGGCGAAATCACGTATCCGCGCGGATGCAAGTTTCTTTGCGCCAGCTCGTTGGACCACCTCACTTGTCCATTCAGACAAAAATGGACTGGGCTGCTCCGTTTGCGGCTAACCTGTTGGAGGTGTCCTAAGCCTTTGCAGCTCGCAGAGGGAATCTGGTTGGCAGGCAATATGGGACTTCGTCATATTGTGTTGAACCTGATTCTCTTACAATGGTTAAGCTATGGAAGTCAAAGAACTTTGAATGGTCAGAAATAGCCACTATGAGATTCTGGAGCTGAGCGAGAATTTTGTGAACTTCAGTTTAAATTTTGCAGAACGCGAACCTAATGGAATGTCCCATCGCTGTGTTAAGCAGGCTAGTGAGTATAGAAGTAGATGTATTTGGGTTAATTTCATACCAAACTTTCGTAGAAATTGCCTGCTTAAAGAATGTAATTCCTCTGGTAGATCAATGAAGCATGTTGAGTCGCAAAAAAAAAAAACTTACGGTAGCATCTGACAACCATACACGAACCAGCGACGAATTCTTGTACATACTCACGAGCCAGAGAGTGATAAAAAAAGTTCCATACTTTCTACTGCATGGTTTTCTATTACTTGCTGCCTATAACACCCCAGCGGGAAAAATGTAGAACGGTCATGGTCTTCAACTGTCTTGTTCAGAGAGCGGAGCGTCAGTAAAGCATACAGCCTTAGATTTATCAGAACTCATTCAGCTTTTGCTAACGAGGTATCCCCAGCCTGCAAAGAAAGAACAATCACAATGGTCGCATTAAATGCCTCGGCGGACATATTGCGCAAACAATATGACAGAGAACAAATGAGAAACTGCCACTTGCACATACCTTCTTGGAAATAATGAAATCCACCACAGTGTCGGAGAGTTCTTTACGATGTAAAGTGTAGCAGTGATTTGCTCCCTCGATGACCCTGAGTTTGTTGTTCGGTATGTGCTTCGCAAACTCGTACGCATCTTCAACCGGAACGAGCTCATCAGCTGAACCATGAACTGTGAAGATGCTGAACAAAGACAGTAAAATTAGCTGGAAATTTGAAACAGGTGGTTTATAGCACAGTACGAAACCTTGGCCGAAATGCAAAAGATATTTCTTGGATTCAATCCTGCGAATATCTGGGAACGACAACTTAAGTGAAGCTAAATGCGGCATGCGTGTTGGTGCCACAGGGTGTGCCACTTGTTTCAGTTGGTAGCTCAGATATAAGGGATGATGCCTAAATTAGTTTCTGACCTGCATTCTTTGCTGATGGAAAGGCTCGCAGCACGCATGTCAGTATTCAATCTTTCCATCAAGCTGTCTTTTGTTACCCTGTATAAAACCTTCCCTACATTGCAACCAACATATAGTCAATATAAGACCATGACAGACAAGTATGCTATATATACAGCATATGGAATTGATTCAGAAAGTAGCTTCAAACCGGTGCCCATATACATTCGTTACCTGGCTTGCCTGTGACGTCAATGTAACCTTCCTTGTTTATCCTGTCAATAAATTCTTTCCCTAGGCGTTCTTCAATGCCTTTCTCTAAATAAAATCGGCCAGACAAGTTGACAACAATGTGGACATCATCATACATGGAAGCATACAGCACAACCACATCTCCTCCTGGACAAAAAAATGTGAATTCAATGGTAAAGTTTCTATATCGCGCGATAAATTTGCAATGAAACATGGTAAGCACTGATAGCTGTCAATGATATGTAAGAGTAAAGATAGGATTTCTATTTACTTACGCAAGAGATCTATATTTAGTCAGGAAAGAGATCGATTTAGTTATGATGATTAGGGTATGGTTTATTATGCAGTTAGGGATTCTATTTCCAGGGGCCAAGTCAGTATTTTCTGTAGAAGCCTAGAAGGGATAACATGTACCCCATATGGATTATCGAAGCAGCGAGAATAAACAGAGGAATAGAACTCTGCTGGAAAATGTATTCTGCTTAACTGTTATGGAACTTCATAGTACTTGCTTTATAATTGATATCTGAGCCAAAGAAGAAAAAAAGGATACAAAGAGAGCAATATACTGGATGAGACATGTTCGACGTGTTTGACAGGGCAGCATACCAGCACTGCCAGCATCAAAAACATATTTGACCCACAGAGATGTGCCAACTTGGCTTTGATGTTAATGAACAGAGGCAAAGAAATCTCTACGGCTCTACCATTAACTCTTGCACTGTATATCCAAGTTGTTGGAGAACTAAACAAATTATTTGACCTTTTAATTACACATATTAGTTAAAACTAGTTAACATAATAAAAACGACTATAAAAAAATGTATATCACCTACCCTTGCTGTGACCAACAATAGCCGTGACATCATACTTGTCCTGATTAAGATGCGAGACAACAGAATGCAAGTCGTCAGCCTCTTTTCTGTAGTTGCCATACTGGAATTCACCTTCACTTTCTCTGAAATCATATGATCAAAGGCATAGTCTGAATGAGTTTAGGAACCATAAACGTTTATTTGAATTTGAGTTGCATAGTTAAAAGGATGTATCAAGAAACAGATCTTACAATTTCTCGTATTAATTTATTTTCAATGAGAAATTGTAAGTCTAACAATTAAGTGACACCTGAAGCTCAAAGCAAAAATATACATGAATCTCAACTAATATACTGTAGTGGTAAGACTACCTTTAGACAAGATAACTGTATGAGAAACTTACCCATTTCCACTAAAATCAAAGCGAAAGATACTAATTCCTTGTTTTGTAATTGCATCTGCTAGATCGACAATGACGCCACTTTTCTGAAAACAAGCATTCAACTTCATTATACAGGTGACACAAATTGCTAATAAGAGAGTTTGCTTTGCTGCATCTCGCACAGCAACATGAAACTTAGAGACCATTATCTTAGAAAAAACGACAAGCTAAATTTCTTCTGGTGATACATATGCATATACCTTTGAGGCAGTAAAGCCATGACACAGGACTACAACCTTGTTCGAACTCGCGGGACAGGGTTTTGATGCCCTTGTAAATTCTGGTGGTTTGTGTTTTGTGATCGTGGTGCTGGTTTTTGTGGTGGTGGTGGTTGCCGACCGGATATGTCGGACAGGGTTTTGATGCCCTTGTAAATTCTGAAATGTTTGCAGGTACCCTAGAGGCCCTTGAGATTGCGGGAACGTTGATTAACTTCCGTTCCGGCAAATTCGGGTACTCCGTATGTCATATTTTTAGCAAAGGTCATGCCAAAATTTTCCGTGAATTTTGGCATCACTTTGGCTAAAGATATGACATATTTTTATGAAATAGATTAGTGAGTTTTTAATAGTTAAGTGCATATTTGTTGTATTAATTTACAATTTTTCTTATATAGTGCGATCGAAGATGTCCAACAACAACGAGGCCGGCAGTTCTGGGATAGGAGGCACAGATGCTGGTAGAGAAGATAATTATCTGGAGGCACTAGGAAAGCAGTTGACAATGCAAAGCGATCCGAGTCTGAGAGGGGGGCATCCGATGGGGAGACCACCACTAGTGGCGGTGTCCAAACAGGCACGGAGACGTCTGGTAGCGAAGCCAAACGTCAACGTAAGCTGAGACGCCCAAACAGGCTCCCCTCCACGCGACAAGAATTCGAGCAGGTGGACCATACCAGCGGTCGCCCTACAAGGCCGTTACATCTTGCAAAAGGGTACGGCAACAACTTGGGATGCATTGCCCGAGACTTTGGCAATCTCAATGACGAGCACTTAAAAAGAAAAGCCAAACGACGAGGGCCGAGTACCTCATTGGCAAGCTACACGCACGGTACCAGTTCCCAAAGCCCTATGATAACCTCAATGTCACGAATAATCTGGTCAACAGATATGCTCTTGGCAAGTTCAGCAAAGCATTTAGTACTTGGAGATCAACTGTGAGGGACATGATTGATGATGGTGCCGATTTCGCTGAGGTCAACAAGACCTTTCCAAATATCTCTGAAGATGACTTCACGCTTTTCAAAGCCAACGAAGCCAAACCTGAGAAGAAGGCGCTAAGGGAGTGGGGAAAACTGCGCATGGAAAGAACGTAGCTCCCCACACTCTCGGGAGCCGTGGTTACCCTGGAAAGCAACAAAAGTGGAAAAAGGAGGATGACGAGAGGAAAGGGCCTTCTATCTACGACAAGATCACCGACCCGCTGGCAAGACAGTTTATCAGGGCGCATTACAAGGAAAATCCTCTAACACCGGGAGAACTTGCCAATAATGCCAAGGTGAAGGAAATTATGGATAAACTTCTGGAGGAAGAAAGAAAGAACGACAAGCTGCAGTTGATGGATCTCAAGAAGGCTCCTCGAAGGCCGGCCCGTGGGACACCCTTTTAACAGGGCGCTGAACATTGTAAAGGAACTGTCGGTGTCACGTGCACCGAATCGTAGCCGTGTGATCGGCCTAGGAAGCGGTTACAAACATCAATTTTACTACGGCGCCGAGACCACGGAGCAGCGAAAGAGAGAAAGAAGGTCACATAGATGGATCTCAGGCGGGAATTGGCTGCCGTGAATGCGAATATGCAGTCGACCATCCAAACTGAAGTTGTAAGGACGGTCAACAACCTAATTCCTACCATGATGGAGTCGTGGCATCTTGGATGAAAGCAGGCCAAACAGGGCCTTTCCCTGTGATCAACCTCGAGGCCAGCCATGGATCAAACACTGTGTCGCCTAACATTGGCCCCGTGATCAACGAACATCCAATGGGCGATGGATCGCCGACCGACAACGTGCCTCGTAGCAGCCCTTCCACTGGCACGCCAGCTCCAAGAGTCACACCATTAGCCGAGCTCAACGCTCTCAAGGTAATTGAGCGTTCCAAAAGTCTCGAGAAGTTTTATAATACTTCATTGGTGGCGCCTGACGTCTTACATGTTTTCGCAGGACGACGACGTGCCATGCACATTGCTATTGCGTGTTAACGGTGAGCTCAAGGATGTGGCGAAGGCAAGTATCGTGACACCACTTATCCGCATGATGCATTGTGTGCCTATGCCTGATGATGTGTTTAGGGTTGCAATTGCTCGGGTGTTGCCGGGTTGCGCATATTACGATCCTCCGGCTCAACCCCCCAAAGCCGAAAGGGAGTATAATCTCGATGAATGCCAGCCGTGGCCGATGACATGGCCAAAATCACTGCTTCGTTTAGACCTTCCTAGCATCACCCCACAACCAACACAACTAACACCGGTCGACAGGTCGGCTCCACCTGATGCAGACCCGAGGACCCCATGGACTTCTACCTCAACGACGGGCCTCTTGACCAACATGACCATGATCTAATGCATTCTCACGTGCCTGATCTAAGAGAGAAGCTTCCGTGCTCCAAGCGTCTAAATTTCCATTCTCAACCATTGCCAGAAGCTACTGGGGAAGCCGGATTCAGCCAGGGCACACTCCATGATACCTTGCAACAGGCTCTCGATCCCAAGGAGCCTAAGAAGGCGGAAAAGAAAAGATTCAAGAAAAGCAAGATAACCATTGGTGCCTCCAATAGCCAGCACGTGTCGGGAGATAAGATCCCCAAACGGGTTTGTGACAAGATGACCATCCCCAACTGGCATCGGTCCCATGAGTTGGCCAAACCGATGCTGCCGGATAATGTGCTAGCCGTCGTACGTCCGGAAATCAAAAGCGTCCATGATAAAGTTCTATTATTGGAAAAAGAACTTATCAAAGAGAACAATCCATCGTACCCGCTTTTCCCGGGAAAGGTACCAAAGGGCATGGGCTTTGTCGATATATATCCCGGGGACGTGTTCTTCCTGAGATTTAGTGATATCTTCGACATGTTGCACATGAAGCCGCTCTCCACGTCCATGGTCCGACTATTTGTGCTCAATTTGGCGCAGCAACTCATGAGAGAGAACTCAAACATCATGATAGTCGACCCCTACTTCATGGAAGAGTGCTTTGTGAACACCCCTTCGGGTAAAACTCGCACGGCAAAGTACCTCGAAGATTTCATGAGGAAGCATTGCACCAAAACTATCTTTCTCCTGCCTTACTTTCCCGCCGGGTAAGATTCTTTCGTACCTATCATAAACATTATTTCGTACACGCTTTTCCATCGCGTTAATTTGAAGATGATGGTCTCTATTTGTATTGTTTACCGCAGTAACCAATACGGCACCCTCATCGTTCTCTTCCCAATGGATTCGTATGCCCTGTATCTCGACTCGGGGAGTCAAGAGAAGACGAAAGACTACACCGGCATCAAGGATGTCCTGGATGAGGCTCTCAACAACTACTATTTAAATGAAGGCATGATGAGAAGACATATCGAAAAGCATGGCAAGAAGGTATTCAGTCACACGACAGAGTTCGCCGGCATCAAGCAGGCGCCAGGCAGTAGGACTGAGTCCTGGTACCTCATCCTTCTAATACGGGAGTTCATACGGGAGAAACAACGAGTACAATTTCCTGCTGATGTCGAGCAATGGGTCAAGCTAAAGGCGGCGGCCACTGATGAGGCAGTCAGGAAAGAGTTTCTTCGCATCCAGATGAAACTTTCAGAAATAATCGATAAAGAGCTCACCCACTGTGATGGGGTGTTCTATCTTAATTCACCGACAAAGAACGAGATAGAAAGACGCCTAGGACATCAGGCCGATCGCAGGCCATTCAACACGCTAAATGGTTCTCGCGAATTCCCGCTGAAGTCAAAAGCCAACAACCCAAAACATAAATGACAACGGTGCGTGATCTCGCTAATTCATTAACTAGCATGCCTAGCTCTTTTAACTTGTGTGACATGTGTGAGAACTCTTTTTTACCGTCTTTTGATCATGCCGATGATTAAACTGTTGTGGCACTATATGATCCGGAGGCGACGTGAGTGAAACCTGTGATATGCACGAATACACATTTTCTGCATCCCACTGGATTTCACTTACGCCGTCTCTGAATTTGTGTGTCCGAATCTAATTAAGTATGAGGCATGCTTTTCATTGTCCCTATACCTCATTTTTTCAATGCCGATGATTAAAATGATGTGGCGCACTATGAATCCTGATAGTTTGTTGAACCTTGTATCATGCACACATACAAGTTTGTGCCTCCTACTTGGTTCAACAAGGTTATCAGAATTCCTTGTGTGCTTCCAATAATATTCTAAGTATGAGGCATAATATTTTTTGAATCTTGTTTTCTCTCTAAGTCTTACAATGCTAATGATTAAAATGAGGTGACACTATGTTGTTCAGGGGTGTTGTGAGTGAGCCCTATAATGCAAGAAAACATATCTTCTGCATCATACTGGCTCGCTCACACCATCCCTAAATTTGTGTGTCCAATCTATTATATGAAGCATTCTTTCGAGTTGACATGTATGAGTTGGTCTTCTTCGTTTTTTTTACCATGCCGATGATTAAATGATGTGGCGCACTATATAATCCTGAGAGTTTGTTGAACCTTGTATTATACACACATACAAGTTTTGTGCCTCCTACTTGGTTCAACAAAACTCTCGAGATTGTTTGTGTGTTTCCAATATATTCTCCGTATGAGGCATAAGTTTTTTTGAATCTTGTTTGGAGTTGGCCCTTATTTATTTGTGTCTAAGTCCTACTTTATTTGTGTCTAATTAAATCTTTTATGCACTCAATTTAATTTGTTGCCTAACTTTTGTATCTGTCTTCTATATAGAGATAAAGAATGAGCAAGGAGGAGGTGGAAGCTAGCGGTAGGAAGAGAGGAAGAACGACCGGATACTTCACCGTGATCCCCTTCTCTTTGTCATCTTTGTCATTGCCTGCTGCTCACAAACATAGCTTTTAAATTATTGTAATATCGAAGACTACTAAACACGGTCTCAATCGTGATGTGTTTGCGTTTGTATGATACATATTAATTTGGTCAAACATCTGTATAACTTTTCAGTTTGTACTTCTTAATCATGTATCTATACTATTTTTGTTGTCTGTACGTATATTTCTGATACATATATACCTGAATATACTGCTGAAATACAATTTTCAAAAAAAGCAAAAACCGCCAAATATACCGCTGGTGAACCTGTAAACTACCGCTCGCGGGCGAGGTCCTCCCACGCATCTGTACCGCTGGCGAGCGGAGGACGTACCGCTGGCGGTCACGGGAAGCCGCCAGTGCTGCGCGAACCAACCGCTGGCGGTCAGAAACCGTGTTCGCCATCGGTACAGTTTCGTACCACTGGCGACACGGGGACGGCCAGCGGTAGCAACTACCACTGGCCATTCTGTGCTGGCGAACCCAACTTCACCAGTGGTAGGCTAAAAAAATTCGCCAGCGGTAGGGGCTTCCCTACTAGTGTTGAGGTGTGTGGTTGTAGTACCATGTTTTTAGGGTATGTCCGGTCTGTCCGTGGACGTGTCCGGGAACAGTTTGGGGACCGAATTTGGGGCCTCCGGTTGGAGATGCTCTTAATTTGATTTAGTCCACTTTCCTCTTTCCTTTTTGAAGCTAATATAATACATTTCCCATTTATAGAACTAGAAAGATACCCGCGCGTTATAGTGATTTTTTGTTAAAAAGTTATAATATAAAATAAAGGATACATGAAGCATGTAATGAATATTTTTTCGAGAATATGGAGGATTCTAATTTGCCGCATTGGTCGAGAATCTAAATTTAATCACCGAGAAATGTTCGTATATTTAAACGCTAACAATTGAGTATGTGGAGATTATGTGGCTAAAAATGAATAACATGAATAGATTGCACGTATGTATAGATCTTTAATAATAAATATGGTATGACATGGATAAATGAATGGTTCAAATAGTGTAAGATGTGAACACCATACATGTGGAGATAGATGACAACAAAATCAATTTAGACGCCACGTAAATATCCACCTCACATAACTAGAAAGGTATGAGACTCCTATATTTTATTATAAAACAATTAGTCAAGAATGAAAATTACAATCTAGACAAAAAAAAAAAACCTAAGCTTCATGCCAATACCGGTCGCTCACCATCGGCACCACCATTGCGGACACCCAAAAACAAATAGACATATAACCTCTTTCTCTGAGTTCAACTCAGCTCCATTATTCAGATGCCATCTTTTGGACCTCCAAAGTACCTTTCCCAACAAAGACATTGTCGTCAAAAAAATGGAAACACGTTGGACACATCATCAAACTCCAGATTTAGCACCCACACGTGATGACATTAGAGGAGGAGAAAACCATATCCGCTAGCCTTCAAACATGAACCCACCACAAGATTTACCATATTCCAGCTACCCCTCCCAGCGCACCTTCGGCGCACACTCCTTAACAACCTTCCCAGCTCCGCTCAAACGATGGCGAGTGCATGGTCGCAAGGGTGGAGCTCAAGGACTACTAATAAAAAAAGAAAAATCAAAATGGTGATAAACCTATATAGGATTTCTTGAAGCCGTGGTTTATGATTTTACGTAATTAGCTCAGAATGGAGAAAGAGGCAACTAACCGGTGGCATTTTCAATTAGAGGGCGATGGCCATGTCATGGACCGAGTTTGAGCTGAGGCATTGTTAGAAACTTCTCCATTATATTTTTATCAGATTAACTTGTCTTTTTTATTAAGATTGATCTGCACTTGGCTGGAAAGCTGGAATATCTTGCATGCATGGGCAACCATGAAAACAATATTATCATCTCCTTGTCTGACTTTTCATTTCTAAACCTGTATATTTGTTCTCAACGAAATCTTTATTATACATTTCTGCCGTAAAGTATGAGGCAAGAACTTTGACACTGTAATGCGTCTATTTTAAATTTTGTGCCAGTAGCGTGACATTGATCCAGCTTATAGGAAACTAATTACTTAGAAGAAAAATAATCAAATGTAGTGTATCTAACCAGCAAGCATCACCCAGAGGTTGACATTCGGAAGTTCACGGGAATTTCATCCATCTTTTCACCATTTATAAAATGGATGTATGCTTCTTCTTGGCACTCTTTCAATTCATTAATATGTACTAGTATCATAAAATTTATATGAAAGAAAATAAGACAAAATTTCTACAATAGAATGATACTTTGTCATCGTCGTTATCATTTCAGACACTGTGTCAACCTAGCTGTCAAGAAACGGCATACAAATCTGTCAATAATGGTTGGTACACATCACATTATTTCTTCCAGTTCTACACTAAGTGCATCTGCATAATTGACAAAGTAGATGTTCACAAATTTAGTACTACAAGGAGATTCTCTCCGCTTAATTTGACTTTCTGCAAAACAAACATCCTCTTCAGGGGCAAGTATGTACAAGTACAAGTGCTGCTGTCCGTGACCTCCTCTCGACAACACTGCAGAGAAACAGTGGATCAAATAAATTATCGTCCATTTTTATTGTAAAAAATATTCCAGGACTCCAGGTCAAAGAACACTAGATCTTCTCCAAGCGCGTCGTAGATACTCTGAAGAAACAAGTTTCACTTGCTAGCGTGCGCTCCACTGAGAGAGTATGGAAGTTTTCTCTGTCTTTTCACCTTGTAGTTTTTACACCGTTGTCAGTTTATGTTCATAACAGTCAGTTCCCTCTCTCCTAGTTTACCTTTTCTCATACATCAATTTTTCTCATGTGGCTAATCTTATCGACGAATACGCAAATTCTAAGAGAGAGAGAGAGAGAGAGAGAGAGAGAGAGAGAGAGAGAGAGAGAGAGAGAGAGAAGAGGGACTAAAAAACTGCAAGCATGTCGTTGGTCTTGGGGTTTTCCCCGTCTGTCTTTGATACAGCGACTCCTAGACCGGTTCCTTCCCTTCCATACGACATCGATCTCATAGAGACGGTTCCCTGGTGTGAGACGACCCTGAGCTGAAGACGCTTATAAATGCGTCCGAACACGGCGCCAGAGCTCACAGGCAGAGTGCAGAGTGCGTACACACGGTTCCAAAGCTGGGTAGAAGTGCAGTGAGCGAGAGAGATGACGAAGCACCTGTTGCACCCTCCCTCTTCTTTCTTCTCCTCCTTCATTCTCGTATTGGTTGCGCTGGTTTCGTACCAGGTGTCCACCGCGCAGAACGCGCCCTCAGTGGTCCGCGTCGGCGTCATCCTCGACTTGACGTCGCCGGTTGGGCACAGGCGGCGGACCGGCATTCAGATGGCGGTGGAGGACTACTACGCGGCGCACCAGAGCTCAGCAACGAGGGTGGAGCTCCATTTCAGGGACTTTGGAGGGGACGCTCTTCGCGCCGCTTCTGCTGGTATACGCTCAATCGCCGCTCACTTCACCGTCAAGTAATTCAGACGTTTCGTAGTCCTTACATACAGTATATTAAAAATTCAGACGTTTTGTTGATGCAGCGGTGGACCTGATCAAGAACGCGCAGGTGCAGACCATCATCGGTCCTCCGACCTCTGCCGAGGCAGAGTTCGTGGCTCGCATCGGTGACCACGCCCACGTCCCGGTCGTCTCCTACTCTGCCACATCCCCGGAGCTTTCCGTGGCGCAGACGCCCTTCTTCGTGCGCACCACCGCCAACGACTCCTTCCAGACGACGCCCGTCGCGGCCATCCTCGGCGCCTTCAACTGGCGAGCGGCGACAGTCCTCTACGAGGACTCGCCCTATGGAACCGGCATCCTTCCTGCGCTCGCCGACGCGCTCCAGGGCGTCGGCACCAAGATCATGGACCGCGCGTCCGTGCCGAGCGACGCGGACGACGCGCACATCGACGCGGTGCTGTACCAGTTGATGGCGATGCCGAACCGGGTGTTCGTCGTGCACATGCTGTATCCTCTCGCCGGGCGGCTAGATGGCCGGCATGATGTTCGAGGAGTACGTGTGGGTCGCCACGGACGGCGTCGGCGGCTTCATGGACAGGCTCAGTCCAGAGGACGTCGAGGCGATGCAGGGCGTGGTCAGCCTTCAGCCTTACGTGGAAGTGACGGATGCCGTCAAGAACTTCTCGGCGCGGTTAAGGGCGAGGTCACGCCTGGAGAATCCAAGCGATGCGGACGTCGTTGACTCAACCTTGATGAGGCTCTGGTCGTACGACACGGCATGGGCAATCGCCTCGGCTGTGGAGGCGGCCCGTGTCCCCGGCCCGGCGTTCCAGACACCTCAGCAGAGTACGGCACTGACAGACTTGGACCGGCTCGGCGTGTCGGCCACTGGAGCGACGCTCCTCAAGGCGGTGCACGCCACGACGTTCGACGGGATATCCGGCAAGTTCGAGCTGGTAGACGGGCAACTGCAGGTGCAGGCTTACGAGGTGGTGAACATCATCGGGAAAGGAGCCAGGGTGGTTGGGTTCTGGACGCCGCAGTCCGGGATCTCGCAAGAACTGAAAGCTGACAGCGCCAAGGTGCTAAAACAGATCCTTTGGCCAGGCGAACCACAGTCGACTCCGAAAGGCTGGACCGTGTCGCCAAACGGGAGGGTTCTTAGAGTTGCCGTGCCGGTGAAGAACGGGTTCCAGCAGTTCGTGGATGTCTCCGTGAACTCGACAACCGGAGAGACAAAGATCACAGGCTACTGCATCGACGTGTTCGACGAGGTCATGAAGAATTTGCCCTATCCGGTGAGCTACCGGTATGTGCCACAAAATGCTAGCTCGGACTCTTATGACAAGCTTGTGGACATGGTGCGCGATCAGGTCAGTAATTACCATAATGAAAGAACTACACCTGTTTCTGGAAAATAATGCGTAATTAGCTAGCGATGGTTACACTTGCAGGAAGTTGACATGATTGTCGGGGACGTGACGATCAGGGCGAGCAGGATGGCTATGGCGGACTTCACCATGCCGTTCACAGAGTCGGGGTGGTCGACGGTCGTGCCAGTGAAGAAGGGTGCGGGCTCCAAAATGTGGATCTTCGTGCATCCACTGAGCACAGGCCTCTGGCTCGCCAGCCTGGCCTTCTTCTGCTTCACCGGATTCGTCGTGTGGGTTATCGAGCACCGTATCAACCCTGAGTTTCGTGGCACGCCTTGGCAGCAGTTCGGCCTCATCTTCTACTTCGCCTTCTCAACCCTTAGCTTCTCACACAGTAGGAATCCTTGTCAATTTACTACCCCGAGTTTTGCAGACATGATAGCGTAACTAATTAGGAGAGCTCTTGTTAATTTTCAGAGGAGAAGCTGGAGAGCAACCTGTCGAGGTTCATTGTGATCATGTGGGTTTTTGTCGTCTTGATCCTGACGTCGAGCTACACAGCGAGCCTAGCGTCAATTCTGACTGTCCAGAAGCTCCTTCCGACAGAGACCGACGTGAGGGAACTCCAAAGAGCTGGACAATACATCGGGTACCAGGAGGGCAGCTTCATCAAATCCTCCCTCGAGAAAATGGGGTTTGAAGAGCACATGATGAAGAAATACAACTCGTCGGAAGAGTACGCGGACACGTTGTCTAGAGGCTCGGCCAACGGCGGGGTCGCCGCGGTGTTCGACGAGATCCCCTACCTGAAACTCTTCTTGTCACAGTACTGCGACGACTACATGATGGTCGGTCCTGTCTACAAGACCGACGGCTTCGGATTTGTAAGTTCAATGCCACTGCCTACGACGAACATACGATGGTGAACATTTCCTACAGCTTAATGTGTGTTAAATTGTTGATTTTCAGGTGTTCCCGAGAGATTCACCAATGACGGGGGATGTGTCGCGGGGTATACTGTCACTGGCGGAAGGGGAGAAGATGTTCAAGATCGAAAAGGCGTGGTTCGGCGAGCCAAGTGTATGTCTGCGCCGAAGCAGCGCGGACATTGGCCCGTAGACCAACCTCAAATTTCAGAGCTTTGGCGGACTGTTCATCTTAACAGGTGTGGCCTCCGGTCTCATGCTCCTCGTGTACATCGCCACCTTCGCGTACCGCGAGCGCCGCGAGCTCCAGGCAGCGGAGGTCACCATGGACTCCGGGAGCGTGCCGCTGTGGAAGCTGCGTGCATGGCTGCAGCACTACGACACAAAGGACCTCCGGTCACCCACCTTCAAGACGTACAACGAGGAATCCATGAGGAACGGCTGCGAGTGCGCCAAACGGACGCCAAGATGGGCTGGAGGGAGCTCGAGGAGCGGCAGGACCAGTCCGTTCAGCGTGCGTATCAGCTCAACGGAGATGAACGCCGCTTCTTCGCCGGAGGACACGCCGGTGTCAGAACTGGGCAACTCCGTCGAGCAGGGGGTCCGAGGCGGAGCAACCTCTGTGGATATGGCAACATCAACGCCATCTCAACAACCCTAGATCACGATCTGAAAAAAAAAACTAGTTTACCAATTCCGTCTTCCGTGGAGTCGTGCAAGGAAGCGACCACGACTAGCCGTGACCCGATAATGGTCGTGCCATCTTTTTTTTTGTGCTTGTACAAAGCTGAATGTTTTGATTTCTGATTGATCTGTTCTTAGCGGCGACCGGAAAATAAAAAAATCGTCTCCGAAGTAGGAAAACTCTACTTGTAATTTGGAACTAGTTGTGTTCTCAGCGGCGAGTCGAAAATAAATAAACGTCTCAGAAGTAGGAAAACTCTACTTGTAATTTAGAACTACTCCTCCGTTTTTAACCTTTTTAAATATAAAATGTTTTAGTTGTTGTACATGTTGTTTAGATTCACAATAAAGTGAGTGCACATACAAAATAAAACATGTCTATATACATGTGGATACATTGACACGTGAAAAGACTAAAATATATTATATTAAAACAGATAGAGTAGTTGTTTGTATAGGAATTAACAACCGCAAATTATAAGCATTACATCAATGTACATTGAGAAAAACAAATATGGATTTACCAATCCTCAGTCAGCTTAGAATTAGCTTAAGTCCGCGACAATTCATAGCCATGAGATGTGGTGTGAGGAGATTCGTGCGTGCTGAGCATCTTTTTATGTTGTTAGTATTTTGTGATTTTGTCTAGGCAAAGGGTGACCTCTACGGGCCAAAATTGGCTGCATCTATTTGTGTTGCCTTTTGTATGTCGAGCTAGTGTGGGATGGTGCCCACGATGTGTAGGCTTTTTTTCATTTGTTACTTTGCATGTTGTCTTTTTTTAAGTTTTTATAAGTCATTTTGTACATTTTTAAATAATTCTAAACACGAAAAAAATATCATTTGCAACCCAAAAAATCTAATTTTAGTTACTGACATAATTGTAACTGGAAAATCTCGGTCACAACCGCAACTCCAATTACAATTGCAGAATTTCTTGGTTGCAATCACATTTCTTGTAACTGAAGAAATTTCAATTGCAACCCCATGCACAAAAAAAAAAATCTCAGTTGCAACCCACCGGTAACTAATAAAAATCTCAGTGTAACCCTATCTGCAACTAAAATCGCAGTTCTCTATTATCTCCCACTCAGTAGCTTTTTTTTTTACAAAAAATGACTCTCATTTCATTAGCGTCTACCAACGATCTTTTTGCTTTAAAATGGGATGTTCAACAACACATGTTTGTTATGACATCGACCTCACTGTGGACGAAGCCCTGGAATGCCCGATCAAAGCATCCCCATGTACATACCTTGGAATGCCTCTCTCTGACAGACGAACCCACAAAGATGACCTTCAGCCGACTATCGACAAGCTGAATACAAGGTAAAATGTTGGAATCATGCACACTTCTACATGGATGGAAGGCTAAACTTGGTGAACCATGTTCTCTGGGCCATGCATGTTTTCCAACTTCTCACAGTTGATCAGCATGTCTGGCTTTCTAAACTAATGGGCCAATGCCGAAGGTGTGGGGTCATTCATGATTGTCATACATCACTACAAGAAATATGCTATCCTATGACCCTCCAAAGTGGTCACAGAAATGGTCACGTTTTGTCATTTGTGACCTTTCTGTGACCAAAAATAGTTGGTCAAAAGATGAGCGGCACTAATGACTTCCTGTGACCTTTTTTTGGGATTGGTCGCAAACAGTTGTGACCAAAAATAAAGGGTCACTGATTTTATGACCAATTGTTTTGGTCACTGTGAATCTGATCCAACGTGGCAGAGATGACGTGGCAAAATAATGACCAAATGAAATGGTCGTAAATCAGAATCAACCCATTCCAGTTCAGCCTTCTGAATGGGCCTGGCCCAATATTTCAGCCCATTATATATAATTTTTTGTAGAATATTTCTCAGCAACATGGGCCGAGCCCAACATTCAGCCTTTTTACTTTTTGGGCCGTGGCCTTTTAAGAGTCCATTTATATATTATTTTTACAGTCCTTTTTAGGCCATAATCACTTTTACTGTGCAAATCTTAATTGGGCTTCAGCCTTTTTAAAGTACATTTATTTTCTGGGCCTTGGCCTTTTTCGTTAAGCAGGTCCAACTCGTTAACTTTCATTCCTCATGTTGTTCATAACACAAATGAGTAATATTTCAAATAACACAGAAAGAAATCATACGAGAATCTTCAAATGCCAGCTAATCAGCCGATTATAGTATTTACAGAGTGTTAATACAACCAGATATGCTGACTACTACAGAGTACAATTATACCTAACTACTATTTGTTTTGTCAGCCTTCATGCTTCAAATTTCTTCGGCCTGGAGCTCCTGTAAATGAGAGGTAATGCCATACTTAGCTTTAATTAAGAGAACACCTAGTAGGTCTACATAAATTTGGAAAGCACAAGTGTTCATTTGGTTGGGAGTGAAATAATGCTGCAACAACCATGCTTCAAAGGACTTGCTAGCGGAGCATGCAAAAAGGAAGCAGCACATTGCATGAAAAGACCTAGGATCCCAAATTGATATAGGTGCGTAAGTGGGAGACCCACATGTCATGATGGGTGGGGTAGGGTAAAGCTGGGACCCACATGTCATGATGGGTGGGGTAGGGTAAAGCTGGGACCCACATGTCAGTATGGGTGGGGTAAAGGTGGGACCCATATGTCAGGATCAATGGGGTAAGAGTAGGACCCACATGTCAGAGCATGGGTCCCATATGTCTGTGTGGGTCCCACCGGTCAGGCTAGTCAACAAGTCAATGTGCATATGCTAGGTCCTACATGTCATTGAGATCAACAAAATGGATGAGTAGTGACACGTAAGCGAAAATGACACATAAGCACTGACACGTAAGCGAAAATGACACATAAGCAGTGACACGTAGACGAAGCTGCTGAGTTGGCTGAGAATAACCATTTAAATTGAAAAAAATGTTCTAAATTATTGATATTTGCATTATGACCAATCCATGAAACGACATTGTGACCTTTTTGATAGGTTTGGTCGTTAAATTTTAAGATTTCGACCCTCCAAAGTGGGGCATGACCAACTAGAGTAAAATGGTCATAGATCTATGACCAATATTTTCAGGGTCACAGTCAAAAGGTCATAAGTTAGCACATTTCTTGTAGTGCATGTTTAGGTCATCTTGTCAGGGTGCTCTCTAAGTTGAGGCTGAACTGTCCGGACGTTGTCCATATGCTCTCGAGTTGAGGCTGCCCAGATTTTCTCGAGTTGAAGTTGTCCAGGTGCTCTTGAGTTAAGGCCGTCCAAATGCTCTCGAGTTGAGGCTAAACTGTCTTGCCTGTGTTAGGGTGTTTTCTAACTCCTTTGTTTGTTTGATTTCTAAATTATCGGCTACAAGGTCCAATATGGTCGGACTATCTGGCCCTAGCCTCAGTCACTAAAGCGAATAGTTTTATGGCTCTATTTTAGGCTACTACCACTCCGTTGATAGGGTCATCAATCACTCATTAATTTCTGGATATATGAAAAACATTCTCTCCTACTTCAATTTATTTATGCCTTGAGAGGACTCTGAGGATTTGAGAGAGAACCTAACCCTAACAAAGATACATTCCTCCCCTTATTTGATGCTCAATTTCTTGATTTGTACAGGTTGCAAGCTCCCCCTCCCCCCGTTCGATATTGTTAGTGTAGGAGTTTTATACCTAAGCAATATGAGTCACTAATGCTTACTTTGATTAGAGTTTGTGGTGGATTGGAGGTATCCCTAAGGCCTCCACTATTGATTGAACTTATACTTTATGGATGACAGTCAAGGAGAAGAACGAGATACTATAGTGGCGTTTTGGGGTTATTCATGGTAAACACACCTCTTAGATAATGATTAGCTCCCCCTCGATAAAATGAACATTGAGATGCCTCTTTGTGCCTTGATTATTTATTTTTGATATTTCTCACTTGTATTTATATTTGTGATAGTCTTCATGCTTAAATGACATTATATCATCATATAGGTTGCCTCACATAGTTGCTATAGGCACATCTTATGTATCCGCAAAGTTAAAACTTATGAATAAAATTTGTAGGAACTAATTTACCCCTCCCTCTAGGGTATCCATATATATTGATCTTTTAACGACCATCCTCCTTAATTTCGCCACCACCTGAGTAGGTATTCAATATTTTTTCTGTAGAAGACCTTGATATTAATATCTTTCAAAAATTTCCAGGGAATAAGGGATAAGTGACGATCAAAGCCCTTTGGTAGGAGCGGTTCTGTGCTTTACGTTTGTTTCCAAATATCAACCATATCTCCACCTAAGCTAGTGATAAGAAATAGGTTACAATTCTCACATCAAGAAACAACACATGCCCAAAGTCTCTAAGAGTAACAACAGTTGAGCTCATGTGAGAAAGGTTGTTTCCGGGTTAATATGCAGCTTATGACCTATATCAATCCCCGCCGACCTCTCCTCACTTTGGAACCTTGGTCTATCGACTTGTGCATTCTTTGACTTTCGTGTGGTTTCAACCTCAAATGACTAGGCTAGAGAGGCGGTTGGATCTGTAGGCCATGGGAACAGGTTATCAGGATAGATCCCGACGGTGGTAGTGAAGGAAATGGTAATGCCCATCCACTTTGTCTTTAGGTGAAATCCCTTGGTACACTTTAACGGATCAGGAGGCGGTCGCGATTCGCCGTCGTTTCCTTGAAGCCGTATTTTCCGATTGGTCCTCAGTGTTTTGATCCGTGGATGTTAGCGTTAGTGCGCTCAGCATGGTTTGCCTCTCAGGTTGGGCTACTCATGTTGTGCTCAAGAAACTATTAAAATTTAGCCTACACTGTACGCTACAGTCTCTTTAGCAAAGACATGGTAGTACGTCATGTGATTAGTGCTCTCTCCATTTTTATTTATTCGCATTTGGGATATTGTTAAAGTTGAACTTTTTAAAATTTAACCAAGTATGTACGAGCAAAGAATCAGCATCAATAATATCTACATATAATATGAAAATATATTTTATGATGATTCAAACGATACTTATTAAATTTATATTGTATGTGTTGAAGTTTTTTGCTACATAATTGGTCAAAACATACAAAAAATGACCCTGAGTAAATGTAGAACGCAATATAATTGTGAACTGAGGGGGTACAGCTTCGTTGCCGACTTCACAAGAATTTCATCATAAATTTCAATTTATCAGCCGTCTCTTAGCTGTGTTAGATTTGAAAAAAAAAATCCGAAGGTTTTTTTTTGCGAGTAAATCCGAAGGTTCTAGTAGCTAGAAAAAGGTGTACCGACTCTGAAAGAAATACTCCTTCCAATGGTGTTTGGGCCAGCTACGTCATGCATATGTCTACGCATTAACACGTCACATCATCATGTTAATCGTCCGATCAGCGAAATCAACGGCTGACAACACTGGCGTGACGCGTCCAAGGTTGACTCGACAGACAACAACACTCCACGATCGGAGTCGGGATCCCTGACGCTGCAAGTTCGTCCGCTATAAAGATCCCAGCCTAGCTCCTCGTTTCCTGGCAATCGAGATAGAGCAAACCCAAAACAAACAAGTCGAGATGGCATTGGCTCGTGCGTCGATGTGGCTGTTTCCGATGTTCTTCGCCGCATTGCTTCTGGCAATGCCAGGTTCCGCTGTCGCTGCCGCCAAGGACGGCGAGCCACGCGGCAACACCGGCACCGTCATCGGTATCGACCTCGGCACCACCTACTCGTGCGTCGGCGTCTACCGGAACGGCCGCGTCGAGATCATTGCCAACGACCAGGGCAACCGGATCACCCCTTCCTGGGTCGCCTTCACCGACGGCGGCGAGCGGCTCATCGGCGAGGCCGCCAAGAACCAGGCGGCCGCCAACCCGGAACGCACAATCTACGACACCAAGCGCCTCATCGGGCGAGACTTCAACGACGCTCTCGTCCAGCGGGACATCAAGCTGCTGCCGTACTCCGTCGTCGATCGGAAGGGCAAGCCACACGTCCAGGTGCAGGTGAAGGACGGCGACGTGCGCGTGTTCAGCCCCGAGGAGGTCAGCGCCATGGTGCTCACCAAGATGAAGGAGACCGCCGAAGCCTACCTCGGCGAGAAGGTCACGCACGCCGTCGTCACCGTGCCGGCCTACTTCAACGACGCGCAACGCCAGGCCACCAAGGACGCCGGCGTCATCGCCGGCCTCAACGTCCTCCGCATCGTCAACGAGCCCACCGCCGCAGCGATCGCCTACGGCATCGACCAGAAGGGGTCTGAGAAGAACGTGCTGGTGTTCGATCTAGGAGGCGGCACCTTCGACGTCAGCGTGCTGGCCATCGACAACGGCGTCTTCGAGGTCCTGGCCACCAACGGGGACACTCACCTCGGCGGCGAGGATTTCGACCAGCGTCTCATGGACTACTTCATCAAGCTCATCAAGCGGAAGCATGGTCGGGACATCACCGGCGACATGCGCGCGCTGGGGAAGCTGCGCCGGGAGTGCGAGCGCGCCAAGCGTGCGCTCAGCAACCAGCACCAGGTGCGCGTAGAGATCGAGTCGCTCTTCGACGGCGTCGACTTCTCGGAGCCGCTCACAAGGGCACGGTTCGAGGAGCTCAACAACGACCTCTTCCGGAAGACCATGGTGCCGGTGAAGAAGGCGATGGCTGACGCTGGGCTCAAGAACGCTGACATCCACGAGATCGTGCTCGTCGGCGGCAGCACCAGGATCCCCAAGGTGCAGCAACTCCTCAAGGACTACTTCAACGGCAAGGAGCCCAACAAGGGGGTCAATCCCGACGAGGCCGTCGCGTACGGCGCCGCCGTGCAGGCTAGCATCGTGAGTGGAAATGTCGACGAGAAGACCAAAGACATGATCCTGATCGACGTCGCGCCGCTTACCCTAGGTATGGAAACAGTGGGCGGTGTGATGACGAAGCTGATCCCGCGGAACTCGGTGGTGCCGACGAAGAAGACACAGGTGTTCACGACGTACCAGGACAAGCAGACCACCGTGTCCATCAAGGTGTACGAGGGCGAGAGGAGCATGACCAAGGACAATAGGCTCCTCGGCAAGTTTGATCTATCTGGAATCCCGCCGGCTCCGAGGGGTACGCCGCAGATCGAGGTGACGTTCGAGGTGGACGTGAACGGCATCCTCCACGTGCAGGCGGCGGACAAGGGCACCGGCAAGTCGGAGAAGATCACCATCACCAACGACGACCGTCGGCATAGCCAGGAGGAGATCGACCGGATGGTGCGCGAGGCGGAGGAGTTCGCCGAGGAGGACCGGAAGGTCAAGGAGCGCGTCGACGCCAGGAACAAGCTGGAGACGTACGTGTACAACATCAAGAACACTGTGGATGGCAAGATGGCCGATGCCATGGAAAGCGACGAGAAGGAGAAGGTCGAGGAGGCCGTGCGGGAAGCCAAGGAGTGGCTGGACAGCAATCCGGAGGCAGACAAGGAGGACTATGATGAGAAGCTCCGGGAGGTTGAAGACGTGTGCAACCCTGTCATCTCGGCGGTGTACCAGAGGTCTGGAGGTGCACCGATGATAACAGCGCCGAGGAGGACGACCACGACGAGCTGTAGGACGATCAATGGCTTGTTGGAGCTTTAGTTATCAGTACAGTTTTATTTATTTAATTTCCTAGATTTCTTATATGGAAAACGTTGCATCTCAATTCTAGTTTGCACTTAAATCACAAGTATTCTCCGTCTTGTAAATAAAATAAGAGTCCAATTCAGTTGATCATCAGTTACGTGCTGTAATTATGCAACTCCATTATTTTGTCAGAATCAGGTTACAAAGTCCGTTTCAAAAAAAAAAAGTTACAAAGATGTTACTGCACCGGTGCACCAGTAGATATATGTATCTGAACTAGTTGAATGCCCGTGCGTTGCCACGGGTCATTTATTTTTCGATTAAAAAATGAAAGTTGAATTCAATTTCAAAAAGTGTAAATACGTAAAATTTACTCCTCAAATTTGTAAGTTTCGAAAAAAAACTACTCAAATTTGCAACATGTGGCAACAAGAATGAGTTCCTTCGTACTATTTTGCTTCTAGGCGAAAGAGAGAAGATCTTTGGCGGAAGTGAATCTAGTGCATGAATCATATAGAACCTAGCGCTACGAATCTCCAAAGTCACTGTTCATCTCAGACGATTACATACCTCAACATGCGTGCATACACCATTGCACCTTGGGGGTCGTGATTATCCTGGCCTGAGCCTCAGACCCTCAGTGAACTCAGGCAGGTCATGCCGATTGGAACGACGTCACGGCGTGCCTTGCACAGTAACATGTCGGAAGACTGTAGGTCCTTCTGGAGCAGGGTCATGCCCGTGAAGTAGCAGTTGTGGGACAGCTCCGGCGTGTCGGCATCCACGTCCATGACATGAATAGCGGTTGTGGTATTGCTTGGTTGCGGGAGTTTGCAAGTAGCAGTTATCGACAAATCCCGTGGAGTGCTCGTCAAGGCCGGCTGGGTACACCATGTTAGCTCTGAAAGTGGAGTTGGAGTATGTGGAAGATGAACCTGGTGCCCGATGTTGAAGAGCAGCGTGGGCCTTGTCTCCAACTATCCACCATGCTGCACCACGACGGTGGGACGAGGACGACCGATTGGCAGTGGCTCCCATCGACACCGTTGTAGCGGATTGCGAATTTGCTATCTGGGTCGCGAGTCGGTGACTCGGAAGGGCCGCGTGCGGAGAGCCGGCCGAAGACTTGTGTCCAACTCTCGCCGCCAGACTGCATGCAGACGACGGGGACGGCGACGAGCCGAGGAAGTGGCAGTGGTGCCCATCGATGCGATCTACGCAGCCGGGAAGTACGTCGGTAATTGCTCGAGATCGATTGATACGACAGCTGCAGATAGATTTCCATCGTATAAAGCAGCGAACCGGATCTCCTTCTCCCGATCCTTTCCGACTCGATATACTTCTTCTCATCCCCTTGCTATTTCCTTTTTCTCGTACGCATGTGTAGCGATCCGATTGCTACTGTTTTTCTTGTGCGTGTGCGTGTCGGTCAGATAATTAAACGGGGGAGTTGGGACGTGGTTTTTCTTACCGATCGAGATCGTGCTGGACGCAACCTATCCGAACCGTTTTTCTCACTTATAGGTGGCATGATGCGTAATTTATATCAACTTCAGGGGTAGTTTTATCATGACCTACCATCATCACCACCTCTATTCATATTATATAGTAGAGATTTCCTGTTTATCGGGAGAACACAGCTAGCTCGGATGAATAGATTGTATAACCTATTTTCAGACGTGGGCATATATTTGTTTCATCCTTGCCAAATGATTGATGTACAATTTGATGAACCAACTGGTTGGAATTGTATGACACATGCATCTAATAGGGTTTGACATGAACCAAACAGCAAAGAGACGACTATGGGGCCGCAGATCTTCTGGTGTAAGTTGCTGGTAGCAGGTTCCTGGTAAACTGCAAGAGCTCCTCCATCATGCCATGGTCTTTACTCCTGGAGAGAGGTAGCCGATTCTGCGAGAAGAATAGCAGTTTAAAGGTACAGTCAGCCGGTTGTCGAGGGATTTTGCCTTCAAAGGTACAACAATCTTCTTTGACGCATTCCACCCATTTCTTGCCCGCTTTCTTGAACTAACAGCCGGCTGAGTATAATCACTTGGTGCAAATTTTAGGCCTATTTTCACGCTTAAGTTTACGGAGAAGTAAGTTTATAAATTTCAATGGGGATAACTGTGGCGGGGAGAAACGGAAAAGACTTTCTAGCGGAGCCGGTGTCTACCGGTCAGGCATCTACCGTTCACGTGCATCGTGATTCGTGCTGCGTCACTGTGCCATGTTTGACCAATTTCAACTTGATATGATGCACATTTGGATTTTAATTGAAACCGTGATGACATCTTGTAGATTTTAGTTATCTCATAAGCATAACACATAAATTTCACACATATTTAGACTATTTCAACTTTTTTCCAGTCAAATTATGTTTCACAACAAAATCCTACTAGATTTCATAACGGCTTCAATTAGATTTCAAATATATATCATATCATGTTGAAATTGGTCAAACATGACAAAAGACGCAGCACGAATCACGAAGCACGTGGACGGTAGATGGCTGACCGGTAGACACCGGCTCCGCTAGAAAAACTGCGTCGCGGGGAGAAACATCTAGAAACTTTTATTCCCCGGCCTTTGGGCTTATGGGGTTTAACCTTTAGAGATGTGTAATGTCAATATTGTTCCTGAATCTATATGACATATATAAGCGAAGATTACCATATGTTTCACAGTTTAGAAGCATAAAATGATTCAAGAAAATTATCGACAACCAACTCATAATAAATTGTTGTGTAGCTGTATAATTTGATACATACCAAAATAAAAAATGTCCTATTTCTTACTAATTATAGTAATACACTACTCCTCCTTTCACAAAAGGATGTCTCAAGTTATCAATCTTGAGACATGTATCTACATACTAATACATGCAAATTTGGGCTAGGTTGAGACATCATTTTGTGGACAGAGGGAGTATCAAGTTACCAATCTTTCAGCAATTTTCATGCGTACTACCTTCATAGCGCAATTCATTATCATTATGAGCGAAATTTTCTTCGCCGGTATAAAAGAGCTTTTGGGTATGAGGATCATCATGTGGTATAGCTAGCAGAATACACCACTTCCTATTTAGTACGTCAAATGCTCTTTCAATGTCATTTCGGAAAGACGAACGTCGATGATTGAATTTATGTTGCTTGTCTCTGACGGCGCCCCTTGAAAATCCCGAATGTGGTAGTGTTGTCCTTTGAATGGGGGCGGGATAACTTTGTTTGGATATTCGGTGTTAACAAGATAGTATTTTACTGTATTAGTAGGGGAAAAAAGAACGCCACTACAATATCTATGAGCAGATATTTTCTGTAAATATTGCATATAGAAATGGACACGAGGAGGGTGTGAAAATTTGAAAAGTGTAGCGGATTATCTGTCCATAAGCAAATGTGAACCTTGTTTCAAAATCACAGATTGCCAGGACATTTTCACTTGTGTATAACCTTTCATGTTAGTATATTTTACCTTTTTTCCTTCTTGGCAATGAGAAAAAGAGCCGGACTCTAGATCTTCTAAGTGAATCATTAACTTAGTGAAACTAGGATCAATAGATACAATGTAATCACCAGCCATACGGTTTACATGGTCTAAAACACTCATAACTGATGGTAGACACACTACACTGAAAACACTTTGCAGTTTGACTATTGGAATCAGGTGCCCCCAACATATATACTACACAAAAAGAGTTATGCGATTTTGTACTAGATCTGATATGTTGACTGGAGGCCGTGTTAATTATTTTCTTCCTCCATTGATACAATTGGGCATGCAAAGTCATGCTACGGAAAAAGAGATGGAGCCTCTACGTGGTTATTCTGGTTTTGGTGTAGTCCAACCACTGAGTTTATGCGTTGCAAATTTTCAGATGAATAGCTGAGGAAAAATGTTATTCAGCTCCTAGGTTGTCTAGTATGTTATTTTGTACCCAACTTTTTTTTACATTCATAATTCATGTTCTGGGACACAAATAATTATATTCATATTGACCTAAATAAAAATGACATAACTAATACAATATGTGACTCATTACAGCATAAAAATCACACAAAATGTGTATTTTACATATTTTTTATGTCACGTAAAAGGTTATATGTCTATATGCTCTTGCATTTTTCTCGACTCTCGAGGTAAGACCGTACAAATTATGTAAAAAAATAGGATGTGTGTAGAAACATAAGTATTTTCCACTATGGTTGGGGCACCTATGTAGCCGTCGTCGTAGTTAGCGTTGTGTCCATGAAGTCGACGTCACGTCCACCGCATCTCCGTCGTGTGGGGACACGTCGGCAGCCACCTAAGCCTCTGTCGTGTCGGGGATAAGGGAAAAGTCGCCGTCCTCTTCCTTTCTAATTGCCATAATAGCTCGAGAAGATGACCCCAAAAAATCAATTAGGAGATTAGTGCAAAATAGGGTTAAATAACTCGTATCAAAACCCACGTCTGATCCGCACCGTCTATTAACCATCGATCGACTCATAATGAAAAATTTCAGATTTCACTGAACTGCAATTTTTACTAAATATGTTGCATGTTTACAAACTTCTTACCAGATGTATGGGCGCGGCAACACGAACATATCTAGTTCATCTACAACCAAACCGATCTGGTAGTGCAGCACATGCCCAAAAGTAGGCTCAACCCGATCAATACGAGATGCTCAATATCGACATCTGAGGATATGAAAAGTATAATATTAGTAAACTTATGTGATTCGAGTGACATGCCCAATTGAATCCTATGGATTCTCTTTGATTGTGGGAAAAGAATTTTCCATCAGGTCCGGCCTCATGCTTTTTTTCTTGTGAGAATTACAAAAGATTCGCATGGGATTAGTTACTATGGTGCATGATCCTAGAAATGAAACAACTTATATAGAAAAAAGTTCTATAAGTTTCAGTTCTCCACAAAATCTTATCATATTCCCTTGAATATTCAAAGAAACCCTCAGGTGGTTCGAAACAAACACAAACAGTAGTGGAGTGTTTAGCGATGGAGACATATGTGATGCGGTTCTGGAAAAAGGCCCTCGCCCCGACCCTCTCCTCTCGCCCCGCGTCCGCGCCGCCCCCGCGGCGGTCGGCGCGGCCCTCTCCGCCCTCTCCTCGCTCCCCTCCCTCACCTCTCCTCCTCCGCCACCGTCAGCGCGAGCCGCCGAGCGAGGCTCGGGCGGTGCCGACGGCGGCGGCCTTTCTCTACCCGCGCCGGAAGGAGGCCTCGCGGGGTGGCTTATCTCTGGCGGCGGTGCGTCCCAGGAGGCGACGGCCCGGCCTAGGCCGGAGGGTGGCGGCGCGGCGGCGGTCTTCGTTGCTGCGGGGCGGCGCGGTGGTGAAGCTCTGATGCGCAGCGAGGCAGCGGCGGCGGCTGGGCCCTGCGGCCTAGATCTAGGTCCGGGCGGGCCGCCCTGCTCCGAGGTGCATTCTGCAGCTGTCGGTGAGGTGAAGGTGACAGGGGGCAGCGGCGACGACGGCTCTTGTTGCAGCTTGGCGGTGAGCTTCATGGGCCTAGTTTGGGCCCGGCCGGACCCTATTAGGACTGGTGTGCCCGTGGGGGCTTTACGGGCCCGCTGGGCCCGGCCGGACCTGACGGGGACTGGTATGCTTTGCTGCCTCGTCCGGTCAACTACCGTTCTCGATGGTGGAGGTTGTTCCCTCCCGCGTAGCCGTGGTTCTGCCGTCCCCGGTTCATGCTTTGTCCCACCTTCGTCTTGTAGACCTCGTGACGACCACTTTGGTTAGACGGTGTTGGTGGCTTCGGAATCGTTTGGGCGCATGTTGGTGGGCGGTTTGTCTGGTGGTGTCGAGGCCCATCCTCGTGGGGCTCCTGTGCTACGGATCGCACGAGATTGTGGATAGGGTTTTTCGGGAGAAATCCTTGTCGGTTCATCCGACATCGAGGCGGTGCCGCTCTTGGTGGCACCTTTCCTTCCTGAAGGGCGTCGTGGCTACCCTTCATCCGCTTTCCTCTGTGACGGGGAAAACCCTAGGACCAGTTGGTCCGGGCAGCAGCATGGCTTTCCTTCTTGAAGGTGCTGCTTGGTACTCGTCGATTCGGTGGTAGGAGCGTGGTGGTACTTCTTCGGAGAGGGCGCAGCGGTTCCGAGTCACCGTCGTTTAGTCAATCCGCTTATGTTTCCTTTTTGTTTCTCTTTGGTTTTCTTTGGGTGTATGTTTCCTGCCGTCCCAGCATGTCAAATCTGTTAGTTGTATCGGGTATTTGCTATATTTATATAGCGGAGCTACGGCCTATTTCGTCGAGTGTTTAGCGATCCGGAAGAACGTAAAACCCGGTACATCAGCAATGCACTTCCATGAGCAACAGCACCATTAATTCACCGTCCGCGTGTTATTAGCAAGGAAAAAATAGCGTGCTATCTAAAATAGTGTGGTCCTCCTTCAAAAGCTATACAAGATATAGCGTGATATAGTGAAGTTACATGTAAAATAGCGTGATGAAAAAATGTAAGAACTAGCCCAAAAATTAAGGATTTCAGCAATAAAAATTTGTACTAAAGCAATACATGCATAACTAGGTAAGTATATTCAAATGCCAAGGCTAAATCCATAGCACAAACACAAATTTGAGGCTTAAACCATGAAAAGTAATAAACTAAAAGATAAAAAAAATTAAACTTTAATCAGAATCATTAACATCGTCTTCAGAATAATTAGAAGAACCACTAGATTGTCTGCTATCATCATCACCTAACGTTATTTCTAGGCATTTTGGTAGTATAGCTATAACATTACCACGTTTAGTGTGGTTTGATGTGCATAAAAGACAAATAGCGGCGTAGCGGTAACTTTAGGCTAAATATAGCGTAGGCTCTTCAAATATGCTATATCATGCTATTAACGGGGAAATAGCGTGCTATTTTTTTTTTCCATGTATTAGATTCGGTGGAGCCACAACAATGAGGGTGATGAATCACCGTCTCTGTATGGCTTTGATTTGCCTAGTACTAGTACTGTAGGTAAAGTTTCATAGCAGGCGGGCCTGCACGTCGAGTTAATTAAGCGGTAGTTATGCCAGAGCGCTTGTGTACATTAGTACATTAGTATATTACTACTCAAGCAAAATGAAGTGGCCAACACACGCTGGTGCAGGGTAGGCCCTTTCAGTTCAAGGTGGGTATAAAACCCGAAACCTGAATCCTGAACCTGAAAAACCCAGACCCGTACCCGTCTAACCCAAACCCGACTAACCCGAGTGATTGATCGGTTATCACACCTAGAAACCCGAAATTAATTCAGGTAATACGGGTATCAGTCTACAGAACCCGAATATCCCGATTAACCCGAACAACTGTGAAAAGCAAAACGTTTCGCGGCCCAGCCTAGCCCAGTAGTCCAGCACGGCCCAGTAGTCCAGCATTTCTCTCTCGAAACCCTATCTCGCATAGTCGCACTCGCATTCCCCAACCTGAGCCCCCAGGCTCGCATGCCCCAGCCGCCGCCCGCCGCCACAGGCCATTACCGCCACCCGCCGCCACAGGCCACTGTCGCCGCCGGACAAGCCACCCTGTCCGCCGCCCCAGCCGCCCCCATTTAGTACGGTCGCCGGCATCACGAACTCGCCCTCTTTCCCTTCTTCTTCGACGCGGGCACGCGGCAGCGGCACCTCCATCTTACCCTCGAGGCCCGCGACGACGCTGACGAGAAGCAGGCTCCGACGTCCGCGGCCGCCGCCCTCTTCTAGTTCATGTTCCTGATTTTTATGTTGCTGTGATTCGGGTATTTCGGGATTACCCAGACCCGGACCCGAAAATACAGGTACCCGAATTGTCAGGTAGCAGATTTTTGGGACGCATCTTGGTATGATGTCTAGAAACCCGAATCATTTTTTACCTGAAAAACCCGACCTGAATTTTCGGATAAACCCGAACGCCCAGCATGACTTTCAGTTGCGCAGAGACGTGGGCGGCGCGTGATCTATCTGCATTCTCCGTACCGGGCTTGCTACTTTCGTGCAAATGCAGATGACGAGCTCCAAGATTCTCACAAGAAAAGGGGAAAGAAATCATTGAATGTCGCTTGTTAGACAGCACCATACGTCGATCTCGAGAAAACTCGATAAGCGCAGACGCGTTTCTCCTCCGGCAGCCTAGTGGACGAATACTCCACGAAAGCGGTATGTGCCACCGAAAATCCATGTGGGTTTCGAACTACTAGTCCTGAAATTTCCCGTGGCGTATAAAGTGGACTGAGAGGAGAAAAAACAAAATGCTATTAAGTTCAGATTAGGCCATCTGACTATCTAAAGCATCTCCAACTGGCCTTCTCAAATTCCACTACTAATCTGTCTGCAAACACATGTAAACAAGTTCCAAATGTTGTGCGCTCCAATGGTAACCACTATTTTTCCTCAAATTTATGCATTCAATTTATATTGGTTCTTTCGAACATTTATCTACATAAATCTACGTAGTGCACAATGATAAACCATACATAGAAATTATAATTATAATTAAAATAACTATATCTCCCAATTCATAGTGGAGATGCATCTCCTTATCCATGACATGTTTTCATATCTGTTTTATTTCTGGCTTTCGCCATACTAGGCCGTAGCAGCGCCGCGAGTAGTAGACCGCTCTCCTCGCTCTCGCCCCTGTTGAGAGTCGTCTTGACTCTTCCGTCGCCGCCCCTCTTCCTCTTTCTTTCCGGCTGGTCCGCTCGCCGGCGAGGGGATGGAATAGGTGGTTGGCTCAATCTGTACATATTAGTTGTTTCAGTAAATCTGTGCTTTGCCTCCATGGCGTTTGGGAGTAGGTCGCTGGATCTCATCGGCTGGATCTAGCGCGTCCTCCTCTTGATCCTCTCTGCGGCGCTGCTCTGGTGGTTGCAGTGATGTGTGGAGGAGTTCGGAGGAGGCATCTCTGACAATAAAGCCGTCTTCCCCGGTGCTATGAGGTGTGAGTCGCAGGAGTCTTGGAACCACTTCTGCTGCTTGGCAGAGGAAATGAGGCAGGCGATCAAGCTCTAGAGGATGGAGGAGAAGATCTGCATCGTCATCTTGGCCACCTCTTCAATAACAAGGTTCGTTAATCGCGGCTCTGGTGGTGGTGGTACGAATCGGGGTGTTGCATCTGTTGCTCGTCGTGGTGGCGTGAGCAGAGAAGGTGTTCCTGTTTGTGCTTCTTTGTTGCTGGAGTTGCATCAGGGGAGGAGTTTTACTTCTCCTGGGAGATTCCTCACGGCGGCGCTCTTCTCTTCGTTGTTCAACATGGCCGAAGGGCGGCCACTCCCACCTTCGTCGCCGGTGACGGTTTTCTCCGGCCGTCGATACAAGGAATTACTCAACCTCCACGCTGCTATGCCGCAACGGAGGCCCTTCTGCATCGGCGTAGCGAGCTCCCGCCTTCTCGTCCCAAGTGGTTTCGTCCCGGCGATGTTGAGGTTGACTGCGCCGAGCTTCGGATGCATCACGCTGGAGAAGGAGCTGGACCTAATTGCATTTCTCATTTTCTTTGTAAGGTCTTTTGTGCACATTGTAAGGATTTGTTTGTAATTTTTATCTTTTTGGAGGCCTTTTCTGTAAAATGTTCCAGCGGTGATCAATGAAACTCTAGGTCCTTCGGGACCATCCCCTGATCAATTTTTTTTTATTTTTGTCTGAGTTGCATCCATTTTGATTTTATACTCATCGGCAATGTCAGCAAGATGCAAACCCATTTCCATTTTCCTTTGTTTCACCATCATCTTCTATTCTTTCAACCTTTTCTTCTCTTCTTTTATTTTCTTTTTCTCTTCTTCAATCTTGTTTATTGTAGGTCAAAATTTTCTTCGATCTTTTTTTCCAAGATTGTAAAGTTTAAATCCTCTGATATGAACGTATTGCCTCGCCTCGGAGGGGATCGTTTAACTTTAAAATGACACCACATACATTGCTACTACTACATGTATTTGAATCCTACAACAAAATGCAACTAAAATTTGAGCAGACCCGAACCCTAGAACATACTGACACTCGACTGTCTCGCTCCTCGTTCAGGAAAAAATTGTGTCACTTGCAATAAAACTATCAGCAAAGAAGCAGGAATGTCCACTGTCTTCACCAGCAAGTAGACGAGCAGTGAACAGACGCCTGTCGGAGACCAGGTGCGGCAGAGAGAGGGAGAGAACCCAAGAAAAAAACAAAAGGGAACCAGCTGCGGAGCACGAGCGAAGCCTCCGTTCCAGCCAGCTGAGCGCCTCACTTCACTCCACTCCCACCTCGGTCCCTCCCGGTGGAGGGAAAAGAGAGCAGAGCACCGAAAGCCGCGGCATTCTCGCTTTTTTTTTCACCCCACTTCCCTCCCTTTCCAGTTAGCTTCCTGCCCATGCCGTCCTCCGGCCCGCCGCCAGCGCCGGCCGTCCTCGCCTTCGCGTTCGCGGTGGCCTTGCTGGCCGCGTCGGCGTCGGCGGCCGTCACCTACGACCGCAAGGCGGTGGTGGTGAACGGGCGGCGCCGCATCCTGCTCTCCGGCTCCATCCACTACCCGAGGAGCGTGCCCGAGGTACGCCACCTGCTCCCCCGACAGCCTCGCTCTCTTTCCCCGAGAATGCCGGCCCGCCCGCGGCTCACTCACTCACTCTTTGTTCCCGTCGGCGCGCGCGTGCAGATGTGGCCGGATCTGATACAGAAGGCCAAGGACGGCGGCCTCGACGTGGTGCAGACCTACGTCTTCTGGAACGGCCACGAGCCGTCCCCTGGCCAGGTTCGTGGTAGTTGCTCCCCTCCAAGAACCGACCACAGCCTGCTCTAATTTGCTCTGTTTCCTGATGCTGCTTGGTTGTTGAATCGGTTGGGCAGTACTACTTCGAGGGGAGGTATGATCTGGTGCACTTCATCAAGCTGGTCAAGCAGGCCGGACTCTACGTGCACCTCCGCATTGGCCCCTACGTCTGCGCCGAGTGGAACTTCGGGTAATTAGTCAACTGCTGCCTGGGTGCACCTCGCATTGCTCTGAAGATTTGATGCGACTGTAGCTACGTATTTTCTGCGACATGATTTTGTTACTGGGTTCAGATGCTTATGCACTACCAACATTAGTTTTTCTTTTAGGGCGTGTCGATTTCAAGGCGACAAAATAAATTAAGGTTGTTGATTTATTTTCCGTAAGGTAGTTAGACTAGTTTCAGTGATCTTCTATCTGCTGGTGACTCCTCTGAAATCATTTACTCCACTACAGTATTGCTAATTATGGATATAGAGAAGCTGTTTCTTGATGTTGATTTGATATTTTGATTTGAAACATGCTAAATTTTGCTCCTCCTGACTGCAGTGGTTTCCCTGTTTGGCTCAAGTATGTCCCCGGCATCAGCTTCAGAACTGATAATGAGCCATTCAAGGTAAAGAATCGTTTTGGCACCTCTACTTCCGTTTTATTCATCTTTAGCTTCTTTTAAAATCTGCACAATCTTCATTGTGATTCTTCAAACAGCATGAGATGCAGAAGTTCACCACGAAGATCGTCGACATGATGAAGTCAGAAGGGCTGTTTGAGTGGCAAGGAGGGCCGATAATCCTCTCCCAGGTATGCTTACAATCATGAAGTATTCTTCATCTGCGTTGCTAAACCCACCTTTAGATCCTCACAATTGTCCTTACAGATCGAGAATGAGTTTGGGCCCTTGGAGTGGGATCAGGGTGAGCCTGCCAAGGCCTACGCTTCATGGGCAGCGAACATGGCGATTGCGCTCAACACAGGTGTTCCATGGATCATGTGCAAAGAGGATGATGCCCCAGATCCAATTGTATGTATTATGGTAGTCTTGTAACTTTTAATGTGCTGGGGTAGGGTCACCTTTCTGTCCACTGTCCAAGAAAGGAAAGAAAATGAGTCATCATATATACTGGATGATCTGCCAAGCCTTTCATTTTCTAAAAATAACTTCCACCCTTTATGATATAATTTGGACTAGGAGTTCTCACTCCACTGGATCTGACTGTTATTTACTGCTGGCAGATTAATACATGCAATGGATTTTACTGTGACTGGTTCTCACCAAATAAACCTCACAAGCCTACCATGTGGACTGAGGCTTGGACTGCCTGGTAATTTCATTATTCTCTCTATAAAAGTCTGCTACCATACGATTTTCCTTTGTCTATCTTTCACCTTGTAAATCTTACTTCTCTCCTTACTGAAGGTATACTGGCTTCGGTATTCCGGTTCCACATAGACCAGTAGAGGATCTAGCATATGGTGTTGCCAAGTTTATCCAAAAGGGTGGCTCTTTTGTTAACTATTACATGGTAAGTCAAACTGATCATTCTGTTTAACTGAAGCTTATTATGTCACCAAAAAAATTAAGTCCCAAGTTGTGATGCTTCTTTTCAGTACCACGGAGGAACAAATTTTGGGCGCACAGCTGGAGGTCCATTCATTGCGACTAGCTATGACTATGATGCTCCTATTGATGAATATGGTGAGTTCAGCATCTCCATGTTTTTTTAATCTACAATTTATGCTGTGCTTTTGGCACATTTGTATACTTTGAACCTATTTCATGTCATGTAATGGTTGCTGCTACTTGTATCTTTTTTCATCCGAAAGCGGCCCTACACAATTTTCTTTTCTAGTAGACTTGAATTGAAAAAACATGCAGTTTTTCTGAGAGCTTCATTCCTAAACAGTACAAAGCAATATGGGGTTCACAGTCACCCTGGTACTTGTATCTTTTTTCGTCCGAAGGCGGCCTTTTATGTACACAATTTTCTTTTCTAGCGAACTTGATTGAAAAAGAACATGCAGTTTCAATATTTTCTGAGAGCTTCATTCCTAAACAGTACAAAGCAATATGGGATTCACATTCACCCTGCAGTATCCAAAGTCACAACCCTTGCCTGAGTTAAGGAGAGGTTTTCCTCCATTCTAATGCTTAATATAATTCAAAAGTCCTTAACCTTTGAAAGATGAAGTTAGAAAATATTTTCTTTATCTAAGCAATGGATTAGTACTAATGCAGTGTCCGATACCACTGATCCTTGTATGGATAACAGCTACATCGTCATTGTGGCATTTGGTGCTATATTACAAAATAGTTGTTTTTTGTTCCTTCTTCGATGTTATACAACATGCACTTTGGTATTATGTACTCTTCTATACCAATCTGACCAAACATTCACCCCTTCGCTTCATCAGGCTTGTTGAGAGAACCAAAATGGGGCCACTTGAAGGAGTTGCATAGAGCCATCAAGCTTTGTGAACCTGCCTTGGTTGCAGGAGATCCCATTATATCTTCACTCGGGAAGGCTCAGAAGGTTGTTATGACACTGTTCTCCTCTGTATTTGAGTCCTGCAATATTTTGTTCAGAAGTCATAACTGACTTTTGTTTTTGGTCACTTTCTGTTCAGTCATCCATTTTTACGTCAAACACAGGAGCTTGTGCAGCTTTTCTCGAGAACAAGGATAAACTATCTTATGCAAGGGTATCGTTCAAAGGAATGCATTATGACCTGCCTCCATGGTCTATCAGTATTCTTCCGGACTGCAAAACAACAGTCTTCAACACTGCTAGGGTAAGATTAGGCACTTCAGTACAATGGAGTGCGACTATTTCACAACTAGTTGTGTCTGCACCCCATTGTCGGACGCGCCACTTCAGAGTTTTCAGAAAATACGAAATAAATCATGAACATAAATTATGTTGTATCTTCTACGCCCACAAATTTTCCTCCAAAAATATGACCATATGCGACATGTGAAGAAAAAGAGGAAGATCTAAGTTTATAGTTTTTTTAGATAAAGGACTTTTATTACTTAAAAGGTTTAAGCATTACACCCGGCCTCTGCATAGCTAAGATGCACACATCCACCAGTTTACCATCACTCACGTCGGTAAGCAAAAGATAAAAAGGCGAATTACATATTAAAATGAGAAATTGTAGATCCGCCTAAGAAGCTGGTAGGTCTATCCGGAGTCTATGTTGCCACCCATGCCGGGAAAATAACTCCTTGACCGCAGCCTCCAGTCTCGACGCCACCTCCAAAAATAAGTCTCGGTGCTCCACACGCTGCAGCAGGGTTGTCCATGCTCGTAGCGTCGCTGTGCACCGGTAAATAACCTGCATAAGAGAAGCATTTTTATCATTAGAAACCTTGTCATTTCTACATAGCCATAGCGACCAAATAACAGCAATCGCTCCCACCCTACTGGATAGTTTGAACCTTGGATCCACTCCATTTAACCAGTTGCCAAAAATGTTGGCAACAAAACTAGGTGGATGTAAGGTAGAACCTATCTGGATGGCTGACCATATAGACCTAGCGAACTCACACTGAAAGAATAAGTGCGTAATGGTCTCGTCGTGTTGACAGAAAACACACTTTTTAGTTCCGTGCCATATGATCATATTTTCAGATGAAAATTTGTGGGTGCACATGATACAACATAAAGTATGCCCATGATTTATTTCATATTTTTTTTAAACTGGAAAGTGGGGCATCTGACAATGGGGTGTAGACGCAACTAGTTGCAAACTTTTTTTCAACCAAAAAGGGGCACTTCAGTGATCTGGTTCAGCCATTTTTTTTCAAATTTGATTTAGTTTTCTTTGCTTACATTGTATATCGGTCCATTTTATTTTAATCCGTGTCACTTCCTTTTGTACTGCTGCCGTTTAAAATTTGCATCCATTCTGATTTATGCATTTTTACCATTGTTCTAAGTTTTTACAATACGTTTTTGCAGGTTGGCAATCAGATTTCGCAAATGAAAATGGAATGGGCTGGAGGACTTTCGTGGCAGTCATACAATGAGGAGATAAATTCCTTTAGTGAGGAGGAAACATTTACAACGGTAGGATTACTGGAACAAATAAATATGACGAGGGATAACACAGACTACTTGTGGTATACAACGTAGTAAGTAGCCTAACTCCACCGAAAACATGGACTATGATTCTTTGCAATTCAGTGGTACTAAATTTTCATTTTCAGTGTTGATGTTGCTAAGGATGAGCAGTTCCTCACCGGTGAGAAGAACCCCAAACTCACGGTGATGTCGGCTGGTCATGCTTTGCATGTTTTTATTAATGGACAATTATCAGGTAATCACGAGTCTCTGACTCTTTGCTAACAAATTGTGTATCTCTGACTGTCAAAAGCAAAAGGATCCTTAAGTGCTCTTTAATATGTTTGCAGGAACGGTGTATGGCAATGTAGAAAACCCAAAGCTTACATATACTGGGAATGCGAAACTATGGTCAGGGAGCAACACTATTTCCTGCCTAAGTATAGCAGTTGGTCTCCCAGTAAGTGGATAGTTTGCTTCTTAAGACAGCACTCTTGGTTATGTGCTATTTGACCCTTCATATATTCATTTCAATTCCTCCCTCTGTTGTAGAATGTTGGAGAACATTTCGAGACTTGGAATGCTGGAATTCTTGGTCCAGTCACACTTGATGGCCTGAATGAGGGAAAAAGAGATCTTGCATGGCAGAAATGGACCTATCAGGTAACGTGTGGCATTGTGATGTCTTGTCAAAATGTCAATTATTAACCTTGTGTGTACTGTCCGAACATATGAACCTAAAAGAAGTATTGTATCTGGGCAGGTTGGTTTGAAAGGTGAGGCTATGAGTCTTCATTCACTTAGTGGAAGCTCAGCGGTAGAATGGGGAGAACCTGTGCAGAAACAGCCTTTGACATGGTACAAGGTAATGGTGATATTTGCATTTGATTATCTAGTATCCATGTGAGACAACAATTATTTTTCAGAAGATTTATCCCTCATTTCATGCTTTTCAGGCTTTTTTTAATGCACCAGATGGTGACGAGCCACTAGCTTTGGACATGAATAGCATGGGGAAGGGGCAAATCTGGATAAATGGACAAGGAATTGGACGATATTGGCCAGCCTACAAGGCCTCTGGAACATGTGATTACTGTGATTATCGCGGTGAATATGATGAGACCAAGTGTCAAACCAACTGCGGTGACTCTTCTCAGAGATGGTAGGAACTTCATGGTTTAGAAGTAACTACTGCAAAGTACACATGACAAGTTCACAAGTGAAGAAGCTCTTACATCTATGCTATGTTCCATCAGGTACCATGTTCCTCGCTCATGGCTTAATCCTACTGGGAACCTTTTGGTGATATTCGAGGAGATGGGTGGTGACCCAACCGGAATCTCAATGGTGAAAAGAACAACTGGAAGTGTGTGTGCTGACGTGTCTGAATGGCAGCCATCGATCACGAACTGGCGTACGAAAGACTACGAGAAAGCTAAGGTCCACCTACAGTGTCATCATGGACGGAAAATAACTGAGATAAAATTCGCCAGCTTTGGCACACCGCACGGATCCTGCGGGAGCTACTCAGAAGGCGCATGTCATGCACACAAGTCGTATGACATATTTGAGAAGGTAATTGATTTGCAACCATTGCATGTGCTTTCTTTGCCTAGTCATGTTTATCCCTCTTTATAAAAAAAAAGTCTGTTCATACCTACAACCTGAGTTGGTGTTTCTTGCAGAACTGTATTAATCAAGAACACTGCGGGGTAAGCATAGTCCCAGAGGTATTTGGGGGTGATCCATGTCCTGGGACAATGAAAAGGGCTGCTGTGGAGGTTACGTGCGGTTGAACCGCAAACAATGGACCGCTCATTTCACCTCAAGTATGTCAACTGCAACATAGTCCATGCAGGCTTCTGGCAACAAGTGAAAGTCGCAGTGACCGTGACGCACTGGCTGTCAGAAGTTATAGAAATTAGTTGTACGTTCGACTGAATCATCAATGTATGTATCTATATTAGTCCACACAGGAATTTGATTCTGGGTGTGGAAAAGGGATGTGATGCCCTACACACCACTGGTCTGGTTCGGGGGAAGAGCACAGATGAGACTCTGCTGATTACCTGAGTCCATATGTGCAATGGCTTCTGGATTGGAGGAGGCCATGTGATGATTCATTTTTTGCTCACTGAAAGGTGCAAAATCAATGCGCATGGGCAACCACTCATTCATGTATTGCCATGTTGTTTAAGTAGTAAAACTGGATGATGGTTCGGCTTATTAACAAATTATGGTCTGTACTTATGTATCAGCTGTTAATGTTACTCAGCTGTGGTCTGGTTCAGTTGGCGAACATGTTACTAAGGCTGAGATATCGGGTCCTGGGGCGATACTAAACCCGGGGCTACTTAATATCAGTGTAAAAATAATAAAAAAATCCTTTCTTGTAGCCGGAGTGCTGGATGCAACATTTTAGATAACATGACGATGCTGAGAATTGCAGAAAATTAGTTATTGAAAACTAGGGCAAAGCTACCATATCAACTCGATAAAATCTTATCAATTATCACGTCAAACATTTGGGTGTGACTAACTCAATCATCAAAAGATCGGTTGCAAATAATGCCCCAGGACGAATCACGAAAAAAATACAACATTCATGTTGTAAGCCCACTTGTAACTGAAAAAATCATGTGCAACTCCGGTGGTGTAAAACTTGACTGGGCTCAGCTGGCAAAACCCGAGACTTTTAAATACTGGATACCTATGCACGCAAGTGGTATGCAGGGAATTCTCTCCTAATTATTTTGCCTAGGTATGTTTCAGTATTTTTTTTCTTTTGATCCTATCACAGCGACGGTGATCCAGACAGTTCGTGAGATGCTAAAGGTTAATGGCTGATCCGCTTTTTCCATGTGGCTAGGCGCGAGCTCGACTAAGTACTCACTTGCTTGTGGGAGTGCTCTTGATGTGGTACAGTCTATCTTCGTTGTATGAGGTGTTCCTCATGGTTTTGAGCCTAGCGACCTTTTATCTGGTTCGGATGATATGCCTTGATTGCTACTAGTCAAGCGTCGTATGTGTACAGTTTGTTAGTTTGTTGAATATAAATATAATGCCTAACCTCTTTTCATCAGTTCGGACTTATGGATAGATGATAGGGTATACAATTCTATATGATATCAGAGCCAAGTGGTCTCGAATTCGAGACCCGCTCACGCGGATTAAAAAAAGAAAAAAAGAAAGATCCTGCGGCCAAGCTCCTATCCCACGCTAAGGACTAAAATAGACTAGACGTGATGAGAGTGTTGAATATAAATATAATGCCTATCCCCTTTCCATCAGTTCGGACTTATGGATAGTTGGATAGTGCATACAATTCTATATGGTACCAGAGCGGTTTGTCTCACGACGCCGATCCTAAGTTTCTCCACCACTTCCGCAGCACGCCGCCCTCGAGGAGATTAATCTCTCTGATACCATGTAGAAAAATTGTAGAACCCTAATAGTTTGTTGTGTTATTGCTTGGACCCTCGTGGGGTTTATATGGAGAGGTCCTTATGGACTTATGGATAGATGGCTAGTGCATACAATTCTATATGGTATCAGAGCGGTTTGTCTCACGACGCCGATCCTAGGTTTCTCCACCACTTCCGCAGCACGCCGCCCCCGGGTAGATTAATCTCTCTGATGCCATGTAGAAAAATTGTAGAACCCTAATAGTTTGTTGTGTTATTGCTTGGACCCTCGTGGGGTTTATATGGAGAGGAACAAACTTGGGAGGCAAGCAGCTAATGACTTGGAATACAAGATGTACTCTAATTCCTAGTCTATCTCTAGTTGTACACATATTCATATTCTAACATTCTCCATCAGTCGTAATGCGAGTGAAGCAGACGATTGTGACTGGCCTTAAAGGCTTGCGCATCCTTCGTTCCTCCTCTCCGTCATCATCAACTGTCTCTGATGGTCGTCCTCCTCTCTTTCTAGTGCATACAATTCTATACAGTTTTCACCGGTTTTCATTAAATAATCTTGTGTTGTATAATTTTTGGGTCCGGTTCCTGACTTGTTCTTCTTAATGCAATGCGGGAGCTCCCCACCTTCTGACAAGGTTGGTCAAAATAATTTTGTTAAATCCATCATGAAAATATATTTCATGATACATTCAATAGATATCAAGATGTCGGTGTTTTTCCCCATAAAATCTGTCAAACTTAAATATGTTTGAGTTAGAAGTAGAAGGGTGGACTTCTAGTATGTTCTCCCTGAATATTTACACAAGAACATGGAGAAAATCTGCATTTTATCTTGCATAGCGGTTGCTGTTAATCAGTTAATTGTGCAAAAGCATCACCCTGCATCTAGCACCACGTCTCGTGCACCAACAAATTCATGGATGATCAGGAGCTTGTCAACTCGTCCGAGTAACTTCTCATCTTCTCCGGCGCCTGAAACTCGTCCGGCCTGACGCCAGCTGGGCGATCAGGCAGCAGAGCGTGGTACCTGGTCGCCTCCCGCCCGAACGACGCGCCGACGTCGCTCTTCGACCTCACAAGCACCGCCGTGGCTGGCTCTGACGCCGTGTCTCCGCCGCGCGCACGGGCGCGGGAGTCAGCGGTCGTCACGCTGCTCCACGGCGTCCGCTCGCACGACGACAGCGGCGTGCTCTCGTACGAGCTGTCTCCGCCGAGCCCGTCGTGACTGGAGGACAACCACCGGATGGCCTTCTCTACATGCTCGTCGTTCGGCGCCTTGATGATCTTGCGGTCGTGGCCGTGGCCCTTTTTACTGCTCGACAGCAGCTTCTTCATGTTCCTCAGAAACCTGAGCTTGCCATGCCCGCCCCCTTTCTTGGAGGCGGCTGCGGTGGCAGCGGTCGCCGACACGCCCGGGCTCCTACCTGGCACGTCATGACCTCCGCGCCGCTGGTGATCTTCGCCGTCGCCGTATAGCGACTCGTTGAGCGGTGACAAGAGTGTGGGGTCGAGGACGGGGTTGCCGTACAGGAGCATGAGCTCCTTGGCCCTCTGGCTGGAGCGGTAGCTCATGCTCTTGCTCAGGCCCATGGCCGACGACATGCCGGCGCCGGAGACGTCCTGATCTTGTTGGGCAGTCGAGGGGTGGTGATCGTTGCCGCGGAGGTCGTGGCGGAGGCAGGCATTGACCCACTTGAGGTAGACGAGCTCCTCGACGTGCGCGCAGTGGTCGCTGTGTAGCTGCTCGATCTGCCTCGTCAGACTCTCGTTCGTCTCCCTCAGGTAGTTAGCCTCATCAACGATGTCCTCCTAAATTCAGAAAAGCAACAGAAAGAAACCGGGTTAGCCTTAGGCTTGCTACTTCAACAAGATTAATTGGGAAAAAAGATTAATCAGCATTATGTGCTTATTCAGTTTCAGAGAGGCCGGGAGAAAAGTGACCGCTATGGTAAAGTCTACTACCAACAAACGTGAACTCTTCTCCTTTTGCGTGCGTAATTTCCTAAAAAGGACTTCATACATTTTGGAACGGAGGGAACTGCACTTTTTCCCAAATTACACGTCTTTCAAAATTCATAAAAATTACATATTCAAAAAAAAATTGAACTCTCTTTTTCTGATACAATTTCTATTGGGTAAGGTGTGATAATTGAGATTCGAAAATGTGGGGACGACGATCAGAAATGGAACAATGTGACAAAAGAAACATGGATATGATCACCAATGATGCCCTCCTATTTGTCTTTTTTAAATCACGCTACATCGGGCTAACACGTTGGTCTTACCTAAGAGATGCTAAAATGGGGTAAAAGCCATGTTCAAAATTTTCTAGATGGGATATTTCAATGGCATTGTCGCTAAATGGGATAATATGTGTCACAGACAAACAACTATGGGATAAAAAGTGCAATTCACTCTTTGGGCAGGGGAATGAATAAAGACTGAGAAAATATGTGCCCAAACGTGTGTCACAACTTCCATAATTTTGGGTTTCAGCCCATGAAATATATATTTCATAAAGAGAAATGATAGTAAAATATTGTTGTTTGAGACATCATGTCCAAGCTGTAACCATGATATAAACTAATTGCTCACCTTACGTTTTATGGCACCACCCAAGAGTCAGATCAAACAACAAAGAATAATTCAAATTATTCTCAGCACGACCTTATTAGCATCAGAATAACAAATGAGGGATGGGTAAGGCTTGCCAAAATAAAACACAGTGATTGGGATGGCTATATTTATTTAGACAGAGAGGAATGCTAATTTGTTGGAACAACCCAAGTAAGACTAAAGCTTTGAGAGTGACATATAACACACAAAAACCTGGCGCCGCCAGTTTATTCCAGACCAATAGAGATGATAAATGTCATTTATCCAACAAAACTGCAAACCGGCACAAACCAAGCTATGGTAGCATCGTTCTGATAGACTAATTATATACTGAATCCAGTCATCCAAATACCAAAAAATTGTTTTCTGGTGATTTTTTTAATGTACTTGACAAATGTAAGATGAAGAAGAAATCATTTTTAAATTATTTATCTTATGTAGCCCGCACAAGAATGTACTGTTTAAAGTTTAATGTGTTTTACACTTCAAAGAAGGCGAATAAATTATTTCTTCTATATATGTGACAAACTTGCACGTTTTGAGACCCAGAGTTGGATGTGGAGATCTGCCACGGTTGCACATAAATTGAAGATTGTGTGACGATCACCTTTTTTTTGGTTGATGCAGAATCAGAGTTTTGAAATCGTAGCTTTAGAAAATAGTATGTCCCAGTCAACATGGATGTCAGACACTCCCGTATTTTATTGATTTGTTATCAAAGATAATTTTGTTCACTTGTCCAAAGCAAAACTTTCAACAATGGACAAATAATTCTGAACAACGTGATACCAATAATCGTCCTAAAGTCTCGTCAAAAAAAAAAAATCGTCCTAAAGCGCAAACAAAACGGTAGAAACTGTTGCATTGAACTCAAGAATTTGGAAGGCAATTACCTCATGGACCAGACTAACAGAGGAGGAAGCCTGTTCTGCATCCTGCAACCTCCCAGCAAGCTCCCTGTTCTCCTCCTCCAGCCGGGCGTTCGCCTTCCGCAGCGAAGCTGCCTCCGCCGCCAGCGCCTTCTCCCTCTCCTCGCCCATCTTTCCGAGCACTGCCACTCTCTCGTGGGACGCCGCCGCCTCCCGCTCGGCGTCCTCCCGCTCAACCTGTATCAACTCCTCGAGCGACTGCAGCTTCTCCCGAGCAAGGTCCAGCTGGGCCCGGATAGCGTCCAGCTCCGCCGCCTGCGCCTTGAGCTTCTCGTTCTCCTTACGCAGCGACAAGACCTTGAGCTCCAGGTGCCGTGCCTCCACGGCGGCCACACCGACGCGGTTCTCGAGCTCCCGCACGGACGTGGCCTCCTGCTCCTTGAGGCCGTCGAGTTCCGTCAGCCGGAGCTCCAGCTTCTGCTCCCGCTCCACGAGCGACAGCCACAGCTCCCTGAACCGGTCGATCTCATCCTGCCCTTTCTCCGGCTGACCGTACTCCGATTCGCCGGCATAGCTTGCTGATCCTGCCACGTGGGGCGGCAGACTCTGAACTCTTGCCACAAGAACCGGCTCGTCGTCCCCGGCGCCGATCGACGCACCGTGAATCACGTTTTCCAAATGTTCATCCTTCGATGCGAAGGATAAAAAAGTTAGACATAGCTCGATTACATGAGTCTTCCACGATCAAGAAATGGAAGTTCTAGGCGCAGGATCACAACTTACATTGGATGACAGAAGTCTGAGCCCATCCCCCGGCGCAGGCAGAGCATGAGGTCTAGCTCCTGCAGACAAATCGCATATAATAAGCGCCAGATGAATATGATGAGCGTGGGACACAACCAAAACTAACCAAAACAAGCCGCTGCATACCAGAATTTGACTTATCGGTAGCAGAAGCAGCCAGACGTCGCCGGCGAGCCTGCTGATCCGACACGAAGAGCGCAGCAAAGTAAACAGCAGCGGCGGCGCCGACCATCACGGGCCCCTGCGGCCTCACCTGACTGATGTTCTTGCTCCATCCAAGCAGGTGGCTAATCAGCGCGGAAACAGGGACGCTCACAAGACTACGATCAAACCCAGCGCTCATGGGATCAAAAGGGAGAGAGAATCGGGGGCCAGCTCCTCCATTCCCACCTCCCTCCAGCTCCCCCATCACGTCGTCAAGAAACCTCCATATATCTGGCATGCTCTGCTCTTCGATTCACCATGCCCAGGGGGCACCAAAGCAGCGACCTTGAGGATGCCCCATGGGGTATATATGTCACAAACTAGACCCACTTTGGTCAATGAAACGAAAAACAATGGTGGAGGAATTGGTGCGAGCAAATAAAACTTTAAGATTTGATTCCTTGATGCGTGGATGGAAGATGGCTAAAGAGAAGAAAGCATCAAAGTGGCCCACGAGAAGGGGCAAAAGCAGAGGCCAGTGTCTCTTGTGTCTTGATCTCTTCTACATTGAGATGACGGTGCACTTATTTGTTCCTCGTGCGCACGCCGAAGAAAACAGATAGAGGTTTAATTGTACTAGGAATTGGTTTGCCGCGTTATGTGGAATTATCCATGAATTAGTTCCTTCTAGAAAAAGAAAATTCATCATGTATAGTATTTTAGTCTTCTGGGAATAAGACGGATAGTGTAGGTGTTGAAGATATGACTGCGTCATGATGTTATCCATCGGTGGCAAAACCATGTTCTACATACCATGGGTGTTTCTACAGTTGGTAGCAGAACCATGTTCCTATTTTGGCAGATAGTATAGATGCCAATTTTTCACAACATTGATAGAAAACTTCTTCACAAAGAATAAAAACCTATGAAAGATCGCTTGAAAGAAAATTGAGCTCCATTTTGCTATCACTCTCGTTTCATCTACCGAGTGATCAAATAAGGAAAAACTAGGTTAACGAAGTGGAACATTGCCGCCCTAAAGAGCAGGGTGTTTGGGAATTGAGTTGCTTGATATAAAAAATAAATGTTTACTTAGCAAATTGTTGTTTAAACTTTTAAAGGGGAAGGAGTGTGGCGGGAACTTTTGTATAACAAATATTTGGGTGGAAAAACTTTATCTCAAGTAAACCCCAAATCTACTCATTTATCCTTTTGGATGGGAACCATGAGTGTTAAGCAGATTTTTTTACTCGAGAATTTTGTATGCAATGGCCTACAAACTAGATTCTCGGCGGCCTCTTGCTAGTGGACAACTTGTTGTCTGTGGAATTTCCTTCTCTTTATAATAAGGTGTGATGTAAAAATGTTTTAGTTGCCGATGTTAAGGCAGGGTCACATTTAAACCTTCAACTTCGAAGGATTTAACTCGGTGACAAATGGATATCATGGTTGCACCTCGTGGAAAGATTGATGTGTGTTACTGTTTCTGATAAGCATGTTCTTGTTAAGTAGAGATTGGCGAGATCATGTTAGTTTACGGTTATATCTCTTTGTAATGTTTTAATGAATGGGCCCATCGTATTTTTTGCAAAAATACTTGTGGAACCTTAAAATAACATTGAATCTTTGGTTTGTGAATCGGCATGCTTTACTAATAAAAGATAATCTGGCTAAAAGGCGTTGGACAAGATGGAAAAAGGTTGTATTTTATGACACAACTGATTTTGTGGAGCACTTGTTTATTTCTTCTTCTTCCGCACGATGTATTTAGAGATTATTTGATTTCATGTTCAATATTTATTCCTCCTACCCCGTGCGACTAATATGTTTGATAATTGGTTAAATGGGGGTGATAAAATAGTGAAGCACGTGGATCCACATGTGGCCCTGCCTACTCCCTCCGACCAACATGATCATATGGATTCCGTATGACTTTGACTGACGACGGTCGTTCGGCCTATTTTAGGGGGGGGGGGGAGGGGGTGTGGTTGGCGGCACATGAGAAAACTATATTTTTACGGCTTCTGTCTTCTTTTGGCTGATTTTTTGTCCACTTTATGTGATTCATGATTCATATATGTTTTCTTAACTACTGAACTAAGCAATAAATTTATAAAAGGGTCGTGTCATCATTTTGATGCACAAGCCGCGCGGTAGGCCGTTCAAATAAATGTAAATAAGATCAACACAACAGGACCACAAGATTTTAATGTGGAAACCCTTCTGAAGAGGAATAGAAAAAATCACGGACGACAGCCACCAAAACTTATATATCGGGAAAGTTGCAAACACTTGGGATTTACAGAGTGTGACTTATCCCAAACCATCGGCTTACAAAAGTTATATAATTGTGAAACCGTAAGTTAGCAAGAGTTTGACTCGGTAACGATCCGTAGAGCCGGGGCTCCCCCTCCACCCCCACACACACACCACACACAGAGCTGTTACCATGTACAATATGGCAACATTATTGGGTTGCGGGGAAAACTTTAAAATTTATTCGTAACCTTACCGCCAAGATCTATTCTATGAAGTTATGTTGCACCCCATAATGCGATGGTCCAGAATACTTACAAACACGCTTGCGGAAGATCTTGTGTTTGTCGAAGTAGATGTCGGTGAAGCCTGATGAAGAATCTCACGTCCACGCCGGGAGGTGAGATTGTTGTCGTACGTCGTCGTTGATGTAGACCTTGATGAAGTTGTTCCGTTGTACAAGGAACTTACTTGCGCAAATCCCGCTCTAGCGGTATCCACACATACAACGTGTTAACCCACCCCGTGCGTTCACCGCCTAGCTACTAGCACGTGGTGAAGAGAGTCAGCCTTGCGGCGTAGTTTAGGTGGTAGATCTAATCAACTAGATTAGATCTATATGAGAAGATTAGAGACGTCTAATTCTCAACACATTAGATCTACAAGAGAGAGAGAACTTTGCTTCAATTGTTGTGTCAACCCCTAGGGGCTTAGGGTTGCTTATAAAGGAGGCCAAGGGGTGGAGGTGCTTGGGGAAGGGGCCGAGCCCTTCCCCTTTGGGCCGGTCGGCCAAGGAAGGGAGGGAGGAGTGCCTCCCCTCCCCAACTCTGATTGGGAGGAGGAGGAGTAGGACTCCTCCCTCCCAAACTTGCCTTTCCCTACAAGGAAGGGGGGAGGAAACCCTCCCCCACTCCAACTCGGGTTGGAGGGAGGAGTAGGACTCCTCCCCCACCCGCCTTACCCAATGTGGGGCCCACCCTAGGCCGCCGCCCTTGCCGCCGGGGAGGGGGAGTCCCCCCCAACTCGGACTCGGCCCCTCCCCCACATACCATGTGGGTGCGGCTGCCTTGTGGGCCCCATGGGCCCACTTGGCAGCCCCCTTTTTATTGGGCTCCAAATAAATCCTTTATTTATATTTTCCAATATATTAATTAAATAAATAATTAATTGTTTTGTCTAATTAATTCCAAAATGAATATTTTCTTTTACAGAAAATTCCCGGAATTAATTACTTATCATATAACTCATATTTATATGAACCGGGATACCTAGTATCCGCCGACAAAAACATCAGAACAATATTTCCTTCTTCATAAGTACTCAGATTAAATCCGCTGATGATAGAAACTATTCCTATCATCCCGGGACATTAGATGTTCGCATTCTCTCTAACTTATAATTCACCAATGCGTTAACCATTACGCTTAATCCCCTTACGTGCACGATACCAATGATATCTCGAGATTGAGACAATGTGCTCTAGTGTGATCAAACCCTTTGATCATAACACATATTATTCTCGTACCAATATCATTCTCTTTTCTCATTCCGTATATATGTTGTCCCGTGATAAATCACGCTTGTGTCTGGCCAGACGATTGGGTGACAACAACAATACTTGAGATGGCCTAGAGGATGTATCTCTCCATCGTCTGGAGGAGTAAGTGCCATTCTTGAACGATCTCTGTTCCAATACATATTCTAGTTCAAGCCCAAAAGCCACCTATCATAGTCCCATGTTACTGCAAGACGTTTGATGGAAATCAAAGCTCGAATGTCGAATAAGCGGTCACAAGATATTCTCATAGCATAGGGATCTAGCTAATGATAACTAAATAGATGATCAATCGCTATTTCATCGTTGACGATTTGTCTCATAGCAAGATCATACGGTGGGTCGGTTCAGTGCGATTATCATTCCGATAATCCACTCCTATAGTTGAATGACTTATACAAAGTCCATGATCAGGAAAACATGATCATCGAGCAACAAGATAGGCTAGTCTTAGAGACAAGACCAGGAACTCTTTTTCCGTTCGTATCTCTACACGTGTATCGGAGGTTTTCCTCTTGCATACGTTGTATTTGCTATACAAGTACCCAATACAGTTGTAGCATAAAGATACAAACATTAATAATAAACATGGAGATAAATAATAAACTTAATTATTATTGTCTCTAGGGCATATCTCCAACAGTCTCCCACTTGCACTAGAAACAATAATGATTCTAGTTAGCATGATGACATGACACCAAATGGAACTAAGGTGCCACTCACGCTTTCGCATGCGGATCTGAAACTGTGTCCGCACTTTGATCCAACCAAAGTTCATAAACTTTATTTATCACCTCACATGCCAAACTTGACTATGTAAGTCGGATATATTAGGAATTGGATATGGGCTTTCCGGTTCCGTAGTAGCATTAATAATACCCGGTTGATATTATCATACCATCTTTATAGAAACCTCACCTGAGTAATGACTCATCCAATAACTTGCTTATCATGACGTCTCACATCAATGACGCAACTATCCTCGATAGATAACTATCTTTGTTGTAGAATCCACTCATAAGATACAGTGTATTTGATAAAATCAAAACACTTAGTATTTATCATTTGAAAAAACATTTATCAGAATAAATTTGATTTCATAATTCCACCACAAATATGTATACGAGTAACTTCTCTATACACACTATTTGAAGCTTTACAAAATCTACCTTGTTGGTTCTCCTTTTTGTAATCTCACCATCAGGTTCTTTTACCAAACCTTTATATGATCAATTACAATCTTAATTAACTGCTCTTATGAGAATATCCTTATTAAGAATTTCTCATTAACGCCGGTGGCAAAACTTTATAAAAGTTTAGCACTTTGGAAACTTTCCGGCTTTATGTACTATATATAGCAATGTCATAAGCAAAATCACATTAAATATGATTTGATCTTATTCCTCTCTATTCGCTCATCCAGGACTACGAAGGTCAAGGTATCTCGCAAATATCACGCAATTCTTGATCAAATTTCTTTGACTCAAGACACAATTCGAAATTACCTTTCGAATTGCACTTTAGTACATTCATACTCATGTTTATTAAATTCTATCTTAGAGACAAAACTTTAATAAGACATTTTCGACCTTTTATTTAAACTCTTTAAATCACGAGATTTATATATTTATAATTCGGCCTAGCCTATTCAATAAATATAATATCAGCTCCCACTGTCTTTTAAGTCCCTTCGATTTATATAATGAAAAGAATAGAATTCTTACTCATTAATACGACTGACTTCAAACATTCATAATATAATTATCTAGATTATTTTCATAATCCAAACTAATTATCCTTAGCAATATATTGCTACTTTAGTTCAATAACAGCATCAAGCAATTGATATGAAAAGTATTGCAACTTCTCACTATCAGTTATTCGTCCTTGATAAAACAATTTTAATCAAGACTAGCTCTATGAATATTAGATATTCATATCTGTCCTTTCTTTATGAAATATTCATGCACATGATTTTACATCACATCCAAACAACTCTCAAGATTGGATCTTAGAGTCTCATGAATTTTTCTTGAACTCCTTTTATGACAAATGTCATTAATGAATGTTCTTATTTGCTTGTAATTGTTTTGCTTATATCATGTTCCTGGACATTTAAATGATTTCAATCACCTAGTGATTTAATCATCAAATTCCTCACATGATTTTTCTTTAATACTTAATTCGAACCATGTATGCCTTACATGTATTCCTGGACAAAGTAATGATATGGAAACATTTGCATGTTTTCCCTTCTCATTCTAACACTTGCCCAAAGACTCTCAGCCTTAATTTAGTATTATGATTTCCACTTTTCTCCAATTCTAAAGTCAACAAGCATTTAGAATTATGTGTGGAAGTCACTTGCCAAAATAACAATTTTGGACTTTTGCAAAACACCTTTTCAATTCGAACTTAAAACTTTAAATCCTTAATTGAAAAATATGGAACTTACTATCAAAATAACTCTAAGTTATAATTGACACAAATCCCAAGATATCAAACAAAATAATCTATTTACTTTAGTGGGTAATTTGGAATTCTAATTTCACAACACATTAAGCAAGACTTTGTAACATTTCCTTTTAATCTTTATCTTGCAAAAGATTTTATTACCATGATGATTTCGAGTTACCAAAATCCATCATAAGTAATTTGACTAAGAAATAATTTTCTTTCGTCAATAATGTTACAATATTTTATTAAGTCCTTTCTTTAACTTTAATCAAATTCCTTTGATTCCTTTATTTTGATTCTCACACTCTCCCACTGAATTTATGAAACATTGAAACTTCAATAATTTCATTAACTCTATTTCATTAATATGCAACTTCATATTAATTCCTCAATAGAATTGAATTAATGGGTAGATTCCACTCCTTTATGTAAATCTCGAAATTTACTAGTGCCTAGCACTTTGCCAAATTCGAGTCTACTAAATGCCTAGCATTTTGTGGATTTCGATTTTCATCAAATGCCTAGCACTTTATGAATTTCGAATTTCTCCAAGTGTATGACACTTTGTGATTTTAGTTTTATCCATTTAATTTAGAGATAACTTTAAGAGTCTCAAAGAGAACCAACGAAAAGTATAACTCCAAATTAAAGATTAAACTAACTTTATTTATTACTTAAAACTTTAAGCAATAACTTGAATCAAAACAATAAAGACTTAACAAACAAATAATTAATGACATAACACAATAAAGAAGATATAAACTTTGAATTTCCAAACTTGGAATTCCCACACATACTTTATAATTCGAACAATGACTTGTTCCAGAATACAAAATATTCATTACATAATGATCAAACTGAAAATAACTCTTATTTAAAGTTCTAGTGTAAATCTTCTTCATTGACTTGGATTGAAGACATAGTGGTGATCATCACTTCTGGAGTGCTTTCTTTCCCCACTTCCTCCAATTCTTCTTGAATCTCTTGGCTCTTTTCCTTTCCACACTGCAATCATGCAATATGAAAAATTTCAGTATTAAATACCAAAATATATTCGAGTCGAGATTATGTCAATAATCTGTGTATAACTCTTATACCTTTTGTGGATTTTCCACTTGTCTTGCAAGATGGTTGTAGTCATCAAGTGATGCACATAGATATCCATCTCTGCTGATAAGAGCATGTCGAAGACCTCATTGACTGTCTTCTCAACTCCCATCAATTCATAGCATGCCACAAAGCATAGTAGTATGATGGTAGTGATCTCAGAAGTGTGTCAACTGCTTGCTTTTCTGGAATTGGTTTCCCAATGTCCTTAAGCTTCCTTAGTATCTTGCAGAACTTTTCTTTGTGCTCCCTCATCGAGCCATCGCTCGATAGTTTGCAATCACTAAGTTCCACATTGAATTTGTATATGCCAGACACATCTGATTTGAGAATCGAGCTTTCAACGCTTCCATAAGACGGAAGGGGCGATAGTACGGATACAAATCGCTAAGCTCAAAACTCATTGTCTAGCATAACTAATCCAGCTTGATACTCATCTTCTCCCATAGGAGAATAGTCATCTTCTCCTTCCGGAACAGGTGTATCCAGAATATGCTCTAAATCGCGTCTCCTGAGATTTTCTCTCAGTCCATGAAGCCAATCCGCAAAGATGCGCTTCCCACAGTCAACTTTCCTAACAAGTCTTCTTCATAAATCTTTTCAACGGGATCCATTTTCTACAACAAAACAAGTTTATTTAGACTTCTAGTTTATTACTAATTTTAATGCACTACTTTAATTCAATCAAACATGAATCTAAGATATGCTCCCACTAAGTCCAATAATCCTCTGATTGGCACTAAGTGATTCAGGACCCGATTGCCCTACGAAGCAAGCATGGATACATGTCATGTCCGTCGGCCAATCGGTAAGCACTATGCTAGTTGCAGCAGCTACAACTCTGTTCGTCTTTCGACGGATGTGTTCCGAACTCATGGTTGTGTTATGCTTGGACGTCAAGACAACCAACCGACACTGGCTGCTGGAACTGTTCGCGCCCGCCTCCCGAACCCTTGGTACACATTACTCCTGGATACAGGTCGTACGGCAACAAGCATCCGGTTTGACGGTGCCACGGTTGGTAAGAACACGATCTCCTTGATTTTGTATGAGGATTCACCCTAATAAACGACTACTGCGCAATCAAGGTGCAAACAACAAAGGATAAACATCACAGGCAATTAATAATAATTCATGTGCTTTGGTATAGCCTTTGTTATTTCTCGGAAGTCCTTGGCGCTCGTCCTTGAGGATCACCATCTTCATTGTTCCCGGTCACGGCAAAATTCCCGAAGGAAAATTACCATATCCGAAACTCGCCAAGTACACGTCGCCGACGCAATGCCGGCGCCTCCTCCCGGTCTCCACGACGAACTCTTCTTCGCTTGATTGTCGATGACGAACTCGATCAATTGTTTTGGCTCCCACCATCATGTTAAGACACCGTAACAAAATAGCTATACCAAAACACATGCACACAATCCTGCAAAACCAAGTTAGACGTATCTAACGCTTTGTTTGCAAGTTTTACGTGGCTTTGTAGGCTCTACGGAATTACCGTCACTACCTACGTATTGAAGCACGTTTAGGCTAGTTGCTAGATTAACATTGCGGGGTGATTGAGATCCCAACATTACGAAAACGTTGCAGAACCCCAATCTAAACGATCACATGTGCGCGTGACCCCCGTGAGGCGTCCAACCCTCAGGCCCAGTCCGTATATACATCAACGTCCACAACTAAGGGTATAGACCCGAAGCTACTGAAGCACATCGTTGGCGCCAACAAGCATACTAGGAGCAGCCGGAAGGTCCGCGGATAGCCAGAAGTTCGTAAAGATCTTGCCAATACTGCCATGGAATATGATGCACAACTTCTTGGGAAGCAACTAAAATAAACTTAATGCAAGAACCATGCAATGCTCACACCAACTGGTGCTCTAGATCAAATCATACCAACGCATAGATCGGCTCTGATACCACTATTGGGTTGCGGGGAAAACTTTAAAATTTATCCGTAACCTTACCGCCAAGATCTATTCTATGAAGGTACGTTGCACCCCATAATGCGATGATCCAGAATACTTACAAACACGCTTGCGGAAGATCTTGTGTTTGTCGAAGTAGATGTCGGTGAAGCCTGATGAAGAATCTCACGTCCACGCCGGGAGGTGAGATTGTTGCCGTACGTCGTCGTTGATGTAGACCTTGATGAAGTTGTTCCGTTGTCCAAGGAACTTACTTGCGCAAATCCCGCTCTAGCGGTATCCACACATACACCGTGTCAACCCACCCCGTGCGTTCACCGCCTAGCTACTAGCACGTGGTGAAGAGAGTCAGCCTTGCGGCGTAGTTTAGGTGGTAGATCTAATCAACTAGATTAGATCTATATGAGAAGATTAGAGACGTCTAATTCTCAACACATGAGATCTACAAGAGAGAGAGAACTTGCTTCAATTGTTGTGTCAAACCCTAGGGGCTTGGGGTTGCTTATAAAGGAGGCCAAGGGGTGGAGGTGCTTGGGGAAGGGGCCGAGCCCTTCCCCTTTGGGCCGGCCGGCCAAGGAAGGGAGGGAGGAGTCCCTCCCCTTCCCCAACTCGGATTGGGAGGAGGAGTAGGACTCCTCCCTCCCAAACTTGCCTTTCCCTACAAGGAAGGGGGGAGGAAACCCTCCCCCACTCCAACTCGGGTTGGAGGGAGGAGTAGGACTCCTCCCCCACCCGCCTTACCCCATGTGGGGCCCACCCTGGGCCGTAGCCCCCTGTGGGACCCACCCTAGGCCGTCGCCCTTGCCGCCGGGGAGGGGGAGTCCCCCCCCAACTCGGACTCGGCCCCTCCCCCACATACCATGTGGGTGCGGCTGCCTTGTGGGCCCCATGGGCCCACTTGGCAGCCCCTTTTATTGGGCTCCAAATAAATCCTTTATTTATATTTTCCAATATATTAATTAAATAAATAATTAATTGTTTTGTCTAATTAATTCCTAAATGAATATTTTCTTTTACAGAAAATTCCCGGAATTAATTACTTATCATATAACTCATATTTATATGAACCGGGATACTTAGTATCCGCCGACAAAAACATCGGAACAATATTTCCTTCTTCATAAGCACTCGGATTAAATCCGCTGATGATAGAAACTATTCCTATCAACCCGGGACATTAGATGTCCGCATTATCTCTAACTTATAATTCACCGGAACAAGTCCAGTGACATCGGAGCTACTCCGACACAATCTCATTCCCACTAAAACTACATCTTTACTCTCGATCAAAGATTGACCTACAGCTTAAGCGTGTGACCCGAAAGGTTCAGCAATCACAAAGTATTGTTTGGGAGCTTACCAAACAATAACCAGCAGTGGGTTAGGCATTCGTACTGGCACCCTTGTGTTGTGAATGAACAACAGAACCTGTGCGTTAACCATTACGCTTAATCCCCTTACGTGCACGATTCTAATGATATCTCGAGATTGAGACAATGTGCTCTAGTTTGATCAAAGGGTAGTGTGATCAAACCCTTTGATCATAACACATATTATTCTCGTACCAATATCATTCTCTTTTCTCATTCTGTATATATATGTTGTCCCGTGATAAATCACGCTTGTGTCTGGCCAGACGATTGGGTGACAACAGCAATACTTGAGATAGCCTAGAGGATGTATCTCTCCATCGTCTGGAGGGTAAGTGTCATTCTTGAACGATCTTTGTTCCAATACATATTCTAGTTCAAGCCCAAAAGTCACCTATCATAGTCCCATGTTACTGCAAGACGTTTGATGAAAATCAAAACTCGAATGTCGAATAAGCGGTCACAAGATATTCTCATAGCATAGGAATCTAGCTAATGATAACTAAATAGATGATCAATCGCTATTTCATCGTTGACGATTTGTCTCATAGCAAGATCATACGGTGGGTCGGTTCAGTGCGATTATCATTCCGATAATCCACTCCTATAGTTGAATGACTTATACAAAGTCCATGATCAGGAAACATGATCATCGAGCAACAAGATATGCTAGTCTTAGAGACAAGACCAGGAACTCTTTTTCCGTTCGTATCTCTACACGTGTATCGGAGGTTTTCCTCTTGCATACGTTGTATTTGCTATACAAGTACCCAATCCAGTTGTACCATAAAGATACAAACATTAATAATTAACATGGAGATAAATAATAAACTTAATTATTATTATCTCTAGGGCATATCTCCAACAAACATGATGGGCTAACTTCGACCTTGGTCTTCCTTTGCTACGACATAAGTTACCCTTTATCTTCATATGAATTCAGATCACCATAAAATATCAGACGCAAAAGTGTTTCCGTTTTAAAAAGAAAAGGTAGGGCTTGTATGACATGGGTGTGTCTCGCCGGGTGATATTGGCGTAATCACTGAGCTCTCATTACCCTTCCAAAAGGTGAAAAGGACAATGGCCGATGTTTTCTAAACGGAAGTCATATCATGATGTCATATGTTCCACTAATAACGGCCGGGAGTGTCGAAGCAAATAGGAATAATAATATTATATTGTTCTCTTCCAGTCACAAGTTTACAACTTTCACGCCACACTTAAAAATTGACATGTTTTCTCCGCTTTTTTTCTTTGACTCTTGACCAGATGACCTCTAAGCTGTATGGACCACGCTGGACTTGTGCCGTCCGATTCATCCGTCGAACACATTCGCTTTGGGCCCACGTGACCGACCTAATCTCCGTAGAATTTCCACTCTTGCTCCTCGATGCGAGCACTTCCAGTAACTACACAGACTAAAAATAAGTACAGTAACTACCCAAACATTATCTGAAAAATGTGGTGCATAAACCGAAAATTGCCTCGCATTTCGGCACTGAATCACGCAGTACTTTTTTTTTTTGAGAAGTTCACGCCGCTTTATTGAACTGAGCATCACGCAGTACTTTCTGCTTAAGACAATGGTTGCGCACACGGCTGATCTCGGATGTAAACGGTACGGATAATTTCCGCCCCGAATCCGCATCCGTATCCGTTTTTAAGGATATGGTATGTAATTATGGAAATCCGCCGGATACGGATGCGGATAAGGATATTTGTTAAGCGGATATCCGGCGGATATGGTAGAGGATATAGTATTCCTATTATCCGACGGATGCGGATTATCCGCCCTTTTTTGCGGATTATCCGATATACACTATTAGGATAATTCGATTTATTAGCCTATTTAGTTAGGATAAATAGCCAAATTCATTAGCACATTCAACTAATTACCTGTTTACGTCTCTCCATATATAACTAATTCTACCCTAGTAAAATTTATACTCAGTAATACAATAGGAGTATTCGTTCTATGACGTCCAACCATGACTTGCATTATGCACAAGTACATTTTGATCACTCTGTAGTGTTATGTGCTTGGATAATTCTTTTGTTCAAAAAAAAAGTCACGGTAAAAATTTGTTTCTTTGTACTTATTTATCCGCTACTTAATATTTGTATCCGGTCCGCATCCGCTCCGTTACCGATCCTTATCCGTAGTCCGATATTATCCGTATTCGTATCCGCATCCGGTCGTTATCCGATCCGCTTCGAATCCGACAAAAAATATGAAAAAAGATATGGAAAGAGCATTATTCAATCCGATCCGATCCGTTTACACCCCCTGATCTGTTATACTGACAAAGCTGTATGGGCCGGGTCGGCACATAACATGGCCGGCCAGGTATACCATGGGCCCATGGACGTATCCCACCAGCTTTTTCTTTTCTTGCCTCACGTCTTTTGTGGCCGCCAACGTTGCGAGCCATGTGACCCACGGCCGTTGCTCTTGATCCTTTCAATGACTTCTCTTTTCCCCTTTCTTTTGCAAGCATCCTGTCAATGAACAATGATTTGTGTGTGCCATGCACTGAAATCTATGAAAAGCAGAAGCATATAAACGTTCTTTGCTTGATACAAAAAGGAAAGATGCTCGAATTAAAAAAGACACATCACAGTCTTTTTATCTTGATTGTCATAGCGCCCGAATGGCGGGATGGGGAGTACATGGATGATTCAGTTTTCGTTTGCAATCTGACGGTTCGGTTTTAAGTTCTTACTCTTAAATCTCGAGATGCTCTTTTGGAAAATTTCATATGGCTGCATGCATCAGCATGAGCATGTGTTTTGCACCTTTCGAGCTCGCGTTGATTTAGTGCTAACCAACTTCGTTTTCTGCATCGAAGTGAACGGTGCTTCCTTGAAATGTTCTGTCTTATTCTCGAGAATATGCATGGTGCTCACGAGCAAGCATGTACGGTTAGCCAATGGGCGCACACCGTATCCACGTAAATACTCAATCCGTTTCTAAGTATAACATGTTTTAGTATTTTCAAATTCACATGATGTAGACACATTTTAGTGTGTATACTCGCCCATTTTAATCCACATCTAATCAACATGCAAAAAAATTAAAACATTTTTTTTTGATAAATGGATTTATATTACTTAAAGAGTATTACACATTACACCTGGGCTCTGCATAACTAGAATGCACACAGCTCAATGAGTTTAAACGTTACGAAGAATGTTACGTAACATAATGAGAAATTGTAAAGACGCCTAAGGTGGTGGAGGATCGATCCGGAGATTATGTGGTCATCCATGCTGGGAGAATAACTCCCACACCGCAGCCTCCAAACGCAATGGCACCTCCGAAAACACCTCGCGGTGCTCCACACGCTGCAGGGCCAACCATAATCGGAGTAGCCGTGCATTGGTAGATGCATAACAGAAGAGTTTTAATCATTAAAAATCTTGTCATTTCTACATAGCCCTAGCGGCCAAATAACGACAATTGCTCTCACCCTAATAAGTAGTTTAAACCTTGGAGCCACCCCGTTTAGTCAATTGCCGTAAATGTTTGCAACGTTGCGCGGGGTATAAGGTAGAACCTATATTGATGGCTAACCATATAGACCTAGCAAATTCACACTGGAAAAATAAGTGTTTAATAGTCTCGTCATGCTGACAGAAGACACACTTTATGCTCTCGTGCCAATCGCGTCTGGCTAGGTTATCTTTTGTAAGAATTACTCCTCGACGAAGATACCACGCAAACACCTTCGTTTTTAGCGGAATATTAATCTTTTAAATTTTCTTATTACTATCGACTGGGACTTCAGGTCGTATTAAAAGCTCTATGCGTAGAATCAACCGAGAATTTACCATTCTTAGTGAGATTTCATCAAATTTTATATGGGCCTTCCGTCAACTGGAACGAGTCCAACCGGAGAAGCAAAGCATTCCAGGATGCTTGTCTAGGCCCTAATAGACTTCTTTTGTACGATACATTTGTTGGGGAAGTACCCATCACCTGAGCGAGTGTGTCGCCTTTGTTTCGCACAATATTATACAAAGCCGGATATTATTCTCGGAGCGTTGATTGTCCAAGCCATTAATCATCACAGAAACGAATTTTCGATCCATCCCTAATTGAGAATGATCCATGTGAGAAAAAGGAACTTCTTCGTAGCCATAAGGCCTACCCAAAAGTGTGAATCATCAGGTTTTCAAAAAAACCTGAGATACAGCTCAACACCAACACCCAGGTTCAGGAGTGGAGCTTAGCTCAATTGGGTGGGGGAGTGGATGCACAATCTCAGCCCAGGTCAAGTTCCAAGGTATACTTCAGGATCAGGTCTTGCTGATACTCATACAATTTATTCTGAGTATCAGGCTTGGTTATTAACCACGATAAAAAAATCCTGTGATCATGCTTAAAAGGTCGTGTGTGTCTTTAGTTAGTGCAGAGGCCGGGAAGTGAAATTCTACCCTAGAGAATTAAACATTTTATATTTAGACACGTAGAGAGTACACTTAAGCGTTTAATCGATAAGTCTTAAGATTGGCGAAGTCACGATAGACGTGGTGTAGTTGAGGACCAAGTCGTGTCCCACTTAAAGAATCATGTCACAGGAATAAAGATAAGAATAAATCTAGAAAAATAATGCTCCATTTGAAGTCTAAATCTTGTATCCATGGTGGCACGTGCACATTCCTTCTCCATGACACAATGTGACAACGACGGGCACGACCACCAATCTAAGCCACAGTAGTGCCAAATCAATTCTCGCAGAATCGTGTGGCAGCGGTGGTTTTTTTGAATTTTTTCATATATATTAAACCAACAAAGAGTACACGATTATATTCATTACAAAAACAATATTAAAAAAGATGAGCAAATCTATGAGATCTTCAAACCCTTTCTTTCTCCATGACACAATCTTATACTTTTCTGAAGGCAACCGTAGAACAACGCCGCAAACTCCAAACCACAGATCTGCGAATACCGACAAAGGTTCTCCCCTTTTAATATCTTGTGTCTGTCAATTCAAACAAAACTGCCTCCCGGATAGCACAAAAGGGCGACTCCTGAGGCGACACACAACCGGCGCAAGAGGTTGCCATCCATGGTTTCTCCGTGCTGCCAGACGCCCTGCCATCTCAGGCTGCTTCAGCTCCATGAGCATAAGAGAGTTTTTAGCCACAGAGCGACAATGGAATTAGCGGACCAAGGCGGCAGCGGTCCAAGATATCGACATGTAAGATGTTTCCTTGAATGTTATGCATGTTTACTAAACCCATTTGGTGACTTGATTCAGAAAGCATGGCCATGCGACTCGATTAAGAGTTAGTCGACTAGGATTAAGAGTTGATTCGGTAAAACAATGTCACAAGGAGAGTAGAGTAGCGATGAAAAGCTCTTCTCCATATATTTGAGAGGGTACATGGCGAGGCAAAGAGACTGCACTGATGAAATGTTGGACATGAAAATCTTTATAGCTTCATGTCTCTTGGGAACCAACATGCTTTGATAAAAGCCGCTACCGACTATTGAGTTGGGTCGGCTTATTATGAGGGCGAGTTAGCCAAAGGAGTTTGGCGACTCAAATTCATGGCGGAAACTCGAAGGAGAACTCATGTCATGTCATATCCGGCTGAATGTAAAGTTGCAGGGTCACACTTATGAGGATGGGAGCTAGTCGGAAGTGTTTCGACGAGAGCAGTGCGATTGAGTTGGACTCTAGTTGGCACACAAAGTTCATATGATCGCTAGTCCATTGGCTTGCCTATTTATAGGGGTAGCCGAGGCGGTCGAAAAGAGGCACTCACGAGTGGAGCATCAGACACAGGCACAGAAAGGAAGGGTTCCTTCTCCAATGTCGATGTTGCCGGTCCCAATTCGACGGAGATATTCGAGACGAGGAACAAGAACCGCATTACGACACACTTCATCAGTTCCACACCTATGCCTCTAGTGGTAAGCCTCCACGGCCTATTCCCTCGGTAGGATCTTGAGTGTTGCGTTAAAAAAATAGTTTATTTTTTGCAACAGTTGCACCCGACGTGACCCAACATAATCTTGCTCTCAAATACATTCACATACTTTAACATATACGACATGTTCACTTGAAATTTAGGATGACTTTTTTTAATTATAGGATGTACTCTCTCCGTTTCTATGTGTAAGATGTTCTAACTTTTTCCTGAATCTCGCGTATTTAGATACGTTTCAGTGTATTGTATAGCTTCACTGATATGTTTCAGTACGTGTATGTTGTACCTGCCGCTAGCTCTGTGCGGACTGGTTCTCCGTTACGTGGCACCGATCTCTTGACGTTTCTCTGGCTCACTGGTTACCACCCGGCAAAAGAAAAAGGGCAATTCCCTCATGTGGCATTTTTTGGCAGAGATGAATTGGTTGGAGTTCCTGAAAGCCATCGAGATCGAGTTCGTGCAAACTTGAATTTTTCGACGGAATCAGCGCAAAATTCATAGTGCAGCGAGATCAGCCCAGCCCGGCCCAGCAGCCCATTTCGCTAACCGCCTCGGCGTCACTCACTGACATGTGGGCCCGAGGAGGGAGGAGTCACGACCTTGGCACCTCCCAAGAAGAAAAGCGAAACCATATCCGAGTTCCATGTCGCCGCGCCTAATCGCGTCGCGCCACGTGCCATATCCCGGATACCCTCTCCAAAACCTCTCCCTCCACAGCGCAGCCCGTCAGTCCCCTCCGCTCCGCTCTTCCCCAGGCAGCAGCCGGCCTCTCCGCCCGCTCCCCTTCCACCCACCGCCGCCGCCGCCGCGGGGGCAATGGAGTTCACCGGCGCCACTGTCTCGGCGCCGTTCGGCTGCCGGGCGCTGCGCGGCGGCGGGCAGCGGCCGCCCGGCTGGGGCGTCGACGGCAGGAGGCGGCGCGTGGTTTCCGGCACCCCCGGGACGGAGCAGTGGAGGACTTCCTGGAAGGTGAGCTGCGTGGCCACGGAGAAGCACGACGAGACGGCGGCGCCGGCGGGGCTGGAGGTGGACTTCGCCGACGAGGAGGACTACGTCAAGGGCGGCGGCGGCGAGCTGCTCTACGTGCAAATGCAGGCCACCAAGGCCATGGAGAGCCAGTCCAAGATCGCCTCCAAGGTACCGTAATACCGTATCCCCCCTCTATCCTTTTCGGTACAACCACTAGTATCTTGTTCTTTGTTTTCTTCCCTTAGAAAATTGCTGATTATTGTACGCGTGGTTCGATGTTCTTCAGTATACTATGAGATTCCTTCCCGAATTAGCGTCGTACGATCTTCAGGATTTATTCTTTCGAGGAAACTACTTCAGGACTTATCTCCTCCTAAAAATTATTCGGTTTCAATCCCACGAACACCGCAGTCGTGAAATTATTTAAGGACACCGAAATTCGTTCTGAGCAATCAACCTCACTATTGCAGCGTAGAACGCAAGCGGATTTCAAACGCACGTCATACTAGCACGAATAGTCTTTCGGTTGCCCGTGCCGTGCTGTGTCATAGGCAGTTCTTGCCTTCCTGGCAAACTCATACGAGTTAACAATATCCCATTCGACGTCGCTCATTAATTGAACCTTAGGAAAATGAGAACATGTATGCGGCCCGTGGCACAGTGATGTTGAATTTGTTGGACCGGATGACAGGGGCAATAATAATATCCTTTCCGTCCCAGTGTCACGCCTTTGACTTGCTTACGTTCGATTGGTCCAATGGGGTATTAGGGACATGCATTTCCCCCGATTTCATAATACTATTTTCTATGACATCATCCTTGGGCTCTTGATAAGAACGAACCAGGAATTTTTGTTCAAGCTACTGATTTTATCTTTGATTTGCAATAGGATTTTGTTTTCCTTTGTGGCAACTGTGGTGGAGCTAGATAGGAAATCAAAGGAGGGACGACTATTCTAGAGCAACAAGAGAGGGACAACTATAAGAATGGAAAACCTTACCAGGGCCAAAGTTGAGGTTATAACATATAGTATACATTTAAAAAAAAAAGGGAGTTCCTTGGGCTCTGCATCGAAGAGATGCATATGGACTTAATTTATTTCATTTATTCAACAAAGACTGGCAAACCGCCTTACAACAAGCATATAGACCGAAGGCACCAAGCAAGGTGACAAAGCACCACCCCACTAGCACAACGATAGAGGAAAAAAGGGACCTTATGCCCCGGCACAGCCATTGCCGGCTCACCGGCCAAATCTAGAGATAGTACCTCATGCGCACGCTCTGAAAGTCGCCTCGCCATTTTCGTCAATAATATATAGTATACGTAGAGGGTTTGCTATCTATTTTATGGAGACATACAAAATTCATGGGAAGGCCATAACCCAGGATGGTCTCTAATCTTTATGTTGCTCTGCCATTGAGTGTCACTATTCGTTCTTCAATTCAAAGAGAGAAAAAAAGAGTAGAATGTTTCCTTTGGTCTCAGTTTCAAGGGAGAAGGCGGGAATTTTATGCTCTACTCAGACCTCCTTTTAAAATTCGTATGCACCTAAGACGAGGGTTTTATGTTTTAATTTACTTTGACAGTAGTTTGAATTTGATTTTAATGTGCTTATTAGAATTACTTCAAATCAAACATCGAAGTCTGCAAAATGTGTGCTTTTTAATTCTCTACTTTGCACATGCCTTCCTATATGAGTTTCTCCATTCCTGCGTTTTCGAAATCCTGCGAGTTAAAGAAGCCTTAAGCTCATTGTGATAACTTTAACTGATCTTTTGTACCCTAAATATATGCATTGTATAGTACTCCTTAAGAATGTTTCATTCCTTCTTTCTACCGAAACCTTGTTCAGTTTATTTCTCTTCAAGGGTTGATTTTATTGGGGTTCAAGCAGATTGGACTGCATAATTTGTGTGTTGTTGCATTCTTCAACTAGTTGATTTTGTGTTTTGAATCTTTGTTTGTAGCTGTTGCCTATAGCTGGTGAAACTTCAGTACTTGATTTGGTTATCATTGGTTGTGGTCCTGCTGGCCTTTCTCTGGCTGCAGAATCAGCAAAGAAAGGACTCACTGTCGGTCTCATTGGACCTGATCTTCCATTCACAAACAACTACGGTGTATGGGAGGACGAATTCAAAGGTAGCACAGTATTTGCCACATGTTTGGATAACATCTTCACCAGGATGATATTAGCAAGATGATATACCTTTCTCTCTTCTTTTCAGATCTCGGTCTGGAGAGCTGTATTGAGCATGTCTGGAAGGATACTGTTGTGTACCTAGACCGTAACAAGCCGATAATGATTGGCCGGGCATATGGTCGGGTGCAACGAGACTTGCTGCACGAGGAGTTGCTGAGAAGGTACATTCTCCCTTAACGACCCTTGATTCAGAAGCATCAGGCAGCATGATATAACATATTTCTTGATTGGTAACAATGATTCAGTAATTGACAGATGCAATGAAGCTGGTGTTACATACCTCAACTCGAAGGTGGAACAGATAATAGAATCTCCAGACGGGCATCGAATAGTATACTGTGAACGGAACCAAAAGATACTTTGCAGACTTGCCATTGTTGCATCTGGAGCAGCATCTGGTAAGCTTCTAGAGTATGAGGTTGGAGGTCCGCGTGTATGTGTGCAGACTGCGTATGGTGTAGAAGTCGAGGTACACATTAGCCCTGTGCAAAGTGCTTGTTCTTCATGGTTTGCAGATGACACTTCATTGATATCATTGAAGATGAAATTTTCATATGTTTGTGTAAATTTCAGGTTGAACAATATCCATACGATTCCAGCTTGATGGTTTTCATGGACTACAGAGAATGTTTCAACGAGAAATTCTCACATCCTGAAGAAGCAAATCCAACATTTCTCTATGCCATGGCCATGTCTTCCACCCGAATTTTCTTCGAGGTCTATATGAAAATTTTAGTACGGTGTTTCTGTAATGGACATGCTTCCATACTCTTAGGTACTGACCAAAGTAATACATTGCAGGAAACATGCTTAGCTTCAAAAGATGCAATGCCGTTTGATCTGCTTAAGAAGAGGTTGATGTCTCGGCTGGATGCGATGGGAGTTCGTATCCTAAAAGTATATGAAGAGGTAACTAGTTATGGGTTCATATTCATATTTGATTGTCTTGCATATGTGTACTTCAATTTCGGTTGAAGTGTTGAACCTTGATTTTAGGAGTGGTCCTATATTCCTGTTGGTGGATCCTTGCCTAACACAGACCAGAAAAATCTTGCATTTGGTGCTGCAGCGAGTATGGTCCATCCTGCAACTGGTACGTGCAAGTCCTCAATCTGAACTCGTCATTCCCAATTGAGATGGATATTAACGATATTGTAGAACATTCTTAGGATACTCGGTGGTCAGATCTTTGTCTGAAGCTCCAAGATATGCTTCTGTGATATCGGATATCTTACGAAATCGTGTAAATTCTGGACAATATTTGCCTGGAAGTTCTCAAGACCCCAGTCCATCAATGCTTGGTACAGATTCCTTCCGTTGTTTAATGAATTCAACAGATAGAATTAAATCACTTCAGGATGAGCACATTTCTGTTCTGCAAAATAGGAGATATGAGCAAAACTGTCTGCTGCTAACCATTGTTTGATATTTCAGCTTGGAGAACGCTATGGCCTCAAGAACGGAAGCGTCAACGCTCATTCTTCCTCTTTGGATTGGCGTTGATAATACAACTGGATAACGAAGGCATCCAAACATTCTTCGAAACGTTTTTCCGGTTACCCAAGTGGTAATTATGCCCATCCTTTGCTTATATTGCTTGTTCTCGGTACATAATCTATCTTTCCAGCAATTTCGCATCACTTTTAATTTCTTCAAACAGGATGTGGCGAGGATTCCTTGGTTCAACGCTTTCATCAGTGGATCTCATGCTCTTTGCACTCTACATGTTTGCAATTGCGCCTAATAATTTGCGAATGAACCTGGTCAAACACCTCCTCTCTGACCCGACAGGCTCGGCAATGATCAGGACCTACCTGACCTTGTAAAACCATTTCACTAGTCTGCAAGAATTCTAGAAAGTGTACAGTTTTTTGTAGTTGTACATAACATAGTTAGAGGGGTTGGATGTCACTTGGCATGCTACAACGTTTGTTGGCTATGGCGGTCGAGTAGATCTCTGTAGTGGAGTAAAGTGTGGATCATGTATAGTTGAACTGGCCATTTTTAGGTCTTCTCTTATGTTACCAGTATTCCTTTTTCCTGGTTTTCTGCATGCTTAATTTTAGATTCGCTCTCGGTCAAGGCTCCTCCAGGAGGAAAAAGTGGGAGCTTAATGGGTGCAAGAATAGCATGAGGTTAGGCTATTCCTGTTCCGTCGCTACGCCATTTCATGCATGCGGGAATGAGAGCGTGGCGGAAGGAGGTCTCTGTAGCCAAGGAAGGAAGGGAGCGGGAGGAAGAGGAGAAGGGACGCTTCCGTCGCTCCCTCAACCTCGCTGCATCTCTTCCTCATCGTGGCCCCTTTCTAACTTTTAACATCAACTACACGATCAGCTGGTCGGAGCAACGCCGGCGTCCATTCCCAGTCGACGAGACAGGCGTACGGGTGCTCGATTACTGGCCGGACTACTGCAGGACAAGATGATGCAAGGTAGCCCCCTCAGCCCCGACGAGCACCGGCTGACCTCGCCGCCGAGCCTACACCAGCCGGCGTCGACCATCGTGGTCGCCATCGACCGGGACCGGAACAGCCAACTGGCCATGAAATGGGTCGTCGACCACCTTCTCTCCGGCGCCTCCCACATCATTCTCCTCCACATCGCCGCCCACCATCCTGCAGCCAACCGTATGTAACTTTGGCCGCTTCACATCCTTAGCCCATGAAGTGTAAGAACTGATGATGTAGAGCCGTTGTTGCGTAGATGGATTTGCCATGGCCGAGACGACACCGGGGGCCCTGGAGGCTGAACTGAAGGAGATCTTTGTCCCCTTCAGAGGATTCTGCTCCAGGAATGGGGTAATTGAGAAATCATGCACCCTGCGTAATTCTTTCGGCTCCATGAAGATGGGAGGTAAACTGATAGTGGATGAACCTGCAGGTGGAAGAGTCCGAGGTGATACTGGAAGAGGCAGACGTTTCCAAGGCCATCATAGATTACATCACTGTGAACAAGATCCAGAGCATCGCGCTCGGCGCATCCAACAGGAACGCCTTCACCAAGAAATGGAAGAACCCCGACGTGCCGTCCAACCTGATGAAGGGCGCGCCGGACTACTGCAACATCTACGTCGTCGCCAAGGGCAAGCCCGTCAACGTCAGGCTCGCCAAGTGCGGCGTGCCGGCCGACGACAGCGACTTCGGCCTCGGGACCTACTCCAGGAGGGGCTCCAGGGGGCAGCTGCCGCCGGTGATGCCGGAGTCGGCATCCTGCAGCAGGCGCTCCGTCGACCCAAACTTTGGGCCCGAGCTCACCACCCGCCCGCCATTCCGTGAGCGCTCGCTGCCGGCGTCGGCGACCAAACCTTATATCCTGTCGGGCAGGATCGACAGCACCGACGGGTCCTACCGCGCTACGCTGCGGACAAACTCCCACGATCCCTCCAACTCCAATGTTGACCCCGACTTCGGACAGGCGACGCATTTCTCCTCCATGGACTTTGGGGAGAACATCGACGCGCTCTCCCTCAGCCCCCGGGACTCCTGCTCACCCCTATCCACCGTGAGTTCATCTTCCTCCGGCCCGATGAATAGGCATTGATCTTGAATCGTTACCGTCCACCGTTTGCAAATGTTTACGCACGGCATGCAGGCCCAGCGCGAGGTGGAGGCGGAGATGAGGCGGCTGAAGCTGGAGCTCAAGCAGACGATGGACATGTATAACGCAGCGTGCAAGGAGGCCATCAACGCGAAGCAGAGGGCCAAGGAGATGCACCTGCTTAAGATGGAGGAAGCGCGGCGGCTGGAGGAGTCCAGGCAGGCGGAGGAGGCCGCGTTGGCGCTGGCCGAGATGGAGAAGGTAAAATGTCGTGCCGCCATGGAAGCAGCCGAGGCGGCGCAGCGTCTGGCCGACCTGGAGGCGCAGCGTCGCCGCAACGCCGAGGTGCGCGCGCGCAGAGAGGCCTACGAGAAGGTACGCGCCCTAGATGCCATCGCCAGCCACGACTTCCGCTACCGCAAGTACAGTATCGACGAAATCGAGCTCGCCACCGAGAGCTTCTCTGAAAGACTCAAGATCGGCGAGGGCGGTTACGGCCCCGTGTACAGCGCCAGCCTCGATCACACGCCGGTGGCCATCAAGGTGCTCCGCCCGGACGCCCAGCAAGGGAGGAAGCAGTTCCACCAGGAGGTGGAGGTGCTCAGCTGCATCCGCCACCCCAACATGGTGCTGCTCCTTGGCGCCTGCCCAGAGTACGGTTGCCTCGTGTACGAGTACATGGAGAACGGAAGCCTCGAGGACCGCCTATTTCGGCGCGGCGGCACAGCGTCGCTCCCTTGGAGCCAGAGGTTCAGAATCTCGGCCGAGATAGCCACGGCGCTGCTGTTCCTTCACGGGACCAGGCCGGAGCCGCTTGTGCACCGAGACCTCAAGCCGGCCAACATCCTGCTGGACCGCAACTACGTGAGCAAGATCAGCGACGTCGGGCTTGCGCGCCTCGTGCCGCCGGCGGTGGCGGACAGCGTGACGCAGTACCGGCTGACGGCCACGGCGGGCACCTTCTGCTACATCGATCCCGAGTACCAGCAGACGGGCAAGCTTGGCGTCAAGTCGGACATCTACTCGCTCGGCGTGCTGCTGCTACAGGTGGTGACCGCCCGGCCGCCCATGGGGCTCACGCACCACGTCGAGAAGGCCGTCGAGGTTGACACCTTCGCCCAGATGCTCGACATCACCGTCAAGGACTGGCCCGTCGAGGAGGCGCTCGGTTTCGCCAAGCTCGCACTCAAGTGCACGGAGATGCGGAGGAGGGACCGACCGGACCTTGCTACTGTCATCCTGCCGGAGCTCAACCGGCTCAGAAACCTCGGCATCGCCTATGACCAGGCGCGGGCGAGCGGCGTTTCCAGCGACAGCAGCTCGCGCGGGCAGGAGAAAACTAATGTCAGCTCACCGACGGTTGACGGGTCGTGGAGAACGGCAGAGAGTTAGGATTGGTGCACACAAGAGTTAATTTTCTGTAACTCCGTGTCAGATAGAGTGAGCTTAATTACAAGGAGGGACAATGTCAATTGTCCACGTTCGTTTTGGGTTAAAGGTACTTAATTACCTTGGTGTATGTAGTTCCTCGCATGCTTAAATTGACATGTTAGCAATGCCGGGTCACAATTCGATTCATAAATTTCTTGCATATTTGATTGATATCGTTGAGTTAAATCCAGCACTTAAATAGCTCAAATACAACAGCCATTAAACAGAAATTAAATAAGGTACATTACGACGACGAAGCCTAGGTCAGAGAAAGACATGTTGGCGCGAATAGCCAACAGCCTCCTGCCACTTCAACTTGGGCGACTGGAACTTAAGCGAAACGATATCAGGAATTAATGGTCGTCCAATACCTGAACTGATTTAGGTCTCACCTAGGTGCAAGTTCAGAACACTAAATCATGACAAACCTCCATTTTCAGATCATACTCTACTAAGTATGGAAGCTCGGAAAAACCTTTACGATGAATCGTCTTCCCAACCAGCAACTGCTTCAGACAGATTGAACCACTTGATCTGCCATTGAACTATCGGTTCATTGTTTCTTGATATCCCACTTCTGGCCAGAAAGCTTGAGGAGCAACCATGATATTTTCATCAGTATCATTTAAGAGCTAAACTTGGGCAATGACTTGATGATAACACTGACGGACGTACCCAGAACACGGCACACAGCTGGAAACAACCATGATGTCACGATGACTTGATGATAACACTGAACACGGCCCAGCTGGACAAAGAACTGCTTCAGAAAGATGGAACACGGCACTAACCCAGCTGGATAAATATGGATGACATGCGTTATACAGAATGTGTACTGTACCTCCTCTGCGACATGATGCTTCTCAGACATACCGTAACGCTGCTTTCTCAGAGGGTAAACAAACAAGTGTTCTACAGTTGCTATTTACAGTTTCATCATTGACCATGATACAATTACAAACAGTCCATATGTGGTCACTCGAACATCATGAACCTGCAACTGTTATGCTCAGGTTCCAATTCCAACCCAACATCAAAAGTGCAGCATCCGCATTGTGTGGTAAGACTGGTTTGTATTTTTGCACACTGCACTTCTGGGGGGGAAAGAAAGGTATACTTATTAGTTAAGAGGAAGCGACTGGAAATTTAGAAGGATATACATTGAGTACAGCCCACTGAAAATAGAAGAGGTGCATCAAGTTTGAGACATGGTGAATTATACATACTGCAATTTTACAATGTGGTAGTATAAGCTACACAAAAGGCTCAAGATAATTGTTCGTTGCTAGCCAGTTTATTGGTCGCTACAGAGATTAGCAGTGACGCACCTCCTAAAGGATCAGGTGAGAGATCTGCCAGCCCATTCACGATCTTTCTTTTTTAGCTTCGCTTGCATCTTATTGAACTTCTGTTTTCCTTTCTCCAGAAGAGGATCGACCACTACATAGTCATTTGGATCATCCTTCCTAGTCATACCATCCTGCAAACACAAAATTAGCTCATGCACCCATTTCCCGTGTGTGTATGTGCGGGAAAAGAAAGCGGAAAGAATACCAGCATACCTTCGAAGACTCTGGTGCAAAAGTGAGGCGGTTGGCGTGCCACTCTTTGGAGCCCTCACCATCTTCTGGCTTTGTTTCCGTATTAGCAGGCTTACTGCTAAGAAAGGAAGCCTTGAACTTCTGTAACTTTGCTAGAGTCTAACAACAAAATTTGATGTTTAAGAAACAGTTAGGCGCTCAACTTGATGTACAAAAACTGAGAGGTAGAAGAGATGTCAGCTGGAATATGTACATGCATAATCAATCTTGTAATGGCACAGAGAAATGTGCTGATGAGAAAGCAGATAAATAGTACCTCCTCTTCACGGCCTTGGAGGCTGCGTTTTCTCTGTTTCTTCAGATGTTTCTCTTGTTCAGCTGGATTTAGCAGTTGCAAATTATCATCTCCTCTGGACATCCTTTCAGTATTGGCTTCAGAGCCAATGCCTTTTTTCTTCAAGGATAGTTTCCGTGTTTTCGACAACTGTTGATCATCGTCGTCACCATCTTCATCGTCACTCCTGTGTACATTATCTACACGTTAATAACTTCAGAACTGTTGGATTAGATTTTCTACCCAGTAATGCTAAGTTCGAAGTGTTTCAGACATGTAAATAGATACAAGACACTTCTTCCAGTACCATTGATAAGTCTAGATTACCATATGTTTTATTTAATACATGGTAACCCTGCTACCAAGAAGAATTATGATTGCGAATGTGCAGAACAAAACTATGTATTAAAATGGCAAGGTAATGAAAATTAAAGATATTATTTTTTATATGATTGTGTTACAAGATTACAGATTCACATAATTCTTCCATTCAGAATGGTGATATTATGTCCCTGAGTAACTTAGTGCTAATTACCAAGTATTTTCTTTTGAGTTAAGTTTCCAGAAAATGATCACTTAATATTAAAGTAAAGAGAACATTACTACAAGGATATATAGGAAAACTACAGGTTATTCAAAAGAATATATGCTCCAGTCGTTCAAGACATCATAACGATAACCTACATGTTAGAACCAAACGACAGTTCTATCGTTACTAGTAGACATATGCAAAAGACAGTCACAGCACATAGGGAATCAGGAACATATAAATAATGTAGACAAAATCACAGAACCTGCGAGCTGGTAAATCTTTATCCTTCCGAAGAGATTTATCTGTAACAAAGAGGGAGACATAAATTGCTCAGTTCTCAAACTTGTTTAGCAATTATGTGACATCAGTCTAAAAAAGCAAGTAACTGCAGTATCCTGCCTCACGTTAAGTCTGTCACCGTACAGTACATTGCTGAACAAATGTGTTCCATATATGGAGAACTATGTTAATAGAAACTGGAAGAATAAGTTACCTTTCCTGGAATTATTACTCTGCCGTATATCCCCAAGCTCCCTGCGTTTTTTTAGAATTCGTGAACGCATCCTGTTGTCGAAATCCTCCTCATTTTCGTCTTCAGGAGAATCGTCATTTTCTGGATCATCCTCTGGCTCTCTGGAGTCAGTTTTTTTCGAGATTAAAGCCTCCCTGATAGATATAACAGTTTCATTTTTCTTCTCCTCCTCCTCCTTGGACTGTAAGGTTGCAATAAACACAACCGTGTAAAAATTTCACAATGTCTATAACTATTGAATATTAAACAAGTATCTCTTAACATACACGACCTGACCAGAGTCCAAGATACAACTGATGTCCTAAACCAACTTAAGAAGAAAACTTGTGTTTGAGTTACCCAGTGTGCATTGGGAATATTTAACTGGCAGGGATAATCAATAAAAGACAAACCACATAGAAAATTAGTTCAGGGGTAAAAACATGCTCCTTAGGTAGTTAATAGTTGTGTTAAATAGAGGATGCTCCCAAAAAAATGATCTCATTTTGTGACTGTAAAATATTGAACTTGAACCAGTGTAATCATAATCTTCGGTTTTCGCAGGTATAACTCAAAAGGATAAGCTTAACAAAGTAGGAAAGGATGGCAACAGCAATTCCTGGTGTCAGATGGTATGCACACTAACACAGAACAGCGCTACGCAGTATAGAATGCTATGTCTGCTAGCTAGATAAGGCCTCTCCCTGATTCTGTTGGCTTGATAAGTTTCCTAACAAATGATTGGTTAATGTCCTTCAGATTTCTTCAACTAGAAGCTACACAAGTCACACAAGGGATAATACTTACCAGTTGTTCAACCTGTGGTTCAACTTTAAGAAAACGGGGATCGTCCAACACATCATGGATACTTTTTATTTTGTCCTTCACAAAGGTAGCTGCCTCATTTTCCTCTTCTTCTACTTCATCTCCAAAGGAAAGGACGTTAAGTTGCCTATAGAACGAATGGACATGTCAAAACAAATCCAACGTCATTACCCTATCTTTGCCAAGGAAATAGGTTCCAACATGAAGAGCACATACTTGACAGCTTTCTTTTTTGGTTTGCCCTCAGCATCAGCTTTGGCAGCAGGCTGAATCTTCTTAATTTGCCTTGGGACTATATCATCGAATGGGTTCCAGAGTACCTATAGAAGCAGAAACGCATGTAACTAGTCAATAGCTAGTTAGGCTTCACAAGTAACAATTAAACAAACAGAAGATTTGTCTCATCGCAGAACCACCAAAAGAAACCAAATGATCATAAAACACAAGGGGAAAAGCTACCTCGACCGAAAGAATTTTCTGTGGGTACACAGGCCGATCATCTTTATCGGTCTCTATATCAGCCAAGGCCAGAAGGTTGAAGACAGAATCCCCAGTGACCTGAACACAAACAAACCGACGAGGTCAAGCATAATCACCACCAGAAAAACAAATGTGTTATGCCAAGACATACACAATGGCACTCAAGCTAGACAGGATACCTTCCCAAAAATAGTATTCTTCTTATCAAGCCAATCGCAGCGGTCAAGAGTAATAAAGAACTGGCTTCCGTTCGAATGAGGCGTACCAGCATTGGCGCACGCCAATAAACCCCTGTGGTTAAACCTCAGGCGCGAGTGGAACTCGTCCGAAAACGGGGCCCCATATATGCTCTCACCACCTGCAAATTGTTATCAGACAATCGTCAGGTTCAATTCAGAGAGCACCACAAATACACCAATCGAACTTATGGCTCAAAAAGATAGTTAACCAGGCACAGATTTTCTAAATTTTGAGACACTAATCGGCAACTTGAACCAACATCCACGATTATTCAAAGTTCGGTAAAGAGTGATGGTAAAATCTGGAAGAATAAGAAACCCTAGATAAGTCTGATTAGGGTTCAGGATCTCACCGGTGCCGGTGCCGGTGGGGTCGCCGCCCTGGATGAGGAAGGACTTGATGACGCGGTGGAAGAGGGTGTCGTCGTAGTAGCCCTCCAAGCATAGCTGAACGAAGTTGCGCGTGGCCTTAGGAGCCTCCTTCGCCCAGAGCTCAATGTCGATTGGACCGGCCGTTGTCTGCACCACCACCTTCCCCTTGGTCGGCGGCTCCAGCACGTAGATGGAAGACATCTTGCCGACCTCCTCTTCGTCGCCGGCCGCCGCCTGAGCTCGCGCGCTCCGGCAGGTCGGCCTGTGCCGATGATTTTTCTGAGGGAGGTCCGGTTCGTACGGGTTCTGTTTGAGCTTGGTTCGAGAACCGCCTCCGCCAGATCTCCAGTTTCCAGGAGAAAGGAGGCGGACTTGTTTGCATCCAAGGAAAACGTAGTTGTAGCTATGAGTTTTCTTCAAAGAGATGTGTATCAATTTCCAGGAGAAAGGAGGCGGACTTGTTTGCATACAGGAAAACGTAGTTTCGTTATGTGTTTCCTTAACGAGGATATGCACCTGTGTGGCTTCTTTGGATCAGGCCAGGAATTGGAAAAACACACGAATTTGATAAAATTGCAGGCGCAAAAATGGAGGATTACCAAACAGAGGAAAGCTTCAGGGATGGTCATTTGGATAAAACACACAAATAACAGGAAAAATGTCTCAATCCTGTAAGATTGGGTATATGAATACAATGCATATTGTTTTTTGGAGGTGTCATTCCTTGATCCAAAAGGATTTCTCAAGATAAAATATTATGGACTGAAATCCTCCTATATCTATATACTATCTAAATAAGAGCAACCACTAAGCATATTTCTCTAAAGTGCAAGTTGTGCACATCAACAGTCATCTATCTGGGATCAAATCTCAACCCTCCACTTTTTCTTTCGTCGAGGTTAATATTGGATTGCCAGATTTTGACGGCCGGTTGCAAGGGCAATGGACGATTCGCCGGCCTATATTATACATTGGACAATTCCGTACTCGGGGTGCATATGTGTGCATGCTTTTGTTGTTTTGTACTTCTATTGATTGATCGAAATGATTCACATATGGAAGACTTAATTTCCCGCCTCTAGTCCCTCAATGTTTAGTAGGTACATCCAAAGAGCTTATTGTAATATAATGAGCACTGATCATTTTTTTCTTTATTTTGGTATGTACATGGTGCCAAACTTGTGAAAATGTTAACATCAAAGCTACAATGACCTCCTAATTAAGTACAACTTTGTATTAAATCAGCGACACTTATATTATGTAACAAAGATAATAAATTTATGGAAGCCCAAATTAACAAAAGAACAATTTATGTGAGCTTATCCCGGCCGCAGTCTACCCACCAAAATTGACAACTCGCTTCTTCATAAGATTAAGCACAAAATTAGTGACCCTAAAAACTAGATGGCCTTTCATTCCTTAGATCCAAGGAGGACCAGGTGAGCTTTAGTTAAGCAGTTAGCCTGGGTTTTCTGTCTGATCTTCATGACTATATATGCAGTAATGTATTCTGGATTCGCTGTCCAAATCATCAGCAAGTGCGGCCTTCTCCTATGTTGATTAGGACGCCAACTACTTGGTGTTTTCAAAAACAAAAAAAAAAGACGCTAACTACCTGGTCAATGCTGCCCAATAACTCGTCATTTCTAGCGTAGGCCACCCCGCCTTTGCGTCACTGTGGCGCCACGGCCCAAACCGCGTTGCTGCAATTGGTTTATGCTGCGAGGTCGGATCTCGGATGTACGGCGGGAAGACGACGGCGACGTGATATGGGCACCAAATGATGGACGTCAGACAATACGTGCTTTTCAACAATCTAAAAAACATGTTTCACGTTGGCATGCCAACCGTGAAAAGTATTCCATAGTTCTTGATTTTTTTTACCTACAAAAAGCTCCCCATTTTATTGTTGTTTTTAAAACTAGTATTCTTAAATCTAGATTCGGCCGCTTCTTCACTGCACATGGATTGAATTGATCTTGATCATGCTCTTAGTGTATTAGGCACGACACTTGCAGTTTTAGGAAATGAAATTTGCATGTATTCGTCGACTAAAAAAAAGGCACAGACTATTGTTTTGGTGCCTATCCTGAAAACAAAAATGGGTAGTAATGTAGTATACTTGTCTTGGACAAAAAAGTGCTTATTGTGTTGTGAACTAGTTTAATTCAAGCTTATTTTGAACACGCCATCAGTTATACTCCCTCCATCGCACGATTTAACATGTTTTAGTAAACTAAAACAATTTACCATTGGTAGACATTATTTTGACTCGGAATCATGCAATGTGTGGTTGCATACCCAACTTCTTTGGTTGTCATGAAATTGGACATGTCATTTCATTTTGAATTATGGCAAATACAAAATGTAGTTATGTCACATCCTATAAGTACCCCGATCATTTCACTTGCAAAATCAAATGAATTGGTGTCTACCAAAAAATGAAATGAAATTATGGGTATCAAATGAGGTGGACAATTTCAAAGAGATTATGTCATGTGACTTTTTTCCCTTGAACCGAAGTGTCAATGGCGGAAAGACGACGGCGATGGTCGACGGTATATGGGAAGCAGATGATGGACGTCAGAAAATATGTGCTTTCCAACAATCTAAAAAGGCGTGTTTCACGTTGGCAATGCAAACAGTGAAGAATGTTTGATGGTTCTTGATTTTTTTACCTACAAAAAGCTCCCTAGTTTATTGTTGTTTTAAATATAATAATTACTCATCGATTTCGCGGCCTCTTCGCGCCATGTGACTGGTCATCACTGTAGCAATGAACAGTGCTGAACAGTGCCTTGGTGG